>JAUPFN010000011.1:14005917-16405917 GCA_036924255.1 Apodemia mormo | reverse complement strand
CGAGAAAATAACACATAATTCAAACCCACTAATAAGGGCCGCACCGGACTAATAGTCCAACGCAAATCGCGGCAGCCGTACATAAATTCAAGAGGCCCTGGCCCTTGCCACGTACTTTCCTATCCCGACGCCGATGCCGGAGCAGGCACTAGACACACAATACCGAAGTCGCCGGTCTGGACGACGAAGACTTATCTACCGCCCTGCGCTTAACGCGAGGGGCAATGCCACGATCTCCATATTTAGTCCAAACGTCTCACTATATCGAGGTCGGGTCTCGCAGGAGACAGCCCTTAACGCGGGCGTTAGTAGCCCAAATTTAAACTTAAACTCTGGCTGAGCACTCTGCTCACCTGGTGTCAGATTAACGATCGCAAGGTCAACTGTAGGTATTCATTTCGAAAAAAAAGAATGTTTTATTTATAAACATGAAAAACTGCATCGACTATGAGTTTGAAACAAAGTTATGAGTTTTAATTAACATTAGTTTATTGGTACTGGTATTGTCCTCAGTATAGGTACCTACTTTGATGTTTTTTCACTTATTTATAAAACGGTAAAACTCTCTACAATGTTGCTTAAAGATGTTGGTAAGAATTTAGTTTATAAACCGCTCCCTTATTGTATTGAACATCTTATATATGTGACAATATCTTGTAAACAACTCTAACTTAATAAACTCGATAAATATTTACCTCCCAGAACGATGCAATGATTGTATTTAACTGGGAAGCTAATATTTTATTGTATTATAACCTGTATTGCGGAAGAAATAAGGTTCATCAACTAACATAACAGCAATGCCTATTTCTTGTATGACGAATATAATTTACAATTACAGCCAACGATTTCTGTTGTAATCATTTGTTTGAGAGGACATTGGCTGCGATGAATATATCCGCTTTCTTGATTAAATGAAACAATTCTGACAGAAACGTGACTGCAGATTCCATCAGTGTTGCTCGCGTCCCTACAAAATGGTGCCACAGTTTTGTTTTCTTTTTATAGCTTATTGAAGCAGCAAATAAGGTCGATGCCCAATGATCGGATACGTCGAGAACGATTTAGATAAAATAAATGAAAATATTAACAGTTCGGGTTTTTATCTCGTATTTGAATTTTTGTCTTACACTTATTACATCTTAACTTTTTTTTTCAGATACTAAGTGGATTTTGTCACGACATGTGTTTGACATGCAGGTTAGTGGGCTTCATTTTTTAAATATATCAACTTTTTTATAAACGTAGATAATATTATTGATAAAAAAAATACGCTAATCATTTCTTATGAAGTTTTAATGTGCTTCGTTTTAAGTTTAATGGCTACTTACTTTAATCAATTATAAAAGTAAATTAATTCAGAAAAAATATTTTCAAAGTTCGTTTAAAGATATAAATGGTATAATAGAGATAAAACTCATTTTCTGTAAATGTTTTTCATCGCTTAGTTCCTGTGCAGTCGAAGCTTTTCATCTAGACTCTAGAGTGAAATGTGTTTACGGTTAGAAGAAAAATTTCGCCAAGTTATTTTGGGTTGTTTGCGCAAGATACTCATTTTGTGTAATTTTTTTTCAAAAGCATAACACTATCTTCATCAGGAATAAGGTAATAGCACTTTGACGCTTAATGTAGTCAGTTTTATTTTGTTATTTTTTTTATTTGCAGGTCTGTCCATGCGCAATGGCAGACTATTTTAAGTTTAGCGTTAGTACGTGAGGCTTAGGTCAAAACCACGGATCAGGCGAACAGGTTTAACAGGTACATACATAGGCCTATATTTTTTTTAAATTTTATGTTATGTATATATCATATACTTACACTGACTTCGCCAAGATATTTAACGCAGTTTGCTTGTAATATAAATGTTAAGATGGGATGTAAATTAATACAAAAGTATTAGTATTCGATGACCGCGAATCCACTACGTTTAAATTTGATACCTTAACAATTATATAATTTCCATTAAATGTTTAATGGAAACAGTGGCCGTGTGTGTACATTCAAATACTGTATGTATGGATAGTATTTAAAAGTTTTGTCAGCTATTATGTATGTGGTTTATCTTAAGTGTCATAATTATAAAGCTAATTGATTTAAATTAGTTAAATTTTATGATCCATCGAAATTACTTACATTTTCTCCTACTAAAATACGAAGTTTATCTAGCGTGCAGGAAATATTTATTTACATCATAGATATGGCTACTCAATTAATTGTCTGTTATACGCACAGTAACTACGATTTTAAAAAAATTCGTTAAAAATTAACCCTATAAACGCAATGGATTGTAATATTCTGTCAATGGAGATTTCTCCCTGAAGGTATGATTTAGGTATATTTAAAACAAACGTATAGACTAATCCTCCGGTTAATTTTCAATTTAGATTATATTACAACTTACCTACTGTATGTTATATAACAGATATTTAAGCTAGACTCAGTGAGAGAGAGAGAGAGAGAGTAACATATATTAAATTCCTCATGAATAAAATAGTAGCCGTATCGGTTTTGTTCTCATACTAGAGATTTTGTTACTTTTAGTAATTCTCACTAAAAATATTTCAAAATATTTACAATATACTATACAAAAAATATTGATACCACTACATAGATACCTTTACAACTTACTCTAATTAGGTTAGGTTTTAATTGTAGCCAGCTTTCAAATTATTATTCATAGGTAACTATTTCAATCTAAACCTATCCTATATACCTTCTACGTTTCATACCTTATTTACCAAAATATATTAATATAATTAACAAAATCTGTTGAAATAAGCTTCGAGTACATGTCAAAAATATACAAATAAAAACAATTTTGACTAAAGGCATTATTCTCACAGTCAAGTAAAAAATAAACTAGAAATTACTATAAAAAGAACCAAGATTTCCCTATTAAAATACCTAATGCTAATTAAGATGTCGTTGTTGTATAAAAAGAGAGTTTTTTATAAGAAGTTAATTCCAAGTCACACCTGTCACGGTCGTAATTTTCCTCCCTTATATCTTTACAATGAAGTCTGATCCTGTCTGAATAACTTCTTTTTTCGCCGCTGTACGTCTTGTCGGCGAACTCAAATACTTAAAAATTTCACAGCGCTTATACAAGACAGGTTGATTAGTTAATATAAAATATGTGATTGAGCGAATCATTTACACCCTTGCTCTATAAAATATTAATTCCCATTTACCATGCAAGAGGAAATGATAAGTTGTAATAACTGTCAATATGGTTTGTAATGAATTGAACCTCGATTAAAAAGTAAAGGATGAAGATGTTATGTTAACTTGTGACTACGTCCGTTCACCGCGTAATCGATTTGAATCTTATGCTGATAAATTATTAATAAAACTTTGGTTGTAGTTAGTTTAAAGTTAAATAGTAATTAGAGAAAAATATGAAATATATCTAATAGAAATGTGGATGTGTATAATCTCCATGGATGTTAAAACGACTAGAGCGGCTTTAGATTTTCAGGCAACTTACATATTAGCTCGGCGTGCGATCATATAAAGTTTTGTAGCTTGTTTTGGGTTTTTTAATAAATTATGGTATGTGTCCTTGTTTAACGTGTTTTTTGAGTAAACTTAGCCTTGATACGTCAATATTTTCTAGAATCCAAATATGTTATGAAATAAATAATAATATATACTTTGTTGCACACGACACATAATTTACAAGAGAAAATAATAGTTTACGATACCTACCTACAAATAAGCAGTTTTATCACCCAACAGTGATCTCTTCCAGACACCAGTGCCTTTAGGAAATATTTGAACTATTGCAGGCACTGGTGCTCATCGTAAAAAATATATATTAGTGCTAACCGTGAAATCGACGGGTCCTACTTAAGTTATAGTAATTTAAAAAATGCGATTTTTGTTTTGTTTATGAAAATGACTCTACTTTGATAGATCTTTCAATAAGACGAGGAATAAAAATGAAATTTCTATTTGAAAAATCCAACTTCTAATAGAAATTTCATTTTTATTCTTGTGTTATTACAATATCTATAAAAGTGGAGTTACACATTAATAGACAGAAAAACCTCTAATTACTTTTTTCGCGAGTAAAGAGTTGAACATAGCCTCGATATAAAACCGAATAACCGAACCGAATCGAACTGAAAGTTAGTAATAAAAAAAAATTAATAAATAATATGACAACTTTATAATAACCAAGTAATTCATTTTATTGTAAGTACCTATGTTATTACATAACGTTATGTTATGTATGTACGTTAATATATATTATAATATATGTTTAAAATGATAAATAACAACTCCAAATAACAAGTTAAACAATTACTTTGACTCTACTATTTTATAGTATAAAATAAATAACATCACGAGTAGTTATAATGAACCAAAAGTTTTCCTCGTGTTTTTTTCGGTCCCTTTGGAGAAATAATCTAGCTGCCACCCTGCCCGGCAATTTGCAAAATGCGTACGAATGGCCAAACTTGTTACTACCATCATGACTAGGTGTTAGAGTTCTGCAAATTTTCGCCTGAATTTAGTACTACCACATTGCTTTTTTCTGCAGCAATAGCGTCAGTTCCTGTCACTATCGTTTTCTGGTTTGAAGGGTGAGATAGCCGGTAAACTGATCTATATTGTCGTCATCGTCCTCAAGGACGAGACAGTAAGTAGCTACGTCACAAGCATAAGTAAACGTATATTTGTCTTAATGTCCCTTTTCACCAGGGTTCTATCTGCTTGTTTGCTATCTTGATTCCTGTGACGTCAATAGACGTTCCGGCTCATCACGATTCATCGGTTTAATGTTTGGTTAGTTGAGTGATGTTTCTGAACGCCACAGGGGTGCTAACAAACACCATAGACTCAGAGTTTCTCTTCTGGAAAAGTAAAAATTTTTTTTTGGTTAACCTTTTTGTGTTCAAAGATACAAAATCCACAGATAAACCAACCATTAGTCAAATACGGATTATCATTATATTACCAATACATTTATAGAAAAAAATTGACAATACAAAAACAAAAAATAAATTTACTTTCGCTGACCCGGGGTGCAACCCAATACCTAATAATAAGAGTTAAATAGGCAATCAACCATTAATTCGTTTTAAGTTCATCATTAATTATCATGAATCGTAATATTCTGATCCAATATCCGGGAGATTTGAAATAAACAGACTTACACAGGTATACTCGTATGTAATATAATATAAATTATTATTAGGCTTACACTCTTGACTTCGCGTTGATATGAAACGATTATTCCTTAATAAGCCAAGCTGAGCTATGGATATTAATATAATTGGTTTGAAACTACTCGTACTTTATTTCATAGTCCAATACAACAAAGGTTCATCTAAATTTTTGAATAAACATTTTTTCTTTACAAAATATGTTATAGAAAATTATATTTCATTTCATCCTTGGTTTCTCTTAAATGTAACCTAAACGTAAAAGTATTATGTTGCCTTAAGCTAAGTAAAGCGTAGTGAGATGCAAGCGAATTTTCCCTGAAAGTTTTTCCACAGAATGATCCAATTCCATTTCGGTAAGAGACTAATAATACTTTTTTCGTCTTTTTTACTTCTTGCTTCTACCCTTTACTGTTATAGAAGCGAAAAGAAAAACATGGAGTAGAAATATATGTTATTTTAAATGTATTTCAACTTACATATTGTACAATTAAAATTTACATGTAGGTACCTTTTTTGTTTAAATTTATATGATTAATTTATTTTAATTCGGAACGAATATACGACATGCGCACAGATTTTTGCTCTACCAGTTCCATACGTTTTTTTAACCTAACAAGAAAGCCACTCTACAGAAAAATGTCTATAATAGGCTCTTTGCAATTAGTATATGTTTTAACATTCGCCAAACTGTCTGCGTTTGCCATGCTTCAATTTTGTTGTCTAAAAACATGGATGGCAGTAAAAATCAGCATTGAATAAATAATTAATATTTCCTAATAATTATCCATACTAATATTATAAATGCCAAAGTCTGTCTGTCTGTCCGTCTGTCTGTTACGCTTTCACGGCTAAAGCGCTGGACCGATTTTCATGAAATTTAGGCATGGAAGTAGTTGAAGAGCCGGGGTCAAAAATAGGCTATTTTTTTCGAAAATCAACCCTTAAAGGGTTGAATTAGGGGATGATATTTGTATAAAAATCTATCGTGATAACATGTTTATCTACTCACGGGCGAAGCTGCGCGGATCAGCTAGTAATCTATGTAAGAAATTACTGTATTTTATCACTGTATATTTTTCAAATAAAATTGATATTAAAATTATTAAAACTTACGTGAGACTTTATAAACTAAATAATAAAAAAATGACTACATTCACGATTAATCGGTGTAGGTTCGACCTCATGGTGAGTTCGACGTTCACTCGGTAGCGACTAGACTCGAATAGTTCGATTTTTTTAATTATTTAAAATTGATATTGTTAAAGATATTATGTATAATTTGGCTTTAAATACTAATCTATGTACACCACAACATATCATACCAGGAAAAAGGTCTCAAATATATGATTAGCATGAATGTTCCATGTGTGACCGAACTTGAATTTGTCAAGCATCACTTTACGGCCAGACAAAGTAACACCTTGCACAATTTAGCAACCAAAGTTTCTTTAAACCCAACTGAGTTTTATTACCAAATAATTGCTATGTTTAGAAATAGTGAGAGTGGAAGTTGTTTTTGACTAAAAAGTTTTTTAGTTAATAATGTGTATACTTAGAACTATAAAGTTTTAAGGAACGAGATTTTTTCATCCCACTCAGAAAACATTTCTAAGATTGACAATTTCAAACAATACCATTTCCAAACCTCATCCATGTGCATCCGATAAAAAAATATTGGATATTGATATACCTACCTACCAAATATACCTACTGATAAACATTTTTATCTTACAATATGTAATTATTTCACAGCTGCACTTATACATTTGAGCAGACAACTTTTTGAAATTGATTACAAGGTCTTCTATTCACACAGGACGCTAGGGAAATCTGTTTTGAACGTGATGTATGACACTCGGTTTTTTCTGTTTATACTATTCTTATTTGATTTAAAATAAAGATATATATCTGTATACTCTATAATTACACCAAACCTTCATTCACTAAATTAGTGACAAATAGAGACATCTATTGTGATGTAATCGTAAACATTGGCTGTAAATATTAGGTAATTTTGAGACACCAACAAACAATGATTGGTAAATTATTTCGCGTAAATTAATATTAATTTAATAAACAAATTAATCCAAAATTAAATTTACTTCTAGGTTTAATTTAGTATTAGCGTAACTCCAATTCTTTTTTGTTCTACCTAAGAAGTTGCGAAGTAAAACGGACGGCGGACCCCGTCAATTATTTAGATTGGCAGCGGCGTCACTTTGCCCGTAGTATGTAAATACCTACAGCAACTCAGATCTTTTATAATCTTATATGAATTAATTTCTAAAATAAACAATTATGTATAAATAATCTATTAATTATGCACATTTTTTCTTAAGCATTATATAAGTAAGTTTGTATCCGTATTATGATTCATCATGCTTCGTAGAGCACAAAAGTGATCGGGGCTATCGCAAATAAACCAGCCTAAAAACCAGTTAATCTCGTTGGTTTTACTTGAATTTGATTGTTGGTTAGCCAAAAATTGTTGAACGACATGATTTTTGTAATCGTAATTATCAATTTGTTGTTGTATTAATATGTATTTTAAGCCCCGACGCGACGCAAGAAAGTGGGGAGCTATGGACATGGTGTTATAAGCTTATTGTGTACATCCATATTTCTGTGTATCTGTCTATGGCATCTTAGCTCCCAAGCGGATGATCCAGTTTAAGTGTGTTTTTTTTTAATTGAAACCCCTGTTTGTCGAGGTGGTTCTTAGTTTTAATTCAATAAGATCTGTTCTAAGTTTGTTCTAAGTTCACCAGCGCTTTTCTATTTGATGAAAGAAAATAGGCAACTTGTACAGGCCCGATCGAAACTTGGTGGTAACCTTAACCGGATGCTGCTGGACTCCCATTCGAATATCTTATTATCTTAAAAATAATACTTTTAAAAATATCATTGGTGGTAGCCTCAAGAAAATTGGACACAACCGATTATCTCTATCATTTTCGGACCACAATGACGCAAACCATTTTGTTAATGACCCTAATCTTTCAAATAAAAACTTCAAAGCTTTTATCCCATCGTTTAATATTTCACGAGTAGGCATAATTAGAGGTGTTCCCTCAGACTGGTCACCTGAGGAAATTGCTAATAATGTTAAGGTTCCCATTGGCTGTGGAAAAATAATAAAGGTTAGAAGAAATAATAAAGGTTAGAATATCATTAGCTCTTTTAATGGTTTGGTCTGCAAATAAAGCACATGCAGCAGACCACCTTAGTCTGTTGATAAATGAATGTCGTTTATTTTTAAAATTTTAATTTAAAATTTTACCAGTGCTTATACTTGCCTGTTTTATTTAAGAATATATAATAATTAAAATTAACACGTTCGTTCCATAGACAGTGGCAATAAACTTTCTTTCCGTTTGTCGAAAATGCTTCAATTCATCAGTTTTCCCGCTGACAATATATTAAATTTCTATCATGCATTTGCTAATCGCTTCACTAAATGTTACTTGCGATGAGTATATGCTCTTCTTAATCATTAAAAAACCAGGTCATTGTTGAGGTCCTTTCTAGGTAAAGAACACTCAGTACTTTACCTACCCTACCAGGGAAACAAACCCGGAGTCTCGGTATCTACGTCAAACTTGCTAACCATTACACCAAAGAAGCTAGAATAAATTTACTTTTAACAGAAGAGCCACCAAGTATACCTATTAGCATAAACGTAGAAATTCCAAAAAATCCTTTTTGAACAATATCTCATAATCATACCGCCTTACCAATAAACATCTATTTGACACCATATTATCGTAATCGCAGGCAGTTCAACATCATCGTTACGCGGATAACAATGTATCATTTACATAATGGCGTCTGTAAGTGACATATCTCCTACCATCAGATGAGCAGTTTGCTTGTTATCCCGGGCTATAAAAAGTGACATTATAATTTCAAATGCTTGTAATAGAAAAAAAATTGAGACATATAAAAATCTGACATATGTATTACGCAACATTATCAAGGAAATGTAAGCAAATTCTTAAATACAAATGAAAGTAATATATAGGCTACATAAAAACAAACACGAGGTACTTAGATATTTTTTTCTCCGCAATGTAACCGTATTTATTCATATTCACATGTATAACATATCGACAAACATAATACTTATCATCCATAGGCTGAGATATCTATATATCGAAGATTTCGAAATAGGATCTCTTCGAGCGTAAAGAAAAGCTTACGTAAAAGCTCCACACACATATAAAAGAGGAATCACTTTGGTCCATTTAGTAGGAGACTGGAGATAATGTTTTTTAAAGAAAGTTGTATTTCGCAGATTCGTGGTTAATGCAGTAAATGAATAACATCTATGAAACCCTCGTATATTTTTATTATTTTTTATATTATTTTACGTATTATTTAATACAATGCAATACAAATGACATGACATGATAGCGTTTTTATTAGCGTTTAACAAAAATAATTATAAATTGTAATAGTACTTTAACAATATTTTGAAAGAAAACTTAAATTGCATCAGAGAGTACTCTATGATCGAAAAATCTTTTATGCTTCCTTTCTGCAAATATTTCAATTGTAAATACTTTTGCTACCACATACACTCTGCTTAATTTATGTGCCACTGTACAGAACATTTAATCAAGATTAATTCTAACATTTTCAGAAATTAATTTAGTGCAACAGAAACGAGAAAATCGTTAAAATAAACTACATTTATTATATTAGTTATTAAAAATAATTCATAATAAATTATATATTCATTTACTATAATTAAAAAAGAGTTAAAAATAACCATTTGAAATAGGAAACTCTTCTAGAATCTAGAGTAATACGAGTCTATAAAAAATGGAACAAATAATGTTTTTTGTCTCAAAATATTTAACTTACTCTTCAAGTTACTCAATATCAACATTGACATTTGTTATATGGAATGTGCAGTCTGTCATATTTCGCGACTCATTATGCGTTGTAGTACTATTTTTATTTTCTTTAATATTATATTTCTATTTCTGGTACACAATTTTACATCAGTTAATCTACATACCACTTTATAGAAAATTGTAAACTAATTTTGCAATAAAGAAATCATTTAAATGCAATAGAGACGAAAAAATAACAAAAAACTGAAAAGTTTTACGGTCGAGCAGTACAAGAATTGTACAGCTTGGAAATACGATATCTTGAGGGAAAAAACCAATAGTTATTTTTCATTATTTTTTTATTAGTTAGCATAAATGGCTATCTAACTCTGTGTTGATTTATCATAATTGATCAAGAACTAAACTAGTATTTTCTTTACTTTTTAGCACAAATAAAATTGATAATTGTCCCACAAATGTGCGTATGTAGTTTGCTTATATTTTCATATCTTTCTAGCCACTTGTTTATACGTGTTCTTCTTTCTTTTTCCTGCACACACCCTGCAATTTTTTCTCAAACAGTGCAACAATAATATTTGATACCGATTGTCGATATCTTTTATGGTACACGCTTTTACAATAAGCTTCCCAAATATCTAAAAGATTCACCAATTAATAAATTTAAGACACGTATTAAACCGTGTTAAAAAATTATTATTATTAAAATTCAGATTATTTGGCAGGCCTGTAATTATTTAGTCCTCATAACAATTTCATTATTTATTGTGAAATGAAATAATTTTTGTAATACTAGCTGACCCGGCGAACTTCGTTCTGCTTGACTGTCAGTGAATGAGCAGATTTAGGATTTTCAAATGAATACGAAATTATTAAGTTCAATTTTTCATTAGGATAATAATATATATTTAAAAAAAACAGGTATTTTAACAACGCTCCAGCAAGGTATATTTTTATTGATATTTTTTTTATTGATGAATATTATATTTTAATACTTATTATTCTTTTCCCGACGAAGACAAATCCAAAAACAACAGAATTATAAAAATTGGTCCAGCCGTTCCTGAGTTATAAATGTTTTAACTAACAAGACTTTGTTTTATTCGTATATAATAATGGATAATAAATATTGTACATAAACTTAAAAAATCTAAATAAAATAATAGGCAAGCTCGCTGAGTTTCTTCTGCTGGATCTTTTCAGTATGCCACCTCCAGTAGTATATTCCTATTTATAAAAAATGTCGACTCATCGAAAGTTACTTGTAAAAGATTATTTGAACAAAATATTTTTTACTTTGAGACTATATTTTTTTTCTTCTCTTATACTTTTTTCACTATCAAATGTGCATTATAAGTTGCACACTTTTGGATTTTACTAATTATATTTTATTATTATGTTTAATTGTATACATGCTTACTTGACTTAAATATATAAAACATATTTCACAATGGAAAGCAAAATTTTATATGCATGTAGATTGCAAATATTTAAATGCACTTTACGCCTGAAATTTGCGCCATACCTCAGATATTGGAAGTAGATATAGTTGTGAGTCTGCTCGCGTTTGCTCAGTGTATATTATCATTGACTACCTACACGTCAGTAAGCTTTCGTTACTTTACTTGATAACATACCTACCTAAATCGTTTCTATCCGTTGAAATATTAAAAAACAATTACATCTGCATATTCCTATCCTTTCTAAAATGTTAAATATTTAAATTAATACATTTAGCTTCATAAGTCCGACGTAAAGGCATCTTACGTCAATTACGATGTTAAGAAAATTTTTAATAATTTACGTTTTGATGATCATTCGACTTAGAAACGCTATGCTCTTATAAGCGTATCTCGTGATTGTGTCATAGCCGATAGCTATTTACGATTTGAGGGAGCCAAAGGTTCTTTAAAATAGACATTCCTATTCTTCTCTTTGACATTTGTGTCTATTTATGACAACGCAACTTGAAAGACTGAGATTACTTGGTTGGATTTTAAATATTCATATTGAAAACGTGATCGGTAGAATTTGATTTTAAATTATGTTGTTTTTATCTTCTTGTTGAAAATACTAATTTGTTTTAATTGAATAAAAATAAAATACACTGTTTTTAATACAGTTTTAATAATTATTCACTCTAGATTACGGATTTAACATTTATAAAGAGATTTCTTATTATTCAAGTACATTGAGTAATAAAAAATAAAATAAAATGAAGAAATATAAACCACCACGTCCATATTCCCGACGGGATTAGGCGGAGGTGCAACTAGTGCTCCCAGAATTTTTAATCAAAAGCATTGAAACTCGTGATATGACAAATATATTTTTGACTAGCTAACCCGCGCAGCTTTGGCATCAATTTAAGAAATTATATACACTATTTTATTCTCTGTTTCAGCCTCTTGGGGGTGATTTTTGTAAAAAAAAATGTTAGTGTATTTGTCCCTGCCTCCTCAATTATTTCCTTGTCAAATTTCATCAAAATCAATTTTGCAGTCTACCCGCGAAATTGTAACAGACAGATAGACAGACTCACAGACCGACGTACAGGCTTTTTGATTTATAATATTAGGATTAGAATACAGTCTCGGGCACGTTGTGTCCGATCCTTGCAGATTCCTCCACATTCATGTCTTCATACAAACCTGCCGCTTTTATTACTATTATTTATTATTACTAATACTGTCGATATTTTATTTACACGTGTTATGTCAGTTACCTACTATTCTCAATTTAAAGTTAATATTTCAGATTTCCCTTCTGTTAATTTGCTTTCATAAATGCAAGAAATTAATTAAGTTTATAGCTGATAGTTATTTGACATAGCGGTAGGTATGAATAGGTATTATTATCATCATTACATTTTTTATTGATACTTACCATTAATTTTTATATATTTAAGTAGATTAAAAATTAACGATGTTATAACTTGTCATCAGTAAACATAAAAATGGATGGCCTACATTATTTTAATAAACCACACGTGAGGTAATAATTTATGTGAGTACATAAACAGGTCATCTCCGCAGCTTTAACGGAATATAAATAAGCAAATCCGCGATGGGGGGCGAGTTTCTTAAAATTCGTTCAAAACGAAAGCTAAATTTACATTCTAACTGCGTTTCGAGTTGATTATGCAAACATAATGTCGCCGCCGAATGAGTGCTCCCAATTTGCAGTTCTCGTGGCATTATAAGGTCGTTGTATTTAATGAAATGGAACAAATGTTTAAGTTTGAACGTTGTAAATACGATTTTTTTAATAAAATATTGGCTCCTAAATTTTACACTCGACTTTAATATTATTCTTAATGGTCGTGTCCAGCACACTGATTTAATTTGAGATAACTTGAAAAAACTTACATTCATTCTTAACTTTATATGAGCCTGAAATTTTAGCACGATTTTACTGAACTGAAGTTGATGCAGTAAGTCAATTAATTACCCATTTTTAGAATATTATCAAAGCAAACAACGTAAGGTAACAAAACAACAAATGTAAGTATAATTTGATAGGAAAGTGAAAATAATAAAATGTTTATTTTCCAATTAACATCAGTAGGTATACAGGTACCTCGTTATAATTAGAGTCCTAACTAAGCAAGCCGTACAGGCTTGCTTAGTTAGGTCAAGGCAACTTTTAGGTTACTGTTTACAATATCTATTGTAATTTATCTCAACTGTAAGACTTTTTTTAAAAAAAATATAGGCAGTGTTTAATATTGTGTTTAATATTTACAATATTTAGTGCCTACATGCGTTTCACATAAGAATTTGTTTCATAAAATATGTAAAGGAATATTGGTAGGTAAGTATATGAATAGAAATTAAAACCATAATATTTTTATAATAAATCAGGTCTTCATTGTTCTACAAATAACGTACCTTAGTCGGTATTTTAACCACGTTATTCGTATGTCAAATATATTAAATTACGTATCTGTTAGCCTAAGTTTAATTAGTATACTAATACTAAAGTATTAGTATACTAATTAAAGTATTAGTATACTAATTTAACTTAGGCTTTTTGATTTGTTAGTATACTAATACTAAAGTATTAGTATACTAATTAAATTTAATTAATTAATTAGTATACTAATTTAATAGGATTAAACTCAGTCTAACAGATTAATAATTTAATGTATTTGATATAAGAGTAACATGGTCCTATTATACCCGTTCTGTTAAAAAGATAAACGAAATAGAAATCAAAGTTAACCAGGTTATTTCATTGTCTAACTTCTTTAAATTAAATGTATGGATGAATCAGTACAAACTAATAATAGGTGCCTATGTTAAAAGTTGTTTTGTGAATTATATAGATATAGGTACATAATAAATAAAAAAAGTAAAAAAAAAAGTATCTTCATGCCCGCATCCCCGAAGGGATCGGCAGAGGTACTACCAGTGCACACACGATTAGCTGAAGATACTTGGTCCCACAAATGTGATAGGTGGCAAGCCTATCGCCGACCGGGTATTTTCCAATACCGGGCAACTTTTTTATGTGCCCGACCCGGGAATCGAACCCGGAATCTCATGTGGTTAACGCTAATGCTGGACCACTAGACCACAGAGACTTATAAATAGCTAAATAATAGCTGTTTTTATGCTTCAAATGGATAACTACTTTTTAAAAAAAGATATCTACTTTCCATATTTATTATTATTACCTATTGGTAATTGTTGGTAATGTAGGCTTCTAATTGTAAAGGAATAATTGAGATTAGCTGATTTTTTCTTTGAAATATTAGTACAGAAAATATAATGTGTATCTGTCTTTTTTTATGTCATAAGATAGCAAACAAGCAGATGGGTCTCCTGATGGAAAGAGTCAACCATCGCCTATAGACACCAAAGGTGTTAATGGTGCGTTGCTATCTTGTGGCGAGGTTTAATGCCACATGCATAAGTTTACCGGCTACCTTACCCTCCAAACCGGAACACGACAGCGACAAGCACTGACGCTATTGCCGTAGGAATAGGTAAGGCGGTGGTACCAGACCCGGGCGAGACAATGCAGAACTCTACCACCTAGTAAAAGGTGTTACACACCTATAAACATGTCGCTATGATAAAACATTTAAAATTAGGTATATAATTAATAAACCTGTACATTTGTACCTAATTATATTTCGTAAACAGAAGCGAATTAGGAAAGTAATAGTTTTTACCGAAGCTTTTGCGTTTACTTTATTAAATACGAAAATGTTAAATGTGTAATACAAATTCATAGGTTCAAAATATTCATGTTTCCATTCTCTTACCTCCGGCAAGTAGAAAAGGGAATTTCGGCTATAAGAACGGTATAATTATTCAAATAAGGCGGGCTCCTGTTTATATAAGGCATTATTAACGTCATACTGTGTAGAACTCATTTAAAAACCAGAAATATTTTCATATAAATATTTTGGAGGAAAAAGTCGGTAGATTTCAGTTAAAAATAACACATTCATCTAGTCTTTTGTAATTCCTATTAACACGTAAATTGGTTTATAAAATATGGATAATTACTTAGTTAATTGTTTTATGTTTCATACGCCTACTCATTAGTAATTAAATGAAAACTCGTCATAGTTTACTCCGTTTCTTATCATTTGAATAAAATAATTTACATATCAACACCATTTTGTTTGTTAGCAACATCAGAGATAGTAATTAAATTGGCTATTAAATAATTAACAATGCATTTTAATAATTTAATAGCCATGATGATCATGAGTATCTAGTTACCGTTTTCTACAAGAAAAGAAATCTTCTTCTTTGCAATCATGATTTAAAAATAAGTCAGGTAAATTATATGTTCGATTGTCACTAGTCACATTATGTAATTTAATACATACCTGCCTACTTCTGGCTAATAAAAAAACGTGTTCACTTTCTATGCGCATTATGAATTAGGACCATGACAGAATATTTTAATCTCTTATTAAATAATGCTGCAACAGCTTAGATTTTGATTTTGGGAAAAAAAATTTTTCAAAAGTAGATTATTTATATAGGTATTTAGGGAGATTGAGCCTTACCTATTTCTGCCAAACCTTCTCATGTCTTCATCTTCTACTTCATTATTTCATGATTATTTACTTTTTATTGTATTACGTAGCAAGTATCTATTAATTTTATGTAAAATGCTTGTTCTAAGACAAAAAGTATACTAAATACATCTAACAAGTCTATTCTACTACTATATACCAACTTATGTAAATTTAAACCTAATCAACCCAGCTGTTTGAGAATTGTATTTAAATTAGTAGTTTAATATCACGTCGGTTTTCTCAATTATCAGCTAAACTATTTTAAATTATTACGGGAAAATTATTATATTTTAACAAAGTTAGGTAGGTACTCTTGTTTGTTTCGAATTTCATTAAAAGATGGTACCTTTTTATGAGAGTTTTATCCTAGTCCCAGTTTTACTCTACCCAACCTGCATGCTCGTAGTTAAACTTAAGTGCAGTGAATTTTTAAAGGGAACGCCCCCGACCAGTCGGTTGGAGTTTCCATTTTTTTTTAATATTCAGTAGCGAGATGTTTTCAAGTTCGCGTTTCGACCTAGGACGTACCTAGTTGGTGAGTTTTAACTATAACTTAATTCTTAAGTTTTCATTTTAATATGCAAATCACAAAATTTCAAGACTGTCTTGTTAGCAAATTTACTTAAAAAGTAATTTTGTTGTAAAAAGCAAAAAGTACGTTAGCAGTTGGTTTGGTCTTTTGCATGTCTTTTTCCTGTGTCAGAACCTATTAGAGCAATAGATTTCTACTTTAAGTACCTACCTTCTTAAATTCTAGTATCAATTTACTGCTTACCACTGTGAATGTGTGCTTGTAATTGAAAATTTTATTATATCGATATCGAATCTATACATTTATAAATTATACTTTACTTATTATTTATATTTAAACATATATATATATATATATATATATATATATATATATATATATATATATATATATATATATATATATATATATATATATATATATATATATATATATATATATATATATATATATATATATATATATATATATTACTACTGTGAAACATTAAATGATGTTAACTTCTCAAATTTCTTACAGATTGTATAGCTATTTATATTTAGATAATACGTTATATTAGTAGTGTACCTACATATCTCTTAAGGTGTACCTACTTAATATAAGACACAAAAATCGATCTTTGGCAACTCTTTACAAACAATAATAATTCTATATATTTTTTTAAGCGTCAGATGGATAGGCAAATTAGCAGACTTGTCACCTGATGGAAAGCGGTCAACGTCGCCAATGAACATAAACTAGTTTACCTGGAACTAGCTCAGGCAAGTTATCTAGGTATATGTTGCCTATCCTGAGACATAAGATGTTAAGTTTCGGTGCCAGTAATTACACTGCCTGTCTTGTCCTTCTCTCCGAAACACAGCAAAGCTTTTTCACGGAGGAAACAAGCAAGACGGTGGTACCCATACAGCCGGGAGCGTGGCACAACGCATCCCTTCCACCGGTAAACACAAAAGTTTATTTTTTTTATGTATCTTGCATACGAAACCTATAAAATATTTTAATGGGATTGATTATGTTAATCTTAAAATCCCTTGCGTGGGTAAGAAAAATAGGAGAAGATAATTTACAGCTAAAGAATCATTCTAATATAGGCAAATACTAATTACCTAGATCCGGCTTCAGTTGATAGATCATTTTCTCGATAAAACCAACATTAATGCAATATTATGAGTAGGTAATTAAATAAAAAGTAAAAGGTTTGCTGTTCTTTATTCCAGCATAGTTAGTTATATTTGATAAAATATTAAAAATGAGGCGATAAATCATATGGTAGATTAAATTTGACATTTACTTAATCATTATATCTTTATTGGGAATAAAGTGAAGAAAACTTCTTCACTTACAAACACATTTACAAATCAGATCATACTAAATCCGATTTCACTGGTGGTGGAAAAAGGTAGTTAGGCAAAAATAATATATATATATATATATATATATATATATATATATATATATATATATATATATATATATATATATATATATATATATATATATATATATATATATATATATATATATAGGTATGAAGCATGAAGTGTAAACAAGTGACAGACAGACAGAGTTACTACCGCATTTATAATATTAATATGGATAATACCTATAATATAAAATATTTATTTTGCTAAGTCAAGTAGGTACCTAGATAAGTATTTTGAACGAATAATGTTGATTGTCATTAATGTCTTTTATCATTGTTACTTATAAATTAATTCATAATTCCTTTATTTATTTTTATTCATAGCGGTTTGCTAAATTCTGTTAGAGAAATGTACTACTAAAATTCATTGTCTACTCGTAAACAAAATTGTGTCCCTCTATTTATGAAACAAGTCGAGGGACCTATTGCCTCATTAATTCTCATCGCTGTTTTTGTGAAACTCGTTGCCGGAATAATTTTCGTCCTTCGTCCAGCAACGCCTAATGTAGGCCCGGTAAAATGATGGCGGCTGACATAACCTTATATTAAGCTTCCTTGCTCCTCTGCTACTACAATTATTCCCTTAAGTGAACCCTTCGCAGCCTACAATTACATACCATTCAGCTAGCGGCGCTCCGCTCGGAAATATAAAACTGACACAGAATATAAAATATCGGAAGATTCACTTCAATTACGGTGTTTCGTTATAAATTTGAGGGTTATTTTGTACTTAACCGCCATTCGTCTATCTCGACGAATTTCTCAACGCAATTTAATATTCATACACAGATGTAGGTACGACATCGCGTAAAATGTCAACAATTAAGGCCAGACAGACTCGCTTAAATTAAATCCTCCGGCTCATGGCTGATTAAATGTGCTAAATTTAATTTCAAGAGAATCAACTACACGAAAAACAATGTAAGGTACAGTTACGGCGAATATTGAAGAGGCAATATATTTGGGATCGAATTACCATTATGTACTACCTACAGTTTTATCAACACATATTATGTGTACATATTGGGTTCATGTACATAAACCTGCATCATATTACGTCATGGTATAATCATTTCATATCACGAACAGCTTTTCACATATTCCAGCCAGATACCTCTGGCTAGAGACACGAATAAGTTGTATATTTACTTAATAATATATACCTACATATATTATGACGTATTGCTAGTCTTTTATATCTAAGTAAAGAGAGAGGAAATGACATTTTTTTTTTCGTTCGGATATACAGTGAGTAATAAAACCCTGTCCGATCCAAAATAGGTCTTAGGTAGATAGGTTAAAAATAATAATGATATTATAATAAAATAGAATAAAAATAAATATATGTTTACAAAAATATGATCCTATTTGAAATGTTCGTAATTAAATTTAAATTTCATTAAAATTTTTTAAACATTTTATACCGTTCATTTCAACATTTTATATCGACGCCGTTAGCGGCGGCTTTTTGTCGTCTTTGTGTCGTCCATTTTGTAAAGACTGCATAGATACGCCACATTTGTGTTGTTTTAGTTAATATTTAAAATTATCGGTTACAATAATGTTTTTTGATCGGAAAAATTAGTCTATTAAGATTCAGAAAATAATTTTACGTACATATACGAATATGACCCAATTAAATATCAAATAATACTTATTACAATCGGACAGGGTTATTGTCATTCTCTGTAAGTATACATAATATATAATATTATAAACCTTGACATAGTTTAATTTTTACTTCCCGCTACGTATGTAGATATGGAAGTTGCTGATTTTGCCCCGATTTTCGAAAATCGAATTTTCACCAGAGCTCCGCGTTTTGAGGTCATAATGACCTCAGCATGCCTGTATGTGTGTGTATGTAAATATCTCATAACCTTTGAAAGGCTTGACCGATCGAGACGCGGTTATGGCATTGGCATTCGATTGGATTCTACTCAACTTAGAGTTCCTGAAAATTTGAATCAATTAGGCTTAGGAACTTTATGACAAATTTTGAAAATCGTTGACGAAAATTTTGAAAAAAGTGTTTTTTCTACCTAACTTCGAAAATTTTATACAATATTTTAGTACTTGAAAAACAACGTCGAATGCCGCTTGAAAAAAATTAAAATTGAATCAAATTTTCAAAAGTTACAGCTTTTCAAATATTAAAATTACGTGGTTAAGAAATCTAACTTTTTTTAGACTGTGAACAACGTTAGATTTTTATTGACATTAAAAATCTAGTCAGCTTTTGTACTTAAAAAACTGTGTCAAATACCGTAAGTCGCATTAAAATCGGTTGATTCGTTTGAGATTTGTCAATTAGGTACGCAAATTTATGAAAAAAAAATTTGACATTTTGTTGGCAATATTTTACACAAACATATATAAAATGATTATATACGGTCATCAATTTCTAAAGCCGGTGTGTTATTCTTTACTTATTATTAAAGTAACTCGTATATTCTATGAAATGTTTAGAATTAGGTATGCATTAAACCTAATTTTAAATTAATATTATTTTTGACCTAAAGTCAAGTATTTGATTAAGGTAATTACTGACTAGAAATAAAGATTATAAAAGAATTTGACAAATAGGTATATTGTAGAGACATTCGTGATTGTGAAATTAAGAAGTGAAGTTTTTTTTTTTTTTTATGTCATAAGATAGCAAACAAGCAGATGGGTCTCCTGATGGAAAGAGTCAACCATCGCCTATAGACACCAAAGATGTTAATGGTGCGTTGCTATCCCGTGGCGAGGTCTAATGCCACATGCATAAGTTTACCGGCTACCTTACCCTCCAAACCGGAACACGACAGCGACAAGCACTGACGCTATTGCGGCAGGAATAGGTAAGGCGGTGGTACCAGACCCGGGCGAGACAATGCAGAACTCTACCACCTAGTAGCCACGATGGTAGTGACTCGATAGCCAATCGGTCGCCTTTTACGACCTGCCTGGCAGAACGGCAGTTGGCCTATTCTACAAAGGAGGCCGGGACCAACACGGCGGGGTTGATAATATACAACCAAGTGAAATCAGTTTTGTGTTTTATATTTAGTATAAGATATAAATATGTATTTTATCAGTTGCTGTTTAATTCAAATGAATTCTATGCCTTTGATTAGGCTATGCCTATGCCTAAGATTCTGGAGTTAACAATTTATTGAACACTTTTTAACCTACTGATTTGGTAGCAAAATAAAATAACTTAGAGTTCAAAAAATGCTGTGAACGCTATTCAAAAGAACAAAACCGATCATAATTTTGAAAATATACATTTTTCGAACATTAAAATACTACCTATTAGTTTTACAAACTTTAGATTTTTGAACTTTTTGTGTTTAAAAATTCATGCTTAGGTTATAGTTCTTGCTTTGTTGACCTTAAAATACCTCAATTTGGCGGAAAGATTCAGGGATGGCCTGCAGGTTCAACTGGTTTACAGATTTTTTATTCCAATTTCTACACAATTGTAAATAATCTAAAGCTATTGAATAAAAATAACATAAACAAAATTATTAAATATAACATGGTAGGTATACGTTGTTTTCCAGAGGGGTCAACAGAATACAATAGAACGTCGTTATGACGTGCGTAATATACTTAGTGGTTATGACGTGCGTGACAGAAGAGAGGTTTAACCAATGAGATGAACTTATATCTCGTTTATTCTAATACGTCTGCCACGATAAACGTTTCGAATAAACGAGATACAAGTTTTTATTGGTCGAAACTTTTTTATAATGTAGATAGGTACGTGATGTATTATTATACGTTGCGTAGGATCCTAAGTGAAAAGATTCACCGTTGATATGCCACCCGTTTGTGGGTAAGTAATATGTACCTATTTAACTTCTTTAAATAACCATGGTTTCATATCAAAAGTTTAAAAATAATGTAGGTATGTTCATACCTATCATTATAAATATAAAAACATAAATTAGATGTACTAACTACGTTAGAATTATTAGTAGATACCTACCTATCTTGGTAGATAAAAACATGGAGTCACTTTGATAATTAAAAATATTTGCATAAAATATTTGTGTTACATGTCATTAAAATAAGCAGGTAAACATGTATTTTTGTCTGAAAGTCAGAATTAAGACCTACTCTAATCCTTTGAAAAGGAAACTAAGATAAAATCATTAAAGACGAAGCTAGTAAACTTATGTCTACAGAGTTAACTCAAATATTATCTTACGAATAGATTAAAGAGTTATTAAATTTACGTCGACTTGATTTAGTTGTGCGCTCACTCGCTTATAGAAGCAGTTCAAAGTTTATTAGGTATTTAGCTGGCGACTTATTTAATTAAGAAATCTTATTAAAATTCAAATAACCGCTTTTTACTAAATGCATATGGATGTATGCATAGCAATTACATATACTAAAATTTCAACTTTTTTTACAAATTTAATCTGTCTGTCTGTTAGTTCCGGCTAACCTCTGAAACAGCTGATCCGATTTTGACGAGATTTTCACGTACAGATAGCTGATGTAGAAAGGAATGACTGAGGCTACTTTTATATTAAAATATTTTCCACGCGTACGAAGTCGCGGGCACAGCTAGTAATGTGTTATAAAGTGAAATATTTTTTATAATAGGTTTTCCTTTTCATGCGTTTTCCATCACAAACAAAAATGCAAAAAACAAATAACTTCTTACATTTATCTTTGTTGGTCTCGCTTATTGCCAATAGTAATTGACCGATTGCTTTTAAAATGCTCGAAAAACGGGAATAGCGGAGCATCTGATACCTATTTTCATTTTGTTTAGTCTACATAATATCTACATACACTGCAAGGGAACCTTGACCTTGTCCCTTCGATTCAATTGAATCGGTTTGATACGAAAAAAGATTTTGTATCAAACAAATTCAATACCAATTAAATTGTTGGATACAAAATCTTTTTCTCACTCATCCACCAGTTTGTCAAAACATTTCTAGAGTTCCTTAGGTACCCAAAGGGTAAAACGGAGCCCATAACGAAAACTCCGCTGTCCATCCGTCTGTCTGCTTTTCTGTCTGACTGTCTGTACCTCATGAACTGTGATGGACAGTTAACATTATTACAGATTATGTATTTCTGTTGCTATTATAACAATACATACTAAAAACAGAATAAAATAAATAGGTAGGTATTTCAGGGCATTTCTCTTACAACAAACGATATTTTTTGCATTTATTTTCTCGATAACGACAACTGGTAGCCGGTTAAAATATTCATATAATATTTAGTTATATAAGTATTCATTTTAAAAATAAATCATTAAAAAATTAAATATTGATACCATACAACAAATTTGATTTTTTGTTGTTTTTTTATAGATTGCATTCCAACCGCTTATTAATTTGTGACGTCAAAAATATTTTCTATAACATTTATTATAATGAATAAGAATATTGAAACTACAAATAGGTATATCTACGTAGTACGTAGGTATTTTCGAAAAATCTAGAATCGGGTTACTAATAAAGATAGATAAAAAAAAGTTTAGAGTGTCGGACTAAGAAAAGTTTCCTTTATACTTTACACGTAAGACAAAAATTACCCTTGAAATACAATAATAAATTAACAAGCTGTTGAAGAAAATTAGGTTGTTTTTAAATTGATCAATTGATCAATTTCAAAATTTCATAATTCCGAAACTTTAGACTCGAGTCATCAACTCGTCAGGAAAACCATTCAATGTGCAGGACAAAAGCTTAATCGTATTTTTTATACTTATGTCTATCAAGCGATAAAAGTCGAAAAATAATTATTGTTATTAATAAATATTTTCCCTTATTTTTTTTCCAAAATTTTCAAAGCCCCATAACTTTATTAGTTACCCGATTCGAGATTTTTCGAAGATAGAAAAGATGGTTGTCTCATCAAAACGAAGCTGTTCGCAAAAATTCAGCTTGTTATTAATCAAAAAATCTGTAAACGATTAACCCTGCCGGCCATCCCTGCAACTTCTGGCTAAATTAAGCTGTTTTAAGCTCAAAAGAGTAAAAACTACGAGCATATTGTTTTTAAGTTCAAACATCAATTTTGTTAAAATTTTGTTAAAATGGCAGTATATTGATTTTTAAAAAACTATATATTTTGGAAACGATGACACTTTGATCTTTCAAATGGCATTCAACTCTTCAAGCCTGAAAGCTATTTCAAAAATATTAAGTAGATAGTTTGCTAAAAACAAAGTAATTTTAATATTTGAAATGCTGTAATTTTTGAAAATTAATTCGATTTTGTTTTTTGATACGGCATTCGACGTAGTTTTTTAGTAGGTAGGTACTAAAATATTGTAGAACCCCTCTATCGCGCGTGTCCGACTCGCACTTGTCCCTTTTTTTAATTCACACGTATACACACCTAAAATTTTCTTCTTGAGCTGGTAAATCAAGATATTGTAAAAAGCAGGGTATTCTTAGCACTTTTATTTACCTATTTAGCTTGAAGATGGCAGATGCCAATAGGTAGGTACTTTTTTAATTTAAGTCAAGCCAAATAATTCTTTCCTTTTTTTATATTCAAGTAACAATCTAAAATATATGGGTATCAGACATATTTGTAGTTTCAATATTTTTATTTATTATAATAAATGTTATAGAAAATATTCATGACGTTACAGACTAATAAGCGGTTGGAATGCAAAAACGGAATGAGGGAGCTGTCAGCTGAGCGTAGAAAGTCGGCCATTTTGAAAGCGGGCCGGGAAGGGGCGGCGCATGCTTGCTACGTTTGATTTATTTCATTAATGCTTGTCAGAAATTTTGTTGGATCCTTGTCAATGGTTCCCGTCGTATAGTGAGTAGTTTTTAAAATGCGCCTAGATTATCATTATTAATATGTTAATAGAAACATACATCGGATAACCTGAATTTCTTAATCCTCCAAACTTTATAATTAAATTGTAAAATATGCCTGGTGTGTTTTTAGACAGCTCAATTAAAGTTTAATTTTGACTATTTTTTTTAAGATTTTTGTAACTCCACATCTTACGAAACGCGTTTTATTTTCAACTGAGTACCTACTTACAATTTTCATTTAATTTTAGAATGTTTAAGTACCTACCTAGATAGGTACTCAGTTGTTTCGAGGACTATTTAGCTACTTAATTACAAAGAAAATAATTGCCTTTGTATAAGATTTAGGCAATCTATTAATGTTATAAATAAGAAAGTTTAACTTACTACCTAGATTGGTACCTTCTATCTATATTAAAATCTTTAGTATTAGGTACAGTCACCTCAAACGGTATGTAATGTATACGGTGAACCTACCTATATACATATCTTATTGCTGGTTTCCTTATAGGTACCATTACTACTAGGTAGGTAGGTATGTCTATTCAAACCACGGATTAAATGGATACGCCTTTCAAAACAATTTCTCAGTTTGTCAGCGTAGGTTGCATTTACACACAGAAATACAGAGTTATACTACTTGCTGATGAAATAAAATTACTTCAAGGGTAATTTTTAAGCTTTGTCGTCTCATTCGGTACGATAAAACAGTACAACATGATTTATTTCTATTTTTTCACGATATAATATAGGTACCTATCTACAAATGTATGACATTTTTGACAGTGACGGGAGCCTTTGCTCACATGCGCGGCGACAGGTTTCCTTCCCAATGGCGTGTCTATTAGTATTCATGTGGTCTGTGATTCAAACGCTCTGAAAACCACATTTAAATGGTTTTTAGTTAACGAGAATATATATAGTGGACACCTGTCATTGGTTTTATTATGACTTTTTTTAGTATGATATTGTTATTTAATAAATAACTTACTGCGCTCCATGGTCCACTCCGTGGCTGAAGTTGCACCCGGGATAAAATGCTTAGGTACCTACCTATATATTATAATGATCTTCATAAATAATATCTCTATTTTGAAACTAATCTAAAATTATACTAACTACATCCGGTCAGCTGATTCAAAGTGAGAAATAATCGCATTCAAAATATTAGGGAGATGTATCTACCTACGTACCTACCAATGTTTACTACGTCGCAATGCAAGAACTTATGGATAATATAAAGCTTAAATTTCAGTGCTCATTTTCAGAGATAAACCGTCTAATGGAATTTGTTTTGAATTGTAGCGCAACTTTGTTCCATCAAGATTAGTTGAACTGAGTATTCCATCTCTTTTTGGCGCAAATAAAGATATCGAATTTCGATAAACCCATCTCTGTTTGCAGAGTGTAATTTAAGCTTGAAGAATGCCAAGCCAACGTAGGAACTTAATCAGAATTAAAACTTTTAGCCGATGTTTTTTGTCTTGATGTATTTTAGAATAGGATTAACCCACGGCTTTGCATGTTTGTATAGTTAATAGATAGCATCCACAGTTTTCAGGAATTCCAAATTGTCGATTTCGGTAAATTGAAACAAATGAAATAGTTTTTGTACATGGTAGGTATATGTATATAGTCAGTTCTATGAAACAATTACGTAAGATTGTTAGTTTAACAGTAAATTGCAATTATACACCCGAATTTCGGTTACACTTTTTTCAATAACTCAACATACTTGTATTAAACATCCGTACAGATTTTCAAATTAATTTATTGTGGGCAACGCTACTCCCGAGAGATTATACCTACTACTCGTGTAAAGTTTATCAACCCTCGTGGCAAGTTTTAGCAAAATTTCACGATCTCCCAAAAATAATAGATTCTCTCTCGCTCTAATAGACTCGCGTACGGCGAGTGAAAAAATCAGGAGGTTTGATTCAATGACTATTTTGAGGAAACAGCACGAGAAAAAGAAAAAAATTTTAGTAGGTAAAATGTTTGTTTTGAATTACGAACATTTTATTAAAGCTTTTTTGACGAACATTTTTAAAAACTTTAATGAATTTACTAAAATGTTTATGTCCAGCATACAATTTGATCAAACTATTTAAAAATAATCTTTTTTATGCACAATTATGCTTATTTGGATAAATATTTTGCTATCATTATAAATGCTTATGATATTTACGCTGGTACAAAATTCCATCTTAAATAAATAGGAGAAATTCGTACAACTTTCATTACTTAATGCATATACCTACACCGTTGTAAAATAGCGCGTGATCAAAGCAACTCTATAAAGCCTTAGAATAGGTAGGATCTGTCTTTTATCACCTTTCAAACAAAATCTCAACAAATGTAGAAAAAATGTGGTACTATATTGGTATAGATCAATAGTTTTCATAGGAATTTCCATTGGATTGATAAATTTTTATTGGTAAATTGATTTGTACTAAAAGTGGTTTTTATAAAAAATATTTTTTATACTAACTTATGCATGTGGCATTAGACCTTGCCACAAGATAGCAACGCTACATTAACATCTTTGGTGTCTACAGGGGTTGGTTAAATGCTCATGAAAAATTAAGTAACTGTTGGAGTGTTATTTTAAAGTTTCTAATATCAGACATAAACCGTGTTATAGGTACATAATTAAAACCGTTTGTTTAACAATCATACCACTGTAATAGAACTGTACCTTCGAATGCATTCTTAATTCTAAACGTATTCTTTTTTTAAACACCATTGTCAATAGTATTGAATCTAATGCACATGGATATAACGAACATCACAATATTACATGATATAAACCAAGAAATTTTTCCTAGGATATTGAGTACGAAATTGTATATTTTAAGACATTAGTAATACCTACCTATATCGGAGGCTGGTGGTGTTGATTAATTTTTAGTTCAATAAGTTCATTAAAAATTCTTGTCTCGGAAATACACATGTACCTAATACTAGCAAGCTCAGTATAAGTAATGTTCGTGCAGTCGTTAAATATGATAAATACTAGCAGGCTTAGGATAAGCAACACGATAAAATTTTATCGACCCGTTTTCTCGACATTTATGTCACGTTCTCTATTTGCTAATGCATTTGACACTTGATTTGACACGATACATTAAAGGAAGAGTAAATGATCATTATTACTCGACGGTAATTATTTTCTCTACCGATCGAACGTCTTGCTGTCATTTTATCAAACAAAAAAATAGTCCATCAAACATCACTTTCTCGATTGAGACGTATCTCGCGGTGTTTATCCTAAGCCTGCAGGAGAAGGATACCGTCTCGTGTCTAAAGAAGTTCGATTCGCTTTGTCATCTCTTTAGAGACCTATTGAGGTTATACCTATTTAAGTATTTCTGTGTAAGATGAGACCGGTTGGCGATAGGCTTGCCACCTATCACATTAATGGTACTCTTATAACACTTCAGGGATACGGCGTAAATATAATTTATGTGTAAGATTTGTAATGTGTAAGATTGATAGATCAAAACTAGTTGTTGTTCGTAACTTCATTCGCGTGTTCTGAAATTATTGCTTTCTTTTGCTCACGTGGCTAAATAGTAGCCACTATTACTCTTGGATAGTTTGGATAGCTTTTTAATTTATGCAATACAAACATAAAATAATATTTTTTTTTCTTATTTACATTAATATACATATAATGAGATTACTCATCTACGAAGCAGATAGATAGGTACATGAAAAGTAAATATTATACACTAATATATAATTTGTATAATTTATACTTCACATCGACTGCACTCGTTGAATCAGTATCATAGTGATTTTCCAAATATTTAGCTCTTGTACCGTTTTAGAAATATAAATTATAATGTGATATATATCACAATCACTTTCCAACTTTAAAGTCAACTGGTTTCACCTATTACAGTTTTTGTCTTTGTGTGTGTATAATAATTATGATTTTAAAATAATATAAATTATACTCGAAGCCATGATGATGCTTTTATAGGCGAAACCGATTTGCTTTCAACTTGAAAATGATAATGACATAAATGTATTATATTTGTAAAACAGTACAAGAGCTTAATATGTTTAGAAAATTTATATTTTTGTCTTGTATTTCTGTTCTTGCAAAGCAACCATTTCTTTGATTTATTTTTCACTATGCTTATTACATCTTTAGTGTCTGATATAATTTTGAATAATATTTGCAATTATATCGTGTAAAAAAAGGTTTCAAGGTGGAATAAAATGTGTATGATTAAATAAATATCGTTGTATATTGTGACCAGTTTTCGCATAAGCCGGTGAATTAAAAAGCGTTCCGTACGAAGCATTTAATGTAACTTCTAATCTAATGACGATCACGTTTTGATTTTTTTGGTGCATTATTAATGAAATTGACGCTTTAAATCAAAATAAAAATATTTGAAAAACAATAATGTCGAAGTGTCTCAAAATCTTATTTGAAAACTTTTTTTTTTCGAAATGTAATTAAGCACTTGGTCCAAATGACCGCTACTGCGAAACTGGGCGTTTCCGGTTTTATATACCATTTTTTTTTTGTTTTTGTATTTTGACCAACAATTTTAAAGTAAATCCTTTTTTTCTATATTTGAAGATATTTCCTATGGTCATGGGCTCCTTTGTAGAATAGGCCAACTGACCGTTCTGCCAGGCGGGTCGTAAAAGGCGACTGATTGGCTACGCGAGTCACTACCATCTTGGCTACTAGGTGGTAGAGTTCTGCACTGTCTCGCTTGGGTCTGATACCACCGCCTTACCTATTCCTGCCGCAATAGCTTTAGTTCTTGTCACTGTCGTATTCTGGTTTAGAGGATAAGGTAGCCGGTTAGCTTATGTATGTGGCATTAGACCTCACCACAATATAGTAACGCACCATTAACACCTTTGGTGTCTATAGGCGATTGTTGACTCTTTCCATCAGGAGACATATCTGCTTGTTTGCTATCTTATGATATAAATAAAAAATACTCACCTTATATCAAAACTGCTAATTTTAATAACAACGTTAAAAACGTTTACCACAAACGTCAAACGTCTCCTCAAACTTCTACCTCATGGTCCATTCTTCAGAAGACTAATAACTATACAATTAAGCATCACACAAAAAAATGTGGGTGCTTATTAATGCCTAGTAGAACTAACTCCAATATAAACAAATTTAACAACCTCACTTTTTTCCTTGTCCGCTTGACGTGTAATGCCCCTAATATATAATGTATATATGTTAGGGGCATTACACGTCAAGTCTATATATATACGTGTATATTTATTTTATTCTATTACGTGTATTATTATTTTATTCTATTTTGTTTTAAAGACCGTATTAAATTTAACAAAAAAAACTTTTTCTAAATATCTATTAAAGTTATAACTATATTTCTCTCGAACTCATATTACATAAGGTAATTATCAAAGGGCGTAACAACTTCTCAGAGCGTCCCGTTAATTTCATAATTTCACGCCAAGGCGAAGATCTCGTTATTTGCTTGGGACTCGATCTCGGTCGCCCGGGCCTCGCTAACGTACTGGAACGAATTGAATGACTAGATGTAGAAAATAATTATAAACTTAACCACCCCACCCAAGCAGATTTTTGTGAGAATTATTTTTGGCCGGATATTAGTTGTTTACGGCACATTATTTTAGATTTTTACTGGACGAATTATAAACGCACCGCAATATCTCACTTAACACCTGTAGATTAAAAATGACAAATAAATTATGACATAGGTACCTGTTACTTTTTCTTCGTAGGAAATATGAAATATGAGAATTGTTACCTTTCAATATTTTTATTATTTATAAGAATTGTAAATTATAAAGGGCTCAAAACAAAATCCCGAATTCGACCAGATCCGAGAAAGAAATAACCCTTCTCCTATCACATTTGGGTGAAAAATAAATAATTTATTTCAATCTGACAATTAAGACTCTTTAATTAAAGAATTCAAATTAAATCTAATGACACCTCTAAAGGTTAAACCCATTGAGCTGTTAAGGATACAGATCACTAAAAAAATATACATACCTACCTACATACATGTTTATAATATACAAACACAAATTACAAATAAACATACAACATAAATACATACATACACGCATACCTACACTTATAAGACAGCTAACGCCAGTCAGGTTATAATACAATAAATAAGCGAAGTTAATGAAGATACCTCGCTTGTTTTGACTGACTAGTTATCAATGCACTGCTCACATCCACTGAATCGAGCTTAAGTTTGTGATAACGTGTAGGCATTTCTTAATATCCAGAGAAATAATACGCCGCGAACAACAGCAAATACTTATAAAATATAAAATATACTTATAACATTTTTCCCCAAATAAAAATATAGATAGATATATTCTTATAATATTTTTCTTTTATAAGGGTTTTGTATAAGGTATTTACACAAATTTCAAAGGAAGAAAAGTTTGTTATTTGTTTCCTAATTAGGTACATAACTTCCAGGAGACACGGCTGCAAGCTACAAGTAGAAAACAAATAATTAAGCTTACTATTTAACAGTAGTTAACTGTACTTACTGCAATTACAAGTGATAGTAATACCTAACTAATGTTAATACAATTAACTTGTAGATTTTTCTTACAAGCAGAAATAAATATTTTATAAGTAGATAATAATTATCCGGTCAAAATATGAACCGCCGCCATACCGTACATAATGTTATAACGTACATAATGTTATAAGTATTAATTTATAAATTTATTATACTAGAATTAATTTTGATTCAGCATAAATAATATTAGATAAAAATTGAGCATTTCCTACCTATTGTAAAGAAAATAGCTTATCTAATAATTATATTCCATCCTATGATCTACAAAGGTACATTTTATGAACTAATATTTTCACCTTATAAATTGAAATGGTCTCTACTATCGAAACTTTCTAGCAAGGATACTTTTATCGAAATCGTATTTATCTACAAAACTTACAAATTATTATTCATGAATACTCGTAATATGATTATTATCAGTTGTTCGTTATTTTACGTCTCTATTCACAAGGCTGTAGTTTGAAAGTTTTCTGATTTTCCCATCGAAAATGCTTCGTTTCGAGATTCCGTAATAAAATCGGCCTATTCTCTTTTGTAGTGCAAAAGTCTTAGTAAGGCAGAGAATTTTTTATCCAAACATTTTCAGGAAACGAGAGATATAAAAACTCTACGAAAAGTTTTACTGTAGCTAGGATACGCGTATTAACTATTGGTAATGATCAATAGATATTTTTTGCACTTAAGAAGAATTTTTTTTAAAACTATACTGTTTTATAAATTAATGTATAATTATTTCAATTAATTTCATTTCAAGTATCAAGGAACAAAATAGCGTTAGCGTAAGCAACATAACACAATAGCACAAAAAACATAACATTAGTCCGTGTTGGTCCCGGACTCTTTTGAAGAACAGGCCAACTACCGTTCTGGCAGGCAAGTCGTGAAAAGCGACCGATTGACTATGCGCGTCACTACCATCGTGGCTACTAGGTGGTAGAGTTATGCATTGTCTCGCTCGGGTCTGGTACCACCGCCTTGTATATTTCTGCCACAATAGCGTCAGTTCTTGTCACTGTCATATTCCGGTTTGGAGGGTAAGGTAGTTGGTAAACTTATGCATGTTGTATTAGACCTCGCAACAAGATGGCAACGCACCATTAACATCTTTGGTATCTGTAAGTGATGGTTGACTCTTTCCATCAGGAGATCCATCTGCTTGTTTGCTATCTTTCGACACAAAAATATTTGAGAAACAGAGAAACAAATTGGTAAAGTGCGTGTCGGGCCACGCGCAATTCAAGGTTACAAAGTTGCCCATCACAGTAATTCTGACTAAGAAGAGGGCTTTTATTTTTTCATACGCGTAAAAACCATACCCTTTTTCAAGATTTCATGTAACCACTTTATTGTTACGTGACTAATATCTATATTCACGTCAAATTACTGTTTTCTAGTACTAAGGATCTCTGAGCTAGACTGCGGACGAACGGTCAGAGCAAAACTATAAGGGTTCCTAGTTTACTTCGGGACCCTAAAAATAAAAAGCTCCTTAGTCTTAGCTTACTTTCAGTAAACTAGTAACTTTTTATTTCGGAATATAAACTAGTCGGAACTCACCGATTAAACAGCTACACTCAGCTGTTTTTTAATTATTTATTTTATTTTGGAACCCTAAAGTGAAATATTATGGTCTGTGTAACACGCAGCTTATATTAAAAACCTAAGTATCATTATGTGTGTGTTATTAATGTGTCAACGTGTTTTACACATTACACGATTTCTGCTACGAAGTAAAAGTATTTCATTTACTTTTATCATTTCATATTTTGGCACAAATTATATTACTTATAGGATGGGAACTTGGTGTATTTATAAATACTATTTCTCTACCTCATCAGTGATTTACTGCGATGTGTGTATACGTAGGTAATTATATCTCCGACTAATAATATAGTTATAAATATAAGTAAGATTTATGTAGGTAAGTTATTTATTTATATTATTCTTAAAACTATATTGTTTAATAAATATATTTTTTTTTGTATCAAAAAATATAGCAAAGAGGCAGATGAGGATCTTGATGGAAATAAGATAGCAAAGAAGCAGAGGAGGATCTTTATGGAAATAAGATAGTCAACCATCGCCTATAGACACCAAAGATGTTAATGGTGTGTTGCTGTCTTATGGCAAGGTCTAATGCCACATGTATAAGTTTACCGGCTATCTTACCCTCCAAACTGGAACACGACAGTGACTAGCACTGACGCTATTGTAGCAGGAATAAACCAGACCCGGACGAGTCAATGCAGAACTCTACCACATCCTAGCCACGATGGAAGTGACTCGCATAGCCAATCGGTCCCCTTTTAAGACCTGCCTGGCATAACGGCAGTTGGTCTATTATTCGAAGGAGCCGGGCCCAACACGGGGAGAAGCCCGGGACCAACACAGGGATATATAATAAGTTCAATTTATTTGATTTGATTTTTGATTTGATTTGATATTAATTTAAAATTAGTTTTCCAAACATCCAAACTTTCGCATTTATATTTATAATATTAATAAAGATATAGATTCAAAACTGAGTGGAAAGAATACAAATATAAACGTTTAATAGGAATATTAAATGGAAATTTATTTTTAATTATAACAACATTATTGCTGCATATGTTTACATAAGTTATAACGCGTGTAACAATTAAATTACATTTTTATTAATGCATATATTTAAAAGGACTTTTGATTCTAAGCATGTTAAGGATATTATACTCGTAGTTAGTTATTTCGGTGGATTTCAAGCTCATTGTGTTGGTAGACAGCGCGAATGATTTGACTTTCTTTTTGAAGTGAAAATTTTTTAACGAAATATGTATAATAATCATTCGGTATTATTAAGTACATTGGCGAGGAATTGCTAATTAACTAGGTAAGTAAAATAAATATGAAAGATATCTTGAAGTTTAAGTGAATTAAAGTATTGAGAACTTTCAATGGTGGAGGGGCAAAATTTGAATATAAATGTTGTTTAGTCGGAAGATATTTTACGATGCTGCGAGCTAGCTTTCGTCTTCGTCTAAAAACTGTGTTTATACGAAACAGTGGAGTAGAAGTATTCGAAGTAACTTGAACCAAATAGCTACCTCTTAGAGCAAATGCTGCAAAAGCCCGTTTTCACGGAATGAAAATTTTTGGTTCTAAATACGTGTCAATATATAAAATATTTTGGAAAGAGTCTAGACTCTATCGTAGCACAATTATTTATATACCTTTTTTAAAATAACGTTATTATTATTGTGTTAAAAAGTAAAATATTTTTAACTGAAAAAAACTATGAATATGTAGGATTTTTCTCTTGCTTTAGTTGTGCTTAAAGACATTCTTCCCACTTTAATTTATTTATTTGTTTACTCAAACATTAAATAGACGAAACTGTGTATAGTCACGGTAAAAATAGGTTCGTCACTTTAAGATCTAGTTTCGCTTACACTAGTGTACGAATAAATCATGCATACATATCAGTACAAAAAAACTGTTCTACTAACATTAAATAAATGTGACGTTTTCTATCAAATATGGTTTATCTAACAATAATTATTGCAGCTCGTTCTTCAATTTTTAAAGGTTTCGGCATTATTATGACATTACGAAAATAAAGGATATTATTTTTATGGCAAATATATTTTGCAATAAAATATTAAATAGCACTAGAAATCTAGAAATAACAGTGACATTAAATTTGAGAGTAGTTTTATCATAAATATTAATGGCAGGTCAAATCAATAAAAAGGTTTTATTTAAAAAAACATTAGCATCTCTTTAGATAATAATCATTTAGACAAGATACAATAAGGAAATAATGTTAATACAAGCAAGTCTGAACCATGTTATCTATGCAACAGTCTATTATATGACAAATTTTCAAAAGATCATAATATGTGCCCGCAGCTTGTTAAATGAATCAATTTGAAAACTGACGAACCTATTCGTACCGCTACTGTACATAGGTGTATTTATCTTTTTAAAAGATCTCTTACAGCAAAATTTATGCAAGAACAGGCGTTGAATAAATATGATTACAAAGCAATTAAGCGTAAGTTAGAGCTTTATTCGCGCAACATAAAAGTTCATGCAAAAAAAATTTAGAAATATACAAAACAGAAAATAAACAATTGTTTATTTTCTATTTTGTATATTTTTACATTATTTACAAATCGATACATTATAATGTCAAAAATCAGTTAAACCGATACACTGAATAAAGAGAAGACTAAAAAAATAATATTATTATTTAAAAAATAATGGTCAGAAAAATATCAAAATATTACCTTTCGAAGGGATAATATTGTTTATTTTTTTTTGTTTGAAAGAAGCCACAGTCATTAACATACGTATATAAAAAGTTACCTCACTGGATGACCAGCCTCACATAAATATTTAAGTAATTTTTGCACATCTAGTACCGTAAACCATCCAAATGTTGGCACTTTAGTATGAGCTTCGCGCCGGTCTGAAATTAAATTACAATAAAATCTCATTTCCAAATGCTGGTTATGAACGAAATATGTGACAGTATTATAGAAATGCTAGAATCTTTGTTTTTAAGACCGTTTAAGTGATTGATTAATATAAAATAAATAATTTTTACTCAAACGCAAAAAACTACAACATCCTCCTATTAGCTATTACAACTATCCTATTATTAGCATAGGTATTCTCAATATTGGCCTCTGCTAGTCTTAATTATTGGCATGTACTTACAACAGCTGATAGCCACTCTAAGTCTGTCCTTTGCCAACCACTTTTTAGAGGTTTAAAAGCCGAGACATCTGCAGGCTGAAGCAACCGCATGCAATTGGGATCTATTGCACGTATACTTTTCTTTTGAATTCTGAAAATCCTAATTAAGTCAACTGAGTTTCCCCAAAAAGAGATTCCATATTGCAACACAGATGAGACATATCCGTGATATGCCAGCAATGCAGCATTTAAGTTGGCTACTCTCTTATTCTTCTCAAAACATAGATAAATCTATCAATTTTTTTGCAAAGAGAATCAGTGTGCGCTTTTCAATTACAATAAATATTCCTAGAAATTTAGTGTATTCAATATTTTCTATATTTATATTGTTAAATAATATATTTGATTTTTGAATTTTATTGCTATAACATGTTTAAAATTCAACTATTTTTAGTTTTAGTCAAGTTAATTTTTAAATTGTTACTTTTTAACTATTCCGAAACTTTAAGTAAGGTTTCAGTTGTTTCTTTTACTAGATGATTTTTATTTTTACATTTAATGAGGAGTGTAGTGTCATCTGCAAATAAGAATGACTTATATTGCATAGTCTCTGGAAGATCATTAATGTAAATTAAAAAGAGCAAGGGTCCTAAACCACTTCCCTGTGGTATTCCACAGTCACTACAACTATAATTTGAAGTATATATTTTCTTATGTGTCCCAGAAATTTTTGAAAATTCTACACACTGTTTCCTATTTTCTAAATAACTTTGTATCCACTCTAATGATTTTCCTCTTATACCATATTTTTCTCAATTTCTTTTTCATTTCGTTTCTTCATTTTTCACGACGTAGGTACTCTAAAGAAAAAAAAACAATTATTAGCACTCAATGTTCTATTATCGGCAATACTGCCAATAATTATCTTTTGGTATTGGCACTGTGGCCCAACATTTGGAAATTGCTATTTTTAAAGATATAAAAGTTTGATGGGAAATCAATATTTTATTTTAAACCTTTACGAATAAGTCATAAACTTGCTGGTTAATAATATTCTGAAAAATCCTTTTAGTGGCACTTGTGTCAATAAAGGGATTTTGATGAAATTGATGTTCCATATATTGGCATACATAATAAATAAAATGTGTTAATAAAATTCAAGAAATAATCTTTTAATATACTGCCCAGAAGTATACTTAAGTATATCAAATTATTTTGAAAGTATTATTGAATTGATGAATCGCTATCAATCTTTAAAACACGATTGAATGATTATTACCGACGCGAAAGTAGTTTAGTTTAGTAAGTTAATTTTATTAATTTGTGTATATTTTTATTTTATTTTCTTGCTTTTGGTGTGTGGTTTTTCCTGTCAATAGCTTTAAGGTCATATTAGTGCTTAGGCTAGTCTATGTTATGCACAAGTATCTATTTTATTTATTGTCTCCTTCACACAGGTTAGCTGGAACAAATCTCATTATGCCCCATATAAGCCCACCTTTTGTTTTATTATGTAGGTATCATTTTAATGTTTACTGTAACTGTGTTTGTGTACGTACAATAAAGTATTAAATAAAAATGTAATTTTGTTTTATGTAAATATTATAATGTTTTATACTAGATATGAATGTACTATCTATGAATATATATCTATCTAATATAATAGAGAAGCAAAGAGATAGAATAGATACATATATTTAAAAAAAACTGGATTTCGGTTTTTCTCATAGTAAGAGGTTAACACTATCTCGAACCTCTGTGATCTCACAGTACGGCTTCGGTTTAGATATTTACTATCCTTAGTATGAATGCTAATCCGGTCAAATCGTCCTAAATAAGTTTTTATGTTTTTCTGGAACTATACACGAACAACTTCACAACTTGCCGTAGATTGTTTGTTATGTTACAATGTCTAATATATCAATTACATCATCATTCAATGAATAAGTCAGCCGAAAAATTTGTAAAACAAAACAGGCTTGTTAGAAAAACTTAAACCGCACTGATATCAAAATAATATTTTCAAACTAGGCAGTTTTTATGCGTTGAAACTTGTTATGAATAACAATAGGTACGTAATGCGTACCTTTATCAAGGCGAGAGGAACCTTGCTGAAGTCCGTTACATACAAATGTCTACTATTAACTTGTCTATATTTTGTCTTGAATTAAATTAGGTGCTAGTAGGTAGGTATGTATGGATCTTACTTTTTACCAATTTTATGGAAAGTCTTTTAAATTTGGTATATGTTATTCATTTGTAGTAATTATTAAAACTTTAAATCCCTAATCAAATCTTTGAAATGAACCCATTACGTTACGTATAATATGTCCTGCCTATGTACCTGCATGTATCCATGACGAAAAAATATGATAGCTCTATTCAGTTAATTTGTACGTTAGTTTATGAAGCTGTTTATTTATAAGCAATTTTGTGTGAAATGTTATCAATTTCGCTGCAAAGGTGAAATAAAATTAAAGGTTAGACCTATTAGAGATGCAGTGAATAGTGTTTTTTGTCGAATATCGAATATGTATTATATACCCATATATATATATATATATATATATATATATATATATATATATATATATATATATATATATATATATATATATATATATATATATATATATATATATATACATATATATATATACATATACATATATATATATATATATATATATATATATATATATATATATATATATATATATATATATATATTCACAAACAAAAATAATTATTTTAGTGTATGAGTAACATATCGCCTAGCGAGACGGGAGGGGGGGGGGCACGACAGTGATCAGCACTGACGCTATTGCGGCAGGAATAGGTAAGGCGGTGTACCAGACCCGGTCGAGCCGATGCAGAACTCTACCACCTAGTAGTCACGATGGTAGTGACGCGCATAGCCACTCAGTCGCCTTTTACGACCTGCCTGGCGGAACGGCAGTTGGCCTATTCTTCAAAGGAGCCCGGGACCAACACGGGGAAAAACCGTACCGTATATCTGGTCAGGCCCTTAATTGAAGCGCCCATTTTGTCTAGTCACCTCGACCTACCAACAGGTGATTGTAGGTCGATGCTAGTCACCTGGTGGTTACATATTTCACCGTTGATAGATTGCGACCTGTCTCATTACAGAGCAATTTGCAGAAGGATGGGCGTAAGTATTTGTTTCATTAGCGAGTTGATCGCCTCACGACACATAGATATTATTTATTTATGACAGATTGAGTAACTAATAGTCTTGCTGTATTAGATTGCTAAATATTCTCTATTTGATCACCCAAAGAATAATCAGTATCAAGTAATGCTGAGAAAATTATTTTATTCACAACTTACCTCTGATAAATTTTAAGTATTAATTGTAAACTACTACCTAAATTGTGACTTTTTCTCTTGATTAGGTAGGTATTAGGTATTCGCCCAAACTGATTTTAGTATTCGGCCGAATAACAAATGATAAAAAAGAGGACATAAAGGCCTACTTAAATACAAAAAACCGAGAAGAAGTTATTTTCTCTTACATATTTATAATCTATATATATATGTGCCTATGTCAAAATACTATGTATCCATTAGTTTTTATAGAGATATAAGCATTCTTCTAAGTAAGCGATCTTAATAGTTACTTTTCCCTTTTACAGAAATTAGTCGCATTGTTAGTCATTAAAAAGTTCTGTAACATTTCATAACATATTTATAGTGTAAGCTTCGAATTATTTGCTTAGAGTAAAATAAGAGAGTTTACTGTTAAAGACTTAGTTTTTTTGTAAGATAAAAAATCACTATTTGTCACATGAAACAAGTTCTGCAACCGTTCTGCAAGTCCTTGAATTGGATCCGACCTTGGGTAGTTCGTTTAAAATTAACTTATTTTTTAATATATAATATTTTTTGAATAATGTAACTCAAAATTAGATATGTGCCAATTTTGATAAGTTGGTGGAATATTAATATATGACGGTAATTAATACCGTTGACGAATTTTAGGTGGTAACTGCAACTCTGCCTACGCTTTTAGGTATACGGAGTTGGTAAAAACTCGAAAATATTTTTTTTGAGTTTTCACCAACTTGGCATAATGGAATTTATTTTGAATAACGTTTAAAACCACGCTTGTATAAATGTAGCTAATGTTTTCTCTTAATAATTCTCTTAAATTAATTCTCTTAAATTTATAATCAAGCGGCAAGTAATCTTACGAACAAAAGTAAGATTCCTATAGACGTTTTATCTCTACTCATTGTCAGCGTTATATACAGAATTATTTCTTATTCATCACGTAATTTCCCTTTGAAGTTCGGAGAAAACAAAGGGACGAAATAGATTTGTTATTTAACTCGTTTTCGATACGACTAAGGGCGTGTTCATTCAACGAAAGCGTAGTTACACCCAAATCTTGTTTAAATCGTATTGAAAACGTGTGTAGGCTCACACAAAATGCGTTAACTGTGCGTAAAATATTATTTACAACTATTATGGTAATATTTGGATATCGTATGATTGAATTGTGCATAGAAAGCTGGATTTCCCGATATCGCTCTGTATAAGATAAACAACGTGAGAAAATTTTGTCGACGCGTTTTTCCGTCAATAACGACATTATGTTGCCACTTATCATTTTTCATTATCTACGTCAAAAGCCAAAATACTATTTTTTTATATTATAAGATAGCAAACAAGCAGATGGGTCTCCCGATGGAAAGGGTCAATCATCGCCTATGGTGTTAATGGTGCGTTGCTATCTTGTGGCGAGGTCTAATGCCACATGCATAAGTTAACCAGCTACCTTACCCTCCAAACCGGAACACAACAGCGACAAGCACTGACACTATTGTGGCAGGAATAGGTAAGGCGGTGGTACCAAAATACTAAAAACTGACATTTTATTTTACGCCTTAGCGTAAATATTAGGACAAACGAGATTAATCGACAAATATCTCTTTTGTCCTGCGCGATCTAGCTCACGTAACGTGTACATTGTACAATATACATATCTTAAGTGGGCTGGTAAGAAATTTGCGTGATTGTTGCTTGCTTCATATGAAATTATTTAATTTTGTTTATTATTTCATAGGATAAAAAAGTGGCAGGTGGTTCCCCTAACATAAAGAAACAACCATTGCTTTTAGACTACAGGTACCAACCATGGGGTGGTGTTGGAATGCCACATACATAAGTTTATCGGCTACCTTAACTTCCAACCAGCTAGGTACATGACAGCGAAGAGCACTGATGGTATGGCTGCATATAGGTAAGGCGATGGCATCAAAACCCGGTCGACACGTTGCAGAACACTACCACCTAGTTAGTATTCACGAAGGTAGTGACACGGCATTTTACAAGATGCCTAGCAGTTATGTAGTAGATTTATTCTTCAAAAAGAGGCCCGGATCGTGTATATTGTATTAGGAAACATATTCAACTTAGAAGTAGTAAATAAGGTCAAAATAAAACCATTCTTAAGGAATTCACAATAGGTGCGGCTTGCTTTTGCTATTTGTATGCGTTAACTGACCGTCTCGTGTGAACGTGCGTTTATTGTATTGACGAATCGAATTTACTCTTCTATACGTACAAGTGCGGATCTCGTTCTCCGGAGATGGCAAGCGATCTGAGGAATAACAATAGGTAAATTTATGTAAATGAACGTCTTCTACGCAACAAAAAGGAAATGAAGCGACGGTATAGCGTACAAGTTGATAGCCCGAACGGTTCTGTGAGCAGTAATTTTAAAATAACTTGGCATTCGGGCAAATGTAAGTCCTTCTGTATTATTATACCTATTGTACTGTTTAAGTCAATAACTTTTAAATGTGTTCATTAGCATAAAAATAATGAACATCTTCAGTCTTAAATTTAAGTTAATAACATTTAAAATAATGAATTTTACTTTGTGTTTACATAAGATATTACAATTTTATTAAATTTTAGGGTCCATTTTAATAAAACATCAAATTTTATGCAGTTGCAAGCCTGTTAAGTATATACCTAAATACGAGAATGAACGATAAAAATATATATGATAATATTAAACATTTGAAAAAATATAATAAATGCGTTTTTTTAATCAAGATTAAATAAAGACAAGCAGTCAGACAGCATGACTAAAAGCGTAAAAAAATTAACAGAACTATGTCTGACATATAACCATATGTATTTTTTGAAGTGAAACTACTTTAGAGAGAAATATATATATATATATATATATATATATATATATATATATATATATATATATATATATATATATATAAATGTATAGGATTAAGCCGATGAGAGAATGAAATACTCGTAGAATACATTACATTAAATACAATAGAATACAGTATATTTAAAATATTGTTATCAATTCATTGGTTTGAAAACCAGCCAGATAGAAGCAGTACAACCAAAGAGGTTTTATCACAACTTTTCATTCTTTTCCTGCGACAAGTTTTACTTCTCCCCGTGTGAGTTCATATTTGATGTTGCTCATAATAGGTTAGAAACAAAACAGATGGTTCTGCTGATGGAAAAAGAATATCATCGTCTATAAAACCCAAAGACGTTAATTATGCGTTACTACCCGTTTTGCGGGGTAGTTATTCCACATGCCTACAAGGGCGGATCTAGCCTTCGGTTCAGAGGGGGGGAGGGGTCACATATTAAGGTTCAGTCAAGATAGGCTCTAATCTTTTTCTAATCATAATAAATCCATATCTTGGCCCCTGCCTAAGATGTCTATATGTCTGCCTCCACTGTATATACCTGGATGCCTATTGTTGGAATGCCGCCCTTGCATGCCTATACGTTGACTGGCTACTTTAAAAAAAACAGTAATAATGTTTTTTCCCATCAGATATCGCGTTTTCAAGCTGTATAATTTTTTAATGCTGACAGCAAAGGTTTTAGTTTTTTTAACGAGTTTTCTCGTTTCTAATACGTTAGTCAGTTAGAAGTCATTGTTCCTATTACCTATGTACGTAAATTGCAAAATTAAACTTTACTAGCTGGTAGAGTTTTACATTGTCTCGCCGCCTTGCCTATTCCTGCCACAAACGCGTCAATGCTTGTCACTATCGTATTTAAGTTTGGAGCGTAAACCTGGTAAACTTATGCATGTGGCATTAACACTCCGCCACAAGGTTGGCAACGCACCATTAACGTCTTTGGTGTCTACAGAAGATGGTTGTCACTTTCCACCAGGAGGGCTATCTTGTTTGCTATTTTATGATATAAAAAATATATCTATAACGTAGTATTAAAATTAAGACAGAAATAACTAAACATAGAATAACAATAGAAATACAGATAGTTGTAAAAAGGAAGCAATTTTTTTTTTATCATAGAGCATTCTCATGCTTTGCATAAAGTCTACGTAGTTTTATAGTATATTTATTACAAATTAAATTAAATACTATAAAAACTTTTTTTATAGTATTGAATTTTAACGAGGTAAATATTAAATTCAATACTTTAAAAACTTTTTTTATATTATTGAATTTAATATTTACCTCTTATTCTTTTATAAATCAAAAATAAAACTTTCAGAACTCATATATTTAGCAAATCTATTATAATATATTTTATTTAGTACCATGTGATCCCAAGAATATTCGCAAAGTTTTGTTAAAGTATTCTTGTTTGATCCAAACAAGTCCATTATGCGATCGACTGATCAATCTTGGTGCATTGTTGTACTTTCACAACGTTCTTTATGAACATGTTGTTGATTAATCATCGTTATTCTAAATTATCATCGGAATTTGCCGAGACTTTCAATTTACCGTTAATTCTCGGCTAGTGAATTTTTTATCTCTCCATAACACTTAGACGTATTAAAATGGATTTGCAATGATACACAAAATGTATTCACACCAGTTCCTTTATGTTGTAGGCAGACAGAATAGAGTGCACGTCACGTAAAAATTACGTGGAATTGCAATTGATTTGCTATAAGGTACATATATGCACTTTGCAGAGATGAGAACCCTGTATAAAATTCAGTACAAGAATACCAAATTTTATAGTAACTACCTAGGTACCAAAATAACGACGGTTGGAATATATAAGAAAGTAGGTTTTACATGCAGCAAGCACACTCTGTTATTAGACAGTAGTCCCAGGAACAAACTTTTTTTATTAATAACAAGCTGAATTTTCGTGAACAGCTTCGTTTCGATAAGACGCCCATTTCTTCTACCTTCGAAAAATCTCACATTCTGTAATTAATAAAAATGAATAAAAAAGAAAACCTTAGAGTGTAAGCAAAGTTTCCAATTCACGTGTAGGAAGAAGTAACCCTTATATTATAATAATATAATTAACAAGCTGTTGTGAAAAAATTTGGTTGTTTTTAAAATGATTAATATTAGTTTAAAATCTCATAATTCCGAATCTTTAGAGTGGAGGACTCGTCAAAAAACCATCGAATATATAGGACAAACTTTTTTTTTGTTTTTCATCAAATAATCAAGCTATTAAAGCAAAAACATAGTTATTTTTATTAATAAAATATTTTTCATTCACCGAATTCAAATGTTTGAAGCCCCCTAACTTTGTTAGTTCCCCGATTTGAGTTTTTCGAAGTTAGAAAAGATTTGCTTCTCGACAATATGAAGTTGTTCACAAAAATTCAGCCTGTTATTAATCAAAAAAAGGTTTGATCCTGGGATCATGGTCTATATTTTGTCATATAAGTTTTTTACTGATATTATTTCACCTCTTAATCTATTATCCCATTATTTGTGAAGCAAATGTTTGTGATTGTCGTGCTCCAGTTTATAGTGTAAGGTAGTCGGTAAACTTATGCATGTGACTTGACCTCTCCATCACATTAATAGCAATACACCACAAAAAGCTTTAGTATCTATAAGCAATGGTTGTCTTTTTCCATCTGGGAGGCCTTCTGCCTGTTTGATATACGATAACCTAAAAATATAAGAAGACAATAAAAACTTTAACTTACACTGACCAGCGACACTATTGGCAACGTCAAAGTTTTATGTTCCAGCACGCTGACTCTTGAGCAAGAGTAGGTTAAATAAATATAGGTAAATTGCGGTCCCATAAACCATCTCACAATACTTAAAATTACCTTAAAGCTTAGGCTTTCGTAGGGCGAGCCATAAACCCCTTTAAATCTAAAGTTTGGCTAAGCATTTACTTGCACAAAATATCAGTATTGCAATAGCTGTCTGTTTGGCTAACTGCATGTCAGTTACTCCGAAAAAAAACTAATCATTGTTAAGCGATAACTTAAATCTTTGAACGGTATTATAATGGTACAAACGGTATAAATCGTGGAACGGTAAAAACACTATGAGTCAAGGTAGTGTGAATGAAGATTCCGACCTCGGCGACTGTTGTAGCGGTAGAAAAATTGCTGGTATCAAACTAAACAGCTCCTCTGAACACTCCCAATTATAAAGTCTCATAAAGTAAAATGTAGACTTAATAAGTAAAATATAGACTACTTCTCTCTTAAACAAAGTCGAGGGGAATAGCTGGTATAACAAAAGCATCATCATATTAATAATCAATATCCTGTTTCTTAAAACCAACCTCTTTGAAATAATGTTTTATTTCGGAAAATTGTGCTCAATGTATTTCAATTTTCTTTTGTTACGACTTGAAGGCGACTGAGACTTTACATGTATGTTACACGTGTGCGAAGTATAATCAAAATATTTGTCAATTTCATTTCTCCATCCTCCTCCCTAGATATGGTTGTCTTCCCGCCTCACCCACTTATGGTCTCTACTGTATTATTTTGTAAGGTACGTTGGTGTAAACAAAATGAAATTAAATTTTTCATCTGTATCATGTGAGAATAAGTTTAAATATTGTGATTTATTTTACTGTAGAATCTTAACAAATATACCAACAGTTTTTTTTTTCAATAATCAACCATTTGAGAGCTGAAGGGGGATTAAAGTTTTTATGAAAAACTATATCAACGACTTGTTAATTTACTTGCAGGTGAAGCTGCGCGTGTCGGCTAGTTTTTTGTAATTTCTCGAGAACAGTTTTTAAAAGCACCTATATAAAATACCCTAAATATTCAGCTAAGTTAAAATATAACAAGGTGAAGAATTTTATGGAAAGTTTTTAACGGTTGAAGCGTAGTAATATCAAACTATCTTCATAAGTCTTAATCAACAAAAAAAGGATTTAGCCCGTCTCCCGAAGAGTTTTTAATTTTTATCAATAAATAGCAAACAAGCAGATGGGTCTCCTGATGGAAAGAGTCAACCGTCGCTTATAGACACCAAAGATGTTAATGATGCGTTGCTATCTTATGGCAAGGACTAATGTAACATGCATAAGTTTACCGGCCACCTTTCCCTCCAAACTGGAACACGGCAATGACAAGCACTGACGTTATTGCGGCAGGAATAAGTATAGCGGTGATATCAGACCCAGGCGAAACCATGCAGAACTCTACCACCTAGTAGCCATGATAGTAGTGACTCACATAGTCAATCTGTCACCTTTTATAACCTGCCTGGCAGAACAGCAGTTGGTCTATTTTCAAAGGACCCCGGGACCAACACGGAGAAAAACAGAGGTAGTCAGAGGTAGTGCACCCATGACTAGCCGAAGATACTTTGTTCCAACAATGTGATGGTGGCAAGCCTATCGCCAACTGGGTACTTATTTATTTATACTTTATTGTATATTAAATATAAAAATATTTTACAAAAGGCGGATTTAATGCTAAATATATTCTCTAGCAATCAACCTTCGGGATAGCAGAAAAGGTAAATATATCCAATTCCGGGCTACGTTGTTTTTATCAGAAAACTGATTTTTTTTTTAATTTTTCGACCCGGCAATCGAACCCGGGATCTCATGTATTCAACTCCAAAACCGGACAACACCGGATCACAGAGGTAATAGGCATACATTAATGGGTTGACATATTCAATCCTACTTGAAATCTAAAACTAATTAATTTATAAAGCTTAGGTTTTCGATATTAAAACTGACGTCATATGAACAGACATAAAAACATACAAACATTTATCCCAACTCTAAGATCTTGTTTCACTTAGTTAACATTTCGATAAAAGAGCAAATACATCTAAAAGCGCCCTTCACAAACAATTGAAACAAGTCTCCCTTATTGGTTACAAGGGCTCTCCACGTACGATTGATGTTTACATACTCTCATTAAGTCTTATATGAAACCTTATTTACGACATGTTTGTTTTTAGTAAGACACCTAATTGACCTTGTTGTGTTTATCTTGAAATTTATTTTCGTCTCAGTTAAAAATGACGCATAATACGAACCAACGTGGCTTTAATTTTCTAACCATATCACTTTGTTCTAAACTTTTTGTCAGTAAAATGTTTTTAGACTTATGTTTGCGTTATAAAAATTTCAAAGACTTCTCACTCATTTTATATATTGTAGAAGGGCAATCGAGCAAATGGCTCTCCTGATGAAAAAAGATAAACTTTGCCACAATTTTTTTTTATATTTTGTATATTTTTTCTTTGATAGCAAAGATGTTAATGGTGTGTTGCTATCCTTGAGGAGGATGTAATGCCACTTGTATAAGTTTACCAACTTCCTTACCTAATGAACCAGAATACGACATTGATAGACGTACCTAAATGTTATTGCGGAAGAAAAAGTAAGGCGATGATAATAATTCAGGGCGATATGTTGCAGGACTTTATCTAGTAATTCCCATGGTAGTAGCAGCTATAGCCTAGTTTTTGCCTTTTACGAACTGCCTGGCAACAAAGCAGATATTTTTTTTTAAAAAAGGAAGGACCATTTGATTTTGATATGATGTTAACTATTTTTTATATATGATGATATGATGTTAAATATTTTTTAAGATTAATTTTAATATTAAAAGACTGTTTCAATAAAAAAAAATTGTCAAAAACATTAGAGCCGTTTTGGAAAAATCAATTACATACAAATATATATATATATATATATATATATATATATATATATATATATATATATATATATATATATACCTACAAGAAGACAACCGTTAATTATATTGTTGAGATCTTTTTGAATATCAATTTGAACTAGATCCATTTATTCTTAGCGCTACTTTTACTTTTACTTTTTAGTAGCACGTAAAATATTGTAAAATAAATTACCTTAATTTTTAATTAAATTGAATAATTCAATTGGCAACGTTTTAGTTTCAATTTTTATTAACAGTCATGTGTGCTGTATAACCCTCACCGTTATAAAAAATCATTATTTTTATCCTGATAACACGCATTATACATCGTAATTTTTTTGTAATTCATTTTTTTTTTTATTTATCAAAGGCAAACTTCTACTAGTCACTAGTCAATCTTTTAGCAAACTACGCATATTTCTTAGTAAGTACTCAGTCTGGATATAGACTAGGTATACCCACTTTCATCAAATTCTGTTTTTATCCACATTTATATCAAAATACTGCTACCTAGACTTATAATTAATGACAAAATTAAATTTTTTTCCCTTTTTAACTGGTTTTCAATAATATGAATATCTGCCAAATTAAAGATAAAATTATTAAAATATGGATTTCCACAAAATGTTCTAAATGTTTAAATAAAATTTACATAATTTGTGCTCATTATTATTTCAAACAAGTTAAATTTTTATGATGTTTTATCTCATCTTTGGTCGCCCCATTGGTCGAGTGGTTAGCGACCCTGACTACGCAATCGACGGGGCTCGTTTTCGACCCCCGACGGAGGCAAAATTTGTATGATGACCATAAATATTTGTATTTCCGGGTTTGGGTGTTTATTTAATATATTCTAGTATTTATATATGTATTTCAATGTATTATTATCGTTGACTAACACCCATAACACAAGCCGAATAATTTGCTTGCTTTGGGGTTAGATCAGTAAGTGTAATTTGTCCCGTTAATATTTATTATTTATTTATTATTTATTATCTTTGAAATTTTCGTTAGCTACGTTATTGACTTCATTAACAGAGGAAGAAATGCCACGGATAGCTTTCTTAGTAAATAAAGTATTTAGAATAAACCGGTACTATTTTATGATAATCGTATTTAAAAAATCGTGCCTCGTAGTTTAAAATTTAGCCTATGTCCAGGATTCAATCTCTGGGTCGGAAAAAATGCAATTGAGCTTTTATCGAGGTTTTTCTCTTAAATCAAAAATGTTAGTAGTAGCTCAGTTTTTTCAAGGTGGGTTGACACACTGCCTCAAATTAACACGAAAAGCTTATCAAAGAAAGAAATTATTTTTAATTGTATACATACAAACGATGGATTTTAGACTCGAAAAATTCGCTTGCTCGTTTAATTACTTCAATAATATCATCAAGATAATCTATATACCTACCTACTCTACCTAGTACCTCACTTTCAATAAACGTTCGTGCTTATTTAATAATACTCTAACTCCGTTTAAGCTCTTTGCAAATATAGTTCGTATTAAAAAAAATATAATAAAGCAATATAGCATAAGGACTGAAAGGTGCAGCTAGTAGGTATTAATATACAGGCGAAAGGAGACTGATACCGTTGCATACAAACTTGGGCCCCCCTTGTAATAAGATGAATATTATGTTAATTAATAGCTAGTGTAACGTTATATAAATACTGAAAATTTTACAGATTTTAGCAATCTGAGAACAGAGATATAAGATATTCACTAGAAGTAAGGTTACGGTACCATGGTATAGTTTAACTCACTGTAACCGTTTACTATTATATAAACAACTGATACTTGTAATACAGGCAACTACGCTTCATGTTTATAAATTGACATAATACTAAAACACAGATTTTTGGAAAACACAAATTAAAGGATGCCTCTCTGTAGGTAGGTACGTAAAATAGCGAAGATTGAAGTCCGCGACATGCGAGTGCGACTCCTGCGAGCCGTCAGTGATGTCAGTTGTAATTGTCAATTTTAGCTGTTTTAAATCCACAGACACTAAATCGTATTAAGTTTGAAGTAACGTAATCAATCGATTATATAAATTGTATCGATTATATTTTTTCTTTTTATATTATAAATGGTTTGTAAAATAATGATGGTACTTACTGTTGATTATACTAAATATTAATCAAAAATACACTTTTACATATGTTTACGAGTTTATATTTCGATTAAAATTATTTACATAAATCGATTATAATTTTATCGATTATATAATTATAGTACCACAAACTTATTTTCGTGATTTCTTTTTTCTCAGAAAGCGGATTAAGCTAATATTTTGAACTTTGAAATAGAAAAATAGTATCATTTTTTTGAACCATACTTCAACCCTTTACATTTGGGCCCAAAAATCCCCCTCTCCTTTCCGTCCTCGACAAATATGTTTTCTTTCAAGTCCGATATATTTTATTCTATCTGCACCATGCAGCCCGCTGCGTTTTGAAAGTTTATGGTTAATCCCGCGGGAATAACTCACTTTTCCGGGATAAAAAGTAGCCTATGTTACAGTTCATCACCTATCTGTGCGCCAAATTTCATCTAAATTTGTTCGGTAGTTTTTGTGTGATTGAGTAACAAATATCCATCCATACATTAAAAACATCCAAACTTTCACAATTATAATATTAATATAAATGAATTTCATATGCATTTCACATACAGGATGGACTTTATAGCATTTTTTTTATTGCTCAAGACAAATTACACGAATTGGTTTAACCTCAAAGTAAGCAAGTTATTGTGTTAGTAATAATACTAATACATAGAAATACATATATAAATACTTAAATATACATAATAAACATCCATCCCAGAAATACAAATATCTATGCTCATCACACAAATGTTTGACACTGTCGGGAATCGAACCCGAGCTCCATCGATTCATTATTAGGTTCACTAACCACTCGAATAACGGGGCGGTTAATTATTTCTGCTTTAGCCTTAATATAAACTGGACATGTTTGGTTTAAGAGAATAGGAATATTAAAACAATACTCTTCTGGCGTACCTATTCTAGTAGGCCCTTAATTCAGTTTTATGACTAGATTTTAACATGCATGTTATTTTTTATTAGGGTTTTCGTCGACAGTACAGCGGAAATTCGTCCGCTTTCATATAGGTACGATAGCGATGAATTTTTATGTATTGTGTATTGACGAACAAGCGGATAAACTATAATCGTCGAAACAGCAATAAAATCTTATAATTAAATATAAATACTTTCATAATGGAATACGAATACCTATTCTGTGACAAATAAATGTCTTACTTAATTTAATTTCATCTAATTCTATGCAAAAAGGAAGTGTTTAGAATACATTTCCCGGAATAAGTCTACATACAGACTTATTTCCGAAATTAAGAATATAAAAATATATAGGAAACTATTTATTACCTTTAATAGATCACATCAACTGCCGTTCTGACAGACATATCGTAAAAGGAGAAAAAGCGCTAAAGGAGTCACTACTATCACGGCCACTAACTAGGTGGTATAGATCTACATTGTCTCTCCCAGGTTTGTCACTACCATATTACATATTTTTGTTTCTCAATTTTTGTTGCTGAAGTGTTCCACTGAAAGAGTGAGGCAGCCTATAAAGTTACGGATGTGGCATTACATCCCTGCCAAGAATAACAACGCACTTTGAATATCTTTATAGCCTATATGTAATGTTAATTTATTCACACTAAAGAACTATTTAAATGTTAGCTATCATGTAAATAGAAAAAAATTAAAAAAAAAGAATATATAACTAATATAAAGAAAAACGTTATCATGCTTGAACGTGTCTACCCGGACAAACACAAATATTATTCTGAAAAGAATTTATTTGAAAAGTTATTAATCTATAATCATAATACCATGAAATATTTTATGAAAGTAGGTATCATAATATCTACCTATAACACAGCTATAAACTTTATCGATAGGCTTTATTCGGTACTAAAATCTTGCAAATTCATCGATCAAAATAGACTTCTTACAACGTTCAAAAACTAGAGGGGAAATCGAAAACAAACTATTGGCATTGAGTTAACCTTCGATATAACTTAGTTATTAATAAGATACTTTTAGTTGCTTGATTGTGTTGATAATTACATGTTCATTTTTTATACTATATAATAAGATTGATAGATTTGTCTATGTCTTCTATGTAATAAGATTGATAGATTTGTCTATATCTTGAGAAGACTAAGGGAAGTAGGAAACGCAAAAGCCTCCCTATTAGCATATCATGGATGTCTCTTCTAATTTACAATATGGAATTCCTATTTGGGGAAATTCTGTTGAATTGGTACGAATTTTTAGAGTCCAAAAGAAATGTATTCGAGCAATATGTGGTGTTAATCAGTTACATTCCTGTAAACCACTTTTCAAGTCTCTTAAGGTACTTCCCATACCATGTTTGTATATTTTAGAGGTATGCGTATTTGTAAAAAAGCACCAAAAGTTATTTAAAACAAATGCTGAAGTCACTGGTAACTCATATTTTAGGAATAGTAAGAAATTATATGTGCCTTACCAAAAATTAAATATTTTTACAAAAATGTGTATTGTATGTCTATTATTATATACAATCATATTCCTGATAGTCTTAAATCATTGCCTATAAATAAATTTCGCAAAAAGTTGTTTGATTTGCTGTTAGATAAAACTTATTATGATATTAAAGAATTTTTAGCCGATAAAATTAAATGTTAATGGATAGAAATATAAGTTTGTTGAATTGTCCTTAAAAAAATTTCAATGTAGTAAAAATTTTGTAAATGGTGAACATTATGTGAATTATAAAAAAAATAATTACTCAAAATATGAAACTTGTAATTATAAAAATAACTTGGTAATATGGAATCATCCTTGTATATTTATAACAAGAACATAAAATAGAGAAAAAAAGACCAGCCCGCTGAGTTTCTTCCGCCGGATCTTCTCAGTATGTGGCCGCGTTCCGATCCGGTAGTAATTCTGAAAAATCGATACAATTTATAGTTTTAAATGTAATATTATATAATGATATTTTTTTAAATATTTGCACACCTATTGGTAATTTTTGTAATCGTCACCTTATTAGTGCAAATCCTTTTGGCTGTTCAATTGGAATTTATAAGAGAAACATACGACAAATAACAGCAGGTCTTACCTAGTTATAACTTTGTTTTGCCATGTTACTACTACCAATTGGTAGAATATGTCGGTAACTTAATTTATTTTTAACAACTTGTAATACCCATATTCTTGCAAATAAATATTTTCTTTCTTTCTTTCTATCTATAGGGTAGCGAACAAGCAGATGACTTCCCTGATAGAAAGAGACAATCGCTTACAGACGCCAAAGATGTTCACGGTGCGTTGCATTTCATGGGGCGGGATGGCAATGCCACTTGCATAAATTTACTGGCCGCCTTATTTTCTAAACCGAAACACGACAGTGATAACTGACGAGTATTGACGCCATTGAGGCAGAAATGATTTGAGCTAATCACGTCATAAATTGTATTATTTCTAAAACTGGTTTTCTTTTCAACAGGTTTATTCATAAACTTCATAACTGGTTTATTGTCAATAACCGCTATATAGGTATATGTTATAACTTTTTTATTTTGGTCCAGATGTTACATTATTATAGAATCAATGTTCTACTTTTCTTATTTTGCATATTTTAAAACTTGAAATACTTTATTTAAATAATTAACTTTACAATAAGAATAAATTGTGCCAATATGGATGCCCATGGACGCATTAGATCCCAGATTAGCGTCCTTAGTCGGACGATTGGCTCTGGATAAGTTTTTCAGTTGTTTTAGATAATATAACTTATTCGAGACTGCATATGTATCCATTTTGTCGTTACGTTGGCTATCAGTTAGACTTTAGAACTTAGTTCCTTTGATTAATTTCAGGTTCAGAGAGATTGTATATGTAATAAATAAAAATTTGTATACAAATGGGCTAGATAGTAGGTACTTGTACGTTAAAGAGTTTTCTTTGACGGTTTAATGAACTAGTCGAGATTGTTTTTTATTATATTTTATTTTATATATTTTTGGGAAACATACAATATAGTATTACATTACTAATATAACAGATAAAATTTTACATAAATCTATTAAGTTTCCAATTATAACTATCACATTAGTTTAATCACATAATTTAGTACTTTGTAGCAGCATTTAATGTACCTATAATAAATTTAAACCAAATTTAACAAAAAAGTAAGGAAAATTGAGTAACATGGCAAAACAAAGTTATAACTAGGTAAGACCTGCTGTTATTTGTCGTATGTTTCTCTTATAAATTCCAATTGAACAGCCAAAAGGATTTGCACTAATAAGGTGACGATTACAAAAATTACATGCGTGATAGAGAAAGGAGTGTGTAGTGTACTTTCTTTTAGTACAGTGAGTATAAAACAACGATTTATGTCATGAGTTTATCCGAGGGCAGCTGAAATGTACTTGCTGAAGAAAAAATGGAGAATCTACATAGCCATTTAAATTTTGTACAAGAAAACTTGATCTCTTTCTGTTCATCTGTTTCTAAGGGTTGTGGTTGTAAGTACGAACTTTTAACGATACATTTGATGTCTGTAAATAATCTAAAAATTCTGTCAATCTTTGTTTGTTTAGTCTTGTGCTGTAGGTTCCAAATAATTGAGCCATACTCCAGTAAAGATCTAACATAAGCATTAAAAAGTAAAGTTAGTGTACTGCTGTTCTGGAAAACTTTACTTGTTCTTAAAATGAATCCAAGCATACGGTAAGCTTTCGGGATAATATAATTTAGATGCTGGTAAAATGTAAGACTTCTATCTAATACTATTCCTAAATCCCTTACTTCAATAACGCGAGAGATGGTGGTACCATCAAGTTCACAGTTATACTTGATGTGGTTTGGACTCCTCGAATAATTTATGATATTGCACTTAGCGATGAAGTTTATTAATTTTACAATAATTTATAAATTTGTTGAGGTCATTTTGCAAATTCACACAATCTACATCAGATTTAATTTTCCTAAATATCTTCATGTCATCAGCGTATAATAATATGTTTGATTGGTCAAATATAGATAGAATATCATTAATAAATAAATTGAAGAGAAGAGGAGCTAAATGAGAACCTTGCGGTAAGTCTGAAGTAACTGGGAGAAATGAGGAACAGAAACCTTTTATTGTAACAGATTGGCTACGTTCACGAAGATACGAAATTAACCAACGTAAGAGATCTACATGAATACCAATTGCTTCAAGTTTACGCACCAAGATCGAATGTCTCACCTTATCAAAAGCCTTTAAATGGTCAGTATATATTGCATCAAGTTGAAAACCAATATCCATTGCAGTGACAACATGATGTACGAATTCACATACATTAATTTCTGTGGATTTTTTTTATGAATCCATGTTGCTCTGCAATGATTTGGGGCCTAATAAGTGGGAACATGTAATCTTAAATAATTTTTTTAAACAACTTGGCTATAGTGTTTATTTTTGAAATAGGTCTATAGTTTTTATGTTGTGCTTGTCGCCGCTTTTATAAACGGGAACAATATAAGATTGCTTCCAGACCTTCGGCATGATACGGGTCTTGAGAGATAAGTTAAAAAGAATAGTCAGAGGTGTCGCTAAGTTTTTTCGGCATTGTTTGAGAAAAATTGGTAGCAACCCGTCAGGGCCAAATACGTCATGTTGTGAAACAAGAGATCAATAACAACGTAGGAGGAAGGGAGTTAGAGTATAGGTGACGATCACGAAGAAAAAACTGTATCTCGATGTTTATTAAATGTAGTTCTGTATTGATTAACGTATTCATATGTATTAGTGTCGTTTACTATCATCACCAACAGCCAATAGCGGATCAATGGGTTACGGATCAGGGGTCATGACATGTAGGGGTCTAGGTAAGAATTTATTATTACAAAACTAAGGATTAGAGCCTATATTGACTGAACGTCAAATGTATAACCCCCTCCCCCAGACCCGAAGGTTGGATTCACCCTTGCCAATACCACAAGTTTAAATTAAAATTTACTCTATTTCGTAGTAAAAACATTAAATATGAAACATGTTAATAATTACAATAAAACATAATATTACATTCGCCGTGTTGTTCCCGGCCTCCTTTAAAGAATAGGCCAACTGCCGTTCTGCCAGGCAGGTCGTAAAAGGCGACCGATTGGCTATCGAGTCACTACCATCGTGGCTACTAGGTGGTAGAGTTCTGCATTGTCTCGCCCGGGTGTGGTACCCCCGCCTTACCTATTCCTGCCGCAATAGCGACAGTGCTTGTCGCTGTCGTGTTCCGGTTTGGAGGGTAAGGTAGCCGGTAAACTTATGCATGTGGCATTAGACCTCGCCACAAGATAGCAACGCACCATTAACATCTTTGGTGTCTATAGGCGATGGTTGACTCTTTCCATCAGGAGACCCATCTGCTTGTTTGCTATCTTATGATATAAAAAAAATATATAAGATATAATAATATGTACTTTGAAATAGTAGAACAATGCAAGAAATTTGTTTTTTTAGATATGTATATCAATTCATTTATTTCTCCAGGGATATTTATTTATATTAAAAAGAAAAAGTTATTATCTAATTGCGTATGCTAAGTAGGTACCTAAATGAAAATGTCAATTGTTTAAAGAATGAAATAAAAGTTTCCCGCGTGCGGCTTTAAATCTTGCTAAGCTACCTTAATAAGGGTAATGGAAATTTTGTTAATATACCTATCGGGGCCGCCATTAATCACTGGACATTTATTTCACGTGACCGAGTTTAATGACGACACGATAATTTCAGCTCGTTAGCTAGGTTCCAATTATATGGATTGAACTGAAATATAAATAAAATACTATAATGATACGCACAGTAGGCGGGTGGATAACAACTGACTTTTATTTTCATAAAGTTTGTACATAAAGCAAATAATAGATGTCGCTACTTATCATATTATTTTGTTACACATTTCAACAAATACTACAAAATGAGTGAAATTTAGCAAATAATGAGAAGATCACCCATCTCACACGCTAACGAACCGGCAAATCGTCGCGTCGTGACGAAAAATATCTAATGAGCATGTTTCAGTCTGTCTCTTTTGCAAAGGAACAGTCATCAGAAATCATTTAGATAGCCTATTTAATAACAAGCACTAAGTACAGATCGGATGAGTGTTTATTTGATATTATTTAACTGTCATTTCCCACGGCGTAGCCTGCGTAGATCTCTATCCTGCGAGAAAATTGGGAGAAAATGTACTATATACATATGTATGGTGTAATGTACAATATTAATATTGTAGCTTTCTTCTAGTAAAAGATGTAGCAAAAATAGGTATTTTTAAGCTTGTATCTCCTGAGAGGTAGGCAGAGGTACAACAAGTGCACCCACGATTAGCCGAAGATACTCAGTCCCATAATATGATAGGTGGCAAGCCTGTCGGCAACCGGGCACTCTTGTAATCCCAGGCAACATTGTTTTTATCAGCAAATTGCAAAACCACATTTTGGATTGCCTGGCCTGGTAATCGAACCCAGGACCTCATGTAGTCCACATAAAGGTACTGGTAAAAGAATATTATGCAAAATTAATTTAGTAATTCTAGAAGTTACTTTCTAGAAACGAACTCCTAACCTAGATAAATTAGTTAGCTAATGGCTTAACGCCGTAGACGATACGCGACACGATACGATGTGCGAAAATAATTTGATATTATGTTATTTTAAACAATAAATTAAATATATCGAAAATTAAAAAAAAATAATTTTATCACAACTCGTAGACGTACACATCATACGCATCAAGAAAAATAAGCTAAATAAAACTAGGGTTTACTCTATGCTCATATAAAATACCAAATTATGCTTGGCTTAACATAATGCTGCGTAAAACTAAACATGAACTACAAATTAAAATAGGTATAGGCCTCGTACCGAGGGGGGGTAGAGAGGGGCAACTGCCCCCCCCCCATTTGTTGTACATAAAAATATAACAAGATAAACATATAGTCTTAAAATGTTACGGCTGGCCACCCCTGGCCCAGATCCTGGGTACGCCCATGGGTATAGGTATTGTATTTTTTATATTATAAGACAGCAAACAAGCGGATCGTACTAATGATGGAAAGAGACTACTGTAGCCTAAAGACAGCAAAGATGTTAATTATACGGTTTCACCAGTTGGCGGAAGGATAGGGCTACATGCATAAATTTATTTCCAAACCAGTGACAAGCACTGATGCTATTGCGGCAGAAATAGGTAAACTAAAGCTGGGTGAGACGATGTTGAACTCTACCACTTAGTCAACATAATGCTGCTTAACACAAAACGTTTGAACACATAATAAAATATATACACACTTTAAATAATTCCAATATTTTGATAAGTAATTTGAATTTTTGTTACTTCGAAATCATAACAGAACCTAGTTAAGACTTTTTCAATGATGTCATTCTTAAATAAATAAGTAATTAAAAGTTAAACTATGTATATGTACTAAAATAAAGATTATTTAAAGATAATCTTAGTACTTATATGAAAAATTCGGTAACTAGCAAAATATTTTTAATAAAAATTAACTATTTTACAAAATGCTCCCTTCCTTTTCATACGTTATTTCATCTTTAAAAATATAAAGATACTTTTGCGTGGGGTTTTCATACCGACCCATTTCAAAGTATAACAATATAAAATGTATCTCATAGTGTGTACGCTCGTTGCCCACATCCTCTTATTATCTTGTAACATTTATTATTCGTTGTCGACGGTATCCTTTCTTCGTTAGAAATTCGTTACGACAAGTTATGTAGTCAGAATGGCGGATGAGCCTAGAATAGGAACCTCGACAAGTAATGACGGTTCGGCCAATATGAAAAAGCTGTCCGCTCCAACGCAATAGCCCCAGTATAACTTAGTGTACACTGCTACATACGAAATATATTTTGTTGAATTTTTCAGATATTATAAATATACCTTCGCCTATGTGATTTAATGGTCCGGTGTCAAGGTTGACCACATGAGGTCGCGGGTTCAATTGCCGGGTCGGGTCGGGAGCGGTTGGTTTATTGGCTATCGCGATTGGCGATTGGGCTTGCTACCTATCACATTGTGGTACTAAATATCTTTGGCTAATCGTGGGTGCATTGGTTGTATCACTGCCTGCCTCATCGGGGATAGGAGCGTAAAGATACTTATAAACGTACGTTGATAAATTTTAAGCGTGACTGTTATACATGGATGATTTCAATTCGCCGCAATCAAGCAATATTCATAGCTATTAATATATATGTAACACATTAATGCTTTAAGGGGTATGCAAAGCTGTAGGTTCTAGTTATCCTAGTTATCGTGTCGTCTATTTCCTATTTATCTAGAATAGTGAGAAGAGGACAAACTCTCAACATTGACATAATATTATTTCGTTTGTTGTGAGTTTGGTACCACCACCTTACCTATTCTTGCCGCAATAACGATAGTGCACGTCGCTGTCTTATATCAGTTAGGAAGGAAAAGTCACCAATTAAATATATATAAACTCAAAAATTATTGCATGGATTTACTTCAAATTTTGCATGAATATTACTAACAGGTCGGGTCAACATATAGGCAACATATTATCATGCTAAAACCTACGGGGGAGTGCGGAGTAAACGAAGTCCGAAATCTTTCAATCTTACCTCTCTCTCACTTCCACATTACGAATATGGTCCGCGAGTGTTACACCACATATTTTTCTTAGCGATCTCATCTTGTTTGCGTTGATTCTACTTTCATGCCCTTTCTGACATATCCAAGTCTCACTTCCATACAATAGCGCTGGGATAAGCGCATAATTACCTATGCAAGGCTAGACGGGCACCCTGACTTAAAATTGAGCTATTAAGTAATCTCCCTAACGCTCCATTCACTCTGTTCCCTGTACACACTCTTCTTTCAAATATATATATATATATATATATATATATATATATATATATATATATATATATATATATATATATATATATATATATATATATAACAATTATTTTAGTGTAGCAGCTGCATAGTGCATAACTGTTTTGTACTTGATATATTTTGATATTTGATATTCGTATGTGATTTATAGACTTTACAGATTTGAAAAGGTGAAATGCTTAACTGATTTTTATAATTTAATACGGCATAAGCTTACAAATCTTTGAAAGCAAATGTTAGTAGGAATTTACAATGAAAACTTTTAGTTACAGAACGGAATCTGAATGCAAAATAATTAACATTATATTTGTTCATATTGACGAAATGCAGGAATGAGAACTATATATAGTAATTCGTAAGACATTAAGGAAGAGCATCTTTAAAGTTTCATCGGTCTTTCTTTTTATCTTATGATAACAAACAAGCAGATCTTTTGACAGAATAAACAACCATCGTCTATAGATTATGATGCGTTACTATCCGTGTGGCGGGATATTTGCAAGCTTACCGGCTACCTTTCCCCCTAAACCGAAACACGACAGTGACATGCACTAATGCTATTGCGGCAGGAATAGGTACGGTGAAGGAACAAAAACCCTATATTATGTATTATACATCATATGTAATGTTGCTTTACATGGGTTAAAAAATCGGTTTAGTAATTCTTTAATATATCGATTATGAACCATTTTCTATCTTTCTCGCCTTCTTATAATTTTGTTGTAGATAAAAACAATTTTAAAAGGAACGTATATTTTATTGACATAATTCTTAAGCAAAACATTATGTTTTATACACAATATTTTCTATAAAATAGTTTCGATGTTTTGCATCTATCAGGCGTCCATTGGTGGTTAATTTTTTATTGTAGCTAGAAGCTTAAAAATATTGACACATCTAAAACAAATTATAAAAAGTTCAATTGAATTAAGAACATTTGATTTCTGGTTTTTGAAACTCGAGAACTGTTTGGCCGATCTTGATGATCTTTGGACTGGGATACCTTCAAATAATTATAAAACCACAGAAAAGAGGTGTAGTGAATGCAATCTCTAAACTGTTAAAATCAAAGTCACATTTACTATAGATTTAATGTATAACAAAAATTTTGACTGATTGCCAAAAATATACTTATGACATAGGTATGTATAATTATTTTTAGGACATTAAGGTATAAATACTTTTTCCCGATTTCAATATTACCGCAGTGAACAAAAATATTTTAATTTTTTTGGAGTTTTAGTAAATTTTAGGGAAATCGTAAGATACCAGCTAGTATTTTAAAATAACATTATATTTATATTTTTGTGAATAGGATCATTTAATTATTTTTATTAATATCATAGCCTATGTGCCTCTTTCGGGTCGGACAATGTTTTTGTTACGTACTATTAATAAAAAACATAGTTTCGAAAAGAATATGCAGTGTACACACTAAGTGCGTAGAGTGCGCAAATGTCACACATTGACATGTGTACTGCATATCTAGACGTATATCCCATGTTACGTTACACCTCATACGGCAAAATGAAACCATTATACCACCCTCCTACGCCGTCTTTTGTTTTCCCAGAATATATCTTATCTCTCGCATCTTAAAGCTCAAAATTGATTAAATCGATAAACGTAAGTAAAGTGCACACATAAGCAATTTTGTGATACGGCCCAGATAATAACCTATATCTACTGTATGCCTCAAAAGAAATTGATCATTATTCTTACGTAGAGAAAATAAATAATATAATTTAATACATTTTTGGGGAAAATATTTAGTAAAATATATAAACAAATATAGCAAATAAAATAGATTCGAATGGAATTAATTATATTACTGATGACTATGTGAATAAAATATAATGTTAACGTTTTTTAGTATTAAAAGTTTTACATACTTAATAAGTATATTATAGTATATATAATAATATAATATATTATTTTAGTACTAACACCAAGAATATATCTATATAATAGTAATTACCGCATATGTATTTATCATATTAATAATTATATATTAATAAACGATGCACGTATAGTCGGAGATGTAATTCGAGATCAAAAATGTAAACAATAGTGTCGCCAATTTAATGTAACAGCCAAGGCGGTAATGGCTGTGTTTTTGTGGTTTGTCAAAAAGTATGAGAATATCTCGAAAAATTATATGTACCTTACATTCATAACAAACAACAACAACATTTTATACTTTCCATCGTCGGCACGTGGTGAAATTCCATTACTGTTAGACACAACAATGCACTCGTACATTAATTTTACTTCACAGCATATCTATTTTTAACTCATACTCACATGTAATATACATATACATCCTGAAGATGCTTAAACAGTGAAAACGGTTGAGTAATATATCAAAAATATATATGTCCTAACGTGAAATTAATTTACACGTAACTGCTAGGTTGTAGAGTCCGCAAAGTCTCGTCCGGGTATTTGGTAAGTACCACCAGAAGAAACATTTGCTGTTTGTCTATCGAATGATATAAGAAAATAAAGTGATTTAACTTGGAACAGGAATGTTTTCACGTCAAATCTCTGTGAGACTAAGCCGAGGAGTAAAAATACTTAGCTAGTCACTGACTTCAAAATATATAAAATTTATCGAATACAGTAGGTATCTATTTATATTACATGCATCAATAAAAAAAGTTACAAACACACATATAAAAACCTGAACTTATAATATAAGATCTCATTGAATAATATATCCAGTTGAATAAATTGTCATTATGTCTGTATGCTCCATGTATCCAATCCCACTATTCTGTAACCGCCGGGTCATGGCCGCTTAAAGCCCTTGAAGAAAATAAGATGAAGATTATATTGCATAAGAGAAAGCGACGATCATCATTTTATTAGTTTAGAAAACGATATAAGGTCTTGAAATGTTTTAATTTGTATTAGCTACATACTTTTTGTCTGCTAATAACGTGCTTTTCATAGGCGTATTTTCTTCATTATTTTTGTATAAATATTTATTATATAACATAGAACTTCACCGATAAAATTTTGACAAAATATTTTTTTGAACTAATTCATTAGAGAGCAATTAATAGAAGCAACAAATAAAGCATGCTTAAGTTTTAAGTAAATTGATCAAAATCACGTAGTAGCACTTTAAAACTTCTTATCATGCATTAGATGAGGAAGAGTGGATAAAGAAAATCGACAAATTGGCTTTGTTATATCATGCAAACAAGTAGTAGGCTCTTTTGAAGGGAGTGAGACAACTATCTCCTATAGTATAGATACATGCATAAGTGTACCGACTACTTTACCCTCCAAATCGAAATAAGCCATTAGGAAGCATTGACGTTTTTACGACAAATGTAGATAAAGCGACGTTAACGGACCCTGGCAAGAAGTTGCAAAACTCTACCACCTAGTAGTCACGATGGTAGTGACAATCACAGCCAATCGTTCGCCTTTTCGCCTATCAGAATGGCAGATGATCTATTCTTAAAAAATGACCCATCCCAATACAGGAAGTATAAATTTTTTTTATGGTTGCTAGTATAACTGTTATTTGTTTTTAATATTTGCTCAGTACATGTATAGAAAACTTATCAAGAACGGTCTCATATTCTATTAAATAAATTAAGTAATTTTGGAGTCTTATTACAATTTTACCTAATACATTTAAGCAATTTTAAATATCTTATTTTAATAGTTTGCATATATAAAGCAGATTTAATTTTTTAATTTTTAAGCTTTTTGTAGTAATGTTTAAAGTTTGGTAATCCAATTCACAAATTCAAAATTATCTTATAGTTATAGCTATCTTAGTATAAAAATATTAACTACAGCCAATTGGAATCGAAAGGTGACCAGAAAAATCTTTTAAAATGGTTTTCTCGCACTTAAAAAATCTTAGTTATTAAGAAAAAAAAGAAAAAAAAAGGTTTCAGTTTTTGACAAACACATGAAATATCGACAGCGCTATCGAAAAATATCTTATTAAAGGTTCTAAAACTAGGGAAAAAAATATGACTTGAAAAACGTTCTGAAACAAGAGGAAAAATATGACTTAAAAAACGTTCTGAAACAAAAGGAAAAATCGTGAATTTCATTATATTTTAGAAATTTCCTTGTATTGATTCGTGTTGAAGAATTTTACTACAAAAATATGTCACTATATGATTGTGATATATGGAACTCGGTTCTCTCTGCCTACCCTACTACTATCAAAGAGACAGCAATACACCTTTATCTATAGGAGACGTCTCGTCTATAGGAGACGGATGTCTCTTTTCATTTACTAAGTGGTAGAGTTTGCAATGTCTCACTCGGGTCTGGTACTACCGCCTTACCTATTCCTGTCGCAATAGCGTCAGTGCTTGTTACTGTCATATTCCGGTTTGGAGCGTAAAATAGCCGTTAAACTTATACATGTGGCATAAGACCTCGCCACAAGATAGCAACGCACCATTAACACCTTTAGTGTCTGTAAGCGATGGTTGACTCTTTCCATCAGGAGACCCATCTGCTTGTTTGCTAACTTGTACTTTAAAAAAATCTATTAAACATAACATAATTATAGAAGCTCCATAATTTTTGATACAGCATTTTTAACTAGAAAGCTTCTGATCCCATTTTATATTGCCATTACTTCAAAATTGCTGCATATTTATGAAAATTATTGAAATTGGTTGTTTGATATAGCTTAAGGTAAAAACATGAAACATGTACCAAAACTGAGCTTCAGATATCAAAGCCCAGACGATGTTTTTCAGTGCATCCGAAAATCTATGGCATTTCTAATCTAAAAAACAGGGGCAAGACTTCATACATTGTTTTATTAGTTATTAACTTAAAGTTTAATATATTCCTTAAGATTCCATATCAAGTCCTTAACTTATTCGCACTTAATACATATTTTTTTTAACTTAGGGAATAGTAGCTATATAAAGTTGGATTTTAGGTAAGATTAACGTAAACAATCAGTTCTCTCCTTAGTAGTCTGTGGTTTGATATTTATCTTGTCTTTGGGTGTCTTCAGTACAGCTGCTAATCTCAGAAATCTAAGTTAGATCAACAGAATTCTGAGCTAAGATGTTGCGAATACACTTTATTGGTACTTAAAAGAACAAAAAATAAATTGGCATTAACTATTATTTATTACAAAAGCAGGGAGAAATTTTATTTGATACTTAGAATGAAAATTATGATATATAAACTTATTACTGTTTTAATGAAAATGTAATTATAGTTTTATACAATGGTATCACTTAAAAATGATGATAGAATTCAATCAAATTAAAGACTCAATATTTTTTATATTATTGTTCCTAGTGATATATTTTATTTAATTGATTTAAAAATTGTAGTAAATTATTCTAGTTTTTATAATATTCGTCAATCCGAAAGACACGCAAGGGATGTACAAAACAGAAATGGCCTGTGTTCTTTAAATATGTAATCTGAATTTTCAATTCTGGAACATTTCTACAAGAGTTTATGTATCGTTCTTGTTTTTAAAATAACTGCTCGCTATGTTTTCCAACATGATCAGTACCAAATTAAAGCTCCAATCGGTGCGCTTGAACGAGCTCGTAAATCGTAACGAGTACATGATTTATACTCGGTCTACGCATATATTTAGAGCACCACAAAAAATATTCTCAAGTAGTGGTACACTATGGTTTGTTTAGTAAAACAACGTAAAGTTACAAGGGTTTATAAGATCAGTAAATCTTAAGGGAGTAATACTTCAAATGTTTGGCTTTAATTTACTTCCCCAAACTACTATATTTACAACACCAAGGCGCATTATATTTGAATATTCCCTTAATACGTTAATAATTGATGGAAATATTCAATTGAAACCATAGCGCTTAATATTTTTAACGCAGTAGAACTGCAGCAACCGACTGTCCACATCTTGTATCTCCGGAACCCTGATCAGATCTTCACCAAATTATACTGGGGACTACACGGGAAGTATACTCTCCCAAATAAAAATAATTAAAAAAAACAGTTAGTAACTGACTGAGTTCTGATGTAACAAACCTGAAAAACCTACAGCCGAATTAATAAAGTTCTCCTTTTGGAAAATCGGTCGAAAATATTAATATAAATAAGCCTAATAGAGTTCACTGAATGTTTTACTGATTAAGATACTACGGTTAATCAGAAAACTTTTTGGGGGGAAAAGTTTAGTTCTCCCCCCTGTTGATTCCGGGCTCCTTGGAAGAATAGGCCAACTGCCGTTCTGCATGTTCTCGCTCGGGTCTGGTACCCCCGCCTTATCTATTCCTGCCGCAAGAGCGTCAGTGCTTGTCACTGTCGTGTTCCGGTTTGGAGGGTAAGGTAGCGGGTAAACTTATGCATGTGGCATTAGACCTCGCCACAAGATAGCAACGCACCATTAACACCTTTGGTGTCTATAGGCGACGGTTGACTCTTTCCATCAGGAGACCCATCTGCTTGTTCGCTATCTTATGATATAAAAAAAGACGAGTGGTGATTCCAATGACTTCATCTGCCATATATTAATAGCGAATATATATATATATATATATATATATATATATATATATATATATATATATATATATATTTAATAGCGAATAGACATTGACTATTCGCTTTTAAATAGAACCAACTATTTGTAAAAACTACCAATTATTTGTAAAAACAAAACAATTACCTACGTTCGACGTAAGACTGGAAAGAATAAATTTATAACTTACTAGATTACCCGGCAAAAGTTGTTCTGCCTTTTTAACTACTCTTATTTGTTATCTATATTTTCTCACCTTTTAAACATTCCCTGGACTTCAAAACCATAATTAGCCAAATCGGTTCAGCCGTTCTCGGGTTTTAGCGAGACTAACGAACAGCAATTGATTTTTATATATATAGATTTATTGTTAAAGCATTACTTGAGGGTTTCTACTTATTCATTTGTTTATTTTCAAAATATATATCGGTAATAGTTTGTAAGATGAATACTACGAAAATAAAACAATATGACATAGTATTTTTAACTTAATAGTAAACCGATTTAAGTAGAAACTAAAACAAAATATTTGTTACCCTTGTTTTCTATTTTCTATGAATAAATCAAAATTTTATATTTTAATGCAGCATTGCAGTTTGCTGTTATTGACATAGATGTTTGTTATAAAATTTGATTTACACAATCCTTATTATTATTCAATATGAAAGATAGACAGGGAGTAGGTAAGATAGTCTGTCGATAGTAAACCTCTAGAAACTTTGCATTCATTTAAATTGATATAGAGAGAGCAACAGTAAGAAGGGAATGTAGGATGAGGATGTAGGATATAGGGTTCTTAAGTTTTTTGTTATAGTACCGCTCACTTCACTTTGGTAACTAATGAGACCTCTGTGAAAATACTTACTACCGTTAATACACTATGGTCTCTATAGGTACCAACGCAAACTTCATCCAAAAAAACAATATTTTCACTATTTTCCAGTTTTAATAAATTTAATAGTAGAAAAATAAAATAATTAAGTTCGCCTTTTTGATTCATGCTGTGTGTTATGTGTTGGTTACAGTTTATGATACAGGTAAATTTAAAAGTGTTTTGGTGTATTAATCAACAAGTAAACTTTATTTATAATCAAGATTAGTTCAAGATCTAACAGTTTCGATAATAATTTTGTCGAAAAACCATAAATATCAATTAATAAAACATATTTTTCGTTAACGACCAACTAGATGATACCAGCGCTTTGGGTATGACGGTACCTATTTTTATTTATTTTCGTAAATTTTAGTGTTGATATCTATGATCTCAAAAAAAAATCATATGATGTGAATGTGAATTATCCTAAACTATATTTAAAAAAAATAACATAGCTGTAAAATTGAAAAATAAATAAATTATTTAAAAATTACGAAAAAACTACGTATTAATTATGAAAAAAATATATTAACATGTATCTAAATAAAAAAATTTTGTACTATAATATATGATGATTATTTTTTCACGTATGTATATGTTTACCAATTATATTTATCGATTTATTTTTTGAATTAAAAATCCTCGACAAACAAGTAGTCATATTTTTCTCAAAGTGTCGTGTTACACCTGAATAATTTTGTAGCTTAAGCCATTTAAATTAAACAATTCTCATACCAGTGTATTGCAGTGCTCAAGACCTCTTAAAAATATATGCTTTACAGTATCAGATTCAATCCAAACCACTCATAAACCATTTTTGTGACCTCGGTCCACCGGGACGAACTCAGAACGTATGCGCGTAACGGTCCGTGTTTTTTTAAGGAAAAATGCAAAAATGGCTGGTGGTATGAGCGGTTATGACAACAAGCAGGATATCTAATGTCCAATTCTCAGATTACTTCTAAACACTTCACATAGCTAATTTTAATTTTACGGTTCACAAGTTTTTTGAGACATCACCACCAGACTCTTGGTTGCTACTGGGATTGTTCTCAATAGAAAAACCCATTGATACTTTATTCAACTTGGAAATCAAATCCAAGAATTCATGATCTTAGCTGAACAGGCTGAAAATTGATCTAATGAGGCACAATTATTTGTGCCTCATTAGATATATATATAATATAATACATTCTATATTTTCTGTTGTCGGCAATTGATGAAACTTTACACAATTGCTAATGCACTTGTACTATAATTTCACTTCATAACATTTTTTTATATCATAAGATAGCTAATAAGCAGATTGGTCTCCTGATGGATAGAGACAATCATCGCTTATAGACACCAAAGATGTTAATGGTTGCTACCTTGTGGCGAGGTCTAATGCCACATGCATAAGTGTACCGGCTACATTATCCTCCAAACTGGAACACGACAGTGACAAGCACTGACTCTATTGCGGCAGGAATAGGTAAGGCGGTGGTAATAGACCCCGGCGAGACAATGCAGAACTCTACCACCTAGTAGCCACGATGGTAGTGACTCGCATAGCCACTCGGCCGTCTTTTACGACCTACCTGGCAGAACGGCAATTGGCCTATTCTTCAAAGGAGCCCGGGACCAACACGGGGTACATATACATTTTTAGTATGTTATTCAACCGGTTTCACTTTAAAAGCATCTTAAGAATGTAATATAGTTAAGTATATTGCATCCTGAAGATGCTTTAAAAGTGAAACCGGTTTAGTTATATGCTAATACATATGTGTAGGGAAGTGTAATTATTAATTATAGTACAAGTTTATTATTCATTGTGCGTAACACAAACATTACAAACATAAAAAATAATTTTATTGACAAGGAAAAGCGAGGATACTCTGATGTGTTTTAACATATCAAGTTGAAATATAGCAAGCTGAAAATTCTAAATAATAAAACACATTACTTTTTACTACGTGTTAAGTAATAAAAGCAATTATTCTAATATACACATTAATAATTTTACGATTTTAAATAAATTTGGTTATGTGTATCAACTACCGTTTTTAATTACGAAACACATGCTCTACTTTTATATATTTTACACAAATAGTTTTATTGCCTTTGTATAATTTACGAGGTAATTTAACGTCATCATAATTTAAAGTCTGAACGTGTATATTATTGTAATGAGCATATTTTATCTAGTTTATTAATTAATCTGTCGTGTGCAAAATAAATTGTGTAAGTTATAATTTTTTAAACATAAATTTACCCTCTGACCACGTTCTGCAAATAGGATTACTGTTAATTTTATAGGAGCTCTATCAAATTCGGATGCCATGATGATATATATGTGTAACGTACTAATTAATAGTTTGATTTATTTAATTTTATTTACAAAAAATTCAAAATTATATGTTTATATCTGAAAGTTACCAAAGAAAATATATATTATTTATCTAGATGACTATAGATTTTGCACAATTTGCAATTTTATAATGTACCCTTAAACATTGCTAACTTTGCCTCGCACTAGCTCGCCTGAAGCTTTACCAATCGATTTCAACAGTGAATTAAAAAACAATTTTAAGAATATTACGTCCTGAATATGCTTTAAAAAGTGAAACCGGTCGTTCAATTTAATAGTAGTATCTTCATGCCCATATCCTCGAAGGGGTAGGCAGAGGTACGACAAGTGCACCCACGATTAGCCGAAGATACTTCGTCCCACAAATGTGATAGGTGGCAAGCCTATCGCCAACCGGGCACTTTCCAATCCCGGGCAACTTTGTGTTTCTCAGAAAACTGAAAAAACACTTTTTTTTTAATGTGTCCGACCCGGGATCAATTCCCGGGACCTCATGTGGTCAACGCCAACGCTGGATTACTAGATCACAGAGGCGATCAATTTAATAATACTTACATATAGTGAAATAAAAGTACAAGTGTGGTATAAACTAGTTTCAACTAATAAAATCAATTTAGACATTTATTGAGTTTCGCACATTAGTAATTAAACTATTCCTTGCCTCCCAAATACTGATAATACAGGACTAATTCATTACAGTAGATGACTAATGGCGAATAATAAACACTAGAACGAAATATATATGGCGCATGCAATTCGTATGTTTCGTCGTTGAACAAATGACATCGTCATTTTATACATTTCCTACTAATACCTTCGGCAGTTTGTATTGAACGTTTTAAATAAACGTTCAATACAAATTGCCGAAGGCAAACTTTTGATGACATAAATTGCGTCAGTGTCAACTATCATCTCCTACGTCGACAACAGTAAACATAGCCCCGTTTTGCGAGGTTCCTTTTTCCACGTCCCATACCTGGAATATACCTAAATGCAATCTAACAAACCTTCTAAATATTTATGTAAGAAGTCGGGTAAAGTTCTGGATCTTAACAAAATATCCATTTATATAACAAGTACTATTAACAATACGCCGCGGCAATTTGTTAACGGCGGCGGTAAATGTCATGAATATAGTATAATGACGACAAATATCTAGGTATATATGCTTATAGAAAAACTTATCAACTATAAATTATCACTATATTCTATTTATTGGTGCTAATATTTTTAACATGGAATTTTATCTCGTTTTTATCTTTGCAATAAATCTGACACTCAGTCTTTACTGCCAATTATCTCAATATATTACAAAATAAAATTATTTTATATAGACGTACTACACCTTGTTAGTAGCATAAGTACCTTTTCCAGAATGATTTATAAAACATAATAAAATCGAAAATGACTTGATATTGCAACAGAACATACCGAATGGCAAAAATATACAATTTATTATTCTAATAATAGGTATACTTTACTTTCTCCAAATCATCTTCAAAGAATCAATTTATATATTATTATTATGTATTCCATTGTAGCGTAGCATATACTAATTCCCAAAACCTATAATAATAGGTAAACTCTCTTAGTAATCAACGGGCAAATAATTTAGAAATAGCGTAAGAGCATTCTTAGTACTTATGTAAGTACTACTAATGACTACAAAATAAAATCTATTCAAAAAGCAAATCATCTAACTTTTCATCTGTCACCTATCAATAAACATAAAACAATCATACAAATAAATAATGGGTATAAATAAAACTGGCAATATACTGTTGATATTATTTACAATGCCACCGAAGAAATCACATATCAGAAGATCGACGAGAAACGCGCAGCCACTTAAAACCATAAGAGATACTGAAACACCTCAACAACAAGAAATACGTTTAGAAGAAAATAGAATTCGAGCTACTTCTTTAGGAGCTGCTGAAACAGAGAGTCAACTTAATGTTCGAATTGTAGATCTACGAACCAGATTTTTTGGGGTTTTTTAAAATGTTCTCAAAATCTCTTGGACCGAATTGATTCAAATTTTGAGGAAGTCTAAGTTGAGCGGAATTCAATCGAATGCCACCGCATTTCGATCGGTCAAGCTGTTCAAAAGTTATGAGATGTTTACATGTACACACACAAACCTACAAACGCACACATATATACATACATACAAACATGTATACGTACATACATACAGATATCCTGACGTCATCGTGAAAATAGTCGGAAAAGGTTCCTAGGACCTCAAAACGTGGAGATATAGTAAAAAAGTCAATTTTCTAAATCGGAGCAAAATCAGTAACCTTATTTACATATGTACTTAGCAGGACATTAAAAGTTAAGCATATAGGTATTACACTACCCGTGCGAAGCCGGAGCGGGTCGTTAGTATGTATGTTATATTTTGTATTCTACATGTATGTCATTCATCTCTTTACGCATAACAAATTCTTTCCATTTTTATTTTACGCTTGAGCTCCTCAGTTTATAACAAAGGCATTGGCCATAGACATGTTATGTCTTAAAATTGGTATTACCCACAATTAATTTTAGGTATATAAGCAGTTTTGTTTAAATTATAAACTACATATTTTTCCATAAATCTCTCTAATGCCATTAATATTATAAATTCGAAAGTTTGTGTATGTGTTTGTGTGTGTATATGCAGAGACGAGATATGTGTATGTATGTATGATATTTAACATGCCTCATCTGCTGGACAGATTTGAGTAATATTTGGTATAGATACCTACAGTCGGTCTATACCCAGACTTACACATAATTTTTGGATATTTTAATAAAATGGATTATTCTCATGTGATTCACAAAATATATATTTAAATGTAGCAGGCTTGTTTTAAATAGCTTATATTATTAAAATAAATAGCTCTCCCGATGACAAGATAAAAGCGCTGTATATAGAAACCAACGGCGTAAATTATTCATCACTATTGCCGCGGGCTATGAATGCCACACATGTACATTTACCAGCTACTTTTTCCTCCAAGCTCTAGAAAGATATCACTGACAATAACTGAAATTATAGTGACATAAAAATGAATAGAGAGATCATTGCACCCAGAGACAGACGAGTTTTAACTGGTATCAAAGACTCATTTTTTTTTTCTTATTGGATTTGCAGGCATACGACCGACTGGGCTACTTGATGGAAAGTAGTCACCACTGTCCGTGGACATTTACAACATAAAGGGTTAGTTGCCAATGCGATATCAGCTTCTAAGGAATTTGTTGATCTTCCTCTTAAAAATCCCAATACCAAAGCTACTCGGAAAAATCGTCTGAGACAGGTTGTTCCAAAGTTTGACTGTTCGTAGAAAGAATGTACGTGCAAATCGAACGAATCTAATACGCTGTGTTCGTAACCAATCGTTACGAACACAGTGAAACATTTAGACTTAATTCGCGGTTTGCGAACGGTCTGGCAATTTCTTCCGTGTTGGCCCGGGCCCCTTTTGGAGAACCATCTGCAGTTCTCCTACGCAGTTCGTAGAAGGCGAGAGATTGGCTAGATGTGAGTCACTACCATAGTGACTGCAAGCTGGTAGAGTTCTGTATTGTCAATTTTAACAATATTACATACATACCTACCCACATTTGACACTGATTACCTCCACTTTTTCGTCGGTTAAAAATACGTCTAACAGGTTAATTGAACGATACCTAACGTAAGTTAGGGACGCAAACTAATAAATTTTAGATGTTTAGAATAATTTTATTAATGTGATTTAGCTGGGGACAGATATTTTGGTAACACGCCCCAGCGTGTAGTTAACTAATTACTGTAATAATTACTCATTAACTACTTAACTATTCCCGTAGGCATAGCCGACAAAACATTTATGGTGCTACTAAAAAGTAAATTAAATTATCATAATCAGTTTTTGAATAATATAACATGCAACAGATTTAAGAAAAGATTTCATTTAACTGCCTTTTTTGTACCGGTTACCGGTTGTAGATAGAGTGAACCGAGTATCCAAAGACGTCCCTGATTAGATCTTGGATATATATAGTAAATAAGAATAAGTCGTTAATATAGTTTTTCATGCAAACATTTATCCTCTAATAAACCCCTTGATTAGCTGTATTGGATTGGCCCTTGGTTGATTTCTGGAATCAACATTTATGTTGAACCCTGGATATTTGGTTGTTTAGTTCTCAATGCGTTACAGACAGACTGACTATCGTTCAGTTAATCGCGACTTCGAACGCGTGATGAAAAATCATTACTTTTCCGTGCTATTCGGGTAAAAAGTAACCTATGCTACTTCTGGATAATGTAACTTTGTCAAGGTGAAAGAATTTTTAAAATCGCTTGAGTCGTTTTTGAGTGAAATCGTATTTATATAGTTTAGATTAGTAAGGTGTGGCTATCAACAAAAAAATCAATAGGTTAACTTGCTACTTTCTACCAGGCCACAGACTCAGACTGAGAATTGATACTCTACGCTCGACTCAGAAGCGAATCCGGGACACCCTGATCTTAGCTGAACCTGTTCATCAACAACTAGACAACCGAAATAGATAAGATAAATGTATTAGAAAAATAAATTTTCCACCATTTTATATTATGGTTTAAAATAGACCGAGTTTCTAGAATTTTAATACAATTTATTTGTGTGCACTTACAGTGCGTCTTTGTGGTCTAGTAGATCGGTATTGGTGTTGACCACATAAGTTCCTGGGTTCGATTATACATTTCCCGCGATTGGATAAGTGCCTGGTTGGTGATAGGGTTGCTACCTATCACATTATGTGGGATCTAAGTATCTTCGGCTAATTGTGGGTGCACTTGCTGTACCCCTGCCTACTTCTTCAGAGATACGGGCCTAAAGTTACCTTTTTTGTTTGTGTGCAATAATACGACGCCAGTACGTTATTAGGAACAATGTCAAATATTCACAAACATAAAATTACTGACTATTATTCCTATGAATAATACTGAAAACACATGTAGATACGCCCAGCATTCAATTTAGTTACGCCATTCTTGGAAAATAACTTGTGCAAGCCTTACAATCGGAAATAACAATCCTTATACCCTTTTTTGCATATAATTGCATTACAATAACGCCAGTTCCTTCAGTTTAGTTTTCAATAATAAACTGGAGCAAAAAGTGACACGAAAAAATATTGTTCAAGATGAATACCTAGAAAGGGTTTAAACATTGCGGTTAACTGTTAAACAATCGGTACAGTTATTGTATGGGCTTTATGGCATGGTTGTAAATCATTTGGAGAAAAAAGACATGACGTCATAGGCAGTAAAGGTTTAACGACGTGGCCGATCAGCTGTAGTGTGAGGTCGCTGGTGTGGGCGACCCTCAAGATATACTGTTAGTTATCGAACTGTTGAACTTTGTTTAAGATTGTCGTTTTAAAAACAAGCTATTGGTAATATTTCCTATTAACCATTAAACTAATTACCAACTAAAATCCTGCCATGCTAATCATGTAGATACCCTATTTGGCATAGATCAAGTTTAAGGTTCGATTCCCGTGTTGCGACATATCTTCTATTTTATCCAAATGAAAACAATGTGGTGATAAAAAACAACCTGTAACATCAAAAAATTTAATGGTATGTTGCTATTCGTCTAATGAAACGCCATATGAACGTTCACTACCTAATCCTTTAAATCGTCAGTGACACGCTCTGACGCTATTGCGTGGGTGCCCTTGACGCTACTGACGCTATATATAGGGAAGGCGGTGGTACCAACAAAAGCAAAAAGTCGCCGAAGACTATGACGTACTCACGATGACAGTAATATATTTATTTAATCCTTCGTCTTTTACGAAGTGCCTGGCAGAAAGTTAGACATTTTAAAAATTGAATGGAATTATACTCCAGTCTAGTCCAGAGGCTAGGTGCACAAACTATCTGGATCTCGAAATGTATGTAAAATCTCGATTATCGCGAATTACAAACAAGGATCGCGAAAGTTACGAGTATAAACATGGAGATAAGGATCATTAGTCCCCAGTCGACAAACTGGTAAACCATGGTGAACCTAAGCTCTATTGCCCTTCAGTTCACCCTGCCCAACACCCAATGATGTTCTCGTTATCGTCTGGAAAGAGACAAACATATGACATCTCTCTATTCCAACCTGCTATCTACTTTTTGTTGCTCTATACTTTTATCAAAAATATAGAGCGCATAACTTAAAGGAAAAGAGTAACAAGTAATATATGTAAGATTTTTATCATAATACGGTAAATATAATAAAGATTATTAAAATGCGAACACGTCTTGCGGTTTATTTTACAACAATAAAAAGATAAGGATTTTTTAATTACAAGTAGTCATGTTGCTACTTAAATTTATTTAAAATACACCGTATTACTTAAATAACTTAATGGACTTTAATAAATGATACTGGTTTGTTTTAAGAAATCAATATGAGCTGTCACACAAATATTATAAAGTGAAAGTTTAAATACTTAATATGGAAATAAGGATCTAAAATGGTTTGCACAAGATTGAACAAAATTAAGAAAGTGTAAGTGTATAGTGGCACATATACTTACATTTCTTAAATAGTATCGATAGTGTTAAACGACCGTTAAGAGTGTGCGCGTTGCTTAGGTACGGTGACTAAAGTTCGCTTAAGTTGTATCTTTCATGACAACGTTACTTATAATTTTTGGTGTCGCAGCTAAAGGCAACCGAACAAACCTAACTTACTGGACATTTATTTGGCAAGTCGGGTAGAGTTGTAGTATTAAATCAACAACTCCTTTATGTAATAAGTCAAGCAAAGTATCAATCTACGGAGCCCCGCTTAGTGCCTAGGACAAACTGTTAAACCTACTTCATACGTTTTTAATAAATTAGGTAGCAAATACTTTGCTTTCGCAATAATATAGTCATTTTAAGCCAAGTTGGTACCTATGTACTAATATTTATCAATTAACGACAATTTAATTGACTGATTTATAATCTTAAATAAGACAAAAAGTAATCAAAGTTCTTTAGTTTGTTTTGTTCCCATAGTAAACGATTGTTCCCATAGTATTCATAAAAAAAGCTTTAAACACGGATTGGATTATGGAGCGCAATTTAGTATTTTCTTAACTGGAAAGCTATCTGATTTGATTTTTATTTGTAGTTGATTTTTTAAATTATGTCTCTCCTTATAAAATATTTTCTAAGTTTTTAAATATAAACCGTAGCGAGAGATAAATAAAAGAAAACCGGACGCCAAATAATGGAAAAAATGTTCAGCCTGGGAATCGGTCATTAACTTTACTATTTCCCATCAGCTAGGACCGGCGGCATTTATCTTATTCTTTTATTTTGCCTAAGTTTGGCTCATATTTACGGACATATTAAAGGGTGGACAAATAATATTACTCGTCCTTATTATTATTATTTCCTTAGATATTATCATAACACTACATAATATGTTGTGAAAGGCTTTACCTATTGGCATCACATGTAAGGCAATAGGATCTCTCTGCTGCGTAAGGTTTTTTGTGAGAAATTAATATTTGTGTATCTATATTGTGAGATGAATCTACGAATTTAAAATCAAATAGAGGCAAACTTCAAGACTAATGTCACGTTAATTTACTTTTCATCCGATTACAGGGAAGGGTTATGTTTTTCCCACCTAAGATACGCGTATGTACCTAATATTTGTTATAACTTCATATCTTTCAAGCCACTGAACGAATGTATATAGATAATTAAGATATCGTTATTTGTTAGATACGCCTTGGTAACGCAATTGATCTTGGATAAATGCCATTAAAAAACTAATATGGTGACTATTAGACGATATAACTTGAAGTATGTATTACAAACAAACAATTGCCGACGATGGAAAGTATTCCATTTGATATAGCTTGAGTGTTTTTTAATATAGGTATAAAAGTATATGTATCAAATTATAGTGCTAACCATGAGGATTCTCAAAGAGTATATTACTATGACCACAATTTTAAAAGCACAATAAGAAATATATAGGTCATTATTACTTATGTTTTATTAAATACTAGCTGACCCGGCAAACGTTGTTCTGCCTTTTTTTTAATACTCTTATTTTTTTTCTAAATTTTTTAACCTTTTAAACCTTCCCTGGACTTCAACAATTAATTCCAAACCTAAATTAGCCAAATCGGTTCAGCCGTTCTCGAGTTTTAGCGAGACTAACGAACAGCAATTACTTTATATATATAAATATATATATATATATATATATATATATATATATATATATGTATATATATATATATATATATATATATATATATATATGTATATATATATATATATATATGTATATATATATATATATATATATATATATGTTTTTATTTATTTGTATTTCTTTGTTATGCTCTTTAGCCTAAACGGCTTGAGCAAAAAGAGTCAATAATAATAAGTCTTAATTGTGATAGGGCTATATAGGGATATATGAGCTATTCAATTTTTTCGTATTAGGTGGCAGTCGGTTTATTTTTATTACAATAATTACTTGTTTATATTATAAGATAGCAAAGCAAACAATCACTCACCTCGTAAAAAAACAAACATTATTGCCACCAAAGATGTTAATGACACGTTGTAACTCCCGTGGTGGGTTGTTACGCTATTGACGCTATATAGCGGCATACGTTTACCGAATATTTTATTTTCAAAATCGGTACAGAATGATAATAGGCACAGAATGACATAAGTGTTACCAAAACTGGGCGGGACATTACAGAAATCTATACCTAAAAATCACTACGGCAGAGATATTTTTAGCCTACGTATCTTTGCGTTGGAACAACTCATGTTATTTGCCCAGCGAATTAGAGAACAAAAATAAGAATTATTTCTAATTTAGAAAATAAAAATAAGAAATAACAGGGCACAAAAATGTATGTTACTTCCAAATCATACCGTAGTAACAAGGTTAAAAAATTACTGTGTTACAGCTGAAAGTAAGATTGGTAGTAACACGGGAAATAAAAACTCTCTCTGAGATTAATCTCCCAAAGTAGCCAGCTTCATAAGGTTAATAAGGTATCGTGAGAATGTTTTAATTAAATATCTAATTTGTAGGGCTTTGAATATAATCTGAGCAATTATATTGAACTCTTGTATTAATATATAAAATAGAAGCTTTAAATAATATATTATTTATATATATTACCTATGGGATTAATTGCTCCTCATACCATTTTTTTATTTGTAATATGAAATAATTTTTGTAATATTGTAATATATATAAATTATATTTAAAAAATTAGAAAAAAGAGAAGCCCGTTGAATTACTTACGCCGGATCTTCTCAATGTGTGGCTACGTTCCGATCCGGCAGTATTTAAAAAAATATATATCGACTCGTTAAAAGTGCCTATGAAGGTTTATTTGAATGAAAATATTTTTTTATTTATTTAATTATTTATAATTAAAAAGATCCCTACCATACGAATGCTAATACTATCTAAAACTAAATAAGCTCACCTATTCACAGGTGGTCTACACTTACTATCACTATTTGTATACATTTATATAAAATAGCATAGTTAAAATTCATACATATTTTGTGACAATTAAAACAGTAGGACATGTAATTAAATGCAACAATAAAATCATCAAGTTCAAGCTGTAATATCACTATGATTCTTTAATGCATATAAATGTAAAGAAGCAATAGTTTGTCTTGAATCATTTCAAATAAATATAGAAATTAGATTGACGCGCTAACATTCTTAATTTTCCGCCCACGATTTTTGAAAATCGACTTTTTACCACATCTCGAAGTTTTGAGATCCTGGAACCTTTTCCAACTATTTCACGATGATGTCAGTATGTCTGTATGTAGGTATGAATGTGTGTATGTGTGTATATATGTAAACATCCCACAGCTTTTGAACGCTGCCGCTGGTTTTTCTGTGTGTGGCTGCGTTTCCGATCCGGTAGTAGTTTAAAAAATATAGACGCGTAAAAATAATTTGTAAAAAGTTTTATAGAATACAGTACTTCAGATCTCTGATTTCTGATATGCGAGTCACTACGATCGTGGCTATTAGGTGGTAAAGTCCTGGTACCGGTACTTACCGGTAATAGGTAAGGACCTATTCCTGCAGCAATAGCGTCAGCGCTTGTCACTGTTGTCTTCATTTCACACTTGTCTTTGTGTTCCGGTTTGGAAGTAATGTAACCGGTTAACTTATGCATTCAGCACTAATGACCGGTTTCGAAACGCAAATAATTTTAACAAGCAATTAATCTGTGTTTAACTGATCATTTGCTTGTAAAAAATTTGTTAAATACAGATTAATTGCTTATTAAAAATGATTTGCGTTTCGAAAACCGGCTGTAAGACTTGGCCATAAGGATTACAATGCACCCTTAACATTTTTGATGTCTACAGACGATAGTTATGTGTTTTCATCACGAGAACCATCTGCTTGTTTGTTATATTAAAAAAAATTAGGTATGTAAAATAATTAACTAAATTCTTTGCAATAACATCATCCTCAAAAGCAAATTATGCTACTGAATCTCAATATTTTAATTAATCAATTTTGATTTAAACCTGTAATTCAAAATCGCAGAATTCTTAAACGATTTTTAATCAAGATCCTATGATTAGCAATTCAGAACAACAATGAGTTCGACTTATCGGAGTGTTTATCGAATTTAATATGCATAGAAAGTCGCCTTCGTTATCAAGAATACAGACGTGTTCCATTTCGTTATCGCTAAGGTTGGACTACAGAAAATGTTATTGTGTTTTATATATGGTCTGTGGAGATTGCAGCTACTGGTTTAAAAGGAATAAAACAACATAATTTTGAGAGTACCATTTTTTATTTTTATTTATTTATTATTTATTTATTTAATACTTTATTGTACACTTAATGAAAAATACACATGAAAAAGGATAACAAAAAATGCACAAAAGGTGAGCTTATATCTACTGGCGGACATTTCTTCCAGCTATCCCGAAATGTGGAGTAGGAATTAATAAATGGGAAGGCATTGTGCAAATCAAAAAAATAATACATAGATGATTTTGCACACATACACATACACTAAACATATTTATTTGAAACTATTATTTTCATATATATTCTTTTATAATATAAGAGAGCATAGAAGCTAACGATTCTCCTGATTGAAAAATATAACCGTCACGTATAGACGCCAAAAACGTTGCCATCTATGATGAGATGTAATGCCACAATCATAAATTTACAGTTTATTTTTTCTCCCAAGCTCGGAAACAAGAGTTAGAAGTGCTGACGCTATTGCGCCAGGAATAAGTAGGGCATTGCTGCCAGACAAGACCCAGATACTAAAGCTCAATTAAAAGACGAGTATGACTGTTCCCTATTATATAGCAAACCAGAGGCTGGGAGAACTAGGCTTGTGTCTACATAAATTAAATCGGATATATTGTCATTTTTGATGATTAGTTGTGATATGGAAACACCAAAAAATTTAAATATCTATACTAATATTATAAAATTGTAGAGTTAGTTTTTTTGGTTGTACGCGGTAATCTCGAAAACTGCTAAACTGATTAGAATAATTCTTTTTGATTTGGATAGCCTGTTTATCGAGGAAGGAAGGCTATATAACATCTTGCTACGACCAGTAGCAGCGGAGGAAACAAAGTCCGCGCGGACGAAGTCGCGGGCAACAGCTAGTTTATTATAAAATATAAGAATTAGTTATATTTTATAAAAATTTATTATCCTGCATCCTTTCTCGTGTCTCAAACTATCTTTGTACCAAACTTCATTTAAATCGGTTTAGTGGTTTAACTGTGAAGAAGACACAGACAAATAGACAGACAGAGTTACTTTAGCATTTATAATATTAGTATAGAAGTATAGATAAGGTAAATTATAATACAGTTTTTTAAATTTAGTTAACTAGCCAATTGTACCTAAAGTACAAAAAGTGCTAACGCTAATTGCTTAACTCCTTGCATTTGTCATAGTAAATAATTAGTAAATCTTATATATCTACAAGTGGTTATTTCCTCTGTAGACAATGTAACCAGGACTAATGACCTCGCGATAACTCAGTTTAAACACTAAATTTTTGAACCCTTTCGGCAATCTTAGCAATTTTTTGGCCGATTTGACTTAGTTAACTTTAAAATTCTTTTCTATCTTCGGCAAAAAATTTGGCATAGTTAAAATTCATATGGCAGAGGACTGCAGAAATATATTTTTACTATATTTATGTGACATACATATGTACACATATGAATACTATTTTCTTTACGTTTACGATTAAAGTCAGTTGTCAAACTGATATGAGATATTAGGTATACACTAAACAATAAGATATTTTATTGTTTAGTATAAGGTTAAATTTCGGCCACAGGTGACTTCTAGTATGCTAAAAAAAATATTTCCATAAATTCAGAAGATGCAGAGATAGATTTTTGGAACGAAGTTCCTTATCGCGCGTTGTGAAAGGGGGCTAGACGGAAAAAATTATTACGAAAAGTTGTCACGACACTTTTTGCTATAGTAAGGTATTGTAAGCACAGAAATATCCAGCCACTTCCCTTTAGCTTGTGCATTGAAAGTGAAAGAGTCTATCTATTTGATTGAGTTTACTTTTTTCTAGTGCCAAATGTTCGACATTTATACAGAATTTCGGCCGAATGTCGAAATTAGACCAAAAGTTGAATTTCGACGGACAGTCAAATTTCGAACGAGGTTTGCCGAGTTTCGACCGCCGGTCTAATTTTGGCACCCGGTCGAAATTCAACCGGATGCCGTAATTCGACCGTGGGTCGAAATTCGGCAGGGTGCCGAAATTCGACCGCAGGTCAAAATTTGACCGGGTGCCAAAATTCGACCGGGTTCCGAAATTCGACCGGGTGCCGAATTTCTATTTCGCATTGAACAGTGTGGTGTCGCGACGATTATTTTTGTTGAGTGTATACAGGTTTTTTGTAAATAATAATAAAAGGAACTTCGTTCCATCCGGGTGTCCCTTGACACCTCTCAAATTTTTTATTTTTATTTTTAATTGCAGAAAAAATACTTTTCGATTTTAACTCTTATTATATAGGTTTCTTAACATTTTTAAACGACCTAAAAAATCGGACGACATTCAATTACAACGATAGAAAGTTGAACTCGAATGCATTTCGTTCTAAAATTCCTCGTACAGTTAGATAAACTTGTCTATCTTTTCATTCGTAACTCTCTTGATACAAAGACTTTATAGTACATTCGCCTTAAGAATACAGTGAGTCAATGTTATCCGCTGACCCATTAACCAATCAAATCACTTTCTTTGGTTAATGGACCAATCAAATCACGTTGCACTGATTTTTTTGGTTGATGGGCCAATCGATTCACGTTGCACTGGTTTTGTAAGTTGATGGACCAAGCAAATCCCGTTGCACTGATGACTTACTGCAATATTTCAGTAGTCAGAGACTTTCAGACAGTCTCTGTTTTCCTCGGTACATTCTTTCATGTGCATTGTAGAATTAACTTATAACTAAAGATGATTATCTTTATATCTGTTTTGTAAATTTTCTATTTATTATTCGTATTAAGTGTATGGAGTATACCTATACCATTATAACATAGACAATTTATTTCAACTTCAACACGTTTCAATCACGAAAATCTTTAAATATAATATGATAAGAAACATGCTGATAAGTCTGGCAACGAATAACTGTGTCACGAATGCAGATCCTTTGTGTTGCCAATCCGTGACAAAACAGGCCAAGGAAACAAATACTTACATCAATATTTTGCCACAATGGTCTCATAAGTCCCTGTCGAACGAGAAAACATCTTTCAGAAAATTCGTAGGTATTTGCTGTAAAAAATGCCAGTTTTCATGACAAGGTTTGTCATGATATATGATTTTGATTTGCGAGAGTAAAACTTACAATATAAACAACATTAAGTATAAAATCATCTTGTAAACTTGATAGTACTTTAGAAGTCAAAGCCACTGAAAGTCTTTTAGACTGAAAAAAGACACAACAATCTCTTACCAACGTTATTTATTGAACCCGGACGGGCATTGGATCTCTATGTGTGTTCTACCGTCTGTATAATGGAGAAAATTCTGATGACCTTTTTTTATATCATAAGATAGCAAACAAGCAGATGGGTTTCCTGATGGAAAGAGTCAACCATCGCCTATAGACACCAAAGGTGTTAATGGCGCGTTGCTATCTTGTGGCGAGGTCTAATGCCACATGCATAGGTTTACCGACTACCTTACCCTCCAAACCGGAATACGACAGTGACAAGCACTGACGCTATTGCGGCAGGAATAACTTGTTTGATTTAGCGCCGCCAACTAAATTCATTGCCTTAATGAGGAATTTTACCCACACCATTTTGAAGATTCGTCATCTAGCTACGGTTGTTCGATTTGTTCGTTCCTTCTTTATACGAATAGATGAAATTCTGGTTCAAATAACTTTATACGGGGTTTTCAAGTAACTTTGATACAGGAATTTTGAATGCGATGGATGGTCAGCAAAATTCTTAAAACCTGGCTCTTCATGACAACTGAATGTTTTCACAAGCTATGGGTGATTTACATCAGGTAGTGTACTTATCTAGTTGCTCATACGCTTGTAGATACAATTACAAACAATCCTTCAGCTATTACTGACTATAGACAGTTGTCATATAGAATACTTTCAAATATACCTAAATTAATCAATGTGCTACTAACTTTTACACGCGTGTTAATCCGTGGATATTATTTATCATTGAATATTATTTATTATTGAATGTAATTACCTAATAAATATTATGTTACTGATAATGTCTTAACTCTTACTTGAAAAGTTATAAAAGAAAATTGACTTACAAACAGATACTTAAATGTTTACAGAAATTACTCATAATATCACCAAAAATCAATTTGCCTAGTTGCGTGTTCAACCTTAAGAATACTCAATAAACCAGTGAATGAGATATTGATTGTCGGTTGTCGAGAGGTTGGTATTTTTCAAGTAGGTAGTTATTGAAAAAGTTACGTCCTTACACAAGCATTATTAAATTGTCAAAGGTGGCTGACTGACTTGTAAAAAAGTATTTTTTTACAAATCAGTCATGTGATGAAATTATGTAAATCGATTAAATAATTTTAAATTGATTTATATATCATTACGATTTTTGAAATAATTACAGTATTTCTTGTTTAATTAGCACATACTGAAGCAATACTATTAAAACGAATTTCAAACATTGCTTGTATATTTATCTGGCTGGACCTTGTACTTATAATAAATACTCGATTGACTTTGCCTACAATGTAACAGATTTAGTGTTTAGATAAACATATATGTATGCTTGTACACACGGTAATTCGTTTTTATTAATAAATGAAATCAGAAAAAAAATTGAGCCCCTTCCATGCAACACCTGCCCGTTAAATATTCAAACCTTTGTCTAGTAAATCGACTTTACTCTGAAAGAAAACTTACACTGGGGGCACTGCTCTCAATTTTTTCCAAACGAATGCTAATACAATAATTGTTAACTAGTTAAAACCTGTCTAGTCTCACAGAACAATGCTCTTTTGTTTTATGCTATTTAATATTAGAACGGTGAATTAAGTTAATTGTTTGTTTAATCTTAGAATTTAAACCAAAATTTTGAGATTTTTTCTACCACAACAGGTATTTAAAACTTATTAAAGTATCAAAAACTCTTATTTTTTTTTGTAATATATCCTGATGGAAAAGAAACCATCGACTATAGACACCAAAGATATTACTGCTAAGTTGTTTGTTGTGGCGAGATGGCAATGCCACATGCAAAAGTCTACTGGCTACCTTACCCTCCAACCCGGAACACGACAATGACAAACTTTGACACTATTGCGGCAGGATATGTAAAGCGGTGATACCGAATACCCGAGCATGTCGTTGCGGAACTCTGCCACCAAGTAGTCAAGGAATTAGTGCCAATCGATCGTCTTTTACGATTTGCCTGGTAGAACGACAATTGGTCTATTCTTCAAAGGAGTCCGAACCAATACGGAGAAAAATATTTGCAAGAATATGGGTGTGACAAGGTATTAAAAATTAATTAAAAGTTAGCAGCATATTCAACCATGATATTATGGTGTGTAAATATTTGAAAATATAAAAAATTTGTGAGACGATTTCTTTAGAACTACTAACGGACGCGGACACACACTGAAAAGATCTGATGAAAGGAACTCAGCAGGCTTGTCTTTTTCTACTTTATATGTTATATAAATCCATACTAATATTATATATAAATCTGAAAGTAACTCTGTCTGTCTGTCTGTCTCTTCTTCACGGCTAAATTACTGAACTGATTTCAATTAAATTTGGTACAAAGATTGTTTGGGATCCTAGAAAGGACATAGGATACTTTTTATCCCGGAAATCCCACGGGAACAGGAACTATGCGGTTTTTTATTATCCCCATCGCTGCATTTTACCGACAGGTATACGACTGATGGATAATTTGTCTATTATTTCTAGCGATGGGTTCAAATAATCTCAGCCGACAACTTTAAGTGGTCATCCAAGGATCGAGAGTGGTAAAACACCATTGGCCAAACTGAAATTTTGGATTTTCAATAAAAACCTCGAAAAAACATCAATGACACTTTTGCCCGACCCGAGGATCGAACCTTGGACCTTATGATTTGAGCATAAAAGGCTAACCGCTAGACCATGAGGCAGACTACAAATATTTGTACAAAGTGTTTTAAAAGTGTCATGTTAAGATATTGAACTATCTAACGTAGAAGTTATGAAATTGTATCGATATCACAAAGTTATTAAGAGCGGTGTAAATTTACTTCTGCCTTATATCACCATTAAAATCTAACTATAAAACACATTATGGCTGTTTTTATCGATAATGCTTTAATAAAAGGCGTAAGTGTAACCGAGCCGTATAAATCGGCAAACTAAACAATGGACTTGGCAGTTTCATTCCACGTTTCTACGCGATATGTTTTTTACTTTGTGATTTTTTTTATCACAGTATTAAGAATTCAATCCAACGAGTTACTCATACCTAATTTTAATTTTAAAGTGCTCTAGTGTATCAAGAATTTCAAGTTTTAACAAACCGTGTGTATTAGCCTAGATATTATCTTGGTTTGTTTTCTAAAACAGTGTAGAATGCACCGTATTAAATTTTGGTAAGTGTTAGAAATATTAGTATAAAGAAGTATGCGAATGCAAAGCACTTTGCATTATTATCCCAATATTAATAACTTTTCTATCATCGATGCTGGTAGTGCCATCTATGAAAGCATTAGTTAACAAGTTAAGTATAAAAGTAATGGAGCAATTTATACAACACATTGAAACATCTATACGCACGCAGTTAAGAACGCGTTTACAGTGCGAGTGTGCGTAGATACCATTATGCACACAAAGGTCGTAAAAGCGATTGAAAAGGTTCATCCGTTCACCGCACGGTGGCGTTGATTTGATGGTTTGTATCTAAAACGGTAGAGTACGAGTAAACTTTATTTTTGGCGCTACTGTGCTTCATTAATACTCATGTTTTTGTTAAATATCATTAAGCCACTTAATCATCTGTATAATAAAGTAGGACATGCAGTATTAAATATTTTAATAAGCATATTAACGAAATTTTGTTCAACAATATTTTTAAATTTATTAACAAAAAAAGGAGTAAATTTTAAAATTTCAGAGGTAAAAAATAATTTCAGAAGTAGACAAATAAGTTATAATGTACTTATACTTTTATTTCACTTTTAAAACATGTGTTTTAGCATATTCCTCAACCAGTTTACTTTTTAAAAACATCTTAAGAATCCACATCAGGCTGTCTAACTGTTTCGTGATAAGGTACCTCCTTTACAATCTTCTATATACACTGTAGGTACATCCTGAATGTGCTTAAAAATTAAACATAATTAAGTACAAGTATTATGTAATAACTTAAGAGTCTAACAGAAATTGAATCGTATATAAAATAATGTTTTTTTTTTAATTTTCATTAGTTCAAATTATATATTATACATATAAAGTTCTACAGTAAAATGGTATCTGCCATAAAATCGTTATCTAGTAAAATCAAATTATAAAGTTTAGGATAAAATATGAACTTTTCTCTAACTTTTTTACAATGTAATGGTTTTAAAATGACCCAAGTCAGTGAATTAATTCCAAGTCGAAGTTTCAAACATCGTCGTTGGGCGGGAAACCAATGTTTGTCAGACCCCCTCACGCCCGCTTTCATCTAACTTAGGCCATTACCGGGGTCTTCTATTCGTTCCAATTTGAAATTTGAAGCTGATGCCGTGACGTATGCTACCGCAACTGTAATGTTCCGGAAACTGAGCCTAATATTTACGGACTAAATAAAGCTATAAAAATTACGTTTTGTCTCTAAGATCATAATAATTATTAGATACTTAGGTACGTTACTTATGATCGAAGGATAATTAAACGAATTTAAATATCTCAGGCATATGTGCCTAAGATATTTAAATTCGTTTAATTTCGAAATATCGATAAATTCAAGATGATGATGATGATGCGGATATATATTGAGCTTAAAACTATCACAAGTTTTATCATAATTTAAAATTATTTATAAAGTAAAAATCTATAGTAACAAAATTATTTAAATTTTCGTGAGACATTATAAACTAAATATTTAAAAATGACTACATTCACGTAAAGTAGTTCAATCGTTTTCCTCTTACAAACTGAATGGCAAGAATAGCGATGGTCTATTTTTAATAGTGGTCGGGACCAACACGGGGGAAAAAGGTAGTTTTATATTTTTGTATGATATTCTGATCAATTATATAGTATGATACGCTGTCTCTGCTACTAGGTTCGCGGTACACACATGCTCAGTCGAGTAAAAGTGTAACCTATACTACTCAGTAATTACGTAGCTTAATATTGGTAAAAGAATTCTTAAAATCAGAGCAGTGTTTTCTTAGTTTATCCATTATGAACAAACAAACAAGCAAATCTTACCTCTTGATAATATTAATGGGTGATTCTTCAAAAATATGTTCTCTGTGTAATTTCCATGGTATTTTTGAAATCGCATAATTAAAGTAAATCACACAAACATTTCAAAAGTTTATGCAAATTTAAAGAACATATAAAAATTCGACACGTAGTGGATGTATACTTTTTCTAAAAAAATATATAGAACATTTGCGGTCCATGGAAATTACATTATAGACCACGGAAATTACCCAGCAGGTAAAATTTTGCTAAATACCGTATCAGATATGAAAATAAGATTAGATAAAAGTTATTTGGCTGGCTATGAATGGCTGTAATATATATTAAAACGATATTAGGATAAATTTTTCAGCGACTCCTTTTTTCTGAATTTCTCCTGTCCCCTAAACTTAGCGCTCAGCATGTTTTTCTTACTGGAAAATAACAGTGTATACCTACAATTTTCAATGTTACGAGTATTTGATAATACTCGTAATATTGAAAATTGTAGGTAAACTGACGTGACTTTGACTTTAAACGTGAAACTTACATGAAACTTGTGCGTAAGTTAGTAGCATGCTTTAAAGTCAACTTTTTAGTTTAAAAAGCACGCTTCAAAATTTTTCAAAATGTTTCATTGAAAATTGGTTTTTATTTTAATTTTATTAATTGAACACACTCTTTTTTAGGGTTACGAAGTAAACTAGGAACCCTTATTGTTTGGCTATCACCGTCCATCTGTCCGTCTGCAGACGGACACATGGACGGTGACTAACGGTGATCTAACTCAGAGATCATTAGTACTAGAAAGCTGTAACTTGATATGAATATACATATTAGTCACCGCAACAAAAAGTGGTAATATTATATTATTATATTGAAAAAATATTTTTTGGGTTAGGTTATACGTAGCTCCTGTTCGTGTAAAATATTGTAAGTTTGTGATAACAATTTTTCGATTAAGGGACTCCTTTGCGAAATATTAAGCTTTAAACTGCTAATTTTTGTTAGAGTCAAGTATCTCCCATCTGCCAGCTAAAAAGTTAGTTTCGGTTGAAAAAAAAAATGATCCTCATCGCCGCATTTACCGACATCTTAACGATTATCAACTATTCCTAACGATAACCGGAACTGAAAGCTTTACGTTCTCATCCGAGGCACGGGATTGGTCTCTGATCTGATCTGATTGCTCACGGATACTCTGAGCTGCTATTGAGGTTCAAGACTTTCGAGCAAATTTCGAAAAACCTTAAAACCACCTTTGGGATAGAACTTTGGACCACGAGGTAGTCTAATTGATAATGAGCTTTGGTTTAGCAGATTTAAATAAAAAAAAAACCTGACAAACAATATTCATCATTTAATCTGCTGATCGCATGAATTACAATATAAACAGTGAGTGTTTCATTTTATTTAATGCAAATAAAATCTAATAAAGTAATTTCCATGGGTTTAAGGTAACTTTCATGGTGTTTTATACACAGAAATTACACCATGGAAATCACCAAAAAGCATGTATTTTATAAATTTTTCGCCATTGAAAAGATATAAGCTGCTAGCTAGTATTATTGGCTATTTACATTTGGGAGTTAAGTATAACACCTCAATACCCGTTTACTAAAAATAGTACGATTACATTCTAAAAATGTGTCATGGAAATTCCTGAAAATTGAGAACCAAAAATTGAAAAATTGGAGAAATTGCTCTTGCACCGAAATGGAGGGAATCAAGGTCACGACTACTTGACCCATAAGCAGCAGCATAACTACGGAATCACAAAAAACAATCCCGATACCTCTCGCCTCGCCAGTTCATAGTAGTATCCATCGCAAAAAGCGAAGCTAAAATTTTGTCAAGTGTGTTACATACATAGTTATACTCATAAAATAAAAACTTTCACTACAATAGGATAAAAATTTGATCAGAATATAAAATGATTTGTATTTTTCAATTTTGTGTATAAATCTGATTAAAAGCGTAAGTGAATTAAAAAATATCTGCGAGAGATCAGAAGACGGCGCACGTGTTACGCGTGCAAAACGTGCAAAATTAACCGGATTTGAGATGTTGAGGGTAAATAACTCCTATATAAATGGTTGTTACATAATAAAATCTATATGACACGATGCATATATAATGTATAAACAATGTTATAGTAGATTTATGCAAACATTATTTGTTTATATAGGAGATAAAAGTCTGTTACGCTCAAAAATTGTACTCCAAAGAATGACCCTAATATAGATGCATACGTACAATTTGTGATATAGGTTATTATTAAATGTAGACTTTGATTTTTGATTGTATGTCATAAAACTCTAATTTTAGTATATTTTTCAACGCATATGGTATTAACATATTGCCACATGGATAATAACGCAACTTCAACATCTATAGTGTCTATTTGCGATTGTTGCCTCTTTCTAACTGGACAGTTATCTGCAAGTTGTGATATTTTGATGTAAATTTAAAAAATACATGGTAGATATTTCTAGTCATATGCATAAGCCTACCGTCCAAATGTCATTAAAGCTGGAATAAGACAACAACGAACACTAATGTAATAGGCATACGATAGGCAGGCATAAATAAGTAAGATCAACATAGACAAGCCATCGTGGAACTTTACCCCATCAAAAAATTGTACGGCAAAACAACGTTTGCCGGGTCAGCTAATCTATAGCGAAAATTTGGATGTTTGGATGGATGGATGAAAGTACTGAATGAAATTTGCACACAAGTAGATGATGACCTGGAATAGCATATAGGCTTTTTTACCCGGAAAAATTAGGCGATCCCGCGGGATTCGAGGAAAACTTTTATAATGCAGCGGGCTGCACTCTGCAGCTAGTAAAAATATAAATTACTAATGTTAAAAAGCTATGTTTTGTGTGGTTAAGTACTAATAAATATTTCGTTATATATTGCTCCATAAATACTTTTTGCCAATTTCGTGTCAATTTTATCAATAGAAAAGAAGTACGAATATGGAAAAAAACATTATCGCACTTGTAAACTAATCTTTTTTCGAATGAATTATTTCGTATAGAATTCTTCGAAACATTCGAATTTTCGAATTCGAATTCGAATATCGTACAAATGACAAATAATTCACCCGGGTGATGAATAATCATTATTTAAATAATTCGATTTTTTGGATTTGATTCCCAGGTCGGGCAATTCAAAAAAGTGTTTTTCAGTTTTCTGACAAAAACAACGTTGTCCGGGTTTCTAAGTATTTCCAGCTAATCGTGGGTGCACTTGTACCTCTGTCTACTTCTTCGGCGATACTGGCGTGAATATACTTTTAATTCGATTCTTTACATTTTTAAACTCGTATCAGTAGTTCTAATATTTACGATCCAGGCTGATCTTCCGATTTATTTGCAGGCTTCACCATTGTAATCAAAACACATACATGTGTCTCAAATTTTTTTGTGATAGATATTTACAAATCAACTTGAAGATGCTTAAAATTTCCGCTCTCGAAAGCTATGTTCTTGCGTGGGAATACTTGCCTCTCTGCACTGCAGTGTTACTTCAAAATATAACCGCCTTTGCTCTGATTTTGCTAAATTGATTTTTATGACACTGACACAGTTTTTTGTTAGGAAGACTCCTATTGTTAAGGAACTACCAAACAATGCTAATATCTACCGGTGCTTGGGTTTTGTGTGGTAAAATATAACCTCATTTAAGAGAAAAACAACAAGGCTAATATTTTGTTTGCTTGACACATTTGAACAATAATATCGATGATTCCTACGTATATAAGGACATGTCAAAAATGTAACATTTTTTATTACATAATATATGCCTTAAAATTGTCCAAACGCCCATATCTATGTTTTTTTTTTTATTTTATGTATTTCGCTACTTATACAAATCGAATACGAATACAATAATTACAAGTGTAATAATTACAAACAATAGGTGTCGTAGAAGCGGATATCTATACTTATCGTTCTGTGAGGTGTTTTAAAATGCGCGTTTTAAAATTTAAAAAGCTGTATAAAGAGACATGTCTTTATTAATATATCTTTAATATTTTAATATATATTTAATATCTTAAGTTATTTAAGGTATGGAGTTGAAAATGAAATAAGTTGTTGTTTTTCATAAAACATTTATATTTTGTGAATTCATCGAATTATGTTTTCATTTTTTTTTTTGTTTTCAGCGTATAAAGAGGTATCTCCGACTTGTCTGATATGAACGTCAATGTAAAAGCAGTCACATATCAGTTTTTTCGGGAAAATATTAAAAACAAAATACTTAAGTACTATTATGGACTTCCTAAATCTAATAGCTTATTATAGAAAAAAAATGTTTATAATTATGCATAGAATTATTCAAGAAAGATTTCAACATTAATTACGCTCTCCTGTAAACCTCAGTTTTTGACATGTTCCTTTATACGTAGGGAACTTATATATTACTTAAATAACACTGGTTTTCGTGATTGATACAAATTAAAAAAAATATCAAAAGACATTATGATACACAACGACTCATCAGTAACGGTTAGCAAAATGGGCGGTGATTGAGTCTCGCCGCTTTCAACCAGCCTCTAAAAACTATTACTACTTGTTTCTTGCGATGACTGAAACCGATAATAATTTTACGTATTTATCCGAGACAAAGACATATTATTACCTTACCAAAAGATAATCTTAATAACAGTTCACTTTTTTATTTTTATTTTTGAATCGAACAAAACTTTGTTAATTTTTTCAATTGAACTCAACCCGTCATACCTATAATTGAGATCTGAGGCCAATATGCTAACCACCAGATCCAGAGATTATATTAGTTATATATATATATATTATTATATTAGTTATAATCCCATCGTGGCTACTGGGTGCTAGAGTTCTGCACTGTCTCGCCCGGGTCTGGTACCATCGCCTTACCTATTCCTACCGCAATAGCATCAATGCTTGTCACTGTCGTGTTCGGGTTTGGAGGTGAAGGTGAACTTATGCATGTGGGCATTAGACCTCGCCACAAAATAGCAACGCGCCATTAACACCTTTGGTGTCTTAGGCGATGGGTGACTCTTTCATTCAGGAGACCCATCTACTTGTTTGCTATCTTATGACATAAAAAAAAATGTGTGGATTACGACGCAAGATTTTTGTTTATAACGTATAGCACACGTTTTGTCTGCTTATCTATACCATTCATACCTATTAATATTATAAAAAGAAAACATTTGTAAAAAAAACTCAAAGAATTGTACTGAACGGGTATTAAAAACTATTTTACTATTAGAAAGCTACATTATCCATAAATGACATTGGCTACTTTTTTAAGCATTAAATAGTTTTGGGTCACCCGAACGCGGTTGCGGGTAACCGCTAGTGTAAGATTTGTATATGAATATAATATAGTCATATTCTTAATTATAACAGTTGTTACTACTGCTCTAAAATAAAAATGTTAAGATTTCTTAGAAAAAATAAAAAATATTGCAATTAATGTTTTCATTCGATTCAAGATTCGAATCTAGGGCAATATTATCTAGGAAAAGAAGGAATTGAGGTAGTTTAATTGTTAACTGTCAACGCTTTCTTTATAGAATAGAGCATCTGTTATTCTACGAGATAGTTTGTAAAAGGCGAAAGATTATCTAAATGTATCATCACTGTGATAAGTACTATGTGAGTGGTACCAGGGCTCGCCTGAGTTTGGTGTCACCGCTTTACCTATTCAGGGTCAAAGCTTGTCACTGTCGTGTTCCGGTATAAAAAGTAAGGTAGCCGATAAACTTATGCAAGTGGCATTACCATCCCGCATCACAGATTGCAACGCACTATAAAAACCTTTGTTGTCTTTAGGCAATAGTTTACCTTTCCGTCAGGGTTCCATCTACTTCGAATAGGTATCCTGTTATAGGTAAATAAAATATTTACATTTACAGTCCACTACTTTTAGCTTTTATAATTTCACCGAGTTTTTAGAAATTTTTTTCTGTTTACTTTTTAAATAACATAGCGTACTGAAATAATATTTAAAAATTATTTAGATTTTACTTTTAATATAGGTAGGTACATAATTGCTCGTATGTAATTCAGCGCGAAAGTGCAATGATGCATGAATTTGCGATAAAGAATAACGTATAAGGAAGGTCGTGTGAGCCAATACGAGTGCTCTAATCAGTTACAATTTGCGCTGACTTACTGCGACTTCCAGCGACGAAATAAATTTACAATTCAATACACATCATTCGTATTGCTTGTGCAAATATTTGTCAGCTCCGTATTTGTCGTATAAATATGCATCTATAAGGTAAGTGTCAATGTTATAGTTATATATTAGTGTAAAAATGCAATTATAACCTTATAATTTTATTCATCACATCACATGATATCTCCGTGTTGCCAGTTGCTAGGCTTCTCGTAAATGATGAAAGAAGGCTAATATTTATCACTAACATCAGGAGTACTGACCAAGTAGGTTGTAGTTTTTTTTTATATCTCATAAGGTACAAAATAGATATGGGTCTTCTTATGGAAAGAGTCAACCTCCGCCTATAAACACCAAAGGTATTAATGATGCATTGCTATCTTGTGGCGAGGTCTAATGCCACATGCATAAGTTTACCGGCTATCTTACCCTGCAAACCGGAATACGACAGTGACAAGCACTGACGCTGTTGCGGCAGGAATAGGTAAGGTGGTGGTACCAGACCCGGGCGAGAAAATGCAGAACTCTACCACCTAGTAGCCACGATGGTAGTGACTCGTATAGCCAATCGGTTGCCTTTTACGACCTGCCTAGCAGAACGGCGGTTGGCCTATTCTTCAAAGGAGCCCGGGACCAACACGGAGAGAGAGTTCTGCAACGTCTTAACCGGGTTGGTTTACCAACGCTTTACATATTCTTGCCCCAAAAACTTCGGTCCTTGACGCTGTCGCGTTCCGGTTCAGAGGAGACGCATGTGGCATTCCAACCCCGCCACATTTACAGCAATGCATCCATAGGCGTACCGAGAGGGGGCAAGGAGGGGCAATTGTAACCCCCCCCCTCCCCACTGGAATTTTTTCTCTCACTACTATTTATTGTAGTCGATAAAAATACAACCGGATGAACTTATAGTCTTCAAATGTTACGGATTCGGTTTCGGCCGGAACTGAAACAGAAGCTAGTTTCGATTTCCCCTGAAAATCCAGTTACGGTCGGTCACTATTTATTATCTAATTTGCCTCTCCATCTGGCGCCGAACCTCGGTACGCCCATGAACGCATCATTAATATCTTTGACATATATGCAACGGTTATAGAACATTCTGCTTGTTGCTTTGTACCCTTTTCTTTAAAACAGTTATGCGAAGGATGGAGTATGAAATTTGGCGCAGTTAAAATTCACGTTGCAGAAGAGTGCGGAAACCTAATATTTTTAAATAATATGCACTTAAAATACATTAAATAAATAAAAATAAACATTGCATACACTACATTCATGTGGTATACATGATAACATATATACATGTTTTTTTTATATATCATAAGACAGCAAACAAGCAGATGGTCTCCTGATTGAAAGAGTCAATTATCGCCTATAGACACCAAATGTGTTAATGGTGCGTTGCTATCTTGTGGCGAGGTCTAATGCCACATGCACAAGTTTACCGGCTACCTTACCCTCCAAATCGAAACACGACACCGACAAGCACTGACGCTATTGCGGCAGGAATAGGTAAGGCGGTGGTACCTGACCCGGACGAGACAATGTACCTATACTATTTTCTTTTCTTCAATAGTCCCTTGTCAAACTTAAAGGAGATTTTATTGTTTATTCGATTGTTAAATTTCGACAACAGAGCGATCGCTAGTTATTAGAAAAACATAATTTAAACGCAGTAAAACTGCAATAACCTTTCTTCCGATCTTTGGGACACTGCATCAGATCTACGCTTTATTCAAATAAGATCAAAAAGGAAGTATTTCCCAAATAAAATAATTTTCAATTGCGCAAGTTCTGAGAACCTTCTTCCTCCTCAACCTCAACCTAATTTTTGGAATGTATGTTAAAAATCTGACACTTTAGCTTTAACATCCTATGAAATAAACGAATGTGTTTATATTATCTTGTAATAATTTTACAATAATAATTAAAACTTTCACTTTCAATTCAATATTTAGTTCCTAATTTTAAAATTTAGCTAGACCTTAAAAAATAGCCCTGTATATCAGTAAAGTTGTACCTTCTAAGTAGTCTGTAGTACTTTCCATAAGACTTCATTATTGTCTATCCGTACGTCTGTCATGGCACTATATTTTCTAAGTTGTAATAAGAAGACACATGATAAATTTCACAGAGTATATATTACTACAATCGTTATACTCGAAATAACAAATGACAAAAAATGTTAAAATTTAAAGAGTAAACATACAAAACACGATTGGTTTTTTCAACTTTTTTGCATTTCCTTACTTTATTAAGAATCAAGATATTGGCTAATGCTTGACATTAATAAGCAAATGAATTGATGCCATACATCTTTAACCACAAAGAAACACAAAATCATTACATTATAAATGCTTAAATCTATCTGTCGGATGAGATTTTCGGGATAAAAACTATTTTATGTCTATTTTCGGGTCTTAAACTATCTTTATACCAAATTTCATCCAAACCGGTTGAGTGGTTTAGGCGTGAAGAAGAGACAGACAAAAAATGATGTGGTGTCGTGGGACACCAGGTAGGAACGAAGTTCCTTCGGCTAAACGGCACTACTCGCTTGTGTATGCGACTGTCGCGCCTGCGCACGTCTCATTTAACGGTTTTATTCCACGCACTTTTTTCCACGGATTTTTTCTTACGGTTTTACTATCACATTTTTTTCAGTTCGGTCGCACAGCAAAATCCCTATCCCCTCCAAGCCTGCCGTAAGGAACTTCATTCCAATAGACATACAGACAGAGTTACTTTCACATTTATAATATAATGAATTATAGATTACACATCTAGGTTTTGTAAAAAGTTATGTAGAAAATAGAAATTTATAAAATATTAAAAAAATGCTATGTGGCTTCTTTTTGAATAATTACCTACTTTTTATGAGTGCTCGCTCAATCCTCACATATTAGTATAGTGATAAAAATTAATATCTTTAATTCCGTAAGTGTTACAAAACCTTTTCTTTTAATTTTTTTTTAATAAATTCAAATCTTTTACTTTTTGATTTTTATGTAGGTATGTTAAATATTATTTATCTATTTAATTGTGTTTGAAAAGTAATAAAAGTTAATATCCTTAATTCCAGTGTTACAAGTGTTAAGTGTTAGAAATCTTTTTTTTATTTTAACTTATGGTAAAAATTGTTACTAAATGACTGTAATTTTATTTTTTTATATTTTGTGGATTTTAAATAATATTCGTGTTTCAATGTTTGTATTAAAACATATGAAATAAGATTACCATACAATTCGACAAAAGTGTCTGACATACTAAATTTTTAACTAATATATGTTTAAAAAAAAGAATTAATAACTTAAAAACCATTTTTTAATCACAATTATACAAATAGTAGATGTTTTTCTAGTTCACAGGACTATCTCCTTACTAATTCCTAATCATCAAGTTGTGCAAGGGATTTCATCATCAGCTTAGCAGACAGAAGCGTTGCTTTCATTACCTACCTATTAGCTAAGCAGAAAGAGATTATGACTTTAACAAGTAAAAATCTGAAGCATAATAACATAAACAAACAATAAACATCACTATAGTATTCAGGAAATCCTTACGCTCCTCTGTTTGATTATTATATCGAAATTTGATGAAAATGGGACCACTGCATACCTATGTATTTTTAATTTAAAAAACAGATTACTTCCTCGTCACCAATTCGGTTAGGGTTTGACGTCCTGGGCTCAATCCCCAGATCGGTAAAGTGATACCTCAATAACGTTATTGAGGTTTTCTTATTATTCAAAATCTCAGAAGCACCGGAGTCTGGTCGGTGGTGCGTTACCACCCCCATACGTCGTATGAGCATGTAACGCTGTCGATCCCGATTCTGACTAGAAATAAGCTACACTCATTTTCTGATTGGTTCAATGTGGTGGTAAAGATCACCTTCTGCTTGTTTGCAATCCTGTCATATAAAAAAAGTAATCGACTCAGTAATATTGCGCCATGCGTTTATATTTAAGCGTAATATTTGATAGATGTGTAACCAATTTGTATTTTCTGACTTGATGAAGTAAGTTGATTTTACTTTCAGCTTATATTGGCGATCTGTATTACATGATCTTCTGGAACCTACCTCAGGCACCAGTCTCTAACGAAAGGATGTAAAAATAGGTATTAAGTCAATATTAATTTGTATAACTAAGAACCCATTGTGACCAGAGACAAAAAATTGGCCTACCTACTCTAAGGTTGGCTTGCACTAAACTGTTTAAATGTTTTTAAATGATATTATCTATGATTAAATACATTTAAAAAGAAATCAAAAATCACAAATTAGAAGTACTTTAATAAATAAAGCTTTTTACAAGTTATTTTGACATACAAATTATTTAAATAGTTTCGTCCAAGCAGGCCTAAGTAATATAGACATTAAAAATTAAAGTTGCTCATGCTAATCATACCTATATTGTTTTAGGATAATTTTAATAAAATTTTCTTTAGGACCGATAAGTATCTTTCACTGAATCATCTCAGTGTGCGGCCTCATTTTCGAAGTTAGTAGCTATAAAATTGTTAATTCTTCGAAAGACCCTGTGTAGGTCAAGTTGAAAAAATAGTCAATTAGATACTTTCTCTAAAAGACATATAGGTAATCTATGGGGTTCCAATATATTTTTAAAATGTTTATACAATATCTCAATCGTGATAAACATATCACATTCCGATATATTATGAACAAAATTAAATGACAGTACCAGCCTTAAAGGCAGCCTATTCAGCTTCTTTTCAGGTTAGGGCTTAAAGACTAATCTACCGGCGACTTCGGTAAGACCAAACCTCGACATAGGGGATCATTTGGACGTTAGCTAGAAAAATAAAAGAATGATTGTGATGAAATGATGATGGTGATTTATTGCTGATCCTTGACCAGAATTTTAAATGTTTTGGCGGGCCAAGACACGAGCCCTCCTTTGCGTGTTTCTGTGTGTTGTTGGTGTATTACGACACACATAATTGTGATGTATATTTTGTTGTCAGGATCGAATGAGTTTCGAATGAGAAACTTTTTAGCAAATAATGTTTTTATGTTGGTTTTAACTGAATTAACATAAATTAATATCTTGAATTCACAATTGGTTATAAAACGATAGGTGCATTTACAGCTTAGATGTCCATACGCATAGCCCATAGGTCAAAGCTCTAAATATACCTTCCGAAATTTTATTCATTATTTAAAAAAACTACCATGCTTGTACAAAATGGATTCCTCAGTAACTGAATATTACAAATTTTCCACAAAAAATCGTCGACGGCTCAGCGGTCAACGACTTCATTAAGACATAGGGTAGCTGATTGTTTTGAACCATCATAACATCTAACGAAAAGTAAATTATAATAGAGTGCTAAATACTTTCATGTTTTCAATTTCACAAAATGAACAATAAACACCTAAATCAAAATAAATTCACCTGGATGGATTGCTGTGACAGATCTGTGGAATGGAGTAAATAGTAGGGAAAATAAATGATTTAATTACCTCTTTATTTTTAAAAATATGCAATACTTGTAATCATTACATAGGATTTAGTGATACTAAACTTATAGAATACAAGCGGCACTCTGCAGCCCACCGCATTATAAAAGTTTTAGGTGAGGTACAGGAAGTAACATATACGAAATGAAAATGTGTGCCAAATTCAAATGGGTCTAGCCGTTTTATGTCTAACTGAACAATATTTGTAAATTAATATCCTTAAAAATACGTATAGTTTGTTTGATATGTAGCTTCTTTCAATATTAAATTGGGCTTCACATATTTCTTGGTGTCCTTTGCTAATTTTCGGATAAATAAATGTAGGACTTCAGCTGAAAACCAAAATTTAGTACATTCTTTTTTGTATTTAATACTAAATATCACCATATAAAAATCATGTGGAAGATTAGAAATATTATTAACAAATTATTTGTTTTAGAGATTTTTTAGCCTGTTTTCGAAATTTTGTATGATCGAGTAAAGTACATTCTATCATGTAATAAGTAGCTAGTTAGTTGGAGCTTAATATTTTATATGTTTCTAAATATAAATATAATTAAAGATCCATTGTCAGATATAAATTATTAATAACACGTAATTAAACATTTTTCTTATATTGATTTTATGAATTTAGTTGTAAGTAAATTATTAAGATAATTTATGAGCTTAAATTTAAAAATTAAGATTATTATAATCTAATATAACATTATATATTTGCACACCAGAATTTCCAGTAGATTATGGCAATCTGAAAGAAATGTAACACCTATTAACTGTAACCCATGCAAATTAAATATATTCTATTCTACTCTATAGCACATTCCTTAGATAATATCTTCCTTAGATTATATCGTGTAATTTCTGTAAAATTGTTATTTAACAATCAATATTAAAACAACGTGATTTAGCATACGTCTACACCGACACAAACACACCGGGACAAACGGCAAGGTTTTTTCCGTTTGTCCCGGTGTCTCGAGTGAGATTTTATTTTTACGCCTTTGCCTTTTTCAATATAATTCAAATAAATGGTCTCTATATGTGTATTTTTACAGTGTAGTATACGAACAATTATACTAAAATATAGAAACGTAGACTAGATACAATATATAAAATAGTTATTACTCATTTTCTTAACATGTGCAAAAGATATCAGTCAAAAATGTAATAGTCCAGTTGCAGGGCACGTTCGTCCGTTATTTAAGACGGACCAATTTCGCCGTCTCGACAGAACTCTATACTGAAATCTCAAATCATTTCCAGCTGAAACACAAAGAGAAATAAAACTTTACCTTGGATTAAAGAAATTTTGTGTTCTCACTTATTGCAAGTGTAACGGATGCTTAAACTTTTTAATAAGAAATATATACACTATGAACTCACTACCTGCGTGATCGAGCATAGCTCAACAGATATTTTTCATGTGAAAACAGGTTATCGCTGATATGACACTTACGTATATCAATTTTAACAGTAAGACCATCTAAATACAAACTTTTATGAAAATCTTTAGAGCCATATCAAAGAAACCATTTGAATACAAACATACAAAAATTGGTCGTTTAAAGTATAAAATATGTTATGGCTCTTTTTCCCATTTCAAAGACAAACGATGTTAATTTAATTAAGTTATTAAGTATCTTAAATGGTATCTTTGGAAAGACAAATTATAAACTCAAAACTTTAATATTTGTCGCGATAATCTATTGGATTTAAAAAATATCGGATTAAAGAAATATTGGATTACCTACATTGGATTGGATTACAAATCATTAAATACGTATTTACTTTTGACGAGTTTTGGTGGTTTTAACCAAAGTTATATCACCATAGTAAATAGCAGTCAGCTGCCAGATTTTGTTACTTATCTTGATTTCATACATTAATTCTGTAAAAATAAAATAAATAAATGCTGTATATCCAAAAATTATGCATATTTTAATAAGATCTTTTGGTACTCTAACGTGATTTCTGTATACAAATAGCTATAAACTGGATATATCTTTAGATTAGTAAGTTATGTATGTCTTTATATTTTAAGATTTATTCTAGTCTAATACTTTTTTAGTGAGGACACATTTTATTGTTCGCATTTCAGCAAGTCATAAAGAATTTCACAACGCGCTTAGAACATAATTGTAAATATAATTCATTTCATATCAAAAATCAAATCCGGGTCCAAAGGTTGCATTAGCCGTTAACAAAGTGGCGAGCACTTTCAATGCCTAAATTGCCATAGCCATTGCCATTTTTTTCGGTGTTTTCTATTAAACACACAATATCATTCGAACAGTCTAAAAAGTGGAAAGTCTAAAGCCGTTCTTGGGGACTACGGAAGCGGGACACCTTTGGATGCGCGGCGTCCATTGGGTTCCAGTCATTGCCGTGTTTGCTATTAGAAAGAAAAAGTTATTACTATGGTACTAAAAGAAAAACTTATTACTATGGTACAAACATTAATAGTTATATAATATCAAATCTATGTTGGCAATATGGCAAGCCTCTCAGTTTTGAGATTGCGCGCAACGAAAGGGCGCAACGCAGCTGGGCAGCCATTATAGCAGCTGCGAGTCTCTAGCGACGTCACGGCCTACCACATAAGGTGCAGCTGGCCAGTGCCATCTTCGGTATGAATTGAGCCACAATACCTACTGCCTATTTCAAGCGTCAATTTGAATGGTCACACGCATAGCTACACAAAATTCTACTCTCAATGTACATAAAATTACCAAATCATTGACCACCCAGTTGCTTACTTTGGGGTTAGATCAATTCGTGTAATTTGTCCAGAGATATCGGAAAAAGTAAAAAGAAATTATTTTATATTGGTTTTATTTTATTTACATTACCTCAATTTACCTACGAGTCCATACGTTTCACCAGAAAAGACAAGTAGGGATCTTCTAATTGATATCCGAGACTGCCAGTAAAGTAACTGTCATCACAGATAAGTCTAAATTTTTATTTAAAGGAAGGCAGTCTCAGTAGACTCCAAACTACAACAATCTGAAAAGAAAAAAATAGTACTTAATAGTATTTGTACTGCAATTTATACAAAAAAACTGTATACAAACGGAAATACTAAAGTAATGCGCATGTACCTTCATATGTATGTTTTTTATGTATCATAGGGTAACATACCACTCTATGTAGTTTTCTGGTTAGCCGTACTGGTTGGCCAGTTACCTGGTAGATAATTAAGCCAGCCAGTTGGTCAGTTATCTGGTAGAAACATATGCATTAAGCTCGCCATTGATACCCTATACATTTTGTGTATGGAAAATAAATAAATAAAAAAAGTAGATGAGTCTTTTGATGGAAAGAGGCGACCATCTCTTATAGATATTAATAGTACGTTGCTATTTGTATGGCGACATGTTAATGCCATTTGCATAAGTTGACCGGCTACCATACCCTCCAAATCGGAACATCACAATGACGAGCATTGCGCTATAGTGGTAAGAATAGGTAAAGTGGTGGTATCATACCAGCTCGGTACATATTTTTGCATAAATTTTAAATAAAAATAAATAAACTCTAAATAGCGTCAGTGCTTACCACTATCGTTTTCCGGTTTGGAGGGTAAATTAGCCGATAAACTTATGCATGTGGCATTAGACCTCGCCATAAGAGAGCAACGCACCATTAACACCTTTGGTGTCTATAGATAAGCTATATAATGGTTGACTCTTTCCATCAGGAGACGCATCTGCTTGTTTGCTATTTGCTATCTTATAATATATTAAAAAAATACTCTGTCACTTGGTAATCACCGTGGTAGTGATTAATATTAAATTAAATTTCTTTATTTGCCTGAAATAGGGTAACAAGATATCTTAACTTATATTAGTGCAAATTTGTTATTTTAATATATTAATTTATACTTAAAATTAAATATTTTATTTTTCCTCTTAAATAATGCCATCACCAGTTGTCTTTTCAAGCCATTACATTTTTTTAAATTATATGAAGCTAAATTCTTATTATCTATATATTTTTATAAATTTATCTATATATTTAACAGAATAAAATAATGTATATCAAAAATGTCAATTGATTAAATAGGTGCACTTAAGCCCGGTCACTTACAATTTAAAAGTAGTAGAGTTTGGAAAATCGTTCACATTTTCGAACAACCTGGCAGATCGTCTATTTTTCGAGGGGGGTTCCCCTAGGGGGGGTCCCCTCGAAAAATAGTTGATCTGGAGGACGATTTGAAGCGGGGAAAGATAGAAAAAAGTTAATATTTTTAACGTTAGCCCGGAAATTCTTAAAGGGTGAAAATTTTTCTTTTATAAACTGCCTGACAGTGTGGACTGTACGGACAAGCTTTTTTTAGTATCATATTTATGTTCCAATACTAGGCGATTGTATTTTAAGTAGTTATTTAGTGCAAGCTTGGGTATTTTTAATTAAATAAATTCAAAGGTAAACGCCTTTATTGTCTAGTGGTTCGATTTCCAGGTCGGGCAATTAAAAAGGTTTTAGGTTTCTGATAAAAACAACATTGCCCAGGATTGGACAAGTGCCCGGTTGGCGATAGGCTTGTCACCCTTTATATTGTGAGACAAAGTATCTTAGGCTGAACGTAGGTGCACTGGTTGTAACTCTGCCTACCTTTTCGGGGATACGGGCGTGAAGATACTGTTTTTTCATAAATAAGTATATATAAGTCCATTAGAACATATTTTGGCATAGTTTATTTTGATATGGCAAAATAATTACTTATAGAATTTATCTACACAATGTACCTCAAAAATTGTGCAAATCCATACTGGGCATACTAGTCCATAAAATCAGCGCAATTGGGGAGCTGGTGAAAACTTCATTTTTGATTTCGTTTCTTCGCTATACTGCTACTCCTACTAATATTATAAATGCGAAAATATGTTTAGATGGATGGATGGATGTTTGTTACTTTTTCAGGCAAAAAGACCTAACCGATTTGAATGAAATTTAGCACACATATAGATATAGACCTGAAAAACGGTTATAAAACAGAGCCATCTTTAACCGTGCCGGGGCTCCTGGTGCACACATTATTACTAGAATTTTTTGAAAAAACTTACTCTTAGCCAGAGCGCGTCCGATCATAGGGTATTTTGATGATGTTAACCGATTCACATGATTTAAGGTCAACCTTTGCAGTTTATTTCGGAACTTTGAAAAAAATTTTTTCCTTTGCATTTTGCATATTTGTTGATTTCGGGAACCGTTTAAAACGGAGGGGTTTCCATAACATCTTGTAGGGTAAAGATGAAACTTATTTTACACGATTTTAGTCAAGTCTTTTTGATGATTATGAATAAAAAGCTCGTTATTGACAAATTTTAACCTGTTATCATATCATAAATCACTAACTACCTACCTACCTAATATTCGCTTCGTCCGAGTTTGGTATTATTGCTTTTCCTTATTATGCCACAGTATCATCAGTTCTTGTCACTCTATGTTTAAGGAGGTTAACGTAATCGATAAAATTATGAATGTGGCATTTTTAGGATGCTATCGGGGTTGCCACGCCACTGCAGCACATCATGTTTTCATGTGCATGCGTGGATGACTTTCAGACCACAGGAAGCTAGAATAATTTTGTCTTGTAATGGGCTTAGATTGTTATAACATAGTAACAGCATTTTTGAAACAGACGCGTTTGGCCAGGTAGAACATTTTATATTTTAAATATTATAAAAAACTTAAGACTTAGACTTCTTATGCACATTGTGCATACTAAATTGGCTAATTACGGTTGCAACAGCGGTGGCTATTATAGCCTCTCCATTTGTAACGAAACTGTCTTTATATAATTATTTTCAAGTAAAATAAAAAGAAAAACAACTAAGATAAGAAAAATCTGTCTCGCCCCATAGTTTTTATCATTGCTGAAACAACAGTTTAGAATATTCATAAACTAACATTCATTTGCTGGTTATTTTTCGGATTCAGTACACGTCATCTCCTATTTACATAGAGACAGACAAATAAGATTTACTGTCAATTTTAGGCAATCAACAAAATTTTGTAAATGTTGCGACATCGCTGAATATGGGGTGTAAATTGTTTTTGTCAAATCATTGTTACAAAATAAATATGTGTACTGTACCTAATATATATCATCGTATTTCAGAGATGGGAACAAAGAGTGTAATATAGCTTGAAATGTGTACAGGAGGTAGACGTCCAATTTGCGTGGCATGTTCCTGCGAGATAATAAAGTAGTCTATTTTCTTCATGTTTCTTGTAGCTGAAACAAAACATTATAAATATTTGCTTTAAATTTGATATATTTGGTGTAATTTTACAAGAACAAGAAACATTTATGTAATCTTATAAAAGTATTTGTTGAATTATTCTGTTTTGTACAAATTGGTATCGTTTTCGGGAGTCGAGTTTTCGCCAGTTCTCCATATTTTGAGGTCTTAGGAACCTTTCCCGACTATTTTCACGAAGATGTCAGTATATCTGGATGTATGTGTGTGTGTGTGTACGTAAATATCTCATGTCTATTGAACAGCGGAATTGACCGAAACGGAGTTTATGGTATTCGATTAAATTTCGTCAAACTTAGACTTCCTGAAAATTTAAACCGATTCAATCCGAATCAAGAGATTTTGAGATATTTAAAAAAAAAACTTTAAATAAAATTGGTAAAGCAATATTTTTTTAAATAACTTCCAGATTAATGTACCTACCAATTGAGTAATAAATAAAAGAAACAAAATTTAATCAGCTCTTTTCCTTAAAAGCCCGCGTCTAACGCCGTTAATTGTTGCATTGACATCGGTTTATCCGTTCGAAAGTTATTGTTGACGAAAAATTGATGTTGGTTTTGGGTTTGATTCCCGACAATGATTAATGATTTTATAACGAGCGTAGAAGTTTTTATTCTCAATTTAATAAATGCCTGTATAAATTAATTGCAATTCTATAAACTTCTATTTTTACCTAACATATTATATTATAAAAAAATAAAAGAGATCCCAAATTTGGGCTATTTCAATTTGTGTAAGCAGTCCATTAAAAGCTATTCATATATGAGATATTTATGCATTAAAGTCACAGAGCAATTGCTTTCTCTTATTATTAGGGCAGCTAAAAGTTTGTTTGTTATCCTCATAATATGTTATTTGAAAACTTAATCCTTGTCGTTTTTTTTACATGGATATGGAAGTGCTTGATTGTGCACGATCTCGCCTGATGGTAAGCTAAGATGCGGCCTAAGATGGAACGCGCTTCCCTAGAAGATCCCTAGGTTGTACTCGTCGGAGAACACAGATTCAGGAAGCCTATTCCACTCCCTTGCGGTTCGGATCAAGAATGTCGAGCCGAACCGCTTTGTCCGTGGAACGTCCATCATATGGCGATGCCTAGTATCTGTTCGCCTCGACGACCGATAGAAAAACGGGGATGGCGGAAAAAGTCGTGAAATTCCACAGCGCACTCTCCAAAGTGTATTCGATAAAAGACCGATAGACTAGCCACTTTGCGGCGATGAGCGAGGAACTGGAGTTTTTTACCTACCAGATCATCGTCGTTTATGAGCCTCTTGGCACGCCTCTCTATCGTCTCAAGCGTCTTCAGCTGCTATTTGGCGGATCCATCCCAGAGGTGAGAATAGTATTCCATGCACGAACGGACTTGTGCTTGATAAAGATTGAGCAACTATCTCTGGCTGAAATACTGTCTCACCTTTGCCAGAATACCAAGCTTTTTTGAGGCAACTTGGGCTTTTGATTCGATATATGAACCAAAGTTAAGAGTAGGCGTTAAGGTGATACCAAGAAAGGTCGAGGAAGTATAGGGAAGAAAGTGCTTTGTTTACAAAGTGCGAGCGAGCGAGACTTTGTTGTACAATAACAAAATCTACGATTTTATTTTATATTATATATTACGATAGGAAAAGACTGCATAAAATATTTACATTTTATGCAATAAATCGTGCTTTTTTATTTTTATTTTCATCAAAATCTTTTATTACGATTCGTTCAAATCCCATGACTTTCTGTGTTTGTTTCAAAAATACATAATTTCAATATATACTTTTAATAAATCGTAAACATATTTTTAATAAATCGTATTTATGTATGTATAAATATTGTATAGGCAAACGAATACAAAGACTATATTCAATTAAGGAACTTTGGTTTTGCAATATCATCAGATAATATACAAAATTAGCCATTTTTGTAAATCATTTCATAAACACAAATTGTTTGAAAACGTCTTTCTATACTTCATAAGTACCTAAATGTTAATTTATTTAATAGTTTTAATTCAACGTATAAAAAAGATGCTAGCTTTACCCTTAGGCACGTTCCACAATTCAAGTTTGAAATACAAAAATAACTAAAGCTGTGAGTTTTTTTACTCTTATTAAACGGATGTCATCGTCATAATATAATGGGGAACGTTTCGTGGAATTTTTCGGTAAATCCTTATCGCTAAACTTAATCAACGAACATCGCACTAGAATTCACCAATTCATCATCTCAACGTTCTACTCTTTTGTGAAACCATTAACCGTAGTAGTGTAGGTACAATAGTAACTATTATAATATAACCTGTTTTAAGCGAACACTATTTAGGGTTTTTCTTTTTTTTATGTCATAAGATAGCAAACAAACAGATGGGTCTTCTGATGGAAAAAGTCAACCATCGCCTATAGACACCAAAGATGTTAATGGTGCGTTGCTGTCTTGTGGCGAGGTCTAATGCCACATGCATAAGTTTATTTAGTATATTATATATTATTTATAAGATAGATAACAAGCAGATGGGTCTCCTGATGGAAAGAGTCAACCATCGTCTATAGTCCCCAAAGGTGTTAATGGTGCGTTGCTATCTTGTGACAAGGTCTAATGCGACATGCATAAGTTTACCGGCTACCTTACCCTCCAAACCGGAACACGACAGCGACAAGCACTGACGTTATTGCGGCAGGAATAGGTAAGGCGGTGGTACCAGACCCGGGCGAGACAATGCAGAACTCTACCATCTAGTAGCCACGATGTTCATGGAACGAGCTTACTCAGTTTTAAAAGGTTGGCTTTGAATTGGAACTTTTGGTAGTTAAGATGTTCGTAGATGGTAGTGATCACTTTCATTAGTAAGCCAGTAAGCCTCCTGCCCGTTGACTGTCTTCTGTAAAAAATAACCCATAAATAGATGAATAGGCATATCTATTGTATAGATGCAAAATTATTCGAAAAGCATTGAGTATAAAGTTTTAATATTTTTCAAACTATTCTTTGTTTTTCTTTTTTAAAATAAGAAACAAAATGTTAAAACTAAATATGAGTAGGTACTTCATGTAGTCTGTGGTACATATGTATATATTAATTAAAATGTGTTTACCTCTGTATAAATATGTAGTATGTAAATTTTATCGCGTGGTTTATTAAATAACAACTGCGATTTTTGGCTGTTCTACATGACGGCTTTGAAATTATTTTATATTAAATTATAATAAAAAGCTTTTTAGATTATATTAGACATTTTAAGTATTACAATGTTATAAGTTATTCAAATTTTAAATACGTATTAACGTATTTAAAAATGTTATGAAAGAAAAAATCATCATTATGTAAGCATTATAAATAATTAACTTTGTATTTTATTTCAGAAACAATTTTATTTTACATAAAAAGTAACATTTATCATAAGTCAAGCGGTTACGCTTTGTGAGCATCATCAGGACATCGAGGATATCAAAGTTTACTGTCAGTTTTTACTATACATCGATGACAAAAAATGAGTTATAAAATAAATTTAATCGATATTTGTGTTTTAACATTAATAGGATTACCGTTGGGTTTCAACCGGAGGGCGATCGCTAGTATAAATACACTAACAGTAAAAATGTCAGCAATAGTAATAGAATTTAACGACGTGCCAACAATGGAAAGTGTCTAATCAAATAAGTAACCGTTAAAAGTTTTAAAATTTAAATTATATTGTGATATTGTTAGGAAAATCATCAATAATGTAAAAAAGGAAAGAATATCCCAACGTCGCATTTGCGAAGTTTGTTCAAGACCGACCGGAACGCTCATGCAATATGTATACAAGCGACTCGCTTTCGTTAAATTTGTATTAGAAGAGGGATAGTTCGAGTCCCTTCGTTGACAAACTTCATATTTTCTTAAATATATATCAAAGAAAATGTATTTTATGCTGCGGAAAATGTAACTTTTTTACTTTACTGGACCTAATTCGTTAAATACACACGTTCTTTCAATAAATAACTAAGAACAGTTAAGGGAAAAGAAATCCATTATTTTCTCGGGAGATGGCTGTAGTGTAAATTATCGATCAAACAATTTTATCCTCGTTGTCAAAGTGAAATTTCACTAATCGTTTTCTGGTTTTGTTTGTTCCATTCGATTGCGAGCTACAGATGTTAACAATCGAAATTAACAACGAAAAAATTCGTCAAATTTTACAGCTTCTCTTCGATAAAGGCGAAAATGCAAGCTAAACCGCTGAAATTGTGAATAGTGTTTATGGTGCCAATACTGTAGCAGCTAGTTACGTTCAATTTTGGTTTCATCGATTCAGGCATTTCTGATGTTAAAGATGCACCTCGCACACGCAGGCCCGTCGAATATGTCGACAAAATCACAGAAATAATCGAAGTTGACCGGCATGTTAGTAGTCGTAGCGTCTCCCAAGAGCTAGAAATCACACAAAAATCAGTTTTAAACCATTTTCGCAAAGCTGGATTCAATAAGAAGTTGAATTTCCATCTGCGAAGCCTTGGCCAAACCGAATGAAATCAATCCATTTCTTAAACGGGTGGTGACTTGAAATAAGGAATAGGTAACATAAGACTAACGACCAGGAATGGATTTCTTTTTCCCAAACCTATTTCTTATATTTGTAGTACACTAGCTGTGCCCGCGACTTCGTTCGCGTGGAAAAAATTATAAAATAAAAACCCGCATAGTTCCCGTTCCCGTGGGATTTCCGGGATAAGAACTATCCTATGTCCTTTCTTGGGTCTCAAACTATATTTGTACCAAATTTTATCCAAATCGGTTCAGTGGTTTGGCCGTGAAAGCGTAGCAGACAGACAGACAGACAGACAGACAGACAGAGTTACTTTCGCATTTATAATATTAGTATGGATTATACTCATACATTATAAATGTGAAAGTTTTTCTGTCTATCTATCTTTTTGTTACGCTTTCATGGATAAACGATTGAACCAATTTTGACCAAATTTGATGGATGCATGGATATAGTTGAAGATCCAGGATCAAACATAGGTTAACTTCTTTTGAAAAATCAAACCCTGAGGGGCTGAATTATGGGACAACATTTTGTATGAAAAACTATACCGGCGACATGTTATTATACTCGCGGGAGAAGCTACGCAGTTCAGCTATTTTTTAAATACTAGCGATCGCCTGTGGACAAAATTCGACCATAAACTAAACGATAAAGTCTATTTTAAGTTTGACGACTGTCTTTAGCCGTGAAGAAAATAGTACTTAGTATACATGTGTGTATATTATCATGTATGTCACCTGAATGTAGTGTATGTCATGTAGGTATATGTTTATTAGCTAATGTATTTCTAATACACTTTATTTAAAAATATTAGGTTTTTAAGTCCTTCGCAATGTAAACTTTAACTGTGTCAAATAAGTTGTAAAATAGTCGCATGTAAGCGAAAAAGGATTACTTCCAAATTTAAAAAAGTGTCTTCACGCCCATATCACCGAAGGGTAGGCAGAGGTACAACAAGTGCACCCACGATTAGCTGAAGATACTTGGTCCCACAAATGTGATAGGTGGCAAGCCTATCGCTAACCGGGCACTTTCCAATCCCGGGCAACTTTGTGTTTCTCAGAAAACTGAAAAAAATACTTTTCTTATGTGCCCGACCCAAGAATCAAATCAGGGACCTCATGTGGTCAACGCCAACGCTGGACCACTAGACCACAGGGGCGACAAATTTGTTATGAGAAATTCAAAATTATATGATATTTTTTATATTATAAGAATAGTAAACAGAAGGTGGTTCTCCTGATGGAAAGAAATAACCAGCGCCTATAGACACCAATGATGTTCACGGTAAGTTGTTATCCGTGTGTCAGGGATGAAATATCACATGTTTAAGTTCACCGGTAACCTAACTCTACAAACAGGTACACGACAGCAATAAGTACTGACGCTATTGCGGCAAAAATAGGTAGAATAGGTTCTTTTTTTATATCATAAGATAGATAACAAGCAGATGGGTCTCCTGATGGAAGGAGTCAACCATCGTCTATAGTCACCAAAGGTGTTAATGGTGCATTGCTATCTTGTGCGACATGCATAAGTTTACCGGCTACCTTACCCTCCAAACCGGAACACGACAATGAGAAGCACTGACGCTATTGCGGCAGGAATAGGTAAGGCGGTGGTACCAGACCCGGGCGAGACAATGCAGAACTCTACCACCTAGTAGCCACGATGGTAGTGACTCGTATATCCAATCGGTCGCCTTTTACGACCTGCCTGGCAGAACGGCAGTTGGCCTATTCTTCAAAGGAGCCCGGGACCAACATGGCGAAAACGGTGGTAACAAAATCCGGTGTAGAACTTATTATTTATTATCTATATGAATCCTTATAAAAATTTAATACTTTGGTGAGTATTTCTACCTATACTATTCATAATGCGAATATATTAACTTTATTCTAAAATAAATTTTACTTTTTATTATTTGTAACAATAAAATTTCAACTAGCTTTTCAAGTTTTATTAGTATTGTCTTATACAAGTTAAAATTTTGACAACGTAAATTAAATAGACTATTTAGGAAACACATAATATATAGTTATTAAACATATTACTGCTATGAGTATGTACATTTTATTAAGTTGTATTGCTTGTAATTTGACTTGAGAAATGTAAAAGTTGAATGTATACCTTCATTACTCCACCTTTTTGTTTTATCTCTGACTTCAAATGGTTTAAACATAGCTACAAGCAACGAGAAACTTGTGAGTAGACCGCCTCTTGTAGCATCTACCGTAATAATTGCCTCCCTCTATGAGATAAAGAGAGCTTTTATACTGTAGCCTGCAGGTGAATGCAAAACTTACTTTTTGTGAGCTATTTAGATAAACAACCTCTTTGTTCTGAATGCATTCCTCAGTACAGATAAAATAAAACAGAACTCTACGATATAACAACGAATATCTAATGTCACAATTTTTTTTTTTACTTCAGAAATCAAATTTACATTAAGCCCCGATACCGTTACCCTGTGTTGACTATCAATTATTGGCTTTTAATAAGTCTTCAGTAGTGCTTCTAATAAGTCTGACCACCCGACCCTTTTTAAAAGCAACATATACCTTCATTGCACAAATCTTTATGCATAATCGAACCCGAGTTTCTCGGTTTTTCTATCAGACCCAAACGATTCGGGTGATTATTTATGATTGTTATCTTAGAACTCGGCCAATTAATGTAATTTATTCGTATTTCTTAACTTGGAAAAATAAGTTGTTCCCATAGACTCACTAAAACCTTTTACTTTGCAATGAGCTGCAGGGTTCAGTTAGTTTTAAATATAAAGATGGTAAATATTTTGGGTATATAAACAAGTCATTCGTAGAAATTTAAAATTTTACTTAACAAAATTCTTAGATTTACTGTGTGAAAACTCTAAACCTCCAAAATCTTATAAAAGAGTAAGTTGTATTTTATCCTTACTGAAAGCTGCTTGTCCGAACCAAGAGATAATATTTGATTATCTCCAGTCACGAAAAACTACTGTGTATCGATATTTGAATAAAATAACTCAAATATGTTATGTGTAAACTACACATAATATAACATTACTACAAACCTACTTTATTTTTCTTATATTCCGAGAGCTTGTACAATAAATTTTCTTACGCTGAATTTTTATACCTACTGGATGTTATGTAAAATTAAAATAATATTAAATGTAAAAAGACAAATACACGTGTTATTCCTTTACGACTTTAATTATAAGAAAAACATCCTAACCATTAACCTACGTAGTAAAATTGGGAATTGTAGACATTTACTGTGAAGAGGTGTTCTGATCATGAAGTATTAGGTATAGGAACTAGCACTCGTATTACTCAATTGAAACAAATATTTACGTTATATCTCTGTCTATAAGGTCTCGCCATCTCTTTTTATACAGCTGTATTAGAAACAGAGGGTAAGACCTTAAAAGATGACAGCAGTATTTAAAATTTGGTTTCAAATAGGTATTAGAAGTGTTGCCTCCAGATATAATACAGCTTCATGTTTCTAATATAGTTAAAAGCTTTGTCATCTGTCACGTTATATCACGCAATATTGTAGATTTATTACATGAATAGGCTTGTGCCCACTAAGGATGATTCGGATATATTGTAATTTTTAATAATTATTTATGCTATGGGAATAAAAAAGATAAGGATTAAAATATATTTAAGATTTAATTTCGGAAAAAAATAGACTTTAAGTTACGTGACGGTAAATCCAGAAGCTTTACGTCACCCGATAGTAAAACGTCCTCTTGACCACAGAGTATGTAATGTTATTATTACCACCACAGAAAAAAGATATAGATTAACTTTGTGATTGTACCACAAAGTCATGTTATTAGGACGCCATGACAGTCCAAAGCGTTTCCGCGGTAAATTTTTATTTCAATTTTAAAATGTAAAATTTTTATCATAAATGTACGTTATTTAACAAAAATAAACAGTTTTTTGGCTAATATACCCAACTAGCTATGCCCGCGACTTCGTGTGGAAAAAAATTTAAAAGTTCCGGGTTTTACCCGCATAGTTCCCGTTCCCGTGGGATCGCCGGGATAAAAACTATCCTGTGTCATTTCTCGGGTCTAAAACTATCTGTATATTAAATTTCACACAAATCGGTGGTTTAAGCGTGAAAAAGAGACAGACTTACCAACAGACAAAGACAGAGTTACTTTCGTATTTATAATATTAGTAGGTATGGAAGTATGGATAAGGTAAAATAATTTACCATATAACAGTTTTTCAAATTAAATTAACTAGTCTATTGCACCCCTGTCTAGTTCTAAAGCCAAACGGTATATTTCATTTAAGAGCTTAAAATATTTTTTAAAAAATTCTATAATTGAATGAACAGTAGCATGTGAAAAAAGGACATTGGTTGACCACCTGTATGACGTTAATATATGTTCACCGGATATTAAACGATTTAATGCCATCGACATAGAATACATTGATTTCGCTGTTTAATGCATACTAGCTGTAATAATACATTTTTTTTGAGATAAAAAGTACTGTTTCTGTTAAAAAATAGTGTTTGTATTAATAACTTATACGCCAAGCTTCTTACAAATTCATCAGATCTTTGGAGTGTAAAAGACTAACAAACATACCTAAACACATTTAATACAGACTGAAGGTTACCTTTTGGTCATAATTCGACCGGAAGTCTATTATGATTTGCGAACTCAATATACCTCATTATGATAGAAAGCACAAATATTTATTTTACAAAGTACCTGCAGGTAAGATAAAAACGAAAACTAAGTGATCCTAGACTAAAAAATTTCCTATATGTTTGACAGCATAGTTTAATCAAAAAGAAAATAGTAAATAAATGTGCGTATGAGAAACACATGGTAATGCGTGTCATATTTTAATTATTGTATTTATTTCTTATGTATATACATTAAACAAAAAATTAGGTTCCTGCACCTCGTCTCTTTATTATTTTTTTTATTTTGTTTAAACTTTATGAATTTAAGTTGTGATTAATTTCATACTTCTCAATCCGCACAATTTTCCTAAAAACTAGTAGGTAGGTACAATTTTATCACTTTAAATATTATGCTATATATGTATAGATACTGTAGCTTTAAAGTTTTAAGATCAATCTACTTATTTTGGGGCTTTTAAAATTTCAAGTAATCAGCATTTTTCTCTATAATGATAGTGTTGAAAGTTGTTTTTGCTTACGAAGTAAGTATATTGTGTGTATATATTTCGTAAAATTATAAACTGAATCTATCACCCAAAAAAAATAAGCTAAAGAAGCTCTGGGGCTAACAACAAGACTTCAAAGCAAAGAGATTGATTTCATTAACATGTTTGTATTCCACGTTTTCCTCTTAGGGTTGTTTATCTTGAACAATATACAAGAAAGCCTCACTAACCGCCATATATAATCATGTAGCAAGTATTTACTTAGTCGAGGAAGAGGCCATTTACTTACGTTACGCTGATTGAATCTCGTAATATAACCAGATTTTATTAAAACCCTTTTTTGAAAGAAAAGATTGTTTTTCTTTTTACTCAATATGATTGCAGATTTGTTGGTTTTTCAATTAAAATGTTTTGTTTATTTTTTCAATCGATCTGATAAGGCTTCATATACCTAGCAACCCTAAACTACAAATTAAACATTCAACGAGTTATTTGATTGACGATTAAAGATGTGAAAAATATATCCATAATTCAAATGATTTAAAAAGTCTTTAATGCTAGCTTTGTACGTTATTAAACAATATATAAAATAATATATCCATAAATTAACAAACACAGCAAATGAGCTACTCGTCTCGTCGTCCAATAAAAAGGCGAACAATAGACAGTGTCTAATGACATGTAGCTCCTCCTCATGTAAGGTCAGCGTTAATACTCTTAACTAATAATGTTGCATTCAGACATCTGCTTAAGCTACTACATAAATAAGAGAAAATATCATCCAGAAGCTGTCCAATCTAAATTCTAAAAAAAAATTAGTTAATTTATTCTCTATAAATATTTCAACGAATACGGTATCTTACCGGTATCTCATTTCTAGGATTCTTTAGTCATCAAGGAATTATAATACTTTTAACATATCCGTGAGTGTATAGGTATGTCTGTACGCGGCTTATTATAGAATTTTTATTAGAAGAAAGCTGTTATTTGAAATGTGTAACATACCTATTTATCTTTCTTACGAAGTGGGAACATAAAAATGTTACATGTCATAGGGTAGCACTTCCATAATATGTAAAGGGTCTTTTTTCGTTTGTCCCGCGATAGATTATCCAAAAACATGAGTGTGTAGACTAAGTCTTGCGAGCTCTTAATATTTTTGTTAGTGTCAAGTATAATCAAGTGTAGGGAGCGCCCTGCAAAGTAAACGCTCGTTTTTAATGTTCGAAAAAATCACGATAGTAGCATACATGAGAAAGTTAAAATAAAAAAATACAGCTAAGCTATGCGAGTAATGGAATAATAATTATCGGCCCATTTATGAAATATTCTTAAAAAGTCAAAAGTAAAATTTCTTACATATTCCATACAAATGAATATGCACTTGGATGAAGTTGTTAGCTGTCTAAAACGTGTATAGCGTTGCCCAATTTCTCGGGCCCTACCTTTCGGGCGCCTGTTCTCCTAGTCAGGCTTGTTAAATATGCAAGAAATCGTTCCTTGTTTAACGCACAAATGATTTTTCATTCAATAAAATCACGCAGGTACATCACCTAAGTACTCAGTTCAAGTAGGTAATAACTATTAATAATAAAATCAAAAATTATCATATTATTTTTTAGGATATCGCAAAATTTTTCTTAATAAAATATCTAGACGAGTAAACTCGGTGCTCGCGCCACTACGGCCGTGCTCATTTTTTCCTGTTTCTTATTACACTACCCGATCGGCAGGACATTGAAGTGGCTTGAAGGCCTTGTGGATTGAAGGCAGAACTGCGCGTGACTGGAATCCCTTGATCGCCCTGTTTAGGTTTCCTTACTTCTTGTTCCTTATAACACCACCTTGTCCTGTCAACAGGCTCAGAGAAATTGAATAGTGTGATAGGTGCTTAAAACAGGTAGTACCTAAATATTAGCCCGCATATTGTATCGAAAAGCTACGAACCCACAGGTACACGGTGTACCTATGGGTTCGTAGCTTTTCTGGCCGTTTAAAGTGGGTCAAAATCGTGCCCAAAGAAGTCGGTTACAAACACACAAACATACATACAAGTGAAGCTAATAAAAAGCGTGTAAAAAATATACGATTTTTCGTTCAAATTAAAATTAATTGGTGAAATCGATAAATTATAACATTTTTTTAATTGATTGATAGTTAAAGTTGATGTTTTAAGAAATGCAAAAAAATAATTTCGAAATTTTTTTCAATTTTTCAAAAATAAATACTAATGAAATTTCTTTAATTCCAAAAAATAGAAAAATCGATTATTATTTGAAATCTCCAAGGAAACAAATTGATTAAATCATTTTGATTATTAATTTTTACTAAAAAAGTGCCAAAATTATAATTCATAAATAATGAATGAATTGAATTTCTTGAATTATCAATTAAACAAAAGATTATAAATTAATAGAATTAATTAATTATATTGAATCTCGATAAGATTAAAAAAAAAATTTATCATTTTCAAAATTTTGCCGCCCTAAAACATTTACCGCCTTGGGTACTTGCTCCGACTGCCCCTAGTGTAAATCCACCGCTGGGTACACCACGTCTGGCTGGGACACCCTTTCCGGTTTACTTACATCTATATTGACGAATTGAATAACACATTAACTATTCGAAGTTTATGCCGACTGCATGAAAAAATATTTGTTCAGTATTAATACTTGAAGTATTTAGGTCTTTTGAATTTAATAATAGGTATTAAAAGTTAAAATCTTATTAAAATTTATAAATTTACATACAAAATATTAAACATATTGTATCGTCGCCTTTTAGAAGAAACTCCATTTGTCATAGGTAATGCGAATGTGCACTTGTCTCTACTGTTTTACCAATTTTCTGTTAAATTTTATATAATCATATGTTTGATGATTTTAATTTTTATATTAAATTAAACGTATTTTCGATTCGATTTCAATAAAAATGAAACCTTAGGGCTAACTTATATGTTACAAGATTCCAATTACACAATTACACAACACTACATTTTGTATACCAATATTAAATAACGAGAAAACGTGTGTATTTTATATGTTTATATTACAATAATCTACTGGGCCGATCTTAAAAAATCTTTTATCATTAGGAAGCTACACTATCTACGAGTGACAAAGCCTTATTTTTACCCGATTGTGCCAAAGAAAGTTATAATTTTAGGTCATGCGAACGAAGTCGCGAGTAACAGCTAGTCTTCTACAAGAATAAGACAAAATAGTGTATTTTAACATTTTAGTACTCCAACATTCATGTCTATTTCCCACCTTGACAAAATAAGTAGATAGGGAACGTGACAAAATAAGTAGACACGCTGCACTGTCATGTTTTTCTGAAAGTATTTTTACGTTTTCATCCCTCTTATTGCATTCTATAGTTCTTAGTTCTCGAAAAAAACGAAGTATAAATAAATGCACGCTATATTTGATTCGGCAAGTTTGTTAGAAGTACCAGTATATATTTTATTGATTAAAAAATACACCCGCCATGATAATTGGTGAACCATACTTATACCACGATAGCTTGCAGCAGTATTATTTCAATATTACCTTAAATTTAAACTCCTTATAACGAGGAAAAAGTCCATAAAAAGAAGCGTTTTTTTATATATCATAAGATAGCAAACAAGCAAGATGCCAGATGGGTCTCCCGATGGTAAGAGTTAACCATCGCCTATAGACATCAAAGATGTTAATGGTGCGTTGCTATCTTGTGGCGAGGTCTAATGCCACATGCATAAGTTTACCTGCTACGTTACCCTCCAAACCGGAACACGGCAGCAACAAGCATTGACGCTATTGAGGCAGGAATAGGAAAAGCGGTGGTACCAGACCCGGGCGAGACAATGCAGAACACTACCACCTGTAGTCACGATGATAGTGACTCGCATAGCCAATCGGTCACCTTTTACGATCTGCTTAGCAGAACGGCAGTTATTCTATTTTTCAAAGAAGCCCGGAACCAATACGGGGAACAAATAATGAGTCATTTTAATTTAATACCTACTGTTTTAATATCTTTGAAATATTTACCGGCGCGGCAGTTAAAAATATTCAATGACGGTAACTATAGTCATAATCGCCTCTATGATCTGCCTAGACGTAGAAAAATACGGTTTTGAATTGGTACGAACCTGGGACCTCACGAGGTCAACACCGACATTATACCCTTCCAATGTCGGTGTTGACATTGTATGGTCCCAGGTTCAATTCCCTGATCAGGCAATTCAAAAACGTATTTTTTCAACGTTGAACGGGATTGAACGAAAGGCTGACCACCTATCCTATTGTGGCACTTGTACCTCTGCGTATCTCTTCGGGAAAACGGGCGTGAAGATACCTATAGTCACAAATATACCAAGGGAATTTCGACCGGTTTAATAAATAAATTATATGTGATAATTTAACATATTTTTTAAAGAATTGAAATAATTTAATTACCTGCCACCTTCATTTGTGTTTGTACCTATCTTTAATAAAGATTTTTGCTGAGGTGAAAGACAAAATACATTGAAGAAAATGTTAGGTTAATCTCTATGCTAATTTAACAACATCCGCCGCACTACGATGTACCTAACATTTCCAAGTTAATTAAGAAATAGGGTTCTTTATGATGCATAACTCATTTTGTTTGCAGTTAAATTTAATCTTGTCTAATTATATAATAGATAATTATTTACCTAAAATACAGGAGCTTTAAAATACATTCAGTTAATAACATATTATTAGTAGTTGCTAAATGCTATTAAACAAATTATGTTGATTTATAACTTCTAGTTCTATTAAACTTTATTAATATTATAAAGCGAAAATTTGTATTTTTGTATGTTTGTCTACACTTAAATAGGAGTGGTTTGATTGTTGCTTGTAAAATAGTTTGTAATGGATTATTTTAGAAATCACCAGTTCTCAAAATTCTTTTAACTATGGATAGCAATATTATTTTTGAGTAACATAGGCTATTTTTATATTCAATTATAGAAAAAGCGAATCAAGGTTAAAATCAAGGAAAAACAACTAGTATCAATTCTAAAACTACTAAGATATTATTTATCCGCTATTAAGTTACACTCTCCAGAATCCTCCCTCCCTTTTTATATCCAAACGGACAAACGAACAAACCGACAAACGGACAAACGGACAAACGGACAAACAGACAAAAATTCTAAAAAACTATAATTTTGTCTTCGATATCGATTATAGATCACGCCCCAAGTATTCTTTTAAAAAAATATTGAATGTACAATTTTGACTTATCCACGATTTTATTATATGTATAGATAAAGAAAACTGTGTCATAAATTTAATAAATAAAATTATACTCGTATTACCTATGTAGGTAGTTAAGTCGAATCAAAATTTACAATGCAGTCAAGATACTCTTGAAGGACATATTTAATACTCAGCTGCACCCTGGAGGCCGCTGCATTATTAAAGTTTTTTATATCCCATTGGGACAACATATTTTTCCGAGATAAAAGTATCAAATGTCTTATTATATGTTAACATCTACTTGTGCGCCAAATTTTATCTAAATCGGTCCAGCCATTTTCGCATGTTTAAGTAACAAACATTCAAACATACAAACTTTTACATTTATAAGTATTGGATTGTTAAGTGCGATATACCTAATAGTTCCAAAACGTTTATTTGTTTGAAAAATAAAATATGCCTATATTTTCACGACTTCCCATATTTTCAATAAAGACATGGCATCTATTATGAGTATATAATATGAAAGTGAATTTATCTAAAGTGAAAGTAAAAGAGCACAAAGTGCCTTAGCTTAGCTTGCTCTATTAATTTTACGGCAGATGTGTAAGTTTTTAATGAAAAGCACCTTTTAATTGTGTAGTATTATTTATCTTTTTAAGATATAAATCTTATATATTAAGTTAAAATATAGAATACTGCCTTGTAGTCTAGGGTCTACCTATTTGGCTCAGATTATAACTTCCCCGATTCGATCTCCGCGTCATTCACATACAAAGGTTATTGAGGTTTATTCCAGGTTTTTTTCCAAAACTTCAGCAGCAACTCGGAGTCTAGCGGGTGGTGTATTACCACTCCCGTGCCTCGGATGAGTACATTGAGCCGTCGGTCCCGGTTATTGCTAGAAATAACTGATAATCGTTATCAGTTCGGTAAAGTGTGGCAATGGGGATTACCTCTCATCTCATCTCGCCAATCGACAAATCAGTGAATCGTGTTGATTTGAAAAGTCTTTAGACGTTCGGTATACTCTGACAACCCTGCAAATTAACCGGACGTGATGATACTTTTTTATATAATTCTTGTACATTACCTACTTGAAATTGATGGATGATGATGATGACGATGCCTTAATGTTGATAGGCGATGTTTTCTGTTTCCATCAGGAGAGCCACCTGCTTGTTTGTTATCCTATTAAATAAAAAAGTACATGTATTATATACTAATCAGTTAGTTATTCTCGTGTTAAGTCGTCCCTTTTTAGGTCTCCGAAGTAAACTAGGAACCGTTATAGTTTCGCTATGTCCGTCCATCCGTCTGTCCGCAGTCCAGCTCAGAGATCCTTAAGTACTAGAAATATGTAATTTGACATGAATATAGGTACATATTAATCACGCCAACAAAGTGGTATCATAAAATCTTGAAAAATATTTTTAGGGTAGCTCCTATACATGTAAAGTGAGGGTGTTAATTTTTTTCTCGTGAACTCCATAGTGAGGGGTGTCGTTGGATAGGTTTTTAAAAAATATTGTAGGTTGTGAAAATAATTTTTTGATTAAGAAACTCATTTGTTAAATTTTAAGCTTTAAATTGCTAATTTTTGTTAAAATTAAGTGTCCCTCCCCTCTACCAGCTAAACGGTTGGTTTTTTTATTTTTATAGAAGAGGGGGCAAACGAGCAAGAGGTGCACCTGATGGTAAGTGATCACCGCCGCCCATGGACATCTGCAATACCAGAGGTCTTGCAGTTGCGTTGCCGGCCTTTTAAGAATGAGTAAGCTCTTTTCTTGAAGGTCCCTATGTCGTATCCGTTCGGAAATACCCCTGCCGGTAATTAGTTCCACAACAGAGTAGTGCGAGGTAAAAAGTGTCGGGAGAAACGCGCAGTTGTGGATTTCCAGACATCGAGATGGTGAGGATGGAACTTCAAAACTTGAAGTTCCAAGCGATGTCCAATGGTGGAATTCGGCGGCAGGAATTAATCCAAACAACTCGTCGGAACACTCTCCATGATATATATGATAAAAAACACAGAGAGAACCTACATCTCTGCGCAATGCCAAAGAGTCAAGCTGTTTCGAAATGGCCTGGTCGTCAACGTTTCGAACCGCTCTACGCTGAATGCGATCAAGAAGAAGAAGCTGGTACTGAGGAGCTCTGGCCCAGAGATGCGAACAGTACTCTATGTGAGGCCGAACCTGTGCCTTATAAAGTTGAAGGCGATGGACCGGCAAAAAGTACTGTTTCGCTCTGCTGAGCACACCGAGCTTTTTGGAGGCTAGTTTAGCCTTGCCTTCCAAATGACCGCGAAACTGAACGTAATTCGATATGTCAACTCCCAGGATTCCGACACTAGCTGAGGCTGTCAGGAGAGTATCCTCAAATCGAGGTGATACGACAAAGGGCATCTTTTTTGCGGTGAACACGCAAAACTGTGTCTTCTTGGGGTTAAAAGTAACCAGGTTTTGGCGACCCCATTCCGAGACATCGATAAGTCGATTCTCGACTTCAGACACAAGCTTGTTTCGGCACTCTTCGACGTGTTCCCGAGAAATACTGCTTCGGCCGGAGTATGTAGCATCACCAGTACTGTCATCCGCATAGCAATGTATGTTGCTAATTCGCATCATATCATTGATATGCAGAAGGAACAGTGTCGGTGATAGCACGCAGCCTTGGGGAACACCAGCATTGACAGATTTAAGGTCGGAGCACGCACCGTCGACAACGACCTTGATGCTCCGGTCAGCCAAAAAACTGGTGATCCATTCGCATAATTTCTCAGGAAGTCCATAGGAAGGCAGCTTCGCGAGAAGCGCTTTGTGCCATACCCGATCAAAGGCCTTCGCTATGTCCAAACTAACTGCCAATGCCTCCCCCTTGGACTCAACTGCTTCCGCCCATCGATTAGTTAGGCATACTAGAAGGTCACCAGCTGAGCGGCCGCGACGGAAACCGTACTGACGGTCGCTAATCAGCTGGTGCTCTTCTAAATACTTGAGGAGCTGAGAGTTGATGATTGTCTCCATAATTTTGGAGAACAAGGAGGTTATGGCTATGGGCCGATAGTTAGACGGGTTAGAGCGATCTCCTTTTTTAGGGATGGGATGCACCAAAGCTGTCTTCCATGAATTCGGTACCACGCCGAGTGAATAGGAGAGCCGGAATAGGCGTGTTAATACTGGTGCCAACTCTGGAGCACACATTTTTAGCACAATCGGAGGGATGCCATCCGGCCCACTCGACTTGTGGATGTCCAAGGAAAGTAGTGCTTTACGCACAGATGACTGCCGAAATTGTAGTTCTGGCATAGAACTATCACACTGCGGGATGGTAGGCGGTGCGTTCCCTTGGTCATCCAGAGTCGAGTTGGCCGCAAAGAAGGAGCCCAGGAGATCGGCCTTCTCCTTTGCGGTATGGGCCAGAGAGTCATCGTCTCCGTGCAAGGATGGAAGAGAGGGCTGTGAGAAATTCCCTAAGACAGCCTTGGCGAGAGACCAGAACGCACGAGTGCCCGAAGGAAGGCGAACTAATTTCTCACCAATTCTGCCAATGTGTTCCGATTTTGCCTTGGCGATAGCTCTTTTGAAGTACCTCGAAGCGAAATTGTACTCCTTACGTAATGTGCTGGTTTTTTCATCACAAGATGCGGACGCTGCAGCCCAAGACCGGTAGCACTCCTGCTTGCGGCGCGAAGCCGTTTTACAGGAGCGACCAAACCAAGGCTGAGACTTACCACCAACTGGTACCGCAGAAAATGGAATGAAAAGTTCCATGCCCTGCAGCACCATATCGGCAATAGAGTCAGCGACGACATTTGGATCATCCAGCGAGAAGCACAACCGCCTCCATGGGTAGGACGCAAAAAAAGACCGCATCCCGTCCCAATCTGCTGACCTAAAGTGCCAAACGCGACGACAGCCTGCTAAAGGAGGCCGTGATAGGCGCGAAACCGGCACTTTACTCCGGATCAGGCAGTGGTCTGACGAACCAAGTGGGACGTTCACCGATACCTGATAATGGTCCTGATGAGAGGTCAGCAGAAGGTCCAACAGTGAAGGCATATGGTCATCCACATCGGGAACTCGCGTGGGCGAAGTTACCAGTTGTGTAAGACCATACGCCAAGGCAAAATCGTGAACAGACCTCCCCGCATGATCGGTGGTGCGTGAACAAAGCCATTCGGCGTGGTGGGCATTAAAATCGCCCAAGATCACGATCTCTGTGGAGGGGGTCTTTGGGTTGGGCTTTTGGGGGTGAGAAAATATTCTCGGTAGTAGTAAAGTGAAATCAAATGGAAAACTATTACGAAATAGAAGGCATTAGAAGTTTTTGAGTAAAGTCGATCAACTTATAGAATGTAGTTAGAGAAGTTTTTACGGGCATGGTGTGAATATATATATCCATCAGTGACGTTAAATAGGTTAAATATGCGTAGTATGAAACAATGAAAGCCCTGTTCTTAGTCCGCATTATTGTGATGGGCAACTTCGGAACCCTACATTGCGCGTGGCTTGACACACACTTTACTTATTTTTTATATCATAAGATAACGAACAAGTAGATGACTCTCCCTATGAATAGAGATAACTATCGCCTACAAACACCAAAGATGTTAATATTGCAAGTGGCAGGGTGTTAATGTCACATTCATAAATTTACCGGTCACCTTAACCTCCAAACCAGACCCCGATAGTGACGAGCATTGACGCTGTCGAAGCAGGATCAGGTAAGACAGTGGTACCAGATCCGAGCGAAATGTTGCAGAACTCTACCACTTTGTGGTCACAATGTAACTCGTATGGCCAAGCGTTTCCATTTTACAAACTGCCGGCAGAATGACAGATAACTTATACTTCAAAGAAGCCCGGACCAACACGAGATATAAGAAAGGGCATCTACTGTTTGATTCATTCTGTCTATTCTGTGGAGAATCAGCGAAATAAATTTTATATAAGTATTATTTCGCATGTCAAACCTTAATTAAAGTACCAGCATTACTAGTAAATGAACTTTGTTTTCTTTTGAAGTAAATTTTATTTTTACGTTTAAAGAGTTTAACTCAAGTGCTATTCTACCCTTCACTTAATCCGTCTCTCTCAATTTAAAGCCCAGATGCTTTATCGTTGTCAATAGTCGACCCAATCACGAAATGCTTCAAACCAAGGCTTACATATGCTTAAGTTTAATTAAAGTTATCTTAGTATCAAAACATACAAGATACTTAAGTCAAAAATAAAATATTTATGGTAATATGTGAGATTTATTAGAGCAATAAATTTTTTCAAGCCTTATGTTATTATTATAACTTACAAGTTAAAATATTATTTATATAAAAGATTGATAATAAATCAACAACAACAATAACAAAATTATTATCGTGATTGGCAAAATATCAACTTGGACTTACCTATTACGATGTAGATAAAATCGGCCATTAGATAAAAATCGGTAGATAAAATCACCAACGCCGGACTACTAGACCACACAGTCTAGTAGTCCGGCGTTGGTGTTGACCACATGAGGTCCCGGGTTAGATTCCCGGGTCGGGAAATTAAAAATGTGTTTTTCAATTTTCTGATAAAAACAACGTTGCTCGGGATTAGATAGGTAAGTGCCCGGTTGGCGATAGGCTTGCCACCTATTACATTGTAGGACCAAGTATCTTCGGCTAATTGTGGGTGCACTTGTACCTCTGCTTACCTCTTTGAGGATATGGGTGTGAAGATACTTTACTTTAATAGGTATTGGGAGGCGACTACAGTTACAGAATCCAATGTCGATCCTATTACTGATTCAAGCCAATAAAACAATTATTACCTAAGTATTTGCCGGCACATTCGTACTGGCCCCCAATCCACGGAACAAAACGTCAATCGAGTCGATGCGCTTAGGGTTCTCACATGTAAATACGATACAACCTCACATCGTACTACGATGTGACATAATTTGTAAAAAAAAATATGTGGGAGCCCTAAACGCTTCGCCTCGATTGACGGTTTGTTACATGAATCGAGCCCCAGTATCAACCATTGGATGAAGCGAAGAGATAAATCAGAAGCTGTACGCTCAATGAATACCTACCGCACAATTTAATATATCAGAATTAACTGGATATCGAAGCCATAAACTGATGAAAAAGTTTATAAATAAATAGCTATTACCTAGTCGCAACTTCCTAAACTGAAATCATAACTTCCTTTTGTACAGTCGAGTAAAAAAAAATAGCCTATCTCACTAGTGGATAGTGAAGCATTCTAATGGTAAATAATTTTTAAGATCGGTATAGTAGTTTTTGAAGTTATTTGGTTCCAAACATATTACAAAAATACAAGTGTTTTCTCCATATACCTAATACTAGCTGACCTGACAAATGTTGTTTTGCCATACTTACTACATATGTAATTTTTTAAGTTGGGCCAAATAGTAGATAACTAAAAAATTTCATTGAAATCGGTTCATTAGTTTCTGAGTCCATCGCGGATAAACAAAGCGACATGTCATTTATATATATTAAGATTAAGTAGTAGGTATACCTAATAAATAGTCTTTTATTGTATATAATGACTGGATCGTGATGTTTGGCACTTAATTCGCCTGCCAACCTCGTAAGGAATTTGGTGTTAAGATATGTATGTATAATTATTTATCTAATATTATATCAAGTGAATAAACTTAGATATACTATTTTTAATCGGAAATGAATAGCCCGTTAGCAAAACATTTTGATGACTTGCCCACGAAAATAAAGAACAGGTAAGCACCAACATTAAAAAAAATGCTTTTTTTTCGGTAAATAATTACATTTCACTGTCTCTTAAAAACCAAAGATTGGTACCAAATATTGCCGTGCCTATATTGTCTGAAAAAGTTTGCGAAAAGCGTCCAAGCTTCAATATCGTTCTTACGATAACGCGTCTGCAAATTTCGCTAAGATAACGAATGCTTATTGGAATGCCTCCAATGAGGAATCGATAACACATCTGCTGTCATCATAGACCTAGCACTTTGCAACTTCCTTGTTTTCGTTTTATATGTATTAAAACGATAACAATAAATGCGGACTACAAGGCCAATGAAAAGCTCTATTAAAAACTAAATCTACTGCTTTTAGATATTTTATAGATTCAGGCGTTACTTTGCGTAAATTCATGAGCCAAAGACAAAATAAAGATATTTATACCTTAAAAATAATCAATAACGTATTTAATTCGCAATTTTCCGCGAAAGCTTATATGTAACTGCTGTGATGCAACTGAAACAAAGAATTGGATGAACGATTACCTATAACTTACGGGCTCAAAATTCAAAAAGACCCTACCGCACAATAGCCCCCGTATCTACCACACTCAAGTCAGTGGCAAAGACAGTAACACTATTTATGTATCTACTCAACGCACGTTTCACTTCGTAAACGAAGCATGTTCAGGAGAGTCGAATAGCACTTCACTTTATAAAGGGTGTATTAATGTTAATATAATTTTATACTTGATTTTGACCGCCCCTTCGATCGAGAGGCTCGGGTTCGATTCCCGGCAGGGATAAACATATATAAATGTTTACCTATATATTTTTTTCTGACTTTGGGTGTTTATTATTTATGTTATAGTATTCATATACCTATTACGTACATGTTTCAATGTATTAGTATATATCGTTAACTAGCATCCTTATCAAAAGCAAATAATTTGCTTACTATGGGGTTAAATCAATTCGTGTTATTTGTCCAGTAATATTTATATTAAAACTAGCTGTGCCTGCGATTTCGTTCGCGTGAAAAAAAATCTAAAATAAAAACCCGCATAGTTCCCGTTCCCATGGGATTTCTGGGATAAGAACTATCCTATGTCCTTTCTTGGGTCTCAAACTATATTTGTACCAAATTTTATCCAAATCGGTTCAGTGGTTTGGCCGTGAAAGCGTAACAGACAGACAGACAGACAGAGTTACTTTCGCATTTATAATATTATAGTATAATATAGTATAATAGTATATTATAGTATATAGTATAAGTGTATAGTATAATAGTATATATAGTATATAGTATGGATTATACTATATTTTGTTTCAGTTGCATCACAGTAGTAACCGTGATTCCGTGGAAATTTGCAAATGAAATATTTTAATTTAATCTTTGAATCTATTGCTTTAAATTCAGGCTCCAAATGCAAAAATGAAAGAATGTAAATAAAACGTTAATAATTCAATCATAAAACATTAATAGACCGTGGTTCCACGAATATATTTTTTTATTAATATCAAGCTGAATTTTTGTGAACAGCTTCATTTTGATGAGACATCCATCTTTTCTGTCTTCGAAAAATCGCGAATCTGGTAACTAACAAAGATAGATAAAAAAGAAAAGTTTAGAGTGCCGGTCTAAAAAAAGTATCCACATTACGTGTAGGACAAAGTTACCCTTGAATTAAAATAGTAATTAACAAGCTGTTGTGAGAAAAATAAGAAAATAAATTATTGTTATTAATAAATATTTTTCCTTCACCGAAACAAAATTTTCAAATTCCCATAACTTTATTAGTTACACAATTCGAGATTTGGATTGGAAAAGTGTCCGGTTGGCGATAGGCTGGCCGCCAATCACATTGCGGGACTTAAGTACGTGTGGCGAATCGTGGGTGCACATGTACCTCTGCCTACTTCTTCGGGAATACGAATGTGAAGATACTTTAATAGTATAAGTGTTTAAGTGATAAAATATAGTAGTAGCCCGTTAACTTATACATATGCTATTAACACCCCGCAACAAGAACAACAACGCAACATTAACATCTTTGTGGTAAATATAATGTGGTTATAGTACTTATATATATATATATATATATATATATATATATATATATATATATATATATATATATATATATATATATACATATATATACATATATATATATATATATATATATATATACATATATATACATATATATATATATATATATATATATATATATATATATATATACATATAATCAAAATTAAAATATGAAACTATGATGGTATTTCATTTACTAACATCCATAATATCTACAAAATATTACTTATATATCTTTATCTCTATAAATTTTTTATTCCTACCTAAAATAAATACAAAAATTATCATATTTATATACAAAAATAAATGACTACTTATCGTTAGACTACAATGTAAATAAATATCCATAGAACGAGGTAACTTTGAATATATAATAGGTGTCATATTGCTGATAAAGTTAAGGGAAAATTTGACGGAAAATGGGACAAGATAATTACTTTCAACCTCTCCCCTCCAAATACCTTTTCATTTGCATCATTCCTGTTTCTAATGGCCTTTCTTAATCTTTTATTACTTTCACTCGGTTACGTTAAATTTATCCTGAATTTATAATTGAAGCTAAAATATACACCAAGATACATTGCGCCTATTGTTTTCCGAATTTTCACAAACATGCCGTATGTACCTGTCCATACTAATATTATAAATGCGAAATTAACTCTTTCTGTTTGTCTGCCTATCTGTCTGCTCTTCGTCACGTTTAAAACACTGAACCGATTTGAATGAAATTTGATACAAAGATAGTTTGAGACCCTAGAAAGGACATAGCATAGTTTTTATTTCGGAAATCCTACGGAAACAGGAACTATGCGGGTAAAACACCGGGACTGTCTTTAGAAAATTTTCAACGCGGAGGTTACAGGCACAGCCAGTACTACCTATTTGATAAATTTAGTTGAATTATAAACAATACCACCATACCTATAAGTATACCGTCCCGTTGGTCGAGTAGTTAACGACTCTGACTACGCAATCAACGGGGCTCGGGTTCGATCCCCGACGGGGACAAGCATTTGTGTGATGAGCATAAATGTTTGTATTTCCGGGTTTGGGTGTTTATTATGTATGTAAAAGTATTTATATATGTATTTCTAAATTCTATGTATTAGCATCGTTGACTAACACCCATAACATCAGTAAATAATTTGCTTACTTTGGGGTTAGATCAATAAGTGTCATTTGTCCCATGAATATTTATTTTATTTATTTATATAGTAAATAAAAATCTCTATTCTACCATCAAAGGCATAATAGGTGGTCTAATACAATCATATGTACCTATATGCTATTATATTGCGGATATAGACATGTAACTTAATTTTCGGCAACCAAAATAAATAATCTTAAAGGAAATTTCAAATATTACTATGGCAACGATTAACTACGAGGCCGAACAGGCTTACTCGACCGAGTGTTGTATATGTTTGATTTTACGCTAAAATTAGCGAAATTGAAGGTATAAAATACGAAGATTTAAAAATTTACAATAATTTTATTTTTATAAGTAGAATAATTTCAAGACTTTTTTGATATACTTATAAAGCCTTTAGGGTCGTACAGGGTTTTTGTACACACTGTATAAATAAATATTATCACGCTGGTTTCATTGCAGGTTAGGCAGTGTAAAATAAACATAAATAGATGTAAGGGCTCACCATAATTTACCAATTTGTTGAGTGGCAAAATAAGTAGTTATCTCTATTACTGCATTAACTAACTTTATTAATTACGTCTATTAATTTTTAATTATTAGACCAATAGCTTTTTCGAGGCACGGGGATGATAGCAAACTCGTGCTATTCCTTTGCGGAATAATTTAACTATACTGGTGCTTCCAAAGAGATACGACTAAGAGATCATCAAGGAAAGGGCTTTCCTATTCCTATAAGCCGGCAAGGCCATGTAAGATATATTAGCGGTGGTGATAGCTTATCGTCAGGTGATCGATCGATCCTCTTGCTCGTTTGTTCCCTCTTCTATAAAAAAAAACAGGCTATGGGCTGCTAGTGATACCTATATCTCTAAATAGAAAAAACTTAACAATATTTTGCCCTACTCTGGACTTAGGAAATCAATAGCCAAACAGGATAATATAGAGTAATCAGGTATTTGATAAAGAGAATATAAGAGAATCGTCATATAAATAAATACTTACATGCAATTATAAATACACAAAAGTAATAGCCATACCCAATCTGAGGAATAAGAAATCTGAACGAATTAAGAAGATATATGCAAATATATCTACATATTACATTACCCAACTTCGCAATAAATATATTATTTATTGCATGTTCATATAAAATAAAAATGTATCTTTTGTAAAAAGTGCCTATTTTTCTATCTATATTATTATAAACTTAACTAAACCTATTATTATAAACTTGCTATAATTTCAAATTTATATAGAAACATAATCCATCAATCAAACAAGTCACTATTATAGATATCGCAGGATTGTTGGAGTTAGACTATAGGTAATGTAGTTGATTAAAATTTTTGTTATAAAATTAATTAAGGCTGTTTGACTTTTTTTAAATTTTATTAGTTGGGAACATAATTTTGTAACGCAGTAAAACAGCAGTAATCGACTTCCCATTTGCTTTACCTCCAGAACCCTGCATCAGATATTCACCGAACTAAAATGAAAAAGTATAGGGATACCTATACTATTCAACCAAAAAAAGATTTTTCAAAATCGGTTCAAAAATGACGGAGTTTTGAGGTAAGAAACATAAAAATACAGCCGAATTGATAACAACCTCCTTGTGGAAAGTCGGTTAAAAACGCACTCGTGTCTCGTTCTTTGAATAATTTTTGGTGCTGCTAATTATAATTAGCTGATATGATAATGAAGATAATGTAGGTAACTGCCGACAGATTTACTGTTTAAATTTCTAGGTCTACTTATTTCTGAATTTAGATAACTGTTTAATTCAAAAAATTGTATAACTACTATCTATATTTTATAAAAGTAAAAGTATGATTTGATATAATAATACTAAATATGATCATCAACTCTTTAAGTGCTATCCATAAATATCTACAGAACATATGATCCCATGTTTTGTAAAACAAGGCCGCTAAGTAAACGGTGTGTCGATAAATACTGTATATTACTTAGGTATGTGTACCTATAGTGGGCTTAATATGTTTGTATTGCTATTTATTTTTTATTTATTTGGTGTCATTGATACTTATACGAATACCTTAAACATATTTAAAAAATATATAAACGGGTCAATAACGTGTACATATATAGAACTTACTTGTAAAGCTCGATATTATCAGGGCGAGCGAAGCGAGCCCTACACTAGGCCACTTTCTATGCACTTTTGTGGTACATTTTACTGAAAAAATATCGCATTTTTAGGTTTGAGCTTCGACGTGGTAGTTTATATTCATGTCTAGATTTGTTATCTACCATAAAACTACCATTTTATAAAAATAAAAAAATAGATGGTACAATTTGTATTAGAATCTTATTACTACTAACGCCATCTCTTATTAAATTAACGAGTTTAAATTGATAGAAGATACATTTTCTATTAGAATTTTTGAACTTATTAAGAGACTACCTACTTCATGAATTGTTTCTTCATATTTTACTGGCGGCGCGCGGTCATCGTGCCCTCGTATAAAGGCGAGGTTCAAGTATAAACTGCAATAGCTATAGGGTCATCAGTTTGATCAGTTTGGCATCGAAGGTGTATGATAAAATCATTGAAAGGAGAATGCAAGTAAAGTTCGAAGTAATATTGTGGGAGGCACAAAGAGAATTTAGGTCTAGAGCAGGAATGTTTGCTGGGAACAGAGTAAATAGAGCGTTAGAGAGTTTCACAATATGCTTATTGTGAAAGAGTACAGATGTATTAATTGATTTATATTGTATTGCGCTCAATTCCCAATTTTAGCCCGAGGGCGAGGGTAAAAAGCTAAAAAAAGGTATATTTACGCCCGTGTCCCCGAAGAGGTAAGCAGAAGTAGGTACAACGTGTGCATCCACGGTTAGCTGAAGATACTTAGGTCCCGCAATGTGATAGGTGGCCAACCTATGGCCAGTAGAGCACTTTTCCAATCCCGGGCAAAGTTGTTTTATCAGAAAACTGAAAAAACACATTTTTTCATTTGCCTGACTCTGGAATCGAACTCCGAGGGTTTCTCTGAGAGAAAAATTCGAAAAATGTATTCGCTGAGTGTCTACCGTCAATTTTTCGTGCCTGCGTAGGCCAAAAATTTTGAAGGTTTATTTAAATAAAACATTTTTTGATTTTGATTTCGTAAATCAACGTAAAACCAGGAACTTCCTGATTTTTGAAAAAAAAAAACAATTATTTCAGAAAAATGTCAAAAATGTGTTTTTTATAAGATCAACCTTCATTTTTAATACATATATTTTTTCCTGGAAAATACCAACAAACAAAAACTAAATATTCCTAGTCCAAAGCCTGACGACGAGGGCCTTTGATGCAAATGTAATGTTTAGGTGAAAATACGCTGAGTTTTTTAGGTTAGATAATTATAAATAAAGTCCATACATTAAAAGATGTAATTCTCATAAAAATACTTTTATAACAATACTACTAGATAGTATAACTTTGCGAGCCCTTACAAAGCTCTGCGTTTTGCTAGTATATTTTTAAAACGCGTTAGAACGCGTTAGTTTAAAGGTTCATATTGCAAACCTTAAACATAGTCGAATTTGATTTTTTTATTTTAAAATAAGGTCAAGCCCATATTGTATGTATTCTGGAGTCAGTAGGAAAAGGTGCAGCTATGACATCTAAAATGATGGTCTGACAGGTGCCCAATCTGTTGTCAAATCAGGCACATATTCAATCTCGGGTAAATTATGTTTTCTAGAGAAATAAAGGATTCTAATCTAGGACTTCATACGTCTATACCTTAGCAGGTACCGGTAGGTACATGCTGATTAAAGATAACTTAATTTTCTACCTGCTTTAAGTATCCACTTTTTATCAGCAAACCTTAAATTAATATGATAATTAAGATTTTTTTATTTTGTTCACACCTACATAACTAGCTTATATTATTCGTAGGTAATATTGTTTTAAAACTTTGCGTGTTATGTGTTACGTTACACCTCCATAAATTCCTTTTGTGCAGTTGGATGCAGTGCCGGCCATGTTGTGACCTTTCCTTAAATATGCGTGCCATACACCTCTCTTTCCGTCTCGCTATAAGACATATTTCTATCTCTACAACGGTCCCTGCACCCAATTAGGACAATACGCATGCGCATATTCTCAATGTCAAATCAATCCTAGGCTGATGCAACTCGCGTCTAGCTCTCAAAATGTCTTTGATTAGTATTACGACTTAGGTATAATAAAACACTTAGCAAAACTATTATTATTATAAATGATATTTATCTTTTATTTCAGATTGGTTCAAAGAAGCTGCATAAAACTAAAATGGATAAATGGGTAAGTATCATAATTATTGCCTTCTTGAATTACAAAGTATTTACAATAATTATGATGTTGTAGAATTTATGATATTTCGGTATGTCAGGAAGAAAATAAAAATATAAATGACAATTGTAAGTCGCCGACGGCAAATGGATATAGTAGGTAGATATATCAATATTTAAATATATCTTTCCTACCTACTATCTAGTTAAATAAATAAAATAAGTTGCAACAAAATATGATTTTTCGAGCATCACTTCAAAGAGGCGGCACCTACTTACCTTATTTTTTTGTATTTGTAATTGACAGTACTAGGTTTGTATGAAAGAAAACTTTTGCAAAATCGTATGGGCAAGTAAAAAAATATCATACAATCGTTAAATTTTAATTTAGGCTTTTATGATTAAAACTCAAAAATCATTTGTCCTCATCTTTTCAACCGATATCCCAAAACGGACATGGTCTCAATTCGGAAGTATTTTATTATTTTATTACCTACCTCATAATTCGGTCTTTCATAAACCGATTTGAATAAATATTTTTTTTGTTTGATAGGTTATTGGTAGGTACGTACTTCCCATTTGGTCCCGAATTTAGTAAGGATTTGATTCAGAGTTCCGGAGATACAAGAGGATGGATCGGTGCTCGGAAGTTGCATTTTTACTGCATTTAAATTCGATCGCCGCTTTAAAACACTATTTTTGTACCTACTTCAAATTACAAAAATACCAGTCAAAAATTAGTCGGGATAGGAATTTTTATGATGTAATAAAGTGTTTTATCTGTTAGTAGGTATTTATTTTAATTGTTAATTCACTCTACTCTTAAAATAAATAAAATAAATACCTATTATTACGCGAATTTCCCATAGGTATCACGGTGAGTTAGATAGAGTGAATCAAACGCCAATATTATTGACGATTCTTGTTAACAACGATTCACCAGTCTGTCGGTTGATGAGACAGATGGTTTTCCTCATTCCCACTATTTACAATGATTATCGCTTGTATTCTTATATATTCGTAATATAATACGATTACTGGAACCGTCAACTTTAGGTAGGTACCTACATGCTCATCTAAGGCACATGAATCGAAATGCAACACCGCCAAACTCCGGCCAGCTACTTAGAGTTCGATTTTCCATAACCTCAAAAAACCTCAAAAACATGTTCCGACCTCGGGATCGAATTCGGATTTCCTGATCTGTGTCGAATAGGCTAGGTAAGCACCAGACCATAAGGTTTTAATTCAAATTACAACTCAACATGAAAAGGGTGTGAAGTCTCTTTTAAATGTAGGTAGGTACCTACCTGTAAAAATGTATAGGAAGGATTTTATGCTTTTATAACAGCAACAACTACATTATATTATTGTAATATTTAATGCACAAATATTTTCGCGTCGAAGACAGAATTGCTATTAATATTGTACTTTGTACCTAATATATTCGAAACATATCTCAGGCAGATAGATTTCCAACATAATTTAAAAATGATATAACTGACGCTGGATTCGAGCCGACAACCTTGTAGTACACCGACATCGATAAGATAAAAAGACGTCCGAATAAGTAAATCGTAATCGTTATCAAAATGTTAAAGACCAAAGTAAATAACAATTATTGTGTTATGTATAATTTTATTTTAAAATCAAATTCCAATTTATTAAGTTAAATGCCTAAATATTTTTACCTGATAAAGATATTGCAAATATTTAGTATATATACCTATTGAATAAAAATTACTAACATATCTAATAATATCACGGCCGAGTGAATTTGATTAGGTACCCAGATATCCATCTCAAATAAGATAATATATATTCTTAGGGCTTACACACAGAATATTCTATTTGTAAGTTTCCCGTTTCATCAATATAGACAACCTATCTGCTTATAGGCATCGTAGGGTTTTGCTTATTAAAAATATAGCTCGTTTTAAAATTTAACAAGTATACGTATCTTTCTTCGTTCAAGAGCTGAAAGTGCTAAATATTTAGTCATAGAACGGAAGCCATATTTTTACGAGTGGCGAGATCGGCTCATTACTATCTTATTACATACGGTGTTGGCTCCGGTCTCGATGAGCCGAAACACATCCAATTTCCCTGACTCCCCATTTATTGATATTGACTCAAAGAGGACGTATCGTATATTTTGCGGAGTATAATTTTTGGAACTGGATGTGGTAGCTATTTTTTAATGAAAAGTTTGTTCATGTAAGCCGTAACTGTTGTACCTATTGCGTTGCGGAGTAGGTAACTAAGTATACAGAAAAATCGAAAACAAATTGATCTTTTTTGTTGAAGGTTGAAATAATACAATCAGATAGGTATATATTCTATATAATATACCTATACTTACTTGAAACTAATCTATAATGCACTTATAACTACTACTTTTATTTCACTGTAAGTATAGACATTAATCGACCGGTTTCGCTTTTTAAAGCATTTTCAGGATGTAATATTCTTTACTGACTGACTGAGTTTAGTTTTAGATATGACATAAAATATACCTATCTTTTCGTTCAGACAGTTTAAATCATACATATAATTATTATAAACACAAAAAGTTATTTTACAGCAACAAAATTATTGTTTTTTTTTAAATTTAACAGGTAAGTAATATAGGTTGAACAACTAACACCATCAAATTAATTAAATATTTTAAATAAAATTAAAAGATAAACACTTGAGACGTAGGTACCTAGCTTAACATTATTTAGATTCTTTTGTACCAAATCGGAGATGTGGTTTGGAATACATTGAAAAAAACTAGCGAACAAAACACAACTTAAGTGTATTTTTTGTACGTTGATATTTTATTTTTGATATTTTTACATACTTACATATCTCCAAGTCATGTTAATTAGACAGAAAGAACTAATACCTGCAGATTTGCTTCGCTCTCTCTACATTCATGGTCCTTTTTAGGTATATAACTACTCCAGTTACGGAGACTCTTGACACTATTTTCGTATTGTACTTGATCAATCAAATTATGGTATATCAGTCTTGACTTTCCCTGGTACGTTCATTATTCCACGTCCGCATTGTACATTTGTTGTGTCAATCTTTATCTGCTTTTCTTTCTATATATGAACCAAAGATGCATGACGATACTTTTTTCGAACTCTTCCGACACGAACGAGTGCCGCAAGTGTGAGATCACTTGCGGCCCTCGTTCATGTTGAAAGAGTCCGAACGCGTTAATTTTATTTTAGTAGCCTTTCTGACTCCCAAACTCCATCGTTTATTTCCATAGGTATTATATATATTATAACTATATGCAATGATAAACTGGACCTCAACAAAGGCGCAAATACGACATGATCATTGCCACATTTGTTGACTTTAACGACTATCGCTTCTAATATGCCATAAATGGGACGGATATCTTTATGTAGATGCTCATCCGAGGGATGAGAATATCAGAACACTATAACTGAACCCCCTGCTGATTTTTTTATACAAACAAAAAAATAACGCTTGCCTTGCCTAAGGAATCGGAATTCGAGACCTCATGATCTAAGCCAAGAAGGCTAACCCCTAGACTAACAAGGCAGTCAGTAGTAAATATAATAAAATAAAGTAGTAAATATAATAAAACATACACAAAGTATCGTTTAACAAATAACATGAATTGGTAAATCTGCTTTTGCTATGTGATTATTATTTTTATATTTTTTTTATTACTTATCAACATATAACTATGATATACTTACCTACAAGCAGCCCGCTCCGACTTCGTACGGGTAGTGGTAAGTACCTAATAAAATAATAAGACAAAATCTACCGTTTACAGTGCAGTAAATATTTCGTTTAATGCGAACCTTGTCCTGATAACAAACACAACATAAAGGGAATCATCCAATTTGGTGCATTTATTATCAAATTATGCGCGTACAAACATTTGGGCGATTTATTTGCATTTGTATAGATTTATAATACCTGTTATACAATGAGATGAAAATATAACACAATAAGAAAAAAAAAAACAATTAATCCCATTAAAAGTATTTTTGACTATTCTAGTAAATAATATTCTTTAGGAATATTTTGCCATATTACTTATTATCATCAAATCTAATATTGGATCAGCTAGAGTAAGACGTGACGAGAGGAAAAAATAGTTATTTAGCTCCCTGTCATGAGATTTGTAAGCAGAACACATACGAAAGTTATGCATTTATACTTATCTACTATATAAAAATACCTCTCTTTACTTATTAGGTATTATATAAACAATAACAAAATTGATGGCTGTTTTTATCACATTAAAAATATTGTCTACCGGCTGTTAGGTAGTTTCTACTGTACTTATAACAAGATTTCCAAATCCAAACAGATTGTGATAAGCTTTCCGCAATGTCAATTTTCCCATAACAGGTAAAAACAAAGCTTGAATATTTCCATTGGCAACTTTAAAGTATGGAAACCAAAATATGCCTACAGGACTTGCTTGCTGCTTGCAAAATATACCGCCGATTCCTTTGTGAGGCAAGAATAGATACTCAGGTTCACCACGATTCACCAGTTTGTCGAATGGCAAAATGGGCCGCTTTCCCTATCACCTCATTTTCCAAAGTTTACTAATTTTGAAAAATGCGGAGTTTTGCTTGTCATTTTTAAAATTGCGACCGATAACTTAATGCGTTTTCAGAGACAGTGTAGCATGTTCTTTTACTATTATATTATGAATCTACTACATTAATCTCGTATACTTTGCTTTTCCTATTGGAGCATAAGAAAATTTTGTGACTGTATCGATTGAAATATTATTTATCAGATTATTTTATATTTAACAAGAGTCTGCAACTTCAGAGTGCACTTGAGTAAACTGAGAGTTGACACCCAGATGTATACACAGACGTTTAATATATCTAAGTATACACACAATACATAAATATAAATAGTGTAGCAATTAGGTTCAGATAGCACACTTTGCAAGCATATATTTCTTATTTATCTAAAAAAAACGTATTTCAATTTCTCAAAACAAAAAAGAATTTTTCAGATCGGTTAATAAAATATGAATTTCTGAGGATTACAAACATAAAAAAAAACAATCAAATTAAGAATCATTTTTTCTTTTAATCCTTATGAATTCTGTTTTATTGAAGTTGGTTTGACAATATATAATAACAAACATACTTTCTAAATCGAAAAATCCATGCAGTTAGGCTTAAATATATATCTCGACAGAGGGTCGCGTGATTTGCCTAATATGGTAATGAGACCCGATATTCGATCCCAAACAAACTTGATATTGGTCGCAAACCAAGATTCGCTATACAGATATGTTTTGAATAAAATGTTTTACACAATTTTCATGTTAATACACACAATATATTCAGATACGTGTTGGTATGTCAAGATTTATTTATGACTTTCTTGTAATATCTCGTATTGTGCCACTTACTGTCGCCCCGTTAGTCAAATGGTTAGTGATCCTGACTACGCAATCGATATTGCTCGATTTGGGTTCTCGACAAAAAACCGTTTTATGTGATGAGCTAAACTTTGTGTTTCAGGATCTAAATGTTTGTCAAATAATTTCTTGAATATGTGTAGGTAACTGTATGTCAGTTCTTCCTACCTACCTTTGGCTTAATAGTGTCGGTATAACTACGTATTGTAAGTATAATTGATATAATCAATTTCATCATACTTGACATCACATTCATCGCACTTAAAGAGTCGCAGAGAAGAAGATACCGAGTTTGGGATTTTACCATATAATAAATAAATAAATAATAATAAATATTCAGGGGACAAATTACACTTACTGATCTAACCCCAAAGTAAGCAAATTATTTGCTTGTGTTATGGGTGTTAGTCAACGATACTAATACATAGAAATACATATATAAATACCAGAATATATTTAATAAACACCCAAACCCGGAAATACAAACATTTATGCTCATCACACAAATGCTTGTCCCCGTCGGGGATCGAACCCGAGCCCCGTTGATTGCGTAGTCAGGATCGCTAACCACTTGACCAACGGGGCGGTCAAACCAAATAAATGGTCAAACCATATAAAAGGCAAGTACCGGTACTAGCCGGCTTAGCGTAAGCCTTCCACTACTTACGTGAGAATGGAATAGGTATCTCTTTTACAGCCATCGTAGGTACCAACGATAATTAAAAGATGTCATATTTATTTTACAAATTACAATAACACAATAAGTTGCAATTAAACAATAATTTAGTGCACTAAGTAAGGTAATTAATAGTTTATCTGTGTTAAAGGTTTTCTGACCTGATGGGTAGAGACCTTTATAAATGCCCTAATTATAAAAGTAATTTATTAAAAACATAAAATTTCGGTTTATCACATGACAATGTAAGGTTTTAAGTATATTTTCCAATTACTATAAAAACGTCGTTTCGAAGATATTCCAAAATTAATTTTCTCTGTACTGCTAAACCGATACCAAACAAAATTAATTCCAAATTAGAATATGGAGGTAATTACACAAACAGGTAGATCGCATTCGTTTACATGCTTAATTAATGAGTACGCGAGCGAATTCCGAGTGAAATTGAACCTGCCTGTCAAATTGGTATTAACGGAGCCAATCAGAGATAAATAACCGGTGGTCCACGAGTCGGTAGCGTGGCTCGTTTCATTTACATGTCAATAACGAAAGGTAGGGAGAGGCATGCGGGTAAAAACAATGGCGGCTCTCCTTAGTTTGTATTCACAAACAAATATAATAAAATTTTTTGTATTAGATTAGTTTGACTTCTATGTTTTAATTGATACAATTTTATCAAGGCCGTTCTATTTTACTTGAAGTCTAATGCATTTAAAAAAACAATGATTTATGTTATTTATTCAGATTAAATCTTCTGAATTTAAAACAAACCAATATTATCATGTGTTATTTATTTAGTTTGAATTATGTTGTTTGATTACTGATTAGAAATTGTGAAAATATTTTTATATCTTAATTATTTTTAAACTTCAAATAAATTTTCTGTTATAGGTATATTTATTTTTATTGAATCTTATTTTTCTAATAATTTTAAAGATATTTTTTGAGTATTATATTTTAGTGTATGTATCACATGTTATATACCTATACATGAGTTAGAAACGGGCATTACTTACAATTTCACTTATTTATGTTTTTTTTTTTTTTTTTTTTTTTATATCATAAGATAGCAAACAAGCAGACGGGTCTCCTGATGGAAAGAGTCAACCGTCGCCTATAGACACCAAAGGTGTTAATGGTGCGTTGCTATCTTGTGGCGAGGTCTAATGCCACATGCATAAGTCTACCGGCTACCTTACCCTCCAAACCGGAACACGACAGTGACAAGCACTGACGCTATTGCGGCAGGAATAGGTAAGGCGGTGGTACCAGACCCGGGCGAGACAATGCAGAACTCTACCACCTAGTAGCCACGATGTTAGTGACTTGCATAGCCAATCAGTCGCCTTTTACGACATGCCTGGCAGAACAGCAGTTGGTCTATTCTTCAAAGGAGCCCGGAACCAACACGAGGAAGAAATTTTGTAATTTGAGAAATTTGAAGAAATTATGTAAAGAAAACACATTGTAAACTAGACTGTATTTTAGTGTAGTGGTTAGCCGACTTTTTTTAAATCATGAGGCCTTGCGTTCGATTCCCGGATCGTACACAAAGTAACTGATTTTTTTTGCGAAGGAAAATCTTAGGAACTGGACAAATGACATAATAGTTACTGTTTAGCAGCTCTAAGTCTGAGCTAGCAACTTAAATAAGTACAAAAGACCTTGGCTAATAAAAGAAATAGTCGATAAAGGTTAGTAGAATGCAGGAATGGGAATCATGTCTCATCACACCACCCAACAAACTGATGCATTATCGTGCTGTTTGGTTTATATCGCCTACTTCACAAGAAATTGCTTGATATTTTTTTTTCAATTTATTTATTTATTTAACTTTATAAAGGCGGACATAATGCCTATTGGCATTCTCCTCCAGTCAATCTTTGGGCAAACAGAAGGTATGTAAACGGTGCTTCAGAAAATATGTCATATAAGAACAAAGATCTTATTAAATTAAATATATACTACTTATACATTAGGGATTGCTAATAAAATCATGTATTTGTATATCATAGGTAGAGTACCAATCTCCGACAGATACTTGATTTACTTGCAATCGTTGTCGTAAGAAATTCCGCGCTCCTATAGAGCTCTGCAGTCATTAGCGACGATGGGGAAATCCATAAACCCACAAATTCTGCAACAATCATCTTTAATAGATGTGGTGGCCAATGATTATTATATATTTGTATTTATCAAAAAATATCTTCACGCCCGTATCCCCGAAGTTAGCCGGAGATATTTAGTCCCATAATGTGATAACAGGTTAGCCTATCGCCAACCGGGCACTTGGCCAATCCCGGGCAGCAATGTTTTATCATAAATGCTTGCTTATAATACATGCTTGATACTAATATTTTGATAACTAAAAACAATATTAAACTCTGGGTATTAGTATTTTTTGCCTCAATTGTTTGAGGAAATATTTTTTGATTAATTTCTTGACTTTGGTTAATAAATTTATATAAATTGATTTATAACATAATTATTATCGTAATATAATAATAATAATAATATAATAAATCGATTTTAAAATCAACCAAATGAATATAAAACGTAATTACGGCTATACTCGTCGCCATGTTTGCGCGAATGACAATAATTTTTAATTTGAGAATTTAAAAATAAAGAGAAAAGTCTTATTATGTTGTGTTAGATTCCATCTAAATTTCTTTACCTTATCGAAAAACCACAGATAATATACAGAAAAGTCGTAGGTTTTTAATATTATCGCATGTTATAATGTTCCTCTACTGGGTACTGTAGTGTCCGGGACGTAAGACGATATAAAATAATTGGGTACCACAGTACCCTGGACGTGCAAGTGGTTATGTAAAAAAATATTGGATGTGTTTTATATTTGTGGTTATCATTACATCATAGTCACTTTAAAGTGTCCGGTTTACATGTTTAAAGTGTAATGACACATTTATTGCCTCGAATACTCCCCCTGACTTTGTATTCAGTGTCGCTATCCATCACATTCGACCAGTGAAGAGGCCAAAGAGTTAATAATGTGTTACGTGATGGTTTCTAAGCGTGTGAAATTCATTTGGAATGCGCATACACTATTTCAGTTAATTAAGCTGTAGCCAGTAGATTTTGATTAAAATACGACACCTTTGATCGATAGGTATTTGTTATCTTAGTAAAAAATACATTTGGTGAAATAATATTATTAGCCTTCTTAACCTTATTTTTCTCTCTTTATTCATCTCTTATCTGTATCTTCTCTTTTTCTATTAGGCAGTTCGTAGAAAACGTAAGACGGCTAGCCAAAGCTTATAGAGCTTTTTAATGCCGTGTTCCGGTTCGATGGATAAGGTAGCCAGTAACTTATGTACCCTATCTATATAACCAACCCATTACGCGGATCACAAGAACAGCAACGCACCATTAGCATCTTTGGTCCCTATAGGTGATGTTTATCTCTTTCTATTAGGAAATCTATCTGATTTTTTTTTGTTATAATATGGTACAAAAATAAATCAAAATTTAATTATCGTACGTTTGTATCAGCAAAACTCTTTTATAGCTTAGAAGGGTTATTGGATGATTTGAATGAATGATTATTGGATGATCGATAAAAATACGAAAATATTACCCTAAATACTTTGGTACTAGAGTGTACTTTATTATAACTGAATTGCACAAAACACAACGTGTATGCCAATTATCTACTACATATTTTTGGAGTTGTCGATTGGCACACCAATAAATTAACTTCGTGCGAATCACATACAGAAAAAAAAAATTAGGAAAATGTCAATTCGCACAATTCGTGCAAGTTAAATTCGTGCGAATCATCCACCCGCTTAGTACACCGTTGTTTGTTATTGCTGATGGCTCTTGTAATGAAAAAAAGATTACTACCTAAATAACAAGGTTGGTGCGTTGCTATTCGAGTAGGAAATGTGTAATTCTACATTCAAAAGCTTACCAGCTATTTTGTCCTCAAAATCGGAATATGACCGCGGCTAGTATAAACGCTAATACAGTAAGAATACGTAAAATTTGACAGTCATTTACACCTCGATTGGCCTTCTATACATATATAAATCTTCCTTCTATATCCTATAGCTATACTTTTAAATAGTATTATTAAATGAAAATAATAAAATATATAAAAATGACCCCGTTAAATACAGTTACGTATTTATTTTCTAATTTAAAAGGGTTTATAATATAAATTCAATACTGGTTTTGCCACAAATTTATGAATTGAGTACATCTTAATAAAGATTTTATGCGACTCCAAATATTTCCAAAAATAATAAGCTTATCAATGGGTCAAGGTAAAACTACTTAGGTACATGCTTATCTTATTAAAACCGGCTATGGAAATATCATTCAATTATTTATAATTTGACATTTTGAATTTATAGCTAGTAGATACTATTGTATTTCTTCAATAAGATATCAAACAAGCAGATGGCTCTCTTGATGGATAGACAAACCATCACCTATTGAAACCAAAGATACTAATGGTACGTTGCTATGCGTGTGGCGGGATGGCAATGCCACATGCATAAATCCTACGGCAATCTTGCTCTCCAAACCGGAACATGACAATGACAAGCATTGACGCTGTTGCGGCAGAAATAGTTTTGGGGAATATAAAAGGGGAAAAATAAAATTAAGAGCGTGTATTCGATTTGCACCGAAAACTTTATGTTTTCTAGTATTTTCAAGTGCAATATTGTAATAATGTGAGCAGGTTATTCGAAGCATATTGCAGTTTTTGAAAGATGAAGATTTGATTTAGTGCACTACAGAGCAAGAATATAATTTTTGATAACGGTTTTTTAAAACGAAGTCAATCCCTGTATAGTGTTTTACGTAAATAGGCTTCAGAGTTATATTTCAGGATAAATATAACCATTGTAATATGTCATAATTATTTATTTTATGCATTTTACCAACAGGATATATGGTCCTAAAGTGCAACACAGAGCCAAAATGAGGAAAATATTAGCTGCCTTTTCCTCCCCCCCCCCTTCCCCCCTCGGTACGTCCATGTTTATATAATATTCTTTAATACTTATAGTGTTTATTTACAAAATGAGTGTATTCTATCATTTCCCGTGTTGGTCCAGGCTTCTTTGAAGAATAGGCAAACTGCCGTTCTGCAAGGAAGGTCGTAAAATGCGACTGATTGGCTACACGTGTCACTACCATCGTGACTAATATGTGGTAGAGATCCGCAACATCTCACCCGGGCATTTGGCACCACCGCCTTACCTATTCTGCCGCAATAACGTCAATGTTTGTAATTGTAGCGTTCCGGTTTGGAGGGTAATTTAGCCGATAGTATATATATATATATAGAACTTATACATGTGCTACTACCATAAAAGCCACATGGATAGCAACGCACCATTAACATCTTTGGTGTCTATAGGCGATGGTTTCTCTTTTCACCAGGAGAGCCATCTGCTTGTTTGCTATCTTGATATAAAAAATATATCCTATAGTATAGATATGTGCATTTCGATATGAATTAAATGCTATTTTTCTCTTAGAAATATTGTTACTTTTAGTACAGTAGCGCCATTATAACGTCAGATTATTGAGTATTGAAGTAGTCTAAGACTGTACTTAAAATGTGCGTTATAAATACAGTAGAAAGTTTTATATTTCTTTTATGATCTTACCATCGATCATAGATAACTTTTTTGTATTTAATGAACATATAAACAAGTTTTTAAGGTTTATTCATCTTCTTTAACAATAAACAATAAAAAATGGCGATGTTTAGGCATAAATTGACAATAAAGTCAAAAGAATATTAATGCTGAAACAGCTCATTAAAACTGTAGGTATAACTGCAAAGTTCTAACTTTCGTATTATGTCATGCACTATTTTTAAGTGCAGTCACAAGAATTATTACTTACATATTTTGTTACCTAAAATAATTTTGGTTGGTTGGTTTAAAGTTGTTCGAAGAAGTGCATAATCTATACCAGTTATTGGAATCAACGCGGACCGGCTTTCAGTAAAATCCATTGGTCGCGTACGTGACCTCTTCTCGAGTCAGCAATTCCGAGACGCGCTTCCGAAATCGATTGTTTTTCTGCTTAGCGTAATATTTGTATAATATCTGCATGAACTTTGTTAGAATGATAATCATCAATAAATAAATAATAAAATATATAAGTTAATTAATTTAAATAAATACACAAGTGTATTTGTTATTTAATACATACCGGCTAAGGAGTTTTGATTCGATTTTGTTTTCGTATCAAAACGAATTATCACGTAGATGCCACTTACTTGGATCGGTTTTAAGGCTAAAAAACTATCTAATTACAAAAGTTCGGAGAAAAAAATTATATGCAAATAGGTATACAACACCCAAAAAAATTACTTATATTACTTTATATGAATCATATACCTACTTATGATTTATATTTTTCCCGGTGTTGGGCCGGGCTCCTTTGAAAGATAGACCATCTTCCATTTTGCCAGGCAGTTCGTAAAAGGCGAACGATTTTTCATACGAGACACTACCATAATGACGCCCAAGTAGGTGATAGAGCTCTGCATCTTCTCGGCCGGGTGTGGATCCACTACTTTACCTATTCCCGCCGCAATAGCGTTGATGCTTGTCGCTGTCGTGTTCCTGTAAACTTACGCGTTTGGCATTAACACCCCGATACACGCATAGCAAATCATGGTGTATTGCATCATCAACACCTTTGGTGTCTACATGCGATTGTTTTCTTTTCCATCAAAAGAGTCATCTGCTTATTTGCTCACTTATAATATAAAAAATACCAAGATAATAATTTAAATTATTTTACAAAGTGAGGCGCCTGCCTTGTGAGCTACTTGAAAGTCATAACGTAATTTAAGATAGAGCTGTGATAGAGCTGTTTAGTCAAATAATTAATTAGTATTATCTAAATGATACAATTTTGTTTTATTTATTTGGAAGAAAAGGCTTGGAAATTAATTCTCTTTTACAGCATTATTTGCCTGCCTCATTGCAATAAATGTTTTTTTCGAAATAACAATACCGCAACAGTGATAGCCTGAGGAACTACAACAGCGATAACAGGCTAATAGATTGCTCACCCTGATATTTACTTTTAATTTTGGGAAAATAACGCCAGTGCAAGCGTTTGTTAGAAATAGAATAAATAGATTTTTATACAAGTATTTAAATATACAATATTTAAACGTATAAACCATCTTGACGTATGCCCGTATAAATACAAATTGACTTCTACCTAAAATATGATGTCCGAAACAAAAGAAAATGAATTTCATCAAAAGAATCCTAACCTCACGTGATGTTCGTTTGGGGACACAATTTTGTATAGCAGGTGGGCGAATTTAAGGGCATTGATAGAAGGGGGCGACATGGTCTCCTTTTTTATATTATTGAGGTTCTGGCCGCTTGGGAACGCTTAGCTTGCCTTGAGAATTCAATCGAGACAATTTCCAACAAATAACCTAACCTTACCTTAAATGGAAAAGGTGTATTATAAACAGAATTCGTGTAACTAAACTATATAGATATAACAGGTAATTCTGTAAACTTTAGCTAATAGTTGATTTTGTAGACCGATATTAAAACAAGTCAGACAGAATGTTACTAGCTGATATAGTTTTCAGATTACTGGCTTGGTTTGGTGCCTTGCCTATTTCTTAATCTTTTTTCAACATAACGCCACTATTTTCGCTATATATTTTTGACTAGACGAAGAGGTAACATTTCTTATATTTGAAGGTATACATTTTTTAGTTTTTTTTTTAAATTTCAAAACAAAGTATACCTATACACAAGTATTGTAACTTCAAGTAATTCTTATAATGAAGTTTTACTAAGAGCCGAAGATGAAGAACATTAACTTTTATTTAGGTACTTTAAACTTTTGTATAGATACTTATTTATATGGATAAACATATGAAATAAAGCAATTATTATATTATTATTATTATAAAATATAAGTACCTATACAGTTTACAATAAACTTGGAGGCATCCATGACAATGTGTAAAGATTGTGAAATTCAATTCAACCATGAAAGTGTACGAAGGTATTTTTATTGATTACTAATTAACATAATTTTTGTATTCAAAATACCTAGATATCTATCAAGATAGCAATATTCAAATTTCGTAACTCTGCAGAAATTGTTAAGGTTCATGGCAAAAATGTTTGGTATCTCTCTTTGATCACATTTGCTGTTCTGACATTGAGTAAAAATGGCACTTGTAATTACGAAATTTCAAATATTGTTAAAATAATAAGTCTCTTTCTAAAATAACGTTTAATGATATTGCCATTGAGTTTATTTTTCAAATATTTTGCCTTATGTATCCACCTAAAATAACTTAGTTAATATTAATTTATTTACGTAATATTTTTTACCCTCTTGTTGCCAGGAATTTATGTATGAGACTTAAAAATAATCGGTAATATAGTAGGTAATATATTGAAGTTATTATTTAGTTAATAATAGTGTAATTAAAGGGGGATTAGGTACATTTATATGATAAGTATGTTTCTTGCGTTCATTATAAAAATGTTGTAATGAACTTGTTTCATTAGGAAAAGTACCTAAGTGAAATAAATTAAAAACCTGTTATTTAATGATTATTAAGATAACCCGCAACTAGGTAACAAACGTAATAATTAACTAAACGAAAAACTTTGATAAGGATTCCGGTTTTTAAAACATGTACCAATATATCCACAATTTGTATTCTATCAATTTTTTATAGGCGGGGTAAATACAGTTTTCATATCAGAAAAGATACAGACGAAAACTTGTTTGGTTTTACCCCTGATTATATTTGAACATTTATTCCTTGAATATCGTGTACACAATATAATAAGCCTCTCGGGCGGTTGGATGGAGCCGAAAGAAATACTGTCGTGTCTCATTCTTACATTTTACGTGAGCTATGAAGGGATGTAGGTAGAAATGGAGCGGACAGAGAAAATCTCTTGAGCTGTGTTAAAGTTCAAATGTACCTGTACCGTTCGCAAATAGCTTTGTTATTTTTTCATATTGCAGGAATAAAAATACTTATTGATAACTTGAGCTTTAGTAAATGGCCTATTGCAAATGATTATTAAAACCAGTGATTAAAAAGTGGTCAGAATTCGACCGTAATTCGCAGAATTATAAATCTTAGCATTCTGCTCTTTTCTTATATAGGTACGTTAATTTAAGTTATGCTAATTCTTACTTTCTTGCACACCAACAACAACCTTAAAAAGGAATCGGAAGGTTTTGTTTTTAATACATATTACATAATAGGTAAATAACTACTAAAAAATTTAGTGTATTAAATACGTCTTGCCTCGGTTTGGTATCACTACCGTGTCTTTTCCTATTATCCCTTAACTATTTTCTAGCATCATTAGAGAGAAAGGTAGCCGGTAAACTTATGCACGTGGCATTACCATCTCGCCATACGGATGACAACGCATTATTAGTATCTTTGTTGTCTATAGGTAAAGCAATGATCTATCCATCTGGGAAGCTGTCGTATGATATAAAATATAATAATAATAACAACAAAAACTACATTATTACTACAACAGCTTTTACTAACTCTAAAGTATGATATCATTTGAAAATTTTAGCGTGTCGATAATTGAAATTATAATCGATAACGAAATTTCACCCACACTGACAAACCAGAAAGCGAATGGATATAATGAGCATTTAACTTTTTACTTAAATTTTAAATGACAATTATTTTGTTAAACGAGGGTTATTTTATTGCATTTATATTATTATCTAATTATGAGTTTTTCATAATTGTAGGTTATATTTATGTATTATAAATTTGTATAATTACTTTAAAGCCCATTATTATATCCCCTGTTCAGGTAGTATCCAAGACAGCGTGTTAATAATAAGCGGGAATACATGTTTTTTTTTCAAACATGATTCTACTTCGCTGAATCAGAATAAATAATTTCCTCACCTTCGTTATAATGATTTACAAATCTAAAAAATAGTTGTTCAGCGGATACAGTTTCAAGACATATTGCCAAAAATACCTACCTGAAGCCAAAAAATATTAAACTAAACGAAGTCGTATTGCGAATGATATAAGGCATAGTTCATTTTAAGCACGCTTGTTTTTGTAACATTGATTAAATTAGACTATTTCAATGTTTATGTGTATATTCTTAAGGACCAAATTTGATTGTCGTACTTTGTGTTTCAAGGATAATGCGAAATCTTGAGGCTTTTATTTATGCCCAAAAGTTTCTTCAAACCGTAATGATATTTCCAAACAAAAACAAGAAAACACGTTGAGTTAATTTTATTTTAAGAACAAGAAGTTTATTTTTTAAGTTTGATCGACGCACAGGTGGTTTTTAATATTTAAGGCATATTTAAGTTTCTAGTGTCTATATATCAGAAAGACGTTCTTATATAGATAAATAGGTAGGTACTAATAGTTTTCTATCCTAGGTCTTTTTTGCCTTTAAGATTGTGGACATCACTGTTTAATATGGGTAACTTTTCGTGTTTAATATATTTGCTTTAAACTTACTGTTTTTAAAAGTCAAATATAAATAGGTATGTAATACCTAATTTTATGTTTCTAACTTCCTTTATGTATCTATGCGGTAATCAATTTTCTTATAATTTTGTTTTAATGACAAAACATTTGTAAATAATGTTAGTTTACAACACTAATAGTCTTTCTTAGTTACTTATATTAATATTGACTTGTCAAATATTTACTAAGTACATATAGGTACCTACAGCTGATTAATATTAATGTACATACGAGTAGGTATTTCAGCAATATAGAGATTTCTTTTATCCAAAGACAATAAATGTCGGACTTTGCGCATTTCATAACACAAAAATAATTAGAAAATACGAAAGTACTGATCAAAATTATAAATGTGATGAATTTCACCTGTAACGATGAACTCATTTAATTAGTTATACGTATGTATAGCTAGCGATCAGTACAATCGACGTAATCGATCATATAGCAAAGAAGAATTTCGCCGCCTCGAGCCTGTCGACACTAGCTCAGCGGAAGAGCGTCCCGGCTTTAGGGAAATGGTCGCAGGTTCAAATCCCGCGTGTCGATATTTTTCTTTGTTGTTTTTAAGGTTTTTCCAGATTCCCAAGCACGGGGTGAGTGCTATAACACAAAAATATTTTCAGAAATCCACCACCCCAAGTCTAAAGTTAATCCTATTGTCTTGTAGACGATTTAAAAAACTTAAACCAACTTTTAGTTACTATAATTACCAACACAGGAAAATCGCACTAAACGCGTTTTATATTTATTGCATAACAGTAAAAAGCGAATATAATATAGATAATCAATTTTTTTCAACATAATATACATTCGTTATCATCTTGTCAACCTTTTAAAATAATTTTAATAAAACAGAACCAAAAATACAAACATCTACAGACCTGGATAGGGGCCGTTGCAATTGTACATTAAAGGATATACTTAAATCATTGAGAACAGTAAGTAGGGAAATAGATATACATTAAGTGAGAATAGTAAGTACTTAGTGAATGTTTTATTTAACTCAAAGGAAAACTGCAAACAACCAACTCACCATTTCCTGTTTATGCATCCCATTTTCTATTTTTCCGGAATCCTGCATCTGATCTTCACAAAATTAAAACAGATCCACTCAGAAAGTAGACAGGTATACCCTTTTCAACAAAACAAGATTTTTCTTGTTTTGTTGAAAAGGGTTTATCTTAAATAATTTGATTTTTTTAAATTATTTGACAATTCATCATATTTATGTGTAGGCATAGTTAACTTATTTTTTTTTAATTAATAGGATTTTTAGTTTGCATTTTTGGTTCTGTTTGTGTTGGTTCCGGGTTCCTTTTAAGAATAGACCAACTGCCGTTCTGCCAGGCAGGTCGTAAAAGGTGACCGATTGGCTATGCGAGTCACTAGGTGGTAGAGTTCTGTATTGTCTCGCCCGGGTCTGGTACCACCGCCTTACCTATTCCTGCCGCAACAGCGTCAGTGCTTGTCGCTGTCGTGTTCCGGTTTGGAGGGTAAGGCAGCCGGTAAACTTATGCATGTGGCATTAGACCTCGCCACAAGATAGCAACGCACCATTAACACCTTTGGTGTCTATAGGCGATGGTTGACTCTTTCCATCAGGAGACCCATCTGCTTGTTTGCTATCTTATGATATAAAAAAAGCTACTGTTTGATGAAAATATACGCATTAAAACCCTTTATAAACAGAAGTTAGATCATATCCAAAGTTTGTAACCTATGTTGCACAATAACTTACTCAACATAAAAAATGCGTTTTGGGCCACGCGCCATATAGAGTTCCATTACCGTGAGTTACCCATCGCAATAATGCGGACTAAGAATGGAGTTTTTTTATTGTTTTTTACTATGAAGATTTTTACTTATTTTTAAAACCAATGACGGATATACCAGCACCATAATTTCACCGCGTATAGAAGCTTCTCCAAGTCCGTTTTATAATAAAGCTTTATAAACGAATAGTATAATTGAAAAATCGTTTTTGCAAGCCTACAATGTTTATAAAAAATTATCTAACGGTACCGATACGAGATAAAAAATTAATATTTCTACGTTACGTACGTACCTTCCTAATTTTTTAAATATTTTATTTTATCACTTTTTACTTTTTAGCCGTACCTAAGTATTCGTGCCAAATTACAGCTTTCTAGTACTAAGTATTTCTGAGCTACGCTACGGACGGACGGACATAGTGACACTGTAAGGAAGGAAGGAGTTTACTTCGGAACCCTAAAAAAGAGTGAAATTTAATGACAATTGATGCACATTAATTGTGATCCTATAAATATAATATGTAAAATAATTTATAGAAAAGGATAGTGTAGAAAGATATGTTAATTTCATTAAGCCGAACTAATTTACAACATTGAGTAGGTAAATATTCCAGTCGACATTTAAACCAATAAATAACGCCCACTTCGCTTGAGTCGGTGATAATCTGTAAAAGCTACTTACGTATGCCTCCAACTATTATGCGATTGGATAAGTAGTTTTCCTTTATAATGTAACCGATATGTTATCGTAAATTAACTTAAAATACCTACTACTTAAAATATTTCTTGTTTTAGATTGACATAAATCGTTAATAAAAACATCAGGTAGGTACCTACCTATTATATTGATAGCTACTTTGGAAAGATTTACATTATTTAAAAATGAGAAATAATAATTATTTATTTTATCTATTTGTAATTAGATAAACTTAAGATTAGCTTATTTCATGTAGATATAAGTTCATTGCAATTTACATTCTGCTTCAGAGGAAAGTAGATGTATCTTCAAAAGGGGCATGAATCGATTATTTACAACATCGCAACTACGAGTACCTGATTATCTAGAAATATTAAATTTGTATTATTTTAGATTTAAATAAAAATTTAATTTAATTAGAAATTTCCGCAATGTAGAGCCTATGTAAATGATGAAATTCAAATATTTTTTTGTAGTTAGGTATGTAAGTACCTATGCAAAATTCATTAATATGATTTATACATTTATAGATATATACAATCATCATATTATCTATATATATATATATATAAATCAATTGCTGTTCATTAGTCTCGCTAAAACTCGAGAACGGCTGGACCGATTTGGCTAATTTTGGTTTTAAAATATTCATGTAGGTTCAGGTTGAGTTTCAAAGGTGCAAAAATTTAGAAAAAAAATACGGAAAATGAGACACAAAGTTGGCAGAACAAACGTTTGCCGGATTAGCTAGTAATATATAAAACGTAGCCCCACTACCAGATGCTTTATTATATCCCACGATCAGTCTTTTATTTTCTGGGTTAAAAGTATTTTTTACGTTAAAAAAATGAGAGGTATCATATGGACTTTCGTTTGGAATGGAGTTCCTTTTGCTTTATCAGAGTGTGACAGTAACTTGAAGGAGGTATCAAGTTTAAATGGACGAACGATTCATTTGTATGAAAAATATCGATACATGACAAGGGAGCAAGAACCCTATTCACAGTTATGAAGTAATAATTTTGTAATTTTTGTAAAAATGAGGTAATTTAAAAAAATACTTAATTATTTATATCCATAGAAAAGGGCATTAAAATTTTAAAATTGTGAAACTTTTTAGATACTCCCAAAATTGATGGTAAATTTTATCGATTGAAAAAGTTTGTTTCTTAGGTGATCGGGAAATGCCTCAAAAGTCACTGCAAAATGGTTGCTTTTTGTATGTATTTTGGTGTCGTTTATTCGAAGTTGGGTATTTTTTGGTCTAGTCCTTCAGCTCGTAAACAATCACCTGTGATAACGAACTTCTTACGAAAGGACATGAATTATTTACATACCTACTTAGTAAATTTCCCGACAATCCTGGATAACTTTCATAGTAAAAATCTCTTTGTATGGTTTATATTACTTGAAAATGTTGTAGGAACAACATATTTATTCAGAATAGAAAATTGTGTAAGTCACGTGTGGGTATAAAGTACCTGTGTACCAAGTTTCATCAAAATACGTTTAGCTGTTATGGCGTAGTGATGCAACAAACACGTCATTTACCTATGCACACATTAACTTAAAAGGATTCTGCACATTGGCCGATATAGTTTTAATTTATTTTAATAAGTGCCTCAGACGTAGCGTTGGCATCGTGGTTTTGCTATGAAATAACCTGTTTCTCCATACCAATTATAAATTTGGCCTTCGAAGGTATATGTTACCGATTACGGTTTCCCTCAAGGCCAATATTATTTAAACATGAATGTTACGTTAACATAAAAGGTACTAAAAATGTACACAATTACCTTAAAACATTAATAGGTATATTTAACACTTTACACCTACATCAAATTTTGTTATTAACAAACCCCGTCCAATGTAGCTACATAAAAGTAAAAACCGGGATTCCAAAACTTGAATAGGTTTAAAACTTGTTAGAAAAAGAAATTTATGTTTTGTCATAAGAAACTAAATAGGTAGTTTATTTTTTTACAAAAAATCATTATTTAAGAAACAAACATTACTTGACAAACATATTCTTGTTTTTTTCTGTATTTATTATTCTATATTTACCTAACTTGAATATTTGCCTTTTATCGAAAATTGCTATAGGAATTGCGCCTAGATTTGTATTAGTCATTTAATATCGATGTATCGATAATTAGGTATATATAGCTAGTAGGTGTACAATATAAATTTGTTTACTTATAAATAACAAATATACAATATAACAATGTCAAATGTTTAAATTACTAAACTAAGTCGGTTTCAAATAAGATAAAGTATATAAATATTCACCGAAATTCCATCATTAGTGGACTACAATTATTTAAAATAGAATAATTCTGAAGTAGTACCAGTAACCAAGTTTAATGTTAGAATCTTTAGGAAATTGAGGGAATTCCTTTAAAAATTTTAGTGACTTATGTTGTATTTTATCGTATATTGTAAATATTCACAAAAATTTGATGAAGATCGAGTTGAAAATTCTAGAAATGGGAAGATTGTTTTATTTGATACGACTAACAGTAGCTGATCAGTTGATACCATATGATAGAGTAGGTATCTATAGTGATCTTAATATATATTAATATGGCTTTCCAATGTTTTTTTTTTTCATTTCATTGATTGATTTTTTTCAATGATTGATTCAAAAATTTCTTTTTAATCTTAATTTAATTTTATTGCTAATCTCAATTATGTTAATATTTTATTTATAATTTAGTTTTAATAACCCAGTTTTATTTATTAGCATAGAATATTATGGACTATTTTTTGTAAAAAAAGGAGTTTGAAATAAATGAATTATTATTATTATTTTCTGTCCGTATGGCGGGATGGTAATACCACATGCATAGGTTTATCGGCTACCTTGCTCTCCAAACTTAAACACTCCAGTGACAAGTTAGTCTATTAAAGAAGTAGATATATTTACCTACTTCAGGTATATTTTTTATATCATAGGGTAGCAAAAAAGCAAATGGATTTCCTGATGGAAAGACACAACCATCGCTTATAGATACCAGAGATGTTAATAAGGCGTTGCTATCCGTATTCCAGTGATTACCTTACCCGCCGAACTAGAACACGATAGTGATAGGAACCGACGCTGTTGCGACAGGAAAAGGTAAGGCAGTGGTACGAGACTATACGATACTTGCTATGTAATACAATGCGATGCGTTATAATGTAAAACTCTACCTCCTAGTTAGTAGGGGCGATGTATGTGACACATGTTACCTTGCCTTTTCTCACCTTTTACAAGATGCGTACCAGAAAGGCAATTCTTTTCTTTGCATAGGACTCGGATTAACACGGGGAATAATACTGGGTATAGGAACTGGTTGATTATATATCATTAGGTATATGAAAAAAAAACAAGCATAATTAATTATTAGTAAGAGTGTGTCTCTTTTGATAGTCTTTGTGAGTTTTTATATTTTATAAATAATTATTTTTAACAATATATATGTCGAAGTGAAATTGTCAATAGCCGTTAGATTATAATCTACCTAGGGATTTGATAATTTGGTTAAGTTAGGTTAGCAGTTAAATTATAATATTACTTAGGTAGATTATAATCTAACAGTATTGACAATTTCACTGCGACATATATACTACAACATTAGGTACCTACATCACATCTCTCTACAAAAAAATATGGAAAAGATTCACAAACTCAAAATGGCCATGTAAAGGGTCTTTTTTATATCATAAGATAGCAAACAAGCACATGGATCTCCTGATGGAAAGAGTCAACCAGCGCCTATAGACACCAAAGACGTTAATAGTGCGTTGCTATCTTGTGGCGAGGTTTATCATATGCATGTGTTTGCCGGCTACCTTACCATCCAAACCCGAACACGACAGTGATTAGAACTTTTGCAATCACGTCAGTAATAGATAAGGCGGTGGTACTTGACCCGGGAAAAACAATGCAGAACTCTCTACCACCTACTTGCCATGATGGTGGTGACTCGCATAGCCAGTCGGTCGCCTTTTGCGACCTGCCTGGCAGAACGGCGATTGGCCTATTCTTCAAAGGAGCCCGGATTCATTTGCTGATTAAGTCAATTTTTGACATAATATGTTTTATAATCACCAATTATTTTAGCTTTACATAGTAAGGCGGTTCTATTAACAAATTAGACGTAAATATAGTTATGTACTTTTATATAATAGTTCGATTTTTTTTTATCAAAATGCACATGTTTTAATATATTAAATGTCGAACGCTAAGAACAGTAGGTATTTTTAAAACTTAAAGTGGGTATTTCTGGGCCAAATATAGAATTTTTACATAATATTACCGTTCGATATCATCGCTATGTACCTATATGTATTCTCAGACAGCCAATTATCATACGTAGCTATTTTGGGCATAATTATAAAGAAAGAGGCAGGTGTGTTGTCTAGTGATCCATGTCTATTAAATAATAATGTCAATGTGTCAATAAAAGAACAGTCATCAGATATCTGTTGTGGTGTACTGGCTGGTTATTTTTGTGATTTTTTGAAGTTGGAATTTATCGTGAAAAATTATGTTTGGTAATTAATTGTTATCAGAAAAAAAAATAGGTAAGCTTTTATTATAAATAACTACATAAAAAATAGCTAAATACAAAATTTAAGTATGTAATCAATCCGTTTGATTGCCCGTCACAGAAGTTTTACCATTCAACATTTTGATTAATTTTAACCTTTGAAGAATTGACCATCTGCCATTCTATCAGACAGTTCGTAAGAGGCGAAAATTTGGCTATACGTTTTATTACCATCGATTCTACTAGGTGGTAGAGCTCTGCATTTTCTCGCCCGGGTCTGGTACCATCGCCTTATCTATTCCTGCCGCAGTTGTGTCAGTGCTGGTGACTGTCATGTTCTAGTTTGCGTAGTAAGGTAGCCTGTAAACTTATGCGTGTGGCTTTAAGAACCCGTCACACGATACATTAACATCTTTAGCGTCTGTAAGCCATGATTGTCTCTTTCCATCAGGAGTTATCAGTTTTTTTTGATATTTTATGATATATTAAAAAAAAGCTTTAATAAAAATAAGCGCTGATATCTATTTTAACTGCTGACGAGACAAATTTTATTTCCTTATTATTTTAATATATATACCTATTCGTAGGTAACAAAGCATAAATGTTAGGTCATCTCCGAGAAAAAACATGGCTTTATAATAATTTTTTAAATGTTTATTGTTGTTTACATTTTAGCTAAATATTACATACCTTACGTACCATGCCTGTAAAGGTAACCTTGAACACTTACACGTTGTCTATATCTAAACCAGAAAGATATTCTATAGACGGTAACGAAAACCTATAAAAAATTAATATGTTAAATTTGGTAAGTATGTGTTTCATCTTTTTAAGCCAGATATACGTATATAGCACTTTTGTCTCTTGTTTACTTATAAACATACACACTTGAAAATATTTTAAAAGCTTATTAAAAAAATCTGTACAAAAATATTTTACGAGTGAATTGTAATCAAGTTGTTGGGGTATTACAGTGGCATTACATGTGGATCTCAACGAGAAATCCTGTAGGCTTATTTGTGTAAAGAATATGTGAGCTTACAGGGATAAAACGAAATTTTCGGTTGGAGAAACATCTAATATAGTAGATATATCACATAGAAAGGGATTCTTTTTTATTTCTTTGACTAGTTAATTTAGGTTATTTATAAATTACAAAAGCCTTTTTTAATTAAATATTATAAGGCATGTAAAGGAAGTTAAATGAGTGTAAAATTACGACAGATAAGCACGACTATTCTTTCTTTAAAAATACAGGGCGCTTATCACAACAGAGGTTAACAAACTATGAGAAGTCACGTAGTTACTCCGACGCATTTGCATCCAAACTCGAATTCCTGTCGACCGGCACCAATACTTGTCAAATAGGTTTTATTAAAAATGCTCACGCGAAATAAATATAACATTTTATAGTATAAATTTGTATTTCCCATTGGAATTATCTTACATCCTATTGATTAGAAGGACAAGTGCTATCTTCAAAGCAGATTATAATGTATATTAATTATATACCTAGTTATTTAAGGAATATTTACTTATATATTTTTAAATATATAATGATTTGGGGTTAGATTAGGGTTTGGAAGAAACGACTCGTGTAAAAGTGAAAAAGGTAATGAAAATCCGTTTATTTAGATACATACAGACAAAACAGATGTGCCGATCAAATATGGATACATACAACCAGAGAAGAGAGAAGAAAAATAATCGTGCCATGATCTAGATCAATACTTCCAATTCAAAAGTGGTATACGTAATTACGTAGATACTCCTGAGGTTACGTGCAGTTATGTATAGTGCTGTGCGCGGTCATCTATTACATCATTGAAGACTGTGTATTTAACCAACAAAAAACATTGACACAAACAGCCAACCTCAAAATATATTGAGTTCCAGTTTGCTTGGAAAACTCTTTTAAAAATGCTGTAAACTGCCGTTTACGAACTGCTAAATAGGAAATCATTCAATCATCAACAGGATAGTCTTTTTACAATAGGGGGATTGAACCTGAACCGTTGATGTAAGTGTAGTTTATAGCTTACCTATGGGATACGCCAGTTCGATTTAGTATTTGAAACAATAGGTATACATAAAAAAATAAATATTAACTACTGATCTAGTTGATCTAAGACCAGTGAGTTTATATTATAAAGAGAGAATCGTAGAAAAAGCAAGGCAAGTCTGCTTTGATTGTAATGTTTCTTTCTATTCTTTCAACTCGCACTTTGGCGCTTTTTAGGGTTCCGGACCTAAAAGATTACCATCCCGATCCGTACCTATTACTAAGTCTCCTCTTTCTGTCTGTCACCATGCTGTATCTCATAAACTGTGATAGCTAGAAGGCTGAAATTTTCACAAATTATGTATTTTCGTTGCCGTTATAACAGCAAATACTAAAAATAAAAAATGAAAATATTAAGGGGGGTCCGTATACAATATAACAAAATTTGCTCACAATAACAGTGAGCTTCTTTAAATCTAGTGATTTTATTAATATTATAAATATATTTTAAATATTTGTAAAGATGTTTGTATGTTTGTTACTTAATACCTAACATGCCAACGATTAAAGGAATTAGCATGAAATTTCAGAAATGAAGTCATCAGGATTAAAATTATCATTATTAAAATATCTATCCTACCTTGATAGATAACTTAATGCTGAAAAAGGTATCGTTATCGGTTTGAAATGAGTTAATCACATATTTTAGTAGGTAGTGCGGTTCTGCAGCGTTCCGAATGAATTTGGTACTACCGCCTTACCATAATAATTTAATTTCGACTTGAAGCGTAGGTACCTAAAATAGATAATAAACGCTGTTAATATTTATGGTGTCTGCAAAGGATTGTTACGTAATAACGTAATTTAATTTTTGATATCCCGTAATATTTAAAAAAATGCGTGGGTCTAGGAAGATATTAACATCAGCATGTAATTTTTTTACCCACGACCATCAAATCATAAAGACAAAGGTCTGTAGTAACCATATTAAAAGCCCGTTGAAATGCCGTACGTTCAGATGTAGCACGTAAAGTATTATATATTATACAGATTCTCATGTTCAATGTTACTTTATATTAGGCATCGACGAGAGTGTATTTGCCATTTACACGCATCATAGTGATATTAATCCTTGTTATTTAAAATCGTAACGTGATAAGCAAATAATTTACTTCTTATTGTACGCACTAAACTAGGAAAGCGTGAATCAGAGTCTAAATATGAAAACATATAGAGTTATGTCTGGTGGCTATTATATTCAATTTACGAAATATTCCTACTAGGTTGACGTCTGCGCTGATATTATAAGATAGGTACATTATGTATATAGGCACAGACTGTGTAGAGGCCATGAAGTACTATTATTAAATACAGCTCATGGCACTTATTTAAATTCTATACAAATTGACAGTAAAATTTCGGTGAAAAATATTGATAAATTATATAAACATAGTAATGGAATACTTATTAAACCAATCGAATATTGTTTTAATTATTAGTTCCCTATATTCCTTTGAAAAACATTTATACATCAAGATTATTATCTACCGAACAGACAGACAGACAGAAACAGAAAAACTGTCCTTTTGGTGGATATTTGGTACTTCTTAGGAGTAGGTACGTAAAGCTATTGGTAGCGGTTATTATATTTATAATATAAATATAATATATAACTCAGAAATTCTTTGAAACAAATTTTCTAGTTATTTTATATGGAGTTAACATATTTATTTAGCGTATTTTATATTGTCCAGTTTGTCTTTTATAATAAAAGAAGAATTATGAAAAACAATGCAATTCCTGCATTTAAGATAGTAAAAGCAAACTTTTCCATTAAGGGTTAAAAGATACAGCACTCAGACTGCGAGCCACAACTGGACACTTTTCTTAATACGAACCTTTTAAGTCATAAACATCTCGGGGTCATAGGTATATAAGCTCTAAATAAAATAATAAGATAAAAGTAATATGTAAGGAAATATTTAATGAACAAAATCATAACTCGAATCAACAACTAACATTTGTTTGCGATATAAAATTTAATAGATTAAACGTAAGTACGCTTAGTTTAAAATTACGTACCTATCTACACGTGCCTAGATGTAGTTTAATTTTAAGTCTAAAACTTTTCGTTCATTGATATTCTGACAGGAAAAAATTAAGATGATAAACAATCTATTTATTTAAGTTTAAGCATTTTTTCTGGCCTGTGACCTGTTTCTGACGTGTGTTTTTTAAAGATCTCAAAACATTTTACTCAAACCACAATCATCTAGAAACGGGGTCAGTTTTGGTCAATATTTTACTGGTGTTTACTATATTAGATAGCTTTTAAATATGTTTTTAAAATTAGCAGTAATAGGTACGTGTACCTATATAGTAAGTAAAGTTACAGCATAAGTAAAGGTCCTTATGTCAACGTACAATAATGTAATAACTGTTTAATTATATTTTTTCATTATTTATTTATACAAGTAAATATTTACGAGATTGTTAAGTTCTTTTTCAAACTTTTACTTTTAAGGATTTAAGTAATTTAAAACCAACCCAAAGAGTTGAATGTCAGCCCAAATAATGATTAAAAGGTTATATATTTTCTAATATACCTACTATTTAAGAATCGTCAATATACATACCTATTCTATTTAACAACAGTTTACAAACTGTGCCTCTTTACGTACATAAAGTAGCGTGGGTGTAAGTTTTGACATAAAATACGACTATACCATTTTTTTTAAATCTGTTGAGCAAATTTAGCGTTGAAAAAATACTTACATCTATACCAATATCCTTAGGCAGTGACAAAATTAATGGTATAATTAAAATCATACCCAAAGTGTACTCGCATATAAATGTAAACTTTAGGCTGTAGAATAAATATACCTACCGATAAAACTACCTTCAAATTTAGAATCATATTTTTCGCAGGTCTGCACTATTTTTTGAAATAAAAATCTTTTCGCTTGTTAAATTAATGCAACTAAAATTAGGATTAGTTTTAAACATACATTAAAATAATAAAAAAAAAAATCATTAAAACACGGGTTTGTAAGAGAGTTAAATGTAAATGTATTTTTTTATATTAAGTAATCTTACCCATTTTATGATCGTAATATTAACACTCACTTAATTAACAGAATTAAAAACTAGGTATATCACAAAATGTTATAATGCTTTAAATGTGAATAGTGGAAGTCTGTGGATTTCGAATCGCTGAATAGATATTTAAAGGTCCAGGGCGTCCACAAAAAAAGGGAAAGCGAACCCCTTATTGTCACCCTCGTGTAAAAAGTGGGCCAATGGGGAGCGGATGGATTCGAACAATTGATTTTTTCTACCAATCAATAAGATTTCATAAAATGGCCGCCGTTTAAACGTATTTTTTATTAAATGAAAGTTAAGATCAGTGGATGACCCGATACGATAAATCGGATACGATATTGAATGTTTTTATAGCGCAACAATTGTCGAGTTAGTATTAAACGGCTAAATATTACAAAAATGGATCTAAATAGCTAGATGTTGTCCTTGACATCCATAGTTGGATATTATTAACTTATAACAACTTCTCAGGTAGTAGAGTAATATAAGAGCCGGTTTTTGGTAAGAATGGGTTAACTTTTTTTACAAAATACACGAGAAAATATCTCCGAATCGAAAGTGATATCTAACTGACGTCTTTAAACTAAAACTGTTAGTGACATATTGCATGTTCATAAACAAGTTTACTGACTGCCTTACGCATCAATCGTGACTGTGATAAGCACTGACCTTAGTACTTAGTTGGTTCGTCAAAAAAAGATAAGTTGGTGGCACCTAAGCCTAGAAGAGGCGTTGCAGACATTCTCTACTTAATAAATCATTTACCTGCCACTTCAACGCATTCTATAGGCACTTATTACAAATTGTCGATAGGTTTATAGTTGTATAATAGTATGTAATTGAACTTTGATTTTTAAAAAAGAGCATTTTTGTGAAAGCTTTAAATGCACAAAATCGATATTATGGTAGAATCGTCTCGTGGTTATTCGGTTTTGCTATGGTGGTGTACCATGACGTCCAATTCAATTTAATTTAACCTTTTAAGTAGGCAATCTTAAAGTTACATTTTTTAAGAGCCAATAAATAAATGTAATATGAAAATAATGGCAATATAACGTGGAATAACTACGTTAATATCAAATTTGTAAAAACCAAATCTAAGTCAAAAAATTAAAATGTATAATTGCAAAATAATGTATCGAAAAATCAAAAATTTCATTTTCATTTAATACTCTTGTTATGTTAACTTTAACCGTTAACGTAACTAGTATAGTACGAGGTTGACAAAGCATTAATTTTATGTACCCCCTAAGAGAATCAAATTTGAGGTACTTACGTATATACATCAAACAAAAAAGGGCTACTTTTAATATTATTTTTTAATCGAATGTATAAAACCTTGTACACATTCAGTTTGATAAATAACTTCGTTTGATTTAATCAACTAAGATAGTAATAGGGATTATGTAATTCATAAAAGCACTTTAATAGGAAAAGTCTACACACAAGAGACAACTAATTCGATCTATGAAATAACTCTGTTGAACCGGGCCCCTTTGAAAGATTAGACTATCTGGCGTCCTGCCAGGCAGTTTGTAAAAGGCGAAAGATTGGCTCACAAAAATTTATGAATTTGCATTTCATTTCTGGCACATGGATGGCAACGCTTTAACATCTTCGGGTATTTAAAGGCTGTCTTTTAGCTGTAGATATTATGATGTACAAAAACATTTGAAACCTTCTTCAAATGTTTTTGCTATGCTTCAAAAGTTTTTTATGCTTATTTCCGATATTTTTAAGAGATAAAAATCTTCAAACTACAAGTCGCGCTTTTGTTTTCTCAGCAGAGCGATATAGGTATGTATAGATACTCGTACGGTATAATAAATGTACTCCAAGAAAGGCAGTGTCATGCGTAATTCACTATAAACTTGTCCTTCTATTCAAATAGATAGGTAGTTATTTAAGTTATAGTTTAAGTAGGTATGCTAATTAATTATTGTTCAGATTATAATCACGTCTTTATGTGTGGCTTAGTAGAACATTGTAATGAGATATGCACGTCCAAAATTTCAAATAACAATGTTATTTACAACAATGTAACATGTATCTTAGGTTTAAGCTAGGTATTAATACTTTAAGTTCGGTCAAATTAACGAAAATTCACAGTAAAACCTCCATTTTATACCTATTTATTAGACAAGGCTCCTTGAAGACTAGATTTAAGAAAATATCTTTACGTTGCCAGGAGCTGGAGAGATGCGAGCGGAGGCTCAAATTTTACTGTGTTTGCTAGGTGATAGAACTCTTCTTCAACTCGCTCAAGTTGGTGTCATCGCCTTGTCTACTCCTGCAAACAAAATCAATGCTTTTCACTCTCGTATTTCAATCATGATAATTCTGAAATATCTCTGCTAGGTTGGTAGCATCACCGCACTTTTCTTGTTGTAATAGAATTGTCATGTTTAGGTGTAAAGGATACGATAGCCAGTGAGCTTATGCATGTAGAATTACGTCACCGTCACATAAATGGCAACGTACCTATATGGTTAACATTTTCGTGTATATAAATGGTATCACCTGCTGGTTTCCTATCCTTTCACAATAAAAAATGAAGTTTTGGCCCTCTTGGTAAAACATAATGATTGATACCTTCAAGCACTTTATGATATGATTACTTGCTCTCCGCATCGGCATTGTTTTTTTTTACAACTTTCAAAAGTTATTTTACGTAACAAGGATGGCAAAAAGATTTTTTGCAGTAAAGAGCATTTTTACTAGGCAAAATTAAGCGAACACCATATTTACACATTCGTGCTCGTGCTATCTCGCATATACTTGTGTTACTCTGGCACACATTTAATGAGGCATTAGGGCTGTATTGGATTAATTTTGGTCAAACTCACGCCGTAATTTGTGCCAAAAGATTCTCGACTTTAGACACAAATGCCTAACATGTTTCGACTCCTTTCAACTAATTTAAAAGTGTTCCTGGGAAATATTGGAATGTAGAGCTTCTGTCGTGTAATATAATGTTTTACACGGTATACTTTATCGATGCTGCTTTAATGGTAAGTGGCGTCTTTAATCAATTTAAGATAGTTTAGTAATATACAATGAGAAGAATTAAGAATTTGTTTCTTGGGTGGTCTCTCCAATTCCTCTTCAGAATCTCGTATTTACATATCACACTGCTCGTAATATTTTAATAAAATAATGTACTGTCTCAGTGTACCACTTGTACTAAAATACTGAAAATGTTTACTAGTACCTAAACAACCATTTAAATTAATTTAGATATTAGGTTCTCGAATGTTTAGTTTATTGATTTTCATCAATTTCATTTTAATAAAAAATAATTACGTCACTTTTACCAGGTGGATCGTTGTGTTTACTCCTTTGAGCTTAAAATACTTCAATTTAGTGAGAAGTTTCAGGGATGGCCTGCAGGTTCAACCGCTTTACAGATTTCTTTTAGTTTTATGGTAATGTAGGTCTTTACCATAAAACTAAATACGTTCGGTGTAACTTAGGTGTTTACCATAAAACTACAATAAATAATTAGAATAGTATTATAATCGTATTATTTCACAATTCACACCCTCATGTTCCTATTTGTTATTAATTAGCTGGCCCGCGTATATTTGCCTGTACCTAAGTGGTTTTTTAAATAACGTTTGAGAAATTAATGAAATTTATAATGATAAAATTTAGATATAAAATATTCTTTGTCATCACCATTTTAGTGATAATATTTAGCTACAAACCCTTTTAGTGCCTCACTAGAGCAAGAACTTAAAGCCAAGATGACGCAGTAACAAGTGAAAGAATTTAGCTATATAATCCATATCCGTACTAATATTATAAATGCGAAAGCACGTATGTGTGTCTGTCTGTCTGTATGTATGAGTCTGTTACGCTTTTATGGCTAAGCCGCTAAAACGATTTAGATGAAATTAGACATGGAGATTTTTAGTTGAAACAAGTTTTTTTTTTAGTTGAAACTACTTAACAACACACTTACACTTTCATTTCACTATAATTAGCTATACACTAAATTATTTAATTTTATTGACCGGTTTCGCTTTGTAAAGTATCTTCTGGACGTAATATTCTTTACTGACAGTTTAGTTTTAGATACCATATAAACAAAGTATTTTTAAAAATGATAGTGGGTGAACTTAAAAAATAAACATAACTTCTGTATTGCCAGCTTACACAATTCTCCCTAAACCTTTAGGTATTTCGTAGTATATAATTTAGTTCCCATTTAATTAACTATAATTACTTACAAAATAATGTCAGAATAAATAATAAATGTCAAATAAAGTCAACTAAATTATTTTATGAATGAATGAATAATTTAATGAACTCCTAAGGGTTAAAAATAGAGGAGTATATAAGTACTCACGGGTGAAGCTGTATAATATATAAAAATAATAAATAGTGTGTAAAATGTGAAACAGTACAAGTGTTTAAATTTAATATAATGAGTAGGATATAGTTTTACCAACGATGGTGAGAATACATTATAATATGTTATTACTACAATAACTGTTACTTACAGCTATTGTTTTTTAAGCACTGTAAAAATCTAATATTATTCAAAATTTTTACTCACGCTGTGACTTGAGCATTGAAAGATCGATATTTATCTGTTATAAAGACAGTGCAAAGCTATAAATATTCATTAGGTATGTCTGTCAGTGCATGCAAAACTAACATAACATAGACAAAATATACATTTGTATGGCAACTACCAAGGATTTTATACTGATATATCTACACTGAATATGAAAAGCCAACGAACTAAAGGTCGATTTAAAGACGAGTGCCAATATCCAAATAATGTAAGTAAGGTCAAATGCAAAGGCGCTTCGGCTATGATTTTTGGATATAATTTACTCTTTTACATAATGTGTAAATTCAAATTTAGAGCATAAAAAATGTTTTCTCCTGTCTTGGTCGATGAATTTTATCCGTTTTCTTTACAAAAATCCGATATAAAGTAAACGGCTAAATTTAAAAGTGATAATAAATGCTACTTTGACCTCGAATAACTTTTGAAAGAGTTTGAAACTCTTTGAACTCTTTGAAAAATGATATTAAACCTTTTTTGTAGAGCATTCAATTTTGTACACTTAGAAACTCAAATATTTTTTTTTTATATATCAATATATATTATCAATTTTTATTCAAAAATCAGTACTTGGAGGGCTGAAATAGGGATGAAATTTTTATTAAAAGCTATTTGGACGACTTATTAATATACTCGCGGGTGAAGCTGCGCGGGTCAGCTAGTACAAATATACTTTCGAAGTTTAGTACACCTGCTTGAAGCCAAAATTCCTATATCATCATACTCAAACCTTAAATATCCAATTTCAACAATATTACATCCATACTTAATATTATAAATGCGAAAGTCTGTCTGTCTGTCTGCCTGTCTGTCTGTTATGCTTTCACGGCTAAACCGTTGACCGATTTTCATGAAATTTGGCATGGATATAGTTGAAGATCCGGGGTCAACATAGGCAAATTTTTTCAAAAATCAGTCTTTGGAAGGCTAAAATAGGGGATGAAATTTTTATTAAAAGCTATTTGGATGACTTAGTAATATACTCGCGGGCGAAGCCACGCGGGTCAGCTAGTATCACTATATTAATAACCTCCGTTTTTCGTCGGTTGAAAACGATAAAATTTAGGACCAACTTACCCTTTGAAAGTTGGTTGTCTTATAGTCTAAAGTGACGTCTAGCTGATTTTAATAAAAAAAGATTATTTATTTACATTATGATTTCTTTTAATTTTTTAAAATTAGGTAACATTAAATAATATCAAAGAATCACTACCTTATTATTCATTCTACGCTGGGCGATTATAACATAGAAATGTAATAAATACACTTAATAAAAACGATACCTATTATGGCTTAAGTCATGCGCTTTTCGCGTTAGATGTATTTAATAATGTAAATAGTTATTTATCCGTGTATTCAACTTTTAAACAGTTTTCATAATTCTTATTGGAATGCATTAACGAAAACAAATTTTTCTAAATGCAAAAAATTGAAATGAACTTTTAAATTACACATGCTTATAAACGAGTACACCGAGTTTAAAAACCTCTTTCAATGGGTTAATAAATAATTTAAAGAAATCTCTGAGTTTTACATGTATTATTTTTTTAAAAGCCCATATCTAATTATTATATATATAATATAGACTTTTGGCTGATGATACGATTACCAGAATTAAATAATTTTAATTATTTTTTTAAAAGTTTTATAAGTAGGGGTTACTACCGTCAAATCATGTTACGCCAAAGTATAGAAATGTAAAAAATATAAGTACACTTTATAGGTACAGTATGTATTGCGGCTTAAGTAACACGCTTTTGCGTTAAATATATTTAGTACTGTAAATATAAAAATTGTATCGAACTGAAAACTAACTATATTATTTAATAAGCATTGTTACATTTACACATCGCCATTTTTTTCGTACGAAAACAACGATAAATTTTAATTCCGGCTTTTTAAACAGTTTTGACAAAATGAAATCCTTAAAGCCACAAAATAAATTAGGTAGCGTAGTTACATACTTAGTAGTGTAATAAAAAATCGAAAAATATATTACCTAACAGCCATCGATTTTATTTTCGTACAAAATTTTAATTTCAAAATCAGAAATGCAAAATTAAAATATTTTCATTTTAAGATATTAATGTGTGCCTCGTTGGTCGAGTGGTTAGCGGCCCTGACTACGCAATCAACGGGGCTCGGGTTCTATCCCCGACGGGGACAAGCATTTGTGTGATGAGCATAAATGTTTGTATTTCCGGGTTTGGGTGTTTATTATATATATTCTGGTATTTATATATGTATTTCTATGTATTAGTATCGTTGACTAACACCCATAACACAAGCAAATAATTTGCTTACTTTGGGGTTAGATCAGTAAGTGTACCTAATTTGTCCCGTGAATATTTATTTATATTTATATTTATTGCTATTTCCATCAGAAAGGTAGAGTTCTGCAATGTCTTGTCCGCGTTTAGGTACCATCGCCTAACCTTGAGGCATTAGTAATACTATTAATATTTTTTGAGGGTAAGGTGTATATCTGGCTTCTAATTTGACATTTTGTGACATTGGATTTCGTTTCTAGTTAGTAACTGTAAATACCCTGAGGATTCTTGTGTAAGCGAAACCGGATGGAAATTAATTGTTATAACATTATTGTGAAAAGGTACAAGTGATTTAATTAATAAATAATGTATTAATATGGAGGTTCACCAAGTGCCAACGATGAAAAGTGTAGAATCAATAATATGGAACATCCAAATACTCCGATGTATTTTGTTTTGAATTTAAATGTTCCGAGTTTCAACCGACCGGTTTTCAAAATAAAAGTTTTCATAAAAATTAGGTTAGATTAGAATATTGACCACAGTCAGACGCCAAATCCCGTGTATTGTTGGTATCATTGAACTATTTGGGTTAGATTAGATCAGTGCTTACAGAAATGTCAAAAAACTTTTTTTCAAAAATTTGTGTCATTGATTAATCCCGAATGAATAAACCGATTTTAATGCAATTTACGGTATTTGAAGCAGATTTTTAAATACAAAAGCTGACTAGATTTTTAAATAAATCGTATTATCAGGTGGAAAGTTATTTTAAAAATATGAAGTAAGTTTGCTGTAAACAACGTAATTTTAGTATTTGAAAAGCTGTAACTTTTGAAAATTTAATTAGATTTTAGTAATATTTGAAACGGCATTTGGCGTAGGTTTTTAAGTCAGTAGGTACCAAAATATTGTAGGAGATCAAAAAATTATTAGTTGAAAAATTTCGAATTTAGGTTGAAAGAACACTTTTTTAAAACTTTTCATCAACGAAAACTCCCGAACATAAACCGATTTTGATGCAATTTATGCATTGGACACAGTTTTATGAGGAAAAAAGCTGATAAGTTTTTTTTACTCAATCGGTAGGTACATACCTAATTTTGGAAGTTATATTAAAAAGAATATTGTTTCGCTAAAATTTTTTCAAAATTTCTCAAATTCTCCTGGACCGAATTGATTCAAGTTTTTAGAAAATCTAAGTTAAGTGGAGTTCAATCGAATACCATCAACCGTATTTCGATCAGTTAAGCCGTTAAAGTTAGATTAGATGTTTACATACACACACACATACATACATACACACGTACTGATGTCATCGTGAAAATAGTCGGAAATGGGTTTTAAGACCTCAAAATGTGGTAATGTAATGGAATCTCGATTTTCGAAAATTGGGGCTAAATCAGTAGGTATTTAACTTCCTTATCCACATACGTAGCGGGAAGTTAAAATTCAGAGTCGTTTAAGTCGACGATTATGACTTGGTACCAACATCTTGTGAGGCAATAACTCATGTCGACTCAAACGAGTAAGTATTCAAAAAATTAAATTTATTCTTAGTATCAATTAAATAATCTGCAACCAGTATCAATTAAATAATCTGTAACTATTTTTCCATTCTAAGTAAACTGCCGCCATCTATTGATAATTGCCTAAAGATATCCAACACTACACTTAATATGCATATTCACACACACACGTAAAATCAAACAGTATCGCTTATTTACCTTGTTGTGTCTACGGTGATAAGATTTATCTGTGTGTGTAGTTTGTATCCATACATATTCACACACAGTTTGTCCTAGTGTGCGTGGCGTGTGTAGAATAAACTCAACGTTGCAGAATTCGTGAACGAAAACAGTTGGTCAAAACATAACACGTAGCGACATCTAGTAACAACAGTTGTAACTAAAGTATGACGACTCAAAGGCAGAGAGTTGTAGGTGAATTTTATAGTTTCAGTTATTTGTTATATTATTTTAGTAATAGGTTATAGTATTTTATACTTATATATTTATACTTGTGATAAATTATATTAAGAAGCATAGGATATCCTAATAACTTATTGCATTTCTTCGGTTAAGGTTTGGATTCATAAAGTAAAAGAGGAATATCTCAACTTATTGTGATGAATATAATTATATTATTACGCATTTTGAAAAGCGTGTTCTTTAAAGATGAACCATGCGTATGGTTCAACACCAGACTCATAGAGATTTTAAACTTTGTTGCGTAGATTAAATGATTGTTATAAATAAGGCTACAAATTCAAATTTGTATATGTTTTTATTGGCATGCTCAAAATCTTCAAAGCCCTCTTCTTATTTGTTATTGTATATTAACCAAGGCACAAAAGAAAAACCATATATATATGCAGCCCTAGAAATAACAAGGCTAATGTCCTTTGTACAATTAAGAAGAATCAAATGATTTACTAGGTGGTAGAGTTCTGCATTGTCTCGCCCGGGTCAGGTACCACCGCCTTACCTATTCCTGCCCTAATAGCGTCAGTGCTTGTCGTTCTCGTGTTCCGGTTCGGAGGGTAAGGTAGCCGGTAAACTTATGCATGTGACATTAGACCTAGCCACAAGGTAGCAACGCACCATTAACATCTTTGGTGTCTATAGGCGATGGTTGACTCTTTCCATCTGGAGACCCATCTGCTTGTTTGCTATCTTATGATATATACAAAAAAATCGCTATTTGTTGAAATATGAGGAGCTGTTTTGCTTGTAGAATATACCGAAAAAATGGGCATAATGTGTATAAAGGCAAAATGTGTACAAAGCAGCTTCGCTAGCAAACATTTTTCTCGATATATTTATTTTTCATTAAACATACGGAATGTACCAAATATTTAGCAAGTTTTACAAAGATAACCATCCTTTCAACTTCCTTTTATTAAGTAGTATTTCAAACAGCAGGTATGCTTTATACTTTTCCCCTACATTAACAAGGTTTTTCAATGGCATTCAGTCACTTCACAAATAGCAATACTACATATTTTGAATTATAATGGCATCCTGCGTATTTATAAATAACGTTATAATGTACGCTACTCGTAAGTTACTTTCAGTATTTATTTAAAAAACTTGTTGTTTTTTAATATATCACGGAACAAGATAAAATCACCAAACTACCGAAAAATGATGGCATTTTACCGACAAATAGTTTAATTTATTACCTACATATATTTTATTATTATAAACATATTGCTTGAATTTGCAATGCTTCCATGTCATTATATTGTTATTTAATTAAGATGGCTGTACATTTTATAAGAAAATTGACAAAATATTAAGTTTTATATCAGAACTGTTTATTAAATAATTTTCTAGCCGCAGTGTATTCAAGAAACAGTAATTTTTATCGGGTGCGAATAGTTAAGATGTGATCATTGTTAGAAAAATGCAGTGGTTTATATAAAATAACTAGTTGTTACCCACGACTTCGTCCGCGTCATTAAAAATTATTACTTACTTGAGCTTAGTTGAGTAAAAAAGTAGCCTCTGTTACTTCTGAATAGTTGAGTTTTTTAATGGTAAAAGAACTTTTAAGATCGTTCCAGTAGTTTTTGAGTTTATCTATTACAAACTTACAAATAACCAAATCTTTCCTCTTTATAATATCTGTGCAAATATACTTAAGTTAATTTTTTGATCGATTATTATAAAACTGAGCAACTTTTGTAAAATATAAGTATGCAGTTATTTTATTTTTATCCGGAGCGTGATTCCTGTGGTTTCACCTGACTGAACGAAATCCTCAATTAAAAAAAATGAAATACAATCTATATTTTGTAAAAATAATGTAAATTTTTGTAGACAAAGGATTACCTAAATCAATCTAGTTCTTTTTGATTTATACATAACAATCAAACAAATTAATTAGAACTCTCTCTCTATCTCTCTCTTTATTTTTTATTTAAATTAAAGTGCAGGTATGTTAAACATAAAAGTAAATTTGCCACATTTTACACATTCTCACTAATGGCACTAGAATCACTAATATCTAGTCTTGGAAAAAAATCTCTCCAATTTTAATATCCATAGACATTTAAGTTTTAGATACTCAAAAAACCATTCACTAGTGTGGTGTAATAAAACTACAAAATCGAAAGATTGCTAGGAAGATATTATCTTTATACCAAAATTTTAAACCACATGAATCAAAATATTACCACGCAAAAAATAGATTAGGTTTGTAACTCATATTTTTTTAAATATGTTCTAAATTTTCAAAACACTAGATTTTTTTATTAAAATAAAATACAAACTGCAATAATAAAAAATAAAATATAGCATCTAAAATATTCAGGTGCGTACATATTCATGGAGGCCGTGGCTTAAAATAGAGTTTTATCAAGTCCTCCCGCTAGTGAAACCTCGAGGCGATAGTTGAAGAATTATATTCCGTTAAAAACATTTAGTAAGTATGTATTGATACTATATATGTATTTAAAATTGTTGACCATTTATTTAAATTGCAGCAAAGTTCTACAGGATTATGTGTTTTGGATTGTATCTACCTATCTATTGCTAAAAGGACGTCCATTTTATGTTTACCTACTCATATCTACAAAAATGATGAACTTGTTATAGTGAGCTAATTAGATTATTATTATTTATTTATTTATTTCCATAATCTTCCTACTATCATTACAGGCACAGACCCAATGCGATAATAGTACGACAAAACAATCCATAACTACATATAACCGTACATATCTGTTACATTATTTAGTCGATATAAATTAAAAAAATCTGCAAATAGGTAGAATGTTGGATTGTGTGGCCTAAACTTTTTTCAAACAATAGAACAAAATAAATTGGTGAAGGAGAAGATTAATAATAGTGTTTTTTCCGGTTTTTTTTTTTATAATAATGACATGTTTTATTATTATTTTTTGTATTAAACTGTGTATCTGCATATTATTGAAATTGAGAAAATGCCTAACTTTCAGAACAAAAAGGTTCATCAATAGGTAAACTGAAGTGACATATTAAATACCTACTTAATATTTTAATAAATTATATTATTTTTCTAATTTAAAAGAAAATTATTTAGAAAAAAAATGTATGATAATAAAAATATTTCTATTATTATAATTTTAATAAAAATTATGTAACTAGTTGTGCCCGCGACTTCGTCCGTGTGGAAAAAAAACTAAAATAAAAGTAGCCTAATTTACTCCTTATTAACGTGGTTTAAATGATGTACAGTCTCGGGTTTTACCCGCATAGTTTCGTTTTTTTAAGTTTTACCCGCATAGTTTCCGTTTACATGAAATTTCCGGGATGAAAACTATTCTATGTCCTTTCTCAGGTCTCAAACTATATTTGTACCAAATTTCATCTAAATCGGTTCAGTGGTATAGGAGTGAAGAAGAGACAGACTTTGGCATTTATAATATTAGTAAAAGTGAATTACATATACCTACTTAGAAATTTAAAGATGATAGGTACTATTTTAATAGATAGGTATATATCAATCTATCCATCAATAAATTATGTGTCACGCTAGTTGTCCACGATGGTCTCCAAAACTAATGAACTGATTTCAATGAAATTTTGTAGATTTCTACTGTTTGGTCCAACTTAAAAGTTAGGATAGTTTTTATCTCAATTATTCCCCCCGCCCCCCTGTCAAGTACCCCACCAAAATATTTAATACTAGTAATTTGTATGGCAAAACGTTTGCCGGGTCAGCTAGTATTATTTAATATGTTATATTATAAAGATACCTCTATAGTAAAAAAAAACAATTCTAAAAAACTAAAACTTAAAACTCAACATGGATTTTAAAAAGTAATTAAATAAAATTTTTATAATCATAACTTTAAATATTTATTAATAAGCCAAAAAACATCTAATAATTGTTTTAAATCGTATTTTTCATTCTTATAAAATCATCTTATTTTTACTAGCTTATATAAAGCAATTCTAGACTCTGTAATTCAATTCCATATTTTTTACGATTTTTTATTAGATAATTTGTACATTAAAAACGTACCTAAAAAAACGTACATGCAACGCAAAGAAGTTTTCCTTCAAAAATGTTTTGTAGTTACGTTAAACAACAATAGGACGAATCTAATTCCTTATTGTTATACCTAACTAAACCAATATTATTATACAAGGTTGATGAATTGTAATGAAAATGGTGATACAAATTGTGTTTACTGAATGTCTTTATTAGTAAAACACTCTTAGATCATTCGAGACTATTTGGACTACATAGATAGGAGAGCCATGCATAAATTAGTTTTTATTGTTACCAAGGACGCGTCGAACAGTCATTTTATTTTGTATCGTTGCCAGATTAGTTCATTGACTTTTCGCGTAGACTGCACGAGGGGATGACGGCCTAATACACTCAACCCTCTTTATTTGCTCTCGTTAGAAAGAGAGAGATATATACGAATAAACTGTCGCCAGAAACTTGCGGTAGCAGGTGGCAATTATTAGGATTTGTCGGTCGACAGTATATGAACTTTGAAGGTCGAAAATACATATCTGTGAATCTCTGCAGTATTTAGACAGCACACTGAGTTTAGCTTGAAGCCATGAATAATTAATGAGTACGATTGTAATCAGTACTTGTCACGTTCGACTGACTTCAAGGTTAACAAAAATTTTATTATAAATAATATTTTGTGCTTGTAATACGTTATCTCTGTAATTTATCTCCGAATAACAATTATTTTGTGGAGACTCATCAGCATATTTAATAGAATAACATTTAATTTTACTACTCTATTGAAAGACATGAAACATTGTTTGTTAATTATTTCTAATTAAATTAGCAAAGTTAGTACCTAAGAACGTGCGTCTTGTAATCTGATATGACTGGATATCAAATTTTATCTACAGATTTGTGTTTTTACTGCACGATTTCAATAAGATACTTTTCGGTAATTCTAATAAATTGGATTATGATCGCCTCTGTGGTCTAGTGGTACGGTGATGGTGTTGACATGAGGTCTTGGGTTTGATTTCCTGATCGGGCAATTCAAATACGTATTTTTTCAGTTTTCTGATAATAACAACGTTACCCGGGATTGAAAAAATGCCCGGTTGGTGGCAGGCTTGCCACCTATCATATTTTGGGATTTAGTATCCTCGGCTAATTGTTTTACCTCTGCCTACTTCTTCGGGGATACAGGCGTGAAGATACTGGATTGTATTGAATAAGATCTTATTATCCAGCAATTTGGTTTATGCGCAGCAAAATAAAAATATCTACATATTTAGAGTCAGCATTATTTATTTTACATGACTAACGTGTATAACAGTGACTGTTTGCTATCAGATGGCTTATGAAACAGTAGTTTCAATAAGAGTAGAACTACTCATTAATGAAATAATATTACTCCAGGTGGATTTTTTAACCCTTGATATCTTATTTGATACGATAAAATAATACATGGCAAATTTCTATTTTTTACAATCTATATAAAATCGTAGGAAAGTTAAAACTATAAATTGAATATTTTTTAAAAAGAATACTTAGGGCGTGATCTACAATCGATATTGTAGCCAAAAATATAGTTTTTAGAATTTTTGTCTGTTTGTCTGTATGTATGTCCCGGGTAAACTCAAAAAGTACTGCATGAATTTACTTCAAATTTTTCATTAATATTACTAATAGGTCGGGTCAACATATAGGCTACATATTATCACGCTATCACCTACGGGGCAGGTGCTGTGCGGAGTAAACGAAGTCCGCGCGGACGAAGTCGCGGGCAACAGCTAGTATTATAATATATCTATCTACAAGCTATGCATTTTCTGCCCAACACCGTGTCTGATAGTACCGTGTCTAAATGTGTGGTCTGCGAAAACCACCATCTTAGGTCCTACCTCCACCTATCTGTCAATAGCATTCGCGACTTCGTTAGCTTAGTCAGGTAAAAAAAAAGTTCATGTCATTCCTGGATAGTCTAACTTTGTTATCACAAAATAATTTTTAACATCGGTCTAGTAGTTTATGAGTTTATTTGTTCCAAACATACAAAAATATAAAGTTGCAAATATTTTCTTATTATAATATAATTTATCTGCTACTACTATATTAGTAAATATTATTTGGGTACCTACTGGGTGGACTGCCTCATGGGTAAGGGGAGCATTTGCGATTATCATCGACAAAAGTTAGATATTGAGGGTTTTTTGAGGTTTTTCTTGAAAATCTAAAATCTCAGTAGCAGCTTAGAGTGTGGCCGGTGGAGTGTTACCACTCCCGTACCTCGACTGAGCCCGTAAAGCCGTCGGTCCTGGTTATTGTAAGAAATAGTCGATAGTCGTTGTGAGGTCAGTAATAGGCGTCGATGGGTATGGTACTCTCATCTCGCCAACTGATAAACTGGTGAATCGTTGGGAACTGGAAAGTCCTACTCTGCTTACCCCACAAGGTAACCGGGCGTGATAACACTTACTGAATGGAAATGAGTGGATTGTGTTCTTATTAGACCACAAAATAGTCTAATAAGAGCAAAAACTACTGAGCTGAGAGTATGGGAACAAAAAACATTATTGACCTAAGACTTGATTACATCACAGCTCCAAGTCTATGGTGATACCGATAAACGCATTTAAGTATGAGAGCAGATTAACGCTCATTTTATTACATTGACTATACGATAGTAATAGGTATATGATAGCGAACGAGATAGAATGAGCGCGACCAACGCAAACGATCAGTTTTCTATTAATAAGAACTTTAGATAATGCCGACCACCTATATTAGCTATTTTTAAAGAATTATCATTAAATTAGCCAAGCAGGTGGTCAAATGATAAGTGATCCTAAATGGATATGGATGGATTTAGGTTCCAATAAGAACAAGTGTTTGTATGTTTTATATATTATAAGATAGCAAACAATCAGATGGCTCTCCTGATGGAAAGGGACAACCATTGCCATATACACCAAGTCTGTTAGTGGTGCGTTGCTATTCGTATTGCGAGGTAATAATGCCACTTGTAGGTAACTAAGTTAGCCAGTATGTAAAGTATTGACGCTATTACGGCAGGAATAGGTAACACGAGGGTACCAAATATCCGGGCGAGACGTAGTACAACTCTACTACCTAGAATCACAATGAAAGTGATACGTGTAGTCAATCGTTCAGCTTTTACAAAGTGGCTGACAGAATGGCAGATGTTCTTTTCTTTTTCTTTCAAAAGGGACTCGAACCAACTTATGATGGGCATAATTATTTGTATTTCTGGATATGAGTAGATGTTTATGGAATGAATAAGTATAGCTTAAAATGTTTTTTTTTTCAAATGGATTAGGTGTTTGTTTTCCTTCTCACCTAATAGAAAGTGTCGAATCCAAAAAAAGAAACCTATTCACTGTACTTTTAAAGGTTCCAGGATTATATTTGTTAGTAAAAATAAAGTTGAAAGGTGTCAAGGGACACCCAGATTGAACGAAGTTCCTTTCGATTAATTAGTAAAAGAATTGTAATAAAATTTTAAATTGTAATAAAATGTAAATGCAGTGGCTTGCTTTCTATAAGAGAGAGAGAGAGAGAGAGAGAGAGAGAGAGAAAGACAGAGAAACATGCGCACGCCGCACAGCTTACAATAGCTTACTATAGCAAAAGGTGTCGTTACAACTTTTCGTGAGAATTTTTTCCGTCTAGCCCTCTTTTACAACGCGCGATAAGGAACTTCGTTCCAAAAGACCCAGCCAGTTGGTTCCATACCTTGGTGGTTAGTCTTGTCTTAATTAGTTGTGATCCGTCCGGCCTAAGAATACTAGAGACTAACAGTAGTCAATCTACATACAAATAACATTCAAACAACGCAGACATAGACACATATTAAGGACGCGATATCTCGGAATGGCTCGGGACAGTTTGTTCCGCACCAGTCCGAGATATCGCGTCCGTGAGAGGTGTCTATTTGTGCTATGCTCGAAAATTACTTGTATGTAGCATTGACTTCTGTAAGTTTTTAGTATTCTGTGGTGCGGCGGAGATGTAGCTAAAGTCACATGCATTAGACGTTTATCCGCTGAGTGACTCTCTAAACTAACGCGCTGACATGTATTGTCAGTCGTTCACCTTATGATCTGCCTGGCAAAAAGGTAGGTAATCTATTTCTTAAAAGGAGCTCAACCGAACGCAGAATAAAACTTTTATCATTTTAGTAAAAATCTCAAAATCATATATATACAGCCTTGACATTTCCTTCGCAAAACTTTAGGTAATTAAGTTTGAGCCAGTTGAATCGAATCTACTCACACCAATTAGAATTAAAAATATATTTTGCTCAAAACAAAAGAACAATAATATGTTCCAATTTTAAGTTCCTCTAAAGAACAAAAATAACATCTGAAGACGATGATCGCATCGTGATTTACGTTATTATCAATATTTAATTTTATGATCACCCGATGTATAGGAATAGGGTTTTGATACTGGATCTAGTAGTATTTTTGCATAGATATACCTATAATTATTTCACAGAGTACAAAACTTTGAATCGTTTGAGGTGAGTTGGATAAAGCATTAGTATATTATATGCCCCCGTTGATCGAGTGGTTGGCGACCTTGACTATGCAGTCGATGGGACTCGGATTCGATTCCCGACATGGTCAAGTGTTTGTGTAATGAGCACAAATATTTGTATTCCTGGGTTAGAAAAAATCAAATAATTCCCTTACATTGGGATTTATTGATTGAGTGTAAATTGTTATTAGTCTAGCGATATGTTTTTATTTATGAAAAACCCAAGTAAAGAGTTCCTCATTGAGTACTAGGTACTCCCACATATGAAAAGTTGCTCCCTACTGTATCTTTCCAGTTTGATAAGAATATTTTTACTGACGACAACGCTGAATTATCAGGAAATTTAAAATCTTCGCCACAAAAATAATGTGTCCCATATTTTTTTATAACATAAGATAGCAAACAAGCAAATGGGTCTCCTGATGGAAAGTGTCAACCATCGCCTACAGACACCAAAGGTGTTAATGGTGCGTTGCTATCTTGTGGCGAGGTCTAATGCCACATGCATACGTTTACCGGCTACCTTACCCTCCAAACCGAAACACGACAGTGACAAACGCTGACGTTATTGCAGCAGGAATAGGTAACGCGATGGTACCAGAGCTTGGCGAGACAATGCAGAACTCTACCACCTAGTAGCCACGCTGTTAGTGACTCGCATAGCCAATCGGTCGCCTTTTACGACCTGCCTGGAAGAATAGACCAACTGTCTATTCTTCAAAGGAGCCCGGATTCAACAGGTGGAAAATGTTCGATGAAATTATTTGATTTGGACACCACAGCTACCTTTCACCTTAATACCATCTACCCTCACTAATTGCCGATTCGTAACTGACGGTCGCCCTTCTAAAACTAACAATTACTCTCGTATAGTTCTTGTTAGATCATTAAGACTAATGACGTTCTTTAAGTGATTTAGACGAGAGTTATGATAATAAGTTTTAAGAGGGAAATTTCTTCTTAAAAAGCCGATATCACATTAACAGTTGATCTTTAATGTTTTATATATCCATGGATGGTACCACTTTTCATTAGACGGCCGTATAACGTCATCGAATCCATAAAATATGTACATAAATAGTTTATATTAGTTTAACTATAAAATTATATCTTGTGTTTCATTTTAATATTATTCGATAGCAAACAAGCAGTTGTCTCCTAATGGAAATAGAAACCGTCGCCTATAAACAATAATGATGCGTTGATATGGTAATGCCACGTGCATAAGTCTACCGACTACCTCATTCGGTACACAATGACAAGAATTAACACTATTGCGGCAGGTATAATTAAGGCGGTGAAACCAAATACTCGGACGAGACGTTGTAGAACTCTACCGCCGAGTATCACGATAGTAGTACTATTGACACGTACAGCTAATCATTTGCTTTTTACAATCCACCTGGGTGAATAGCAGATGTTCTATTCTTCAAATGGAAGGGGCTATCGCGAAAACCATTAATACATATTGTATGTCGGACTACTGAATCTTCTTGTCAAAATTACCATGTAGGGAAATTATGTAAAATGCTTTATGCAATGTTGTATCCGAATATTAATTGGATACACATAACAATTCTATTTACAATCCTATTAAATGTTAATACATTATATGTTGATATCCGACTCGATCAGTTTATCTCATAATATACGAGTCTGTGTGGGGTGGGGCGATCCGAAAAGGCTTTGCCGGGAACTGGTTGGCATCGAATGCTGCGGGATGCAGAATTACTTTAAGCGAATTAGTTTTATCATATTTTTTATATTTCAGATTATTTGCATATATTTGATTGCTAAATATCGTACACTGATATTTAAAATACAGTTATGGAATACATAACCCAAGAACTATTAATTAAATTTATTTAAATGAATAATATACATACATTGTGCGTAATTCAATTATTTTATTTATTAAGTTATTTGCACACAAAGGCAATATACACCATTCCTACTTGTAACTTTTACAGACTAATTGTTTTATAGTTTTCTGTAAATATACAAGAGATTTATAAACTTTATTTTTAAAAGTTATTTTTACAGTTTTGTGTTTTTTAATGTATACAACAAACTTACTTGAACAACTAGTTTTTTAAATAGAAATTAATATTATATAATTCTCATTCATTGAAATCGCAAATTTGGATATTTATTGTTCACTTTAAATGTTTATTATTTTACTGCGTTAATTGAATTCGGTGCGTTTCTTGATAAAGAAAATAATTATTTTTTCATTCAAAGTGGGTGACAGAACGTCCCGAAGCACTCGGTGCCTTTATAAAGAGCCTCCAAGGATTTTGACTAGATGGCGTTACGCATCACTTAATAACGTCGCCCCTTTCTCTTTGCTTTTAAACGAAAATATATTTGAACATCGTGATTATATATAATTAGCATAGTCAACTAAAAATCCTATAAACTATCATCAACCATAGTTTTAACGAGTTGGTTGAATTAATTTGAATAATGACTTCCGTTCAAAATTAAAGTTTAAATTTTTGTGTTTCTTCACAATTTATCGATATTAATTTGATTTCATATTTACTGTAGTTTTATACATTTTTAAAATAAAATTCAGGTAAGTAACTTATTAAATGGTAATAATCTAGTAAGAATTAAAAGTTAATTGAATGTGTTAAATCTAATTAGATCTTTTCGAAAACCTACCTAACTTATATCAATCAGACTACCTACTACCTACACCAAACAAATTTTGGAATGTGGTGTTTGGTTCTGTAAGCAATTAAAATTTTATTCGAATAACTGGATCTTATTAATATTTATAACAAACATGTCTGTAATATTTTGTACAAACTAATAAGACATAATATCTATTGTACAATCGTAAGCAACTAAGACTTAACGCTACATTTATATATACAGATAGATGGACGCATGCGCTCTATAGTTCTAGAAAAGTTGTTAGTAAACACCAAGGCATTGTTTGGTCGATAGAACCTACTTAGCTAGGAGTAAAAGAAACTGAATGCAAAGGATGGACATAATTTCAACTCTAGTGGCGCTATACTACGTTATGATAAGACGGGCATTGACCGAATAATTTATTGTTTCTATATATTTTTTACGGTTATAATGAGCTGCTTACAGCTAAAGTTTTGTTAGTCATAAATATGTAGGTTTATAGACAAACTTAAGTTAGATTTAGAATGATCAAGTTACTATGATCGATACGACCACTTCTATAACTCCTACTTATATTTTTTTAATGCAAAGTTTTTTGTATGTTATAGAACATTAAGTAAGCGGATAGCTCCATTGAGAGGAAACAATCGCATATTATAGAAACAAAAGATTCCAATGGAACGTTGCAGTTCGTGGGGTGAGCTTAAATACCAAATGAATAAGTTTATTGGCTACTTTAGCAAACACGAAGATGAGAAGCATTATGGGAGGAATATATAAGGGAGTCTACCAATCCCGGGCAAAAAGTGACAAAACTCTACCATCTAGTTTATAATCTAAGTTTGTATATTTAAATGCTTAGATTTTTTCTCGCATAAATTATAAACAAGTTACGTACATCTATATTAACAATATAAATGCGAAAGTTCGGATGTTTGGATGGATGGATGAATAGATGGATGTTTGTTACTCAATCAAAAACTACTGAACGGATTTGAATGGAATTTGGCACACAAGTAGAGGTGACCTAGAATAGCACATAGGCTACATTTTATCTTGGAAAAATTAGGTAATCCCGCGGGATTCACCAAAAACTGTCGTACTGCAGAGGGCTGCTCGCTGCAGCTAGTACGTAATATAGCTCGTGCATGTAGGCGAAGCCTAGAAGTGGTCGCTAGTGCATAACAATTTCACTTCTCGAGGTTTCTATGAGTCTCTTATAAAGAAAAGACCCAGTTGTCTATCTGTCAAGCAGCTCGTAAGTTGAAACTGAACGGATCAGAATTGCTATATCATGATTATAGAGCTCTACAGTGACTTGTCAGGATTCAATGCTTAACGTCGTATATTCTAGCATCTGTAAGAATAATGTTGTAGATGTCCATGGGAGATTGTGATCACTTCCCATTCGACGAAATGCTGTTTCGTATTAGAAACTATTACTGGAACTTTAATAGAAAAATCCGGTGAAAGTGTATACGTTCTCGACTTTGTTTCAACGTGATTACCAGTCGGACACACCAAATACTAGATCCACACAAATGTAAAAGGAAAAAAATCAATAAGGATGTACTTAGGTATAAGAGCTTCGTACAGTTATAATAGAGAGATAGGTTTTCCATATTTTATCACAAAATGTTAGCCTCGACGAAAAAGTAATAAGTTAAGCTTTTTATGTGGATGCCCTTTTTTAATTAAATATGTTGAAGGAATAAGGAAAGTGTTCAAAACACCAAAATTGTTTGCTGGGACTTTTTGATTCCAATGGTATTCGTAGAATGAGGATAAAAAAAATATATGTTTTCCAATAAGCAAAGATCTCAGAACATTGGTTCTTACAAGTTCTTAATAGAAAATTCAAATCTTGAAGTCAAGACATAAGCTGCAGTTATAGGTTCCCTTTAGGCAACTTGGGTCCTTCGTCGCATCACATTGATTTATTTGTCATTATAGTACCTACTATAAATTTAAATTCTTATTTTTCTTATCTTAATTCTCGTGTCAAAATGTTAGTTACCATACTTTTTTAGACCGATTTTTATGAAATTTTATATGCATATTCAGTAGGTCTGAGAATCGGCTACTATCTATTTTTCATATCCCTAAGTGATAAGGGTTGTCCACCCCTAATATTTTTTTTTAATTTTTTTTGCCATAATTTTTTGGCATTAAAAATATGGCATTTAAAAAATACATACAACCCTTCTAGCACTTACCTACCCCTATTTTTAAACTGTCATTTTAGTAATATGTGGCAAAACAACGTTTGCCGGGTTAGTATCCTATAAGATTAGCATTAGGTCAGTAAATATCATAGGTTAACAAACAAGCTGACAAGATGGCTTTTCTGATGGAAAGACAACTATCGTTAATAGCAACAAATATGTTTACAAATAAGTATTTTATTAACTCATTGTTACCGTCCATCCGTTTGGCTAGTTGAAATGCTATGCAGGTTATCTTAATCTATAAATCAGGACACGACAATGCCAAGCAATGATGTTATTTTGGAAGGAATAGATAAGGCAGGGCAATCAAACTGTCAATCAAATAATATTCTGGTTGAGAACCATGAATAAAACAAAAGTCAAATTTGTGAATGAAAATACATGGTTTTCAGTATACCTAACAGCGGTCTATATTTTAGATTATCCAATCCAAAAATGAGAAAATAATATTTGACAAAAATACAAACGAGAAACTTTGTAAAAGTACTACTCTTTCTAAACAAATTTTTATATGCAAAAGTCTTGCATTTACGTTTCGATTCTGACCACCCCTTTCGTGTGTACTGTATTTACGAAACACTAGTAGATTTCCCAATGGAATAGATGTGGTTCGTTCTTAAATAACAAGAAAAAGGTGCTGTTATTTGTGGTTCCTTTCTTTGAAAAACAAATCGTGTAACCTGGGTACAATACGCAAACAAACATCTTTTTAAATTTTAAATATTATATAAAATTGTTCATCCTCAATAAGAAATGTACAATGTGAATATTACATACATATTCTTACTTTTCTGAATTAAAGATTTTCGAGTCCTTTATGAAACACGCATGCCAGGGTTTACTCGTTTGGTAGAAAAGCCTTTTGTTATGTGCTCACTACTTAGTAGTCAATCTTCTATCTTCTACACTAATAAAGAGGAAAGATTTGATTGTTTGTTTGTAATGATTTAACTCAAAAACTACTTGACTGATTTTCAAAGTCCTTTCACTTTTAGAACGCTATATTATCCCGGAGTGACATAGGCTACTATTTTACCCGACTGAGAAAACGGAAGTAATATTTTTGATCACGAGGACGAAGTCGCGAGTGACTGCTACTGTAGGTATAATACTCAAGTCATAGCTATGAAGTTAAGCTTTATTTCAATGAAAGCATTAGTTTTTTTTTATTTATTAATATTATGTTTGAATAATTAAAATAGTATAGACATTATTAATAATTAAAATAATAAAAAAAACGTTAAAAACGAATAAAATATTAGATATGAATATCACGCCACAAATTATGTTAATTCAATTAAGTACAAAGTAAGCAAATCATTTGCTTTAATGTTTTAAGTCAATTAGTTAAATATGAATATAGAATGTATGTATTATTTAATACTATTTTTTTATGTCATAAGATAGCAAACAAGCAGATGGGTCTCCTGATGGTAAGAGTCAACCATTGCCTATAGACACCAAAGATGTTAATGGTGCGTTACTATCTTCTAGCGCGGTCTTATGCCACATGCATAAGTTTACCGGCTACCTTACCCTCCAAACCGGAACACGACAGTGACAAGCACTGACGCTATTGTGGCAGGAATAGGTAAGGCGGTGGTATCAGACCCGGGCGAGACAATGCAAAATTCTACCACCTAGTAGTCCCGATGGTAGTGACTTGCATAGCCAATTGGTCGCCTTTTACGACCTGCCTGGCAGGACGGCAGTTGATCTATTAAATTTTGATATGATTAAACACGAGGAGCCTGGAACCAACACGGAGCCCGAAAACATACTACTAGTATAATATAGTATAGTCATAACTTTAATATAGTCATAATTATTAGTATACAGTAAGCCCCAGAATGCCTATAAGAAGCCGGGGCCTGGCGGTCATACGCATTGTGGAGCTGATGTAAAAAATGTTTAAAAAATCGAAGTCAAAAAAATTTTTTTTTGTTTAATACAAAATTAAAAAAACCTCATAAATTTTGTTAATGGACATATGTTGAACGAGTGAGATAGAAGCATAATCTTTGTTATGACGACGCTGCTCGTTACATTAGGATTGCTAAAACCAATAACATTTAATAACGTTTTTTAAATTTTGTATTAGATACCTACACAAAAAAAAATTTTTCGACTTAGATTTTTTTTAAATATTTATTACATCAGCTACTCAATGCATCTGACCACCACGCTCCGGCTTCTTATAGGCATTTTGGGGCACATTGTATAATACTATATTACCTTACTTAAGAAATGCGGTATTTGTGCAAGCTAATAAAATGGAATACTGAATGGTATATTCAACAAACACTCAAACCTAAAATACATTAATTAATGTTATCACTTAAATACTGATCTCTATCGCGGATCATATCTGAGCTCCGTTTATATCAGCGATCCCTATTACACCTTAAATATTTAAATACTGGATAATTATACAAATATAAGCTGACTTTTTGTGTCATTTAATTCACACAATTATAGTTTAAGCTTTTTACTTGAAATATACTGTAGGTAAATAAAGGATATTTTTTCCTTTTTTATCTTTAAAATTCGAGAATATTTTGTTGAGGTTAGAAAGTGCCTATAATAGTTTAATTAATCTGTAGACTATAAATAATCAGACAACAATCTAAGAATTGTACAAAAAATTCTTCTTGGTTCTATCGTTAATTCTTAGATTAGTGTTTGAATAACCTTCACATTTTAATTAAAAATTTAATAATTTAAAATGTTTAAAATATAATAATAAGAAATTTAATAAATCCAACATACAATATTTACACCAACATTCAAACTAATTTTACGATTAATTAACAAGATAAAACTTTAAGCAAGTTAATTATGATCTGGTAATTTATAAAAATGTTGTATTGTTTATTTTTATTTTCCCAGTACTTTTAGGTATTAGATAGGTTGAACGACACGCCGATTTTATATCATAAGATAGCAAATAGGCAGATGGGTCTCCTGATGAAAAGAGACAACATAACCTATAAATGTAACAAATATACTAATTGTGCGTTACTAATCGTGTGGCGAGATGGTAATGCTAAATGCATCAGTTTACCGGCTACATTTCCCTCCAAATCGGAACATGACAGTAAAAAGCATTGACGCTATTGCAGCAGAAATAGGTGAGATGGCGGTACCAAAACTAGGGCAAGACATTGCAAAACTACACCGTATAGGTATAGTAGTTACAATGATAGTGATTCGTATAACAAATTTTTCTTCAAAGGCGGCCCTAACCAACACAGGGCATAAGCTCTTTTTATGCAATGAATCTGCTGCTATGTATTATATTCATCGCCTATAGATACCAATGGTGTTAATGGTGCGCCGTTAACTTTATCTATATGGCAGGAAATTAACTATTAATAGCGCAAGCGTAATTTTACCGGCTACGTTAGTCGCCTCTGTGGTCTAGTGATCCAGCGTTGGCTTTGACCACATGAGGTCCCGGGTTCGATTCCCGGGTCGGGCACATTAAGGAAAAGTGTTTTTTCAGTTGCCTGAGAAACACAAATTTGCCCGGGATTGGAAAAAGTGCCCGGTTGGCGATAGGCTTGCTACCTATCACATTTGTGGGACCAAGTATCTTCGGCTAATCGTGGGTGCACTTGTTGTACCTCTGCCTACCCCTTCGGGGATATGGGCGTGAAGATACTTTACTCTCCAATCTAGAACAAGAAAGTGACAAGCATTGACGCTATTAATTAAACTAAAATATTATAATCGATAGAACATGAACTATTTATTGCGAATAAATAAATAATAAATAAATAAATATTGCTGCACAAATTACATGAATTGATCTAACTCCAAAGTAAGCAAATTATTTGCTTGTGTTATGGGTGTTACTTAACGGTACTAATACATAAAAATACATATATAAATACTTTTACATGCATAATAAACACCCAAACCCAGAAATACAAACATCTGTGCTCATCACAAAAGTGTTTGTCCCTGTCAGGAATCGAACCCGAGCCCCCGAGCTAGTCAGGTTCGCTAACCACTCGACCAACGGGGCGGTCCACCTAATTTCCAATGAGTGGAAATAATTTATAGCACCAACTCATAATAATATTATCTATTTGTCTGACGGATATTAATGGCGTCACCATTTTTACAAATTTAACGGTATCATAATATTACAATGTCGTGGAATTCACACGATCACCTGTGTGTTAACTCAAGTTTAATTATTATTTGTTGGTTTCTAAAATTTGTTATCACAACCTTACAAATTTTTCTACTATCTTGTTTTGTTTCGAAGGTAAGTTGTATGGATAGCAACACAATATTATTGCTTCTAAGCCTAATACAGTAATTTTTGTATAGATAATGGTCGCGTTCCGGTTTGAAGAGTAAGGTACCTAGTCTAAAAACTAGGTAGCACTTTTAGATGTGACAACGCATACCTGCCTAACTTCATATTTAACATACATTACATAGATTTATTTCCTTATGAAATAGACTCAAATGTGATTGTTTTAACAATAATCAAAAAGTGATTTTGAACCGACAAAAAAATGAAGGTTATCAGTTTGACAAATAATATTTATGTAATATTATTGGGATTGGATAATATTTTTCAGAGATCATTCTTTTTTATTTAGATCCTTTGATAACAGTCCAAGTTTTATCAAAATCGGTTCAGTAGTTTTGACATTTAAGTTTAATTGTTATTTGAAGTCGGTTTAAATTTTTAAATTACTATTATTGATAAAACATTAACTGGTATGAAATTAAAACAAATCTTAAATATTTAGTAAGTAAGTAGTTATTTATTTAAAAAGTAGTTTTTACTTACCTTTTTTCTTTCAAAAACTTCAAAATATTTAATAAAATGAAATTTAACCAAGTCCGTAATATTATGTTCATAAATAGGTATAAATATTCATAGAAATACAAAATATGTTAATAATTTAAAAATGTGAGGGCAGTAATTAAAGCTATCTAACTTTTACAACCCTACTCATACTTAAATCTAAACTTTTACTCTTAAAATAATTTATTACTATATCAATTTATGTAGCTGCAGCGTGCAGCCTGCTGCTTTATGAAAGATTTTGGCAAATCCCGTGAGATCACCTAATTTTTCTGGGATAAAAATTAACCTATATACTATTCCAGGTCATCTTATACCTGTGTGCCAAATTTCATTCAAATCCGTTTAGTATTTTTTGCGTGATTGATTAACAAACATCCATCTATTCAAGCATCCAAACATCCAAACTGTCGCATTCATATTAATAATATAAATTACATATTGTACTGAGTTACAATTATTACTGTCTACAACTACCTAGTACAATTTCCGATTGTACGCTATTGTTGCAGTGCAACATTATATATATATATGAGTATACTCGTATATCTCAAGACAAATAAAACACACCACAAATTTTGACAATATTTATTAGTTGGCGCTACATTTTAAATAATTAACTATTATTTATAGTCGTAAAGTAGTTTATTATTTTAAATTAAATTAACTTTTAAATTAAAATAAAATTTAATTGCTTAAACAGCCTTCAAAGTCATTAAAGTGATAATAATTATATTTATTTTTACACAGCCCAGTAGAGCGTATATATTACAAGAGACTTGCATATTATATAGTATTAAAATTATAAATCTATTGTCACGCATTCATAATTTAAAATTTGCATATACTGACCTTCAGATGATGACAGTTACTTCAGAGGTTTCCGTTTATTTAAGCAACTGAGAAATAATAAGATTTGCCTTTAAGTTACCTACATTAATGCCTTGCCACTTAAAATATTATCGCACACCACCGAATTATCAGAGTTGCATCTACGAATCGCCAAGGATTATTAAATGATATCACTGATACATGCTTTAAATTTTGTCGCAGGAAAATTATCATGTTATTGAACGTTCGAACGAATGATAATATGTGTTACACTGAATTGTCCAAACTTAGGATTTTAAGTTAAAATGAATCGCCTAGACTGTCAACGGTAGGTACCACTTGTGCACTGTACGTGAGGCAAAAACGTTGTACCCTTTTTCCGACAATTACGCGAACAGTGGAATATGAAATTTGGCACATATAAAGTTTTGCAGTGCAGACGAATGCAGAAACCTAATATTTTTTAATAATATGCATGAAAAATACATTAAATCAATAGAATAACCATTACACAAACGAGACATTATACATGATAATATAGGTACACACATGCATACTTACTATTATAAAGGTTAAGTCTATTACAAAATTTAAAAGAGATTTTATTGTTTTGTCTATGGTCGAATTTCGACCACAGGGCGATCGCTGGTAATAAAAATATTTTATTTTTAAAATGTGGCTAATATTCTCGAACTAGCTTGATTAGTAAAGTTATTTTTAGATATTACATATCTAACAATAACATCACAGAAAAAGATCAGAAGATATTTTACTTTGCCACGCGATATTTACCCCTTTTTGATCCAGACTCCCTTTGAAAATAGACCATCTGCCTTCCTGCCAGGCTATTTGTAAAGGCGAACAATCGGCTAAATGTGTCATTACTACTAGTTGGTAGAGGTCTGCAACGTTTCGCCCGACTCTGGTATCACCGCCTTATCTATTCCTGCCGTAATCGGTCAGTGCTTATCGCCACACAGATAGCAACGCACCATTAACATATTTGTTGTCTATAGGCAATGATTTCGTATTCCATCAGGAGAGCCATCTACTTGTTTGTTCTCCTATGATATAAAAATTAATATATACAAGCACCACGTAGGCGATTTCTTACGAGCAGAAGAATCCTCTGCTTGTTATAAACTACCTGTAATATTTGTGATATAACATATATTATAGGTAGTAGGTACTATAGTAAGTATAAAAATAAAATAATATCAATATTTATTTTAAAAATGGAAAATTACGTGCCTCGTGGTGTAGGGGATAGACTATTCGGCTCAGATTATGAGGTTCCGGGTTCGATCCCCGGGTTGGGAAATTGTTTTTTCGAGGCAAGCATTTGAGGTTTTTTCGAGATTTTTCTCAAAAATCCAAGATCTCAGTAGCAGCTCGGAGTCTGTCGGGTGACGTGTTACCACTGTCGTGCCTCGAATGGGCAGATAAAGCCGTCGGTACTAGTTAACGCTAGAAATAGTCGGTAATCGTTATCAGGTCGATAAAATGCGACGATGGAGATCACCACTCATCTCGCTAACAGATAAACCGGTGAATAGTGGTGAACTGAAAAATCTACAGACGTTCAGTATGCTATGCCTACCCCATAAGGGAACCGGGCGTGATGATACTTTATGTAAAATTACATATTGTTATGAATTTGCAAAAGAGTTATAAATTCAATTATGTAATACATACTAAAGTGATGAATTTCCTTGAATAAGTTGATAAACTCAAGAGATAAACACAAAAAGTCAATGTGTCATAAGGTTGCAAGTTAAAAAAATATTTTCCTTATATTTAAAGTATAATTTTAGATAAGTCACCTATTAGATGTTCGAAATCTACCGGCGTGCTTAGTGTTTGTTGAAAGTGTATATTTAAGATTTAATCTCTAAGTAACACTAACTTTCTATTATATATTTGATTAATTTTAATTACAATAATATTTTCTGAAAAATATAATTAGAAACACGTTAAGATAAGAAAAATTATCGTCGGCCAAACATTGAAAATTAAATTTTGAAACGTTACTTACATCATGTGACTCGATTTAAAATTTCAAGATGAAACCTTGAAGATTTATAAAGTATTATAGTCTGTAACGACGAAATCATTTAACTAGTTACACGTATGCATATCTAGCGATCAGTAAAATTGACGGAATCGATCATATAGCACAGAAGAATTTCGCCACTTTGAGCTAGTCGACACTACCTCAGTTGGTTAAAGCGTCCCGGTTCAAATCCTGACGTATCGAAATTTTTCTTTATTGTTTTTAAGTTTTTCAAGCACGTGGTGAGTGCTGAAGCACAAATACAATTATTACAGTTTTAATGTAATTAAAAAAATAAAATAAAAAATAAATTATGTGACACAATTTAAAATTGTAAGATAAAACTTTGAGGATTTTAGAGGAGAACTATTTTTTTTCTGTCTGTTCGTGACCACGGTCAATGTAACTTGGCCGAAATGTCGAGTTTTACAAGTAAGTTCTATATAGGTACGCGTTTTGACCCGTTTATATATTTTTATGAACTATTTTTTATTTGAAATGTAACTATTCGATAATATATATTGTGCCTTGTACAGCCACAAGTATAACTGGCCTACACTTTGATTACTTATAAAGTCTTTATTTTCTAAGATTTGTTAAAAACATGATTTTCAGAAATGAGAACTAATGTAACCATGAATAGTGTTAGAGATACAACTACGTTACTAACTATATAAAGAACCGAAATAAGCACCTAATATAATCCCTACTGCAGACAGTACCCACACCATGCACGGAAACCTTTTTGGTAATAATCATTAACCTCTAGTTGGCATTATCACTAAACAAGTCTTTGGATGGGCAAATCCATTCTCTAAGTTACAAGAGGCGTCGGAATAAGAAATAGTTAGTCTAATAATATAGAGGTTGACTGGTAGGTAGGTAGGTAGGTACATATTGAAGGATACGATAATTAATTATTATAAGTAAAAAATAAAAATATAATAAAAAGAGAATAATGTTTAAGTACATAGTAAACCTTAAGGAAAGTGTACTAATACCCAAAAAGTATGATCACACGTACTAATAAGACGCCTAATCGCGAGTTCGGTGAATCGCTCTTTGCAAACAATGAACTTCGGTATAGTACCTTTTTTTTAATTTTCGGAATCAAAATCGAATACCTACTGAACACTCCTGTTCAGTATGGACAGTTTTTACCAGTCAACCCGTAGATTATTGTATCTAAGAAAAACATTTTTTTTTAAATTGATGTATTGCATCTACCTATTATATATTTTATCAATATGATCAACTTAATAAAATAATCTTTCAGGTGTCAGATCAGGTTAGCGCATAACCTTATTATCAAGCTTTCGGTAAAATATCTATAATCAATTTGTGATCTAAAATAATATAAGAAACGATTTTATCCAATCCAATAAAATCCAATTGAAATGAAACTAAATCACCTCGATTCAGTTTTTCAATTTATAAAAGTGCAACTAGTCCAAACTCATTATTAGGTACAAATAAAATCTTTTTTACTACGGCTAAACCAATAAATACTTTAACTTTGACTAGCTCCATAAACATAATTTGAGTCTATGTTATAGGTGTTCGTATTTTTTAAATTACCTTTATAAAATCATCAGTACACGCTAATTTGTATTTAGAAATGCCAAATACTGATAATTAAGTTTTAGTCAATCTTTTTTGATCTATCTTTAAATAAATAAGTGACCAAATGCATGTCGAGCCACGCGCATTGCAATGTAGGGTTCCTTAGTTGCCTGTCACAATAATGCGGACTAAGGAGAGAGTTTATTATTGAGAATTTTAACCTATTTAACGCCAATGACAGATACCTAAATACCTAAATCCGCACTATAGGTTCACCGCCCGTTAAAAATTTCTGAGTAGGTACATTTTATAAGTTGGTCGACTTACTCGTAAACTTTGAAAGCCTACTTAACTTTGATAGTTTTCTTTTAAAATTCATTAAACGTACATAACATATTATTCACACGTTCGTGTTTAGTTGATGTAGCTAGTTAGGCCGGTAGAGCCGAGTAAACTCTGAGCTAGGCTGTGGATGAACGGACGGATATCGCGGAACTATAATGGTTCCTAGTTGCCTAAAAATAGAACTAGTTCCAATATCGTGGATTAAAAAGACAGATAGTGATGAAATATGAAATCGAAATAAAATCTTCGATGTGACTTTTCACGGAAAGGCCAATTGCGTTACAGAAATTTAGTTTTTTTATTTTTATGCAGATAAGATAATATTGTATACTAGCTGTTGCCTGCGACTTCGTCCGCACAGCACCTCCCCCGTAGGTGATAGCGTGATAATATGGAGCCTATATTTTGACCCGACCTGTTAGTAATATTCATGCAAAATTTGAAGTAAATCGATGCAGTACTTTTTGAGTTTACCTCGGACATACATTGACTTTCCTACGATTTTATTATATGTATAGATGATTGAGGCATATCCAAATATACTATAATCCAAATATAGAACCTCCTCTATTTTTGACAAGTTGGTTGAAAAAGTTATATATATTTTTTATTCATCGAGACATTGATGTATAAGAGCTTCACTTTTAACATGCACCACACCAAAGTTTCTTAAGTAAAACGTTCAGTTAGGTATCTTCCGACGCGTCGGCGTCTCTAGGTCGTTGAAAGACATAAACGCCGTCGAGACCACTTGAGCTTTTTTTGGCAAAATATCTTAAAACTAAAACACAGCTACACTAAACATGAGCTTGGAGAAAAGTTTTCTTTAAAGTTTTCATTATTCGTTTAATATCTGTCTGTTACCTACTTGATATAAGAAATATTTTTTTTTTATTTTGTTTTCTTTTTAATTTAAATTTACTGGCACATGAAAAACTGATCAGACAGATCTATTAATGGATTTAATTTCAACAATTAAAAAATAGTACTTAATTGATTCCAATATATTTAGTTAATATAATTGCAATATTTTGAGTTTTAAGGAATTTCATCCCGTATTCTTAATATTTTCAAGTTTTGATTTGAATTTAGCGCATCCAAATACATAACAAAAATACTAGATTCAGTTCCATAGAAATAGTTTATCTTAATAATTGCAATTTTTGGAATAAAAATTGCAATTTAATAAATATTTTGGAGGTGAATCTGCTAAACGGATTTATCACATTGAAATATACATAAGTATAAATTATGTAATCGACTGAATTTTAGTCAAAGGCCGTCCTATGGTCGAGTGGTTAAAGAACTTAACTATGGATCGATGGGATTCGGGTTCGATTCCCGACAGGCACAAAATTGTGTGATGAGAATAGATGTTTGTATTTGTAGGTTCAGGTGTTTTTATGTATATTAGTATTTATACATGTATTTTTATGCGTTATTATTGTTGACTAACATACACAACACAAGCAATAATTTGTTTACTTTGGGGTTAGATCAAATCATGTAATCTATCCACTGATATATGCACCTATAATGTAAATGTTACAATAGATAAGTCTGGTTAAAAGTACTGAACACTTTTTGTTTGCCGATTATGGTTCTCTCGAATTCTGCTACCAACATATTAGATCACTTTAATGAAATGTAATAAAAGCGTTACTTTCAAATTAATTTATTGCAGCTTGTGTAATTTAAGTAGGTATGTATCAAATTAAGCAGCTTGATAAAATACAAATTTTGCCAGACGAACCTAATGCAAGAAGGATGGCACAAGTATTAACAAAATAATTATATCAATAATTTTGGCTGCACAGCGCTTGTTTAAAGCACGACTTGTTGGGGGCATCTGTTTCATGCTCAAAATTACCCGTTCCCATAGTCTAGCATGGCCTTGCGTTCCAGCAGAACATTTGCTACTCTTTTTGTATAAAGATAAAGTTGTTATTTGAGTAGCGTACGTTTTTTGTAAGCACAAACTACGATCTTAGTTACTTCAATGTTGATGCGTTCTTCAAATTAATTTTGCCCTCTTGAAAACAACTCGTCGAGATTGAAACCATTCGGAGTTAATGAAACCAATTTCAAAATGAGATTGTTGCCCGTCAATTATTCAAAAAGATAACAGTCTAATAATTATACAATCAATTTCCCTTTGATATAAAGCAGGCCTAAGCATTCATTATATTATGCTAGCATAAGAGTATTTGATTAAAAAACAAATATGGTACAAAAAACAATTTTTCGTGTGACCTATTAAATATTGAAAAAAATGCAAAACATTGAAATTTTAATATGCAACTATATTAACAATTACGAACATTACGAGTAAAAGCTACGATTCAGCTAAGAATAAGTATAGGTGAGTTTAAATTAAAAAATTTTTTAGTTCAAATACAAATTCTCAGACTACTAATATGAAATATTTATTTGACAAAAACGTTGTAAACTAAGATACTTTACGATATTTCAAGATACCCTAAAGGTAATTTAATGTAATTGTGCTGAAAATGTGCTTGTTATGCAAAATGTATATTATTATTAAAAACATAAATTAATCTGTAATCTGACTAAAGTGCGATATATAGTTATTAAATTCTTAAAGTTTCATTATACCTCAAATAAAACATGATTTTTACGACAAAGCTACAAAGTTCTTGTGAACTTTTCATATTCGTTCTCAAAACTTTAAAACATAATTCAATCTTTGATATTCGCCATCGAAAAATTCACTCGTTTCTTTATTTATCTTTAGCAACGCGAGGGTGAGTCGCCGTGTTAATTTGATACGTTGTATGAAAACATGGAGTTTATTTAATACCAAAATCTTAATTTCGCTTAAATGACAGTGTAGGAAACCGTATCGGATAATTTTCGTTTAACGGTGTGAGGCCTTTCGTAAGTTCTGCAATGCATTTAAATGTAAAATTAATGTTAAATGACAAAAAGTCTCTCAGAAACAGTGTTGATGAGTCAAATCTCCGACCCCCAACCATGTTCTAAAAGTGTGACAGAGTATTTAACATTAATGTATTTTTATTGTATTTATGTGGATTTAGACAAAAAATCTTTATATTATAATATATGTTCCTGATATTAATTTATGTTATAAATTATGCCGAACTTCGTATCGCCTTAGAACAGATTTAAAATTGTTAAAATGTTTGACAGTTAGAAACTGTTTCTAAAGGAAAATAAAAGTGTTGTTTTTATTATTTTTCTCGCAATGTTTGCCTTTTCTCTTCATAAAAACTGTTTGCGGACTTCAAGGAACATTTTAAACAGAAATTAGCCGAATCAGTTCAGCCGTTCTTGAGTTTTGGGCTTTGCAACATACCTATTTAGCGATTTATTTTAATTTATATACCTTCATATATGCTGGTATTTAAAAAAAAACAATCACACTATTTTTTTATTAGTATATAAAATTTATAAGACTAGCAAAATTTGCTCGCAGCACGCAGTTTTAAACCCTACTTTTGATAGTGTTTTCTTTTCTTTCAATTTCTTAGCTTTAATTTTTGTCCTAAATTCTTAGTCTTACAGTAAGGTTCTTATAGTCTTACAGTAACTTTTATAGAAATTATCAATAAAACTATTTTACCTTGCATTTATTCTTTTTTGTTTTATTAAAATTTTTAAATCTTAGTTTTAAATCTCAGATGTACCTACACCATGCGCGCTGTTACATCTTGTGATTTTTCTCACAACCTGTATTGCTTGTTTTGCTGGAGGAAATCTCGATAATCTTTAAAGCGATAAAGCGATAAGCACGCCTTTGTACATGTATCTATTTTTTAAATAAGTATTGGTTTGTATTTCTATGTGTACAAAAGCATAAATAAAGCAAATAAATAAATTAAAAAATGTATAGCATTAAAAATATTATTTCCAAAGCCTATTCAAAAAGAAACACTAGCTCTCTCCTTACTCCAAGATACATTTTTCTAATGGACGAGTAAGGTCTTATCGTTGTTTTGGCTGGGCCCCTTTTGAAGAAGAAACCATCTGTAATTCTAACAGGCGTCATGTAAAAGGAAGATTTCAGCAACATCTTGACTTCTAGATAGGTGATGTTGATTTTCAACGTCTTGACAGGGCTTGGTACCACGGTGTTACTTATTCCTGCTGCAATAGCGTCAGTGATTTTCCCTGTCGTATTTCGATTAAAGGTTTAAGTAATCCGGTAAACTTATGCATGTAGCATCGGTTTCACTCTCTTTTCTTTTCTACACGGATAGCAATGCATTATTAACGTTTTTGGTCTTAGCTCTCTTATAATATATTTGAAAAAACTATGATTTAAAAATATCAACGTGGTATTGATAATGGCGTGTTTCTTATGATAAACGGGAACAACAGTTTCACACTCATCTCAGCCACGGGAGTCACCTCACCTCACCTCCACGTGCCAAGCGAATTTGCCTTGATTTCGTTACGTTTTTAATTTATATTAAAATTTATCTAGCAAGCAAATTGCTTTCCTAGAGTAAATACATGACTATTGCCTAATGATACATAAAATTAATTATGCGTTGCTGTCCGTAAGGCAGAGATTACATGCTGCATGTACAAGTTTACCGACTTTATCTTACCCATTAAACTAGAACAGTGCTTTTCACAGACATTTTAACGGTGATAAGTATTAGCATCAAACTAAAGAAGATACTACATCATAAAATATCATCTTTTTCCTTGCAGTGTAGACAAGGTAAACCAAACGTCTGTACATATTTGTGGTTCACCATTTTCATCGTTATGTCAGTTGGCACAATGAGTATTGAACTCCGTCCTCCGACTAGCAAGCTTTAAAGATCATCATTTGTAATGTGCGAAAACTGGGACTAAAGATTTTCTGCGCTTGATAATAGCACAAACTCTAAACTGCTACAGAAGTCTTTCTTGATTGAAAAACCTAATAATAGGTACTTCACCTGACCTGAGAAACGAACGTAAAGCCTTATGACCTAAGCCGAACGCGCTAACCACTAGACCAATGACAATTTTAATTATAACTTATTTATAATTAAAATGGTCATTGGTCTAGTGGTTAGCGCGTTCGGATTACCTATGAGTTGCAAGCAACACTTGATTTTTAATTATATAATTACCAAAAGATTCAGAGTAAGAATTTAATCTGATTTCATGATTAAATAAATTCTTATTGTACCCGTTACCTTAATTACCTACTAATATTATTTAAACGGTAGTCTCACGCGGTGTGTTTCGCTTGTGCTTAAAGAAATGTATTATTGTTCAAACAAATTAAGTAGGTTATATGTAACAAATATTTAAAAACATTCCAAGTTCACAGAATACGGCCATTTTGAAATAATGTTCCATTAGTGATCGAGTTTAAATATGGTGCCGAGTGCACCGAACCCTATTCCAATATTCGATGCATTCGACCAGCCTTTTCAGATCTTATTATAAGCCGTCTTCATCCTTTCATGATCCTGTAATCCGTATAGATAGAGTAAGAATCGAGGGTCTTGTTATACTGGATTTTAGTCGCCCAGCCCCTGAGAGTGGGGACGCAACGGTACCAACACGCGAGGGCTTGTCTACATTCATCATGCATTTTATGGCACAGGCTTAAAAGCCCAACGTTTACGTACGCGTCTCACTCAGTACCTGTTACCTTGGTTTTATACATTTCTATATATTGTATAAGTGACCTACATGCCAATGCAATATATTTCGCAATTTATGTTGTGTTTAAAAGCTATAAACGAAGTTTAATTGAGCGCATCCCAAAAAATAAAATTCGTATCTTAAAACAGGATTCTAGTTGGCATTGAATAATAAAAATGCTTATTAAACTGCCTAATACTTATCTTCAGTGTACTGTGAAGTTCATAAAAAATATTTTTAAATCTTCATATCAATTAACCTACCTACTACAAAATAGAGACAATATCATTAATAGCACTATTAATGTGTAATAAGTAATATTGTTATCATCATAAATATTATTATACAGTACTATATATTATACACTAACATTTTTAAATTTTTATTTATCCGAATGATCTCCATTAATTATTTTATTGTAGCGTCAGTAGGTACCTACTTGTCACTAACGTGCTCTGATTCTGGAAGGTAAAACTATGTGTCATAGCTTACTGGATTCGAAATAACGTCTTAAAAATTATGCAGATAGCGCAAGTGTACCTACAGGTAAAAATTATAAAAGTTATAAATAAATTAGGATTAAAAAAGTTACCTATTTCGTTTTTTGCCGATATCTCAGAAACTATTAGAAATTACAACATTTTTTCAATAAAATTTTCTATAATAACTTCTAACTTTTGGAACAGTACTTCCATTAACTATTTATATTTTTTATTTTACGCTGAAAACAGGTCCTAGCGCGGGATACTGAGGGCTCCCGCGCGCCCTCGAAAGTGAGTAGGTATCTATGTCATATTATATTTTTTTAGGTATTAAATATTATTAAAAAATTTGAAAAAATATGGTGTGTTATAAATACTTCAGAAAATTAGATGTCATTAGAATTTTTTCTTAAAATTAAGTATTCAACAGTTTAGGCTATTGTTAATTAACAAAATTTTGTCGAAATTCCTTCTTTATTCTCAACAGAAATAAATGTATTTAAATAATTGTTATAAAAATATTTCGCTTCGTGTATCCCTTCACATATACACACTAGACAAGATTTCTGTATAATTTTCTAGACGTCATTTTGAATTCAATAAGCTGTATATTTCTATGAGTGATATCAGTATTTTTTACCATTTTCAACTTGTTGAGTAGGCTAGTAAGGTACTATACCTATCGGTAAACTATCCTCGTGAATTTCAAGTTTCATCACACTGATACGAGTATTTGTATGACGAAACGCACGATTAATATCTTTGTTGTCTATATTATACAGGCAATGGTTGTCTTTTTCCATCAGAAATCAGAAATCAGAAGTTCTTTATTTAATAAAAAATTTTACGAGTTAGTTTGACGCATCAAAAAAGGAGATCCATTTGCTTGTTTGCTATCTTAGATATAAAAGAGTAACTAATTTAAAAATCGATTGATTTTAGAAATAAATAATTAGATTTAACTTGTTTATAACAAGATAACCATTTGGACGTATAATCGCATAATTCGACTATTGCCATAACGATCCCTTAACACACAAAAGCTGTTAATACACTTTGTTACGAACAGTAAAATTACTTCAAGTGTTTTAAATATCAATAATATAATTTGAAATGGAACTTTTATCAAATAATGGCGACAGTAAAAAGTATAAAACATATCATCATTGTATTAAAATATTCTCTTTGAGATTCAGAGTCCGATTTTAAATGTTCTGTCGAATTTTATTTATACGTTAAATATATACCTACTAACCATAAATTTTAATCATTTATTCTCACCAATACAACTAAATAAATTATGTATTTTAGAACTACCTACTTTATAATATCCATATTAATGAGAGTGCCGTTGGAGACACTACCCTTATCAGTTATAATACTGTAAATGAAGTTATATTAATATATAAATGAATGAATGAATACTCTTTATGGCGCACCAAATTTAACAAGACATTATGTAAAGTATAAATATGAATAAATATAAAAATAAATATTCACGGGACAAATTACACTTACTGATCTAATTCCAACCAATTTTTTGCTTGTGTTATGGGTGTTAGTCAACGGTACTTATACTGAAATATATTTAATAATCACCCAAACCCCGAAATACAAATATTTGTGATCATCACACAAATGCTTGTCCCCGTCAAGGATTGAACCTGAAGTCCGTCGATTGCGTAGTCAGGGTCGCTAAGTACTCGATCAACCGGGCGGTGTATGCAATTAGCCTTTTAGTCAAACAAGCTTTGCGGTTTTTTAAAAATAATTCCAATATTGTTTAAATATTTTTCCACGTTTAACATGGTATTTTTTTGCGTACTTGAATAACTGTTATCGCTTGTAGTATTAATTTTTTGTGCAAAAATACATAATCCCTTCCTTATTTCGTTCCTCGAACAATTCTCGAGTAGGTATACCTACTATGAACAGTAGAATTCAATGTGAACAATTTTAGTTGAACTCCGAGTTGGTTCGGGCTTCTTTAAAAAATAGACCAACTGCCGTTCTGCTAGACAGGTCGTAAAAGGCGACCGATAGACTATACGTGTCACTACTAACGTGACTACTAGGTGGCGGCGGCTAACCGGCGAGTCGTTGTGGGACTCTAGTTCCACAACGACTCGCCGGTTATTTGGTACCACTGCCTTACTTATTCCTGCCGCAAAAGTTTCAATGTATGTCGTTGTCGTGTTCTGGTTTCAAAGGTAAAGTAGCCGGTAGACTTATGCATGTAGCGTTGCCATCCCGCCACACGAATTCACCATTAACAGCTTTGTTGTCTATAGGAAAGGGTTTCTCTTTTTTTAACCACTTACTTGTTTGCTATCTTATTACATAAAAAAATCTGCTAATAACTACCTAGCTTCAGGCTATATTTTTTTGAATATTAGGGGATATCAAACAAATAGATAATAGGGTATCTCGTGATGGAAAGAGTATGTACACACGAAATATCTTATTGGAGCATCACTATCAATGTGACGTAGTTGTGTTACCACCTGCACAAGCTTCAGTTACTTTTTCCTCTAAACCGGAACAAGACAAGGACAAGCACTGATACTACTGTTACTACAACAGCAGGAAAATGTAGGGGGTGGTACTAAATTCGGTTAAAAGTTTTAGTTACCAAGTAGTCACGATGGCATTGACATCTTTGGCTTTGGCTTAGCAGAAAAGCAAATTGTTATTTTTTTCAAAATTGTACCGGACAAACCAAAGATGTCTCTGAAATAGGAAAGTTCGAAGGTTTAATATTATTAAAATATAAATAGTACTAGGCATCTGATGTGCACACTTTTTATGTAACAAGGTCTATTCCGCAATAGTAGAATCTGAATTAAAACCTTATTCTTCAAATTTTCAACGAAATTACGTAATTGAGACGGCAACCACTGTGCAACTTTACATAGGTACTTCAAAAATAACTACTCTGGCTAATAGGTACTATTTGAATATTTTGTTTAAATTCTTGTGTTATACTACCTATGTCATATATGTGTTGTATATATATATATATATATATATATATATATATATATATATATATATATATATATATGTGTGTGTGTGTGTTGATTGTTGAAAGATATGCCACACGTGAAATAATACACCGAAAGCTCACATGACACTATTCAAGGAATAGTTCAAACTTTTTTATCGGTGATAGTACTACTACCACCAATGATACAACCAATTTCGCCAGCCGAATCTAAACGTATGTAGGTACATTGATATACAATTCGGTCTGCCTACATTATGTTATATATTTTTTTAAATTTATACCGTTACGCTCATATTCCCGAAAAAGTAAGCAGAGGTGCAATAAATATCTTATCTATTATTTGAAAGTTGACCAACCCATCGATTAATTGATCAATGTAGATAAATAGTAAAAAAGTCTCGTCAATGTTATGGTTCATGAACCATTGAAGTTTAGTAATTAGTTTAGTACTTGAAGTTTAGTACCGTATTAGACAACATCATGATGTTATGACTTCAAGTTGACTCAAATCCCGAAAGAAAATTTCGAATTGTGTTCTGAGGCTAATCACGTCACGCCTATAAAATTCTACTGGATTCGCAAAAATGGGTAACGAAGATATGATGCTTCATATTCATTAAAACTTTCTTTATCAAAATTTCATTCTTAAGTCAATGATCTATAAAATTGTATATCCAATATAAAATTTTACATCAACCCTCAATCAGCTTTACCGTTATAAAAGTCGTCCAGATAGATGAATCAATACTTAGGTATATCAAATTAAAAGTAGGTGGTCTCAACCAAGATTAAAAATCTTGCCGTACTTAAAATATGACCATTGACCGTACTTTATACATGCCTAATAAATAAATTTAATTGACTATATACTTTTTTCAGTTTTGACGCTTTTCGTTAATTATTTAAAAATATACCTAAAAAAAATCTCATTATTTTAATAAAGTATTATTTTTATGATTTTGTTATACGGTTATATTTTTATGTGCTTATCACGTATACAAAAACATATGTAAATTGTAAACATTTTTGTGACATTATGACACTGATATTAATAAATTTTAAACATAAATTGATCTTAGCTTTGTGGTGTATTTTGTAATTATTGGTTATTTTTTATAAATTACAAAACAAGCAATAAAACTTATCATACGTTTTATTGCTTGTTTTGTAATTTTTAATCAACTGGCCTAAATATTAAATTTCAAAGGAACCATAAATAAAAAAACTAATATTATTCTATCAGATATAGATACTCTTGTATCTCTTGTTTAATTAAATAAGTACCAACTTAACTTTGAAGCGTTTAATGAAAATCGTTAAGTAAACGATTGTAATTTGTAAATCACGTGTCTTATCTTATTATTCATGAATTTTTTTTATGAGGATAGTTTTTAACATGTCATTAAAATAAATTTAATTAACATTTAATTTACAATTCAAGTAAGCTGAAGTATCTTCATACTTTTTACTAGTAAATTAAAGAAAAACGTTTTTTTAAACAAAAGAGTATCTACACTTACTTACACAATTTTGCTTATTTTACATATAGTTAATTTTTTGCATTATAGTTTTGCATAGCACATGAAAAATTGTTTAAGATTTTTTGGAAATTTCATCACCATTGTAACTATCCCACATTTACTTTACGTTTAGGTTTTTTTAGTTTGACATCATTAAATAATATATTTTTGAACACTATACATTGCGAGTTGCAGATGCTAATATTCGATTTCATAATATAATTACGAAGAAATATTTGATACTTAATATTACTTTTATATTTTTTTGAATTCAGCCAAAATATTGTTTTAACAAAATGTAATTTAATATCAAAATCTCTTCCAAGCACGGCAAGTGTACACATCTTTATCAATCTTAAAGTGTAAAAACATTTACTTATTTCATTAAAGCCTCACTCTTTTTATCATACCCAGTATTTGACATGAAACTACAACACCACATTATTAAGGAAAAGTTATCGGCACCCTGCAGTCTCTAATTCGGCTCCCAACACCAATTGTCACAGTTTTCTTGTGGAAAAGTATTTAATCAACGCTTTATTACAACAAAAGAAACACAAGACAATAACAGCGGAACATATGTAATAGCAAGAAATAAAGTTCGTGGTAACGTGTCGTGCCTAGATATGCCAAGTTTCATGTGCCGGTTGACACGTTCAGCAAATATTGTTTCACAGTCACACACTCTGCAAATATACGACAAATAACATAGTAGGGTAAAGCAAGAGCGCACAGGCATTACGAGAAAACAAATTGTACACGCCGATATAAAATTACGTATCGTTTGCTATATTGTCGCTCTTCACACTATGTCACGTACATGTCTGATAGCAATATGTTTTTTTATGTCATGTAATATTTTCGTTCATAGCAAACTTTGCTTTCGTATCATCGTAAAATATGTAGACGCTTTTTGTAAATCACCTGCGTAAAGCACTGTTTGTACGAGCGGCAAACCACTTAATGCGTGTAAAGAAAGTAAAAGAAATTAAAATTTCAAGGTACAAACCATTTTGTATCCACCCCTTTCGCTATAAATCAATGATCGTTTTTAAAAGAAAGCTATTTATAACTCTATCGAAACAAAGAAACCCATTATCACAATATAAAAGCACCTTCACTATTTCACCTGTAATTTTAAACTGATGTAATACCTCAAGCAAACGCAATTGTTGCAATGCGGAAGGGTTCTTTAATTTTTTGTTTATGCTCCATATTTTTATTACCACCGTAAAAGGTTTGACAAAAAGTTAAAAACGGCGTACAATGAACAATGCACTCTCGATTTCTTTATAAAAGCCAAAAAAATCAGGCTAAGGTGTTTTTTATTATGTTAAAAAGAAACAATGTTAATGTTACGCAAGCTTTGTTACTAGCTTTAGATTTTTTATTAACAACTATTCTTTTGAGTGCGTTGTCTATTCCCAGAACATGGCTTTAGTTTGAAAGCAAAAGTTATAGCTTTTTTATTAAACAAAAACAAAATTAAACCTCATGTTCACTGGTTATGCTGAGATAGTAAAGCACATGAGTAAATAAGTAGTTCTGACTTTCTGATTTTTGCTTTTTTATAGGTACGTGTTTGATATAATTTAGTGTTAACTTTATAATTAAAGACAACTTTTTTTTAAAGACAATTTTTCCTGGTTTTTATGAAGGACAATTTTGTTTTAATATATATTCTATATTAATATTATAAATGCGAAAGTTTGGATGTATGGATGTTTGTTACTTAATAACGCGAAAATTACATAACGAATTTGGATGAAATTTGGTACACCGGTAGATATTGACCTATAATAGCACATAAAGTACTTTTTATCATGAAAAAATAGTTATTCTCGCGGGATTCACCAAAAACTTTTGTAATGCAGCGAGCTGCAGGTAGTGCAACTAGGGGTATAATATAATCTGCGAATCTATGGGACTTGACACCTAAGATAAATTCATCCATACATTCATAAATAGAAGCATTTTCAATTAATAATTAAAAAAGTTCGATTCCCGAGTCGTGAAAATCTCAGTAACAGCTCAAAGTCTGGTGATAGTGTGTAATATAAGCCATGGATAAGTAGGTATATAAAGCTATCAATCCTAATTATCGCAAGACACCACAAATGTTCACAATTTATCCATGATAAACTAATTCATACATCGGCAAGACCTGTAAATCATAATTTCTTTTTTTGCATATTAGATTATTTTAAAGTCGCTAATATTTAGCATGTGTTGGAATTTTGCCTGATAATCGATGGATGAAACGTTTTCTTTATCACTTTACTAAAATCTATATCTTAATAGCTATATATACTAAGGATTACCTTTACCAACATATCGAACTCGTTTTGCAAAAAATTAGGGCAATTTTCATCGATAGCTATCTACAACCGTGTTGTATCTAAATGCAATATTAAAAGCTGTACAACTACCGAGGTAAAGCGCATTCTGAAGTACTGGCTATCGGAGCTGGATTATGAGCAAACAGAAGCTTTAGTTGGTTGTACGAATTACACATGATAGATTTCATTGCATACGTACACCTCTTACTTATTATCAAAATTAAAGTTAATACTTACATTAAATTTAATGAAAGCAGAATATATTTGTGTGACGAACATTCGACATGTGATAAAATAGTATAATTAGATCGTAATGTAATTTATTGTATTATAAGGAATTCTAATCCACATCAACTTATTTAAATTCTATTATCTTGTCAATTTTCTTATATAATTCAATTTGTTTTAATTTAAATTTTTAATTTTCTACCTTGAGACATATGAAAAAACTGCATAGTATTTAATTCAATTAATGTAATTCAATTAATCAATAATTAATAATAATTTAAATCAAACTTAAGCGCTATGAATAAAAATCTATACATATTATTCCATATGGTTAGCCCAAGATACAGGCAACGTCTAGTTTGGGAACCTCTGATATATTCTTACAATAAATCAATATTGTTACTAACATATAATACAAAAAGTTATGAATCAAACGTAGCTTACATCTAACTAATGTAAATGATACCAAGATTGATCGAAATTGAAGTGTATTTATTGTGTAATTTTAAAATCTGTTTATATTTAAATAAATTATTATTATTATTAAATAAATTCAGCCGTTGTAATGAGATTAAAGAAACTTTGATGTGATTTCAGAAACTTCGGATGTTGGTGCGGTCATTCACTATCGTTATTTTTTTTTACATTTTCTCACCTTTTAAACCTTCCCTCGACTTCAACAATTAATTCAAAATCAAAATTAGCCAAATTGGTTCAGTCGTTCTCGAGTTTTAGCAAGATTAACGAACAGCAATTGATTATATATATATATATATATATATATATATATATATATATATATATATATTGATGTATTATACGTACTTATTGTTGGGTGTTGAACTGGTACGATTGTTTTGATTCATTAATTTTGACGAGTTTGTAAGGGTCCATTTATTTTACTTTGATCGAAGTCGTTAGACCTGCATTGAAATTTCGCTCGATCCTTGCTTTTTATACATATAGAAGAGTGGCAAACGAGCAATAGGTGCACCTGATGTTAAGTGATCACTGCCTCCCATGGACATCCGCAATACCAGAGGTGTTACAGTTGCGTTGCTGTCCTTTTAAAAATAAGCAAGTTCTTTTCTTGTGGGAACAGATTTGACTAAAATTATGATTGAACAGTTTTCGATACAGATCTAAACTACATTATTGTTCATAATTATTAAAAAGTATAAGTATTATAAGAAAACTGAAAAAACACGTTTTTGAATATACCGACCCAGGAATCGAACCCGGGACCATATGTGGTCAACACCGATACCGGACTACTAGACTATAGAAGCGATATTATTTGATAAATTTTTAAAAACATAATTACTGTACACAAGCAATCACTAGATTGAATGTATTCTTCATGTGAAATTAGCTGCAGCGAGCAGCCCGCTGAATTATAAAAGTTTTTGGTGAATCCCGCGGGATGACCTAATTTTTCCGGGATGAAAATGCTTTAGTAGTCTATGTGTTATTTCAGGTCATCAGCTACCTGTGTGCCAAATTTCATTCAGATCCGTTTAGTAGTTTTACGTGATTGAGTAATAAATATCCATCCATCCAACCATCCAAACTTTCGCAACTCTAATATTAATATAGGTAAATCCCTCGAACCGCTTTTCTTCTCCTATTTGTATCTTCAACTTAGTATTGAAGTGTGGTAGAGACACCTTCCCCGTGTTGGTCCCTGGCTCCTTTGAAGAATAGGCCAACTGCCGTTTAGCCAGGCAAGTCGTAAAAGGCGACCGAATGGCTATAAGAGTCACTAACATTGTGGCTACTAGATGGTAAAGTTCTGGATTGGTCTGGCACCACCTTCATACCTATTCCTGCCGTAATAGCGTCAGTGCTTGTCACTGTCGGCTTCCGGTTTGGAGGGTAAGGTAGCCGGTAAAGTTATGCATGTGGCATAAGACGTCGCCACAAGATAGCAACGCATCATTAACATCTTTGGTGTCTATAGGCTATTGTTGACTCTTTCCATCAGGAGACCCATTTGCTTATTTGCTATCTTATACTATAAAAAAAAGTTCAAATCCAAACCCAAACATATTTATTCATCCTAATTTAGTTACTATTGTTTTTATATAGGTAATTGAATAGCACTGTGACCCACGTTAGCTCATAATTAAAGGCTTACATATTACTTAAAGTGAGGATTCTCAAATTACTTTAATCTTAAAACAGCCTGCAGGGAATAGATAGTTACAATAATTTAACGCAGAAAATTGCAATAGCACATCCATCCTTCTGTGTCTCTGTTAATTCATCTATATAAAAAAATAATTTTCTAAATCAGTTAATTGACTGAGTTTCAAGGTATTACGGAATTGACTGAATTGGCGGAATCTCCCCCGTGTTGGTTCGGACTCCTTTGAAAAATATACTGCCGATCTGCTGGGCTGATCTTAAAAGACGGTCGATTGACTATACTTGTCACTACCATCGTGATTATTGTGATAGAGTTCTGCAATATCTAGCCTAGGAATTTGGTTCCATCGCCTTACATATACCTGCCACAATATCCTCAATCCTTGTCATTGTCGTGTTCAGGTTTAGAGGGTAAGGGTATGTGTTGGAACTGCCATCCCACCACAAAAATAACAATACTTACTTAACATCTTTGGTATCTATTGTCAATGGTTTCTCTTTCCACCAAGAGAGCCATCTGCTTGCTGTTATCTAGTGATGTAAAAGAAAAGAAGACAAAAAATACAACTGAATTGAAATTCTCCACCTGTTTTTGGAAAGTCCGTTGAATAGCAAAAGTTGATTGGTTGAAACTATTGAATATAATATTTATTAGTATACATTATTTATTTTTCTGCTATATAATATATAAGACTGTACAATAAATCTTATCATTTAGCTATTCTTATTCATCTTCAGTCGGAACTTACTTTAATTTCAAGGTGAACGCGTTAATGAACAAGCTTCATTACTGATTACATCTTCAACTCTTGATGTCTGAAACCCGTCGATAGAGACATTCATTGCATAATTTCGATGAGACGAGCTAGAAAACTTTATCTATGTGAACTTAAGTATTTTAAGATTGATAACGATATGTAAGATAAAGAAAATAAATTTAAAGTAATGTTAAATGATAAAAATAAAGATTTTGAAACACAAATAGCGGCATTTAGATTAGAGGAGGTACAAAGTTTAGCATAATGATTTTGAAATTATATTTGAATATTACGTAATTTTATCACAAATATTCTTAAAGGTTTTAGTTTATGGGCCGTGCCATTAATTAAAAAATACGTAAGCAATTTTAATCGCTCCGCTTCTATTCCAAGGTAAATACTCTTAGGGTGAATCTTACATCAATAAATGTTCTGATTCATCGGTTTGTCGATTTTTCATATCATTGGGTAACAAACAAGTAGATGGCTCTTTGGATGTTTTTTTTATCATAAAATAGCAAACAAGCAGATAGGTCTCCTGATGGAAAGAGTCAAACCATCGCCTATAGACACCAAAGATGTTAATGGTGCGTTGCTATCTTGTGGCGAGGTCTAATGCCACATGAATAAGTTTACCGGCTACCTTACCCTCCAAACTGAAACACGTTAGTGACTAGCACAGATGCTATTGTGGCAGGAATAGGTAAGGCGGTGGTACCAGACCTGGGCAAGCCAATGCAGAGCTCTACCACCTAGTAGCCACGATAGTAGTGACTCGCATAGTTAATCGGTTACCTTTTACGATCTGCCTGGTAGAACGGCAGTTGGCCTATTCTTTAAAGAAGCCAGGGACCAACACGGGGGAAAAGAAACCATCGCCTATAGACACCAAAGATTTTAATGATGTATTGCTATCCATGTGGCATAAGATACCGGCTACTTTATCCTCCAAACTGGAATATGAAAGTGACAAGCTTTGACGCTGTTGTGCCAGGAATAGATAAAACCGTAGTACTAGACCCAAGCGGTCGTTGTAGAACTCTATCAGCTTGTAGTGTCACGATGGTGGTGCCAAATTTAGCCAATGGTTCTCTATTAACGACTACCTAGCAGAATGGCGGATGATCTTATTTTCAAAGATCCGGGTGAACACGGGGTACGGGGTAAATAGGTTGCCAAGTGGTGTCTTGATTTCCATCGTCCCATTTTACCAATTTCCTTATTTTACATATATTTACGATAGCCGGTATTAACAGTCTTACGTGTTTTTTTTTTTTGTGGCACGTGGGTGTTAATATACTAACAACAGACTTCTGGTTATTGCTTATAGTTTGCTTTTGGCTTACTACAAAGAAACTTTATACTTATACTCAACTTGGAGATCAAACTCGGAACCTCATGACCTAAGCCAAAATACTAATATAATTATAATTAATTAAAAAAAGTGTGCCAATAATTGTGATATATCAAGCATTGTGAAACTTTACAATATGTAAAACTGACAAGGATTCGTCGACAAGTATCGACACCATTATTAAAACGTAACATTATTTATTCCGTTTAACTGATTTCCCTTATATGCTAAAGTTCTAGTAATCATATTTCAAAAGTCACTATACAAACGGAAAAAGGTTGCATTTCATAACCTATTGTAAAAACATATCATCTTTATTTTATAAATGTTGCATTGTTTTTAAACACGATCCTATTTAGTATGGAAGAGTTTGACTGCATAATTTTATCACGTCACCGTTTCATTTATTTCTAAGTTTATTAAAATTTCATAGACATGTTTTTGAATTTCTATAAAAGTGTACAATACTGTTTCATAGTAATTTTTTAGGTTTGTACAACTTGGGAATACATGCATAAATTATTTTTTTGGGCCTTTTTTCTGTAACTGACAATTATCATCGCAGCGTTTCACGTGCGGGATAGACAGAGTAAACCGAACGTCTATAGACTTTCCAGTCCACCATGATTCACCAGTTTGTCGGTTAGCGCGATGAGTGGTAATCCCATCGTCGGTCGCATTTTACCGACCTTATAAAAATAATTATCAATTATTCTTAGCGATAACCGGGTCCGACGGCTTAACGTGCTCATCTGAATCACTAGAGTCGCAACATACCACCCACCTGCAAGACTTCGAGCTGCTCCTGAGATTTTTAATTTTTGAGGAAAATCTCGAAAATACCAGCTAGTAGCACCATCATTGTAGAGAGAAATTGTTTGATTTTGTTTGTTTGTTACGATTTAACTCAAAAACTACTCAACCAACTTAAAAAATTCTTTTACCTTTAGAAACCTATATTATCCAGGAGTTACATATTTTTTTACTCGCGTGAGCAAAGGAAAGTAATGATTTTTGGTCACGCGAACGAAGTCACGAGGACAGTTCCTCGTGACTTCTTAAATAGTAGATACCTATACTATGCATAGGTATGTGTATATTAATTTAATGTATTTCTAATACATTTTATTTTAAAATATTAAGTTTTTCCTGTTCTCCGCAACGTAAATTTTAACTATGACAAATTTCATATGTATAGTTATTTTATATTTACAATATTTTTCTATGTCTATTACTTTATTAATAAATACAATAAAGTGTATGTTATTTTTGGTCTTTTATATCATTAAGGTATATATAATTCAATAAAAATATAAAAATTGTATCTAATCTTTATACTTACGGCAATATCGAACTACAATAAAACCACCAGGTTTAAGTAATTCATTTTGAATGAAATCCGAAAGATCAGCCAAGCGTGCCACTATCATTGCACTACCATTACATATGGTAGAGTTAGCAGCTCCACAACATTTTGCCCAACTTTCGTACCAGAGCTTCACAAATTCTTGCTTTGCCTGACTTGAACTGACCTTCACCAAACATATATCATTGAAAATATCTTCAATAATGGAAAAATAATAATTGATAATGTTTATATATCGTATAGTTACTATTTATTGTTTATTGAATAAATGAATGAATGAATGAAATTTATTTGCTCATATAGGTACATTCACTAAGTGCTAGGTGGGACTCATTGAACAAAGATAATGATTACAAACGAGGAAATCGTGGTATTAGTTCATTACTAAATCTTAAAATTTTCGACATTTTCCACACGTTTCCGAAATTGTAATGAATAAGTAATCAGTATAAATGTACCTATTATTTATTCTTATAATAAATGATAATTGAATATGACTGAAGACAAGTTTTGTGTGGCCTAGATATAATAGAGTGGCGACTTGCGGAAGACCGTCTGCAGACATTGGATACAGACAGCTGAAAACCAAGCTAAGCTAAGCACTAGCAGATGATGGGCTTTCCTCGGTAGCTTTAGATGTGGCAAACAAGCTTACGAGTCGTAAGAGCGAAACTGATAATTTACCTCTCTCATCCCCGTAGGTACGCTACAAGTCTAGTCAGTGACAAGCACTTACGTTACACAGGCAAATATATATGAAGCAGTATCACCATGCATAGGCATTTGGCAGGTTGTATCAGTACACTATAAGTTTTTAATTATGTGACAAATAATGTTTCAGAAAAATTAAACCATACACTTTTTCTGAGATTGGGGCACACGATTTGAAGAATCACTCTCATGGGTAATAACGGGTAAGTTGATCAACAAGGCAACCTTTAAATTTAAACAATTGCGCATGCTATGTTTTACGGTACCTGACAAGCTGCTAGCTATTAATTACAATGTATGTGTACGTTAGTTGGGCTTATTCAACTTCCCAGATTATTATCTTACGACATCTATCATTTTCATTAGCCTTTTTGCAGTCATAAATCTACATTAATTGCGAAGGTTACAAAGGTTGGGATTTCTACTAAAGAATATGATAAGATACTTTTCATATAATTTTATAAGTTTAAATTTTAATTAAGTATATTTATTACTTGTAAGTTACTTTCTTAATGGCTAAGGTTTATTTTGCCATTTCAATTTTCTATTTAGTAATTTTTTGTTTACATTTGCTTACAAGCGACAAAGGACCACGCTGCCAATCAATTGTTAATCTGTGACTTTATTCACGCCATTGAAGAGGAAAGATAGACAGCATATGACAGAAAGAAAGTTATACTATCAGTATTTTAACACTATAAAATGAAATCCAGTGGTACCGAAATGATGTTGCGATTGTTTCAATACCTTATCTACTAATTCTACTAATCCTACTTATCTATATTAATATTTTAAAGCGAAAGTTTGGATGTTTGGATGGATGAATGGATTTTTGTTACTCAATGACGCAAAAACTACTAAACGGACATGGATGAAATTTGAGACACAGGTAGATGATGACTTGGAATAGCACATAGCCTACTTTTATCCTAGAAATATAAGTTATTCTCGCTGGATTCACAAAAATGTTATAATGCAGCGGTCTGCACGCTGCAGGAAGTATTATAAATGCGAAAGTATGTTTAGATGAATGCATGAGTGTTTATTACACTTTCACGGAAAAATGACGGAACCGATTTAAATAAAATTTGGCGTAAATAAAGATGATTATTGGAATAGTACATTTATGATACTTTTTATCCCGGAAAAATAAGTTGTTCCCGTGGGAGTCACCAAAAACTGTGAAATGCAGCAAGCTGCAAGGCGCAGCTAGTGGTATTTAAACAGCTGTTATCCAACAGCATAGTGTTTTTTAATCAAACAAGCAAGTGGATCTCCTGGTAGAAAGAAAAACCATCAAATATAAGCACCAAAGATATTAATGGTGTGTTGCTATCCATGTTTCGGTATGGGAATTCCTCATGCATAAGTCTACTGACTATCGAACACTCTAAACTAGAACACAACAAGGACTGACGCTGACAAGCATTGACGCTGTTGCGACAGGAATAGGTAAGGCGGTAGTACAATACACGCAGGAGACATATTGCGGAAGCCATCACCATCTAATAGTAACGATGGCAGTGACACGTATTGCCAATCGTTCGCCTTTTACAAACTGCCTGACAGATTGGCAGATGGTCTATCTTTAAAGAGGACCCCGACCATAACCAATGTGTATGATCTATGATATGTTTTATAAAGAAATTTGGCAAAACAGGACTTAATTTTGAAGAATTATCATTAGGGATTAATATTTTAGGTAGAATGATTCAAATTATTTGATGTGTTGCCCAAATTGTATAAGGTAATAAAAATAAATATAAATCAAAAGCATAGGAATTATCCGTTTGTCTGGTTGAAAATATGAATAATAATTAAATTTAAAGGCTTAAAAATTGCCGAAGTATTTCATTATTTTCTATTTCGATACGAATGTCTTGTTGGTATATCGCATTGATGAAAATTTCAGACAATCAATAATGCTATATTTTAGCAAATAAAATATCCAAATTCATACAACCTTACCATACTACCAAATTAGTTTCGGTAACAGATATCCAGAAATCTTGTGATGATATTCATAAGTAATTTGTATTTAGGTACTTAAGAAAGAATGTTCATCTTTCATCTTAACATATAATAAATAAAATTGGAGTGTGTGTTTCTAATATTCAAATAACTGCTTTTTATGAAATGCACATGATTACACTATAGGCTAGTAAAGTAGCAGATGGCTGTCCTATTGGAAAGGGATAACCGCTTATATAAACTATAGATGTTAATGAAGCGATAATATCCATTTGGAGGGATAGTAGACCTCCACAAGGTCTCGCCCGAGTATGTGGTAGGTACTACCGTCTTACCTATTTCTGCCGCAATAGCGTCAATGCTTGCCATTGTCGTGTTCCTATTTGGAGGGTAATCTTGCGTCTAATGTACGTGGTATTGCCATCCCGCCACACGGATAATAACGCATCATTAACATCTTTGGTGTCAATAAATGATATCTTTTCTATCACCAGAGACATCTGTTTGTTTGCTATCTAATGATATAAAAAACCGCTAAAAATTGATGCTTTTCCGGAGATTTAAAAGAAATAGTAGACATGATTGATAATAGTAGGTAGTAGGTACTCTTGATCAAGTTTTTACATGCTTTTTTCATTAAATTTATTATAAAACTTAGTTCAAGATTTTTTTAAATCAGCCGCATGCCAAAATGACAAATCATATTTATTTTTAAAAATGTGTAAATGTTGTCAACAAATCTAAGCCGATGTGGAAATTCCTGAAATAATTGGACCTGACAAATGTAAGTCGTAAACATTTATATTACTTGGCTAAATTCAAAGTAGTTTGTTACAAACAAATGCACTGATATCGGAGTCAAATCAAAGTTAAACATTATTATAAAATGATTATCACGAATACGTGCTTTTCAGTTGTTCCTAAAAGGATTTTTAACTCATTTTAAAATAAATTCGATTTAATATTTTAGTATATTTAGCTTATTCTACCTTAGGATGTTTTTTTTTACTTTTTGAGAGTTTTTATTTAATGATTTCTATATTATAAACAATAAACAAGCAGATGGCATTCCTGATAGAAAGAGAAATCATTGCCAATAGACACCAAAGATGTTAATGGTGGGTTGCTGTCCGTGTGGCGAGATGATAATGCATTGTTGCAATGCCACACGCCTAGTCTACCGGTTACCCTAGCATTCAAACCGGAAAACGACAGTAACAAACATTGACGCTTTTGCGGCAAGAATAGGTAAGGTGGTGGTACCAAATACCCGAGCGAGACGTTGCGGAACTCTACTACTTATTAGTCACGATGGTAGTGACACGTATAACCAATTGGTCGTCTTTTACGATCTGCCTGACAGTAACGGTAGTTGTTTTATTCTTCAAAGGAGACCAGATCAATACGAGGAGTAATAAATAGTGCCAAGATATAATAATATAGGCTATATTATTAAAATATATGTAAATATTCAATAGTAGTGAAGGCATTAAAACCTCAATTTATAATATCAAAATATGATATTTGATCCTTCAAGAATAAATGCAAGGTATAGCGGCTTGACTCTTTGGCATTGCGCAGAGATATTGGTTCACTTTGTGTCTTCTATCGTATCTTTCATGGGGAGTGTTCCGACGAGTTATTTGGATTAACTCCTGCCGCCGAATTCCATCATCGGACATCGCGTCAAAATTTGAAATTCCATCCTCACCATCTCGATGTCTGGAAATCCACAACTGTGCGTTTCTCTCGACACTTTTTGCCTCGCATTACTTTGTTGTGGAACCAATTACTTGGGGGCCTTCAAGAAAAGAGCTTACTCATTATTGAAAGGCCGGCAACGCAACTGCAAGACCTCTGGTATTGTGGATGTCCATGGGCGGCGTTGATCACTTACCATCAGGTGCACCTCCTGCTCGTTTGTCCCCTCTTCTATAAAAAAAAGTGTTTGTAACTGAATGACATACCGCGCTGGTTAACTGAAACTGATGGTACAGCATTAGTTGTATTTACTTTAAAAAATTTTTATGAGCGAAAAAAGCAGGCGGTGCTTCACTGACTACAGATAACCACTCAACATATACATCTAAAATGGTATGATGTATTGGCCTCCACGGTAAGCCAAAAGGGTAAGATCACCTACCTGTTCTCTCAACGTGCAAGGACACGCAAGTGGCAAACATCATCATTCTGGTGACATGAGTTTAGTGATGGTAATGTTATAACTAAGCGTTTATGTGGATATAGAAGTGTGTTTATTTAGTCTTCGGTCACAGAATAGATAATATTACAAGTACTTCGGTCTACTTTTACGAGATACATGAGAAGAACAGGGTAACAGAAGATATTTTTCTGCTAATAAATCCGTACTAAAATGAATGCGAAAATCAGTATAAATAAAATCAGTGTTACGCTTTAACGGCTAAATTACTTAGCCGACTTTGATGAAATTTAGCATGGAGATAATTGAAGATCCGGGATCGAACATAGGCTAACTTTTTATCACAGTCAAAACCTAAAGGGCTGTATTAAAGGATAAAACTTTGTATATAAAAATATTAAGTATATCGACGACGTTTAAATCTACTCGATGGCGAAGCTGCGGTGTTAGTAGATATATTATACATATAATTCAATACAAAAATGTTACTAAAATCAAATTATTTTTAATTCGTCTTAAAATTACACGAGATAATATAAACAACTGTTTTTTAAAGAGCAGGTGAACTAAATATGTTTAGTGTGCAATTAATAAGAAATAATAATATTAGCTACCGGTTTTAGTCGTAAAGTAAGCAAATGTCATCAGTCTCTCTTGTCAGTCACGCTTCACCGGTTTGACGGTTGAGGAGACGGGTGATTATTTTATTATTTATATATTACTTATTTAATATTAAAACCATTGTTATTACGTTTTAAGCGAGTGTAATTTTTCCAACAAAAGTTTACTTCACTTGTTGATGGTGAATTCTAATATATTGTAATAGAAATGCAATACGCAAGTATGTAGTTTAGTGCATTTCAAGTTTTTGATAGGTACTTAATATATCATGAAAAAATAAGTGTCTCAGAGTCACCACGAACAAGAAAAATGAGCAATTTCATACTATTGATCTCATAAATTATCGATCTCGTAATTATTGAGGTTTTAAAAAACTCGTCAATAAAAATAAGTTACTTTAATATGTATTTTTTACTTCAACTTGTATCTATGTTGGATGTACTTTAGTGTAATAAGAAATTATATTATACTAATGTTATAACGAAACACTGTTATGTATCGTTAGCGTTCTCTTAACAAATACCTACATGGTATTTGTATTGGGCTAAGCCTCATTTAAGAATAGATATTCTGCTGTCCTATTGGGCAGCTCATGAGAAGAGAACATAGGTTAAATAAGTCGCTACCATCTCGTCGTGGCAAGTAGCGCAATTTATTCCCGTCACAATGAACAAAAATAAAATATATCGTCTATAAGAGATGGTTATTACTGGGATAGCCGTCTGCATGTTTGTTATCCCAAGTTATTTACACAACAATTAGCTGCGTGGAGATAGGAAAAATTAAGTTTATTGAATTGTTTACTTTTACTTAAAACAATATGCAGATGCTCTCATATATTGTTTTGAGTCCCTCGACTCGTACTATCACAAATATAATATAAATGCACATAAAAAATTTAATGTTTATATGAAATCATTTTTTTTTTAGTTTTAAGCTGCCTTTAAGATTTTTTAGGTTTTTTATAATTTTTTATAATGCGAAGGTTTGAAAATCGCCTAAACGTGATTTAAACTAAAGATTTATGTTTCTTATCCCTGTCAAATACAACTGAGATAAGCTGATTTGCTTGTAAAGTTAACCATCAATTAGTAAATTACATTAAGGGTTGATATAAATTATTTTAAATATTCATTTTGTAACATCCGTTTTAAGGAATAACAACATATCATATTATTGAGGAAATAAAATGGTAGTGTAAGTTGTTTTCTAAAATTTAATAATAATACACAAATTAATTAACTTTTCCACTTTTGATAAATAAGAAATTTAATAAATTTTGTAATATTGAAATAAAGCATAAATATTCGATTTGATTCTTCAAAGTTCAAACTATAGAGACGTCTAGTAAGGGTCAATGAGCTCACGCCAGTTATAATTTGTTGTTGAGAGCACTGATTCAAAGTGAATACGTACAAGGTGACTTTCGATAAGTACAAATATTTACTGAACGATGCAAAATAATAATATTCATTATTTTTATTACATATGTATTTCTAAATGAAAAAAAAAATAAACGTTGCTATCCCTTTTTCGTCTGATAGCATTTAATTACAAGCTGAATTGGTATATAACGGTCAAACAACTGAAGCCCTATTAAAAAAAGGCTAAATATAAATAATGTTTGCTTTCACTGTGTGGAGGGGTTCAAAATGTATTTTATAACCTTCGTATAAATCAGAAATCACAAGTACTTTATTCAATGAAACTTTTTACAAGTTATTTTGTTGCGTCAACATTTTTTTAAACTACTACCAGATCGGAAACGCGGCCAGATATAGAGTTTTTGTTACATCATAAGATAACAAACTAGCAGATGGCTCTTCTGATGGAAAGAGATTCATCACCTGTAGATATCAAAGATGTTAATGGTGCGCTGCTATCTATATATAGTTAAGCCTTACCCTCCAAAACGGAACAAGACAGTGTGAAGCACTGTCGCATGCCAATAACGTTTTACAGCAGGTGCTACCAAATTCAGGCGAGACGTTACAGAATCCTACTATATGATAATCACGGTATTAGTCACATATGCAGCCAATAATTTGCCTTTTACGAATTTCCTGGCTCTAGTCTATTCTTATAAAGGGGCTTGGACCAACATGGAGAAATCAACTTAAAATTAACCTGTATTATCCATTGAATAAATGACAAGACTAGGAGCTAATATAATCGCGTGTAGTCCCCAAGGTCTGAATAATAATATGCGAAACAAAATTAGAGAATAATATAACTTTACACCTGGATTTATCGACAAATCCTGATTTTCCTTGTTCTTATTTAAATAAAACGCATTTATTTGTTTAGCTAGACTAGCTGTAGCGTGCAGCCCACTGCATTACAAAAGTTTTTGGCGAATACTACAGGATCACCTAATTCTTCCGGTACAAAAAGTAGCATAAGAGCTATTCCAGGTCATCGTCTGTGCCAAATTTCACTCAAATCCGTTCAGTAGTTTTTGTGAGATTTAATAACAAACATCCAACTATCCAGAAAGAAAGAAAGAAAAAAGAAAGAAAATATTCATTTGCAAGAATATGGGTGTTACAAGTTGTTAAAAATAAATTAAGTTACCGACATATTCTACCAATATATGGTGTGCAAATATTTAAAAAAATATCCATCCAAATATCCAAACTTTCCCGTTTATAATTATAATATAGAAATATAGATTACTACGTACTATGTTAGTTTATATGTATTTAGTAAAATATTATTTCCCTACCAACCATAAGATTGTGCAATAAATTCTTAAATTAAATCTCCCCGTGTTAGTCCCGACTCCTTTGAAGAATATACCAACTGCCGTTCTACCAGGCAGGTCGTCAAAGGCGACCGATTGACTTTACGTGTTACTACCATCGTGACTACTAGGTAGTAGAGTTCCACGACTTCTTGCCTGGGTATATAGTACCACCGCCCTACCTATTCATTGAATATTTTTTTAAAAGAATATTTGGGGCGTGATGTACAATCGATATTGAAACCAAAAATATAGTTTTTAGAATTTTTGTCTTTTTGTCTGTATGTATGTCCGGGGTAAACTCAAAAAGTACTGCATGGATGTACTTCAAATTTTGTATGAATATTACTAGTAGGTCGGGTCAACATATAGGCTACATATTATCACGCTATCACCAACGGGGGAGGGGCAATGCGGAGTAAACAAACTCCGCGCAGACGAAGTCGCTGGAAACAGCTAGTATATAAATAAAATGAAATATTGAAAACTATTTTAGTACTTACCTATACACGTATACACATAAAGTGAACAGGTTTATTTTTTCTCGCGTACCCCATGATGTATCTACGCTGTTGTTAGAGAGGTCTTTAAAGATATTTTAAGACAATTTATTTTTAATTTAAACTAAATTTTGGCTTTAATGACTAAATTTTGGCTTTGCTTTGTTAAGACAATTTATTTTTAATTTAAACTAAATTTTGGCTTTAATAAAACATAAAAAATACGTAAACAGTTGACTCTGCAGGCCATCCCCGAAGCTTCCCGCTAAATGAAGGTAATTTCAACTCAAAAAAAAAAAAAACTATAAGCATAGATTTTTTTAGTCCAAACATTTATTTTGTTAAAATTGGCAGTATATTGATTTTTGGATAGCTATATAATTTGGAAATTTATTTTCGAATGGCATTTACTTTACTCCCAACGGATAAACCAATTTCGATACGATTTTTACATTAGACGTAGTTTTTCGAGGAATAGAGCTGATTAGTTTTCGTACTCAATCGGTACATAAATCTGGTAGTTATATTAAAAAAATACTGTTTCGCCAAATCTTTTTTTTTGCTTTTTTTTTCAAAATTTCTTTTCAAAATCTTTTGTGCCGACTTGGTACAAATTTTCAGGTAGTCTTAAGTTGAGTGGAATCCAGTTGAACGCCATCAACCGCGTTTCGATCGGTCCAGCTGTTCAAAAGTTATGAAATGTTTACATACACACACACATACATACATGACACACAGACATACTGACGACATCGTGAAAATAGTTGGAAAAGCTTCCTAGAATCTCAAAACGTGGAGATCTGGTGAAAACTCGATTTTCAAAAATCGGGGCAAAATCAGTAACTTCCTTATTTACATAAGTAGCGGGAAGTTAAAAAAATATATTTACACCCGTATCCCCGAAGAGGTAGGCTGAAGTACAATAAGAGCACCGACGATTAGCCTAAGATGTAGTCCACCAATGTGGCGATAGCTATATATCACTTATTTCTTGTAATAACAGGCGGACAGCTGTGCGTTCCCATCTGAGGCATGGAGTGTAAACATATCACCAATAGAGTATAGACATCACGTTACAATGTAATTTTAATGGAGAAAAAGCTCCAATAAAACTTTTGTGAGATACCGGAATCGAACCCTGGAAACTCACGATCCGAGCAAAACAGGTTAACCACAAGGCAACATGGGCACTTTATTTAGGCATTATCGATTGCGTCTACAGTTACTGAGAATCAATTGGCTGCTAGCCAACTAATGGAGGTTCAAACAAATTCAAAGTGATCGTTATAAATAACACTCGTTAATCTATTTTAGAACCTGGAAAAGCTTTTGTTTCTATTTTACCTATATGTTCTTTTATTTTAACTCCTGTTATTGACGGATTACTACTTTATATTTATGGATACTATTTAGGGGCTTTCAAGAGCATACTCATTCTTAAAAAAATCGATAACGCCTCTAGTGTCTCTCTCTTCTTATATAAGCTATGTCTCAAAAAGAGGCTATCTGCCGTTCTGTTAGGTAGTTCATGAGAAGCGAACGATTAGCTATGCGAGTCATGACCTTGACATGGTGGCTACTAGGTGGCTACTAGGCAGTAAGGTTTCGCATTGTCTCGTATGGGTCTGGTACTATCGCCTTACCTATTTCTGTCGCAATAGTATCAGTACTTGTTGCTTGTAAAGTGGTATCACCACAAGGATAGCAACGGACCGTTAACATCTTTGGTGTCTATAGGCATTGGTTGTCTCTTTCTATCAGCAGAACAATCTGCTTGTTTGTCTTATGATATTTATAAAAAATATATCTGTAAAACAGTTGCTAAAGATGTCCACATGTGGCGACAATCACTTACTAATAGACAAATCTCATGCTTTTTACTCACTCTTCATCTCAAAAATTAATAAAAAATTATGAAAATTGCAAAAAATATATGTTAACATTAATATACAAGAGGATTATTTTGATGTAATAAAGTTGTTATAATTCACTGTTTATCTCAGCTCATAACTTTAACAGCTAGCTAGTTGAAAATTAAATAAATGTAAGAAATTTGTTAGAAATAATATAATACTGGCTGAATATAACACATGAGCAGAATTTATTAATTTCTTACACCATGTAGGCAAGATGAATACAAACTCAAATTAAAGCTGGGTTTCTTCACTTTGCTAGTCTCATCACGTAACTTTCACTAGATAGGATAAGTTATTCCATTCGTGGGTGGCCACAAATACATAAGCAACTTTTAGAAACACAATTTTGAGTATCGTAATGAGTCCATGTAATATTTTGATTGTAGCAATCTTCGAGTTTTTATTCATGAAAAACTTAAGGCAACCATTTATCATTTAATTTATTCCTTCATTTTTTACCTGCTTTGTATTAAATTTTTCTATCAATTTTACCTAATGCAATATATTTAGAATTTATTTAAATTGCAATTGGTGACAAGGTAGTATTATCAAATGAATCTAATAAATGTAATATAATCTAATAATTCCCCGTGTTCGTCCGGGCTCCCTTTGAAGAATAGACCATCTGCGTTTGCCAGTAAGTTCGAAAGAGGCAAACGATTGGCCATGCATATCACTACCATCGTGGCTACTAAGTTCTGCATTGACTTCCCGGAGCTGGTACCAACGCCTTGCCTATTCCTGCCGCAATAGCGTCAGTGCTTGCCATTATGGTGTTCCGGTTCTGAGGGTAAGGTAGTCAGTAAACTGATGCATCTGGCATTAAAACTTGACACTAGTACGCACTTTTAACATCATTGGTATCTATAGGCGATGGTATTCTCTTTCTATCAGGGGAGCCATTTGCTTGTTTGCTATCTTATCATATAAAAAACTGGTTAATTTGGTGATGCAGTTTGAAAGTGGAAAAATGATAATTTGAATTGAGGTTAACAAGCGTGTTAATCCAATTAGATGATAACTTATGATAGGAAAAGTATAGATATATAATATTTTAAACACTCTTTGCTCTTGACAACGTTTTGGTTTTCGTGAACTCATCATTTGGGCGATTGCCCAATTCGTTGTGATATTGGATGTTTGTGCGTAGTATGTTACGACTTTTTATGGATAATTTTTAAGCAAAAGTAATTAGAAATATTAGAATATTAGAAGTAATTAGAAAAAAAAAACTTTTAAGTTGATTTGAAATTGAACAAAAAAATTACCGACCGTCAATCATGTTGACGTTGTATCAAAATTAAAGCTGTCAGATGTCAGAATTGTTGTATTATGTCTTAAAATATGTATAAAATTTTAATTTTAATAATTTATAAAAGCAGTAATAATTTTTTTAGTTGTTGATGCCAGTAGAGTAAGTAATTATCTGTATAATGATATAGAATTTATTTGGAGTAATTGTGAGGTTTTTCCTAAAAAGGGAGGCAAACATCTTAACCTTGGCATAATATATACCTATATATAATAATTGTCAACACTAGAAACTCCGAAAACCGAATATTATTTTTACTCGAAGAGATTTCAAACTCCATCCATCCATTATATGTTTAAAATTACTAATTTTCTAACGATGATTTACCTACTTAGAAAAATATTTAAAAAACAGTTAGGTATATGTATAAGATCGAAACTACAATAATTAATAAAGTGTCAAATTAAATATTAGAGACTCACTCAATATTATTTTTATACGAAAAGGTTTCAAACTCTCATCCATATAAATAGTTCATAAGATTATATCGTACGCATCTAAAGTTACTAATTTTATAAGGACGAGTCATTAAGCAAATCTTATACCATTTAGGGGTTTTTCGGGTCAAGGAATCGATTTATCAAGGTTTCAGGTCCAAGAAACTCGGTTCCCAAGATATGGGTATGTGAAAAACCGAGCAAAGCTCGGTCAACCAGGTACAGAAAAAAAAATCTATAGGAATCGATTTATCAAGTTTCAAGGTCCAAGAAAAGATCGGTTTCCAAAATATGTGAAAAACCGAGCAAAGCTCGGTCAACCAGATATTATTAGTTACATAAGACCGAGACTACGATTATTAATAAATGGTCGAAATTAAACAATAACACAATATTAACTTACTTACTATTATTTTTATCCGAAGATATTTCAAACCATTATCCGTGAAAAAATTCATAAGATTTTAGGTCTACGTGTAAAGTTACTAATTTTTAGGGACGATTTACTAAGCAAAATATTTAATATGCGGTTACATAAGATTGTGACTACGATTATTAATAAATTGTCAAAATTAAATACTAGAAATTCACCAAATATTATTTTGATCTGAAAAGATTTCAAACACTCGTCCGTGAAAATAGGTCATAAGATTATTACGACGGCATGCTCCAATAGAGAGCTTTCAATTCTCTTTTATTTGGATCTGGATATCGGAGAATGTTCCTTATTTACATTGGGGCGGACAAACTGTAGCATACAAACGACGTATTCATTTTTGTGTAGCTCAGATGCATTTACTGCAGTTCAGCTTTTAGCATAGTACTGTTGGCAAAAGCAGGTGTTTTTTTAATAATTCCATTTTTTACTCTGATTATTAATATGAAATATCAATACTTGGTGTCGGCAAACTACAAACATTCTGTTGTCATGCTGATTCTGGTTTACAGAAGTTTCAGTGGTGGGAACGAGAGGTGGGCTCATTGCCCTTTAAACTACCAACATATTATATGCAATAATTTGAGATAGAGATAGATATAGCTACAGCGAAACTGTTACTAATAAATAAAGTCAACCAGTTTTAAACTGATAACATAAAAGCGGTGATTGTGAAGATATTTGAGGTCATCAATGAGGTATATCATAATTTTTATACAATAAAATATTAAAATGCAAGACATTTAAAAATAGTTTGTGTTTATTATTAAAATAAATATAACATTCTTGTGCAAATACACACACGTTTGTGCTATTACTTAAATAAGTAATAGCACAAACGCCTATTTACTTAGTTTTGCAATATAAAAATAATAATAAAAAATATGTTTGTTTTAATATTCAAAGGCGTCATATTAATTATAATACTCTTCCTGTTTAGTTGTGTTTGTATAATAAGGAAAGTTTTAAAGGTCTCGAGAGTCGTGAGTCGTGACTTACTCATACTATCGATAAAGTCATGCCGTCATCGTTTGACAGCAATGAATACGTAAACTTAATAATTTTATCTTAACGTATTCTCTCCAAAGTTCAATAACAAAGTTCAATTTTATTTTTACTTAAAATTTAGCTCACTTTTACATTTTAAAACGTAACTGAAAACCTTTATTTTAATTTCAATATAATAGACAAAAATTTGATAGAGACGGTAGAGATTATGTTCTACCAACCAAAATAAAAGGTATGCATAAATTTGTAGGCTATCGTTACCACGGTACTCAACGCCCGTAATCTTGGCACCTCATCTTGTAAGATTATAAACTGCATTGAGTCAGCCGAAAAACACGATACAAACAAAAATCTAAAGTAATGATTGTGAAACTTTATACAGGCGCCTTTTCAAGCTGTACTAAGGTCATGGGATGCCTTCCAAATAATAAGATAGTATGTTTATTACCGCCAATGCTATTTTCGGGGATCTTAAATACATAATGTACCTACAACAAGTATTAAACATCAGATTTTACGAGATAAATTCCATTTTACTAATTAAGAATTCGCATGCAGCTTTTAAATTGGCATAAAATATATCTACCCTCTCTCTTAATGTGTACTTAGTTGGCATATTTATGTTATAGAGATATATATTTAGCTTAAAAACGACCTTTTTCTTAAAATGTGTTTTTTTTCGTTTTCTACCTTATTATGCCATAGAAAAGTACTTTTATTAATTTTTTGGCTTAATTTGTCATAGCGAATTAATAATTTAAGATTCAACTTGTCAGTTACTTATTAATCTTTAGTTAATTGTCTCCCTTGAAGTTATGTCAATTTATTATTACTCGTGTTCATATATTTTTATTTATTACTATAAAAATATAGTATCAAATAGTCATGTGTAGTAGATATTGTTCAAATAAACTATTTTATGATAACGCGTTGTAGACTATAAACTATATTTTTCTAGTTTTACGTTAAGTATACATAGCGTGCTATAATGTATCGCTATGCATTATATTAACCACTACAACTCTAGTATCAAAGTATATCAATCCGTCGGATAATTTTTAATTTATAAATTATTTTGATTCTCTGCACAAATAAATTTACTGCATTTTTGCATCTGCAAGGCTTAAGGTGTCCCGAACTAAAATATGAGGTGGAAGAGTTCTAAAACATCTTGCCTAGTTTAAGTCGGTGATACTTACACTGGACACTAGCTAGCTAGCTGGGAACTAGGCACTCGGTCATACTGTAGTTACAGTGCTAGTTAATGTAGTGATCTGATTCAGAAGGTAAGATCACCAATAACCTTATTCATTTGGTGTAACATATCTGCTACACGGCTAGCAATGACCTATTAACAACTTTGATTTTATACAGGTGATCATTATCTTCTTCGGATTTTGTGATATTTGTTCTTTCATATAAAATATACTGGTTGTATATTTACAAGTACATCTTTTTTGTTTTTGTATTTATTTTCCATTTTATAAGACGTTTTAAGGCATCGCCATTATTTTAACTACCTCGTATTAAAGTATAGTAACTCAGTAACCGTTTAAAATATTAGTCCCTAATATGTGGTTTCTTGCGAAAATATGAAAAAAAATATTGTGCATTCCTAAAGACTACTTCAAGGAAATAAGGTTAGACCATGTTCCCAGGAACATTTTTATTTTTGATTAATAACAAGCTGGATTTTGTAAAAAGCTTCGTTTTGACGACGCGCCCATCTTTCATCTTTTCGAAAAATCTCGAATCGGGTAACTGATAAAGTTAGGGGGCTACAAACATTTTAATTTGCTGAAGGAAAAAAAAAGTATCTTTACGCCCGTATCCCCGAAAAAGTAATTCGGATAATCATGGGTACAACAATTGTACCCATGATTATCCGAAGATACTTGGTCCGACAATGTGATCGGTATCGAGCCTGTGAAGCGGGCCCTTCAGAATCCCGGGCAACATTGTTTTCATCAGAAAACTGAAAAACAATTTTTTTAAATGCCTGATCTAGGAATTGAACCCAAAACCTCATGTGGTCAACTCCGACACCGGACTACTAAATCAGAGGCGAAGGAAAAATATTGATTAATAACCATAATTAGTTTTTTACTTTAATCGCTTGATTCTTTTATACAAAATCCGAAAAAACTTTTATCCTACACTTTCGATGATTATTCTGATACACATTCGATAATTATTCTGATATAAAGAGTCCTCCACTTCTAAAGTTATCGAAATTATGAGATTTTTAAATTGATTAATAACAATATTATTATTTCACAATAGTTTCGTAATTATTATTACAATTGAAGGGTAACTTGGTCCTACACGTAATATAGATTTTTTAGCCCGACATTCTAAAGTTGTAGTTTTACGGCTACAATTTCCTTTTTAGCCACCTTTATCAGTTACCCGATTCGAGATTTTCCATACACAGAAAAGATAGGAGTCTCGTCAAAACGAAGCTATTCACAAAAATACAGTTTTAGCTATTAGTCAAAAATAAAAATGTTCATACAGGATAAAATTTATGTTTAAATTTCATAGAACATGATATAATGACACTTTTTAAATATTTGTACAACTTATCATTGTAGAATATGTTGTTCATTTTTAATTTTGCATGAAATTACATCAAATATATATCTATTTATCAATAGTAGGTATCTTATAAACCTCGTACATCGTTTCACTTGTATTTTTATAATAACTAAAGCAGGAATTTCTTTTGGTTTAAGATACTAACATATCTGAAGCCAACGTGAATAAAAATACGAATTGATAAGTGGTAACACAAATATTTACTTAGCTCCACAAACAAAGATGTCCTTTAATAGAGACGCAGATGTATTAGACCCATTGTTTCTATCCAAAAAATGGATCTGGTTCGGAGAAATATGAATGCAAATAGTATTTTCCTGAGCGGAAAGAGTGCTTTGTGAGCATGATTTGTTTTGGATCTACCCTACATTACGATACCGAAGGGAACAATGCGCCGAAAAATAAGTAAATGTTCTAAATAATTCTAAATGTCTATATTCTGTTTATGTAGAAATGCAACTTATTCTTAACATACTTAAATGCAAAGTAATAGAGATACATTATTACACGCCATTTAAACTGATTTATTATAAACATAACTAGATTGTAACATCGTAAAAGTGTGCAATAGAAATGGAAAGTTATAGCGTATCAAATGAGACATTAGACCGTCTGAGGTGCACGTTACTCATATTAACCACGTCACAGATTACGTTGCGATCGTAAAATTCGTGCGTCCATTGAGTAAAACAATAAAATGCGATTTGGATCAAAGGGTGTCATTGACCTTACAAGTTCAAGAGCGCTATTAAATTGAATAACAGGCAGTAAACACTTGAAATAAAAACGTAAATATTAACTCATCGTAAAGGCGGTATCATTTATAATAATAGCGTGTGCACACAGTTTTATATGAGACAGTTATTTTTATAGGCATCTGTTGGGTCGTAAAAGCAGTAGACTAGTAGCAGACGGGTTTTACGATTCAAAGCGCTGGTGACGGATCGAGCCCAGGTGATGAGGTGTCGCATGTTACAACCTTGCATTGAATACAATTGCAACTTGAGTAGGTACTAAGCGGCAAAACTTACAAGTTAAACAGTTGTTTTGTGATAAAGCGTAATAAAATAATTAAATTATTACTATACTATACACAAAATATTATCATATTTTAATTGCAATTGCCATGACCGAGCTTGTCTTGTTATGTAATTAAAACTAGTTCTAATGAGATAAGAGAAAATATCGTAAGGTTTAATTGACCCAATTAAATGTATAAGTATAATGTAGGTACTCAAGTGTGATAGGAACCTACCTACTAATTAATGTACATTCTACATATCCAAAAAATAATTAATTATTGTGTGGAATAAAATTAGTGTAATAATTTTTTTAAATTATATTATTATTACATTATTATAAAATATAATTATTAATGAACGACAAACTTGATTAAAATGAGTAGCCATGAATTAAGAGATAGTACATTTCAGACAAAAAGTTAGGATTTTTGGTCGTCTAGAATCAGCAAAAATGTTACATTGCAAAACTTTGATTAAATTATTTTCTCTCCGTCTCTCATTTATGATTCAGTCCAACAATAAACTGATAACTTTCATCAATTCAATCAATAAGACACAAGATATACTTACTTTTAAAATAACAAAAAAGTCAAAAGAGATATTTATACGGTGAGTAAAAAAGTCCCATCCGATCATCAATGGCATTATTTGGTAGCTTAATACGATTACATAATCTATATATTAATACGTAAAACTAAACTTTGTGACCTTTTTAATGCAATTATACGAACGGAACGAAGAGTATGAAATTCGGCACAGTTAAAGTTTACTTTGCGTAGGACTGCAAAAACCTAATATTTTTAGATAATATGCATTAAACATATTTTAAATTAATAAAAATGAACATTAGATACACACGTTACATTCGTTTGATATAGGTACATTATAAATCATAATATACACACAGGTATGGGTTCGATTATGTTTATTGCTAAAGTCTTTTGTCAAAATAAGAGATTTTATTATTTAGTCTGTGGTCGAAATTCGACCACCTATAACTATCTAATATTTAAATAATATAACTTGCCAAAGACACTAATAATTGTGCAAAACATCCCTGATGATGCTGTAATAAGCGAAAGGTGTATAAAATTATATGAAATAGAAGTGAACTAGAAGTAGATACAAGTGAGTTTATTTGTAATACCCATTTCTATACTAATTTTGAATTTTCCAAGAAAGCCTCGAAAAAACTTCAATAACGCTTAGCCCGACCCGGGGATCAGAAATCAGAAATCAGAAATCAGAAATACCTTATTCCATAAAACTTTTTACAAGTTATTTTAACACGATTTTGATCGAATCCGGAGCCTCATGGTCTGGGCCGAATATGCTGTCCCCTATATCACGAGGCTATATAATATGCTATAGGTGCCTATAGGTATATATACTTATTTTTATAAATAAGGATTAATCCATACTATACTATATATTATTGTGCTATATACTATTATACTACATACTATTATACTATAATGTTATAAATGCGAAAGTAACTCTGTCTGTCTGTCTTTCTCCTCATCACGCCTAAACCACTAAAACGATTTGGATGAAATTTGATATAGATATAGTTTCAGACCAGAGATAGGCATAGAATATAGTATATAGTCTTTATCCCGAAAATCCCACGGGAACGGGAACCATACGGGTTGTATTTTAGAAATTTTTCCACGCGAACGAAGTCGCGGGTACAGCTGCTTATTTATAAAAATAAGTAGTAATAATAATAATAATAAAATAATAATAATAATAAAATAATAATAATACTAAACTTGAAATGAATACTTATTATTAGAGTTAGTGTTATGTAATTTTTTTTTTAAAGTTAATATGATATTGATAATGTTCATATATTAACATATTTTTTATTATAAAACTTATTGCAGGTACTGTGATGGCCGTTGATTTTATTTTTATGAGGTAAGTCTAGTCTTATAATAACTTATTTAATTAGAAAATTTTTTTTTCCTTGGTTCAAGTTGTAAACTATTTTGATACTACATATTTTCACATTACCTACATTAATAAATACCTAACACAAAAACTCTAGGAACAACAATAGAGAACAGCTGAGCGACGTCTATAGTAGCATTAGATAAGCATATTCATATTATGAATAGATTTTTATTACATCGTTCTCGAAGGCAGCAGCATGGGAAATGACGCACTATTTATGAGTTCAAGTCCTTCCTGACTGTGACTTAACAAGATATACAAGCTATTTGTTTATCTATTCAAATGATAATAAATGAGATTGCTTATATTGGTTGATTGATAATGATCAATACAAAGAAAATATACAGAAGTCAGAAGTTTGGTCTTTTGCTTTTACATCTTATTAAACGCAAAAAACTAAGCTTCAGGTTAATATCATCGTCTTCCCCGTGTTGGTCTGGGCTCCTTTGAAAAATAGGCCAACTGCCGTTCTGTCAGGCAGGTCACAAGAGACGATGGATTGGCTATACATATAGCTACTGATACGTAGTACGACCATCGTAGCTACTTAATCGTAGGTCACACTATAAGTTTTGCGTAACTTAAAAAAACAACATGTTATAACCAAAATATTATGTTTATTGCTTTTTAAAATAATTTCTTTTACATTTTAAACATTTTTTCATGCGATCGAATCATTTTTTAAAACAGGAGGACCACAGATCCGAAGGCATGTTTTCTACGTGCTGATTAAACGCTATCACTGCCTCTTCGGAGTTGGTAAAAGTAAAACTTCTCATCAAATCTCTGATTTTGGGGAAAATACAGAAATCACAGGGTGCTAGGTCGGGGCTATGCGCAAGATGAGTGACGAGATGTACTTTTTCGGAAGCTAAAAATGACTTTGTTTTGTTGGCCGTGTGTGAAGAAGCGTTATCATGGTGTAGGAGAATGCGGCTTTTGGGTCGTCTTTCACGAACTTTTTCTAACACCCTGGGTAAACAAATTGTAGAATACTACTCGGTATTAACACTCTTTTGATCTTCAAGTAGAATTGTATAGATGGGACCCGTAGCTGAGAAAAAAAACGCGATCATTTTTTTACTAACGTTTCTCGCCTGTCTTACTTTTGTTGGCTTGTTCTCATTTTCAAAAAACCCGAAAAAAAAAACAGCAATCTTATGAATGGATTCACAAGATTTCTGTTTTTTTTTTCGGGTTCAAAACAATAAATATACGTTTCGTCTCCTGTGACAATGTCATAAACAGCATTAGAATGTCCGTGGTCGGACTTCAGTAGCATCTGTGAGCACCATTCCACGCGAGCCCGCTTCTGCTCCGCTGTCAATTCATGAGGGATCCAACGACAACAAAGTTTCCGAACTTTCAATTTTTCGTGTAAAATTTTCTGAATTTGGCTCATACCTATCCCCAGTAGCCCTCGAATTGTCACATAGGTAATCCGAGGGTTTTCTTCAATTAACCGCTTAACAGTAGCCACATTATTTTCGTTGACGGCAGTGGAAGGCCGCCCTTCACGAAATTCGTCATGTAAAGTAACTCGACAAAATTCAGCAAACTATCGCCTCATGGTGCTCAAACAAGGTGCTTCTCTCCCAAAAGCATTTTGAAGACGAGCGGTATAGTCTTGCGGAGAAAGAGAACTTTTAAAATCATAAAAAATCATCGCTCTAAAATCTTTTCCACTTAATTCCATTTTTGTTGCGTTCGTAGAACTTTGATGTGTGATAAAGAAACAATTGACAAATCATTTCCCACCAATAGTTTTTTTTTATTACTAAGAACGTTGCAACGTTTTAAAAATATAACATTCGAAATTCAAATAGTTCCGATTAGCTGTAAGTGCAAAACTTTTAGTGTGCCCCATGTAGAGTTCTACATTGTCCAACCCGAGGCTGGTACCAACACCTTACCAGTGCTAGTCACTGTCGTGTTCCGGTTTGGAGGGTAAGGTAGCTGGTAAACTTATGCATGTGGCATTAGACCTTGCCACAAGATAGCAACGCACCATTAACATCTTTGGTGTCTATAGGCGATGGTTGATTCTTTCCGTCAGGAGACCCATCTGCTTATTTGCTATCTTATGATATAAAAGAAATATTTTTTATATTAACAAAATATACTACGACTCTATCTGAATTAATAGTATACTTTCCTATAAGATAAATGTTTTGTAATAAACATTTATATTTTATAATAATAAACTAAAGAACTTTTCAAGTTATCGTTTTGTTTATAAAGAAGATAATCATGAGCATTTATATAACATGACCTTTCAGTATATAGACGTTTAATACATGTATATCTGTGAACGTGATAATAATAATCAGTAATATGTAATGTTAAAATTACAAAAAAAAAATCGCTAGGCGGGTCCTCCATTGAACATGTTACCACTTGAATATCAGCATTAAAAAATCAGCATCGATCGTTGCTGATGCAGATGCTGATGCTGATATTAAAATCAATGCTGATAATCCGCGGATACTGATGCTATGCTGATAGTCGCAACAACCTTAGTAGTAAGCCTACCGCCAACTGGACATTTTTCTAATTCTGTTCAATATTGTTTTTATCTGAAAACTGAAAAAACAATTTTTTTAATTGCCTGACCTGACCTCATGTAGTTAACTCCGATACTGGACCACTAAACCACATAGGCGAAGTAACAGCAGAATCTTTAAAAGAGGCCCAGAATAACACGAACCAAAATGGGGTGATTAGGTAGGTATATGAATGCATATAGGATAGTTAAAAATTACTCATTATTATGCCCTATGTATTTATACATTACACGTAAGAATGATTAAATTCAATTTGTATAGTCTACTATATCTTCTGCTGCGTAATCCATGGATTATGTTATATTATATTGTTTCTGTATCTAAGACCTAAAATTGATACGATTTATTTTGTGTGTATGCGTTTTAAAATAATGTTATTGTCTATAACAGTTACTAAGAAACATTCTACCAATTATTACAAAGTCAAAACAGGTAACACAATACCTATTTAAATTAATATAAAAAAATCGATTAAAAAGACAGATTCCGTCGATTGTACTGATCGCTAGATATCACAGAGCAAGGTTTTTCGCCACTTTGAACCAGTCGACACTAGCTATTGGTAGAGCGTCCCGGCTTGAGAGAACGTCGTAGATTCAAACCCTACATGTCGAAATTTTTCTTTGTTGTTTTTAAAGTTTTTCAAGTTTTCCTAAGCACGGGATTAGTTCTAAAACACAAATATAAAAAATAACGTTTGGCTTAAACCAGTCGTTTCAATTTCTAATTTAAAAAGATTTGAATTTTACCTTAGCACAGGATCAGTGCTAAAACACATACATATATAGATAGACTGCTTAAATTCACTATAATTTGACTGGTAAAATAGATTTCCCCATTCAGCAATTATTAACAGTAGTTGGTGGGTATAACTAAACTGCTTTCTGTGCTTTTATTTAAAACAGTAGCGATACCAACACATTATTGAAGGACCTCCGAGCTGTTTTTGATTTTTTTATAGATAGAAAACTAAATAAAACTTTGTTTGACGCGAGAATCGAATTTTGGACTTCTGAGCCGAGCAGGCAAATCGAATAGTCTTAATATTTTAAAAATATTTTTTATGACGACGCCAACTCCTTAAAACAAAGTTTGTGTTTTCCCTTAAATTTAGGCTACTAACTTTCTGAATTGCAAATGATATTGGAATGTAAGAAATATACTTTTGCCGCATGCGTCAGCGGATGTCTATTCTAAAAAAGCTTAGCTAAATACTCGTCAAGACGTTTGTTTGTTATATTAATAGCTTAATAAATTGGACAGTTTTTTTAGTTACTTGTTGTTTACGTTGGCATCTTTAAATGTGATGCGTAGATAGTTCCTCTAAAGGAAATATAAATAACATTTGTAATGTACCTATGTAAATAAATCATGTTCTTTGAGCAACCAGTTTAATTAGCAGTCAAAATTTCCGTAAAATATAGAAAGTTGTAGTAAGAGCGTTAAAAATATAATAAGTACACTACCTATTACAATAGATTGATTATTTTGTTTGTTTGTTTTTGCAATTTATTTTAAGGTGATGCCACCCAAGGACCTACTTTGTTACAAAATCGACAAATTAAGTTACTCTACAATATACTCAGTTTTCAAATGTTATCAAGAAATAATTTATTTTATTTTTAATTTCATAGTTTTCTAATCCAGTAAGTTCCACACTTATTATATCGGTGACTGGAATACCACAACCGTGCAATTTTGAAAACAGTTTATATCCTGTATAAATTATATGTACAAAACTGTGTGGAATAATTTGTCAGCGAGAATATTTTCGGACGAATACGACTCAGAAACCTTCTAGAGAAGGGTTTAAGAGCTTTCTCATTCATTAAAGACCAATAATTCATCTACAAGTCCTTCAGCTTTGTAAAAATTCATGCACGGTAATAATTACTAAATCAGTATCAGGTGAGCTTTCTGCTCCTTTGGTTCTTCTTCTTAAAAGCATCTCTTTATGTCCAGATATAACCGCCGGATTTAGACAACAGGGATATTAATGATGCTTGCTAACGTCATACATGGATTATTAAGCCTTATAAATTTACCTATAGACTAAAAGCATCCTACAATAATTGAGACTCCAATATAGCAGCAGCTTATCCTGACGTCACAACTGGGCGTTGACTATGCAAAACGAAGGATGTAAAAACAATCATACCAGACCAAATATATACTATCTATTGGTCAAGTCATCAGTTATTAAGGAAGGATGTAAAAACAATCATACCAGACCAATCATACTATCTATTGGTCAAGTCATCAGTTATTCGCTCTTGTTTGTCGCTTATGTATTGTTTGTAATAAAACGATTTTTTTTCCAAAAGCAGGAAAATGGAAATTGAAACAGTAAAGCGTTTTATTTGATATGTTATTTTCTTGATAACTTAACATGTACCTCATTAAAAAAAACAATTTTTTTCAGCTATGTGTGATGGACCTTTAACTACATGCCTACCTACAACTAATACCTACCTACCTACTCATTGTACAATTCAATTAAAACATCCAAAATTGTAGAAAAATGATAGTTTCTTGTAATTATTTTTTGTGGGAATATTGTCATAAAACACTATATTACTGTTACTTTATTGATTTAGAGAATAAAAACTAATAATAAATATAGAAGGTTTATATTGTATAACTTCATATAAAGTAAAGTAAGTCTTAATTCAATTAAGTTATTATTTAAATTAAATTCTTAAGTCAAAATATGTTTTAATTTTTTAAACCAACGATGTACGAAACATAATATACATACCTAATGGCATGTATCGTATTTTTTCTGGCATACTAACTAAAACTAAACCTATTTACTAAATAGTACTAAAATGTTTTACCTACATGCCATCCTACTTATATACCTGCACGTAACTATTACACATCATATCGGTACTTAGTCTAAGATTAGATGTTCAGTCCTAATTTTGATTTTAGGTAGGGACCTAATCCTTTTTTTTCTGTCTAGAATAGGTAGGTATAAAAATCCAATGTTAAAAGTAAGTTTTTTCTACCTAGAATAAAAAAAATTTGACAATTAATAACCGGATAATTTACTTTACATGCTCATCTGAAACACGAAAATCAAGCTCCAAGACACTGAAATTGTTCCTCGAAAATCCTCCCCATTGTTTCCCGAGCCAAAAATCATCTGCAGGACTTAGCCGATAACGCCCACCACTAAAAAGAGACATTTAAATTATAATGCTAAGTATTAAGATTGAAGTATGAAGTCACGTTAGTGTATTATTACAATCTTACTTGATATCAGTGATCAAATTTTCTGTCATCTGTAATATCGTTTTCATTCCTCAAAAAGCCCACGAGGATCTCTAAATGTCAGCAAAATTCTTAGTATTGCCGTAAAACGATTCTTCCGGGCATTGTATGTAATGATGTATAATTTTATCATAGCATAAAAATTTATACGCTCTTTTACGCCTAAGCATTTTGTAGATTTTAGACCTGTTTGTAAGTTTTCTATGGCTTTTTCATGGTATAAATATGGTATATAAAAAGATGTTATTCATTATGGTATACCTATTATAACCGCCGCTTTTATCTATGCAACTGGTAGTAGTATTATATTATATGACTATGACAAGAAGACCTATGACAAGTTCTCTAATTTAATATGTAATTTTTAGAAATGAAATTACAGAACTAAAATTACAGAACACAATTACAGAAGTTAAATAAAAACTAGCTGCTTGACAGATTAAACATCTCAAGCAAGATCGTCTTTTCTTCAAAGGGGGCCCGAACTATCATCTGTTTTGTAATATTTTGTTTAAAAGAACAGCAGCACAGCACAGATCTCGTAGTCGTAAAAACAATTTATTTATTTTATCTAGACCTGATGACCAAGAAGAGACAAATCTGTTCAGTCTTTCTCATTGTTTCATTAGGTACTTGAGAAGCTTAAAATAATACAAATATTAATCAGTATATTTAGCAAAAATATTAAAATAGATTATTTAAAATAGTTTTATCTAAAAAAACTACAAAGTATAAAAAATGGCGTACATATAAGAGTATCTAATCAAAATGTGAAAGGTACCTATATATTTTTCATTTAGTTACTTAGTAAATATCAAAGTGGAGGAAATTGTATAATATCCGAATATACCTACTTCAGGTGGTAAATACAAAAAAACAATAAGCATCATCGTGATGGTCAGTCCAGCAAATAGCACGTACGTAATTATGCATTTGACCAATTAAAAATGCAATTAATTTTAATCAAGAAATTAAAATCTGCAAACAATTTACATACATACCTACTTAATTCATTAACCAAAGCTGAAGTTCTGCAAGGACTTGCCTGATAGTGTTTCTTGAATAGTTATATTAAGATTCAAGTTATTTCAGCAATTTCTACGCACGAGCTTTTATCTCGTACCTAGAGTAGTATTAATAACTAATTATCGTTTGTTGATTAATTTTTTCCCGTATGTTTGTACTAGTGTGAGTAGACAGGTCTATTCCTAATCGGCTTGATTATTGGATGTTAAATAGAGGAGTGAATTCTGCATTTTCTATCGCATCTATCATGGTAAGTGCTCTGAGGAACTTTTTGGATTAAGTCCTGCCACAAAATTTCACCACCGGACATTGCGACAAAATGCAAAGTCTGAAAATCCGCAAGTGTGCGGATTCTCAAAGCACTTTTTGACCCGCACTTCTCCTTTGTAGAAGCAACGTCAGCGAGACTTAAATGGATTGCAATGAACCAACGGATACGACGTAGGAACTTTTAAGAAAAGAGCTTATTCATTAACTGCAAGACCTCTGGTAGTGTAACTGTCCAAGGGACAAAGGTGGCGGTGACCACCTACCATTAGGTGAGCCTCATGTTCGTTAGCTCTTTCTTCTATAAAAAAATAAGCTTGCTGTAAGCAAACCTTATTTAACAATTTATAATTATTGATTAATTAAACACAAATACCTATTATTCTTTCCCTCTTTGTTTATTGAAACTTATAACTAAATAATATGTTACATTTTAAAATTAATATTTTTTGATCGCGCTGTGTTATCACCATGTGTACATAAAAGATATTAATGGTTAAGAATATAAGTACACAAAGAACGTTAAATAAAGGAACGTATAAACGACAGGTACAGGAAAAATTTAAATTTCAAATTATAAATTTTAATAAAATTATAGTTTGATAATTAAGTATAAATCATTGAAGTTTCAAGTATAATTTTTAAATGAATTTAGCAGGCAATCTATAATCACAAGAGAATTATTTAACTTCATGTGTGGCTGTTGAAATGTTGTTGAAGTAGTAGGTATAATATATATTAAAATAGTCATAAAAATGATACACGCGGGGTGTTCAGTCACATTATTTTTATTTTATTATGTAATCATTTTTAAATACTATTCAACACATAATTAAGGACGTTGGTCTGTTCGTTACAACTAATGTGAGTAGGTATATTTTATACAATAACGTCGTAACAACACAAATTCGTGATAAAAAATTAACATTCTAGGATAGCAAAAAAACAGATGGTTTTTCTGATGAAACGAGTCTACCATTGCCTACCAAAATTTTCCCGTGTCCCTCTTTGCAGAATAGACCAACTGCTGTTCTGCCAGATAGGTCGTAAAAGGCGACCGATTGACCTGCCATTACCATTATGACTAGGTATTAGGTGGTAGAGTTCCGTAATCTCTCCCGGGTATATGGTACCACTGCCTTACCTATTCCTGCTGCAATAGCGTCAATACTTGTCACTGTCGTATTCCGGTTTGGAGGATAAGGTAGCCGGTAGACTTATGCATGTAACATTAACATCCCATCACACGGATATCAACGCACCATTAACGTCTTTGGTGTCTATAGGCGATACTTTATTTTTCTATCATAAACAAAATCTTAAGTTTAGCACGGTACATGGTGCTGTTTAATTTGATTTGATTGAAAATTTGAATAGATATTAAAAAGTTTCTTTGTAGTATCTTAGCTATAATTAGATAATGTAAAACTTCAGTGTAAAATATTAAGTTCAATCAGGTTAAATTACTACTGATAAACTCTGAACTAAAAACGAGTAGGTAATGTTGAAGATGGGTAAACGAGTATATCTACCTATTACATATCTCTGAAATGGACACGTATCGTCACCATCACAAAACACGTACACAGACATGCTTTTGATGAAATTATTTCTACATGGAAAAAATTGAATCTCTACATTTTATATCTACGAGTATATTTACTTATTTTACATTTAACTTCTACTTGATACTATTCATTTGAAACATATTTAAATAACTCTTGTGCATTATTTTTTTAAATTAAAATACAATTTTGTAGTTTTCGATTAAAAAAATAATAATTAGGTACCTACTTAATGCCCAGGTTATAATTTAAAATATTTTTAAACATAATTCATACCGTAGGTATGCAATACCTAAAATATTAAAGGCAAAAAATATATATATTTTGCCTTTAATATTTTACCTGTTTAGTCGGTTAAATATATGTTAGATATTGTTAAACATTAATAGGTACCTAAGGTTATCTATAGGTTATATTTCGTAACTATTTATAATTCAGACACGCTTAGGTAAATTTACTTTAAAGGTAATTTATTTAAGGCTTAGGTAAATTTACTTCCAAGGTAAGGTAATTTAATACGGTAATTTACTTACGTCAAATTATTTATTTGAAATTTTATGTGTTCAAACAAAATTTAAATAAATATTTTTTTACGAAAATACACATAATATATTTATTAGGAAAATACACATATATTTATTAAAAGATAGTGACATTAAAATGCAAAAATGTTTTAATTAAATATCTACTTGCCTCACAAACAATTGTGACTTAATTTACTGTCGGCATGTATTCAGTTGAAAAATAACTCTAGTAACCCAGGTACATGTCTAATAAATTTGGAAAAGCAAGCAACATGCCTAATAAATTTGGAAAAATTTAAATTCACTATTTTATTTCGGGTCGTATTAAAAGAATTTGTTATTTACTTACGCCCAGATCATAAATAATACTTAAATACATTTTATATTTAATGACGTCAAGGTTTTTCCTTAAGCCTTGAAAAATAAGATTCTAATGAAAATATGGAAAAGTAAATATAAGTAGTAAAATATATTTAGGATGTTATGATGTCTTTGCCTGTGTCGGTCCGTATTTTTTTTGAAGAAAATATTTGCCTTACTGTCAGACAGGTATTAAAAAACAAACTATTCACGGAACAGTAACATTACTAACATCATGACTACTGGGTGTTAGGAAATCCGCAACATCTCACCGGGTTTGGTACCACTGCCACATCTATTCCTCCCACAATAGCATCAGCAGTGCTTGCAACTCTCGTATTCCAGTTTTCAGGTGGCCAGTAAACTATTGCATGTGCCGTTGTAATCCACCACACATACTCTTAATAATTAAATTGACGATAGTGATATCTTTCTGTCAAGTTTGCCAATGATATGAAAAAAGTTTAAAAATTATTTAAACATCGCTCTCCATTACATTAGCTACAGAAATCCCGCACGTCTACACGTGAATACTCGGGCCTTGCAACTTTGTAAAAGGCGTTAAATAGTTTGCGTAAATAAAAATTTTACTCAACGAGCGCAGTATCACACATTTTTAAGTAATCCAGTGCCGTTTAGTGTTTAGTTGCACTAAAATTTGCGTCATTTTCATAAATATATTTAAAAAAAATAATAAAGAAGAGAGGAGCCTAGAAAAGAATTGTCGTCCAGAAACATCCTGTGTTAAAAGTAAGAACGGGTCTAAGACTTAAAAAATTGCATGGAGATAAAGTGATAATTGATATCGTAGCTGACATTAAGAATGACTTTGAAATTGAGAGCAAATCTTTATAGGCTAGGTCTGTAAGCGGCGATGTACATATACCGCTAGGCCACGGTGATATATAACACCAGAAGGTGATATATTTATTAGGTGTTCTGCAGTTCTGCATTGTCTCGCCCGGGTTTGGTACCAAGGTGGTGGTATCAAAGCCGGGCGAGAAAATAAGGTCGTAAAAGGCAATCGATTGACTATACCTTACCACTGCCGTTGTGACCACTGGGTGTTCCGTAATCTCTCCCGGGTATATCCTGCCGCAATAGACCTCACCACAACAGGTGTAGTAACGCACCATTAACATCTTTGGTGTCTATAGACGATGGTTTACTCTTTCCATTAAGAGACCTATTTGCTTGTTTGCTATACTATGCTATATTTGAATACCTCGAAATGTAATAAATGGAATAAAACAACCTTTACTTATTTTAGAAGCACGTCATCAGCAGTTGGCTGGTTTGATTCAGGAGACGTCAAAATATTATGTAGGAAAAGGTACTAAGTATGTACCTAACTGGAGAATCGGTGTCAAATGCTTGTAGGATATTATACCGTAAATTGTGTCGAAAAAAACCAAGATACGGGCGCCGTTAGCAGAGTGCAAGGGGTGCACTTGCACCAACCTGTCAGAAACGAAAATACGTGGAAAAATACACATTTAATTAAATTACTGTTTGAATAAAAATTGAAGGCGTCCACGTTGCTGTCATCATTGAAAATTTGTTCATCACCTTGTGATTATAAACAATTTAATGTTAGGTACATTTATCCACATGATATAGGTACATTCATGTATTATTTTTCATGTATCATGTACATAAAAAACATAAAAAACATGTTGTTAATTTTAAGGAAATTGAGCTGGTCAACGCATCTTGTATTGAAATTAGCACCAAAGAGTTTACAATACTTGGTGTTTATCGGTCACCCTCTAAACATAACGCGGAACCATTTGTAGACTCTTTGGGTTTATATCTCCAAACTATTAAAAGTCGCAAAAATATTATAATCACGGGAGATATAAATATAAACCTTATTCCAAAACCAACAGAATCATCTCAAGAACGTAATAATAGAGTAACTTATCTCACAGTATTGTCAACATATGGCCTTTACCCCGGACACTGTCTACCCACGAGAGAACAAAATTGTTTAGATCACTTTATTATTAAACACGACATCAAAAATACATCAGCATTTATTGCTGTACTAAAAACGTCTATAACTGATCACCTAATGACTTTACTTATTATAACAAACAATTCCAATAAGAAACTAAACTATCCGAATATCAGGTCTGTGACTGATTTTGACAATGCATATAATGACTTAGCACATAGTAATCTCACTGAATTGATTAGTTATACTGACCCAAATTTAGTGACAGATTTGTTAATTACCAAAATTAAGGATTGTCTACTGAAAAATACCAAAACTGTTCATATCTCTAAATCTAAACAGATAATCAAACCGTGGATAACGAAGGGGATTTTGCGTTGCATTAATAATAGAAACTCAATGCAAGCTAAGGTTAAGCTTGATCCTGGTAATGAAATTCTACGTATTACGTATCGAAGGTACAGGAACTATTGTAACAATTTAATAAAAAAACTCAAACGTAAGTATGAACGAGAAAAACTAGAAAATTCAATAAATAACAATAAAGAATTATGGAAATCTATTGTCGAAATAACACAATATAAGTCTCCAAAAACAAATAATATTAATCTCTTAAATTGCCAACCGACACCAATGGCTTCAATTAACAAAATTAATAAATATTTTGCTAGTATAGGTAAATCCTTAGCAGAAGATATTGAAACAAACTATACCATGCAGCGCAGGAATCCTTCGATTTATCTACCACATAATAACCTATCCTCGTTTGTACTGCTAGACACGGATACTATGGAAGTTGATAATGCGATTATGGCTCTTAAATCTAACAGTGCTGCAGGCTATGATAACATTCCAACAAAATTTTTAAAGAGTGCGAAATGTCTTTTAATACCAATTATAGTACACCTAATAAACTTATGTTTTAAAAAGGGTGTGTTCCCTGACTCATTAAAGCAATCGTTAATTACTCCTGTACACAAGAGTGGAGACAGAGACGATGTTAATAACTATAGACCAATATCAGTCCTCCCTGCTCTGTCCAAAATATTGGAAAGGCTGCTAAATAAAAGACTCTTGGCTTACCTCGAAAAATACCGGATTTTATCTGATTCACAATACGGATTCAGAAAGAACCTATCCACTGAAGATGCGGTTCTAGCACTAAGCTCTCAGATAGTAAATAACTTAGATTGCAAAAATAAGTGTTTAGCAGTTTTTCTTGATTTAAGGAAAGCTTTTGACACCGTCTCTGTGCCCACTCTTCTCCAAAAACTAGAGAACATAGGAGTTAGGAACACTCCACTTGCACTTCTTAAAAGTTATCTCTTAAACCGTACACAGCGTGTAAAAATAGGTGAGTTTGTCAGTGATGCGGAAAATATTTCATTTGGCGTCCCACAAGGAAGTGTTCTCGGCCCTACTCTCTTTTTAATATATATTAACGATCTCTGTAATTTAAAAATCGAGTTCGGAAATGTATTTTCTTACGCTGATGATACCGCTGTCATCTTCAAAGGGGAAACATGGAAAGACGTGTATGAGCATGCATCTATGGGGCTTTCAAGGATTTTTGCGTGGCTAAATACTAACCTCCTAACGTTGAACACACAGAAAACTAATTATATATGTTTTTCAAATTACAATTCCTCACAACCAACTCTAGATATGGAACTAAAAATTCATTCCTGTAGCAACTTTCAAAGTAATCCGTGTCATTGTCCTACGATAAGTAAAGTCAATAAGGTTAAATACTTAGGAATATATATTGACCAAAAACTGACATGGCATCAACATTTGGAGCTGATTGGTGGTAGAATTAGAAAGCTTATTTATATTTTTAAAACCTTACGTCATATTACTTCAAAAGAATTGATGAGAAGAATTTATACTACACTAGCTCAATCAATATTAGCATACTGTATTCCCGTTTGGGGTGGTACATCAAAAATTAAATTATTAGAACTAGAAAGAGCTCAGAGAGCTCTTTTGAAAGTAATGTATTTTAAACCATTTAAGTATTCTACTGTATCCCTTTATAATCTTAGTGATGTTTTATCAGTCAGAAAACTTTATATTTTATTATCGACCCTTAGAGTACATAAAAACTTAATTTTTGACCCCAAAATGCTTTTAAAGAGGAGATCTGACATAGTCGCTACTACATACCAAACTAAAACTTTTTTTGCTGGCAATCAATTCAATAATAAATCTACCATTCTTTATAACAAATTGAACAGACTTTTAGATATATATATGATGAAGAAATATAATTGTAAAATAACATTAACTAACTGGCTAAAAACTCTAACTTATGAACAAACTGAAGCACTCCTATCAATATCGTAATTTTAATCATATCTTATAAACGTAAATATTAAACCTTTCTTGTCGATTTACACGCATATACACACACATACACACACACTCACACATACACACTTCTACACGTACACACGCTCACAAACACACACAAGCACAAACACAAATATAATAAATTATTTAATTTAGATTATAAATTGAGAAATTAAATTGAATACACCATATTTTAAAAACTGAAAAATGTACTAAATTATAATATATTTTTAATTTTGAAAAATAATGATTCTCTAACGGCATCGTTAGATGTTGCTTGCAATGTTATTATTATTTAATTAAGCTAATTGTTTTCTTAATCTTAAACTTTAACTTTGTATAGAAGAGCGGGGCCTCCTAACACAGGTATTTACATACTTAAAAGGAGTGCCCCCACCACTGATTAATGTGAAATGTGAAATGTGATTGTAATAAATTAAATTATTATTAAATTATTATAAATAAATTAAATTATCTATCTATATATATATATATATATATATATATATATATATATATATATATATATATATATATATATATATATATATATATATATGTATATAAATCAATTGCTGTTCGTTAGTCTCAATTTTGGTTTTGAATTAATTATTGAAGTCCAGGGAAGGTTTAAAAGGTGAGAAAGTATAGAAAAGAAAGTAGTTAAAAAGGCAGAACAACGTTTGCCGGGTCAGCTAGTATTTAATATTATTTCATCATATAATTTGTAGATGTATGTAGATGCACCTCCCTGAAAGCAATCCTGGCGACGCCGTTCAGTTAAGGTTTAAAAAATACCCCTGAAATTATATTATTTCATCGGTAAGTAGGTACCTTCTATTAGGTACTCTGTGTTTCTAGGTGTAAATGCAAGCTACACTGACAATCTTAGAAATTTCACTGAAAGGTATCAAGTTTATTATTATAAAAAAAAAACCCACATGGGTTTAAAATATACAATGTTTTTTTTTTTAAATTTCATATCTTAATATTTTATATAGGTACATATTTACATAGTGAAAAATAAAAATGAAAAGAAAAATAGGGACTTCAATGTCTTCATATAAAAATAACCATGATTTTCCAGGGACAATTAAAAAATGTATTTTCTGTTACATAAAATAACAATAATTATACTAATAGCGACATATGCGAACATGCGAGAAACCGACACTTCTAATACTTACTTGAAGCAAAATCTTAAACATTTCTGTCACCTTCTGAGGCCTCATTCTCTCTTTCTAATACAGCTATATTAAAAGGGAAGTCGAGGCTCTCATAGACTAAGATATAGTTTAGGTATCGGTTTCAGGTGATTAATGAAGCTTTACCTAATACTTTTACCTGCTTCATAATTTGAATTAGCTATCCCGCTGTTTCAGAAATCTAAATTCTAAATCTGTGAAAATGCGCGTGGATCATTAAATCGTGTGTTCGAATTCTGAATATGAAAATGGAGCATTTAATATAGGAAGCAATATATTATACCTTATATTAGGGCTACGGTTATAGGGACCTAGGGCTAAGTACGTAAGAAGTTACGGTAATAGGTATATGAACTCACCCGTTCAGATAAGATAATTCTGTACCATATACAGTCGGACTAATATTTGCAACCGAATTTACTTGGTTAGCACGGTGAATGGTACAGACACTATCTGAGTAACTAGATCGTTAAATGTCAATCTTAGTCTCCCCGTGTATCTCCAGCCTTCCTTGTTAATGGATACAGGTTTAAGAAAGTTACGTTCTGATTTTGCCCCGATTTCCGAAGATTGAGTTTTGACCAGATCTGCACGTTTTCAGGTCCTAGACTCTTCCACTTTTTCCGACTATTTTCACCATGACGTCAGTATGTCTCTATGTATGTGTGTGTGTGTGTGTGTGTGTATGTTTCTCTCTCTCTCTCTCTCTCTCTCTCTCTGTGTGTGTGTGTGTGTGTGTGTGTGTGTGTGTGTGTGTGTGTGTAAACATCTTATAACTTTTGAACGGCTGGACCGATAGAAACGCGGTTGATGGCATTCCATTGGATTCCACTTAACTTTGATTTCCTGAAAATTTAAACCCAATCTGCAGAGGAAATTTTGAGAAATTTTGAAAAAACCTCAAAAAAATCTTGGTGATACAGTATTTTTTAATATATAATTTCCAGATCCAGATTTAATATATAATGTACCGATGGAGTACAAAAAATAATCAGCTCTATTCCTCAAAAATCTACGTTTGGGAGAAATTGTTAACGAAATGTACCGATGGAGTACAAAAAATAATCAGCTCTATTCCTCAAAAATCTACGTTTGGGAGAAATCGTTAACGAAAATTTTTGAAAAAAGTGTTTTTTTGACATAAATCCGAAATTTTGCAACCTATAATTTTTTGGTATTCTACAATATTTTAGCATTAAAAAAACTACGTCAAATGCCGTTTCTTAAATTTAAATCGATTCTAATTTACAGCTTTTCAAATATTAAAATTTCTTTGTTTTTAGCAAACTTATTTAATGTTGTTGTAATGACTTTCGGGCTAATGTACCGATTGACTTTTTTAAGTCAATCAATACATTAGCCCGAATAAAATAAGATTTTTACCTTATCAGCTTTTTTCCTTTAAAACTGCGTCAAATACCATTAATCGGATCAAAATCGGTCAATTTCTTTGAGATTTATCAATGACGAATATTTTTGAAAAAAATGTTTTTTGACATTGCTTCGAAACTTTTAATCTATCGATTATTTAGCTAAAGCAATGTTTTAGATCTCAAAAATTGAGTTCAATGCCTTTCGAAAGATCAAATTCAATCATCGTTTCGAAAATATACAGCTTTTGCTGCCATTTCAACAAAATATATGTTTGGACTGAAAAAACTATGCCTAGGTATAGTTTTAACTCTTTTGAGCTTAAATACCTCAATTTAGCGGGAAGTTTCAGGGATGGTCTGTAGGGTCAACCGTTCACACATTTTTTTGGATCTTAATGAACAGCATGAAGTGTATCTATCCTGTGACTGTTGGAGGGTGGGGACGGAGTCCATTCAAAATCCCTCATGTTCCTTTAAAGCTTAATTAAGTATATTATTCGATTATTTAGTTTACCTACGTAGATATCTATTTCTAACTCAAAACATAAAACTCTGCAAAAGTTTTTTTCTTATATAGTTAAGAAAGTGACTACTTAATTACATTTATTTACTAGTTAGAATATCGGTTCTAGAAAATTTAAATTTTATTTAGCTTCAGTAGTGATAATACCTAATTAAAAGAACAAATATATTGCAAAACTAGTGCTGTAACAGGTATAATTCTTTATGTTACTAAACAGATCATAAACGACTCTATCGTGTACTGTAACTTATTAGAGCGGAGGACGATTCATAACGAAAGTTAGTTATTACACCAGTAATTGAATATTGTAAAAGAAAAAAGCCTAGGGTCTTATGATCTTAGCCGAACAAGCTAAACAGTAGACCAAAGAGATAGTCTTTAATTTAAAAAAAATATATATTAACAAAATAAAATAAAACAATGATAATAAGTAACTAAATAAATGCGCGAAAGTTTGACGTTATTTCAGATTATTAGATCATTGATCTATTATCTGCAACGCGTATAATCGCATATGCAAAACCAAAAGCTCTGCAAAATATACCTAAGACTTTGTCATCGCGATTTTTTCCCAATTTTTTTAAATGGCCAGATGGCTTTTCTTAGAAATGCTTAGGTAATGTATTCTAATACATCAATGTCTGTCCGCCCCGTTGGTCGAGTGGTTAGCGACCCTGACTACGCAATCAATGGGGTCCGGGTTCGATTCCTGGCAGGGACAGGCATTTGTGTGATGAACACAGATGCTTGTATTTCTGGGTTTGGGTGTTTATTAAGTTATATTAGAGTATTTATATATGTATTTCTATGTACTAGTATCGTTGACTGACGCCCATACCTACTACAAGCATATAATTTGCTTACTTTGGGGTCAGATCAATTCGTGTAATTTGTCCAATGATATTTATTTATTACTATTTTTATTAATGTTTTTAATTTTAATTTTAACTTTTTAACGTTTATTTTTATCATGATTATCTAAGGGGTACCTACTTATAGATAGATTTTAATTTGCTCATATCAATATTTTTTTCATTGAGTATATTAATAGTGCAAAAATATATTAAACAAATTGTTTGCTCTTTCTTTAGTTCTGTATTTACGGCATACCTATTTTAATAATTAAATTTAGGTAGGAATAATAAGGTTTATGTAGAGCTAAAGTAATCGTTACCAACCATGTCGGGCAAAGGAACTTTGGTATTAGGAGTGAGGACGACTTATGAAAAATATATAAGATAATTAAGTTTTTTAAAGATATTGTGTTTATTAAAAAATCTTATTACCACTATTTGGAACGTAATACCGTTGGCCAGTTTCTTAGTGCGAAGGAGATACTTATATAAGAACCCATCCATTGAAATTTGCAATATAAGATAAATAAATACCTATTAAGCTAACTGGTTTTTTGCAGGTAAGGATCTTTATTAATTTTGAAAGTTGGGTATATACCTAAGGCCTTAAATTAAGCTGTGGAAGGTAGAGCTGCGACTGCCATGGACTGGCGGCACTGAGAAAAGAACGGTTATGGCGATTGTTAGTTGACACTCACAGCCAACTCAAACAAACACTAGTTTGCTTTACAACTGGTTGTCTCGATAAATAAAAAAATACTTATAAAATGTTGTATATTTTTAATATTACGTCCTATTCATTAGGTACATTTATTAATTAGTAGATATAAGTATTAGTCTATTCTAAAGCAAATTCTAATTAAAAGTCAATCGTTCTACATAGTTAATAGTAGTTACTATCTTAGGTAACAAAACTAGGGCAAGTTTATTCATCTTGATTTTTTAATTTTAGGAAATTTCCCTAGTAGTATTAGTTTAAGAAACTTTTATTTGATTTAATTTTTAGGTACCTACTTACCTACAGGTATATTCTAGGATGATTGGTGTATCAGGCTGCCTAATGTCAATTAATTTCCATATCTAGTATAAGATGATAGCTGTCAATACTTTCAGATGACATCATATTAACGTTGTAGAAAAATATGAGGATAATTTATCCAAAATTCGACATTTGTTACATGTAGAAAAAGCAAGCTATATCTAGAAAAAGATTAAAAATCAATCTGGTACCTACAGCTGTGATCCTTTCTCATCTACAATATTGCAATTTAAAAGTTAGCACTTCCGAAGCGCTGTTGCGAAAACATTAGACATTCCTAAGAAATTACGGGTATGCTATTTTTAAAACTGCTAAGTTAAATTTTTTTATGTTAGTGGGATAGGCAAACTGGGAGACGTGCGACCTCATCGCGACGTCGCCAATGAACATAAATGGGATACCTGGGCTAGAACTAGCTCAGGTATCCCATTCATGTGTTGCCTATCCTAACCTGTCTTGCCCTTCTCTCCGAAACACAGCAAAGCTGTTTTACGGGAGAAATAAGCAAGATGGTGGTACCCATGCAGCCGCGAGCGCGGCACAGCGCATCCCTCCCACCAGTAGAAATATTTATATTTGAAAATAAGGCTTTTAATATTTTATATATGATAGGTAGGTATAAATCTAGCTAGCTAGGTACATAGGTAATGTATAAATCTAGCTGTATCTATCTTCCACGCTGTATTTTTAAAAGCGATGTTAGTTAGTTAGTGGGAACGTAAAGTCTAAAGTTAAATAAAGTACCTAAGTAAATAGGTATATTTGCTTTCAGACTAACAGATAAACATATGTAGGTAACAGATAAACAGAGGGAGTTTTTTTGTTTGTTTAAAAGACTGTAAGATTCCTTTTGGACGTGATATATGACCTAACCCAAACTATCAAATGAAATATCTGGTAACTTTTGATTTTCATCTCCTCTGTGGTGTAGTGGTCTGGTGTTAGCGTTCACCACACGAGATCCCGGGTTCAATTTCCGGATCAGGCAAAAAAAAATGTGTTTCTTTAGTTTTGTCATGAAAAGAGCGTTGCCCGGGATTGTAAAAGTGCCCGGTTAGCGATAAGCTGGCCACCTATTACATTGTGGGACTAAGTAGGTATCTTTAGTTAATTGTGGGAAGGTATAGGTACCTACATGTTGTACCTCTGCCTACCTTTTCGAGGATACGGGCATAAAGATGCTTTTTTTTCATACTTTTGGTGTAGATAGTAGGTATAAGGCCGGCACTGAGCTAATTTCAAAATAAATGTTTTCGATAGATACCTTGCTATATCGATAAATTATTAAAAATTTAGCTATGCAATTCATAACTTATAATTCATTCATGATAAATTGTGGTTTCCTCGATAGAAAAAAAATCAAAGTTACCTCCGAACAAAAAGGAAAACCGTATGGCGTAGGTAAATACTTAACGGAAGGTTTTCATACGGACAGTTTTCGTTTTCAAATTTATCAATTTCGGCTGATTGCTGTTTTTTAAGTCATGAAGATTATCTACCTATATTATGCCGATAGGTAGATACTAAAATTATCTTGCAGAAATAACTTAATAAATTATTATTCATCGATATAGGTATATGTATACTAAGCGTAAAAGAATTCGGCTCCCATATACCTACCATATTGTGATAATTTGGCACAAGTTCCACTATTCTATATTTCATAAAGATCAAACTCAGCAGTTCCCTTGAAATTCGTACAGCTCTTCACCGCCATGGACCATAACTCAAATGACAGCATACATCAGGAATATAAAGGAGGACCTATAATCAGACTCCTCCTTAACTAACATGGCCGTCGATACTGCACACTCCATCTGCATTTCTATTGGTCACTATTGCAAAACGGTTCAGTGCATTCAGAATTGTACCAATCAGCGTCTTTGATTCTAATTTAGAAAGCACAGTTTGCAATATATCTGGCACGTTCTGTAGCAACATGTAAGACAGAGATAGAAAGTGTGTGACGTCAGTGATTATAAATTAGGCACTCATTCCTAACGCTCTGGATAGATGGCGATAAGAGCTTTATAGTTCTAGACATTTCTAACAGAGGGCAGTACTTTTAGGAATTCTATTTTTAGGATAGTTTTTGTAACCATTTACGATACATAATTTCTAGCAATTATTATTGAAGTCTTAAGCATTACATAGTATCAACCTAAAAATAGTGGTAAAAGATTCTACATTAGAGAGGTCTAATGTAGAATCATTTACCACTATTTTTAGGTTGATACTAAATAATGTAAGAACTACATACTCAATTTTCGTAAAATAGCTCATAACCGAGCCAAGATAGTTTTAGTGTAGGTTTAGGTATCCCGGGCTTACAGATAAGCAACTGATTCCGTAATTCAATATCTACGCGTCCTTGGCTATTATAAGACCCGTAGATAAACGAATGTTTGTAATCGTATTTGGGTCAAGACATATGAGCACTGCTATAATTTTTATTTTTATCTACTTTTAATATAATATACTTACATATACCTAAGACTTTTGTCTTGGCCAATCGGCACTCAAGACTTTTAGGTATATAATATGTTTTTACTACTGATTTTTTTATCAAACGTGTGTGCAAATACAAGTGACAAAATGCCGTTAGGTTTAGTTTAGGTAAGGTAAGTACCTATATAGGTACCTACATACTACTTAGGTTTTTGTTGAACTACAGTACCTACCTACTTAAGTACCCAGACAAAAAAAAAGAATAAAATTTAGTATGTAAATAGGTAGGTAGGTACTTAGCCACCTACCTACCTAGGGTTTCCATTAACACTTATAAATTGCAACATACCACATTACGTATGTACCTACCTACACTTATAGGTTTATAATATTATTCATGTAGCAATTATATGAACGTAGTATTTATTGAGATTACATTTATTTAAATCTGAATAAAGTTAAAATTAAAATTAGCGCCCTCTGTCAATTAGTCTGGTAAACTTTTATACATTTGGTGCTTTATGCAGTGACATAAAGTTCTTTTTGGCCCATAGTTGTTTTTGTAGGCAAAAATATTTAAAAATGCAAGCCAAACTCTCTAAAGTGTTTATGACGCCTACCTAATATGTTTTTACAATAGCATAAGTAATGTAAGTCGTTATTTTAATTAAAATCAATTATGTTTTACTATGATTAACGTTTTTCTGATTGCACCTCACTTGTCTGAGACCTTGACAATTGACACCCATCGCTTAATATGATGAACGACCGGCTATCCGAAGCTCCGAGTCGTTATTGACTTTTAATGTATGTGAATAATTTATTTTAGCCTATCGACACCCTGTGTTGGTTGGGGCCCTTTGAAGAATAGAACATCTGCCCTTCTGACAGGCAGTTTGTAATTATTATTCATAATCCTTCTCCATCATACTTACGTGAGTATTTCCAATATCTGAATACTCAAGGTCGTTCTCAGCGTGCTTTACACACTCATACCTTTCTGGTTCTAGCCCATAATACAGCAAGTTGTTTGGATTCTTTTACACTTACAGCAATAAATCTCTGGAATGGCTAGGTATGCGGGCCCACTATTATTGCATCTACGAGGTGTAGATTTTCTGCATTTTCTTGCCCGCGTTTGTTACCACCGCCTTACCTATTTCTGCCGCAATAGCATCAATGCTTATCACTGTCATGTTTCAGTTTGGATAGTAAGGTAGCCGGAAAACATATCCATGTGACATTTAGACTCCGTCAAATGGATGGCAATGCACCATCAACGTAATAAGTTTAGTGTCTAAATATTATTTAATATTTAGTGTCTATAGGCAATTGTTATTAACGTAATATGTTTATGTCTAAATATTATTTAGTGTCTATAGGCAATTGTTATATCTTTCCATCAGGAGAGGCATTTACTTCTTTGCTTTCTTATGACATATTTACAAAAAAAATCTATTCACAATCGTGTATCACATCTACATCTTTTGTATGGTTCCGTGCTTATTTTGTATTGTAAGTTCAAACACTTTCAAAAAATGTTTTTTTTTTATAGAAGAGGGGGCAAACGGACAAGAGGCTCACCTGATGGTAAGTGATTACCGCCGTCCATAGACAACTACACTACCAGAGGTCTTGTAATTGCGTTGCCGGCCTTTTAAACCTGTATGTAATGTATGTAAATATAAAAAAATATATGTAATAATCCATTTGATGAAAAGTAGCCGTGTATAAAATGATAGTCTTTATTTAAAAGGCGTTCTTATGTTAGGTTTAGGCATAACATTTTCTTATAATTTTGGTACATATAAGTCAGATAATGAGGGTTTAGAAAACGAGCCAAATCAAAAAATGTGGCTTTTTTGTGTTACCATTTTAGAAACAGCTCGAAGTTTGGTAGTGACATTTTCACACCCGCACCTACCTCAGGTGTAGGCATGGGCGTACCCAGGTTCTGGGCAAGGGGGGCAACCGTAACATTTTAAGGATATATCTTAATATCAACAACAGTATATAGATAATAGAGAGGTAAATAAATTACCTCTCTACTATCTATATATAGAGGGGTAGCTGCACCTCCCTGCCCCCTCCCCTCGGGACGCCAATGGGTGCAGGTAAGAAAAAATTGCCAGACCTAATTTTCGCAAAAAACAAAAGACCGTTGTTACGGGACGCTAAAACTAGGTGGTAAAGTTCTACAACGTTTCGCGCAGATCTGGTACCACTGCCTTACCTTCCTGCTGCAATAGCATTAATGCTTGTCACTGTCGTGTTCCGGTTTGTAAGGTAAGATTGCCGGTAAACTTATGCATGTGGCATTAATACCCGACGACACGGATATCATAAAATAGCAAACTAGCAGATGGCTCTCCTGATAGAAACCATTGGCTAGACACCTAAGATGATAGTGGTGTGTTCCTACCCTTGTGGTGGGGCTTTAATGCCATATGTATAAGTTTACCAGGTACTTTACCCTTCAAACCGAAACACACCAGTGAGAAGAACTGACGTGATTGCGGCAAGAATAGGTAGAGCGGTGGTACCGGACTCAGGAAACAATACAGAGATCTAACACCTAGCTGCCACGATAAAATGTAGTGTCGCATAGCCAATCGTTCGCCTCTTACGAACTGCCTGGCAGAACGGCAGATAGTCTTATCTAAAAAGGAGCCCGGACTTACATGGGGAAATCGTGCTTTTACCCAGCATGAAAAGTTACTTTTGTTATTCAGTTATATTGTAGTTTTATATGGGTGATTTTTTTCTTAAGTCGGTCTTGTGGTTTTTCAAATTATTCATTACAAACAAATAAGTGGGTTTTGCCTCTTTATAAATCACTAGCGGTTATCCTCGATTTCAATTTCGTGACCCAAAATAATTACCACCGTTTGTTCCGTCGGGTAAAAAACAGGTTACTTACTGGATAGTGTTACTTTCTAAAGGTAAAATAATTTTTAAGATCGTTGCAGTAGTTTTTGAGTTTATTCGTACAAACTTACAAAAATACAAAGGTTTTCAGTTGTGCATAAGAGCATGTGCTTGAAAATGAACAAATATTTTTATACTTTTTTAGACCCTTTACAGTTTAATTTTTGCACTTATTATTATTATTTATCATAATACAGATGCAGTTGAACTTCCATGGCTGCTTCGTAGGCGCAGCGAGTTTTTTTAAGACTCATTCATAAAATTAGCGCTATGGCACGAGTTTGTTTTCATTTTGTTACCGTATCTTGCCATACGAAGGCAGTAACAGCACTACAGGCATTTTTCTGTCTTGTGTTATTGTTTTATGTGAATGTAGTTACATATTATGTATATCGAATTCAATTGTCTTCTCTTTAGGCTTATTTTGAGTAAATTACTCCTACTTGTTCAATAGCTTTTTTTTCAATTGTATCAATTATAATTATATTAATTATTTGAAAGTATCTTAAGCTTGCATTTAAGTTAATACCAAATAAAAAAATGAAAATAATTCTCAATAAGTAAAATACTAAGGCAATAGTCTATAAGAAATCAGCTTACAGAAGCTACAGAGTTTTATGGCGTTTTAATTTTATATGAAACAAGAAATAAATACATTAATTTATACCTAGGTGGTTAATTGTAGGACCACTATAGATACAAGCACTTTTTGAGTTGTAGCTACTAGGGTTGTGCTATTAAAAAAGTAGGTAGGTATAGATGTAATGATGCGTTAAATATGAAGGCACTTATCTATAAGAAATCAGCTTTTGTATGTTCTATGTTCTTTTAATTTTATTAGGAACAAGAATTTAAACTACTTTTTATACCTAGGTGGTTAGTTGTAGCGCCAGTGCTTAGTATTTATAAGGTCTGTAGCCAGTACGGATATAAGCATTTTTGTGAATAGTAGGTAGGTACTAAAATAGTATAGTTGTACTGATACGTAAAATATTAAGGCATTCTCTTATAAGAAATTAGCTTTTGTAGCTTTATGCTATTTTAATTTTATTAGAAATAGATGTTCAAATGTAGATCTAATGCAAATACAAGTATGTCTGTGAATTGTAGGTACCTACAAGGTTGTAACTATGTTTAAAAAAGTATAAATGCGTGTATCTAATGATATGTCAAATATCAAGGCTAATCCGTAAAAAACAGCTCCTGTAGCTTTATGATGTTTTAATTTCATTAGATACAAGAAGTCAAGCTGCTTTAAACATCTAGTTGATTGTGGTACAACTCAAAAATGTTAATGTCGTTGATAACGATCAACGTTTTTGTACTGCTGGACGATTATCTACCTATCGATCTGCTAAGACATTGTTAATATGTATAAATATCTAAAAACAAAATGGAAAAAGTAATAACTTGAAAAAAATCCTACTTAATTAGTAAAGACCTACTTAATTAGTAAAAATTATTAATTTACCGCAGCTATTCTCTCGAAATAGCGTAATCACTCATCGTTCTCGTGTCAGTTCAAAAGTTAAGGAAGGTAAGATGGTAAACTTTTGCATGGGTTTTTGAATAAACGAATGAATGATGCATCTCTGACATGAAATTTACGTAGCAATGAAACAATTGGTTTTATAGTTACACAAATTAATAAAAATATAATTAATAAAGGCAATAATTAAAAAAATCTAGACATAGTTATGAGTGAAAAAATAACATGCTAATACTATAAGATGCTAATCACATGCAAAATCAGGACTTCGCTTAGGAGGCGTAGAGAAATGATAGGACATCGTACGTAATATGTAAGATTAGCTGTTGCACGCGACTTCGTTCGCGCAGACTTCGCTTACTCTGCACAGCTCCTGCCCCGTAGGTGATAGCGTTACAATATGTAGCCTATATGTTGACCCAACCTGTTAGTAATATTCATGCAAAATTTGAAGTAAATCCATGCAGTACTTTTTGAGTTTACCCCGGACATACATTGACTTTCCTACGATTTTATTATATGTATAGATTACATTTCAAAAAAAAAATAACGAGTAGGTAAATAAGGAATATAAGGGGCGCACAAAAATATTATTTTTGGCTCGGGGAAGCTCAGCGAAATAGAGGTTGGGAAAGCCTGCGCTAAATGGTTTAGTATTATTCAACGTATTGTTGATAGTTTCGCCTCATTTGAACACTTGTAGTGGTTTTAGCACAAACATGTACAAGATATTGGTAGAGTTAAATGATGATTCGTGAGGGTGTAGTTCAACCACCATATGTACCTATTCCTACTGTTATAACGCTCGCCATTGCAGCAAGCTACTGTTTTGTTCTTATTTCAGAATTCGGTTAGCCTGTAGATAGGTGACTTATATCCCAGCACCAGAAAAAATATTCATAACTAACGATGTCTGTGTACGTTGTTTCCACTATGAGAATTGATTGTTTATTCATTACTGAATACAAAATGCGACTTAGGGTAACTCCGGGATATATGCCCACCTTTTTTTATTTTAGTCATAAGTTCTAATATACAAATAATACGCACACTATTTTTATATGTGAACTATCTTTGGTTCTTTATTTAATCAATTTGCATTGTTTTTTGTAAACTGGTCAGTAAATGAATCGTATATTTTGAGTTAAAATTTAAATTGCATACAGGTATAATGTATATGTGCCTCGAATGCGGGGAATATGCCCCAAACCTAATTTTGTGGAGGGGATAAATGCGCTTGATTTATTATATAATTGATTTGATGTCGTTCAATGTCACAATTAAGCAACAGCTATTTGATAGCCTTTTTGACATGCTGATTCCCGAACATTTGATATGACGTCAAATTAAGTCAAAAGGGCATTACAACCGGCGACTTATATTTTTATCTAAAAAAAAAGTATCTTCACGCACGTATCCCCGAAAGGGTAGGCAGAGGTACAACAAGTTTTATCTAGCCTTCAATAAGTTTAGTTCCGAGATCAACTTGTTATAATATGACTGTAAGTACTTATTTATTTAATTCTGAAGGACGTCATACACTATTTATACTATTTTATGTGGATTATCTAACTTTAAACAACAAAAATTAATTATTATTTAGTGACTTTTCAGCTACTTATTAACCAATTATCAACCAGAAAATCGCTGAATTTTTCATAGACGATCAATCAAAAATTCAGTCATTTTGTATACCTACTTGAGACAAGAAAAGAAAAGGTCTATATACCTACCTACTGCTATCAGCAATTATTTAGGAATTAATCAAAGTATTATGAACTGCTTATTTTTTATAATACATAAAAATCACAAGTTTAAAGCGTATCTATTAAAAATGGTTCTTTTATATCCTATTTACTAATAGAAAATCCTTTAAAGTTATCGTAATACTAATATCGTATATTTTACCAATTAGTCCAGAGATACCAGTATTTGTTCAACAATCTTCTTTCTGTAATGACTAGTAGTTGGTATGTTATTGGAGGTCGTATTGCAGCTCTTTCTCAGGCACCGGTCATATATTTGGTGTCTATAGGCTAAATGTTCTGTTTGTTCTGTCTGTTTCTGTTTGTTTGCTATCATATGATTAATAAAAAATCACTTTGGCTGACGAATTGATAAAAAGGTTGGGTCTAAGTTTCTTCCTGGCACAAAACAAAAAAACTAACTTTACGACAGAAATTCTAAATTGTATAGAATACCTACCTACGTTAGTACCTACTCAGTAAAGTAAGTTAAGGGAGTGAAATATTTAGACTTGGAGATTTCCAAGAAGCCTAAATATTTATTATACCCTTGAGTTACCTGGTCATTAGGTGAATGCATTTAATGCGTAGGTAGTATCAAGTTGTTTTCTGCCTAATCTTAATAAAAAAACAGATGTATTTACTACTGCGTCGCACGTTAAGATCATCTCGTACCTACTATTGAAACATCGCACACTTAAAATATTGTTAACTAGAAAAACATCATATGACATTTCATAACATTCCTAAAAGTCATTAACTTTTTCAATGTTCCACTTAATTACAATAATTATATGATAATATGCTAATAAATCAAGTTAACAAAAGTACTTAATACAAGCCATAACTTCAAAATAAACATTACTTTTTACATATTACCTAGAAATAATTAATAACTTCCTTTTTATTTGCCAATTAATTTTGTTTTCATAAATTTTTGAAAATTATGACATAATAATTGATCACTTGACATGACATCAATTTTGACACTGAAATATAACTTAAATTAATTTCCGAGCACATTTTAAATACATGTAAATTAAAGTACACATTTAGTAAGTAGGTGAAAATATAATCATTTTAAATTTCTTAGACATTACATTATTTACAAGATTTACTGTATTTACAATTAATAATTTTGATAAATTCACATTGAAGCGGTATTCCATTAAAGAGTTTTATAACTAGTTGTAGGCATTACATTTAGTTTTAATAAAAATGTTAATATAATTTCACCCAAAAACCAAGTGCCAGTGGTTGGAACTGTACAGTTGGCACCTATGCAGGTTTCAACAGCATACATAATTTAATAGAATAAATAAGATTTAGGGTTTTATGTTGCCTTTTAAGTTACTGACACACAAATATATTTAAATACTTAAGAGAAAGGCATATTTCAATATTTCATTTTTCTTGTATGTTATTAGACGGTTCGTTTTACATTTGTCACTCAAAGAGCTACTTAAAACTTATAGAAATAAAGGGTAAAAATAGAAATAAAATAGTATTAAAAAAATGTTTGCCTTATTGATAACTTTTGTTCATTACTAAAATAAGTGCATTTTCCTACTACCTTTTCCAAATTTATTATTGTGTTGATATTTGTATCTTATAAGGCACATGCATAAACCGAAAGATCACAGTGAAAAGCGCTGCATTGAGTATAACACAAGTAGGACGGGTTTTATAATGGTAATTAAACCACGCGAGTCATCGCAGAAATTTAACGTTTGGTAACACAACAATTGTGACAACTTTTTTCTTTCATCTTTTTTAATATTTACCTGATAGGAAGACAGATAGTCTAGTCAATGTAAAGGTCCCAAATTAACAGGATTATAAATAATCGATTAAATCAATTTTCAGGAAAAATTGGACTCATACCTATTAGTTAAGCTGGTGCCTACTTTGACGTTTTGTTTGCTCACTGTAGGTATTAAGAAATGAAATCCACAGCATTTTGTTGCTTATTCATCATTTACAACTGTTTGATTTGCTTTGATTTTATTATATCACAGGATAAAAAATAATCAGACGACTCTACCGAAAGCAAATCTATGGATTTTTTTGTATCAGCTATAGTCTTCGATCAAATATACTGTAGTCATTAAAGATGTTAATGGTGCCTTATCATCCGTTTAATGAGAATTTAATGCAGTGAGCATAAATTTACTGGCTACCTTACCCTCTAGACCGGAGTTCGATTGTGACGAGCACAGACGCGAATGCGACAGGAAAAGTGGCCGTAACGCCGGGAGAGAACTCTTACACTTAGTTAATTTTTAAAAAACTGCCTCGAATCAGCATCTCATTCTTTGTGTTAAAAATCCACGAGTGGTGGTGCGTCTGTTGACATGAAAGAGATGAGCAACTTGCAACCAAAATTTTAAGCCAACATGGTTGACTGTCGATTATTAGTTATGTTTAACGGACACCGGAAATGGCTTTACGTGTACTGACATTGTAATTAAGAAATAAAAGTTGCAGGACTAACTACACGGTTCAATCTAACCTCAAAGTAAGCAAATTATTTACTTTACATGGGAGTTAGTCATTAATACTGAAATATATAAATACATATGAATACTGAAATATAAACACGCAAACCCAAAAATACAAACATCTATTCTATACTCGTCTCATAAATGTTTGTCTCTCTCAGGATTCAATCCTAAGCCTCATTGATTACGTAGTCAGAATCGCTAACCCTTCGACCAACGATTTTAAAGATTTGAATCGTTTAGAATGAAGATTTTTATAGCCAACCAACTTTAACCCTTTCCAAGCCTGATTGCATTAAATGTCGTTTGACGCGGGGATCACTTAAAATCAATAAGTCGCATAATATGCTTCATCTAGGTACCTATAATAATATATTAATTTTAGTAAAAGTGTTTGTCATGTGAGGTGACAATCGTGCTTAGCTCCGACTGCGTCATTCCGGTTTCGATTTGTATTCAAAGGATAGGTAAGTAAGTAAAGTACACAATAACCGTAAAGTTGACAATTTAAACTCAAGTTTTATTGGAATTTTATTATGAGTTCTCTAGGGAAAATTTAATACTTGGCTGTAGGTATTAGAAAGGTTACAAATAATGTATGTATGATATAATCTTGATTTAGGACCTTATTATAAAAGTAGAAGCGACTAAAAAACGTACATCCGCTATCTACCTACATACATAAATAAATGATACTAATGAGTTGTTGTTTTCGCAATGTCATACTTTGTCCAAACATCTCGTGTTGATTCGGGACCCGGGTTATTTTTAAAATTAGACCATCTGCCTTTTTGTCACGTAGCTTGAAAAATGCGAGTGTAGGCTTAACAAGTCATTACAAACATAGTATAACAATATTTCAACGGCTTTTTAATCGCGTTTTTATTACGGCCCATTTTTGAAGTTGATGGTGGTTCGAATAAAATAGGTGGTAGTATTTTTTCAGTGTTTTTCATCATCGGATCTAGAGGGAGGAGGTCATGGGGCCATGACCCTCCGCCCTAGACAGGTCTAAGTATGGATTTATTATTCCAAACTAGGGATTAGACCCTATATTGTCTGAAACTCAAATGTGTGACCCTCCCCTGACGCGAAGGCTGGATCCGGCCTTGTACCTATGTTCTAGTTACTGTAGGGTAGGACCAAATTTCATCACATTTCGTTCAGCCATTTTTGCGAAAATTATAACAAACATCCACATTAAAAACCACCATGAGTAGTAGTATGCCTCGTGGTCTAGGGGATAGCCTATTCGGCTAAGATCATGGTCCCTTGTTCGGTCCCCGAATCAGGCAAACGTGTTATTGAAGTTATGTCGGCAATTTTTTCGAAAATCCAAAGTCTCAGTAGCAGCTCGCAGTTTGGCGAGTGGTGTTTTGCTAGTCCCATGCTTCGCATGAGCACCTTAAGCCATCGGTTTCGGTTATCGCTAGAAACAGTCGATAATAGTTATCAGGTCAGTAAAATGCAGTGATGGAAATCATCACTCTTCTCGCCTACTGATAAACAGGTGAACCTGGAAAGCCTATAGACATTCGGTTTACTCTGCCCACCCTGCACGGGAACTGGGCGTGATAATCTATTAATGTAAGTAGGCTAATAATAGTCTCAATATATTACTTACATATTTATGCAATAATTTAAATGTGGCTTAGCTAAGTTACCTTTAAATAGTTGCATTAACTACACACACTAAACTAAGAGCCTTACATAATAATTGCGTAACAATTTAAAGCTAGTTTACATTAATCATCACAGTTAGGTGAAATTTCAATGCCAATAATTAAATAAAACTAGTTACCTGTTTTATTCAGTTTTACATTGATACTATTATAAATCTAATTATGAACGCTATTTGTATCTTCTGTCGTAAGAGACAAGAAAAGAAATGTCACAAAAGTAGTAATTATTTGTGAAAGCAATACAGGTCACTTTCTGTACATTAATTAATTATTGTAAGATCCATATGAATAATGATGAGAGCAAAACTGCGTGAAATAGTAACATATATGTTGGTAGAGAATATTGTACATGCCGGGCCGGGATCTCTGAAGTGCAGTTAGGGAATACCGCACCGACTGATACGCTATAAAGAAAATAGTCCTCTATACACGATATAAAAGGATGAAATATATCTGAAATCATAAGTAAATTAACATTCCAACAAACAGTTTAGTTTATTAATATTAAAATTAAATAAGCAGAGATTGTGTAGATATTATGTCGCAATAAATCAATTAGTTTACTTTTTGCAACAAATAGAAATGTTGTCTTTAAACACTTCTATCAATAAAAAATAATTTATAATATAATAAAAATGTAGCAAACTTTGTAAAACTTAAAAATAATTTAGTAAAAGAATAATGAGTAGGTACTTATTTTTTTCAGATTTAAAACTAGTCATTTAAGTTTTTTTTAATAAAATAGCTGCTTTGCACACTGACTGCTTGTTGATTCTATACGTAGTTATTTAATATAATTTATACTTTCCATCGTCGGCATTTGCTGAAACTTCGTCATAATTATTGTTATAAATTTTGTATTTTATTTTGGAATTATGAAACAATACAAGTGCAAAATTTAAAACAATGATTCTACTTAAGCTATTTAGTTTTAGTTAATAACTTTTTTCAGGGTTAAAATAATCCTTTTCCAAATGAATATGTAAATATTCATTTGGAAAAGGATTATTTATCTATAAGTAAAAAACAATACCATTAATGCTATAAAAATAACTGATAAAAATAATTTTAAAATAATAAATATATTTTTTTAAATAATAAAAATATTAATGTTTTTCAATCTTTTTATAACGCAATCACCTTACTTGTAAAAAATTGCGACCCCTAATCCACCGCCGACTTACATATATTTTAAATATCCTTTCAACATTCTTATTTATTAGCAGGTATACATTTTTTATTAAAAAATCTGGACTCTAAATGACGTCTTGTAGAGAGTAGAGTCGCTATTCCCCAGGGGGGGTCACGCTCCTCACGACAAATCAAAGAAAACTACAGTATTGTAATGGAACAGATAATATTATGATTGTATTTAATTTTACTCATGCCACTTAAATAATTAGTTATTTTTTAAATTTTATCGTATAGTCACAGTAGGTAAATAGGTAGGTAGGTAGGTAGATGCAGTGGTATAGTTGTGTATAATATCTAAAATATAGCTACATATCCTGAAATTAAATTCGTTATTCTTCTAATTTTGTTGATATTTAGTTTGATTTTTCCTTTGTTAGTACTTGATATCTTCAAACAAAGCTCTTCTAGTAGTTGCGATTGAATTTCACATACAGGTAAATTCGTTTAGTCATCAGTTATGTTCTGCTATTTTGCTTCTAACATAATAAAAACATACCTGGAATGTAAGACAACATATTAAAGTTACATATTGTCATTTCTGGTAATTATTTTCGTGCCTTATAAAATAATTCTTCATAACCTTAATTGTGATAAAGATGTGAGATTGAGTTGATTGGTATTAGTCAATAATGATTATCTATATGTTAATGCGTGAAGCAAAATCTTTGTACACCTTTTGCGACAATTACGCGAATGGAGGAGTATGAAATTTGGCACAGTTTAAGTTTCCGGAGCAATGCAAAAATCTCGTATATTTATAAATTATTCATTAAAAACACATGAAATTAACAAAAATAAACATTAGACATAACACTTTCACTTGACATAAATGATAATATACACACGTATTTACTATTTTATTTACGGCTTAAATCAGTTAACAACCTTAAAAGAGATTTTATAGTTCAGTCTATAGTCGAATTTCGACCAGAAACTGATTGCTAATACAAATAAATACACATATAAATACTGAAATATGTTTCTGTTTATTAAATCCCAGCCATACAAACAACTATGTTCATCTTACAAACGCATGGCCTCTAATCGTATCCCATCAATTGCGCGGTCGAAGTCGCTAACCACTCTACCAACTCGATGATCTTTATTCTATTAGATACAAAATATTTTTTTCTTTATACTTGTATACTAACGTCACATTATCATTTGTTGTAAGTGTAAATTTGTATTAACTTGCAAATTTTAAAAATATTACAAAATTTAATTTGAACTGGAATTATCAAATTATTTGAGTACTTCGTTCGGTGGTTCAGCTGAGATCATAAGGGATAAGATGATTTTTATAGACTTTGTAATCAAAGTTCCGAATTAAGCAAAAAACCGTTGTATTTTTTTATCAAAGCTATCGCAAAAGCAGCCCGAGTTCTCTTCCGAGAAAAAAATCTGTACCTACCATTTAGAATACGTTTAAATACTTCACCTAAACACTCCGCAAAAAAATCAGCATGATAATATAAAATTGTTATTTTTGACCACCTCATTGTTTGTCGAGTGGTTAAGTGACTGACTACACAATCATCGGGGCTCGGGTTCGATTCCTGACGGGGACAAGCATTTGTGTGATGAGCATAAATGTTTGTATTTCTGGGTTTGGGTGTTTATTAAATATATTCTAGTATTTATATATGTATTTCTATGTATTAGTATCGTTAACTAATACCCACAATACAAGCAAATAATTTGCTTACTTTGGAGTTAGATCAGTAAGTGTAGTCCCGTCAAATATCTTTTTTATATTAAAGTATAGCATGACTCTCCTGATGGAAATAGACAAATTTCGCCTATTTTTCCCCGTGTTGGTCCTGGGCTACTTTGAAGAATAGGCCAACTGCCGTTCTGTCGGGCAGGTCGTAAAAGGCGACCGATTGGCTATACGAGTCACTAACATCGTGGCTAAGTTGGTGGGTGGTAGAGTTCTGCATTGTCTTGCCCGGGTCTGGTACTACCACCTTACCTATTCCTGGCGCAATAGAGTCAGTGCTTGTCACTGTCGTGTTCCGGTTTGGAGAGTAAGGTAGCTGGTAAACTTATGCATGTGGCATTAGACCTCGCCACAAGATAGCAACGCACCATTAACATCTTTGGTGTCTAGTGGTTATATAGGTGATGGTTGACTCTTTCCATCTGGAGATTCATCTACTTGTTTGTTATCTTATGATATATAAAAAAAGATGATAATGGTTTGTAGTAGCTTGTTTGACGGGTAGATATGTACCTAATGTAATATACATAAGGTTACTGGCTACCTTACCTTGCAGACCCGATCCCAACAATGACAATAACTGGAGTTATTACGATGGGAATAGATCCTTACTTATTGCCTTCAGTGGTAAGAAACCCGAGCGAGATATCAACAACAACCTACTTGATTATATAGAAGTTGATTGTTCAATATCATAACTGTTTGCTTCAATCAGATTAACTTCTAGTGACAAAGAAAGTTAAGTAAGTCATGGACTCATAACATTTTTCAGCTTTTGTTAATCTTTCTCTTCAATCTTCAGTAACAATTATAAAATACGCAGTTGCTCTCTTACCCTATAATAATTAATAATTCTAAATCTTCTATTGATTTATCCATATGGGAATTTGGATTTTTCTTCAGACTTGTCTCTATTTTATCAACCCATTTACAGCAGACCGCCCAATAAAATATGTAGGTAGACGTGTTACCCGGGCTCTCCCTCGCCTTTCCTATAACAAGAAAGAAATTTTCTGAACAAGTTTTTCTCGTATCAATAAGAATATGTATGAGTATCAGGTACCGTTTTTAAATAAAATAAATTTATTCTCACTACTGACAGTTTAATAATATATAAACTCGTTTTTGGTGATGCAATTTAGGAGGCCTACCGTAGTTTGATTATACACTCCTTTGAATATACCAGGAATAAATTTTACACAAATAGCGCTAGTATGACTCTATACATATCGTAATTATTTTAATGAAACTAATTACTCAAACGCGTTGATACCACTGCTTTGCCTGGTCTTATCACTACGGTAGTTGGTACAGTGGAGGTCATATTACTTTTCCGCCGCACAGATAACCAGCGACATTAGCATCTTCGTCATCTAAACGTGGAGGTTTTAATTCTTTAATTGGTTTTACGATAAGATCAAGTAAAACAGTAAAAAACCTCTACTTACCACTACAGTAGTTGTTGGTACAGCAGAGGTTGTCTTGAATATCCACCGAGCATATAACAAGAGAACATTATTACCTTCGTTGTCTAAAGGTATCGGTTTTTCACTACTTTGCCACGACAGTAGCTGTTGGTATACCTAGTGTAGTTGGTGTGGAGGTCGTTATAAATCTCTACCGTTCAAATAACAACAGAATATTACTGTCTTCGTTTTCTAAAGGTGGCGGTTTTTCATAACAAGATAAAACCCGTCGACTTTTTAATCATAGAATAGCAAGCAAGCTCTTATGTTGAAAAAAGATAACAATCATCTATTGACTCCAAAGATGTTAATAATTCACTGCTATTCGTGTTGCGGGATATTAAAGCCAACATTTTCCAGGATATTTAACACTTCAAACTAGAACACTACAACGGCAAGCACTGATGCTCTTGCGGTAGATAGGTAATGGGACGGTACCAAACGAATCCCCGATCCCGGTCCAGTATACCGAAACTGAGTACCGAAACCTGGTCAACACATTGTAGAACTCTATCACCTCTATAGTTAGTAGTTACGATCTTAGTGACGAATAGACTTTACGAATAGCCTTTAGACTTTTCTTGCCTTTTACGAAATACCTTGAAGGAAGGCGATTGATCTATTCTTCGCGATGGGCCCCAATACAAGAAAAATAATGCAAATACTTTGAATCTTAGGTATCGTTTCTTAAAGAAAAGTACGTGCAATTAGGGCATATATAAAAAATAATAATATTAATAAAAGCCAGTCAAGAGCGTCAAATTCGCACACGTAGAGTTACTTTGAGATTTGTTTATTTTTTACTTTCTTATTATTTGCTGTGTTAGCGGCTACAGTAACACGCACTCTGTGAAAAGTTAAGGTAAGTACTTATGAGTTGTAAATTCGCCACAGAAAAAATCACTTTAAGAGATAGTGTTGAAAGACAAATCGTCATCGGAGGCATATTATAAAGGCTTATAATCCTTTGTATGTATTATCATATATGAGTAGGATTTATGAAAAATGAATAAATATAATATAACAGTACAAAACTCTTACAATGATGTTAGTAAACGGGTCTTTAAGAGAAAAATAAAATTTATCGGCCTTTTTTCCTTTATATTAGCAATGACATGGCAATATAACTTACAATCTAAAAATGTGTAAAATTAAATCTAATAAAAAAGGTCAATCATTGCCTATCTATACCAAAGTTGTTAATGGTATGTTACCATCGATGTGGAGGGTCGAAATGTCATATGCATACATTTACCGGCTACCGTACCCTCCAAACCGGACCACAAGAATGACAAGCAACGACGCTATTGCAGCAGGATATCTTTATATCTTCATTTAAGTATTTTATAATGTAGACATTGTATAAAGTCTTATTACAAAGAAATATTACAAAACATTGTACGATGGTTGGTATAGGACTTTGAGTCCTACTCTTAATAATTTTCGGTCGGAATTTTTGTTTTTACTTAAATTAGTGTATGTTTTAACTCTTTAACAAGTTACGCTAAAATATAGGCAGGAGTTTATGTTAAATTAATTATTTTAAATTAATATGTAATAATATCCTAGTTCATATGATTATATACACTAATGACATATTAATCACGTACCTAATCGTGAAAGCTAATAAATATTGCTAATAATATAAACTGGTATTAAGTATATTTACGCATACCAATACTACATTCATGATTATTAACCATAAAACCTGTTAAATATTATAACTAAATGGGAATATTAAATTGGATTGAAAAAATTTAATATGGTGAAATGAACTTACGCTAAATTTGCATTACAGATCTCGTAATTAGGCAAATCAATCTTATACCTAAATTAAGCGCGCAAACTTGTTAGATGAAATGTGTCCAGGTCGAAATTTAAAAGTTGAATAAGATGTTTGGTACTAAGTTTCAAGGAAAATAAACTGAAATATCAAATGCATTCCATATATCTAGGGTTTGATATAATAAGGGACTAGTCATAGAAATTGTCCGAGCCGCGCGCTTATTCCGCAGTGCCGGAGACGGGGCAAGCATCGTTAAAATGGTATTAGGATATCTATGCAAGGAGGCACTTATTGAACATGCGGATTTAGCACGCGGTGATCACGCGGCTCGGGCGCTTTCTACTAGTTCCTTAGAGTACCTATTATAGTTCAACAACATATGGCAAGTTTGTGTAAAGAAATTTGCGAATGGTATGAAAATGCACATTAGTAAAGATCACGATATTTACCAAATCGGACACTCGGTATACCCTTAAAAGATCTGGCGTGGAAATACATTTTATATAGTTCAGCTAAATATAGTATAATATGTAACATATAATATAGACTAATATGTAAATATATGATGTATTTAGAATTATCTTAATAATATTTAATCAAATTGTAACATAGTTTGTATCTTAAACAATTCTGTTAGTGAATGAAAGTAAAGGTTTGAATCTGTTTTGTTTAATGAGCGGTTATATAATATAACATGTCATAAAATCCCAATAAACCTAGTTATTTATATCTCATGCAGTAAAAGTCCATCCATAAAAAATATAAATCAAGCATGCTGGCCCTTTGCCAAAATACATTATTACCTATCTACTTCAAAGTGAATATAATTTATTTGATCTAAACCCAATACAAAGTCATTGAAATTATTATTATATGGTTATATTGCTAAATCTTCTGGGTTTTAAAATGTCTATTGTGATTTAGTAAAATGGAAAATTATAATTCTGGGCTATAAATAAAATAGGCTGTATGTATCTAACATAAAAAGGGGTGAGTATTTCTAAAAAAGTATCATTCTTAATTTCACGGAAATTCACAAGTAACATGAATTGTTTCATTAAAACAATAGCCCAATGGGATAGGATTCGTATGATATCATAAGAAAAATTAAAAATCGTTGGAGAAAATTAAGATAATATTTTTGATTTTTAATATTTTTATAGATATTTTTTAATTTATAGTTTAGGTTCTTATGATTTTGTTATTATGATTATTTATAGTCAGTGTAATAATGATACTATAATGGGTATGTAAAATAGTTACGTACATAAAAAAATGTATTGAAAAGATTGGATTTAAATCGAATTGTGTATTGTAAAAAGACAAGAACTTATATTTACTCTTATACATACTTAGATAAGAACTTATATGAAATAACTGTTATATATATAGAATCTATAGCAATAAAATAATTTCACTTAAAACGTTAAATTTACGTTAGTTTACATTAATGTCTGTACTGTAAGCTGTCTTCATACGCTTAGCATTTGATGTAATAACAATTCCAAGAACGTCGGTAGCAGATATTTACGCGTGCCAAATCTAGTAAGCTAGTGATTTCGTAATTTGGGTAAGCCGTGCTGAATAATCCATACTGAATAACATACATCGTAGTGCGTCACATTCAACACAAAAACTAAGCTGTCTCATTACCAGAGAGCAAGGGCTCGTTCTCGTAAGTTACTGTCGGTTTGCGGCAGTAAAATACGCCATTTGATTGTCGAACAAACACGGGTCGTGGACTTACCGTTGCTGGGTTAGGTTCGAATCGATTTTACGAATACGATGTTTATCTGGCAAAGTGTATCTACCTACCTACTTCTTGCTAATGAGCAATTTTTGCAAATATCTGATCGTAATATAATCTTTGAGCCTTTTTAATTACTTAATTTAAGTAACATACTTTCAAGATACTTCTTAAATGCTAGCATTCCGATTACTTTACGTATGTTCAAACTTAAGGAATTTTTGAAAAACACACATATATGTAAAAAATATATCAACTCATATCATAATAATATAATTACTAGCAAACATAATAGTGTTACTTGTTTAAAACGCTTCTATTTTATCTATATCTATAGAAATCAGTATTCAATCTTTTACCAACCTACCTCATTTCCAACAAAAATAAATAGGTATTTGAATATGTCAACGTCAATAATCAACAATTTATAAGAAAACACTTTTAAAGGAAGAAAACACACTTACCTAAATGTGAAAACATATAATATTAATAATAACTGATCAAATATTATATTAATAATAACTGATTTACAAATCAAAGATGTGATTAATTTTTAGGGTATAAGAAAAACCACTCCACCAATGAGGCTCTAAACGCCCCGTTCGAGTGGTTAGCAAACCTAATTACGAATCGATGGAGGTAGGGTTCGATTCCGACAGGGACAAATAATAATAATAACGAAAAAAAAGTGATAAATAAAAATATAAGTGCTAACCAATTTAAGTACTATATATAAATTATAACTACATACTTGGATACATAAATACATACATATATATATATATATATATATATATATATATATATATATATATATATATATATATATATATATATATATATATATAATATACATATATACATATATACATACATACATTTATACATACATACATACATATGATGATGATGAGCATAAATGTTTGTATTTCTAGGTTTGGGTGTTTATTTTGTATATTATAGTATTTATATAAGTATGTAGGTATTATATTATGATAATATCGTTGAAAAACATTTAAAGCACAAGCAAATAATTTGCTTACTTTAGGGTTAGATAAATTTGTGTAAGTTGTCCCGCGATAATTATTTATTTTTAAAGAATTTTCCAAATCTTTTTTTAACAGTTAATGGAAATAGTGTTAAAATATGATCTATTTTTAAATAATATAAATATAATTCATCACATAAAAAAACATTTTTAAGATAGAATAAAATGAATTATCTTAATGTATATTTCTAGGTGTATCGTCATAAATGAATTAAAACATTAATGAACATACACAATAAAATTAATGTTCATTATGTACCTAGTAGATGTGCCCGCGACTTCATTCGCATGGAAACATTTCTAAAATAGAAGTAGCCTAAGTTACTCCTTATTACATCAGCTATCTACCAGTGAAAGTCCTGTCAAAATCGGTATAGCCGTTTCAGAGATTAGCCGAAACAAACAGACAGACGGACATACAAACACAAAAAATGTACAAAATATTTTTTTATATATGTACCGTGTATACATTCATATACATTTAAACAAACGTTGTTATTTTAATACCTATTACAAACAGACATTCCAATTTGATTTATTTGTATACATGTAAAGATTATACGTAGCTTACTGAAAAACTCTTGCGGAGACTAATTACATCTGTAATTTTAATTAATACCTAATTATTAATTAAATGAAAGAATTATAAAATGTGTTTATATACCAAATTAGTTTAAGAAGTTATGTTATAGAAAAGTAGTTAGTTAATTTTAAAAAACTAAAGTAGTTAGTTTTAAAAAAGTAATAAATTGCTTGTATCTACCTTCTAAAACGGTTTTTGTTAAACTATTGATCCGCCATTCAACTCACCTTGTTAGCAATGATTTTTTGTTTATACACTAGGGAGCATTTTCCAATTGATGCATGAAACAAACCTGCTGAGTTTCTTCACCGAATCTTTTCAGTGAGGCTATGTTTTCGATCCACGGTAGCTTAAAAATATGGTATCGCGTCAAAACAAATTGTAAAAGTTTTAGTGAATGAAGTTGGGTAGATAAACACTGTACAATTTGTGGCTATTTAATGTTATTTTTTTTATAAAATGACATTAAATAGGCAGTCATGTATACAATATCTATATATTAATATGTGAAAAAAAAAACCTGTGGACCCCTTTTTAAATCAATGCGTGAGCGGTGGAGTATGAAATTTGGTGTAATTAAAGCTTATATTGCGGACGGCTATACACACATGATATTTTTAAATAAAATGCATTTGATTAGATTTCTCCTCGTATTGATTCCGGGCTCCTTTGAAGAATAGACCAACTGCCGTTCTGCCAGGCAGGTCGTAAAAGGCGCCCGAGTGGCTATGTGCGTCACTATCATCTTGACTACTAGGTGGTAGAGTTCTGCATAGTCTTGCCCGGGTCTGGTACCACCGCCTTACCTGCCGCAACAGTGACAGTGCTTGTCACTGTCATGTTCCTGTTTGGAGGGTAAGGTAGCCGGTAAACTTATGCATGTGGCATTAGACCTCGCTACAAGATAGCAACGCACCATTAACATCTTTAGTGTCTATAGGCGATGGTTGACTCTTTGCGTCAGGAGACCTATCTGCTTGTTTGCTATCTTATGATATAAAAAAAACATTCATATTATAAATCTCTACCACATTAATAGCAATGCACCGTTAAGTTTTTTAGTATGTATAGAAGGTGATTATCTCTTCCCGTCTTTCTTTAATATAAAAAGGTAAATCAAGTACAATCAATCAAGAAATCATAAGAGGTGTGTAAATGGGACGTTGCAGTTTTACTGAAAAACTGAAACGTCTGATTAACGCACCTCTTGTAATTCAGACCCTAGTACCTTCGTTTTTACGTAATTATAGCCAAAGTCTATCTCACTATGAAAAAATTAAGTAAAATTTGCGTTGCAATTTCGGATATGTATGCGAATAATTTAATTTATACACCTTTACAAATAAAGTCGCTATTGCTCTTTGTTTGCTTGTATCTTTTAAACTACGCAACTCATTTTGATGAAAAATCAAGAGACAGAGTGATTTAAGAAAAATATTTATATATAAAATACGTGCATATTATAGTAAAACAAGCCGATAATTTCAGATTTCACCCGTGTGAAGCCGGGGCGGGCCGCTAGTGAGCCATAATTTAATAAGTTTTGGAAAAGGTTAAAATATTTCTGGTTAAAATAACTGATAATAGACGACATACTGAGTTTTCTACCGATAATAAATTAAGTTCTGAAATATGTATTTGAATCTCCTTATCCACCCACTCTGATAAGGTGTCAGATATAATCTCGTGCTTTAAGAGTACCTACAAGCCTTATGCGCGTTCGGCCCGCTTGAAAACAGGTATGATAATACAAGCGGGCACTTAGATACTAATTTTATGAGACATCTGAGAGTAACTGCGGTACGGCCCCTGCTGCAAACCGTATACCTATTAACGGCAACTAAATATACATCGACCTTACTCTGTAAACTGTTTCATGTACGTTAGCTACGTTATTTATTCCAATAATATTTATTGATCATTAAATTTATTTTAAATTAATGTTTTGGCATTTTTCTTCTATAGAATTTTTACACCGTGGTCCCAGGAACAACTTTTTTTGATTAATAACAAGCTGATTTTTTGAACAACTTCGTTTTGACGAGATGCCCAACTTTTTTATTTTCGGAAAATCCCGAGTTCAGTCGGTAAAAAGGTTTGGGGCTTCTGACAAGTCCTCCAACCTAAAGATTCGGAATTATGAGATTTTCAAATTGATATTAATCAATTTAAAAACAGCATAATTTTCTCACAACAACTTGTTAATTATAATTATAATTTAAGGGTAACTTTGTCCTATAGGTACGTAAAGTAAAAACTTTTATTACTCCGACACTGGAAAGTTTTTTTTTATCTATCTTTGTTAATTACCCGATTCAAGATTTTTCGAAGATAGGCGTTTCGTCAAAACGAAGCTTTTCACAAAAATTCAGCTTGAAATTATTAAAAAAAAAGTTTGTTCCTCGGCTTACTGTCAATTTATAAAAAAAACATGTAAACGTGATACAAAAGTTTCATTTAGCTAAGAAATATCCCCCGTTTTCCAGTCAATCTGGAAGTCTTCATATCTGTCTATCTTTTAGGCAGCTTGTAAAAAAGCGAGCGAAGATTAAACGTATTAATATGGTGGTAGATTTTTGCGATGACCCGCGAGTAATGTAGTGCTAGGAACTGATAATAAATTTGCTCATATGGCTTTATAATCTTTTTAATAACCCTTTTTTATCGTGTGTTGGGGTCAGCGCTCAATATGTCTCTCATACTGTAAGTCGGTGTTGATGTAATGGAATGAACGCCTCTCTACATGCTCATATAGATTTCATAACAGCACTTTTAATCTTTACTATGGTTTTCCCCCATGTTAGCCCCGGGCTTCTTTGAAGAATAGGCTAACTGCCGTTTGCCAGGTAGGTCTTAAAATGCGACCGATTAGCTATGCGAGTTACTACTATCGTGGCTACTAGGTGGTAGAGTTTTGTATTGTCTCTCCCGGGTCTGGTTTTCTTATTCCTGCCGCCTTTCTTATTCCTGCCGCAGAGGCGTCGGTGCTTGTCACTGTCGTGTTCCGTTTTGGAGGGCAAGATAGCCGGTAAATTTATGCGTGTAGTATTAGAAATTGCTACGAGATAGCAACTTATCATTACCATCTTTGGTTTCTATAAGCGATGGTTTACTTTTCCATCAGGAGACCCATCTGCTTGTTTGCTATCTTATGAAATAAGAAAAAAAAATGCTGGTTACAACGCATTGATGCTGCGTTGTGTTTATATAATTGATAAAGTTGAATTTAAATCTGTGAGACATGCGGCGTCGTGTCATCTTCTTATATATAAAAAAAAATCAATTGCTGTTCGTTAGTCTCGCTAAAATTCGAGAACGGCTAAACCGATTTGGCTAATTTTGGTTTTGAATTAATTGTTGAAGTCCAGGAAAGGTTTAAAAAGTAAGAAAATATAGAAAAAAAAGTAGTTAAAAGGCGTTGTTCTTTTCATTTTTTGTTTTCCGTTTGCCGGATCAGCTAGTCTATATATAAAAATCAATTGCTGTTCGTTAATCTCGCTAAAACTCGAGAACGGCTGGACCGATTTGGCTAATTATGGTTTTAAAATATTAACGGGGTTTTTAGGTTTGGTTTAAAAAGTGAAAAAATGTAGAAAAAAAACCAGAAAATTAGACATAAAGCTGGCAGAACAACGTTTGCCGGGTCAGCTAGTCTAGATATATATACCTATCCGTATCAAAGCGAAATAGCCGAAATCTTATATAATATCAATTACATTATATTATAAATTTGGAAAAAGTAATCTAACGTAGCTAAGCTTTGCTCAATTTATGCCGGATCCGTCATTCGTAATAGTAACCATTAGCAACCAATTTAATAATAATGAGGCGTTTTACAAGTTATTTGTACATTTGGTAATTTGATATTTATAGGAACATTTTTAGCTTACGCCTCGTAGAAAATGTTACTAGGTATCTTTAACTGAAACGAGTCGTTTTACTATATAGAAACCGCATATTAGTCAATATCTCATAAATACTGCAGTAAAACAATATCGACTTCTGTTATGTTTATGATTTCTTTGCTAAATTTGTAATTAAAAGCAAAAAATATTTTTTATTCACTTACGGATCACTTTGTCAGTCAAGTGGTTAATGTTCCTAACTACTTAGTCGATTGGACACTAATTCGATTTTCGACATGGATATGCGTTTATGTAATGAACATAAATGTTTTTATTTCTGAGTTTGCTTACATTGGGGCTAAATCAATCAATTCGTGTTATTTGTGTCAAAAACATTTATTTGCGTGTCATAAAAATTACACGCTTTGTCAAACTATTACTTGTGAAAATAAAACTAAGAAACAAACTAGCTAATTTAAGAAAACCATGACACTCCGCAAGTAATGAAGGGGGTGAAAAATGAAAATAAAAAATAAGTTTCTTAAGATTCTATGTGAAAAGGATTTTTTCTGAACCATTTTGTATCTTTCTAGATAGAATCAAAATTGCTTGGAAAATGAGAGGATTGTGCAAATTCTGGGTAGCTCTACGTATCTTTTGATTAGGAGTAATAATAAAATAACCTTGCTGATTTTAAGTATAGATAAATTAATTAAGAAATATTTTTATAGCTTACTTACAATTAAGTGATCAAAAGATTCTTATAACAGAAATAAAAAACAACCACTGCATCAAAAGACTGAGAATTTTAACGGTAACGAGCAAATAAACAAAAACCGAAAATTGTAAATTAACTAATACTTTGTAAATTAACGATTCTTAACCAAAGCATGGTTGTGACATACTCTGTTATTATGATGGCAGAAATAGTTCGGAAGCAAGGAGCCTGGGCGGAGTTTTTTTAAATATTATTATTATGTAACAAACAAGCATATGCTTGTTACAATATTGCTCTGCTGATGGAAAGAAACAACCATCGCCAATATACACCAAAAATGATAATGGCGCATTGCTATTAATGTGATGGGGTGGTAGCCACATGTATATTTTTACTACCAAACTTACCCTCCAATCCATTGTCCAAACTCGGACGAGAAGTTGTAGAACTCTACCAACTAGTAAATGGTGCCGCAGAATTCTAGTACTTATATAATATTTAAAAAAATAGTAGATGATAGTGATGAATGTAAAATTTGCTTGCTTCATGCAAACTGACTAAAGAAATAATCAACTTTGGAGAACGAGAAAACCATCGTCAATAAGGGACAACCTTCAGTTTCCATCTGATTGTGAGTTCCGTCAAAATTATAGTTACAAAGGTTTTATTTCTAGTTGATGTTCTTGCATATTTCACTATATTTTAGCATTTATTTAAGTAAAGTAATTATTAATTAAAGCAAAGTAAAACTGCAATAACCAACTTACGATTGTTTGTAAAAAAAATTTTAAAAAAATGTTTCATAAATGGCAAAGTTCTGAGGTAACAAACATAAAAAATGTAGAGAACTGAAAACCCTCTCCTTATTAGGAAGTCAATTGAAAATAAATGATTTACCCAGTGTCAAACTCTCAGTGTTTTGAAAATAAGCTGAATATAGTTTGCGAGTTCACATTTGCTAAATTTGTGTAATATCTTTGAGGACAAATCGATTTCGTATTGTGCTCAGCTGGTTTGTATCAGGTGCCACTAACTGGTAGCGGTTAAGGAACATAAATAGAGCTATAAATTTTTACGACTAATATAATCTATGTTCTTAAGTAATAAACAATGAGCATTTCCATTATTTTAGAGATAATTTGCTTTAATTATGAACGTTTTGTATTATATTTATGTACGATTTGGAGATTATATTCTTAAAATATTAGATATAAAATATACATATATTATTGAACACAAATTATTCACACTAATTACTAATATTATAAACCCGATAGTCTCTATCTATTACGTTTTCACGGCTAAACCACTGAACCGATTTTGATGAAATTTGGCATGAAGATAGATAAAAATCCGAGGGTAAATATAGACAAACTTTGAAAAAATAAAACCCTTAGAGTTCAAAGGCGAAAATAAGGGATGAAAGTTTGTGTGAACAACTACAAAAACGACAAGTTAATTTCGCTCCCGTGGGGACTAGAATTTGCTGGTGAAATGAACTAGTTAAAAATGAATATTTTGTGAATTAAAACTCATCTAGATAATTTCTTTTATATAAAATGTACTTACTCTTAATCTAGTGGTTAGACTATTGTGCTCAGATCGTGAGCTCCCAAGTTCGACCCATTAGTTAGACTTAGTGGCATTGAGGTATTTTCGGGATGTACGTAGCCTACGGTCGTCAGCGATGAGCGATCAGCGCGAATCAAAAACGCTACCTATAACTACATACATATGGACCCATCAGCGACCCATATTTTTATACAAAAAGATAAATATATTTTACCCAAGCATATTAATTAAATAATAATACTGTACTTAATAATATATTAATGCAAATTAATGAGGGAATGAATAATTTATTAACGCATTAAAAGTATGAATCGAACGAATTGGTCAATATAAACTAATTAATGGGTTGTTTTCTAACAACATCTATTCTTAATCATTTTTATTTATTTTGACTATGTATATGATTTATTATCGTAAATGTTTTATTAAAAAAACACAAGTGTATAAATTATATATCGTATATCAGAATTCAGCAAGCTTAAGTGTGCCTTTATAGATACGCACACAAGTCTAAGAAGCAAGACCATTAACATCAAGCATTATTGAGGTTATATCTTGAGCCCCAGTAATACTGATAGCCTCTACGCTCGATTAAAAGAAAACATAAAACTTCATTATTATGTGTTAATAATTTTAAAGATATAATACCCAGTTTCACATGTGACAAATAAAACGTCTCGTTCCGTATGCAAATCCCAGAATAGTATTTAACGTTAAATACTATATAAAATTAAGAAATAAATTGACATTTTCCGTATTCAGTAAAAATTTTCGTAAACAAAACTTAAATGATTTACTCACCAAACTGTGGTTATTAAAAGTATGTTTTATAAGCATATTAAAGTCTTTATATTATTTGTGTTCATCTGCCAATGGTAATTTATTCAAAAATTAATGAATTCGCAAAACAAGGGAGCAATACTTTTTAAACACATACTTCAATGTTTTAAAAATATTGCTTCCTTATTTTGCGGCTATCTTGTATCATGATTTTAGCGGGTCCCAATTTTGTACGGAATATCGATTAATTATTTTTTCCAGAAATCCTACATAAGTGTGATTAATCTTCCCGCGTTATTATTTATTTGATCACATTTTTTTGTATATTCAGAAAAGTAAAAATGAATTATAATAAGAAATTCTTTTTGTAAGTTAACTTTTTAAAGTTATCTGAACAATAATACCTACGGATTAAGAATAAAGTATTTTTAAAATAATTTTCTATAAAGCAAATTATCCATATCTATAGGTATAGCAGGTTTAGGTATGCCATCAAATTAAATATGATGATTAGATTAAGTAATACCAGTTGCATTTTGCTAAGATAAATCTTACTTATGATACCTAAGATCTGCATATTATATACTTACTTAAAAAAATAATGCAAATCCTAGGGTCATTGTGGTGTGACAATAATTAATGTGTATGTTTAGTACATTAAAATTCAAACATCTTTACGCCGGATTCCCTGTATGGTAGAGAAAGTGACCCGAGTGGCACACATCACAATCCCTGCCGATTGACGTCATGTTCTCCATATTCATAACATTCAAGCTCTAATTAACTAATTAACACGGTAACTTTTGATACCACCTTTGAAGAGCATATGATCAAACTGATTATATAATGTCAGTCTTGATTTCATACCGGTACCTACATCCTTTAACATTAATATTGTAAATCTGTTATGTTAATTTTTCATCTGCCATTTTTTCTAAATGTCCGAACTAATTATATATTCAAATTTCCCAAAATAATTAAGTCATACACTAGAACAGAACCATCGTCTATTCATATCGAATATATATTAATTATGCTTTGCTATCCGCTTGCTATAAATATAATGTTACATGCACATAATATATTGGGTATCTTATTTTTATATATTTTTTTGTATATCATACATTTATCACCGTGTTGGTCTGGGCTTCTTTGTAGAATAAAGCAACTGCCTTTCTGCCAGGCAGGTCGTAAAAGGCGACCGATTTGCTATACCTCTCACTACCATCGTAAATACTAGGTGATAGAGTTCCGCAACGTCTCGCCAGAATATTTGGTACCGTCTTACATAATATTATTCCTGCCGCAATAGCGTCAATGCTTGTCACGGTCGTATTCCGGTTTGGTCGGTAAGGTAGCTGGCAGACTTATCCATGTGGCATTGCCTTCCTGCCACATGGATAGCAAAGCACCATCGAGATCTTTGGTGTTTATATTGGATGGTTTCTCTTGTTAATCAGGAAAACCATCTGCTTGTTTGTTATCTAATGATTTATGTCAATAAAACAATCATGATGTGTACATCATAGAATAATAGGTACACACGCAGATGGCTCTCCTGTGGGAAAGAAACAAAAGTCACCTATAGACACCAAATATGTTAGTTGTGCAATGATATCCGTGTGTTCGACTTTCCAAACATGACAGTGACAAGCATTAACGTTATTATGAATAAGTAGTGGCAAGTGGTAGTCAATCGTTAGCCTGGAAGAATCGTAGATGGTCTATTCTTCAAAGGAGCTTGGACTAATATAGGAAAAACCGTTTGTAAGTGACAAGGACTGGCGTTATTACGACAAGAATAGGAAAAGCGTTGGTACTAGGCTTCTTCGTATTGGTCCAAGCCCCTCTTAAGGGTTCCGAAATAAAATACAAACCCTATAGTTTCGCTATGTCCATCCGTCCATCCGTCCGGCCATCTGCAGTCTAGCTTAGAGATCCTTAGTACCAGAAAACTGTAATTTGGCATGAATATACAAATTAATCACGAAAACGAACTGTTAATATAAAATTTTGAAAAATATTTTTTTTGGGTAGTTCCTCTACAGTAAAGTTGGGATGATTATTTTTTATGTTATTGGGATAGGCCAACTGGCAGACGTGCCACCTGATGGTAAATGTTTAACGTCGCCAATGAACAAAATGAAATAACTGGGCTGGAACTAGCCCAGGTATTCCATTCGTGTGTTGCCTATCCTGAGACATAAGATGTTAAGTCTCGGTGCCAGTAATTACACTGCCTGTCTTGCCCTTCTCTCCAAAACACAGCAAAGCTGTTTCATGGGAGGAATAAGTAAGATGGTGGTACCCATGCAGCCGGGAGCACGGCACAGCGCATCCCTCCCACCGGTGTTAATTAATTAAAAAAAGAGCAACTATTTTACTGCCGTGAACCTCTTAAAGCCGAGAGAAGGCTAATACGTGTCATGAATATCGTGACTACTAAATAAGAAGAAGAGCTCTGCTGCTTCCGATACCGACACCGATACCACCGCAATAGCTGGTAAACCAATGTATGTGGCATCTTAATCCCACTACACGAATAGCAAGGCATTTTTCCATATGAGAACCATGTGCTCGTTTGCAGCAGTTTAAGGATAATATTAAAATAACCTATATATATATATATACTATATAATAACCTATATATATATACGCGAAGCAAACATTTGTACTCCTTTTTAAGACACTTACGCTAACGGTGGAATATGAGATTCGGCACAGTTACCTAGAATTCACATTTCGGAAGTGCAGTCTTCTGCAATGAAAAAGAAAAAGATAAAAACCTAAATATTTTAAAAATATGCATTAGAAATACATTAAATTAATAAAATTAAACACTTTTTAAGTCCAAGTAACATATATTTAGAATTTTGACGCGTCTATCTTTACATTCCCGCCGCCTGAAATTTTAAATAATCTATTACATAACCCCGAACTTTCAATTTTATACGCCTATTAACGCTTTATTTAATATGAGTAAAATATTGACATGTTTTGTTATTCTTCTAACATCTTATGATTCAGTGCGGGGCTAGCCACCACGCAAATGGATCTTGAAAAACAACCATATATTTTGACAGCCAATCTCTTCAAATAGGTCGTAAATACGTACAGTGCTACGCAACATTTTTCCTTGACGCGTCAGTTTAAAACATAATTTAGATTGTCAACGATCAAAAAAATATAAGATTATTTTCATTAGTTACGCTAGACCTTAATTTTAATTTGAAATGAGCTTTTTATAGAGGACTCTCTGAAGACAAGCAATTTCTCATAAGCGGCACCGATTTTGTATTTTGGATAAATATTTTTAAGAAAAGCTAAAGTAGGAAAAATGTTGAGTCATAAATATTATTTCAAAGCAACGTGAGACATGTATAACTAATCTTTCGATTATGTATTTGTAATGAAATAGTTGGCTACGAATTAAATCAGGCTAGAGCTCGACATTTAACGATCTTAACCCTCTATAAATATTAACATCGACTTAGAATTTTGTTGACAATACCTTAATAAATATTTTGTTCGTAATAGGAAATTAAGAATATTAAATTATACAAAACGTGAGTGAGAAATTTAATATGAAGGTTAAGTAAGCGGATTTCTAATTGAATCAGAGTTGGTATGTAACTTCTCTTCAGTATGAGACGCAGGTGCCAGTAATGATTTAATTTTGGCTAAATCGTGCACTCTCGGCGTAGTATAGCCTCTTATTAGCTTCTGAATACCTAAATAAATCAACAGATTTACAAATTAATTTTAAATAAAATGCTAAGTAAAAAGCCGTTGCTGTGTTCGAAGATTTAATATGGTAAAATACGTTCCTACTGACACTGAATATTCGTAATTTTTATAATACTAATTAATCGTACTTTTTTTGAATTTATATATATATATATATATATATATATATATATATATATATATATATATATATATATATATATATATATATATATATATATATATATATATATATATATATATATATATATATATATATATATATACCTTACTCTCCAAACCGAATTACGACAATATTTTTACTTCTTACCTGCTATAACTTGGCTGTTTGTTTTTGTTTTTGGTGGTTGATGTTTAGATAGCAAAAGTACAAATAAATTTTTACTTTATATCTGTGCCGAACAGGCTAACTACTTCACTTTAATTATGTTGCATTTATATTAGCGATTCCATAAGTTGCATGTTGCTACAATCTTTCCAAAGAAGAAAAGATATTACACACATATTAATAATTAGACTGGTCCCTGCTTTTGCATGACTCACGCACATTACTTCCCTTCACACAGAAGAGGAAGAGGGGTTATTTGAGGCAAAAACTGTCCCATCTTTTAAGTTAGACGAAACAGTAGATTTACAAAATTTCATTGAAATCGGTTCAGTAGTTTAGGAATCCATAGCTTATCAATACAAGTCGTATGGCAAAACAACGCTTACCGGGTCAGTTAGTATTGGTATAGATTTACCAAGATGACGTGATATAGTATCCTTGAATAATTTATACATTTACTATAATGCAAACCTTCGAGTAAGTAGGTAGGTATATGTAATAACCTACTAATATTCTTATAGCTGTAAACCCTTTTTTAATCTGTTATTTTTATTTACATAAGTGTTGTTGGTTCCTTAAAATTTATGAAAAAATATGTTCGAATATCTACCATTAATAATTTTTATTACAAAAATAATAGTCAGCTCAATTAATATTCTTATAAAAATCTGATACAAACCGATATTGACATAAAGACCTTCTGCGGGTTAAAGACACCTCTAGTTAATATTATTCAAATTTGCATGAAATGATATTTGGCTTTTTACGCACATATTTTGCTAGAATTTACGCAACTTGAATTGTCAATTGAAGGTAATTGAAATAACATAAAAATGCTATAAAGTTCGATCGTAAAAGAACTGTAATGTCTGTGCACAATTTTTACCTCGATTTTGATATCGAACACCAACTCGTTTCTATACTTTAAACGTTTTATTCAATTATGTTAATGTGTATATTTTAAATTATTCCAATGTATTTGTTATAAATGATTTTAAAATCATTGCTAGTGCCTCATAAAAAATTTTTTTTTGATAAAAAAAGGTATATATATATATATATATATATATATATATATATATATATATATATATATATATATATATATATATATATATATATACCGTTATACCCTATACCTTTTAACCAGGAACTATTATTTAGGTGACGGGCAAATACTACGTGCCAAGGTCCATATTGATTCCGGGCCCACCTCAAAAAAATTATGATCATCTGCCATGCAAGGCAGTACGTAAAAACCATAGATTGCCTAAATGTGTCACTACTACCGCGAGTAGGTAGTCGAGTTCTGCAAAGTCTTTCCAAGTTTTGCTACCGCCGCTTTACCTATTTCTGCAGCAATAACGCCAATGTTTTTCACTATCATGTTCCAGTATGGACGACAATGTAGCTGATAAACTTATACATGTGATATTATTATCCTGCAACAAGCATAGCAATGCACCATAAATATCTGACTGGCTGGTCGAGTTCTTAGCGACACTGACTACGCAATCGATGGGACATTAGTGTGATGAGCATAAATGTTCTATTTCTGACTTAGATACATATTTCAGTATTTATACATATATAATTTTCTATCTATTTGTGCTTACTGTGGACTAAAATCACAAGCAAATAATTTGCTCACTTTAGAGTTAGATCAGGTTGTGTAATTTGTTCAGCGAATATTTACTTATTATGTCATTATTTATTTCCACCAGGAAAACCATCTGCTTGTTGCTATCCTACGACAGAAATGTGTGCTCCTGCTCTGTATTATATTTAAAATTGTTCGGTGATATTACCTACTATCTTAGAACTTGTGCAATTGCGTCAATTTCGTCTAAAGTCATTTCGTGTAAGTAATGTAGCCGATAATGTAAATCCCACATCAGGACATTTTAAGGACTCTTAGAAGGAAATTTAGAGAAATACATTTTAAAATGGATCTAAGAATATACCTACAGATGAAATCTGTAATAAGACTACGAAGTAAAAGTTTCTATCGAAAAATATCATTATCTGAATGACAAAACTTTTGAAATTTCATTATAAAGTTCCCTCATCTCTTAACATCATCTACGTACAACTTTTTGGCACGCCGCTGCTCTTTAGATTTTGCGTGACGATTCAGTTTTTTGAGATAACTAAATGCCCAAAACTCAAATTCAAGTTTGGTTCTAAAATTTTATAAGGTAAAAATTAGGCAAAATTTAGAATGTTGCTAATACATTAGGATGGGGTCGTTTTTATATTTACCTCTATAATTTGATTCAGATTACAGTAACGGGCCACTCTGGTTACCAATTGTTTTCCTAATCTTAGCAAATACTTAGCTCTTTATAGCATGTTCTACTGTTTGTAGAATGTGGAGTGTTTTAATGAACTTTTTGTTCACTGTCAGCATTCACTTTTCGCTTTGTTCTGTATGCCATTGTGAAAGATTCCATCCCCACTATTTAATTGCTGCTGCTATATATATATATATATATATATATATATATATATATATATATATATATATATATATATTTGTATTATTGGTTAATTCAATATTTGATTTAATTGATTTGGTGGTTATTTTATGTATCAAAATGCATGTGTTATAAATATATATTTTGAACACATTTATTTTATATATGTATAGATAAGTTACATAATTTAGTATTTTTTATAAAGTTATTTAGTTGGCGTATGAAATGGATAATGAAATAACACCTTAATTGTTTTACTTTGTGATCTCTTTAGTGGGTTTAAATTAGTCGGTGCAGCGGAACCCCAAATTTCAATTAGGCGTTCTAGATGCAATTTTACTAATGAATTATATATTATTTGCTAGGCCTGTTTTGGTATTAAATGAGATATTTTTCGTAGTGCCCCTAGTAATGATGTAAATTTAGATTTGACGTGCTCAATGTGCGGTCTTCAAGTTAGCTTATCTTCTATAAGTAATCCCAAATACTTTTCTTGGTATGATGTTTTCCAATACAAGTCATTTATATAGCAAAACAACGTTTACCGGGTCAGCTAGTATTATTAACATTGTACATTTTTAAGGTTTTTTTTCTTTACAAACAAGAGAAAAATAGCTTATTTAACATTACCTAAACTATTTGACATTGAGTTAAAATTGTCATCTAATGTTAAATATCTACGTATAAACCTAGATAATAAACTAAACTACAGCACTCACATAGAACATGCTAGTAAGAAAGCATGTATAACGTTTTGGCAGTGTAAACGTGTAGTTGGGAAAATATGGGGAGCTAAATCGACTGCTTTCCTTTGGCTGTACACTGCAGTGAACGCTCAATAATAGCATATGGCTCCATATTGTGGTGGCCTTAAACAAATCAAATAACTGCAAAAAACAAATTACAGCAACTGCAACGTCTAGCATGTGTCGCAACAACTGAAAATGTGCCGGCCCTCTCGTTACACCTGACACAAAGCATCATGAAACTCAACAGAAGTGACCTGAGAAAAGTTATGGGCACTATAACAGGGCACTGCTACCTAAACCGACATCTATTCAACATAGGTGTAACAGACAGCCCTTTATGCCGCAGCTGCATGGAGGAACAAGAAACAACTGCTCACGTTCTCCTTGAGTGCGGGAGCGTGGCCAAACAACGGGCACGCATCCTGAAAAACCCAAAAACTCCAAAAGAAGCTTGTGAAAACATCAGCCGTCTTATAAGTTTCTGGAAGGAGTTATGATGGCTGGAATAGGTTTAGCCAGCTACGTACAAAAGCCCAAGTGGCTAAGTGCGGAAACAAAATTGCTTAAAAAAAAGGGTTTTTTTATATCATAAGATGGCAAACAAGCAGGTGGGTCTCCTGATGGAAAGAGTCAATCATCGCCTATAAACACCAAAGATGTTAATGGTGCGTTGCTATCTTGTGGTGAGGTCTAATGTCACATGCGTAAGTTACCGGCTACCTTACCCTCCAAACCGGAACACGACAGTGGCCAGCACTGACGCTAGTGCGGCAGGAATAGGTAAGGCAGTGGTACCAGACTCGGCCGATGCAGAACTCTACCACCTAGTAACCTAGTAGTTATCTGTAATACGTATTTTCCTGGATTATTTTTTTGATATTTCAGAACGATTTTGTTAAATTTAGGCCTGGAAGTATAGTTAATGTAGGTTAAATAAAGAGTAACTATTTGTCTCGCAATTAATACAGCGAAACACTAGTTCCCTACTTATTTCAAAAAATATTTTACTTTGTGGATACAGACAATAACTGTCATAGCTAAAAATTATCCAACACAATTTCAAAATACAAAATATTTTTTTTTATTTATTACTTACTTGCAATCGGTTACTTTTAATACAAAATTAATTTTTAAACAAATAATTCAAGTATAGATTGCCGTACAGTAGACACAGTAAGTACGAAGGTTCTTTTGATAACATATTTTTTATCATGTCTGTTTGAGGATTAGTAAGAAAGTGGCTTTTATATGTAATACCAATAAAGCCTATTTTAGCCAATCAAATAGTTTAGTTAAGTCTTATTGAAACGTATTCGTCAAGTATCGATTAGCAGCGACTCAGAGTCGATTTTACCAATTCTATTTACGCTGTTCACTTATTTATAGCCCACGCTATCCCAACTCCCCACCTGTAATCTAACGTATTCATGTTAGTGCCTACCAAATATAGTTACATCGACCAAACATAATATTTATCACAGGTAGGTAATATTTATCACATAAACTAAATTATGAAATAGATTTACTAACACTTGAATCTAAAGACAGTAATGAATTTAATAGCACCTAAACCTAATCCGAAATTTCAGCTTGTAATAGGTATTTAATTATCGCCTCTGTGGTCTAGCGGTCCAGCGTTAGCGTTGACCACATGAGGTCCCGGGTTCGATTCCCGGGTCGGGCACAAAGTGTTTTTTCAGTTTTCTGAGAAACACAAAGTTGCCCGGGATTGGACAGTGCCCGGTTGGCGATAGGCTTGCCACCTATCACATTTGTGGGACCAAGTATCTTCGGCTAATCGTGGGTGCACTTGTTGTACCTCTGCCTACCCCTTCGGGGATATGGGCGTGGAGATACTTTTCTTTATTAGGTATTTAGTATTCAGAGAAATACACCAAAGGAGAATGATCAGGGTCCATATAAAGTTAGTTTCGAAAGGAACGCATGTTGAAAGATGCTTATCGTACTGTAAATACATTATTGATTTCTTCTCTAATGTAAATTGTAATCACGGAATTTTTTTTAATGCGAAAATTTAGGAATAATCTTTAAAGATATTACTTAAATTCACAATTATTACATAGATACTATTTTAAGCTATTCACGTCTCAATATATCGTCAACATAGATATAATACGTTTTTATATCTCTCATCATGAAGATTATTTGATTTTAACCACTTAAAAGTTAAATGATACATATTTATTGTTCATATTTGAAAATTAAAAGATAAAAATTGGGAAATTCAAAAACGCATGCCTTATAACGTTCCGACACTGAATTAGATAGTAATTTTCAATAGGAAACAATTACGTGACATACTGAAGCTTTTTAAAAAATGGTACCGATAGGTAGGTAGGTACATTATTTTGAGCGTAGTCATGGCACATCCATACATAAAGACATCCGGGCGTTCACGTAATTTTTTTAAGTCAATTTTTACACATGTACCTATCTATTATAATTGTGTTACTAATATTTTTTAAATTATTGAATAAGTTTAAATAATTATTCTTTATACCTATACATACGTGTACGTATATTATATTAGTGAAATATGAATACAATAGATACAGTTTAAGTGCAGAAAAATGATTGACCTTGACATGTTGAGAGTAGAACACTCCTTCAACGCTCCGCAAATGCGGCATGCAAAAGATGGAGATAAACGTGAAATTTAATTTTATTAGGTGAGAAATGCATCACATGTGCGTCATTATTTCAGAATATTTTGTCAACGCGAATAAATTACAGTTGATATGTACGGATTCAAGGATACAAAGAACAATTCGTTATATGTGTTTTGGGTGCCGATACTAACTTAAAAAAAGACATTCAAGTTTATCAGGTGAGAAGAGCATCGCAATGCATCACACGTGCCAACAACTTTACTGTCCATAAACTACTTCAGCTCGAGCTCGTAATTCTTTTTAACGAGCGATGTGAATTGTTTTGTACAAAAAGCTAACAGCCAGGCGTGACCGTCACACAAAACACAGCTATGCGATTGTTTTATTAACTTTATATACCAACTTACTAATTGCGTTCCGCAATTCACTACGTGATGGCAAATCCTACGGAAACAATGTATTTCTGAGGGATAAGAAGAGGGTTTAGTCTGGACATATATCACTTATTTACTAAATGTTTATCCAAATCCCATAGATTTTTGCGTGATGGCACAAAATACACACACAAAGACTTTCGCTTTTACAACAGGTATTAATAGGATTAGTAAAATTATATTTTCCAACTTACGTAGCTTAGTCCTAAAACTTAATGTTTATATTATGTCATTTAAAATTATGTTTGAATTAAGAAAGTTTATATCTAATTAATAATAGTAGCGATCGCGTGTGGCCGAAATTCAACCATAGACTAAACTATAAAACCTCTTTTTAATTTGACAATCTACTTTAGCCATGAAGAAAATATTTTAGTACCTATACAATATACATGTGTGTAATATATCACTTGTATAACCTGAATGTAGAGTGTGTAATGTTTATTCTTATTAATTTAATGTATTTTTAATGCATTTTATTTTAAAATATTAGGTTTCTGCAGTTCTCCGCAATGTAAACTTTAACTGTGTCAAATTTCATACTTCACCGTTCCCGCAATTGTCTTAAAAAGGAGTTCAAAGTTTTTCCTTAAGGCACTAATATGATGTGATGGGTTTTAGTACTAAAGCACGCGCTCAATGATGTTGTAATATACTTATTAAGTTCTTTTAGATTTTCATCTATGATTCACTCATCTATTTAGATTACATCTATGACAAGCACCCAAACCCAAAACTACAAATTTGGTGGTCACACAAACGTTGTTCTCTGGCCGGAACCGAACTCTAGTCCTATCGATTGCGTAGTTAGGGTTGCTAACCACTCTAAGCAGTCGATCAGTGTTATGTACCTATTCTGGCACATTATTTTTGTTAACTGGGAAAATTGATTTATCTACAATAACTCTATATACCTATAAGGTTATAATTTAAAGTTGTGTAATTTCAGTCTAAAATAGGCACATACCTACTCATATACTTGTAGGTATGAATATTTCGTTTTTTTATACATATGACATACTAAAACAGAAGATTTAACATTGCTGATTGCCCTTGCGTACAGATACATAGGTATACAAGCTTAGCGTATAACATACGCACCGCCCCAAATATTACTGAGCCCGACGATAAAATACTTGAGTTACACATTCCATCGACGTTTACTGTTAAACAATCTGCTATGACGGTGAGTCAAATGGCGCCCGAGGATAGACAACGGATAACGCCTACAAAAACAATTTAAGCGTTGTTTGGTACTAGCTTCACAATGTAATTGAAACCAACAACCACGTCGTTCTATTTAAGGCCTATTATTATGCATTGTCAGTAAATCAATTTAACTTCAATTCCTAGAACAATAGGGTAAGATTTCTATAATATTGCTAATTATTAGCGTTTATTCTAATCGTAGATTTCTATGGAATCGCAACATTGTAATACATTTGATCACGCTTTAAACGTCTCACTGAATATATATATATATATATATATATATATATATATATATATATATATATATATATATATATATATATATATATATATATATATTCAGTGAGACGTTTAAAGCGTGATCAAATGTATTACAATGTTATATATATTATTGATAGGGAAGCGCTTAACCACGATCTTGCCTGATGGTAAGCTAAGATGCAGCCTAAGAAAGCTTTTTTGCTATCCTATAATATAAAAAATGTTACTCAACTAGAATGAGTACGGTCCTACTATGGATGTAGTAAGTTTAAGTTTTGAAATGATATGATATTTATTAAACAAAGTGATTTATTACAATCCAGATCGTTTAATTTAACAACCGTAAAAGTTACACTAAGTGGGTGTAAATGGAAACCACAAACTATCAAATGGCCATAAAAACATTCTGCCACAATAATTGTCGTATAATTTGAATGATGTTAAATATAGAATGATAAAAACAAACTCGTGCCGCACATAAAACGAAATTTTGTTACTATTTTACGATAACAATTACGACCAATAAAACATGGCGCGTATAGCACGTCGTAGCGATTCATGTGGTCGTGCTGTTAACAGACCATTCTTTAATGTTACTTTGCTATGATGGAAAACAAAACGTCGAAATATAGAGTGCCATTGTAATAATTTGTATTAATTTCAACTTTACATATATAGGCCTTATAGGTTGTTTTTGAATGATGGTTTGTCATGATAAAGAGGCGTCCGCGTCGGTAAGAATTTTCGAGGGACTTGCCTTTGTCAGTAATAATTCTTCATTGACTATAAGTTTACTCCAACATTTTATCTATGTATTATTATATGAATAATAATATTGTAATAAATTGACTGACATTAAAGAGCCTATCGAATATATTTTTAACGTGCGTAGCCATATTAAATTTGATGCTTTTTATCCGCATATAGTAGATCAATAATTGATGTAATTACCCTTGAATTTAATTAATCTATTGTTTTTTAACTACTTACTTAAAACAATAGTTATATATTCACATAATATTCTAATTAATTGTTTTTGTAAGCTAATTTTATTTTTACTGAGTTATCTGTGTAAAAATAATAAGAGAGTCTGAGAGAGACGCACGAAAACTACGTTAAATTTCTATCAAATATTATCAAGTATTATTACTTGATATTTATTGAAAAAACAGTATAACAGTTCAATAATTATTACAATTTAAAAAACTACAACTTTATAAGTATTATGCATTGAGTGATGTGTCTGAATCTAACAAACAATGAAGACAAAGACACGGTTACAAGCAAGTTACAAATAAACGTTACCCATATCCTGAAGAGGAAGGTTTTTTGTATCACAGGATAGCAAATAAGCAGACAGCTCTCCTAATGGAATGAGAAAACCATCGTGTTAATGGTGTCTTGTGTGACTAAATTGACAAAGACACTGACTACATTTAAAGTAAATCATTAAAGTTACAATTTTTTATAAGTAAGTTTTGCAAAGCAATAAAATATCTGATCGCTCTGTGGTGGAAATCTAAACAATAACATTTTTATAAATTTTGATAATAGACTTTAGCCGTAAAGAAAATAACATAATTTAATGTTTTAGTTATAATTTAATGTTTAATGTTTATTTTTATTAATTTAATGTATTTCTCTAGCATATTGTTTAAAATATTACGTTTCGTTAGTCCTCTGCGATGTTAACTTTGACTGAGCCAAGTTGTCGTTAAAACGGTTACAAAATTTTTGCTTCACGAATAAATATATTGATAAAAGTAAAATTATGAGAAAACATATAATACATAGTAGACATCTGCCATCCTATACCTATCATATTATGGGAGTAAATTTTCTTACCTCCAAAACTTACCCACCTAAGACTTATCCTTCAAACAACAAATAACGAGTCAATTTTTTTACGCTAAGATATGTGTACCTGTCTCTAAATCGTAATATAGATTTACTTTTTGAATATGTATTTGTTTGACTATGGGACATCAAATCTGTTATCATTTCAATTTACTGGCAAGCATTTAATCCCCGTAGGAAGCTGAGATATCAAAAGGATTATTAGTAAGATAAGCCCACACAGACCTCTCTCAAAACTTTCTCACAGGCTCGAGTTACATAAGTAGCTTAGTGTTTCTCTCTGAAATCTGAAATTTAAGTTATGATCTCTTTTTTAATTATATTCTTTTTATATGTATAAGGCAAATTAGTTATCGTCTAGTTACTATATAATATATCAATGCTCAACGCCAACATTAATTACAGTTTAAAAAAGGACACCTAAATTATGTAAGTACGCATATTTGGTCCCCCCGTATATTTGGTACCCCGTTGGTCGAGTGGTTAGAGACCCTGCCTACGCAATCAACGAGGCTCGGGTTCTATCCCCGACGGGGACAAGCATTTGTGTGATGAGCATAAATGTTTGTATTTCCGGGTTTGGGTGTTTATTATATATATTCTAGTATTTATATATGTATTTCTATGTATTAGTATCGTTGGCTAACACCCATAACACAAGCAAATAATTTGCTTACTTTGGGGTTAGATCAGTAAGTGTAATTTGTCCCGTGAATTATTATTATTATTATTATTATATAATATCCAAAATAAGTTGTTTTCGCTACTGAATCAAGGAAAATAATAAAAATCTAAGACAATATTCTAGAAAACCTAAACATTTATATAAAATTTAAAACATAGTTACCTAAATTTATAAAGTTATTCGACGATTAGAACCAAACTGTTAAGTACCAAAATAATGGCAAAGTACATATCAACCAACCCCTTAACAGGGACCTTTATTTTCTAATTCAACTAATATATGATACCTTTCGGCCCTGGGGTTTATTTTCATATACCTTTATCTTTAGTGTGATCTGAGTACCTTCATTACAAAAGGGACCAACTAATTACATCATATCTAGTAGATGCGTAATACAATGAAAAATATAGCGTTATTATTAGTTCGTATGAGGTGATTATTTTACCCTATAATTCTCGCAAAAAAAGAAGTTGTATTTACGTTGGTTGTAATAATTGAAGGCATTTAAAAGTTTTAAATTTTCTTATTACCTAGGATTACGTGTTTACCTTACTTGTTTTAGGATTGAAAATAAAAACCTACATATTTTTTATATGGTCTATAGAAGATAGTGTTTTTATATAAAAGATAGTGTTTGTCATGAATTGAGATAAGTGATAACCATTGTTTATCTATATATTAATACATGAAACATAAACTTTGCATCCCTTTTTAAAGTCAATTGCGCGAACGGTTACCGGTGGGAGGGATGTGCTGTGCCGCGCTCCCGGCTGCATGGGTACCACCATCTTGCTTGTTTTTTCCGTGAAACAGCTTTGCTGTGTTTCGGAGAGAAGGGCAAGACAGGCAGCGTAATTACTGGCACCGACACATAATAAATTATGTCTCAGGATTGGTAACACATGAGATGAGTTACAAGGACCAGTTCCAGGTAAACTAGTTTATGTTCTTGATCGACGTCGACCACTTACCATCAGGTGGCACGTCTATCAGTTTGCTTATCCAAATAACATAAAGAAAATGGTGGAGTATGAAATTTGAGACAGTTAAAGTTTACATTACGGAGGACTGCAGAAATCTAATATTTTTAAATAAATGCATTGTACATTAAATTGATGAAAATAAAACATTTCACACACTACATTCATGTGACATACATGATAGGGTAAATCCGGGATTTATGCCCACCTTTTTTTATTTTACTCCTACGTCCTAAAATGCAAATAATACGTACATTATTTTTGTATGTGAACTATCTTTGGTTTTTTATTTAATCAATTTTCATTGTTTTTTGGAGATTGGCCAGTAATTAAATTGTATATGTTGATTTGAAATTTAAACTGCATAGAGGGATATATGCCTCAAATGCGGTGAATATGCCCCAAACCTAATTTCGTGGAGGGGATAAACGCCCTTTACAAGTAAACAAACATTTTAAACCAATAAGTCTTTATTAAATACTATAATTGTTTACTAATTAGACATACATTATAGTTTTATGATACTTTTAATGTTTAAAAATGCTTCGTTAGTTTTCTTTTGGTTTTGTTTCATCTTTTCTTTGTGTTATTCAACCATTTTTTTCCATTCCATTCCATTCAACCATTCAACCACTTGTCATACTATCTTTAGTTATATCTGTTGGTTGACAGAGTTTATTGTTTTTTCTTTGGTTCTTTTTAAATCTATTTTTCGATCTTCTTGCTAGTCCTTTTTGGTTCTTTTCACTAGTACTCCTTTCGTAGCTTATCCTTTCTTTATTTCTGTTATTTTTAAATCAAAATTCAGCACTATCATTTGTTACTCTAAATTGTTTGCATCTACTAAATTATTTGTAGGTTCCAGATTGTATTCATCTGCCATATTTGTTATGACTGAGGTATTGTCTGTAACAATAGAATCCAGTTAGTTAAGCATCAAAGTGAAGTAGGGATATAGGCCCTTAGAGGCATTTATCCCAAAACACATTGGGGCACATATCCCTTATGACTAAGATAAATGTCTTCGAAAAAAATTTTAAAATACGTTTATCTTTATTTTAATAAGTAATTATTAACAATACACACACCCTAGTCCTAATACAGAAGTAAAAATAAAATAAACTTACCTGTTATATCCAAAGTTATGGAAGGTCGAAAATCATTCACAAAGTAAAATCACGACTGTTTATCCCATCACTATCAGTAACGCTCCTATGCATAGCCGGACGCACCAATGTTTTATGGCAGATTGTGGACCAATGTTTTATATAGTGGAGGATGGACACATTCGTGTTATAGGGCATTCTTTTGCTCACGCGTTTTATATTTCTCATAAATGTAATGAGACTTCTATCCCGCTTGGGTGTATATCCCGGACTTACCCTAATATACACACACGTACAGATACTATTTTCATTACGGTTAAATTCAGTTGTCAAATTTATGAGAGATTTTATTGTATAGCTATGGTCGAATTTAGGCCACAGGCGATCGCTAATATATGTTAATAGTAGATTGCTGCCTGTGCAGTAGTTGTAATGTCACATACATAAGTCTACGGATCATTTTACTTTATAAAACGACACATACTAGTTATCAACACGAGCGCTATGGCAACAGGAAGAAGTCGCCTAGTCGTCACGATAGTAACTGTAGCGACACGTTTGGTTGATTGTTTGCCTTTTGTGAACTGCCTAGCAGGAGGAGAGATACAAAAGGCAGATTTTTCAAAAGTCTATTCGAAAAGACGAGTGGAGGCTAAAAGTATCTATATAAAACCGCCTTATCCATTTTTGTCGCAAATGCGTCATATTTGTCACTGACATGTTCCAGTTAGACGAGTAAGATATTCAGTGAATTTATGCAATTTTTTATATAATATAACAACAAACAAGATTATTGCTCTAATGAAAAGAGATAACTATCGCCTATAGAAACCAAAAATGGTAATGGTCCGTTGCTATCCGTATGCCGTATTGGAATGCCACAGGCATAAGTTTACCAACTTCTTTACCCTCTAAACCGGAATATGACAGCGATAAGCACTGATGCTATTATGGCAGCAACAGGTAAGGTAGTGACAGCATAGTCCAGCCGAGACGTTGCAGAATTCTACCACCTAGTTACCACGATGTTAGTGATACGTTATGATAGTCCTTTTATAAGATGCGTATTAGTATGACAGTTAGTCTATTCTTCAAATGAGGCTCGAATCAACACGGTTATCTATTATTATATCCCTATATTAAAGGTAAGACACCATTAATATTTTTGATGTCTGTCATAACGATATACGTATATGTAGTATTGTAACGATTTCATATATAAATATGTTTGCAAATTTATCTATGTATTATTTTATTTGTTGTGCACAATGCTTTTCCATTTATTCATCCTTTCTCCACATTTCGGGTTAGCTGAAAGACATCTTTGCCAGTAGAGATAAGCTCCCTTTTGTACAATTTTTGTTATACATTTTCCTGTGTATTTTTCATTAAGTGTACAATGAATAATTAAATAAATAAATAAATAAACGATTGTCAATTATTTCGATCTACTGGTTTAGAAATACTCAAAGCGACCCTCATGATAGTGATGATTATTTTTCTATTGTTTGTTTCGTTATACTAAAATATTTTATTTTTTATTAAGAATATAGACTACCAAGTCTCAAATTATGCATAACAATAAAATGTAAATGAATATCATGTGTCCAACAAGAGAATAACGTTCCATTTAAAACTCGCTTACAATACCAAAGGGGCTGTTTTCAAGGCTGGCGTGTTACAATGTCGCATGGAAATGCAGCCAATTTGCTGAAAGAGACAAGGGGTAGGTACAATTTGCGTAAAGCTCTTATCTCTGTAGCCCATCGTCCCCTATAGTACCGAATACAAAACAGAGCCGTACATATTGAAACTCCAAATTTCTTTTATATTTTCAGTGTATGTTTTGTAATCAGACTACAACCATTACATTACATCTACAACTGATATATTTGCAAAAAATATTCATTGTATACCAAGTTTTTACTTAGTACAATGTTGATACTTATTTTTGTAGCTTGGGACTTTTTCAACCATGAAAGCAAAAACATATTTGATATAGAAAATGAGGTTTACGGATTTTTTTATAAACTACTATACCTATTCATTTATTTAATCGATTCAGGCGTTAGGTACTTTGCGGAAATCCATAATTTTCTTTTATAAATACCTTTCGTTTCGCTGAAATTTGCAAAATTTCAGCGAAACGAAAGGTAGTGTATTCAAGGCCTGAATATTAGAGAAGACCATAAAAGTACAATATTCAACTCACTTCCATTTTACTTTCTTCCACGTCAAAATTACATTAGACCTTAGATTGGACATTAGAACTCGCTAGAAGATAGCAACGCACCATTAACATCTTTGGTATCTATAGGCGATGGTTGACTCTTTCCGTCAGAGGACCCATCTGCTTAATTGCTATCTTATGATATAAATTAAAGCATCACAAGCAAACAAACTCAATTTTATATTTATAATATCAAACTATCAAACTCGATAGAAAACAAACAGATGACTTTCTTGATAGTAAGAGATAAAATTTTAATATTGTGTTACGAAATTTATAATTTTTCATTGAAATGTACCTCTTTTGAAGTTACATCTACAATTATCAACTACATTATTCTAGAATACGAAAACTATAGTGACAACACTGATGTCATGGTAACAGGAATAGAAAACGACGGAAATTTACCGACGTGAGACATTACAAAACTCAATTTGGTTATTGCTACGCTTTTTTATGAGAAAAATTTTACATTGATTATTAATTTATAGCTTTTACTTAATAATAATAATATTCCCGTGACAAATTACACTTACTGATCTAACCCCAAAGTAAGCAAATTATTTGCTTGTGTTATAGGTGCTAGTCAATGATACTAATACATAGAAATATATATTTAATAAACACCCAAACCCGGAAATACAAACATTTATGATCATCACACAAATGATTGTTCCCATCGGGGATCGAATCCAAGCCCCGTCGATTGCGTATTGAGGGTACTCGACCAACGAGGCGGCAAATTTATAGTTTCATGCTTAATCCCTTACAAAACAACACAGAATCGAGCTCCTACATCTTGGTTTTCGGACATTTTGATAGCACCTAATAACGTAACATTAATATAGATTTAGTCTTATATATTCTATTCATGTATGTAATTCAAACTAAATAAAAACCATATGAATATTAATTATATTACCAACAGAGAGGCATTGTACAGTGCGGGTTGCGAATATATATTAAGCTTGCTTTCAATCCTGTCGACGCAATATGGTTTCTGTTAGCATTAGCCCTGATTTAAATATAGACAGCATCGTATCCGTTACGTGTTACCGAAGAATAAGTAGCCGGTAAGTCATGCTTGTCGTGCCTAACTTAGATGGAAACCGTTCATCACAGAAAATGTTTAAAATGAATAGGTAGATTTTTCATATAATCAATTGTAGTTTTATAATTAACATACACCTACAATATTTTACAAATTTACAATACACATGCATAAGTTTACCGACTACCTTACCCTCCAAGCCGGAACACGACAGTGACAAGCACTGACGCTATTGCGGCAGGAATATGTAGGCGGTGGTACCTGACCCGGGCGAGGCAATGCAGAACTCTACCACCTAGTAGTTACGATGGTAGTGACTCGTATAGCCAATCGGTCACCTTTTACGGCCTGCCTGGCAGAACAGCAGTTGGCCTATTCTTCAAAGGAGGCCAGTTTTGTCGAGGCAGTTGATGATCGGCTCTCTAATTATTTCTTCCCCAGGCAGCATCATTTTAATTTATTGTTTATTGTGTTAAAATGTATCCCTAATTGGGTATGTTGCGAAACGGGAATAGTTGGATCAATCCGAATTTTTTTTTAGGAATCCATAGCAGACAAACAACCTAACATGTAATTTATATATATTATAATATAATAATAATATAGGTATATTAAGAAGATAGAAACTATTCCTAGCTGTCAAACAACAATTTTAAAACTGTTCTTAGGCGGGAAGAAGTTCGCCGGTCAGCTAGTTATTTAATCAAATCATTGATATGGGTTTTTATATATCAATGAATCAAATTGATTATTTTAAATAAAATTTATAATCTCCATCGTAACAATGTTTTTTTAATTTATACCAAAAACTCTATTGTGGTCTTTATAGGTGTAGTTTGATGGTTTGTAGGTATTTTAAATAATAAATACCATAAATATTAATATTTATGCTTTAAAAGTACTGTCCCAATAAAGATATATTTTATTTAAAAACTAACTTAGTGATATAAATATATCCACAATAGGAGTTTATTTTCTAACCTTACTTTGTTTTATATGCGGCTCGTGCTCCCTAGCTACACTTTATATGAAACGTATGAAACAGTCTCCAGACCTTACATCTATCTATATATTAGAAATATTACATCAAATAGTCATATAACAACACTTCCCTAAAGCAATTATATAGCACCGACATCGTTCCGAGGTTGATGTAGTTTTAACATATTCAAAGCTGATATTCGATCAATATATTTTATTAGAAACAGATAACATTTTACTAGGTATGGTTATCAAGTGGCACGTCTCACTTAAATCGTGGTCACGAGGTTGTAGAATTCTTCAACTATTGGCCCGAGAACAGTACCATCTCCTTGCCTTTTCTTTTCTTCACAGCGTCTGCTTACTACGATAGGGTATCAACTTAGATAATAAGGTAGATAGTTATTAAAAATTACAGACACGACTATATATATAACTATAACTATAAAATATATCTAATGCGAAATAATAGTTTTGCTTTGGTCCTGTTTATTCGCAATATTTTCCGAATAGTTTTAAGAGATGTGAAGTTTGATGCTAGAAGTATCAATTAGGTACATCAAATTTTACCCTGAAAAATATAGAACGCTTACTGGAAACATTTTATGAATTTGCCATATAATGATAGGAAAGCGAAAGTCTCTTGTAGACTTATTTTAATGAAATGGAATTAAACTTAAAATGTAAATTATCCATTTGATATCGTCTATGGAATTACCTTCCTGCGAGTAAATGAAATACGGGCTATATTGTAAATTTATCTTCGTTAAGAATAACCTTACTATTATTTTTTTTAATTTTTAAAAATATGGGTATAATTTGTTACAATGATAATAATGATTTATGAATTATGACATATCTACAATAATAGTGGGTACTTATTTATTTATTTACCCATATTGTACACCTTAAAATAATTTGTACCAAAGGTGAACTTCATACCTAGTGACATTCTCCTCCAGATAACCTTTAGGCTAACAGATACTAGGTATGCGGTGCCTCTAAATTGTAATGCCATATTATGTAGCCCTAAGTAAATCTTAAAATATACTACATATACTATGTAAATTAATACTGAATTTTATAATACATACACATAATTTAAACTTACACAAATACTTATAAATACATACAAAAATACTTACAAATACTTAAATAGTATCTTCACGCCCGTATCCCCGAAGGGGTAGGCAGAGGTACAACAAGTGCACCCACGATTAGCCGAAGACACTTGGTCCTACAAATTTGATAGGTGGCAAGCCTATCGCCAACCGGGCACTTTCCAATCCCGGGCAACTTTGTGTTTATCAGAAAACTGAAAAAACACTTTTTTTTAGTGCCCGACCCGGGAATCGAACCCGGGACCTCATGTGATCAACGCCAACGCTGGACCACTAGACCACAGAGGCGATCTATTATTCTAATACTTAAATAAAATAAACTTATCGTATGCTGTGTGTACTTTAGTTGAGTTTGAGATTGATTAGTACATTGAGTAATCCTGTTTTATGTATACATTTAAAAGGTACAGTTCTACATGAAGATACGGTACCTAAAGTATCTTCATGTCCATATCCCCGATGAGGTAGGCAGGGTACAACAAGTGCACCCACGATTACACAAAGATACTTGAGCCCACAATATGATAGGTGGCAAGCCGGGTATTGTTAACCGGGTACTTTCCGATTCCAGGCAATGTTGTTTTTGTCAGACCTAACAAAATAAAAAAAATCATTTAATTAGATATGAGAACCTTGTGTGTACTCGTACCTGCCAATACATTGTTGTAATGAATATGATATTAATAAAAGTGATTAAACCAAATTATGAAGACTCATTACACTTTACAAAGAACCTACATCAATCGTATTAACTTATAATATTATATTTTATATACCTTATTTTAGGTGGATAAAGTTAATTTAGAAAGAACGCTGATTTAACGCAGATACTCCATTGCAGACAAGGGTGCGTTAAATGTCGTTCCATAAGTAGGGTTTGGATCCCTTACAAGTGCGGTTGCATAACTTTATTTCTAGATTAACATAATTAGATAGTCCCTGTACCCAAAGGTCAGAGGTTCAGTAAACAGATATATTCCCCACCAACAGACCTAGTCTAATAAACGTACTTTAAAGACATTTGATAATTAAAATATAATCTTATTAGCTTCAAGTTTGCGGATCCGTGCAAATATTACTCAATTGTTATTTGACAATAAAAATAGGTATACATATTTCTCCCAGTATTAATCGAAAGGATAATTTGAAAATGGTTTTGTTTTTTCATTTATTTAATTTGTCAGATTGTTTTTGTATGAAAAACGTATTTATTTAATACGCAAATAAAAATACTTCTCATCATGAAAAAATTATTTCATTAATCGTCACTCTGTTTACTATTCTACGGTAATTTGGTTCGAAAGTAAGGGTTTACGTGGAATATCTTCCGAGTGTTTCGAAAATTTGTATTTGTGTAAGTTTTTATGTGCTCTTAACTTTGCCGCCTCGAATCTTTGCGCCAACATATTGAAAAATTGGTGCCTCATTAGTCATTAGTCGCCATATTTTCAATATTGTGTTGGCGCGATATATATATATATATATATATATATATATATATATATATATATATATATATATATATATATATATTGCCGCCCCGTTGGTCGAGTGGTTAGAGACCCTGACTACGCAATCAACGAGGCTCGGGTTCGATCCCCGACGGGGACAAGCATTTGTGTGATGAGCATAAATGTTTGTATTTCCGGGTTTGGGTGTTTATTATATATATTCTAGTATTTATATATGTATTTCTATGTATTAGTATCGTTGACTAACACCCATAACACAAGCAAATAATTTGCTTACTTTGGGGTTAGATCAGTAAGTGTAATTTGTCCCGTGAATTATTATTATTATTATTATTATATATATATATATATATATATATATATATATATATATATATATATATATATATATATATATATATATATATATATATATATACACATACATACATACATACATACATACATACATATGTATTGTTATATATACACAGGATATATCCAGGATATGAAAGGAGGGTGTTCACATATTTTAGAGATATGCGTATTTGTAAAAAAGCACCAAAAGTTATTTAAAACAAATGCTGAAGTCACTGGTAACTCATATTTTAGGAATGGTAAGAAATTATATGTGCCTAACCAAAAATTAAATATTTTTACAAAAAATGTGTATTGTATGTCTATTATTATACACAATCATATTCCTGATAGTCTTGAATCATTGCCTATAAATAAATTTTGCAAAAAGTTGTTTGATTTGCTGTTAGATAAAACTTATTATGATATTAAAGAATTTTTAGCCGATAAAGTTAAATGTTAATAGATAGAAATATAAGTTTGTTGAATTGTCCTTAAAAAAATTTCAATGTATTAAAAAAACTTTGTAATATGGAATCATCCTTGTATATTTATAACAAGAACATAAAATAGAGAAAAAAAGACCAGCCCGCTGAGGTTCTTCCGCCGGATCTTCTCAGTGTGTGGCCGCGTTCCGATCCGGTAGTAATTCTGAAAAATCGATACAATTTATAGTTTTAAATGTAATATTATATAATGATATTTTTTTAAATATTTGCACACCATATATTGGTAGAATATGTCGGTAACTTAATTTATTTTTAACAACTTGTAACACCCATATTCTTGCAAATAAATATTTTCTTTCTTCTTTCTTTCTTTCTTTCACTGTTCAGTACTCGATTCTGATACCGAATATGTAAGTATAAAAAATAGTTACTTATATTTAGAACTTATCTTTTATATATCTATACAAACGACTAAAATTGAAGTGTCTGTTAGTAATATTAAAATAACCGAGGCGGTAGAGTTCCGCAACACCTCGCCCGGGAATTTGGTACAACCACCTTACCTATTCCTGCCGCAATAGCGTCAATTCTTGTCATTGTCGTGTTCCGATTTGGAGAGAAAGGAAGCTGGTAGACTTATGTATGTGGATTTACTAGCTCGTCTCAAGGATAGCAACGTACCATTAACACCTTTGTGCGATGGTCTCTCTTTCCACCTTTTTTTGCTATATAATATTACAAAGTATACGTAAAAAAATTTAATAAATATATATGGAATATGGAGGTACTTATACACGGTACATACCTACATCAAAATATTTTTTATAATTTTTGTCTGTCTGTTTGTTGCGGCTAATCTCTGAAACGCCTGGACTGATTTTTAAGGGGACTTTCGCTGGCAGATAGCTAATGCAATAAGGAGTAATACAGGCTACTTTTATTCAGTAAATTTTTCTTTTATTAAATTTTTTTTTAGTAAAGTAATTAAGTCGCGGGCACAGCGAGTTCTCCAATAAAAATGTGTAGTACGAAAACCCACGCACTGCGCATATAAGTTTATTGTTTATACTCTAAACGAAAATGCGACGAACGAGTGTTAGTATACATTGTGTTCGGTTTCGGTGTACACTTAAAAATTAAGACAACATACAAATTTTTACTTGCTAGTCATGATGGCCATTTCTTTTTTGTGGGAAATGCAAAATATGCTTTTTATGCTTTTTTCTTATTTTCATGTCTTGCAATGTAAAGCTTAAATCGCTCGAACTCGAAACAGCCATTTAATTAAAGCGAGATGTTGCGCATAATAAATTGCTTATTTTACGCATTAAATTTTACAATTTTTTAAAACAGGTGCAGTAGGGTATTATACATAATCAAGGTGAAAAAATAGTATGAAAAATCAAAAATGTCTCGTACTAATTTCTAAGTTTTCGACTGAGAATCATGGACCAAATGGACTTTTGATAAGATGTCCCTTACACGGTGTATAGTGCAGTGACCATAGTTTTTGAATAATATTACACTAATTTCGTTGAAGTTTTGCGGTCAAGCAATCGTTTCTTTTTATTGTTTACTTATAACCATTAACTATCGTGTTTAACGGGAATAAAACCAGATCCACATTAATTGCGTAGTCAGGTACGCTAACAATTTGACCAACGGCACGTATATTTTTTATGTTGCAGGATAAGTATAGTTTTAATATAGGTAGGTACCTTTATTGAATGAATGCATGAATCAATTAAACGAAATTAATGGAAAGTAATATACATAAATGTACCTATATACGAGTAAGTATATAGAAAATTGTTTGAATATTTACGACTTGCTACAATTAGGAATAAAAGTAAATAATTGAAAATAAATTAACTAGCTACCTACTTTAATATACTTACAAAAATTAGTTGTTTAAAATTAAAAACAAAATATGATAATATATAATACTCATATTGTTTTGATCGCATTTTAATGTTATATCGGCTTATTTAATTTATTTATTTGTTGTTATTTATATTAACATATCAAATAAATGAAGTTACGTTACACAAAAGAAAATTACGAACAAAACCTGATACTGATAAAACTTTTAATTTAATTTAAAGGTTAGTGTAGGACGTCTGGTGAACTCCAAGTGACAAACAAGGTCACCTCGCTTGTTATCACTTGTGAAAACCACGTTTCTTATTACGTTCAGATAATTGGGTAGGACAAAACACTTCTGTACCTTCGGAAGTATTAAAAGCTACATTTAAGTACATCAGTTATCGAAAAACACGAGTGTTAGCCGTTAAGGTTGGCAAATACGGTTATAGAGATTACCACCCTTCACCAATTTATGTTGTAGGGATTTTTATTTTAAATTTCAATTTTAGTTTAGATTTAGTGGCATTAAGGCTACTAATATTAGGTATAAATGTAAAAGTAAGTTTGTTTTAAATACTTTAATGCTTCAATGCTTCACCACACATTTTTAAGAAATTTAGTAGATATTTAACATGAAACACTTTTCACATTGCTTTTTTAAGACTCAAGCTATAGCTAAATACCCAGCATAAATTGCCATTTTAAATAACTCTATATAGAGAAACATGAATAATTCACGTAACTTTTTAATCTCACTCTCCATAGGTCTTTCTTTGCGAGAGTTTTCTTTACAAATATTTATTCATTCAAAGCGTTAGACTTTGGTATATTAATATGCCCTTTCAGTTGACATTCGTAGGACCTTTTCTAAGTTAGCGTATAAATTTACTTAAGTTATATGTTTATTGTTCTATCCGATATATGGTACTAGTATAATATGTAATTTAATCTTAATCATATAGTAATTACTTCTTCGAACTTATTGGATTCTCACCATTCTTTTAACGGACTTCTACTTAGACGAAGGCAGCAGTTCCATCCATACGTTGTGGATATACCAAAAAATCGTACAAAAGAGTTTGATAACTCTTTTTTGGTTCGAGTCGATAAGGTTTGAAATAAACCGCTTTTTGTGACAATTTTTCCTGAAAAATATAGTTCTGGGACCTTTAAGATTCGAGTAAATAGGTTTCATTTGAATGAATTTGTACCACCCTCTTCCTTATCGATAATTTCCATTGATTAGATGGAAGGCAAATGACTTGGTATTCCGATAAAAATGAAAAAAATACTTTTATTTAGTATTCGTTTAGTAATATAGATTCACATCCAGCTATAAAAATTCTGTTCCATTCACAGTCTAGAATGCAAATAAGATGTAAAATGTACCTTACGCACAGTTTTTACACAATATGGATACAAATACATTAAAAATATAAATATCTTCGTTGAAAGTATGCTTATAACGGAAGAAAATGTTATTATAATACATAAATAAGAAATAAAAATCTCGTGTAATATAAGTGCCTATATGAAAAGCTGTTCCAAAAGGTTCGATCGAACTTTGCCTGTTACGCTCGGATATGAGTTGAAGCCGGCGCGGAAATTATACGACGTACTTCTTGGTTCATCTCAATTTCATAGCAAGAGATACGGGATTTCTTCGTTAAAGACTAATAAGCAAAAGGATTTCCATTTTTGTTTAAAACAACTTTTACTTGAAAAATGTATAAGTAATAAGTTTTATAACAATATTTCTATTACTTTTTATTCTTATGAATGACTCAAATGTTTTATTAGATGCCAGAATATAGATATTAACCAAGTATACAGAAAAATATTTAATACTAGCTGTTGCCCACGACTTCGTCCACGCGAACTTCGTTTAATCCGCACAGCACCTCCCCGTAGGTGATAGCGTGATAATATGTAGCCTATATGTAGGCCCGACCTATTAGTAATATTCATGCAAAATTTGAAGTAAATCCATGCAGTACTTTTTGAGTTTACCCCGGACATACATACAGACAAACAGATAAACAGACAAATATTCTAAAAACTATATTTTTGGCTTCGATATCGATTGTAGATCACGTCCCAAGTATTTTAAAAAAAATATTCAATGTACAGTTTTGGCTTTCCTACGATTTTATTATATGTACAGATAATTATGTTTAGCATAATTTGATCAAATTCATTCTTTTCTATCAGCATTAAATATAAATTGCTAAAGACAAGCTGGTGTAAGATTAAAACAAACTTTACTCTTGTTGTCGTATTCCGGCTTGGAGGGTAAGGTAACCGATAAACTTATGAATGGGGCATTAAAACCCCGCCACAAGGATAGCACGCACCATTAACATCTTTGGTGTCTAAAGGCAATAGTTTTCCCTTTACATCGGAACGCCATCTGCTTGTTTGATATCTCATGATATAAAAACAAATATGAAAACATTCAGTAGTTAAAGTATTATTGACACATTTCATTGGTCAATACTGGGAACTGAGCCTATTTGAGATACTTAGGTATATAATTTTCCTTTACAGACTCTTCTGATAAATTAATTTCTAAAACTCAAGCGTGGCTATTACACTGAGAAGATACGGCAGAGAAAAACTCATATTATCTACACCAAATATATAAGAATTTTGAATATAAATGTATATTAATCTATAATCAAATATTACAGTTACGATTGGCACAGTGGTAAATTGTATTCTCTAATAATATTATTAAATTCTTATAAACACATATCAAATCATTCCAAACTATGAATGTAAATGCGCACCTAACACCTAGTAGATATAAAACAAGCAAAGTGTTTCATATCTAGGTATTGTTAGAATTTATAAAATATCCAAGTTATTATTGCATATTTTTACGGTAACGGTTGTAACTAATAATAATAATAAATACCTATTGCTGGGAAAATTATAATTTTAAAATTACAAAAAAAAATTACTTTTAAAGCAGTAATTTTATTTTATTATGACCATTGGTAGGCAAAAAAAATACGTTAGCTTAGTTAGTAAAACCTGCAAACTTTCTAATTTTAAAAGAAAAATATTTACAAATATGATATACCCAAATATTATCTACGCGTTGGCTCGTACAAATTGGCTTAACTCCTAAGTAAGTAAATAATTTGTACCTACGTGATGCCTAGTTAACCATACCTACTAATACAAAGAAATAGAAGTATAGGTGCAGGTTGACTGGTAATAGGGTTTACCTACATTTGAAGGTCACGATAGTTAATGGTCGTAGGGCGGCTTGCACCAAAATGCTTAAATCAATTTAAGTCACTAAATACGTGTAAAGTGACAGCATTTAAGGCATTTTGACATTTGCTAACATGTTTTGACATTTGCTAAAAAACATGTTTAAGGGATTAAATGAATTTAAGCATTTTGGTGCAAGCCACCCCTAAACAATAAAAATATTATATTTAAAAGAACTCTAAACCCTAACAAAAATAGTGTAATAACTAATAATATTCAAAAAGTAGGTACGTACCCGTGCGGGCGAAAGGTGCGTATCTTGACTTACACGTGCCGTGGAAGAACACTGATCTTTTTAAACAATGAACTTCTATACCTATCTCTTCATGAGTGTCCGTATTTATTATTTTTATTTAGATAATAAGGTCAAAATTTAAGTACCAATTTTTTTACATACATATTCGTTATCAGAATCGGGTAATGAACACCCTCCACCAGTATGTGCAATCTTTAACCAATCAACCTGTACAAGTAATTAAATATTACCCCGTGCTCAAGCAACCTTTGAAGAACTTTTGCTGTTTACGAACGGCTGATGTTCTGCCGTTCTGCCGTTCTGCTAAGTAGTCCGTGAAAGACGAACAAATGGCCAAAATGAATTTGTTATTCAAACTCTCAGCCAGGTTTGTTATCACGTATGAAAAAAAACTTACTAAACATCAGGCGCGTGCGCTCCTTATAGGCAGAAAAGCAGTGCTTTACTTGCCATTCACAGATATTTTAATAAAACGTTCGTACGTTTTAGATGATTTTAATTAATAATAAGTAAATGAATAAAATGTGTCATAATCATGTGCACGCCGCTGAAATCTATAAAAGAAAAAGTTTTTGTGGCCGAGTACTTCGCCGCATACTTAGTATCATAATCCTGTGCACGCCGCTGCTAAACATTCAGATCCAGGAAATAAACTATCTTATAAAATAATACCTGTTGGGAATCGAACTCGGGCTTCCTCAGTCGGCATCATTAGGTGAATAAACTGTCCTCTCGGTCGAGGCGGTCAAAATATGAATAACCAGGTTTAAATAAAATTGAAAGAAAAAATGTCTTAAGAAAAGAAAAAAAAAATAATATAAAAATGAAACGGGCTTTCAATGCCTTAGTAACATTTGTTGATAGAATTATCAATGAAAACAACGCCAGAGGCTGGGAGATAATTTCATTGAACTCCCGAAAACATGAAATCATAAAGAATGAAATATAAAAGCCCGAAATAACATATTTAATTTTGTCTTGAAGACGAGAATGTTAGTGCGTTTAAGTACCTAAAGTTGTTTTGAAAATAATTTGGAACTGATTCGAATCCTTAATATCAATGTACAGATCCCGTTTACTTGTATGGAAAATTATTTTTACAAACATATCCGAGGCAATGTTCGGCTTCAACTAGTTTCGTGAAATAATTACAACGGCATTTTATTAAGCTTTCTCTAGATATCATTTATTGTTATTTTTGTGTTATAGCACTCATCCCGTGCTTGGGAAAACTGGAAAAACTTTAAAAACAACAAAGAAAAATATCCCTAAAGCCGGGACGCTCTTCCACTGAGCTGGTGTCGACAAGCTCGACGTGGCGAAATTCTTCTTTGCCTTTTGCTTTTTTAATCATTTATTATCATCGTGAGACAATCAAGTATAGGGAATTGATTATGACTGTTATAAATAAAATAAAAATCAAACATTTACGAATCAAGTTGTAATATTATACATTTAAAGTTAATTGCATTTATTAGGAATATTTCAATCTTAATTTGTTTGCGTATTGAGTTTGAAGTGCACCTGGCTTGAATATACCTACCCACTGAACAAAGAGTCTTAAAATTTAAAAGAAAATATTGTTATTTTACCCAGGATTAAAAGATGCACCCTCTAAATGCCATAGGAAAGCGGGTATCAGGTGTCACTAAGTTTTCAGAATGATATTATCTTGAACATATTTTCCTCAGTAGGGATGGATCCGGAATTGTCACAGACTGGCAATATAGAATAAATTGCAAATGAAGAAAATATATGTTTTTTTTTTATAATTGAATTCTACTGAATTGTTGTTTTCTTTTTATAAATATATATTGTTAATATGAGAAAAATTAGATAAGTTAATATGTAATAATTACTTGTATTGAATATTTTGGCAAAGTACTTGAGAGGGGGGAAGCTTGATTGAAGTAAAACCTACCCTCTCTTTTAAGTTGAAAGAAACAGTAGATAGTTCAAAATTTCATTGAAATTGGTTGAGTAGTTTAGTAATCCACAGCTGACAAACAACGTGATACGTAATTTATATGTATTAAGATATACCTGTTGCCGTTTAACCCCTTACTGATCTGGACTCTCTTTAGGATATAATAATAATAAATATCATTTGACAAATAACGCGAATTTATCCAATTTCAAATTATTTGCTTATGCATGTCAACCCATGCACAAGCAACAAACAACCTATATTCATACATAGAAATATATAGGTAGGTAAATTTAAATACTGTAACATACATATCAAACCCAGAAATACAAACATCTATACTCCCATACAAATGTTTGTCCCTGTCGCGAAACGAACCCGAGCCCAATCAATTCGTAGTTGGGTTCGCTAACCACTCGATTAACGAGGCGGTTAAATGTCATGTAGCTTTTCTGTCAAACTGGTAGTGCTTTTCTTATTTCTGTTGAATTCCTTAGATGATAAAGTAGCTGATATTACTTTAGTTATTACTTATTAGTCATAAAAATAAAATTGCAGAATTATCAACTAAATTTAGTTATACTTGTGTACCTATTATTGCTGTAATAATTCAGTTTTTTCCACAAAACGTCAAGAAACCAACACAAAAAATAAAATTTATAACTTTAAATAGCTATTAAACTACACCGATATTACCGTTCACTATCAATATTCAAAAATATTGTACGTATTCAAATATGAAAAAAACTATTGACTTGCGTGCATGCAACAAAACGATAAATTTCATATTTAATATACTTACGTGTTTTAATATGATAAGACACAGTTCTCTCGTAATCCCTACTGAGATAAATTGTTGTGTTTAAGAATTATATAGAATAATAACAATCTATTAACATTTTAGGATATTTACTTATCATTGTTACCAATTTCAAGTAAAAAATAACAGCTTATTCAATCACAATGTGATATATATTGAAATAAATATATATGTAAAAAAATAAACATTATAACAATTTATTACTAGGTCTTACCATTTCAAATATACCTGTTGCATATTTTCGTTTTATTCGTTTAATGGAGAGGATATCAAGACGTTCAAGGCTCAAACAACAGATTTTAACTTTTCTAAAATAAATCTGATATTTAATATTCGCATATGTAGTAGATATAATTAGGAACTATGAGCGAAATGATATTTCATTAGGTATGGAAGATTCAATAATTTTTTACTTAACAAAATTATGTTACCTACTTAATTCTAAAATAACAGTAGCTTGGAAAAATGTCGAAATGTACATTTCAAAAGCAAAGCAGTTTCTTTCCATTAATAATAAACAGTTATGAGATGTTTTTCATCCAAAATGACCTTTCTCCCGGGGCTTTGACCGAACATCGAACGTAGAATGTCTAGACGGCATATAACCGTAACGCACTTGACATTTTGTGAGGACGCCGTTAATGCCTTGCCGAATTTCCAACCTATGATACTCTGTTTTTGTTATATCAAACAATTTCGTCATCTTATTAGTCAAATGATATAAGTAACGCTGCGAAATAAGATACGAGATTAAACAGAGAATTTTTTTTAGTTGTGAAGTCGAATAACAACTTAGCCAGGAATGGTATACTGTGGTTACTTATATTAAACTAGCTGTCTAAAAAAAATCTAAAATAAAACTTCCAGGGTTTTACCCGCATAGTTCCCGTTCTTATGATATTTCCAGGATTAAAACTAGGTATCCTATGTTCTTTCTCGGGTCTCAAACTATCTTTGTATTAAATTTCATCTAAATCGGTTCAGAGATTTAGGCGTGAAAAAGAGACAGACAGAGAGACAGAGTTACTTTCGTTTATAATATTAGTATGGATACGACTATGCATTCACTTAAAAAAATAAACAAATTAAAAAATTTTAAAAACAACAAAGAAAAATATTGGCATGCGGGACTCGAACCTGCGACCTCCCCTAAGGCCGGGGTGCTCTCCCACTGAGCTAGTGTCGACAGGCTCGACGTTGCGAAATTTTTCCTTGCTATATGATCGATTCCATCGATTGTACTGATCGCTAGATATACATACGTATAACAAGTTAAATTAACACATCGTTACAGATAAAATTCACACTTATAATTTTGATCAGTACTTTCGTGTTTCTAATTATTTATTTTTTCATTTATAAAAACAACAATAAAAAAAATTCTTTGTTGCTTTAAAAAAAAAATCAATTTTCCCAAGCACGGGGTGAGTGCTATAACAAAAAAATAATTATAAACAAATTATAAATTCTGTTAAATTTGTATTTTCTGGATCGTAATATTATGCTTTGATTTAAGACATATTTACGATATGCTTAAAATCTGTTCTGTTGCAGAGTGATCAACATACACTAGAAGAAAACGATTAGATACTATGTAATAAAAGTGCCTATAACGCCTTAGATATAAAATACTTTTAGAGTATCATTTAAATTTCGTGATGTGATAACGTATGTATCGTTTGTACTAAAAGTTCTCACGTTGCTATGATGAAAGATTTAATTGTTGGATTACAAAAATTTGCAATAGATAGAAAAAGAATATCAATAATACTTCTCAATACGAGTCCAATTTAGGTATATATACCTACATACCTTAAGAAATATGTGTGTTTAATAATAATTGACGCCCCGTTGGTCTAGTGATTAGTAAACTTGACTACCCATCTATGGAACTCGAGTTCGATTTCTGACAATGACAAATATATTTTGTGTAATGAGCATAGATGTTTGTGTGTTTGGGTTTAGTTGTTCATTAAATACATTTGAGTATTTATTTATGTATTTCTATGTAAGTATTAGTATCGTTGCCTGATATCCATATTAGAAATAAATAGGCAATTTGTTAGATTAATTTGTGTAATATATCTAGGGATATTCATTTATTTATTATTATTATGTAAAATGTTATGTCAATGTGATGTCCAATGTTTAACACATGAATTATTAAATAATAAATTACAAAACATAAATTTAATGATCTAGATCTTAAATTCTAAACTCAAATAAGCATTGTCAAGTAGGTATTATTTAAGATGTTTTTTTGCCAATAACTTGTTTCTTCATTATAATAAACATTTAATGAGTTTCTATGCTTGAGGCTAGGGAGGTCGCATTAGGTACCTCTCGTGTTGGTTCGGTGCCCCTTTGAAGAATAGGCCAACTGCTGTTCTGCCGTGTACGAGTGTACGAGTCACTACCATTATGAGTACTAGGTAATAGAGTTCTGCATTGTCTCGCCCGGGTCGGGTACCACCGTCTTACCTATTCCTGCTGCAATAGCGTCAGTGCTTGTTACTGTTCCGGTTTGGCGAGTAAGGTAGCCGGTAAACTTATGCATGTGGCATTAGACCTCGCCACAAGATAGCAACGCACTATTAACATCTTTGGTGCCCATAGGCGATATTTTTATTACTCTTTCTATCTGGAGACCCATCTCTGCTTGTTTGCCGTCTTATAACAGGTATAAAAAAGAGTTATTAATTATTCATACTAGCTGACCTGCACAGCTTTGCCTGCGAGCAGATTAACATGTCGTCGATATAGATTTCATTCGTAAATACTAGGTACATAGGTATATACCTACGCCTACCTATATAAAAATGTTTGGTCAAACCGTAGTTTAGCCGCGAAAGCGTTACAGACAGAGAGATCTTACAATATTTGTATGGTGTTTATATTAGTATGGATATAATATTTTTATTATGAAAACAAAACAAAAGTTGAAGAGATTCTGAAGGACAGGTATCTACGTATCTCTTAATCGAGAAGGTTCTGGCTGGGATCAACATTAATCGGGGACTTTACGAGGGGGGAACCGAGTCGCAACCGTCAATCTACAGCGCCTATAGAGCCGTCCAGGAGATAAAATCTTTTTATATAATACCTTTAGAGTAGGCTTATCTAGTAAATAAAATTAAATATTCTTGATATCTTGGAATTAGCCAATTATAACTGAGATAGATAGTGTTAATTAGTAATCATAATATAGGTTCTTAAAAATATTTCAAAATAATTGACATTAATTTGATAATCATAAGCCAAGTACCTATCTAGAAAGATAATATTGATCTTCGTATTATCATTATTAAAAGTAATGTTGTGGATTTTGCTATTAAGTAAGCAATAATCATATTAAATACCTATATATTCTCAAATGTATTATAGTTACAAAGCTATTAAAATTAATGACTACCAATAAATGTCTTAAAGGTAGGTAATTTAAAAGAACTCTATTAAATCTAGTGTCAGCAAATGTTAAAATAATATCTCTAAATTAGCCAAACTTCAATATGGTAAGCAGACCTCTGCACTTATTTTATATTGATGATTTGTAGTGATTAAAAAATTTAAAAAATAGCTATCAAGAATAATAGCGCTATCAAGAATATCAGTAGTTATATTGCAGATTTTTATAACTTGGAAAGGTGAAAATTCATCATGTGCTAAAATTTTATAAATAACTTGCTTCTCAATTCCAAGCGATTAAACACTGTTAAATTAATAAGCAAGACCTGCTTGGTCTTGCTTATTAATTTACTTATAAAAATATGTAGGTATACTGCGTATAAGGGACGGTCTACGTAAATTTGAAACCATTGATTTTGACCATGATTTTAAGACAAAATAGGTTAAAAAATTTTTTGGTATTTTTAATGATTTTTACCTTATCTTTTTACAATTTGATTTATTCTTATATTCTGCAATGGTTATTCTAAAATAATAGTACCTAAAATTTAAGGAAATACATAAAATAAGCGTACATAAACGGCTTGTTCGAGAGTTCCGTGGGTGCTCCGACGAGTCGAAGCAATGTGTGCTCGGCATTGCGGGTCGTGAAAATAAGAAAAAATCATAAAACGCAAATTTTGCATTTTCCACAAAAAAGAATTTGCCATCATGACAAAACCTAAAATGGCATGATATTTTTATTTCAGGGTGTAGATTTTCATTATACGTATTTACGTACGTACCTAGTACATTTCAATATTTATACCTAAGTAGATATATATATCTAATTCTATATTGAGTAACATCCATTTACTGCAAATAATTTGCTTATTTAGGGGCTAGTTTAATTCGTGTACAATCAATAGGTAGGTATATATTGTGTCCAATTAAATAAAAATAAACATATATAAGTGGATATAGGTATTTAGAGGTATTTAAATTCAATTTCTCATATTGGTAAAATCATATTTCACAACGAGTACCTAGTTAATGAGTATTTGCCACAAGCGAGTTTATTTACTGCATTTATTGGTTTAAAATTTATTTTTTATCTACATTAAAAATATAAAATAATGTTTTATGTAGGTAGTTACCAGCACATTTTACAATAAACAAGTATAAAAGAAGCAAAGGCTGAATTAATAGGAAATTGATTTAATTACAATAATGACTAATAATAATTAAAATTTATATATATATTTTTTCTACATTGATAGATTTTCTACTAAAAATAAACAGACTTTTTATAATAGTCGTTCATCTCTATAGTTAGCTGGGTTTAAATGAGCATTTGATCCGAACTTAAAATATAATTTTAAATATGGCTGCCGTTCTAGTTCCGGCACCCTCCTCGCCTCGCTGCGCCCCGGCGCAGCCTAAAATATTATGCACCTAAAAGCCATTGTCTGTTGCCATGACAACAGCTCGCTCGATATCACGCTCACACAGACACATTGAGAATCCTACATTTATCTCTCTCGCTCTCTTTGCCGGCAGATTCAGTGTCTGGATGAACAGTGTGCTTTGTTTCTTCTGCTCAGATGGCTAGCTGCCAGCTTTGTACAGTTAGCAAGCAAAACGCATTGCAAAAAGATTCAGAGCAGTGTCTTGTAAGAAAACTTTTCTGTCTAACAAGATTTAAAATTCAATTTGGGACACACGATGCGTTTGAAATAAATCTTATTTTAACTTAATATTAGTCATTATCTTGTAGCTTATGCACATGGACGCCTACGTTGTCTTCGACGTATTTTTAAAAGCTTTTTAATTAGATATATAAAAAAATAACAAATATTATAAAATACTTTTAACTATTTAATTATAAGTACCTATGTAATTAATAGATAATTTTGCATTAAATTGTTTAAATCTAAGTTGCAGTATGGTCATTTGTGATATTACCTATAATTAAACTTCAATTCCTAAGGAAGAAACAGCGTGTATGTATTTATTAATACCTACCTACCTACCTAGTCTTTGTATTCATGTGACATAGATATTGTAAATTGTATCCATATATAATATCTTATAATAACTGCAAAAATCCATAAAAAAATTATATAGGTAGAAGTTTAGAGATGTTTTTCTACTTAGTAAAACTAGCTTGTTTAAAATACGTAGGTATATTGTATGATATTTGCAGTGTCTGCATTTAAAGACTTTATAAATGGATAGGTATATAATAAGGAGACACATCCTTAATAATTTAGAATCACAAAATTATTAGATACTTGTAGCAACAGATATTTAAGTGTTTCGTTAATTAGGTACATGTTGTAATTATCATTTTTAATAAATACAAAATCCTTCAAATATTTAAATGTATATTAAGTGTTAACACCAAACTTACCATTTTTAAAATGTAATTTGTAACGGATAAAGTTTTCCTCAAAATCGTTTGTTTTACCAACACTAACTGAAATTAACTAATTTCGACTACTTAGACAAAAAGGAAATAAATTTAAATATACTATGTTAGTATAAGAAAATTCAAAATTGAAACACTTCACTTACAACTTCTTGATTTAAACTACAATTGAAATGACAAAAATGGACACCAAAAGATGAATTAGAAAGTTGCATCAGAGCGATCCCATTGGTCAGTTTCATGAAATATTGTTGAATTACCTCAAAACTTTCTCTTTTTTGTTACAATAAATTTTACTTCCTGGTCTCACCTAAAGCTTGTAAGGGTTGGAAACTTTCTCCCTTGAAACAACAACTCCATTGTTTATCCTTTACGCTCTGAATTTTTTACGACTCTTTTATATTTTTTGTTTAAAAAATATTAAGTATCTCAACCATGCCCTAAAACATTATTATGTTTCCCCTGTGTCAAACTTTTGACAGAACAACAAAAACACTTCAAAATTGTCATTTCATTGAGTTCAAAAGGTATTTGTCTATTGGATAGATAATCCGACCAAAAAACATGAATATGTCAAATGTTCCCCGAGTTGATGAAGGTCCCGTTTAAAGAATAGATCTGCCTTATTTCTAGGCATCTCGTAAAAGGCGAGAGAAGGATAATGTTTGTCACTAACATCTTGACTACTAGTAGGTGGTAGTATTCTGCAACGTCTCGAGTAGGTTTTGGCCTTACTTATATACTTACTTAGCCGCAATAGTGTCGTTGCTTTTTGTTATCATGTTCCGATTACGAAGTTATGGTAGCCACCACGGATTAAGTGGATATGCCTTTAAAGACAATTTCTTAGTTTGGCAGTGTAGCTTGCATTTACACACAGAAATACAAAGTTATACTATCTACGGTTAAAATAAAATTCAAAGGTTATTTTTAAACTTGTCAGTTTATACGGTACGATAAAACATTACAACATGGTTTATTTCTGTTTTTCACAATATAATACAACCTGAAAATGTATATTTTTGATAGTAATAGGAGCGTTTACTTAAATGCGTACCGACACGTTTCCTGCCCAATGGCGTATCTATTAGTATTTATGTGGTCTATGGTAGCCGATAAACTTATGCATTTTGCATTCTATCCTCGCCTCTCGCATAACAACGCACCATTAACATCTTTGCGATGGTTATCTTTTTCTATCAGAATAACGCCTACTTACTTAGCAAGTCTTAAGATATAAAATCTTACCTAATTGATAAGTTCAGCCTTAGCTTAGTCTATTATGTAGCTATGTATATTTTTTTATTTATAAGTAATTTAATTAAGGATAATCATTAGACTATAGGTATGCCTTATAGTGTGACGATTAGCCTATCATAATCGGCTCAAATTATGAGGATAGGATTATAGGACTATAGGATTGGACAAAATTTTATTAAGATTGTTTTAGTAGCTTTGAATCTATAGTGTGTTGATATTTCCGTGCTTTGAATGAGCACATACAGTTGTCGGTCATGATTATTGTAAGAAACTAACGATAATCGTAATCGAATCGGTAAATTACTTAGGTATGGTGATGGGGATTACCACCCACTTCGCCAATTGACAAAACGAATCGTGTTGAACCGGAATGTCTATTGACATAGAGTTTACCCTGCTGTCTAAATCAAGTGTTGGCCCGGGTTTCTTTGAAGAATAGACCACCTGCCATTCTGCCAGACAGGTCGAAAAAGGCGACCGATTAGTTATAGGTACGTGCTACCTACTAGGTGACAGAGTTCCGCAATGACTCACCCGGGTATTTGACACCTCTGCCTTACTTATTCACCTATTCCGGCTGCAATATCGTCAATTTTGTCATTGTAGTTTTTCGATTTGGAGGATAAGGTAGCCGGTAGACTTATGCATGTGACATTGTCATCCCGCCACACGGATAGTAACGCACCATTAACATCATTGGTGTCTATAGGCGATGATTTTTCTTTCCATCAGGAGAGCCATCTGCTTGTTTGCTATCTTATGATATAAAAAATGAAGGTCTTCATTTATTAATCTTTAAAAAAGAATACCATTTCATTGTAAGTTCACTCTGTCTACATCAAGGGGAAGACGAAGTCATATTAGGTTTTTATTTTTTTTAATATTTGTACTTATTAGGTATGTTGGTCTCCGTTTGCTAAACTTTGTAAGGATACCATTCCATTGTTAGTTTACACTGTCTTCATCAAGGGGGAGCCGACATTTTATTATGTTTTTATTTTTATTTTAAAGTGTATGTTATGTTGGTCTCCGTTTGTTAATCTTTGAAAGGATATCATTATATTGTAAGTTCACTTTATCAACATCAAGGGGGAGCCGAAGTAATATTATGTTTTTTTTAATATTTAATATGTTATGTTGCTTTCAAAACTAACGCAGCCTCCTATCAAGCGGGGAAGGAGTTCGCTCTTGATAGAGAAAAGTGGAGATCGCTTCACAGACAAGAGCCTAGCTCCTAAATACGATGATGATGATGATGTTTCTTTCCGTTTGCTAATCTTTGAAAGGACACCATTCCATTGTAAGTTCACTCTGTTTACGTTAAGGGCGAGTCAAATTAATATTATGTTTTTATTTTTTTAAATATTTATGTTATGTTGGTCTCTGTTTGCTAATCTTTGAAAGGATTCCATTCCATTGTAAGTTCACTCTGTCAACATCAAGGAGGAGACGAAATAATATTATGTTTTGATTTGTTTTAAATATTAATGTTATGTTGGGCTCTGTTCCATTGTAAGTTCACTCTTTTTTATGTAAGTTGGATAGGCAAACTGGCAGACGTGTCACTTGATGGTAAGTGGTCGACGTCGCTGTCGATGTAATTATACTTAGACGCATATTTATGCCAGATAAATCTGTAGTCCAATGAGATTTACAAAAAAATTAAGGTACGCAGCGGGTGGCGTACCGCGTGGTGGGTGTCTTATAAATACATATAATATATGGTAGGTTATATAATGTACAGTACCAATGCAACATTTCTTCTTATAATTAATAGAATGTTAATTATATATTTTAAGTTATAGGGGCCTGTCTAGTTGTTGTTCAGCTCAGATTGTGAATTCCGGGGCTCGATTTCAGAATCGGTCAAATCGTTTTCTGTTTAAGTAAAAAGCACAGAACGTATTTTGCTGGTGATGCATCGAGTCTTGGAAAAGCAAAAACCAGTGGTACTCAAGTAGTGCCGACAGAAATGAAAACTTGAACATTTATGTACGTGCGTATTTTTTGAATCGTCTATAAATATTTGAATTTCGCTACCTTCTCCTAACTTGCAGTTGCTTTTCCTTAACTTCTCCCAACTTTAACTTACCTTCCCCTACCTATCCCCTTCCTAGGCCCTGCCCACACTCTACCTTCCCCATACTTTCCCCCTAACTTGCCCCTACCTAAGCCCCACCTTCCTGTTATCGTTTCACTAACTTCCGCTTACCTTTGTTACATTTTTTAAAATTATTTTAAAATATTTTTTAAATTTTGTTAAAATAAAACATACAAAATAAATAAATTTAAAAAAACAATGTGTCAAGAATACTTTTATCCATGTATACATATATACACAGAAATGTCAGTTACGATAACATGTCGCGAGTTCAATAGTTTTTTCCCATTTCGAACAATGCCTAAAGAAGTTTTCACTACAAAAATATGTTAGTCCGAGTTATTATAAATAAAAAGTTATAGATAATAACTAACTCTTTTGGGTCAATGACCCGAAGTCAGTCTTGGCTTCCGAAACCAGAGCTCTCTACCTCTCACGAACTTGCGCAATATCCCACCAATTGTTGGCTTGGGTATCACACAAATATGATTCCACCATATCACTCAAGCGATACCTGGGGTGACGCATTGGTCTCCGACCATTATGCCGACCCAGATACGCTCTCTTGACTGCCCGATTCTCCCCCATGCGTTCGACGTGTCCAAGCCACCGATGAGATTTGGTAGCGCCGATCATTGATATATTTATTTAACTCAGTGGCGCCGATGATATTTGACTCAGACACTAAATCTTCAATTTCTGTATTCATTTTTATTTTCCAGCTGCTATTCTGCCTTCTAGTTGGTCCCAGAATCTTACGGTAGATTTTCCTTACCGTGACCAGGAGCTCGTTTGCCTCTTTGATTGTAAGTGTCCAAGCTTCGCAGTCATACATCAGAATTGGATGAATGATGGTTTACACATAACAAATTGTACATAACTGGTAAATCGTATATTTAACTCACTTTACCTATCTCCCAAGGAAGCAAAAATTATACAACCTAATATTTGTGTCTGCGTTTGTCAATCATATACCTAATATAGTATTATCTATATACATATAATAAAATCGTAGGAAAGTCAGTGCATGTCCGGGGTAAACTCAAAGTACTGCATGGATTTACTTCAAATTTTGCATGAATATTACTAACAGGTCGGGTCAACATAATATAGGCTACATATTATCACGCTATCACTTACGGTGGAGCAACTGTGCGGAGTAAACGAAGTCCGCGCGTACGAAGTCGCGGGCAATAGCTAGTAGTATAATAAATGGGCTTTGAGAGATACGTGTTTATAAACGTGTGACAAAAAAGATTCATTAATTTAAAAAAACGAATTACTTTATTGAACAGAAGCGTCTAGAGAAAGTTATGTTCAATATTTTTACATCGTTTTCGAGATCTAATTACTTTGACCTGACAGGTTTTCTTGCATCCACTTTGTATGTCAACTGTTAGTGCCCTTCTGAAATGTAGGTACCTCACACAATTCTAAACTTTTGTCAAAATGTTTTCGTGTTCAAACTGTCAATTTATGGAATTCACTACCACCTAAAGTTCGTGTCAGTCAAGCTCTTGCTACTTTCAAAAAAAATCTGAAAAAACATTTTCTTGTTGCACTTACCTAATCAGTAAGTAAACTTTTTAATTTTAATACAATATTTTTGAATATGTGTTGCTAAGTTTAATGTCACAAGACTATTTATGATTATTATATCTATCTCAGATTAACAAGGGGAACCCCTTGTTAATCTGAGATATCTATACTATTTTCATTTTTTAATACATAATTACATTTTCCTTTCTTTGGATCAGCAAGAAGAAATCCCTTAACCATCTGCTTTAATTAAATTTTTATGTGTTTTTAATTATGTGAAATAAAGAGTTAAATAAATTACACCAAGTTTTTGTTTACATATTCCCAAGTGTTTCATATTACCAATTAATATTGCAGTTTAGTCAGTTTTGACTCTATATACCTACCTAATAAAGAGTAATATTTAAAGACAAAAAGAAAGTTATTTATATATCTTTTTTAGTAACATTTTTATATTATTATAAAGCAAACAATCACCTGGCTCACTAGATGGAAAGCAAAATCATCGTCTATAGTCACTATAGATGTTAATGGTCCGTGTGGCAAGATGACAATGCCACATGCATTAGTCTACCGGCTACCTAACCCTCCAAACCGGAACATGACAGTGACAAGCACTGACGCTAATGCAGCAGAAATAAGTAAGGCGGAGGCCACTACATGGCCGGGCAATGCGTTGCAGAACTCTATCACCTAGTAGTCACATCTCACTCGAGTATATGGTACCATACGTTGGACGAGACATTGTAGAACTCTACCTCCGAGTACAATCGGTAGTGACCCGTATCTATAGCAAATCCTTCAAATTTTACGAACTGCCTGACAGAATAGCAAATAGTAGGTGTATCTATTCCTTAAAGAGGGCCCGAACGAACACGGAGACAGGTTGGTATTTATCTTCTACCTAACCTTTTAAAGCTCACTATTTTTTTTTCATCACAACACAAAAATATATAACGCATAGTAGTTAGGTATGTATGGATCAAGGTAATAAAATAGAACAATAACAAAGAGATCTTACTCCTTATAATACAAAAATAAATATCATTTCGTTTTTTAAGGAATTTTCAATAAAGATACCTAAATATATTCCAAAAGTTGGCAGATTCAACGAGTAACAAACTCGTATATGAATAAAATGTGACAATAGTTATTTATTTAAATAATATATTTATCAAAATGTGTTAAATTCCATTATATTAATCAAAAACTTAAAAGCTCCGTTCAAAAACCTGTCTCCAAGGTGTCCCAAACGAAGTTTACGTACGTACTACGTAGTTCGAATATATATTCAAAGATGGCACTAGTGATGAATTTAAAAAGTTTTTTAACAGGTATAGATTTTTAGAAAATCATATTCTCTTGCTTTAAATGAAATTTTAATGCTCTAGAATTTTTTGATAACTATTAAAAAACTAGCTGACCCGACAAACGTTGTTTTGCCATTCATATTAGGAATCCATAGCGGACAAACAACGTGACACGTAATTTATAGTCTACGCCCTACGGGATTGTCCTTCCACGCAACCAAAATTGCATTAAACTTTATATGGTGGTTAAGTATTCTTAAATTTTCTATTTTTTCGAGCAATTTTCTTAATATTTTCTTTTATAAGAACCTTCTCCTTACAATTACAAACACAACAAAAAAACTTCCCGAAATTGGTCCAGCCATTCAGGCGTGATGTCGTGACCAAAGAAAATAGGGATTGATATTTATATATATAGATTTTCTATTTTACCGCGCAATTTTCTTAATATTTTCTTTTATAAGAACCTTCTCCTTACAATTACAAACACAAAAAAAAAATTACCGAAATTGGTCCAGCCATTCAGGCGTGATGTCGTGACCAAGGAAAATAGGGATTGATTTATATATATATATATATATATATATATATATATATATATATATATATATATATATATATATATATATATAGATTGAAAAGTATGGAATTCATATTAGCTATACTTATACCTTAACTTATTAGTTATATAATTATATTAGTAACATTACAGATGTTGCTTGTATAAAAATATAATTTTGTGTTACACGGGCCAAAATTGTCACCGTCATCGTCATTACTAGGTGATAACTTCTGTTAGATATGTCTCCCTTGGTTTTGTACGTACCTACCTTTCCTTTTCCTATCGCAATAAAGTAAGAGCTTGTTATTCGTGTTCTTGACAGCATAGGATGCTAGTATCATAGACATACGCAATAGGATAACAACCGTATTATACTAGCCCACCGATGGCAGCCTACCTATAGTGTTATAAGTTTCTATAAGCGTTAATTATCTTTTTTTCCATCGGGAGAGTCATCTGCTAACGTAATATCCTATAGGTAATTTTTTATAAAATTTAAAATGTTTTGAGCACTCAAACGACTACAAGTTGGCTTGCGCAAGTACGACCATATCTCGAACTTCAGAGCCCAGTTTAAGTTACTTCCTATTCGTCTTCGCAGGAATACTCATATTTTGTGTCTACTTTTTAGAATCCTCCTCAATACCTTCGTGAACGGTTCTCCTTTTTACAATCCCCTGATTATCCTTGTTTCAATTCTGTCCGTTTGTTATTGAAGTTTCCTGAATCTCATTCTCAAGCCTATTCTCGCTCTTTTAGTGTACAGGGCGTTAAGTTATGGAATTCACTCCCATTTCATGTTCGTGATAGCCCATCCCTACCAGTTTTTAAAAAACGATTAAGAAATCACTATCTGTCTTTCTCTTATAAAATTTAGTTATTTCTGTGTATAATTTTTATTTTTGTTATTTTTTATTTCATAGTTTCGTAAGTCATTCCCAGTTTTTTTGTTTTGCTTGTCTCATGTGTATTTTAACTTGAAGGTCTATTGTGCACAATGTCTGCTGTTTCTTTGTAATCGCTTCATAAGCTGGGTAGGCTGGAACAAATCTTTTTTACCTTAGAGATAGGTCTACATTTTGTACGTTTTTAGTTATATTTTTTCTTTGTAAAATCTTATAAGTTGTGCACAATAAAATATTAAATAAATAAAAAATAAATACAAATACTGTGACAATAAAATCTATTTTATTATAGGTACAGTTTTCTCGTTATTAAATGTAACTACATGATATATTTATCTAGTGGATTAATTAAATAAAAGAAGGCCACGTGGGATCTGTCAAATGTGTTGCCTATAGCTGACTACTATCTATACATATAATAAAATCGTAGAAAAATCAAAACTGTACATTGAATATTTTTTTAAAGAATTATTTGGGCGTGATCTACTATCGATATCGAAGCCAGAAATATAGTTTTTAGAATTTTTGTATGTTTGTCTGTTTGTATGTCCGGGCTAAACTCAAAAAGTACTGCATGGGTATACTTCAAATTTTGCATGAATATTACTAACGGGTCGGGTCAACATATAGGCTACATATTATCACGCTATCACCTACGGGGGACGAGCTGTGCGGAGTAAACGAATTCCGCGCGGACGAAAACGCGGGCAACAGCTAGTTTAACATAAGGGAGACAGAGCTTATTTTATGACTGTATTTAAATCTAGGAACAATATTTTAGGTAATAAAAGCAATAAATAGGATTATTACATTTTAATTGCTTTTTAATCTGCAGGCTCTACCTGCAAATACGGACGGAGTAACAATTGGTAAACAAATTGAAACTTTTGTAACATATGTGACAATCAGTTTTATAGTCATATTAAACTAAATATTTTATCAGTAATAATTTGTATTTACCTACTGAGTATATTAAAATCTTTTATAATTTTGAATGACTCAATATGAAAAATGAGATATAAATAAATTCGAAATAAGTTGGGAATGAAAGCCACTTCAGTAGTAACATACGCTCGTACCTATACTTAGGTAGCAGTTAAATACTGTAACTACATCGTATAATTAATTGTAAGTGTTTAAGTTAGTGAAAATCGCCTATGGTTTGATGATACTGGCTACAGTACCTAACCCGGGACGGGTTCGAATCCTGGATTGGGAAATTCGTTTTAAATAAGCTTTTTTTACCTTGTTCGAGACTGAACATGTACCTATATTCCATATTATCGACGGCATTTAGTGTTACACCATTTCATTGCAATATTTTAGTGAAAAATAAAAGTTTTATGGGTTGTCTTTTTTGAAAAATAAGACATTTGCTATTTTGCCAGGCGGTTTATAAAAGGCTATCTATTAACTACATCCATGTCTACTAGGTGGTAGTGTTCTGCAACATATCGCTCGAGTTTGGTACCACCCCCTTATTTATTTAATGCTTTATTGTACACAATTAAAAGAGAAGTAATACATAAAGACTTATTAAATTTTACCTCATATTCCTGTCGCAATAAAGTCAATGCTTGTCACAATCGTGTTCCAGTTTGGAGAGTAAGATAGCTGTTAACATGTGCGTGTGGAATTGCCATTCAGCCATATTGATAACAACACACTGTTTACATGTTGTGAGTATATAGGTGAGGTTGTCTTATTCTATCAGGAGAGTCATTTGCTAGTATGATTTAAAAAGTTTACAATGCCCTGACGATTCATACGCAAGCGAAACCAGTTGGCTGAAATTCTTTGTGAAGCATATACAATTCGTAGGTATGATTCGAATAAACTGTTGCGCTGGATGTGCAGGTACCCAATTTGATGATAAGTACTTTGGCAAACTATCACATCATGGGATTTAATTCCGGAGCTTAACTTGGGATAAGTACATTGTAGATACTACAATTACCCAACGCAATTATAAAAAATCACAAAGGCAATTTCGATCGATATATAATCATATTTTATGATAGTGGACTTATTAAATACATAATATTATTTCTAGTAAGGTTTAGAGAGAAAGACGACATCGTGTCTATAAACGATTTCGTCTTATTGTCTTAATGTTACTTATGCATTATGGTTATCTCTAGCAATCTAGAGATACGACCGCCTACAGTTTTCAAATGCGTTAATTATATCATGGACGTAATGGAAAGCTTTATATGTTTACGGCTTACCTACTTACTTTTCCAATCTTACTGCGAACGTGGTTAGTAACGACGTGTCTCTTCTTACGTGTCTCTTATTATATAAAATAAAACAAGAAATAAAAAAATATTTTATTCAAACTAAAATTTTTATTCTGTTGTTAAGCTCAAAAGAGATTTCACTGTTTAGTTTAAGGTCGAATTTCGGCCAGAGGGCGATCGCTAATATTATTAAATACATTACTTTTCTATCAATTAAAGCCTATAAAATGAAAAGGCAAGATTCTAAATAGACGTTAATCTTTTATACTCTTTACCTACTAGGCACCGAAAACCCAACATTACATAAAGACGGGCAATCGTAAAAAGTTATCGGCGCAGTTCAGGAAGTGCTCTTGGCGCCGGCATAGTTAACATGCTGTATTTGTTGTAGATACTTATATAAGTATTTAGGTGCTATTAACATAAAACTACATGAAAGGATGGAGAGTAACTAATGTTAATAAGCAAATGATTTTTTGTACCTACCTGTGTTAAAAAAATCCTTGGTGTTTTGACATACATTATTTCTTGCCGTTTGATCCGCAACCCTTTCGAAGATTAGTAAACTGTCTTTTCGCTAGGCATCTCGTGAAAAAGCTAATTCGCGTCACTAAAATCGTGACTTCTTTCTACAGTCCGTGCGCGAGCTCCGAGGAATCGGGGACTGAGGTAGGGGCCGGTGTGCTCTGTGTAATATCGACTAATTCACTGCACGTCAACATTCCGCAAAATTCTTCGGAGCTCGCGCGCGAACTGTAGGTGGTAGAGTTCTGCAACGTCTCACCTGGGTTTTTCACAAACACTTTACCTGTTTCTTCCGCAATGCTGTCAGTGTTGTGTTCCGGTTTTGAAGGTAATATAGCTGGTTAATTTATACATATGGCATTCCATTTGTGCTACCCGGATAGCAACGCACCATTCACAACTCTGGTGTCTATAGGCAATGACTGACTCTTTCCATCGAAAGAACCATCACCTTGTTTACTATCTTATAACCAATGGGTAGCGTTAGTTATATTTATATAATTAATGGTGTAAAAATATAACTTTTTAAGGTATAAGATAAATAATAAGATAACTTTATGAGGTAATAATACCTTTGTGGCTAAATTGTAAGTATCGGGCAGAAGTTTTTCGAATACTTACCTTACCTCCAAGCTGTATCATACCAGCAGCAAACATTATCATAAATTTCCGTAAGAATAATAGGAGGAGTCCCAGCAGAAATTTACATCAACTTATCACGATTGCAATAGCGTGATACCAGGAAACAACTGCGTTGAAAAAAGTGGAAATTTTGTTTTCAGTAGGTAGTTTCGTGGAAATTTCTAGATATATTCGCTAGATATATTCCCCTGCGTTGGTCCGGGATCCTTTGAAGAATAGACCATCTGCTGTTATGCCAGGCTATTCCTAACAGGTGAACGATTGACTATGTGTGTTCCTACCATCGTGACTACTAGGTGGTACAGTTCTGCATTGTCTCGCTCGGATCCGGTAGGTAAGGCCGTAGTTATCTATTCCTACTGTAATAGTGTCAGTGCTTGTCACTGTTGTTTTGAGTTGGAGGGTAAGGTAGCTGCTAATCTTATGCAAGTGACACTAAAAACCTGCCAAAAGGATAAAAACGTACTACTAACATATATATATATATATATATATATATATATATATATATATATATATATATATATATATATATATATATATATATATATATATATATATATATATATATATATAACCCGGGACCTCATATTTTGTGCCATACCTATTAGCTTATTAGACCAATCATCAATTTGATTATAACCAGGTAATATTGTACATAAATCATAAAAATAAATATTAATATTGAGGTAATAAAAATACCTATTTATGTATATACCTATACCCACCTATATATTCACCAACTTACTGAAGAAATAAAACCAATATTAATATACAAATAGCCAAATATAGACACATCTGTTTATATAAAATAAACACATGTGTCTATAAAAATATCTGTCACTTTTTGTACATTGCGTTATTTATATTTCTACTGAAGCGTATCGTTACCTATGGCAATCTAAATTACGACTGTTTATGCTATGTGGGTAAAAATAGAACCATAAATTTTTATTAATCATATTTGTTGAAGTTAAATGACTGTAGTATACTGACACAGTTAAAATTATTTACGTTGAATTATTTAAAAATATGATGAATAATATAAGCAAAAATAATGGTTCCATGAGAAATTTAATTTTAAATTAAATTCGAAGTTGTTTTTGTGCAACATTTCCATGAAATGTAATAGTTTTAGTTACAAGTTGTATCTATACATAGGTACAATCTGCAACTAGAATATCTACCAAGATTTGTACGTGTTAACCTAAAATAATATTTTACGAAGATTGAAAGTAACAATAAAACAAGTTAAAAACTAGTAATTTTTATTGTCATTATGAAAATATTGCGTAAATAAACATGTATTTTATTATAAAGTGTAGTCAAATAATACAAAATTTTATTAATTACAAAAACTTATTTAGATTACCTACTTTGAAATATGTATCTAGCTCGTAACATTTTGTCCACTTTACATTTAGAAATATTATAATGTTAAATTACACTTTTTTTTGATTAGGTAAAACTGGATACCTACATTTATAAAAGAAAAGTTTCTCAGTTTATGTATTAAATAAAAATTCTGTTCACTAAACTTAAGTGATCATGAAAATTGTAACACACATACCCAGTACTTATATCAAGAATAGCTTCATACACATTATATTACATTACTAAATTTTATAGCTGGTAATATCTTACTTTTATACGTTGTATAAAATTATTTTTATATTAAAGACAATGTAATCTTAATTTAATCTTTACTACATAACAATTAAATTTAAAACATTAACTACACAAAAAACTCTCATAAACATTTAAAATAGAGCAAGTGCAAATTCAAGAAATATTACAAGAAAAATCTTCGCAGCTGTCTTCAAGAAGAACGTTGGATAGTGTCATCTTCTGTTACGTATACTGAAGGTATACCGGAAAGAATGAGGCACTCAGGATACATTCAGTATACGTACAGAAGGCGACGCGATATCTTCTTATCCTGTTCTTGCTGAATCTGGAAAGTTTGGTAAGGTTTAAATTTATTCCTACTTTTAAGTATTATTTTCTAAGATAAACTTAAACCTATTTCAATATCATAAAACCTCACCAGCCGCAGTTGAAGCCGCAGCCGCAGCCGAATCAAGTCCTCAGGGAACACCACCTATAAAATAAAACAAACTATTTACAACCAATTCTAAGAATTTTCTCGGCAACGGGTTAGAGGGATAGTGGTACATAATTTCTTTTACACGAATACCATCTTTACAACATATTTATGTACCATAAAATAAATAACCACAGGTAAATTCTTTGCAAAATTATACTAAAAATGTATGCTTAACAATAAAACTATTGTTTGTACGAAGACCAATCGAATCGCTCGACTCTCGCAAAAGTGCAGGATTGGTTTGCAAAAATGATATTTGCAAATTTGTAACCGGTAGCTCACTGGGCATTATCTTTTACAGACTTTTAAGCGAACTAAGACCACAATAGCTTTGAGCCATTTGTCCACAGCTATTGTGTCACACTAAAGATAAATGACAAAAGGTTTGCCGTTTCGACCACCACTCATAAAAAATACTAAAGAATTTGCGTCAATGTGTGCGTGCTGTCAGACCCAAGCTCCGGAGGGATTGAATAGAGAGGATACGCAAGGGTGCATTATATTCGTAATTTATGACACTAGTAAGCAAAACACCGGGCCTTCGTAATAGACAACACGAAAAAACGATGTATCTGAATACGAAAAAAATTTAAGACACTGAGTTGAATTGGTAAAAATGTTTAGTCGCGCTAAGGAGATAAAACACGTGACTTACCGGTCGGTCAGCTGTTCGCGGCGTGTTGATAAGTAAACATTGGAAGATGTGGAGGGCGCGAGCGAGGAACGTGTGGCCAGGCTCGGCGTCTCCGGGCGTCTGTCGGTCTCAGTTCTGGCGTCGGGGCGCGCGTCCCGGCCCGACATCGATTACCGCCCTGCGGCGCGCGCCGCATCACGGGACGACTAATCCCGATGCAAGATTTCATTACATACTATGATCGTTGTTATTTGCACCCCGTAATGTTTTTTGATAGTTTACTTAGGTCCATGTTTATACTTTCTTTACATTAACGTGAATGTTTAATTTCGGTAGCTACTTTATATTCGATACGATGTTAAAACATTCGCCTTACAACTTGCCACCTGCTACGTTGGATAAAGAGTATAGATTGTATCTCATTTTGAAGAACAGGTACCGAAATTCTTTATAACATATTTAAGGAAGCTTTTCTTATAAAATAACTGAAGATAACGGTACATGGCTAGGTTAAAAAATGAAAGAAAACGTTTTTTAGATTGAATTCGCCGCAGTTTTTATTATTAATTTGAAATTCATTCTTTGGAGTTTCACCTATGTACTTATAGGTATTACAAAAATTACATTATTATTCAAAGACCTGCAGTTTTACAATATTTTACCTGGTTAAAAAATAGGCGTTCATAGAGCATTTGATGTGTCAAATCTAACAACTTACAACCCGTCCTATCTTTAACTATTAGTGTTATATGATAAGCGTATCACCCTTCTGTAAATAATAATTGATAATGATAAACATAATATTATGTTATATCCAAAATATGTGTATGCAGTACCAGCTATTTAGCATATAATGTTGCAACTTAATGATGATATCAAAGAAAATAACGGATGATATTATCATCAATCACGTTTCCTGATACCTCTAATCAGGAAATGTGATTACTCCTAGACAGCGATCCACCGATGTGAAACTGGAAGACTTACTTCTTTACTTACTTTATAAGTAGAAGTTTTTTGAATAGGTATCAATGCTGTTTAGAGGAAAAATTATAATATAGCTTCAGTTTACGGCGAATAATATAAATCCAATCGAACCACATTTTTTCGCCAATTATTTCTTAGATTTACAAGGATAGTATTAAAAAAAAACATATTTCTCTAAAATTAGGTAACGGTAATACCTCTAATGTGATCGGTGGTAAGTCTATTCAGAAACTACTTAGGTATATATTTTCCCATTTTTATATCTTAAGATAAGTAAATAAGCTGATAGCTTTCTTCGATGAAAGAGAAAATCTATCGCCTATACTTACACTAAAGATGTGAATGGTGCGAGGTGGCACTATTGAGTCAGGAATATGTTAAGCGCTACCAAATTTGGGCTAGACGTTGCAGAACTCTAGCACCTAGTAAACTCGTTGATAGTGACACGTTTGGCAATCGTTTGCTTTTTACTAAACTGCCTGGCAGAAAGGAAGGTTATCACGTAATGGTTTTATTTACCTGGTATAGCAAGAGACATTAAAGTTTGCAATATGTACCTAATACTTTTGCAATTTTGGTGAATTTAAATGATTATATATCTCGACTGGTAAAAGACTACCTACATAGTCAAAGAAAATGTTCAGTAATCGATTCTGATACAGAATAGGTAGATATATTATATACAGAAGAAAATAATACTTACTTTTTTTATATAAACTCCGGCATTGACATTATTTTGTATTTGATATTACTAAACTAAACTAAACTAAACTAATTTCGGTGACGTTTACTAGGTATACCTTTACTTTCTTTTTTATAAATTTTCATGTATTAAATAAATAGAGCAATTTACGATCATCTCTTTCAAAATGTACCGACAGTCATTTGCCATTCAAGTTATATAATTATTTGGAACAAAAAAATACACTTAAATGTGTGTACTTACCAATGTTAAAGTAGGTATTTATAATTGTATCAAAAGCTTCTTTCAGATTCTATTTGGTTTGATCCTTTGCCTTGTCCTAAAATGAAAAAAATACGTATATTTACTTAAACGTAAGATAGTAAACAATTGCGCGATTATTCTTATATTAAAAAAATCTTCCTACAAACAGTAGATAGAGATGTAACTAATACGTTGTTCCCGTAGTTGGTATGTAAAGCTTCGTGTACGTTTATCAGCTGCTTCTCTTTTTACCTAGAATAATATCATAGGGCTAATATCGGAATAAATGTGTAAAAGGGGGAAACTGACTAGCATTTCTTAACTTTTGGTCAGACACAAGTAGTGGTGATGTTTGCATTATGCTATTATGCTCGTTCCTTTTATTGACAAGTACGTAGTGGCTTTGCTGTAGGTACCATTGTGGTCTAGTGTTCTACATGTCAGTGTCGTTGTTAGTGCTAACCACATGAGGTCCCGGATTCGATTTCTGGGTCGGGCAATTCAAAAATGTGTTTTTTTTTCAGTTTTCTGATAAAAAAACACATTTTCTGGCATTAGGCTTGCCACCTATCACATTGTGAGACTAAGTATCTTCGACTATTTAGGGTGCACTGGTACCTCTGCCTATCTCTACGGGATCATGGGCGTGTAGGTATATATATTTTTTTATTGAAGAGATTTTGTGCAAAATGTTATCGTTTTAGGTCTTGATATAGGCAGTATTAAGTCAGTGAGTCAGAATAAGTTCCTTTTTATATATTGTACAGAAGTAGAAGGATACGTATAGGCAAAAAATGCAAAAGTAATTTTATTATGCATTTAAATAGACCCAAACACCTATATTATATCTATTGCTATAACTTTCTGGGAAAAGGGAAAATATATTCAAAAGCATTACAAAAAATTCTTCTAACTTTATATTTTTCTTCTTTAATTCATAATCTGTACTTATTAATTTATTTAATAATAATAAAAAAAGTTAATAAGAAAAGTTATTCTCGGGTATTAATTGACAATCATACCACTATAACTACGCATTGTTACTTTCCATTAGTAGATGCGGCAAAATGAGCGTAGGTAGGCAGGCACATATCACAAACAGGATCAAGCTGGTTTGTTAATGTTTAAAACTAACTTATCTATAGTGCTATAAAATCAACTTGCTATGTAATCTGTAACTATAAAAATAAAACTAAAAACAATTAAAACCTATGGTATGGTTTTAATGTAAAAGATGTTATAACGAACATTCCACTTTGCAGAAATATATTTCTGTAACGTTAAAAACATGCATCCTCAGAGATGGTCTTAAAAGGTACAATACCTTTTAAGACCATCTCTGAGAATGCATGTTTACTTCAATATATATTAACGATATAAAACTTTACGCTACTTTAAACGGTCGTATTTATTTGGACTAAGCAACGTGTAATACGCTTTACGGTTCTTCGACGATTGCAATAGAGTTCCTCCTCCTACAGCAGTTCCTACAGTGATAGTGAAATTAGCGGCGCTCTATCGCTGTAGATGTGTACAGGTAACATTGAATTTCAACATACGAGTATATAAACGATATCGTACTTTACGGTGCTTTAAACTTTCATATTAATTTGCAGTAAGTAATGTGTATATGTTTTAGGTAGAGTTCACTGGCAATATCGATAGAGTGTCGTTCGCACACTCTACTACTTGAAAGATCTATAGGTTTGTACGACTCTTATTTTATACTGTTTCTATTTTTATCACATAAGTTATCTTCTTCTATATATTAATATGTGAAAAAAAATCTTTTTTTCACATATTAATATATCTTCTCTCTCTTTGGATCTTTAGAAATAGCTACATTAAAAAAATAAACTTTACACACACTACACTCATGGTAATACTTATACACACATGTACATATATTATTTTCTATACAGTTAAAGTCTATTATCAGATTTAAAATAATATTTTTTTGTTAATCTATGGTTGAATTTCGCGGTCGCGAAGGCGGTCGCTAGTAGTATACCTATATAATTCCATGTTGGGGATTACAAAATAGTGAATGTAATTTTGCTAAAGTTATTGCTAATGGTAGGCACATATTGCCATTTTATTAATAAACGTGCATTAACCACACTGTAATTTACTGCTGTCACTTATTTTTTTTAAGACAGTTAACGTACATATATAATTAAGTTACCTATGTATATGGAATCATAGCTCAAATCATCAGAAATATCAGTTTTTAATATCAGGAACTTAATTTTATAAGCACAAAAGTACCGAAAATTTTATGTAAAGTGTTTAGTCCTTTAAATATAATTTATTACTTTAATTTTCTAATTCATTAGCACGCAATTTGTAAAGTTATGTCTTCTATAATTTTGTGACTGTTTCATTCGACAGCTGGTGAGAGATTGAATAATGAATAGTGAACACAGAGTAAATTTTAATGGGTGGAGCCCAAAATAGTATAAAAAATTAAGAACATGGTGACATGCATTACTAGACAGTAGACACGCCTGATTTATTTGTGATATCGTGGGGAGGTGCGTTTGCGCATGTGTGTAACTCTATCATATTTGTTGTTTATGTGTGCTAGGCCTTACATGTGTGTATCTTTATTATCTTGTAATTGTGTGTGAGGTTTGTGCGTATGTGCGTATGCGTCTGTTTGTGATAGTCTGCAAGGGCGCGAGATAATTATCTTCTTTACATGTGTGTGTATTTGCTACATTGATTGTTGGGCATTACAATTGATTAATAATTTTTGTTTGTGGGTGCGCATCTATTATGTGCACTATTATGTTATCAAGGCCAAGAACAATAATATAGGGATAAAGAGCAATTATTTATTAATTATTGTTTTCAAATGTCTAATAAATATACTGGCATACCCTTTAAATGTAATAATCATTATCAAAATTTAAAAAGTTACGACTATATTAAATTCAGCTAAATAGTTTTGTAAAATTAGTTCTAAAAATATGTTTTTCTTTATGTGTTTTCAAGGTGAGTTATAAATTTTACTTAAACTACCTAATAGATAGTTACAAGTGCATTACGAGAGGCCGTACCACTTTGAGATATCCCACAATAAAATGTTCAAATAAAAAATGTCACATGAGCAGCAATTTTTAAAGATAGATTCTAATAATTCATATAAATGTATCCGAGACACATTAGTACCTAATCATGGACCAAATAAAAAAGTGTTTTACACAAAATACATTCATAAATTGTCTTAGAAGAACATGCAACTTATAGATACAATCAGCGTCACATAACCAAGAAGTATTTTTTACATTGCACGATAGCAAACAAGCAAATGGCTCTTCTGATAGAAAGACTTAGGTAATCCAAATTCCCCAAGGTATTAACTGGACTTTGCTTTCCGTGTAGCAAGAAGGTAAAAGTTTACCGGCTTCCTTACACTTTACAGCTTTTAAAAGGTGAGCAATGACTACATGTGGCACAGCGATGATCCTATTACCACCACAAACAACAACAACACAGATACTGAATTAATAACTATTTTGAAGAAGAAAAAAAAACAGTCATCGAGTCTACTAGTTAGAGTTTTTGCAAACGCCCCGATGTGGTATGCCGCAATAACATCAATGGGTAAAATTGGTGTTTTGGTTGGCACAGTCATATAACCGACAAAAAAATATAACCGACACACTTATGCATGTAAATCAAAGTCAAATTGTTATATTCAAATTAACCTTTACAGGCACTTTGATATTTTTTCTTTGATAGCGTCTCTACTATATTTTATTTTTAATTCTTTCTGCGAAAAGTAGATGACTCTACTAATGAAATAGATAACCATCGCTTCTAAACACCAAATAAGTTAACAGTGCATTGTTATCCGCTTGACAACGTAAGAATGCTTCATGCATAATTTTACCGGCATCCAAAATCTAAACATGTTAGCGCGCTCGACGCTATCATATATTACTGTTATAGTAATAGGTAAGGTAAAGGTGCTAAACCCGAGTGGGAAGTTGCAGAACTCTACTACCTAATTAGTAGTCACAATATTAGTGACACGTATTATAGTAGGTAGCCCAACACTCTAAATGTGTAGTTACTCGAGAGTCATAGGGATCTATTAGATTTTATAAATCAAATCATAGAAAAAACAGAAGGTTATATAATGTTTTTCATTTCAATGGTTGGGAAAAAATCTACAGTTAAAAAAATGTGAAAAAAAACCGTGACATGGAAACAGTGAAGCGCATCAGATTATGGTATGGTTGGTTTATTGCCAACTAAAATTTAGAAAATCTGACACTTCAAATGTAGCGTAAGGGAGTGGGAGGGTCACAAGGTTGCAAAGAAAACGTTGTCTTGAAATTCTCGAGCGCGTTTGAATTTTCTTTTTATATAAGAGGAAATGATATAAAAACAACAAAAAAATATATATAATCTGACAATTTCCACGAGCCGGAGTTGCCACAAACATTGTGATAGGTAAGTAGGTAGTAAAGCTCTGTGTGTTATCTAGTTAAGGTTCTTCTGCAAGCCCTTTACGGTATAGGTGCCTTACAGATTGTTATCATAACATTAAACATTACTTCCTTAGTTGTAGAGTTTAGCAACGTCTGACCTGTTCTTGAAAACATCACATTAACTTTTTTGATGACGATCTGAGCCAGTGGTGTTTTTATTGGTTTGATTCTTGAATCGGGCATGGGCTATTTTTTCGGATTTGTTCCTGAAATATCAACTCGAATCCTAATGATGTTAGTATCCACACTCCTCGTATAAACATACAAAACTCGGTCCCAGCTATCGCAAGAAACTAGCTATAGTTGCTCGTTATCAGGTCGGTGGAATGCCACATTGGGGACTATCTTTCAAAACCGCAACCGTCAAACTAGTCTATGGTAGTAATCGTTACGTCTATTGACGTTTGCTTCACTCTGCCTATTTCGAAAGGGACCTGGCATGATGACATTAAAGACACTAAATACACCAGTGAATCTTGGAAATTTTGCGTGTCATAAATTAGCTGACTTAGACGTTTATAATTAAAATTCGATGTGAAATAAACAATAAGGTAAGTATATGTATGTATATATTTTTTGTTTTATAACAAGAAACTTGCTTTTTTATATTTGAAGATTCAAACCTACCAAAAAGCGCGTACCTACTTAGGTAGGTGTACGTATAAAAAAACACGTATTTACTATTATTTTTTTAATAATTGTGTTTATCTAGGTACCTATCTACTGACAAGTACACAAAACTTTTGAAAATGTTGGCTTGAAACTTTTGATTATTAAACAAAACTCAAGACAAAAAATAGGTACATTTTTCTAGGTTAAAAAGTAGCCTATTAATTTATACTAGGATTACATACTGGGCAAGGACTACTAGAAAATTTAATTTCAACAGTATTCATACATTTGTTTGTTTGTCTAAGACAAAAATGCTTCGAAAATAAAAAAAATTGTAAACGTACATACACAAACTTTCGCATTTATTATATAAGTGAGATTTAGTATGTTAAAATACATTTTAATCCCCGTACGTGCATATATGCAGTGTGGAATTTCACTGCACATTTGTAGGGGGCCTTTGATCTCAACTTTGTTATGGCGGGTGCGCGGGCGGCAATAAATTGAAGTAATTTAACAGCAAACCGGGATCAATAATTCTGCCAACAGTGAGTTATGTATTAAAGAACATTGATATCAATAATTTATACAGCTTTTATCGCTGTATGATTGTTTTACAGTCGGATTGTATTATCATGACTTATAAGCACCTGTCGTATGCAATTTCTTTCATATATCACAAGATTACAAACAAATGACTAATATATGTAATATATAATGCAAGATTGCTAATGTAAATACGGGCTTTAGTATCACAGATTTAACAATAACTTAATATATAATATAGGTAAGTACAGTACGGCTATGTGTTGCTTACAAAGCTGGTTGTAGCTGATACGGCTAACGTTATTCTGCATAAGATTATTTATAGTGAATATTTTGGTGGGGTTGAAATTTGGGGCTATACGTATTTTATGGTGTCAAATAAAAAAATAGTAAAAAAGTTTTTTTTAAAAAAGCTCGTACCGAACATTTATACAAAAAATATATATATCTGTAAAAGGGTCACCCTACAGGCCATCTCTGAATCTTCCCGCTAAATTAATGTATTTTAAGCTCAAAGGAGTAAAAAATAAGCATATTTGAGCTTTTCAGCTCAAAAATTTAATTTGCTAAAAATGGCAGTGCATTGATTTTTGTAAAGCTGTATATTTTGGAAACGATGACGAATTTTGATCTTTCGAATGGCATTCAACTCAATTTTTGAGATCTAAAAATATTGCTTTAGCTAAATAATTGCAAAATTTCGAAGCAATGTTAAAAAACTGTTTATTCATAAATTTTCGTTTTTGATAAATTTCAAAAAAGTTACCAGTTTTGATCTAATTAACGATATTTGACGCAATGTTTTAAAGAGAAAAGCGGATTCGTTTTTAAGTCAATCGGTGTATTAGCTTAAAAGCTATTTCTAAAATATTAAGTACCTAAGTTTGCTAAGAACAACGTAATTTTAATATTTGAAAAGCGGTAATTTCTGAAAATTAAATTCTGTTTTGATCCGGCATTCAACGTAGTTTTTTTTAGTAGATACTAAAATATCGTAGAATACCAAAAAGAGATTGGGTAAAAAATTTCGAATACCTAAGTGTTGAAAAAAAAATTTTTCAAAATTTTTCGTCAAAGATTAGGTACCTACATACTCCCGAATGGATAAATCGACTTTGATGCAATTTAATTTGACACTCAATCGATAGATACATTAATCTGGAATAGGTATTTACAAAAAATATACATAAAATTATTTTTGAGGTTTTTTCAAAATTTCTTAAAATCTCCTGGGCCTACTTGGTTCAAATTTTTAGGAAGTACAAGTTGAGTGAAATCTAATTGAATGCTATCAACAGCATTTCGATCGTTGTTCGTTGTGAGATGTTTACATACACACACATACATACATACATACAGACATACTGAAGTCATCGTGAAAATATTCAAAAAAGGTTCTTAAGACCTCAGAATGTGAAGGTCTGGTGAAAACTCGATTTTCGAAAATCGGGGCAAAATCAGGAACTTCTTTTTCTACATAGGTACGTAGCAGGAAGTTAAAAATTATAAAAAATTGTCAAGCCGTTGCAGAGGACTGACACAGTGACATGAGATTTTTACATACCTATTAGATTATTAATGCGGCTAATAAGATAGGTAATGTGTACCTACGTAGTGTACAGCCGTAAAATTTAATTACAAAAAAAATGTTAGCAGAATCAATCGGCACTATTTGAAATTACATTGTTGCGAGATACAAGGCTGACAAACACTGACACGACGGATCAACACTTTGCAGACAATAAGCTTAAATATATTAGAAGGTAGTAGGTAACCGGTAGTTATAAGAACGATTTATAATTTCAAAATACCCACCTTTATATATACCTACCTCTATTCTCCTATTAGTATTTTAAAACTAAAATGTTGGCTTCAATGGAGACTAGCCGATTTCGAACAGAAATTTAAGTTTGGGTTCAATATCAATGGGGGGCCATTCATAAACTACAGAACACAAATTTTAGGGGTTTTGTATCCCCTCCTCCTTGTACCATCTCCTCGTCACAGGTTAGGTATCACATTTGTGAAATCCGTTCCTCCCTGGTGTGACGTAACACGTTTTTCAATTTTATTATATTATTATTCCCCCGTGTTGGTTCCGAGCTCCTTTGAAGAATAGGCCAACTGCCGTTCTGCCAGGCAGGCCGTAAAAGGCGACTTATTGGGTATGCGAGTCACTACCATCGTGGCTACTAGGTGGTAGAGTTCTGTAATATCTCGCCAGGGTCTAGTACCACCGCCTTGCTTATTCCTGCCGCAATAGCGTCAATGTTTGTCGCTGTCGTATTCCAGTTTGAAGGGTAAGGTAGCCGGTAAACTTATGCATGTGGCATTAAACCTCGCCACAAGATAGCAACGCACCATTAACACCTTTGGTGCCTATAGGCGATGGTTGACTCTTTCCATCAGAAGACCCATCTGCTTGTTTGTTATCTTATGACATAAAAAAAATTATTAGATTTTCCCAATTTACACTCGCCTAGCTAACCTACCTAAGCCTTATAAATATACCTAGATCGAGTTTGTAATATTTTTATTTTTTTGTTAACATATAAATTTTGCATTTCGAACTTTATCATGTGATGTCACAAAACTTATGTCACATAATGTCATTTTTCGTTAACTGACCCCTACTCCTCACTCCCCGCTTAACATGTGACATAATATAGGTATGCCTGTCCTCTGATGAAATGCTTAAAGAGGAATTACTTCAACATTTATATTTTTATCGCAGCCAAATTGACGTCCGTTTCATCTGTAACTTCCAGTGCTTTATAATCATGTCCTACTGAAAGCTCTAATAAAAGTTTTAATAACCGCATTGTTATCTTTTACTCACCGGAGATAAATACTTACAGTAAGTCTTCTTTGAACCTATTTTCAGGTAGGTACATAAGATCAATTGTTTTTATTCACATATGACATTTAATAAACAGGGGTCGTAAATACAATAAAAGTTTTGGCCTATATATATTTACACAACTTCGTACTACGTTAATACGATGCTTCTGTCTAAACTGCGATAGCAATGTTATTTTTTTTACAGCTGACGAATTCACATTTTTTATTAGGACAAGCAACTTAAGCCGCTTAAGATCTAAGAAGGAGAGACCAGGTCAAATAATTTATTATGTACCTATGAAAAACTGTTTATTCACAAAACTAATCTAAAGTTTTTTTTTATGTAGTTACATGTTAGGTACTTCCACAAAAATGTAAAAATTAAAACATGAAATTATTTATTACTAGGCAGGTAGGTAATAAATAGATTATAAAGATTGATGTGAATTTTATTGAAAAAAAAAAACATCTCTATTATAGTTCTAAGCAAAAATCCTTTATTATAAAATAATTAAAGTTTAAGCTATTGGTATGGGTATAGGTACCTATATTTAATCAGTCTTTATGTATTTTTGACACATTATTTTACGATCATAGTTTGTCGGATTATAAGTTGTACCTACAGCTACAGTTTTGTTAATAGATAGGCAGGTAGGTCTTAGCCAAGATCGTCAATTTGTAAATTAATTCCCAAGGACCTACCACATTTAGGTTCTAATAGCTAGATTTAGGACTTTATGTCTCTGGTTCTGTCAGCTTTTATTTAAACAATATTCTTATTTGAATACATCTCTCTATAAGTACCTAGATTAGCTTACAAAAACATCAGTTTAACATAGCTTAAAATTCTTAAAAAAAATACCCGTTAATATATTTTAATGGAAACAATTGAAAATAAACTAACTTTTCATTTTACGACACAAAAATATTGTTAATTATACCGACCTAATCAAATAAAAACAAAACTTACCTCGTCAGTTTATCCTCGGTTGAAACAATTTTATTATCACATAAATATGTACCAAAATTCGCCTTTTTCTTAATTTATGTCCAATATTTTTTTAATAAATAAAGCTGCCTTTGTTTTATTCAAAATATACACGTTATTGTAACAGAAAGATAAATAGTAGTTTAACATTAGGCCTAACCAGGAAGGCGGCGGCAACGTACCGACGGCGGCCATCTTGTGGCGCTACCGTCGCGTCTGATCGAGCTCTCATTGGCCGAGTGACGTCACCTACGCCATGACGGTCGACCATCTCAGCCAAAGAGCAAACCAAATCATGCATAAATATTTGTAAAGTAGTCCTTACGTGGTTGTGATAAGGAATATAATGAACTCTATGCCAGTTTGTGAATTTAGTATATTATGCATCTATGCCTCTCAACCCGCATTCCTTTATTTCGGCTTATCGTTTTAGAACCTTTTAGGATGCTCCCTAATCGGCCCAAGGGGGACGCTTAAAATCTCAAGTGATTGACGACGACGTGTCAAGTGATAACATTAGACCACAAAGCATCAAGTATAAAGATGTTGAGATACATTTTTATGATTTTAGATAGGTTAATACCATCTACATTACCCACTTTGTGTTACTTAACAGATAGTTATTGAGACAATCCTTCGATTTGAAATTAAATTAAAAACTGACTATTTATTTTACCAGTAGTGTGGTCTACTTAGCGACCTTGACTAAACAATCGATGGGTTTCCGGTTTAATTCCCTACAAGAATAACCGTTATTTGCATAGGTATGTAAGTATTTTGTGGTTTTATAAATATTTTGGTGGATTTATAAATAAACTACCTAATTACCAACCTACCTAACAATTAACTATTAACTACACGGCACTAGTATTTGAATCAACGTAAATTATCTATCAAAAATATTTGGTCTACAGTATAATTAGATGACCTACCTAACCTACCTAGACCTACTGATTTAAATGACAAAAAACGCAGAATTTTATCAATGCTACTATTATTTTGTCCAGAATTTCATGGCTTAAGTTTTTTAAATTATTAAAACGAGCTACTGGGATATATACCTACCTAAGTAGGTAGTTAGTAATAAAATGGTCAAATACGTAGAAGTTTTTCTACCAACCTAGATATCCATTTTACTTGTGTTTAAGTCGCGTTCAATCCCATTTATCTTAAAGTTTTAGCAAATAATTAAGTGATTAAATAGCTAATCCTTTGATATAATTAACATCATTTTATCTAATTAATTAAAATTATTCACTATTTTATTAAAATCACTTAGTAGGTACCTTATACGTTAATACACAGGTAGGTATCTATAATGAATATTTGTACCTACCTACCTATCTTTGAGTATGTAGGAACATAATAGGTAAACTTAGGTATATATTTACTTGTAAGTCAACCACATCTATCTATCATATCTATCTACCCGTTATTATTGTAATTGCAAATTTCATTAAAATTACATTGGTCAATATAAAGTGGCTTGCTTTAAAAGAACATAACAATTTAAATCGATACTTTTCTTTCTCTAGTCTCTACATATCTCTAAAGGTTTTAGCAAGTCACAAAACTTGTATCGACTGTAGGTAGGTATGTTGAGATGACTGGTATTTTAAATATACCTACACATACCTTAGATAAATAGATCTTACCTTAAATAGATAGCAATGTTATTAGTTAGCTATTATAAAAACTTGATTGGTCGAATCTATATGGCCACTTTGTTACATCTTAGTTTGCACTTTTAATTCTCACAATAAAAGAAACAAATGGGGTCTGAGTCAAGGGATTACGTGCTAACTTATAAATGCTGAGCTCAAATTCTACCTATAATCTGCAAATTTGCTATTGTATGATATAAAAAATTCATGTAAAATAAAATGCTTTTATAAGTAAGGATCTGACATACCTACATCTTGCTTTATCTCTTAGTTGTATACATTCAATAGGTAAGTTATTTTGCTGATGTTACAAAGTTTAGGTACCTACTTGTCCTAGATTCGGTCTACAGAAAGAACGATTTGTTTTTCAAATGTTTGACAATGACCTAAAATAGTATAGTAAAACTATTTGAGACCGATAATTTTTGATAACTTTAATAGATATAAATTTCTGATATAACGTTTCTGATTCATGCATAGTCGCTGTTTACTGTATTTCTGCCTTCTAATTATTTCTTTGATTAATGGACATAAATAGGTATCACCTAAGAGATGAACGAAAGCGTACCTAATATCTATAATTACCTAAGAATGTTACCGCCTACTTTATAGCTTTCATTTGAATGAGCTTTAATAAACTGTTCTTTTAATGATAAAAACGTAATATCGCGTGCAATGCCATAGATACGGCTATTGTTTTTTTGCTTAGGTATGAAGTTCTGTTAAGCCTGGCATGGAAATTTAATAGTTGTCTCAGCATTCCAATAGAGCTATGGGAGCGACAAATACTAACGCCATGACGACGTAGTGATTGACCCAGGTATATTATATAGAATTTCATCTCAATTTTGAAAAAAAAAGATCGTAGGTAAAATCCTTTTTAGCTAAAATAAAAAGCCGAGAAGTAAGTGAGTTGCGTTCGGTATTAGGTAGGTACATTATAACGACCGTCCCTTGCACCAAATTAAATTTGAAACATAAAAAGTATGCAAATGAAATATAGTTTCAATAGCGACAAATAAATAGGCGAGGGAAATGATAAAGGTGAAATATACCATCACTATTTATGGTCACACGCAAACGTCAAATGGAAATTATTTATCACAACAAAATTACTGGTACCAGTCTAATAAAGTCCTGTCATATTTTTATCCTAAATAATTAAAACACCCGTGTGCCACAACTGTATCTGGCTTTATAATGCCGCCTGTAATCTTTTTCTTTTTCTTACAATTTATTGTTATGAAAATTGGAATAGAGATGGTTGAAGGGCCAAGGGATACACGCATCTGTTGCTCAGTTTATTTATGTGATTGGTCTACAGATTAACTTCGTTTAAACATGTAATTTTTTATCTGAAATCGCCAATTTATGATTATCATCGTATGAAACTAATCAGGGGAATATACTTCCATTTATTTATTTCATACCTACATACCTACCTAAAATTTTAAACATCACTTATTATTTGAGGAGCTAATAATGGTACCTAAGGTATTTAATAACAAACATAACAGAACAATAGCATATTTACGTGAAATTACAATGACTTACGAGTAATAATAGTATACGTAATGGCATGAAGCGTGCACCAAATACACAGTAGCTTTGCACTTGTTATTTTTCCTTAGATCGAGGTCATTGCACTTACTATTTTTAGACTGTGTCAAGTATCCTTAATTCCAGTGGATAAGACTTGAATTCGAGCATTTGACTAGCTGTATCTATATAGGTGATCGCAGATGCAGATACTGTGACGTTGTATGACATGTGACCTTGGCCTAACGCATGACGAATTCCGTCCTTGTGGGGACGCCGACTTTAGATAAATATGTTAGTTACTTACCTAGCGTCTAGCTTAATCTTACGCGTGTTTAAATATGTAAATAGGCTTTGATAGTATTTCTGGCCTTTATAAAAAAGATGATATCGTTGAAATACTTTAAAAAACAAGTTTGTAACATTTTTCATTTTTTTAAATAGACTTGTAATTATTAGATTTAGGGTTCCAAAGTAAAATAGGAACCCTTATAGTTTCGCTACGTCCGTTCGTCCATCCATCCGCAATCTAGCGCAGAGATTCTTAATTACTACTAATCAGCTATAATTTGACATATTTTCTTAGGGTAGCTCCTCTAGGTACCTATATGTAAAGTGGAGATGTTATTTTTTTCTCGTTTGGCGTATAGTGTGGTAGGCTAAACTTGTAGGGTATCGTTGGATAGGTTTTTAGACATATACCTACATTTAGGCATATACATACCTATACATTAGAATAAAAAAATTTGCATGCTACCTATAGCGAAATTGGCTAGTTCACTAACATAAGTTAAAAGATCTTGTTACCCTATTTCAGCCAAATAATAAAATTTAATTTAATTTTAATTTAATTTAGAAAATATTGTAAGTTTTGAAAACAATTTTTCGATTAAGAGACCTGCTTGTAAAATATTGAGCTTTAAAATGATAATTTTTGTTAGTGTCGAGTGTCCCCCAGCCCCCTTTGCCAGGTAAACGGTTGGTTTTGGGGGAAGGAAAAAATCACGGCATTAGTAAAAAAAATATAATGTAGTTAAAAGAATAAATTATCATGACTTGAAGGCTTTTCAAGTTTTTGGGTAAGTAATAGTCGAATAACTTATAATTATAGGTACTTACTTGGAAAAGTTTTTGTAGGCTGTGAACCTGTGGTGCGGATATATCCGCCATTGGAGTTAAATAGGTTAAATGTTCATATCATCAAACAATAAATGCCCTCTTCCTAGTTCGCGTTATTGTGATGAGCAACTTCGGAACCCTTTATTTCGCGTGGCCACACACGCACTTTATCAATTTTTTATTGCTTTATTAAAAAAATGTAAGAGTATTTATGAATTAATCTGCGTAACAGGTAGGTACTATTAGACTATAAGAAGAATGGTCACTCGTATTTTAGTGTTATTTGTAATCGCCAGCCACGAATAACAATAAAATATTTTGCGGCTTAACGTAATTTTGCATATGACAATCGATTATATCAGACGTATCATAGACAATATATCAACTAGGTATAATATAAATAATTCACCTCAACTAAAAGTATAAAATTTATTTTGATCTAAGCGAGTGGGTCATCGTAATTAAGCCTATCGAAAAAAATGTTAAAATTTGTTGCTGTTATATCCGCCTAGAAGGGTAGAGTAGCCGGAAATCTTATGAATATGGGTCTATAATCTAGCGTATACTTATAGTAATATAGAACGCTCTTTAAAATCTTTCGGTAGAATTTAATTAGAGGTTAGAGGTAAAGGTTAATACCACCGCCTTACCTGCCCTTAACTTCCCCAAATACGTCGGTGCTTGTCACTGTCGTGTTCTTGTTTAGAGGGCAGGGTAATCGGTAAGTAATATGTATGGAATTACATCTCGCCAGTCAGATGGCAACGCTTGATAATATATATGGTGTATTTAGGCGATAGTTATATATTTAAATCAGGAGAGCCGTCTACTTGCTTGTAAACTAATGATATAAAGAAGTATATGTAAAACGGTTATCCCTGCAGGCTATCCCTGAAACTTCACGCTAAATTGAAGTGTTTTAAGCTTAAAACAAAAACTATACCTACCTATGCATAGATTTTTGAGCTCAAAGAGTCCAAAAATTTTAAGATTGTAAATTTTTGAAAATATGTATATTTTTAAAAATATGTGTATTTGAAGAATTGTTAAAAAAAATACTTTTTCATCAATTTTTCACATTGTTATACCTCGAACGAATTAACCGATTTTGTCCAATTTACGGTATTTGACGCAGTTTTTTAAAAAGAAAAGCTGGTTAGAGTTTTAAGTTAATCAGTGTATTAGCCTAAAAGTTATTTTAAAAATAATGAGATAGTTTTCTGGAAACAGTAAAATATGAATGTTTAAAATGCTGTAACTTTTGAAGGTTAAAAAAGTTATGTCAAAAAACACTTGTTTAATAATGTTTCGTCAACGAGTATTCCCGAACGGATAAACCGATTATGATGAAATTTGTGCATTCGACATAATTTATTAAGGAATAAAGCTGATTAGAATGTGTACTCAATCGGTACATTAATCTGGAAGTTATATTAAATAAATGCTGTTTCACCAAAATTTGTTTTTGAGGTTTTTTTAAATTTTTAAAAATCTCCTGGACCGAGTTGGTTCAAATTTCCAGAAAGTCTAAGTTGAGTTAAATCCAATCGAATGCAGATCATCATCTGAGTTTCGATCAGTCAAGCCGTTCAAAATTTATGAGATGTTTACACACACACACCCACACACACGCACACACACACCCACACACTCACACCGCACACACCACACACACATACACATACACACACACACACATATATTTATACATATACATACATATCTTCATACATACAGACATACTTATGTCATCATGAAAATAGTCAGGAAACGTTACCAGGACCACAAAGTGTGAAGATCTGGTGAAAACTCGATTTTCGATGATTGCAGAACAGTTCCTGTGTAGGTACATGCGATAGCAATATTTTATCACCAGAAGAGATGTCTGTTTATTTGCTGTTAAAAAATTATAAGGATTTTAACAAATTTTCTTAAAGCCATTATTTTTAAATTATTTTGGTATTAAATAAAATTAGCTAGTATAAGAAAAAAAATATTAAATTGATTTAAAAACCAAATAATAATTTATGTATAAGTATTGACCAAGAATAATATATAATATATTGGTGAAATAACATTAAATATTAAACATAACTTTAAAAGACATATTTATGATAAACCATACGTCAAATGGTTTCACACTACAATTGTACAACCACAAAAAAACAGTATAAAACGTCTAATAATGTGCTTATATTCTAAGAGCTAACGCGGTTTTTTCATTAAATATTTGAATAAATTAAAAAATCATAAAGAACTGACACGTGTATTAAAAATCGTTTGGTAAAACAAATGTTACCTATATTTATTTGCTTTACAAAGAACAGAAAAATTAGGATTTTTCTGTCAGAAAAAGGAGGATATTTCTTATGTATGTTTCCTGATTACTCAAAGGTGTTTCACCTATTTTAAAAGAATATTTCCTTACTAGCTGTTGCCCACGACTTCATCCGCGCGGACTTCGTTTACTCCGCACAGCTTCTCCCCCTTAGGTGATAGCGTGAATATTCATGCAAAATTTGAAGTAAATCCATGGAGTACTTTTTGAGTTTACCCCGGACATACATACAGATAAACAGACGAAAATTCTAAAAACTATATTTTTGGCTTCGATATCGATTGAAGATCACGCCCCAAGTATTCTTTTAAAAAAATATTTAATGTAGAGTTTTGACGTTTCTACGATTTTATTATATGTATAGATTTGAGAGGACATATTTTTCATTTGATCCCATATATATACGGTGAAGATATGATCGAGGGCTTCAGTGATACAGGAGATTGGGAGGCGGTTCTTGCAGTTTTACTGCATTTAAATTATAGCCTTAGCCCTTTGCCAGACACTTTGTAATCATAGAAGAAAGAAGTAAGCTGGTACCGTTGTAGCCCCTCGGCGATGGAGATCTGTTATGATTAACCCGGATGAGGCACCACTGCCTTATTTATTACTGAAACCATACCGCCAGCGTTTGTCACTGTTGAATTCCGACTTAAGATGGTTGGTTGCCAGTAAATTTCTCTTAGTATTAGAAGAGATGCTTGCATGTAGATATGTTACCATGGTAAATAATTTAATTATGTTTTGCATTGACTAAAATAGTGTATAAAATAGTGTTCTATTCTAATAATTCTAAATTCTAAACTGGTGATGGTACAACGAATAAATGTTGGTAACTCGCAATTTGGCATTTCACAAATTATTTAAAAAAAATATTTACTCACATATACCAGAGGCATCGTCAATTATTAAAGAACCTAAAAATATAACCTAACCTAATATGTATGAACCTAATATGTATATACATATTTATGAGTTGTTTAATTCGTTAATTAATTCTTTTATATAATAATCCTGTTATTTAATTCGATTAAAACTAGTATTGTGTAAAATCTTAAGATGAAGATCGAAAAGAAATCTTATTGAGCTCTTGGGCTATATAATATTTAGTATGTAGGTACTAGGTGAGCGTTCGTACAACATTGTAATAATGTAGAGCCGATATCGATTCACTTATACTTACTTATAGGGACGTTCGTACGTATCAGATAATGTGTACCTACCTACCTACGATCTTATAATCGTGGGTGGCACATCAAGTTTATTCATGAAAATATACGGTAAAATACATTTTGCTGTTAGTTAACAGGTACTAGATTCTACTTAACATTTTAGCATTAAGTTATAAAACCAATATAATTTATAATTTATGATCAATAAAGTGCCTTACCATAACAATTTAGATTAGATTAATAATTTAAGAAACTAAGTCTTATTAGTATTTCAATTAATATTTTATCCATAAAAATTTCACTTAATCAAGATTGTTAAGCAAATTGACACTACTTATGGGCTGATAAGCAGACAATCGGGGTGAAAAGTGTGTATTATCCATTTAACCTGATTTTCCATGAATGGCAGTATATTTATTAAAAAGTACATTCAGATTACTCTGATACTCTTTTTCGGCCTATACCTATTGTTTCACATAAGATTTATTGTGCTTACTTACTGTTTTACGTGGTAGAGTTCTGCATTGTCTTGCTCGGGTCTGGTACCAGCGCCTTACCGCCGCCGCCACACTGGTACCACCGCCACTTGCGTGTTCCGGTTTGGAGGGTAAAGTAGCCGGTAAACTGATGCATGTGGCATTAGACCTCGCCACAAGATAGCAACGCACCATTAACATCTTTGGTGTCTATAGGCGATGGTTGACTCTTTCTATCAAGAGACCCATCTGCTTGTTTGCTATCTTATGATATAAAAAAAAAGCTTAATAGTGTATTCCAGTCTGGAAAGTAAGGTAGCTGATGGAAACGCATCAATAATACATTTAATATTGTAAGTGTAAAAAGATAACGTTTATTTGACACCACTTGCATGTTTGCTATCTTATTCTGTAAGGAAAGTAATAAATATTTAAAATTATTATATGAATATATTTTATTTTTCAAAATATATTAGATTATTCACCTTGTTGGTCCAGGTACCCTTTGAAGAATACAAATGGTATATCATTTGTCATTCTACCATGCAGTTCGTAAATGATTGCGTGTCATTACCATCGTGACTAATAGTAGAGTTCTGCAACGACTCACCCGTATACTTAATGGTACTTATTCCTGCCGCAATAGCATCAATATGTACTTGTCATTATCGTGTTTCACCTTATCTTCCAAATGAGGCTAGGGTAGCTGGAGACTTATGCATGTGGCATTGCCATCTGACCATACGAATAGCAATGAGCCAATATCTTTGATGTCTTTATGCCATGATTTCTTTCTCCGTCATGAGGGCCATCTGCTTGTTTGATCTTTGATGATATAGAAAAAATATATTCGTATTTAATATAAAAACAGTCTAGCAGAATTATAATTTTTTTCTCTTAAGAGCCGGACGCGAAAATGGAAGGTCGAGTTGTACTTTATTCCCTTTAATGTTTTGTTTTCCGCTCGATGAAATAACATTGATCATTTGAATTTCCTTTCTTCTTTTACCATCTTCATAATTGAATTCGAAAACATTTTCAATGTTTTGTTTCTTAAATCACAAACAATAGAATTTGTTTCTTTTGAAATAATTCGTTAAAAATGTTTGGTTTGTGTAGTGTAATTTGAGGTAATTATATTTTTCGTATTATAGCAGATTTAAGTCAACGTCTTACTTGAGTCAGTCTTCCAATAATCCAAAAATCGAATCGAAATCGTTTGTTTATAAGCCAAAAATCGAGTTGAAATCGGATAAATTTAAGTATATTTTCCAAGGGCGTTTTCAATAATAATAATATAAGTACTAAGTATATTAAAAAAGCGTTGTGTTTATTTCACCACCTCCCATAATAATTAAAAAATTAGTTCACACAAAAAAGTTGCACAAAAAAGGGGGGGGAGGTTAGTTAAATTATTAGGGGAGGGGTAAAACTCAGTTACTATAAAATAGGAAACTATTAAACTTTTAAGATATATTTTACTCTCACATTTGCAGACTCATATCATAACTTGTCTTATTATATTATGTGGAGTATTCATAGCCCTCTTAATATAAATATTGCGTTCGATAAGTTAAATCAATTTCTTGCATTGTGTTTGCACATTTACACAATTATTTAAATTAGTATGTAAGAGACGAGCGTTGAATTGTATTATAAATTGGTACAAGTGTCTAAATAATAAATTGAATGTAATGAATTGGTAATTTGAAGCACATAAATAGCGTCCAAATATAGTGCATCTAATTTAGAATCGCAGGTATTTGACCGAGATGTCTTGCGTGTTGCATGTAATGAGTTTATTTACGTCAATAGAACTGACAGATTTTATTGATATAACTACATCTTCATTATTGTGCGAATGGCAATTATCAGTTTTATATAACTAATATAAATCTTTGGCGCTGAACACAAATAACGCAATGAAACAATTATTTGTTAAACGACAGAAGAAATCAGTTTAAATTGTTACTTTCCGCGGACTACATGTAAAATCTGCAACGCCATTAAAACAAGAAAAGTATGTTATGAAATGAAATAAACTCAGCGATGTTCTAGAAAATACAGAAGACCCTAGCGGGACGACTATCATGCCACGTCCACCATACTTCCCATTACTTCAGCGTATTGACTGTTTGTACAAAAGCACGTACAAACCTACAAGCATATTTGACGCACGATTTACTTCGTAAACGAAACATACTCAGAAGACGCGCGTAAAACTTCTCCCAAAATCGTGAAAATAATGTTGTGTCTTGATGCAATTTACAGTCTACATGTCGTGGTCCGTATCGGCGTGAAAAATCGCCACATTAATAATAATAATCTTTATTAGAAAAAACACATTTGACAATATTGACATATTAAAACTATGTAATAAAGTATTCTTAACATTGTGCAAAAAAGGTGAAATTGTACTTCTATTAAATTTCAATACTAAATATTGTCGCCACTTGGTTAAACTCCATGTTAATATCTTAATGTATATGAATTATGTGTCATGTTGTTTGCGCGCTATGGATTCCCAAACTGCTGAACAGATTTCAATGAAATTCTGTAGATATCTACTGCTTGGTTCAACTTAAAAAATATGATAGTTTGTATCTCAATTAACCCCCCTCCCTCTCAAGTACCCTACTAAAATATTCAATACAACTAATTTGTATGGCCAAACAACGTTTGTCGGGTCAGCTAGTGTATTTATATAAATGTTATAAGCACTTGTACTGTTTTACTATGTTTTTATTTATTAACCAATGGGTTTTGCGTACAACGCATCATCAGGGCGACAAAAAATACTGTTGAATAAAAGTTGACAGTTTCTTAATTGTCAATTCTTATTAAAGGTGTTATAAAGCAAAAAGTACAAGTGCTTGTTATATTATATAAATTATAAAGTTAATAAAAAGTCTCTTCGCACCCGTATCCCCGAAGAGGTGCGCAGAGGTACAATCAGTGCACCTACGATTAACCGAAATTACTTAGTCCCACAATGTGTTAGGTGGCAAGCCTGTATGTTTTATGATGATTGAGCTTTATGTTGAAATTAGTTTAATTTATGTAGAAGGTATTCGTTTTCGTTCGAAGATACTTCGATTACGAAGAGAAACGTGCGTTGTAAACGTAGGTATATTCTGATCTGCTGTTTTTTCTGCTAATGTTGTTAGTCAGAGATCACAGGGATTGTCGTGAGGCTGGGGTCTTCTTAGTTTTCCTGAGTGTTTGTTCGGAGAGCATATTCTATTTCTTATACCTACTACTTTTTTCTTGTAAATGGTGTTGCAACGATCACATAAGAGAGATCGCGGAAAGATACAAATTAAATTGATTTCTTCTTAGTATTATAAATTTCTACAAAGTATATAACGCCTGAATCTATAAAAAATATTTATTTCTTTTATTAAGAAGCCACAACAATTATTAAAAATGAGCTTAGTATTTATATTAATTACTTTATAAAAATATAATGATTTAGATATATAGATTTACAAATAATTTAAATATGTAAGTGTACTTATCTATTGTTGGGTTACTTTTCGAATATTAATTGCGACTTTTTTATCACAACTAGCTTTTCCAGCCAACGTTTGCTTCACCCATAAGAGATTTAAAATTTAAAAGAAAGGAATCGAGTGAGAGATCACATACGGTAGAAAAGTAAAATTTCTTTGGTTGTACTGTTTGTATGTGGCTGATTTTGGAACCATTAGATGATAATATTTGAAATTTAAAAAACTATGTTTAAACTCGTGACTTGTAATGTACCTATGTATTCTAGCATATTTTCTCGCCAGATTAATCCAATACATTTATGTGTTTGTTTCTCTATTGTGACACATTTTCGTTTTATCGAGATTAATCACAAGGATTATAAAGAAGTTTCACATCAAAACGTAGGTATAATAGGAACCAAAAGTTGTAATAATTTTATATATAAATGTTTTTTAACTAAGTAAACTTACTTGTATATTGTATTAAATATAATATAATTAAAATAAATGTAGTTAAGTCAATATTTTTTTTTTATAAAAAACCAATCTATTTCCTAAAAGCAATTTATTGTTTTGTTATTGCTAACCACGTCCATTTTGGGTGATACTCACCCAAAAAAAAAATTAAATATGTTTATTACTTACATAATAATATGTCTGTTGTATCATTTTAATTCTTATATCTACTAGAACGATTAAATGTGAACGACAAGAAACTCGAACATGAATAGCTCTCTATGTCATCTATCACTAAAATAATATATGTGGTATTCCTACTATTCTGTTTTTATACTAACAACTTTTAATATTATCTTTATATTTTTTTTTATGTAAAACGTGTATGCCTATGTGTACTTTTTGCTTGATATTTTTATCTTATGGTGTCATATTACAATTATAAAAGATAAACCTTTATTATGAAAATAAATAACCAGTTCCTTATCGTAGACATAATACAAGTCTTCTTTATTAATCTGTTCTACTTCACGATGTACACAAATGTGATTCTACCTTCAAACTGAGATAGGGTGCTGTAAGCTTGCCAAATATTCGCGTCGCGATCTGAATACTGATTAAATTTGCATTATTACTTTTTTCATTTTCGTTCCCGCGACACTGGTCTTCGAACTATTGAATTTTTCATGGCGCTTTTATTGAAATTTCTTACGAATTGCAATGGTTACCATCATATTAGAGGTGCTAGTATGATATAAACATTTGATTCTGCGTAAAGAGGAAATGTCTCCTATTATTTGAATCGTTATCATATTATATTTCTCATTCGTTTGATTTTTAACGACACTTGAAATCGTTACTATGCTATTAATGCAAATATATTTTTAATTTAATTATCTGTTGTTTAATTTATAGGCTTGTGTAAGAAGATAATTAAAACACAATGAATCTTTAACATACAAGTATAGTATAGCGTTTAATATAACCTCCTCAACTAACATAGAGTACTAAGGTTGACCTAAAGTTGTAAAGAAGCAAAATTAAAGCTATTACCATATTAACCAGACTTGTAAGTACCATAGACTATTAAATCGCTTTTTTAGAAAAAGAATACGCTTGAGATAGGAATCCAAATTTACTGATACGAGGGAGTGTAAGTTTGAAAGTTAAAACTACATCTCACTTGACCTGAAACGTTCCAAAATAACTCGTATATAAATCTACAAAAGATCTGTTTTTGCTTTTTACTTTATGAAATTTAAGCTTATTTTAAATGTTAAAGAACTAATGTAGGACGTGCAAATAAACATGGTATTTTTATCGCCACAAACCTTTATATAGTTGAGGTCGATTTCTTCTCTTTATCTTCTCAAAATGTTATTTGCTTTATCACGAATAAAATGAAATATTTGTTCATGTCCATGTCCTTGCAAATGATCTGAAAAGTAATAATTGTTTATAAATTTTACCAGAATAAAATTCTTTTGTATGAAATAAAATACTTATTTAACAAACTAACATATATTTTTATCATTTTTGGATCAATTATGCCTTATTCGACAATAGTCGGATTGTTTGTATTCAAGAAATTTTCTATTCGATCCACGGTCATAAAAATTTATTCAATGTCGTAAAATCATGACGTTTAGATACGCAGATTTGAACTCTATATCTACAGTATTAAGAATGTACAATTTTTTGCATGATCTGTAACGGTTGCATTGTTTTATGACTGAAGGGTTACCGAGTTACGTAATGTTACAATAAACGGTTGGAGGACAATAAATTTTAATAGAGCAGAAATTTATGGTTTGGCATAGACATTTACAGCTGATGAATGAAAAAGTCGTCCTTTGCCCTAATTTTTTACGGATATTTTTTGCGATCATGAATCACATTGTTCTTAATTTGATGTGATTACTAAAAAATTGTATCACATAGCTCAGTTGCTTTCTTAATATAGGTAACTATTTGTTTATTCAATTGTAAGTATAAAATATATGCTGAAATAAAATGTGTATATGCAAAATTTGGGGGAATTGTCAATATGAGTTGGGCCTCCTTAAAATTGTGTTATCGCTTTTATCACGAAAACGTTTGACCTTAACAATATTTATAACAGCACCATGAGTGAAAAAAGTTAAAAAAAACTGAACTTTAGGGTCAAATAATGAGCCATTTAAGGGTAATGCTTTACCTAACTTCTTGAGTGGATTATCGTGGAGTAAAACGATACTTTGTACAAAATCGATAGGTAGGTACAAGATGTTCAAGTTTTTTCCATGCCTCTAAAGTTTGGTCATAATAAGAATTGATCATGAATCCTATAGTCTTTTTAATTATTACACGACGAAAAAGATGGTGGAAGATTTATAAGCCAACAGAATATAAATAATGGAAAAAGTTCCACCTTAATAAAATCTAATCAGAGATGATTTATCACAAAGTGTCAAGTTATGTTTACACCCTCGGGCTCCTTTTGTGAAAATAAATCAATTGCCTTACTGCTAGGCATTGCTTTGAAGCCAAGAGGAGTTTTATACGTGTCACTAACAACGTGACTACAAACAAGGTAGTCACAAAACACTTAAATAGTAATAAACACGGTATTTGTGAGGAAACGACCGCGTCACCGCGCGTATGAGCAAACGCTCTTATCACTGTCAAAATTGTCATACATTTGTAGATATATTATATTGTGAAAAATAGAAATAATCCATGTCGTACTATTTTATCGTACCGAACAAGATGATAAGGTGTATAATCATCGGTAAGTAGTATAACTCTTTATTTCTGCTCGTTATTGCAAGCTACGCTGACAAACTAAGAAATTGCCTTGAACGGCGTATTCATTTAATCCGTGTAGGTGGTAAAGTTCTGCAACGTCTCAACCTTTTTTAGTACCTACCATCGCTATCGTGTTATGATTTAGAGAGTAAGATAGCTGGTAAACCTAGACACGTGGCATTCCAACCCCGTCACAAGGATATTAACGTACCATTCACGCATTTGTTATATCTTTCTATCAAAAGAACCATTTGCTTAAATGCAATCTTATTAAAAAAAACTTTAGAATTGACGTGTCTATAAAAAATAATAAGTGCTGTGAAATTCAATTATTGCAGTAATAGCATTAATGCGTAAATTTGTTAGTATATGTGTTAGCTACTCCCTCACACCTCTATGACTGTACGAATTTTAGTGAAAGTTGGTATATAAATAGTACAAGTACCTACCTATCCACTATAAAGCATTATAGTGGATAGGTAGGTACTTATACTTTTTGCCCCTGAAAAATATAAAGTACACAGTATACGGCAGACTGAGCACTTTGCTCGCCTCAAAAGCCCGGTTTCGCAGTAGCGGTCATTTGGACCATCTGCCTTTCATTTCATTTCGAAAAAAATAATTATTATTTTTCAGTAGTTTGATAGAGCAAACTAGGTAGAGTATAGCTAGTATATTAATAACTATGCAATCACAATCATAATAATATATCGTGTCATACGTAAATAACGTTCAGTAAGCTTATAAAAAGTCTTACAGAGAAAACAACACGAATAGATAACTTTGTCACGCTTAAGTTGTTTAGCAATAGTAGACTCAGTAGTGCTTCATAAATATACCATTATCATCGAAGCCCAAAGTTATTGTTACGATCGATTACTTTAAATAACTTCCTTAGACAAGTTTTATAGAAGAAATAACAATTCGGCGTCAGAAAAACACGATTTCCAACTTGTCTTCTAGTAGTCGAGACCGCAATAACAGTGAAATAACTTTTCGGTCTTCAATAGATTATATTAAGATATATTGTAATTTCCTACCTATAAATATTGATGACTAAACTTAGATGTAGGTAGATGAAAACAACCTATGGACAAATAGCTTTCAGAGGAAAATTCAGAGCATTTGAAGTCTTATTTTACATGTTTGATATAGATAACTATTGAATAAAATGACTTGGAATATTTGAAGGTTAGATTTCTCTAAATAGGTATGTATTTTAATTTCCCCCGTATTGGTTCGGGCTCCCTTTGAAGAATGGACCATCTGCCGTTCTGCCAGGCAGGGTCGCTATCTGCTTGTTTGCTATCTTATAATATAAATAATCTATTTATATATAAATAAAAGAATTTATTTTATATTATAAGAATCATAAGATAGCAAACAAGCATAAGGGTTAGGCACCAAATATGTTAATTGCAAGTTGCTATATTGTGGCGAGGTCTAATGCCATATGCATAAGTTTACCGGCTACCTTACCCGCTAAATAAGAACAAGTCAGTGACTGGCACTGACGCTATTGCGGCAAGAATAAGTACCAGACCCAGGCAAGCCAATGCCACCTAGTATTATAAGTATATTAAGGATGTAATTTTATATATACCTAGTAGTATATTGAAAAATTACACCAATACTCACAGGTAATTTTTTTAATTGGTTGGACCGACTGTCCATGGACACTGCAATGCACCAGATAAAATTGGTGGTGATACTTATGGCCGGTTTCCGAAACGCAAATTAATTTTAACAAACAATTAATCTGTGTTTAACAGATCATTTGTTTGTAAAAAATATGTTAAATACAGATTAATTGCTTGTTCAAATTAAGTTGCGTTTTGAAAACCGGCCGTTGAGGTAGCTATCGCTTGTTGATTGCAATAACCGAGACCAACGACTTTACGTGTTTTTCTAAGGCGTGGATGTCGTTTAGTACATAGTAATGGATCCGAATTAGAGTTAATCTTCAGCCATCTGTTTAAAGGGTGAAAAGTAGTATGTCAAAAATATATCGCGATTCGCGAGTGAGTTGACATAAAAATTCCTGGCAAGGCTTGAAGGCCTTATGATTAATCAATAATTTAAAATTGTCCTTTTAGTAAACATTATACTAATGAGTTCAATTAATAGATTTAATACCAAATAAAAGTCCCTATAAAACGTGCAAACATAACATAAAGTTATATTTTTTTAGGCATAACTAGGGGACGGAGGGGCATGTTGTTACAGGGGTACATAGTTGCACACATTTTTACTGAGAATTTAACTCACTGGCTCGTAATATTGGACTCAATCGGTTATGTCTAACATCGCGCATTACGTAAAAGCGACCGGTGACTCGCCGAGCAGCGTGCTTAGTGCTGAATGGTTGTGCCCACGTCCTCCGAATTTAACCAAGTTAGTAAAAATGTCCGTTGTCAAATGTTTGATTTATGATATAATATATCATAAATCAAACATTTCGTTATGGAAATAATATATACATATTATATATTAATTTCACTACTTTTACGGTTATTATTTTGTTAATAGGTATATCTAATTTTGATTTACAATGTTTATTTTTGCTGCTAGTGATATACATTAATGGTAACCTCAAATTGTGTAAAAAATTGTGCTATGGGGTAGATAGTTACAAATTTTTGGGGTAAGTTGTAACAGGCAACAACTTGCCCCGTATAATTGGGGCCAGTTGTTACAAGTTACGACTTGCTTCGTATAATTTACCTCCGCATTAATGTACCTTCTTAATATTTATAAAATTACAATGTACATTTTTTTACTTGAACATTTTTTCACTTGAATAGTTATATTATCGATAAAAACCATCAAATGTATACATTTTGTGATAGGCTTTATCATATTGATAAATATTTAAAAACTGTAACAACATGCCGCTCTGGTGGTACCTAGGTGGTGTATTTTACAGTAAAACAAACGTATGAAACAGTTTTTAAGTACGTAAGTAAAGCTATGTCTACTATCTATAATGTTTTATTTGAACAACGTCAATGCTTGTTAATGTAGTGTTCCGGTTTGCAGGGTAAGGTAGCCAGTAAACTTATGCATTAACACCTGGCCACAATGGTCATCTCTTTCCATCAGGGGACCCATCTGCTTACGTGCTAGCCTACGATGTAAAAAAATATATAATATTTAACTTTATTTTCTTTGTTTCAGAAAACCAGGAAAGTGAATATGAGGTAAAGTATATTCTAAATTCGTTTAAGAAAAGTACATACTAAACTAAGGTCGATTTAAAAACAAATCTAGTAAATATTTTTATGGTTTAATAAAAAAAATATATCTAACTTTACCTTTGTAAGGTTCATGATTCACCCGACTTCTATTTACACCGTTATTATATCGTTAGCTAATCGTAGGTCGACCAAGAAGTCTATGAACTCACGTAGGTAAGGCATGCGCCACGCCACTTTTGTTCCACTAAAGTGCAGTCCATGGACTGCACCTACTTAAATAAGCCATTAAATGAAACGCACAAGCTTCATGAAATTCACGGCGGATATGACCTTTTGTTCGCGAGTATTGTTGTCAATATTTTACACAAACATATTGAAAATGAGTAGATACCTACTCATGCGGCCACCTATTTCTAAATTGTTGTATCAAAATAGAAATGAAGTGAAGAATTCTTTACTTATTGTTAAAATAACTCTAATAGTACATCTTACGAAATATTTAGAATTGTTAATTATTTAACTTATTTTAAATTAATATTATTTTTGGGCTGAAATAAAATCGACTATTTAATTAAAGTAATAATTAAGTAAATAATATACTAGTACAAAATATTATAAAAGACTTGACAGATATATTTTCGAGGCATTCGTGTTTGTGAAATTGAGAAGTGAAGTGTCTTAATGTACAACAACGTGTAATCAGTCTTTTATTTTGTATTTAATATAATTCGATAATCCGTCAGTTGTTGTTTAAGTTAATAAACCTTATACCTTTTACCAAGTGGAGCGAACAGTATTTATTTTACGTTGTTATACGCTGCAGCGCTACTTAATTTTGACTTTGGTTGGACACTTTATTATTCCTTCAGCACTGCAGCGAGTGTTAAGGAATGGAAAAAGATTTCTACTTAGCATATCTAGCTTCTCTTGTACGTATGACATTAAACTCTCTGTAGGTTGAGCAACACACAGCTGGCTACATTTTCGACAACATGGCTGGCACTTTTTAAATTTATAATACCAAAATAAAAATGCTCTCTTGGCAAAAAGCCATAACCATTGCAGGAGAATTGAAAGATATCTATGTTCAGTTACCACGATGTGTCGTTGCTTAATTTACCGACAATAATCGGTAAAATCGATAATGAACCAAGACATAACATAACAAGCACTGATACTATTGCGAACTGAATAAGTACGGCAATAGTATTAAATCTCGTAGTGGTTATTTGTATGCCACACACATCTTTTGAGATGCTGGCATCATGAGTAGCCTGGCAAAAAGGCACGGGATAATTTATAACTATTTAATTAATATGAAAATGAATAATTTACCCCTTATGTCCAATGTGAAATATCTTTTAAAACATTGTTTTTACTAAGTTTTCACAAAAAAATGTTTCACAAAAAAGTTGCCGATATCGTAAAAACCAGATGGTTAGATACAGCAAATATTGAAAATGCAATACGCGCGAGACAAGTTCTTTCATTAAGTTTGGAGGATAAAAACAATACAAGTGAAAAGGGTATCGGATACTGTTCGCATATTCGCCAGAGAAAATTTCCTATTATGACCCTTCCCTAAGGTCGACTACTGTATAGGTTCACATTTGTATAGCAATCGTCTTCTATTCATGTTTCAGTGATTTTTTATTCCCTATCGATATCGATATTTGTATATTATTATTACAAAATGTTACCAGCAACGAAGACTTGAATGATTGTATATGATGATTGTATAATATATATATATATATATATATATATATATATATATATATATATATATATATATATATATATATATATATATATTGCGGCTGCTTTTATTGTTTTTAACTGAAAATATAATCTAGAAAGTAAATTTACAATTAGAATAAAAATACGAATCAGCTAGATACTTTGCAAATGAACTGAATAATGCGAGTATGCATCACGTGTGTACGCCTCGAGTACTAATGTTAATGCAGGCAATGGTATCACAGGTTTAATTAATGATAAGGTATTGTGAGCAACTTCGCTGCACTTAGCGTAATTTTCTTTAAAAGACAGTTTGAAGGTCTGCAACAGTGATATCGGGTTAGGTTCAGTGAAATAAATAAATATTACAAAGTATATATAGCTTGTTTGGAATTTACTTTTTTATTTTTTATAAACACAACTTCGTTAATACAAAGTATTTATACGGTCTAGTGGAAACCGAGTATAAAGTTAAATGCATAGTGCCAATCAATATAATATCCACATTTGACTTATTGTTAGAGAAATATTGGACAAAAATTAAGCCCCTAATTTTATTATTACATTTTAACGAGGATCGAGTACCGAGTACTCTCCAGAAGTATCGAAGGTAACTCACCAGTCAGTATGTATATATGTATAGGAATATATGTATTTATATAATTGGCTTGCTTTGCGAATATACAGATTAGCTAGCTTATATTTTATATAATATAATTATACGTACAAAGAAATTGTAATTTAATTTAACTGATTCAGAAAAACATCGATTACTAAAACTACCGATATACTCCCATCACTACTATATTACACCCGTACCTTTTCCACACATCAGTTAGTATAAACACAATACAAACACAAAGAAACATCTAACATACTTATACTTAGCTTAAGGTACGTAAGTATTAAAAGCATTACCATCCGAGTCCAAGAGTGGAGATTCCAATAAAAATGCAAATTTCTTACTGAACAATTTCCTCACAAGCATTTTGCCCTACAATGTTATACTCTATGTGTTGACTTATTTATATTGAGAAAATAAGTTCGGAATTTTAATACTAACTTTCACTTACTTATAGAAATATTTGAAATGAATTAATGCGCATGACTTACAACAATTTAATTAATTTTTACTAGTGTTCAGTGTAATGGTAAAACTGTTCGACTTGGGTAATGTTTTCTTGCGTTCGATTTAATGATTGAAAAGAGCTATATGCTTTATCTTTGGCTATTTTCTAATATTTTTTATTTACCGTTGGGCTGAAAGCAAGCGGGAAGCGCATATAGTAAGCCTTGATATGCTTGTTACAACGCATGGCATATGGTACACCTATTGTAGTTCTCATTGTACGGTCTGTCTGTGAACCGCGGAACGCACATTTGTAAGACCGGAATGTCAAGGTCGTAGATCACGGTGTATGCTTCAATGCGTCTCTATCCATAATTATTTTGCGTATATGCTACAAAACAATAGCATTTATTGTTGTGAAGATGGTAGTATGAAAAATGTTGTGCACGGGCCTTACAAATGTTTAAGTCTCGAAGTAAACTTGTGTCAAATTTGACATATCTGTAGAACGTGTTTCAAAGTAGAAATAATAATGCTCATTCTTGTAAACTCGCAGAAGACTCAATTATGTAACGCATATAATAGTGGTAAAACCTCGTCAGCACCCAACTGACGCGTATTTTCGATATCGGCCATCGTTGGTCAAGCAAGCGAATGGGTCACCTGATAGAAAATGAATACTATAAATGGATATTTCTAATATAAAAAGATGTTTTCAAATTCGATTCTAGCTTGAAAAAGCATTGTTACATTTCTAAAAATAATTAAGTCTGGGAAAGTTTATTTGTTCATATATAGAAAGTACGAGCAAATCGAATGCCCGAACGAATCCCTCAATACGGCTTGCAATGCAATAGCGGAATGTTGATGCTTAAACTAATTAAAAAAGCTCGTCAGATCATTCCCCATTATACAGACACATAGATAATTGACATCTTTCCGGAGATGAGGGATACGAGACCGCAGCTCAGAGAAGAGTAAGAGTGTCGACAAGGCATACCGCTCTGCATTCGATTTTTTAAAATTTGAAGATCTGATATTTATTTATTGATTGCGTCTCAATGGACTACTGTGCATATCTATGAAGCATTGATCTCTAAGTAGAACTTAATCAATACTTTTGAGTTTCGTCTTCTGCAACAGCGCTATGATAATAGTCATCCTGCGCCTATGCGTCAGCGAAAAGAATGGATATTCCGACCGAACTGTTACGTCTTCTATTCGACTCTTCAAGTACGGAAGTGTCCGTAGGACAGTTTGGTTACTGATTGCGTCTCAATGGACTACTGTACATGTCATATATCTGATATTTATATTTCAGCTCTAACCTAGAAATATACTTTGGTAGACCTACCATAATTAAATATCTTTAGTTCCTTTAAAAATAGCCGAGCTTTTGCCTCTAAATATTAACGTATTTGAGAGTTTCAGTTTAATGATTTCTAAGATGGTAACGGTTTTTCTGAAATAGAGGAACCTTCACAAAATGCTTAATTTTGCACGATTACGCACAAATTGAAGTGTTCTGCGAGTATACAAAAACGAGATTTTGCTTCGGGCCTTCGTGTTGATCTGGGCCTCGTTTAAAGAAAAGACCACTTATAGGGACTAGGCAGTTGGTAAAAGACAAAGGATTAGTTATATGTGTCACTACAGAGATAATTCAAATAAGCACCCTTAGTTCCTTAAATCTAACTTAGCTTTAGCTTCCAAATAATTATGAAAGGACCTCGCTTACTAGTTTGATACGTAACGTTTGCTTTAATGGATAATAAAGTTTTTTATATGGTAACGATCATTCTGAAGTAGACAAGCCTCAATAAAGATTTTTTTGCAGGAAACTCGCAGAAGACTCAATTATGTAACGCATAAAATTGATGTATGATCTCTACGTTTACGGTCAGTTATGAATATTGCTGGAAAAATCAAGCGTACATTTTTTTGTTAATTGTTTTGTATAAATTTAAGACATTACAAAGATATTTTCTAATAGCATTGTGTGTGTTTGTTTGCACTAGCTTGGTAGAAATGATAAGGAATCCCGAAAATGTTAATATCTTCATTGGATCTAAAATATTATGAGTAAATTATAAGAATTAGGCACTAACACGGAAACAAGTGAAACACTAGTTGTGTTACACTAGTTTTTACTATTAGATGATAGTCACTACAAATCACAGAAGTAATATCAGTTAAATTCCGTTCACCGCCGAAACCTATGTAGTAAGAAAACGCACGTTTTTTTAATTTTTGCAAATATTAGCTCTTAAAATATAATACCTAAGTACAATAAACAGAATAGCTTTTTAATGTGATTATTTGCATCGCATTGGAATTCTTTCGCCTGCTTAGGGAGTGTTAATATAGAAGGACGGGTGGGGTGGCTAGGGGCGGATTAAGGATGCTGGAAGCAAGAAAAGAATACAAAATTAGCTTGCGTCTACCTGCTATGTATATATCAACCAGTTTTATAAGACCTCTAAAGTCGACTGAATTCTAATACGAATTTTATAAAGATAAAAATATTCGCGGTATGTTTTAAAGTGGTTGTCTTAAGCTGGGGATCTTCAGGATATTATTGAGAAACTACGACCGGAACGAGGGGTTTTCATCGATTTTTCTTGAGTACCTATTACGCTTCAGTTTTAATAAAGATATAAATTGAGTAATCAATATTCTTATTGGTTATATAAATTGCACACGAACGAAACGCAGCTCGATTATTCATTGGAGATTTCTAATATTTAAACGTGGCATGCGGCTACATCCTATATTAGGCAGAAAAAACTGAGTGCTTTGTATCTGGATTGTCCCGTTAGTTGAGTGGTTAGCGATCATATCTACGTACGTTATGGCTTGGGTTTGGATCCCCGATAGGAACAAGCGTTTGTCTGATTAGATGTATGTATTTTCTAGGTTTGGATTCTGAAATATTTACCTATACATGTCTCGTCTCGGTGGTGACATGTCTCTTTAATTTTTACGATATCTATATATTTATACGCCAAGCGAATACTTTGTACCTCCTTTTGTGACAATTACGCGTACGGAGAAGTTTTAAATTTGGCACAGTTAAAGTTTAACATTGCTGAGGAGTGTTTAACAGTGAGAGAGTGAGTGATTTAACATTTTTAAATATTATGCTTTACAAATACATGAAATTAATAAAAATAAATATTGCACACATTATTCATGTGATATTTATTATAAAATACGTACATCATTATACAAACATACACACAAAAATTTCTGTAGTCAAACATACAAAAGATTTTATTCTGTTTTTAGTCTGTGGTCGAATTTCAACCAAAGAGCGATCGCTAGTCTTAATTATAAGGCATATACATTTGACATAATATATTTTTACTCGATAAATGGGTTTACTACATATACCTAAATACGTTAAAATATAACTTTTTCAGATTTAAAGTATCTTCACGCCCAAATCCCCGAAGGGGTAGGCAAAGGTACAACAAGTGCACCCACGATTAGCCGAAGATACTTGGTTCCACAAATGTGATAGGTGGCAAGCCTATCGCCAACTGGGCACTTTCCAATCCCGGGCAAATTTTGTGTTTTTCAGAAAACTGAAAAAACACTTTTCTTATGTGCCCGACCCGCGAATCGAACCCGGGACCTCATGTGGTCAACACCACTTTTTCAGAATTATTCTTATTTTATTCTATTACTTATTATTTTTAAATAATATGCTCTACAATTACATTAAATTAATAAAAATAAACGTTACACACACTACATTCATACGACATACAAATTATACGATTACATACATTGTCTTGTATTTTCTTAACGGCTTAACTCTGTTATCAAGCTTAAAACATATTCTATTGTTAAGTCTATGGTCGAATTTACATAAAAGATAGTTCATACGTTATTCGACCACAGTGTAATCAAATAATCACTTAATCGCAAGTACCTAAGTACTAATGTTTATTAAAAACTAGCTAAAGCTTGCAGCTTGCTGCACTATATAAGTTTTTGGTGAATCCCACGGGGATCACTTTTTTTCCGGGATGAAAAGTAGCCTATGTGTTATTTCAGGTCATCATCTACCTGTGTACCAAATTTCATTCAAATCCGTTCAGTGTTTCTTCCGTCCGGTTTTGGCGTGATTGAGTAACCAAACATCCAAACTTTTACATTTATAATATTATTAAAATAGAGATAATTGACAATATATAATGTATAATATATAATGTATAATTTAGATAGATTTACTCGTTAGTACATGTGATTGCTAAAGAAGATTGATAGTCCAGTAAAAAGTTTAATGAAACCATGATCTGACCAGTTTTGGCGCAATGAGTAAAAATGTGTTCATTAATACTTAAATAATGATGAAAGTTCCTCTTCATTTTTTTGTTATCTACTTTAGTTTAGCTACAAAAAATAAAAATTAAATTTGTAGTAAAATATGTAAAATATATAAATATGGGAAAACATATGTAGTAGTGTTAGTACATATTTATGTGATGCGCGCGCTGCATGGTACAGGGCCGTAATAATTCTGGTAAGTTTTTATAATTAATTACAAAGCAAATTTAATTTTTATTTTTTGTAAGTAAACTAAAGCAGATGACAAAAAAATGAAGAGGAACTTTTTTTTGTAGAATTTTTTTCTCTACAACTTTTACTTGAAACTTTTTTTTCTATTTCCTACCGTTATTAAGTTATTTTTAAAAAAGGCATTTTTCAACACTTTTTTTATTTTTTTCATCCCTTTCCCCTAAATTTAAATCAAAATTTCATTTCATAATATCATTATTTAAGTATTAATGAACACATTTTTACTCATTGCGCCAAAACTGGTCAGATCATGGTTTCATTAAACTTTTTACTGGACTATGATGAGGCCCCATATAAATTTGGCCTAAAACGCAACACATGATGATGGCTGCTTACCGTATTGTAATACATTATTAATTTCTTCTGAAATGTAAATTGTATCACGGAAACTTTGGTAACTTAAATTCACAAAACTCCTTCAAAGATTAATGTTACTTGATTTTACAATTGTTACATTCCATTTTAAGCCACTCACGTCGCAATATATCGTCAACACAAATATAATTCATTTTTGTATTACTTGATTATTATTTGAAGATTATTTGATAGAATTTGAAGATCATTTGATTTTAACAACTTAAATGTTAAAAAATGATAAAACTTTTGTTTACATAAAATGTTTATTACTTGCTCACAGCATAAATAGATGACACTTGTTTTTTTTTCTTTCGGATGATACTAAGAGTACTTATTTATACGGCATTCCATGTTGTAGGTTTAGATTATAATAATAAATATTTTCATTTTTGTTGCATTTTATATATAATAGTTTGTTGAAGTGAAAACTTCTTTAGGCGCGTTGAGCGTTTTGGTAGAGGGTAAAATCCTCGGTTCGCGTCACCGACATGCTAATGATAATAGATTATCTATAGCTATGTTTTGCATATAGTTTTAATTACTCTCAACTTAATAGTTCCGTTTTCACTTCTATCGGCAGTCCCACGACTGCTACTGTTTTTTAAATTTTTGCATCTTATCCAACATTTTTATAATTTGTTTGGTTGGTCAGAAATAAAAGAAAATGTTAACTTTATGGCAGAAAAGTAAAATCTTTGCTTGAATTTGAAATAAAAAAAGCGTACAAGTTTGATTAGTTTCATGACTTTCCGACTAAAATCCTTTTAAAATTAATTTGCTATTAAAAAGTGTCCATTGAATTCTAATATTGACTTATTGTGAATAAAATTAATTTAATAATTTCGGATGACGCTATATTCTTGTAGTCCATTTAGGCCGATCTCATCACTGTCCTTTGAAAACTATCTTTTTACTGAATGTAGGCGGCCAAAGACGTATTATAACCCTTAATCCGTCTCAATGCGATTTTCTTTTCTAAAACGACCTTGGTCAAATGGTTTGTGACTATGACTACGCAGTTGATAAGATTGGGGCTCTACTCTTGACAAGGAAAGATAGTTATGTGATAAGCATAGATGTTTCAATTTCTGAATTTTGTTGTTTACGAAACATATTTTAGTATTCATTTAAGCATTTCTATAGATCAGGAGAAATCGTTGACTAACAACACAGACTACATGAAAGTAACATCCATATCTCAAGCAAATAATTTCTTTATATTGAGATTAGATCATCGAAGGTTAGTTGTACAGCAACGTTCATTTATTTAAGTATAGAAATTCTTAAGAATAAGCAAGGCCGCAACTTATCTATGAAAGCTTAAAAAATATAATACGTCCTTATCAACCGGATGAATAGGTCAAGTTCGGAGTATGTGTCAGTATTTGATAAAAGTAACATCCCCGTCCTAAATTTTTATTAATATGTAAAGTACAGTCATTTACACAGCAAAACGCGAGTTGATGCAGATCATTGAGCACAAATGTGAATCAGCTACCCTATGTTTGCCCCTAATATTTGGGTAACAATTTTCACCGACCGCTGCAAACACAATTTTGTGTTTATTTCGTTTGCATTTCGAGATTAACAAAAATGTTAATTTCTATTGTGTTTGAAGTGTTTTTTTATATCATATGATAGCAAGTAAACAGATAGCTCTTCTGATGTGAAGAGGGAACCGTTTCCTATACACACCAAAGATGTTGATGTTGTATTGCTATATGCATGGTGCGTATGAACAGATATTGTTACCAAATCTGGACGAGACGTTGTGGAACTACCATTCGTATAAGATGTTAGTAACACGTTTGAATAACAGTTCATATTTTGCGAACTGCTCGGCAGAATGGCGAATGGTTTATTCTTCAAAAGCACTAGACCAATATGGAAAAAAAATCAATTTTCGTAATGAGTTGGATACCTAATATTACATTTTAGACATTTCATTCATTGTGGATATTACTATGTATTCGATGCAATTAAAAGGAGAACGCTATGGGACTTGTTTGTCACAACAGTTTTTTTTATTTTGAATTTAAATCAATATATAATTATACTTTATACATAACTCTTAAATAAAATATAAAGAGTTAAAAATTAAATATAAAGTAAATTTATATTTGGTGGTCTGAGTTTACAGTAGATAATTAATGTAAAATGTAGTTAACAACTTTATTCTTAAATCCAATTTATACTGGAAATTTTTAAACTACTTTTTCTTTGTTTTACTGCAGATGTTGCTTGTTAGCAAAAAAATAGATTTGCCTATCAACTATGTAATTGGTTATATAAAAAAATACTACTTATGTAGTTTATTATGTATAAATTAGTTTTCATTACCCTATGTATCTATCCATATCTATATTTGCCCTATGATGTACAAAATATTCATCAATTAATGATAATGCTAATTTTCTTTTCTTCTTTACTTTACCAACTGTGTACAAATACAGTTAATACGTTATTGACTAAGATAAAATGTCCCTTTATTTTTTTAACTAATAAGCATACCAAATAAACAAATTGTTCATCAAATACATTACTGACACCTTAATATTAGAATGGCAGGGATGTTTTCCAGTTACTTTATACACATATGTTTACCGGTTATTTTATCGTTACAATAGAAACGACAATTACAAGCATAGAAGCTATTGCTGCAAGATCACCTAAGGATTTAGCGCCAATTCCTGACAAGGTATTGAAGAATTTCACCACCAAAAATGGTAATGATACGTTTACCATTCTCTTGCCTTTTATACTTGTAAGTGTTTTTATATTGAATATAGGTCCATCTTTCAAAAAAGTAATAGATCAGTACACACGTTATAGTGCAGTTGTTTGTTGTATCAGCAGGAAATACTGCTCTAAAATTATGAATATATATATATATATATATATATATATATATATATATATATATATATATATATATATATATATATATATATATATTCAGGGGACAAATTACACTTACTGATCTAACCCCAAAGTAAGCAAATTATTTGCTTGTGTTATGGGTGTTAGTCAACGATACTAATACATAGAAATACATATATAAATACCAGAATATATTTAATAAACACCCAAACCCGGAAATACAAACATTTATGCTCATCACACAAATGCTTGTCCCCGTCGGGGATCGAACCCGTGCCCCGTTGATTGCGTAGTCAGGATCGCTAACCACTCGACCAACGGGGCGGTCAATATATATATATATATATATATATATATATATATATATATATATATATATATATATATATCATAAGACTAGCCATGAGGTTGACTTAAAGAAAATTGAAGAAACAAATTTAAAAATCTTTGCAGAGATATAACAATATTTAAGTCTAAACTTCTTTACAAAAAGGAGATTTAGACTTATTTTCTTCTTGTGCATAGAAGTGCAAAGCCGGGTCAAGAAAAAAACTAGCAATATGAATTACTGTTTAAACACTCAACTTTAACATTATTGAAATTTATTTTAATTATGCAATTAAAAAGATAGTGTAAGCTTTATTCAGTTACTTACCCTTTAAAATAGTTCATTAATATCAAGGTGATACAATAGGAGGTAAAATTTCTTAATACCTCTAAAACGCTCTGACGCACCCTTTGTAATAAGCCAAGTCAGTAGGGATCTACAAGTGATTTAAAGAGATTGTCAGTTAATGACCCCGTGTCGGCCACAAATTTAGCCCTTCCTCGGCACTTTCTGAGCTAATGGTCTCTTTATCTCTACTTTAGGCCATCGCCACCAAAACTGGTAGATACTAAATATGAAAATTTATAAAGCGGAATTTTCGCTGATAATTAAGACACTTTAAAGCTTTTAAGATCCTTATATAATATTTTTAATGATTGCAAATAACGTTTTATGCAATACTGTTCTGCGATGTAAGTGTGATAAATTTTTGCGCGACGATCTATTTTCTTGTCACCATGATATACTTACCTCCATACCATACACTAATTATCATTTTTTTCCTTACCACGATAGCATAATTACCATCTTTGGGGTAAAAGAAGAAATAGTATTAAGCTTAGCTATAGGTAACTATACCTACAATACAAGATTTGACAACGATGGGTATAATAAACAATAATAATACATAGTAATCTATACCTACTGCCCTATTAATATTATAAATGCGAATATAAGTTTGTTTGTTATGCTTTCACGCGAAAACTACTTAACTAGTTATCATGAAACTTTGTACACGTATTCTTGGAGGTATTAGAAGTAACATAGAATACTTTTTATTAAAAAATACTTATTTAATGGCTTAAATGCAAGCGAAGCCGCAGGTCAATATTAGTTTTTTACATGTAAAAGTTTTCATTTTTGCATGGATGGATGTTAGTTACTCAATCACACCAAAACAACAGAACGGATTCGGATAAAATTTAGCACACTGGTAGATGATAGCCCGGAATAACACATAGACTACTTTTTATCCCAGAAAAATTAGATTTTCCCGCGGGATTTATCAAAAACTTTTGTAATGCGGCAGGTTGCATGCTGCAGCTAGTCTATATTTATATTAAGAACCATTTTACAAATCACCCAACTGGAATTTAGGTATTTTCTAATCGATGCGAGAGCTGGACGTCGCCGTCCATATGTGCACTATATGCTAGTGCTGGTAAAATGAAAATAGTATTGATACTTTTAATATTTTAATTATTACTACGCGGTTTTAATTTTGGCACACGGACGTAGCGGATTTTATACTATTCTCTTTTATTTATTTTTGAAATAAATAATAAATACATATTATTTAAGTGACTTTTTTTGTATAATTTATGCACATTTTTATAGGAAAATGTCATTATTTGATAGCAAAAAAAAAAAAACTAGTTAATTTTCGTTGAAATAGGCATATTTGTTTAATTAATTAGATATAGTCATAGATCTTTTAGGAAAAAAGTAATCCATTCAGGCACAATTGTTGGATGTTTCTAGTAATTTAGTATTTTTTCTAATTAAGTTTGTTGATTCTAGCAGTAGCAATACCTTTTGGAATAATAGCTTCCTTGCTTAATTATCGGAACTTGATTTCGGAGAACATTTATTATAAGAAATACAATTGATGATTAAAAATCTGTTTCATTGAGGCAATATTTAATAGATTAAACTATCTAATGGTACCATTTAACTAAATAAAATTACCTTATAATATGAAAAATTAGGAGTTGGAAAATTTTGATTTCTCGTCAAAAGTTGGCCTAAAGTGTGAACTGCCTCTTAAGATGCGAAATGTTGGATGTTTGTTCCATCTATGGATATTTGTTACTCAATCACGCCAAAACTACTAAATGGATTTGGATAAAATTTGTCACAGGTAAATGATGACCTGGAATAGCACACGGGCGACATTTTATCCCAAAAAAAATATTTGTTCCCGCGGGATTCACCAAAAAATGTTATAAATCAGTGGTCTGCACGGTGCAGCTAGTACATATATAAATACTAAAAATTATGTAAAAAACGCACAAACACATAGGCACTAATATTTATGCTCATCACAAAAATGCTTGTGCTTGTTGGGAATCAAACCCAAGACCCATCGATTGTACATTTGGGATCACTAGCCACTACATCGGGCGCTTACATTACAATATATTAACATATATAATATATAATTTATAATATGTAGTTACAAGTACAAATGCTAAAAATATTTATATGTTTTCATAAATGCAAGAGAATTTACAATATCAGGATTAACACAACTTAAGTGTATGCGTTATAGTAATACTGCCGAATCCAAATCAAACTCTTGCGATCAATTGGATGTATGCCAGTAAAAACAATGGCTACACATACGAAAAGTACTATATATTTATAACTACATATTTACGTGATACGCACAACAATATCGGAAACAATTTTCTGATACAATTAATATCGTTTTGACAGACTTGTTTGATTGAACTGAATGCTTTGTTGCTACATTATTTTATTAGACTATTTGCCAATTATCAACATAAAGATATTTTTAATATTCGTTGTGAGGTAAAATTAAACGTAAATAATCCAGTCGGTATTAACAAAAAAGCCACGATAAGTAACAAACTGCAAGGGAAATCACAATGTAATATTCCACCGATATTAAATGACATCTTAAATACTAAACTTATAGCTGAGATATCTACATAACCGGTCCCGATCAGAATTTACATAGCCCGTTGAATCTATTGTACAGGTACAGTTCCGTACAATATATTTAAGTTTGATCAACCGTACATAATCGCCTTATTCGGCGATCTTCCCACACCTTTGTCTACGAGGCAGATGAAATAAAAAATAAATTCATGTACATAATATAGAAAATGCTCGAAGACATTCGCTTGTGCGGCACTAAATAAAGATATTCGATTCTAACGTCTTAGATGAACATTCTATTGCTTTTATGATTTGAGTTAATGTCATAATTGCCGCAGTTTTGGATAAAATAAATCGATACCGCCCGCGGGTCTCTGCATCGAATGTTTTTTCAACCAGATTTGTAAAGCTTGCTGGCGGTAAATATTATTTGAGTTTTTAGAGATTTCGTTTTGTGTCTGAAGGAAGTGATGGTTCATTTTAATTTGGATATATCATTCGGAAATAAGTTACACACGGCAATTTTTAAAGCTATTATTTTGATATACGAGAGTGTGTTAAAATACTTTACATCTATTTATAATAAATACTATGTCTGTTCCTTGTGGTTTTTTATTGCTTTTACTAATTTTTGTATAGGAATAGAATAAAAATTGAGGAAAATTTCAATGACTTCATGTGTTTACTTATGTCTATGGAAAACATCTTTTAAATTAAATTGCTTAAAAGTGAAAGTAGAATTCGTTTAACAAAATTCTTTGGATAAACCTATTGCTGAAATTATGCCGAGTATAGAACCGAGTGCCGTATATCACGACCCTTGCAGACTTGTTTCGCATCCTCCCCATTCATTAATCTCTTCATACAAACACGCCTGTTGAGAAGACTTGATAACACCTTCGGACAGTACTCGATCAATCAGATCATGGTATGACAGTCTTGATCTTTCCCGGTACCTGCATCCTTCCACATTCGCATTGTAAATCTGTTTTGTTTATTTTATTGGTTATATTAGATAATTGAAACAACATATTTGGACTACTTATGACACCGAGTGTTTATTTCAAAGTAATCGAACAAACTACTAGATACGACGGTTTTCCCTTTTGAAGTCTATTTTGGTTAGATAAGTAGGTAGGTAGTTCGTTTTAAAATTTATGTAGGTATATATTGGTAAAAATAAATAATAAAGAATACTTAGAAACCGTATTTTGGAATAGAAGGTGTATGTGTATTTGTATTTATTACGTATTTGTATATAATATGTATTCTGAGGTTTTAATTTATGCACAAAATTTTCTATTATATACCTACAAATTCTAACAAGCCATTTGAGAACACCTCCACGATTACACTCCTTTACTAAACACTTGCTTTTTGAAATAAAAAATATATTTCTTAATGGTATGAAGGTATAGGATGACTTGTTTGACGCCAATTGATTTCCAATCGATTTATAAATATGTATGCTTTGTTTTACCTATATTTAATAATACAAGTATGTCTGCTAATGAATTTAGTTAATGTTTTACTCTTCTAAAAACCCACACACAGAGAGAATTTGTAATATTTTTAATCATAGTATAGACCCACAGTAAACAAGCTTAAATACTGTTGGGTTGTTATCCGCGTGGCGAGGATAGATATGTATGTTACATAAGCAATAACGCTGTTACAAATTGCCTAGCTAGAAAGCCATATACCCTCTCTATTCTTTAAAATCTATTTTTTATTTAAAAGATGCCCAAGTCAACGCGAGGAAGATAAAACATTACTTACCTACCCGAAGCCAGTTAATTTTGTGACACCTATTTAAATTGTATATGTAACATAAATATATTTACCGAAAATAATTTGTACGCACTAAATAATTTGAAAAGTCTTTTAGTTTTGTACTGTAAAAAGCAATTAAGTTAAATTCTAATTCGATTAAAACAGTGAATGGAAATTACAAAATGAGCTCTAGGACTAATGTAGGTATCGGATACATATATACTAAACAGCGAACTTAAAATATATTGAGTTCGCTATGGCTAAATAATTGTAAATTTAAAATTGATTATTTAAAATACTAAAATATTGTAATATATTTATTTTTTGTCCTGTTAACTAAAAGGTATAGGATTTGTCTTCTCGTGAAATGCGTTCGCGGAAGCTTAAAACGTCTCTAGAGACTTGCCTCTAATTTGGTTCTAGTCTGTCTAGCTATTTCAGTTCAACAACAGTTGCCCAACATAAAAAGATCCCTTGCCCTCGCTATTTTAAATGTGAGTCCGGAACTGAAAGAAAAGAACGTCCAGCAAGAGGTAGTTCACTTCAAATTGGTTTAGTTTACGTACGTATACCTTAAAGTAAATTTCATACCCAACGGTCTTGGAAGGTATATGTATCTAGGTTTATGAAATTGCAAGCTCTGCCCAGGGGAAAATGTCTGGGCTAAACACCTCGTATTGTTTCCATTTTATCTTTATTTTACATTGTTACATACTATTATTATCCATATGCTTTGTCTAGAAAGTTTACGTTGCATTTATCCACAAGAAGCTATAAAAAGCCTTTTTGTTTAAAACAGCTTGGCTATACTTCTTTAAAGAACCTTATTGTTTATGAAAGCTGTGATGCAGATTATTAAATTTTACACTCTTGTACTTCGCATTTTTTAAATTACTATTAATAGAATCTTTTTTATAAATATGTATCTATTTATCTATCTATTTATAGTGTTTAAGAAACCATTCAAGGAAACTGGATTAATTTATGTACAATTTCCGAGTGAGATAAAATAATCAGACCGTGATTGAATACAATGTTTTCGGCTAGAATCACTAAATAATTATGTGTTTTTTTAATCGCTAATAAATAATTCAGTAGTCGAATAAAAATATAAATACTGGTTTTGGTAAATATTAATAATGTATTTTGAAGCACCTAAAAGTGCCAATAACAGTCGACACTGTTATAAATGTTATTTGAGTGACGTAATTTTATTACTCTAGACAGAGCCGAAGTATCCTTTGATATTAGCTAGTGTAGTATATTCACGCTTATGACTATTAACTGCTTTATTTCATTGTATCATTTTCTAAATCATTTTGCACTGTAATATTTATAGTTGTTATTTCTGGTTAAATATTTTTTACTTATTAGCTTTTACTTGCGACTTTGGGATAAAACGTATCCTATATTATTAAATGCCTTATTGTATCTGTAAACCCACTACATTTTTAACATCGTTTAGCCGTTTTAGCGTGAAGGAGTGACCGATACATAAACACATTTTTTCTCGACTTTCTCAACTAGAAATCGCCCTGTAGGCGAAATTCGACCATAGACGACACAATTAAATCTTTTTTTCGGTAGACATCAGACTTTAATCGTAAAAAAATAGTATACATGTGTGTATATTATCATAAATGTAGTCAGTATATTGTTTATTTTTATTAATTTAATGTATTTGAATTGAATCTAATATTTTTAAATAATGTACATATGTTATTTAAAAATAGTAGATTTCTGCTGTATTCCGCAATGTAAAATTGAACTGCGCCAAAATTCCACCGTTCACGTAATTGTCCCAAAACGGAGTACAAAATTTTTCCTCACATATTAATACATACATAGCGTATTATTGCTTAAATCTTATTTATTAATGTTACACGTATAAGGTGCCCTTGCTGGAAATTAGTCGATATGTAAAAAAAATATGTTATAAGGTTTTACATTTGAGAGCACAGGTGTTACTGCTAATGAATTTGATCGGTTTTCGGGTCTTCTAATCAATCGGTTTATTTTTGTTCTTTATAAAAAGCATATTAATTCCTTAATAATATTATTTATTATAATTTTAAATTTGAACGAAGTATAAAAAGTTGCGTTCGTTAATATGGCTCAGAAGATTAAGTAAAACTATTTATATTCTATACTTTCCATCGTCGGCACTTGGTGAAATTCCATTGTTGTTAGACACTTTTACTATTGCACTTGTACATAAATTTCACTTTTACACATATTTTTTAATATATCACTCGACCGGTTTCACTTTTTAAAGCATCTTCAGGATGTAAGGTTAAGTATATTACACATATCATTGGATAGCAAGCTTGTGGCTCACCTGATCCTGGTAGTAAAATATAACCATCGCCTAAAGAACAGAGTTGTTAATGATTCATCGCTTTTACCGGCTACCTTGCCTTCAAAACTGGAACACAGCAGTGCCAAGAACCGCTGCTAAATTGTGGAATAGATAAGGCGCTGATACCAAAACTTGGCCGACACGTTGCGAAACTTTACCATCTAGTTAGTAGTCACGATGGTATAGACTTTTTTCGCCTTTTACGAGATGGCTAGAAGTAAGGCAGTTAATCAAGGAACCCGTATAAATACGAGGAATATATTTTAATTATCATCTATATATTAATACGTGAAACAAAAACTTTGTACACGTTTTACGAAAATTATGCGCACGGATTATTTTGGAACAGTCGATTACATTGCGGAGGAGTGCAGAAAACTAATAATTCTGTATAAAATAATATGCATTAAAAATACGTTGAATTAATAAAAATAAACATTACACACAGTAGTAAGGTACGAGTACATTAATCTATCTATATATATAAAAATAAATTGCTGTTCGTTAGTCTCGCCAAAACTCGTGAACGGCTGAAACGATTTGGCTAATTTTGATTTTGAATTAATTGTTGAAGTCCAGGGAAGTTTTAAAAGTTGAGAAAATATAGAAAAAAAGAGTAGTTAAAAAAGCAGAACAACGTTTGCCGGGTCACTTAGTTTGAAATAAATTGGAATATACTCTCACTTAGGTACCTAGCATGATTATGCATGTTTATGACTAGAATTTGTTGTCAAACTTACAAGAGACTATATTGTTTAGTATGTCGTCGAATTTCGACCACAGGGCGATCTCTACTATATCTAAATATTTAAAAGTTTCTAAATAAATAAATGTTATGTTAATTATAAATGGTAATATATAAATGTTAAAAAATTTAAAGGCTCTCCATTTCACTTACTCGATAAAATCAGAAAAGAAATATTTATATACCTACTTATTTAAAGTAAAACTAACTGGGCGATCGAGTTTCGATCGAGTCATGTCTTGTCATGTGGTAACGAATTATCACTGAGATGATACTTATTTAGATCATTTATTGGTAAAAGCCTACCTAAATACAAAATTTCGTCAAAATCGATAAAGCTATTTCGGAGAAACCAATTATACACAAATAAATATTAATACAAGAATTGCTCGTTTAAAGGGATTAATCTAAACTTGACCCGAAAACCTAACCCGGTAGCGGGCTAAGTTAGGAAAAGCAAAAAATTGTTGATTTTCATTCTTAGCCTAGCCTAGCGCTTCGCGCACAGAGGACTTTCGGGGCGTGAGATGATGGGCTTCCAAGGCCTTGCCTGCGCCTGCGTAAAGAGAGTGAAGAACAACCTCGTTAAAAAATGGTCATGTCATCCGCTGGAGTTTTGACGAAATCCTAATACTATATGGATGTGGATTCTACTGGCGGGGTAGTAATGCTAACACGTACTGATCACCCCGCTTTTAAAAGCATCGACATCAAGTGACGAATATCGATATCCACATCCGTCTAGGGCCGGGATTTCGTCAAAACCCCTTTTGACTATTTTATAACGAGGTTAGCCTTCCTCGCGTTCTGTGCACAGGCGATGGTTTTCGGGTCAGGTTTTTTTATATATCATAAGATAGCAAACAAGCAGATGGGACTTCTGATGGAAAGAGTCAACCATCGCCTAAAAACACCAAATATGTTATTGGTGCGTTGCTATTTTGTGGCGAGGTCTAATGCCACATGCATAAGTTTACCAGATAACTTACCCTCCAAAACGAAAAATGACAGTGACAAGCGCTAATGCTATTGCGGCAGAAATAGGTAAAGCTGTGGTACCAGACCCGGGTGAGACAATGCAGAACTCTACCAACTAGTTGCCACGTTGAAAGTGACTCTCATAGCCAATCGGACGCCTTTTACGACCTGCTTGGCAAAACGGCAGTTGGCTTATTCTTCAAAGATCTCAGGACCAACAAATTTTAGTTAATAATCCATTTAAAGTATAATATGTAAAACTTTCACTGTCTTCTTAGTAATTCTAGCTTATATTAACAGTTGAATGCATCAAACAAAATGTGTTCTTGTAGTAACTAAAAGGGTTTTTTTTATAAAGTCAACAAACTACCTATTTAAAAAAAAATTAAAATGCGCCGAAGTTCTTAAGCATTAATTCTTGATAAATTATTTTTTCGGTAGAGCAGAAAGTTAAAAACAGTTTTGCAATGACGAATCATTAGAGATTTCATAATATGCATATCTATTCCTACTGCAATAGTGTCCGCTCCGTTTCGTGATAGATAGTAAAGTTAGCAGTAAACGTATTCACGTGGCATTAACATCCCGCCACAATAGCAATAATCATCTTAGGTTTTGGTCCGGGCCCCTTTGAAAAATAGATCATCAGCCATTCTATCAGGTAGTGTGTAAGTAGGGAACGAATTCCTATGCGATTCACCAACACCATGGCCACTAGGTGGTAGAGTTCTTTACTTTGGTTGAAAGTAGATTTCCACATTACCTTGCCTGAGTCTGGTAAAACTGCCTTACTTATTTCTGTCACAATAGCCTCAGTGCTAGTAACTGTCGTGTTTCAGTTTGGAGGGTAAGACGGCCGGTAAACTTGCAAAAATGCATATGGTATTAAGATTCCGCCACCATTAACGTCTTTGGTATCTATAGACAATGGTTGTCTCTTTCTATCAGGAGGGTCACCTGCTTGTTTTCTGTTTTATGATATAAAAAATGCACGTATACATACAAGTATATGCATATAATTAATTAAAAACTTTATAATTTTTAATTGAAATAGTTAAAAATAAGAATCACTGCTCACTTATAAATAAGAACCAATGTCTCTATAACTTACATGCAGCCTCCCTTTAAGTTTCCAAGAATGCAATTAAGAAAGAAGCTGTGGTATGTTCATCTTTTTCGGAGAATTCGTTTTCATTCTTAATGTCGACATTATTTTCCTTTAATACTATCCCCTAACACAAAAGCCTTCAATAATTGTCCACATAATTGCACATTCATTTCTATACCTCATAGCACTTTACCATATTACTAATACTCACAGACGTAATGCAATATTGCGATGAAATATTACGTTAAGTGTTTACAAGCAAAAATTTTACATTAGTCAGAGTATATAAAGGTGAAATTTGTATTGTCCATGTGTAGGGTAGCATTCGATTTAAAACGGAGGGTTCTAATGTTTGGTCACTGGCTGCTCCTGCTTGACCGAAGGGGTAATTTGGAGGCAGACGGCGGACGCATTTGCATTACAATGACACTCGGATCTCGTGAAGCGACTAGCGTAGGGCTTCCGTTTGTCGGATAAACCTGTTTATATTTAGAGCTATGTACGTCTTTAATATAACAGCGTAATACTTTGCAATGTTTATTGCCCGTTTTGTATTTCTGTATAATTCCACAAATTTTATTATCTGAATAATTTATACAAAGTACTGACCGTTTTCATTAAACCAGAACTATTGAAGTTAGAAGTATTAGATACCTGGCGCTTAGTAAGAAATGTTGGGATTATTTTAGAATATAAAAATTAATTTTGCCACGTTACATGTTGAACCATCGACACGTAGCTCCTAGCCAAGGTTGTTGCTGGTTTAAATCCAGGTGCGTCATAATAAGTCTATGTTTCACAAAGTTTTTAAATAAACAAAAAATATATATTTTAAATAAATTAACAGTAATTTAGTTAGTTTTAGTTATTTAAGACATTTTAAACCCCAACTTGTGAAAAACTATTTTCGTTGTATCTGCAAGTGTACCTACTAGTGAATGGGTTATCTCGTCGAAAATAGTCAGCAGTGGATATTTCCAATACAAAAAGTTAGTTTCCAATGCAATTCCCGCTTCTGAAGAATTTCTTAGCTCTTCTCTAAAAAGCTATTCAAATATAAGCATATCTATTTTCCTAAACTTTGACTTATATTTAAAGAAGGACAAGTGAATCTAATTGGGTAATCCAGTAGCAATAGGTACTTACAGGAGTTCGGACTAATGTTTCTATTATTTATATAAATATATTTTGTTTAATATCATTAGGCCTTTCATTTTACGATTCATTTGTCAGTTACCATGGTTAATCCATCCATCGACCGTCAAATTTCTTACCTTTAAAGGCTACTGATAGCTACTTGTCATAACTGAGATAAATCGATTTACTTTTTATCAAAGCCAAGAATTTAATATTTAATTAATAGATATGAGACAAAGACAGAGACAAATAAACTCCAGGTAACTAGAAATTTTCGAGATTTGAACAGCCCCAACAATGTTTAGTCCGTAAAGAAATACCGTTGTGAAAATGAAAAGTGCACGTTCAACGGAAAAAAAGAATGTTAGATGAAAGATTAATAAGAATATATCGGTATATCGTAAATTTATAAATGTAAGTGGTAAGATGATACCCAATCTGTGCAAGATATTGCACAACTCTATCACATACTAATATTGTAGTTACGTTGGTAATCACTTGATATTTTTCCAATTGTACTGTGTACTTTCTTCCTATTGCCTTATTCCTACACTATTATTGAATGTGACCTGACTAAATAATCAGTCAGAAGTAAGCTTGATTTATGCTTAACTACTAATGACTTATTTATTAGAATACAATACGTGGAGACAATGCTTGCTATGTGGTTAAGTGGTTAACCAAACCAACATTACCAACCTAATCAACCTAAGTTAAGTAATAAGCCAGCAAACTAATTAAAAAAAAATTAAAACTATACAAAAGGATATTACAAAATCTCAGTTTATTTAGTAGAAAAAAAGCTCGGGATTGATTATTGCAGTCTCTAATATTTTTAAGTAATCCTATTATCCTACAATAATCTATACATATAATAAAATCGAAGGAAAGTCAAAACTGTACATTGAATATTTTTTTAAAAGAATACTTGGGTGATTACAATCGATATCGAAGCCAAAAATATAGTTTTTAGAATTTTTGTCTGTTTGTCTGTATGTCTGTTTATCTGTTTGTCTGTATGTATGTTTGGGGTAAACTCAAAAAGTACTGCATGGATTTACTTCAAATTTTGCATGAATATTACTAACAGGTCGGGTCAACATATAGGCTACATATTATCACGCTATTACCTACGGGGGAGAAGCTGTGTGGAGTAAACGAAGTCCGCGCGGACGAAGTCGCTGTCAACAGCTAGTAATATTATAAATGTGAAAGTAAGTTTGTTTGTTATGCTTTCACGCTAAAACGACTTAACCGATCATCATGAAACTTTGTACACGTATTCTTGGAGGTATCAGAAGTAACATAGAATACTTTTTACTTAAAAAAGTATGCTAGCGAAGCCACGGGTCAAAGCTAGTGTAAAATAATTCTTTTAATAAATTAACAGAAAAAAATAATTATTGAAAGTTTTTTTTACTTTTACAACCGATTTAATGCATTATTAATTTGAACATTTTTAGACGTTTTCAATTGTCGGATCTGTATACGGATTAAATGGATACGCCTTTCAAGACACTTTCTTAGCTTGTCAGTGTAGCTTGCAATTACGCACAGAAATACAGAATAGTACTACTTACCGATTAAATAAAATAAGTCCAAGGATATTTTTTTAAACCTTGTTACCTCATTCGGTACGATAAAACAGTACAACATGGTTTATTTCAATTTTTTCACGATATAATAATAATATATCTACAAATGTATTACATTTTTGACAGTAATAGGAGCATTTGCTCATATACGCGGCGACACGTTTCCTTCCCAATAACGTGTCTATTAGTATTCATGCGGTCTGTGGATCTGTAATGAGCCAAGATTCTCTTTTACAGCTAATGACTTTTGATAAATACATCTATCAATCAACAATATATAACAAAAATATATGCATACCTAAAACAATACAACTGTTCTGTTTGCAATTTATTAATTTTTTTTCTAGTATTACAAGTTTGATAACCATTAATTCTAATTATTGAAGGTAATAAAACTTGATTAAAAATGTCATTGCTTTAAAATATGTATCTCAAGTGAGTAGGTATTCCTTTATCAATGCTGGCGGCGTTCGCAATCAGGCGTAATGGTCTGATATATGGCCCGGGCGTTGCATTATATCTACAATGAATGCAGACGATGCGGATGCAATTGTGATGTCCCTTGCAAATGAACGTGGGCTCGACGATCATGGCCACGCGAGTTCGAGTGAAACTCATACCATATTCATGTGTTATAAGCAATCGCAATTTTCAATGTCATTACATAAATGATTAATTCATGGCCATTCCCACACCTTATCCATACCTAATATTTATCTTTACTATTTGTCTTTGAATCTTTACTAAAGCTATTTCTAAATTAAAGGTTTTTATCCTATAATAGATATCAAGAGTCTTTATTTTAATATAAAAACGTTTCAGTAGGTAAAAGTTTTTGGATATCGATATAGTATATAGGCTATTTAAATTTAAATACAAATAGGTATCTCTATGTTAACACAGTGAAAGTTAACACAATCTTACGGCCAGTAAAAACAATTAGCCGCAGCTGGAGCAGTTATAATATTTAAAAATATGTTACTAAATTGCAGGTAATATAAAATTCCAAACAACGTGCTGCGGCTACGTGAAAAATATATACTCATATATTACAGTATTGTAAATTAGTGTTTTCATGTCATAGGATTTAATAATGGAAAATGGCATCTACTGCCTATAGATACCAAAAATGCACCATAATATATAGCAACATAATAGATGACAACATCTATGTGGTCGGGATAAAATACCACATGCTTAAATTTACCATCTACATTACCTCCCAAACTGAAACACGACAGTGATAAGTACAGCCCGTGCGCCATAAGTTGGGACCTGAGGCGGTGACGTCACAGTGGCGTGTTTACTAGAATGACAGTATTATGCGAGCACCCGTGCCATCAGAGAATTGCGGGTAGAGCGGGCAGGAAGTCGTATTCTTAGCAGGTCCCAACTTATCGCGCACGAGTTGTACTATCGCTACTGAGGCAGGAATAGCTAAGGTACCTAGCTCGGGCGAGACATTGCAGAACTCTACCACCTATAGTCACATTAGTAGTAACGTCTTTTTGCCAATCGTTTTTCTTTTATGAGTTGCCTGACAGTAAATCAGACGGCTATTCTTCAACCTGAAACAACACGAGGTAAAGCTTTTGTTCTTTTTAGGGTTCTATTGTCTCAAGTTGCATGAAAAACATAATTAATATTATCACGCTAGCTTTTCTACGGAAAAGATAGCAAAACATTTATAGGTATATTAAATTATTATGCTCCAAGTTCGAGTCACGATTAATAGCTTATCAAGATCCTTATATTGTTTTTCTGAATAATGATCATTCAAGCAAGAGGTTTGTATTTACCACTAATTAATAATTCACAGTAAGAAAAACGACGTATTGATACAAGTATGAATTTATTCTCTTTTAAATTTAAATAAAGCATTCATTTAATCTATATATATCTATATATATATATATATATATATATATATATATATATATATATATATATATATATATATATATATATATATATATATATATATATATATATATATATATATATATATATATATTATATAAAACGCAAAAGTGACTGACTGAGGCATCAACGCACAGGCCAAACCCATAGGGTTAGAAACTCGAAATTTCGCACACGTATTTTTCTTATGATTCAGGCATCCACTAAGAAAGAATTTTTCAAAATTCAATCCGAAGGGGGTGAAATAGGGGATAAAAGTTTGTATGAAACTTTTTATTCCATTGACATATTTGCATGATATTTCGTATGAATTGAGTACAAAAAATATAATGAATTATGTGTTTAAGCGTTTTTCAAAATTCGATTCTTAAGGGGGTAAAATAACACTACACAAATTAAAGCTAGCAATCTTATAATCTAATAGATAGTTCACTGGATAAGTAAAGTATTCGCTGGACAAATTCACAAATCAAACTTTAGGTTAGCCTAAAGTACGCAAATTATTGGATTGTGATGTCCATGTTTGCCAACAATAACAAATACTTAATGAATACCAATTCCCATTATTGTTAAATCACTAACGCTCCTCTGACTCACAAACGCTTGTCTCTGTCGGAAATCGAATCCAAGCCCAACGATTGCGTACTCTGGGTCGCTAAACACACGACCTACGAAACGGTATGTGCCACTTTACGATGCAAGATGGTTTGTAAGTATGTGTATTAATATAACAAAACAAAAATTATTATAAATAATTCTTATAAACATGAGTGTGCAGTGTGTTTGCATTTCCAAGTAAATCCTACTAAGCTCATATCTTTACGAAAGATAAGAACGACCTATCACGTTTGGACACATTGTGATTGTGCATCAGGATAACATTTTATGATTTTTCAAGGAAACTGCGATTTTTGGAGGCGTTATAAAGTAGGCACGTTAAATACTGGAAACAAGTATAGTAGGTGCATACTTGCATAAAATGCAAATGCACTTTCAATATATTAACACCCCGATGAACGGTAAAGCCAGTACGTGTGGTTTTTAAACGAGTTTTCCCTTTGTAGGATCAGACCCCTTTTGAAGTATAGACCATATGCCATTCTGCCTGGCAATTTATAAAATGTGAATGATTGGCTATATATATTGGCTATATGTTTGCTATATGTATTTATATGTGGCCGTGAAATTGTCAATACCGTTAGATTATAATCTACCCGATTTGGATAAGTTAGGTTAGCAGTTAAATTATAATATCACTCAGGTAGATTATAATGTAAGGAATTGCTCTCTAGGTAGATTATAATCTAACGGAATTGACAATTTCACGGTGACATGTATACCACCTAGTATCTAGCCACACTACTATAGTGACTTGATACTAGGTGGTAGAGTTCTGCAACGTCTCCTCACCGTAGAATTTTGCAAAATCTCGCACGAGTTTTTGTACTACCGCCTCACCTATAGCTTCAATGCTGGTTACTGTCATGTTCCAGTTTGGAGGGTAAGGCAGCCGGAAAATTTATATACATGGCATCACCAAGCCGGCATACGGATAGCAACCCACCATTAACATCTTCGATGTTTGTAGGCGATGGTTGTATCTTTCCATCAGAAGAGCTAGCTGCTTGTTTGCTATCTTATAAAAAAATATGTAAAAGAATATGTAAAGGAATACCAAACTTTTAAAAATTTTTGTCATAGGTATGATGCTTCTGATGGAAAAACGTAACCATTGCCTATGTACAAATAAGTTATTGGTGCGTAATTATTATTTTAATGGAATGGAATGCCACATGCGTTATGTTTTGTTAATTACAATTTATCCTCTTAACACGGGACACGATGGTGAGATGCACTGTTGCTATTGCTGCAGGAAAATATTAAGCAGTCCTACTAATTTGAGCGAGACGATAAACAAATTCCTAAACCTACAAATTTCAATGCAAGTTGCACGTTTAGCTATTTATGAACCTTTCACTAAATTGATAGAAATTAATTCCTATGAAATTATAGACAAAATATAAAAAATTGCCCCGTGTTGGTCCCGGGCTCCTTTGAAGAATAGGCCAACTGATGTTCTGCCAGGCAGGTCGTAAAAGGCGACCGAATGGCTATACGAGTCACTACCATAGTGATTACTAGATAGGTGATTACTAGGTTGTAGAGTTCTACATTGTCTCATCCTGGTCTGGTACCACCGCCTTACCTATTCCTGCCACAATAGCGTCAGTGCTTATCACTGTCGTGTTCCAGTCTGGAGGGTCAGGTAGCCGGTAAACTTATGCACGTGACTTTAAACCTCGCCACAGGATAGCAACTCACCATTAACACCTTTGGTGTCTATAGGCGAAGGTTGACTCAGGAGACCCGCTTGTTTGTTTGGAGAGATCTGCTTGTTTGCTATCTTATTTTATAAAAAAAAGTATTAAATCCGATAAATTACAAACGGCATCTACTACAACTTAATAAATGACGATACATAATTATTTAAAAAAAGTAAGCACTTGACCATATTACAGATAATATAAACCGGAACAAAAACAATAGGTTAAAATAACAATGACAGACATAGGAGTGGACATTAAAAAACTCTAAAAAAGTGACAAAGATCTTTAGACAATGAGCCATTCAATCCTTTCGTCAAAATATGCTTTGGATCTACACTTCCTTGTTGCCTTTTAAATTCACTAAGAATCACACAAATCATTAAAGACAATAACTTTTATTTTATTGAGTTTAAAAAATTTAGGAGTTAGAATGGAGAGTATTCGAGAAAAAAAATCAAAGCTACGTGACAAATAGTTAAGAACGACGAAACGAATGAACGAAAAATGAAATATGTTCGTGTTTTATTTATAAAGAAAATATTTTTGTCAGTGTCAAAAGTCGCCATAACCGGCATGTTTATGCAAAGAGAGTCACGAATGTGGTGAATGCAAGAAAAAACTGCAGGGATCGTGTTATATGGCACTCGGTTATCTCTGCCTATAGGGCGTGGAGATATTTACATTTTGTATATAGTAGTTGCTCGTTTAAAAGCTCAGTAAGTACAAATCTATATTGTTAAGCTTTATTTATTTTACTTGCCGATTTGCAAGCTAAATATATTTTTCAGTATTATGTAGAAATATATAAACTTAAGTATATTGATTTAATATAAACATATAAAAGACTCGAAAAGTGAGTGCAAATCATTATATCTGTAATGTTTTCAATAGTAGGCGTTTAATCTGTTATTTTTTCTAATTCAATTCATTAATGGAGGCGCGGCTTACTTTGTGTCAATTTTTTTACTACCTCGATTGTGGGATTTGAAAAATCCAACATTTTTCGTATTTATCGGTATTTTAATTTTCCAGCTTTAATAATTTGAGAGAGGGTTTTTCAACGAATTAAGACCTTTTTTAAATTAACTAAGTATTAAGTCAAAATAATTCTGTAATTGTTTAGTTAAGTATATAAGTTTTACTAACTACAATAACGTTCACTAAAACACTTATGAATGATTCCTTGTAACTAAAGTCATCATTATCATTCATTAACGTCAGTACTAATCAATATTAATTTTACGTTATTATGCCTTTTCACTGCCTGTTTCTCATTTATAATAATTTTTAAAGATTTAGTGTGAAGATTTGTACGTAAAATATTATATTATGCAAACTTACTAAAACAGTTCATGGATCTTTAAAAATAAATTATAATTTAGATATTATAAAAGAAAAATAATATTTTAAAAGGCTGTCCGCATTTACGAATTAATGCCAATTGCTAAAACATGTGAGGATAATATTTTAAAGGCTGTCAAGACAACATGCGACTCGATTCAATCCCAACGTTTTAGTTTCAAAGTTAGCCGTGAATATAAACTAGGGGGGAAACTCGTCCTACGTAGTTCCTTTACTGCCTAATATTACTTTGAAACTAACGCACTACTATACTGTTATAAATCAACTGATGACCATTACCATGCGATCTAAGCATATCGAATCGGCAATTAGTTTTAATGGGTATTGTATAATAATAACTTAATCTTCTAAGTGTGAAAAATTTAATAAAATTAACCTTCATACCTTATAGATTCATATTACATTTAGATACGGTAAAGTTTATAAATGGGAAATTCCATAATAAGAGTCTGTGCTCGATAGACTAACTCTGACACACTTTCCGAATATATAATTAACTAAAATAACCGATTAGAGGTATTAGACCCCACTGACGTAAAAGATTGATTCGAGATAACAAAATGTCAGTTTAAATGTTTATTATAAAATAAAAACGTGTTAACACGTGAATATTATGGGCATTCTAAAAATAAAAGCAATTCGTAAGAAACAAAATCCCCTACCCAAGTTTCGTTAACGACTTACAAGTCATTAATTACCATTAGCATAGTGAAGTAATGCTATTATTACGCCTGACAAATATCATTACTATTAAACGTAATTAAACGTACCTATAAGACATTGTTAAAACGGATTTTAATTAAAAGTTCTTTCAAATTCATATGTACGTATATTTTGGGGCTTAAAAGGTAGACGTGTTTCGTATTTTATGTTTTTTACGCACGTAATTAAGCAATATTTTTAAGGGAAAATATTGTGCAACCACATGCTTACTGACTCCTGATTTCTCGGTGTGTCTGACAGCACGCTGTCAATAATCATTTTTATTAGTTTCTATGTATATGAAATGTACCTTAACGCATATATAATGTTCAAATACCAAGGAAACTTGTTTATTTCTAGTTTGTCGGATATATTGTTGAAAAAATATTGGCCGCCTATAAATGTTTTTCATATATCATGTTATCTTAATCTTTAACAAATTTGATAGCTATAACATTTGGATATTATATATAAATATTACTGGAATCAAACAAACTGATATAGCTATATTCGGACCCATTTTATGGCCTTTTTTTAAGTAGCTCGTAAGAATTGAGAGAAGGCTTTACCAATCACTACCATCATGAAAACTGGAGGTGGAATTTCATAACGTCTCGCCTGTAACGCTGCCACCATTTTTCATGTCACAATAACGTGGTAATAAAAAATTATTGTACTTTAACAACATAACGTGTATTTTTCAGTTTTTATTAAAGTACAATAATTATTATAAGCAACTTATGAATATTTTTTAAGTTTTATGGCTTGTATTGTTATGTGCTAATACACGCTTTTAGCACATTTTGCTAGGCGTCATTCCGGATCCAATGAGGTATCGCACATAATTTTAAGAGCAGTATCTCTATTTTAGACACTTTTCAACTTCTCGCGCAGACTAGTTTACGATGACGATAAGCATAATCAACGTAAAGATTAAAATATCAATTCGAATTACCAAAATTTACCTCTATCTTTAACGAGTGGTAGTGGACTGACTATGAATTCTAACTGGAAGCTAGTTCTCATATCTTCGCTGTTACCGACGCGGAGCCATTATAGTTGCTTTACGTGTTACATTATTCACCAAAACGGTTAATGTCAATCATATAACGTTAACAATATTAAAAATCGTAGAATTTGCCCATTGCAGGTGGCAACATTATGATGGGTGGTTGTGACTGTGCCATCATTTTATAACCTCTAAAATCAAAATATTAATTTTTCAATCGCTATGGTACCTTTTAGTAATAGTGTTGATTTTTTTATATGTATCATTAAAATTACATAGCAAACAAGCAGATGGATCTCTTGATGGACAGGTAAACTATCACGTATAGACACCAAAGATGTTAATGATGCGTTGCTATCCGTGTAGCGGAATGGCGATGCTACATGTATAAATCTACTGTCTAGCTTACCTTTCTAACCGGAGCACGACAATGACAAAGGCAGCCAGTCGTTCCTACGAACTGCCTAGCAGAATGAGAGATAGTCTGTTCTTTAGAGGGGCCCCGAACCAACACGATGGATTATATAAATGCATAAAATTTTGGGTTTAGATTCTAGATTGAAAATATAATTATATAAGCTAGTAACTTGTTATAAGGTTAAGTAAGACATAAAACTATAGGCAATTTTGACTTGATTAGTTGCATGTATGCTTACCCTTTACGAAACAAAAGGCGTGACTGTGTAAAAAAATTGTATAAAATCTTATTCGAAAATTATTCCCATAGCAATAAAAGTAAAGCAATTTTATAGAAGCGAACTTGCCGACGTCTACTGCTGACACTTAATTAGACTGCGAAATTGAAACTTGGCAATGGCTTGTCTGGCTCTGGCAACGTCAGAAATGGTAATTGAATTTCAGTGCACATGCACAGCTGATTAACTTAGAGGTAAGCCACATGCTCGATAGACGTATTTATATGATCTTTTTTTCTATACTCAAGTGCGTGTATTGCAACTTACGAATTAAATATTGTTTAAACAATTTCAAATGCTTTTCCGGTTTGATAAATAGGTACTTATTACAGATTTAATTGTATATATTGCCTCATATTTATCTGTAAATTATCGGTAACATTTGTTGTTTTAGTTACTCGTTTTAAAATGCAAAATAATATCAAGAACTGTAGAAAATATATAACGTGTTTCTAAATGTTACCTTAGCTTTTGTTATATAACTTATGGATTGATGTTGCTGACGTTCAAGTGTTTTTATAGCATAGGGTAGGAAACTATTTTAATAGAAAGAAATATCCATCGCCTATTAAAACCAAATATGTTAATAGTTCGCTGCTGTCCGTGTGGAAGATATGTTATGAAACATGCATAAGTTTAGTTAACTGCTTGTCTATAATAGTATAAAGGATAATAAGTATAAAGCAATAATTAATAGTAAAATTTATAAAACAAGTACACAATTTATTAGATGCCTCTTAATAAAACATGTAATGAAACAGGTGTTATAGAAAAATTGTTTTTACTGTCTACCTAACATTTTAAACTGAAATTCAGCAGCAAACAGATGTGATTGTGGCAGGACTGTTCTCTACCAATTACCTACTCATGTTAGTGTTGCTACTTTTAGCCTTCACTCACATGTTATATACTATTTCGCCAGACAGCACACACATATACACTCCCTATTCATTCTTCTATTAGTCAAATTTCAGATCTTTTATAATAGTTTAGGTAATTTTCAATCACCCCGGATCTAACTGCGTCTTGAATAACCTGATTTATGATTTAACATATAGTTGTTATATTTAATAAGTATCTTCATTATGTGAATTGACTGTTTAATTCTTATATTTATGTAAATTAAAAATGTTAATTAATGAAAGTCAATCCATTAAACTTAAAGTAGGAAATGTTGGTTAATGGTCGTTTTAACAAAGGAACGTACTTAATTAAGGCAGTTTTCAACCATCACGTACTAGCTATTATCCTTCTTAAAACTTTTCCAATTTACAATGATCGCCACGAGTTTAGATCGCTTTGTCGTTCAGAATATTTAAAGCGTAATAGCGTTTTCAGAAATGTTGAAAAGTAAACGACTGGTTATATTATATAAATGTTAACATTTTACAAAAAATAATGCAATAAAGCGTTTATAGCGTTCACGTTGATACTTATCGAACTGAAAATTTAAATCATATTTGTTATGATTAAGTAATTAAAATCTAAACATATAAAATTTCACGTTTATAATGTTTTTAAATTAAGCTGATGCCTTTGGCTTAATCTATTGGTATGGGCCGTTTTTGAAATCAATGTTTATTTTTAAATAAAATATAGATTAGACGTTTACCTTACACTTATAGTAGATTTTTATAATTTAAGGCCTTTCAAAATCGATCTTTTCTAAAAACTAGTTACTCCAAAGTACAGAAACACTGTTATCTTTTCAATGAAAATTTATAAAACTATAAATTGAACTATGGTCCATGTTTCAAATAGGACTTGGAACTATCAGTCCCAGTTATCTCTATCAACGAGTAATATATGTAATGTGTGGCACTCTGTCACCTCTGCTTGCTACGTCAGAAAAAAAATAGATGTTGGTCCTCATCACCACATTTGCCATTTTTTAACTAAGTCCTTAGTTCTACATCTACGTATATATTATTATCTTGTACCTACATGTTAAGAGCTCTAAAGGGCTTCTCTTGAAATTAAAAAATCTAACTAAAAATGCTTTGAATCTATAACTCATGAAACTGTAAGCATAAATGCGTTTCATGAGAGGTTATTATTTATGATATAATAAATGGAAATAAATTTAAAGTTCAATACACTGTAGTTAACATCAAAGCCGCTTACTATGAGACAACAAACTTCTACAATAGCTAAAAATACGATGGGAGGCATAAGTTTACTGTAAAGAAACTTTTCCTTTGAACCAGTCAGTCGCCAACTTTAAATTGGTTTCCTACCTTCTCTGACTGAGAGAATGGAAATCTCATTTCCTGCATAAGGTAGGTTATGCTGCATATGTTAGAAACGAAATGTTAGGAAAGCTATTCTAAAGCTAGATTTAAATCAGGTTGCTACAATTATCCTCCCTTAATTATTGGATAATAATACCAGTGATAAATAGACTTTATCACAGAGAACAAATTAAAATTAAGTTATACGCGATACGAGTGAATGGCAATTTGCAGAGTCAATTTGTAATAATATAGTAGTCTTAAGAAATCGCACACAGAAATAAAGAAATAGAGGAGAAGAAAGAAAGATTTTATATCTTATGACAGCATATTTATTTTTTATATCATAAGATAGCAAATATACAGATAGGTTTCCTGATGGAAAGAGTCAACCATCGCCGATATACACACCAAACATGTTAATGATGCGTTGCTATCTTGTGGCGAGGTCTAATACCACATGCATAAGTTTACCGGCTACTTTACCCTCCAAACCGGAACACGACAGCGACATGCACTGAAGTTATTGCGACAGGAATAGATAAGGTGGTGGTACCAGACCCGGGAGAGACAATGCAGAACTCTACCACCTAGTATGTATCGATATGAATAAAGCACGGCCGGTGTTATGAATAGGATAGCAAACAAGCAAATAGCTCATAAGGTAATGAGATAATTATCAGTGTTGACACTAAATATGTGAATGTAGCTTTGACATTTGTATACCGAAGGTGTAATAATTTTTTGCTGGACAAATTACACAAATTTATCTAACCCCAAAGTAACCAAATTGTTTGTTATATGTGTCAGTCAACGATAACAATACTTAAAATTTGACAGTAATAAGCGCTGATTCTAGCTGATAAAAGCATAGTCTATGACGTCATATTGTACTTACTCGTAGCTCACTACCTACCTAATTAACACTTATTAATTCGCGCAATTTGCCTACATAAGAAATTTGGCATGATGAAATCTGCTTTGATGTTTCACTCACTCGTGTTGATCTGGGCCTTCTTTGAAGAATAGAGTATCTGCCATTCTACCAAGAAGTTTGTAAAAGTAGAACGATTGGTTATACGAGCCACTACTATCTTGACTACTAGGCGGTAGAGTTCTGCAATGTCTCCGCTTTACATACTTTTGCAGCAATTGCGTCAATGCTTGTCATTATATAATCCGCCACCCAGATAGCAACGCACCATTAACATCTCTGGTGTCTATAGGCAATGATTGTCTCTTTCTATCAGTAGAACCTTATTTTTAATTTAATAATATAACTAGCGACTAGCTGCCCGCGGTTTCACCCGCGCAGCTTTTGTTCCCGTGGGAATATCGGAAAGATTTATACACTAAAACCTTCCTCAAGAATCAATCTCTCTATTGAAAAAAACCGCATCAAAATCCGTTGCGTAGTTTTAAAGATTTAAGCATACATAGGGACATAAGAACATAGGGACAGACAGAGAAAGCGACTTTGTTTTATACTATGTAATGATGAAAAATTATGTAATAAATTTGATTAAAATGAACATCCAAAGAACAACAATAAAGTACGTCTAGTTTAATTCAATGTTGTATAGAATGACAAAACCGTAGAATAGTTTTAGTATTAGATAGGGCAAACAAGGCGTAATGTTTAATGAGGTGTACTCGATTAGATACATTCATGTCATGAGAGTCTACGATAGTCGAGGAAAATCTTTCGTAGGCTCCGTTTCCCTTATCCGGCTTGCGATTTTAGTGTGTTTAGTGCTTGTTGACTGTTAATCCCACTAATAGTATATATGTAAGCGTTTATGGTTGTTGTTTTTGTTTTGTCACTATGAAAAAACTTATGAATAGTATAAAATTTGAAAACTTTTATTATCGAGAAATAGTCGCTAAACTAAATCTGCTTTTCTGCCTTCTACGACTCATCGAAATGGGTTGTATATATAGACACCAGAGATGTTAATAGTGAGTTGCTATCTTATGGCGAGGTCTAATACCACATGCATAAGTTTACCGGCTACCTTACCATCCAAACTGAAACACGACCGTGACAAATGTGTGACACGATAGTGATTGCGGCAGAAATAGGTAAGGCGGTTGTACCAGACTCGGGCGATGCAATGCAGAACTCTACCACCTAGTAGCCATGACGGTAGAGATTTGTATAGCCAATCGGTCCCCTTTTACGACCTGCCTGGCAGAACGGCCTTAGGCCTATTCTTCAAAGGAGCCCGCGACCAACACGGAGAAGTGATATATAAAAATCTCATTTTGCGGTGTTAATGGTCGCACTCACTGTGGTTTTTAGGATTTCAAAGTAAACTAGGTACCCTTATGGTTTCGCTATATCGGTCTCTATCCGTTCGACCGCACTTTTGTTTTGTATATTTTCGCCGTGTTGGTCCCGGCCTCCTTTGTAGAATAGGCCAACTGCCGTTCTGCCAGGCAGGTCGTAAAAGGCGACCGATTGGCTATCGAGTCACTACCATCGTGGCTACTAGGTGGTAGAGTTCTGCATTGTCTCGCCCGGGTCTGGTACCACCGCCTTACCTATTCCTGCCGCAATAGCGTCAGTGCTTGTTGCTGTCGTGTTCCGGTTTGGAGGGTAAGGTAGCCGGTAAACTTATGCATGTGGCATTATACCTCGCCACACGATAGCAACGCACTATTAACGTGTTTGTTGTCTATAGGCGATGGTCGACTCTTTCCATCAGGAGACCCATCTGCTTGTTTGCTATCTTATGACATAAAAAAAAAATATTTAATAGGTATGAAAATAGACCATAAGGTATATTTTATACCTCTAGGTAATTAGAATGTCCCAGGTCCCTATCTATATTTTTTCTATTTGTTTGATTTTTTTGTCATATTTTTTATTTTGCAAAAAAATGCCCTTAAACCCACCATCCTACCCTCACCCCACCAAAATCTTAACTTAATGTAACTTATATTTTAGAACAACAGTTGCCGCTTCCGCTAGTTATTTTGTATTAGCTTTGCAGTCTTCGTCCGTGTGGAAAAATTTCTAGAATAAAACTCCCGGGGTTTTAGCCGCATAGTTCCCGTTCCCGTGTGATTTTCAGGATAAAAACTATCGTACGTCCTATCTCGAGTCTCAAACTATCTTTTTTGTACAAAATTTCATCCAAATCAGTTCAATGGTTTATGCGTGAACAGAGACAGACAGGCAGAGAGACAGAGTTACTTTCGCATTTATAATATTAGTATGGACTAGTATGGTAGGTAGGTTTATCTACCTAAGAAGGTAAGCTACTAATTTATAATAACAAAATAGACTTATTTTGTTTTTATAGATTTACATTTACAAAAAACGCCCAGGATCAAAACATGAAACTGATAATTCTAAAAAATAATGCACGAGATACTTTAAGACTTGTTCTGAGATATTTACAAGAAAACATACATAACTTATGCTTACTTAAACATGAACTAGACTTAGCTGTTTGCATTTAGTAAATAGTAACCTACGTGCACCTATCGATTTGCTTGCAAAACACCCGTGCATTTGCCTCTACCGTTATCTAGACTGCCGCGAGCGACGCTAATAATGGTATCTTTATTATTTCTTCTAATTTATGGTTTATTTATGTTTCTATATTCGTGGCCAATATTTAAATTTTCTTTTGGCTCTTGGCATTGTCTATCACATCATAGGTCAAAACACGATACGCCTTATCATGGATTGGAAGTGGTAACTTTGCTTTTAGTTTTTACTAATAAGGATTTATTTCTATTAATAAAAACACGATAACTACGTTTACCTACTTGTTTATTACTGCAGTAGTCTAGCGGTATTCTTCACTTCACTTTCCTATAGCTGTGCTGGGTTCGAATACCGGGTCGAACAATTTGTTCTGAATAAGTTTTCAATTTTCTGGAACAATGTAGTCTGAGTTGACGGAAGTTGGTACTGCTCCTAAATGTAATTAATATGTTGAGGTTATCATTGTCATCAATACTTGTATGATGGCGTATACTTATGTTACAATTTGACAGTTCGAGGCAAATACTTATGCCCAGTCGAAGTTTCTAGGCAGTATAACGATTGATTTAGTTTTAAAATGGAGATATCATAAACGTTTAGAATACTTGTCTAAAATTCGCAGGTTTAAAAGAAATATTGAAACAGTACATGATACGCTCGCATAGTGTCTTAAACGACCGTGAGAAAATGTTGTTGACTCGTCACTGAAAATATTATTTTATTATACTGAATATATTATATTTATATATATATGTATATTAATAGGTGAAGGAAAAACTTTAGACCCCTTTCTAAGGAAATCTGTATATATTAATACTTAAAGAAAAAACTTAAGACCCCTTTTTAAGACAATTGCGTGAATGGTGGAACATGAAATTAGGCATAATTAAATTTTACATTGCGGAGGACTGCAGAAAATTAATAATTTTAAATAAAATGCACTAGAAAAACATTAAATTAATGAAAATAAACATTACACACACTGCATTCGCGTGTCATACATGATAATATACACACATGAATACTGTTTTCTTTACGACTAAACTCAAGTGTCAAAATTAAAAGAGATTTTAATGTTTAGTCTATGGTCGAAATTCGGCCACAGGTGATCGCTAGTATATGTAAATATTATAATATATTATAATAGTCACTAAGTAATACTTATCAGTGTTCTGTGGTCTTCCTGTCAATTGAACTTAACATGTCGCTGTAATTTGGCACACTTAAAATGGCCATTCCTTAAAACAATTATTTCACTCGAATTACAGTGATTCATGTGTAACAAAATACTTACCTAAAACAGCGTTGTATTGGAGGTTATATTTAAAGTGGGCAATAATATTTTATGCAAAAATAAAACAGACCTATATCACAATGCACAAAAGTGAATATATCTAACATACCCACATTATAAAGTACAATTTTAGTTTTTAAAGTGCAATATTAGTTTAAACATCGAGTAATTTATAGCTTCATGGCATGCATGTTAGGATAAATGAGATATTACTGTAGAACGACAAATTTAATATATCTTCTCGTGCATTCATATCTCACATTATAAATCATCATCAGTATCTCAAGCTTACGAGCTTGAGATACTGAGTAAGAGTGTAATAGCAGCTTACAGTGGCAAGCAGTGGTAGACCTCTATGTGCCCCGTAATGGGCACAATAGTTCGCTAAGAAATGATTTTATATTTTTAATTCTAGAGTTTTATATGTTTTTAAAAGGGTACACCATGAAAATTTAACATTGTCATTAATTTCAAATTGTTTTGAGATCAAAAACATCTCTGATAGATCGCAAACTTTGTAAAACAATCTCATATGTCTGACACAATTTCTAGACGTCCACAACAGAGAATTATTTTTACACTTTATTGGTATTTGATGCAATAATAAAATTTACAAAACGGCAATGGACGGTAATAAATGCCATCGAATTATTTAAACAAACAACCTTTGCAACGATATTTCTTTATAACGAATAATAATAATGATTTACTGTTGTTCGTATCTGTTTAATGTGTGTATGTATGGACTATAAAATGTTTTATGGGACAGTTTATGGCTGTAACCTCAGAAACATTTTTATTGGTATCTAAGCGCCACACTAAATTAACACCGTTTAGAAAGAAGAAACTATTTAGATATCTTTAGCAGATCTTTAGTAGCACTTAAAACATTTTTTGTAAAAGATTTAATGTTTTATTCAAAGTAAGTCTATTATATTACTATTGAATTAAGAAGTATAGTCATAAAGCATATTAGTTTTAAATATGATATGTTTCATAGGTAGGCGCTTGGAAATTTTTTTATAGTAATAATATATAAATAAAAATTACCTGTCTCGGTTAATGACATTAAAAAAACGTTATTAGTGTTGGTGATTACAAATACGAAATTATAGTTGTTAATTAATAATTAATTCAAAATCTTGATTACTTTATTGATAGATAAATTATAGTGCTGATTGTTAAATAGTAAAACTGGTTGGGGTGTTGAGAAAAATTACTTTCGTAATTTAATTTTATTCTCGTTTAGTATACCAATCAAAATTTTTATCTGTGTAGATTAAAAGAAAAACCGGCTAAGTGTATATCTGCCTATGTGTAGTAGGTATAGGTTTCCATAGTTTTCTGACATAGTTACCTAACTAAAAATTCATCTAAGCACAATTCTTAAACTAATTTATACGAAATTTTACTTGAAGGAATAAATCTAAGCACAAAGTATGAGTTATGAGTTACTTTCTGTAAAGCCTGTGATACATTACGTTTTAAATTTGTTTTATTTTACTATTCAAATAAATCCGTTTCCATTGTAGGTGGAGAAAAAGATATATTTTACGTCACTAAAATTTTCCTCGTGAATTAATCACTCATGCCAAATTACAGCGTTGTAGTACAAGAGATTCTAAAATAAGCGACAGACAGGTAAATAGTCAGATGTACAAGATGAAATTATAAGATTTTACTTTGGATGCGCTAGAAAAAGATATTTGTTTTATATATATTTTTGCTTAATATAATCTAAATTAAAAGTGCAATTAAAATTTTTATCTGGTTTTTATTTATCTAAAAAGTAATTTGAACCAACCAAATAGGTATCATACCATAATATCCAATACCGTTGGATACTATAAAACACACGAAAACTGAAAGTTTTGAAAATTCGGGATGATTTACTTGTGAAGCTATAATTTAAAACAGTTCACAATAAACACACAAATAATTTTAAAAATATGATATGAATGGCTAACACGTACCATAATACATTGAAATCACTTCTTATTTTACCACAATAGAATGACAACGCACTTATATCAAGAGCTCGCACTTTTACGACTAAAAGTCAACTAAAATGATTCGCGTTTATTTTTTACCTGTGATTATAGGCTGCACTTACACTGTATTGTTCAGTAATTACCTTTACAGTTAATTCCAACAAAAATAATCTACAAAACATTATTGTAGAAAATGTATAGTATTTTAAACTCTAATTGTAAAGCAACAAGGCATTATTTACAATTATGAAGGTTTACGTTAATTCGTGTTGTACTGACAGAAATATTTATTACACCTCAAAGGGTTGTGTATAGTAATGGTTTTATGGATTCTTGTTGTGCAATTTTCTTGCATTGTATAGGTTTGTGTTGTTCGACCGAACGTTGTATATTATATTTAATACTTGAAACAGTTCTATGCTAAAATAAAATACTTGTAACTGGTTTAAAGCTATCGATTCCATGAAGTTAAGCCAAAGTTAAACTGTCACAAATAATTAAAAGCTGTAAAATGACCTATTTTCCATAATTTTATAATATACAATATATCATTATAATGTAAGTATATCATACTTATCTGAAACTCTACAAGCTACGTGTACATAATAAGATTAATGTTACTGATTTTTCATACATCATATTTGACATAGATCTGACTTCATATGATATACGTCTCAAATAAATACATATCAAATTGAGTACCTGTTCCTTTTTATTCTGAATACTAGCTGTTGCCAGCGACTTCGTACTCGCGACTCCCCTGTACGTGATAGCGTGATAATATGTAGCCTATATGTTGACCCAACCTGTTAGTAATATTCATGCAAAATTTGAAGTAAATCCATGCAGTACTTTTTGAGTTTACCCCGGACATACATACAGACGAACAGACAAACAGATAAACAGACAAACAGACAAAAATTCTAAAAACTATATTTTTGGCTTCTGTATCGATTGTAGATCACGCCCCAACTATTCTTTTAAAAAAATATTCAATGCACAGTTTTGACTTTCCTACGATTTTATTATATGTATAAATTTGGCATATCCCTAAGACCTTGCTTGTCAGATAATAAGCTACATGCTTCAACCAAATTAGTTTGGTCAAAGCCTATATGCTCGTTTCTAGTTTTTAAAATAACTAGTGATCGCCCTGTGGTTGAAATGCAAAATAATAAAATCTCTTTTAGGCTTGACAAAAGATTTTAGCCATGAAGAACATAGTATACACGTGTATTTATTATCATATATGTCACATGAATGTAGTGTGTGTAATGTTTATTTTCACTAATTTACAGTATTTAATGCATATTAGCTAAAAATATTGGGTTTCTGCAGTCTTTCGCAATGTAAAATTTAACTGTGCCAAATTTTATACTCCACCGTTCGCGTAACTGTCTTAAAAAGGGATACAAAGTTAAAAAAGTTACAAAAGGATTGCTTTATATTACGTATATATTGATAGTAATAACATAGTCCAACTTTAATAACCAGGTTTAATTTTTCTCGATTCTTTGATTGATGGTAATAAATTTGTTAACAAAAGCACTGCTTTATTATTTATTCCAAAAACAAAGGTAAATAAAAGGCGTACCTATATGTTTAAAAATTTTATAAATAATTAAAACTTGAAATATTTAAGAATACAAATAGTGATGTTGATTTGCTTTCTGTTTAATTAATTACTATGCAATTCCTTTTAATGCATTATTAAAATGACTTTATAACTTAATTATGCGCTGTTAAAAGCTTAATATATTGGCACAGATGTAAGGATAACATGTTTTAACGGGAATAAATGCTTACACAGGTTTGCTATGCATGCACGCGGTAAATATATTTATTTTATTACGAAAACGTAGGGTCATTTTAACAAATTAAAATAGACATGAATACAAACTGATATGCTATATGTAGATATATTGTATTTATTCAGTTGCTTTGCAGGAATCACTGAAATATCAAAAACTTAGGTAGGTAATTTTTAAATTACTTTTTCTTTGGTTAAAATCACTTAAAAGTGTCTTAATAGCTTGGTGCAAATGGGCCGCAATGATAAAAAATATTTGATAGCCTCTGTCATGTAAACATACCCTACAGTCATATTCGTTGATGAATTTAAATATGAAATCGTATGTTTCACCCTCAAAATACCTAAATATAATTATCATTTTAATATAAATATAGGTTGCGACGGTTTTGTATTATCAGGATAGCTTTATGTTTATCAATTCATTACCCAATTTAATAAAAATGAACATTCGTACATAGTTAACAATTAAATAATTCATACCAACTAACGATCGTCCTGTAGTCTAAAATGTCTTTTAAGTTTTACAACAGACTTAAGACTTAAAGAAAATAACAGACATATTTGTATATTTTCATGGTTATCACATGATAGGATGCTAATGATTAATTTCATTAATTTAATCTATTTCTTGTGCATATTTCTTAAAAATATTCTACAGTCTCCCACAATCTAAACTTTATCTGTGCCAAATTTCAAACTCCTCCGTTTATGCAATTGTCGTAAAAAGGGGTACAAAGTATTTGCTTCACATATTAATATATAAAAAATAAAAGAAAGAAAATACGATAGTATCATCTCTCCGTTTGTCTGGCATGGTAGGTAAAGTGAGCTAAACGTACGTAAAAGCTAAAATACGCTGCTGTTTACCATGACTCACCTATTTGCCAATTGGTGAGGTGGGTAGTGATAGAATCGCTGCATTTTACTGACCTGAGACGACTAGCGCATGTTCCTTGTGCTAACAATAACCAACATCCTTACATATTCATCAAAGGCATGGAGAAATTAATACCCCACTACTAAACTTTAATATGAAATTTAGATTTACTAAACCCTAAAAAAGCTCATTAGCACTATTATTCAATCCGTAGATTGAGACAAAGTCTTGCCATATATGCCTAGTACCGAATAAGCTAACCATTAGAACGGTATTTAAACTACTGAAAACATAACAATCATGTACACTACTATGGAGTTACAAATAAGGCTCTTGGTCTTCTGATCTCTCACTTAAAAGAAAGAATTCAGAAGGTTGACATTAATGGGAAAAGGTCCGCTGGTGCTGCTGTAACCATGGGTGTCCCGCAGGGCTCTATACTTGGTCCATTCTTGTTTCTAATTTACATAAATGACTTACCTTACTACGTAGGGGATAAGTATGGAATCGTACTGTTTGCGGATGACACTTCACTTTTATTCAAAGTGAAAAGACAAATTGGTAAGTAAGACGAAGTAAATAATGCGATTTCAAAAGTTGTACACTGTTTCAGTACAAACAATATTTTATTAAATGGTAACAAAACCAAGTGTGTCAAATTTTCATTCCCTAAAGTAAGGCATGTAGATACCGGTGTATAACTGTATGGAAACAAACTGGATCTGGTGGATTCCACTGCGTTTTTAGGTATTACTTTAGATAAGAAATTACAATGGGGACCGCACATTAATAATTTAGCTAATAGACTTAGTTCGGCAGACTATGCAGTTAAAAAAATGAGACAGTTGACTGATGTCGACACAGCAAGAATTGTATACTTTAGTTACTTCCACAGCATTATGTCATATGGAATTCTTTTCTGAGGAAAAACTGCTGAAATAAATACTATATTTGTATTGCAGAAAAGAGCTATTAGGGCAATTTACAATCTTGTTAAATTTTGTTAAAACTTGTTAAGACTTGTTAAATTTCACATAGCATAATTCAGTTTTAATTTTCTACAGATCAGTTTTCAGTATTTTGTCAAGTACGAGAATAAATGCATAATTCGCAAACGTTTATCTAAACTATGTGCCTACTCTTGTCAAGTTCACTAATGTAAATAACACATGTATAATTGATCTCATGCTTAATGACGAAAAATACATGCTCGTGATGTGAAGGTAAGTCAATGGTAATAATACATAGAAATATATACTTTAATAAAACAAAATTAAACGGACACGAAGAAAATTATAACCTTGTTTAAATATCTTAATTATTATGGAACTCACTAAGTGGTCGATTCTCGCAATATTTCCCTGGGTTTTGGTACCACCCCCTATTACTGCTGTACCAGCGTCAATGCTTGTTATTGTCGTGTTCCGGTTTGGAGGGTAAGGTAGCTGGTAAACTTATGCAAGTGGTATAAATACCTCTCAACACGGATATCAACGTGCTATTAACATCTTTGGTGTCTATAGGCGATGGTAGTGTCTTTCATCATTAGAAAAGCCAGCTTGTTAACTATCATAAGAAATTAAAAAAAATCTTTTTTAAATATACTTCAAGTTACAATGGTTATTGTAACTTGAAGTATATTTTAAAAAGAGGATTATAAACAAATATTATATTTCTGGTATTGAAATAAAGCATCAAGCATGTTAAACTCTACTATAATTATATTTTGGCCAGCAATTAGGTACTGGAGCAACAATAAAAGACATTTCACGTCTAGCTCACTGACAATACGCGTATTGTACTGTCACGAAACCCTTTCTCAACACAGGAAAATACGCAAGTCTCCATAAACCATCGAAATGAAAACAAGGCAATTATTCACCACATTGTTTGCGCAATAGTAATTTAAGTGCAAAATAGTCTAATGTCGGTAGGTACCTGTCTGTCGTTCTCTTTAAACGTAAAACTTATTTTCATACTTAAATGTTACACCTGTCCGCTCTACCAGTTACTTTTTGGTGGTGTGTTTTGGAATAAGTTTTCGGAACTAATGACATCTAGACTAAAAAAACATATACATACAAAATTTTTAATGATTAGATTTTTTTTATTAAGCAGGTACTATCAGCAAGACAAACTAAATAGGTGTAAAATGAGATAGTCAAATAATATTATAACGTTGCTTAAGCCACCGCTGCGTGTCTAATCCCCCATTAGGGACTCGATCTGTGGGGCGAATTGCACGTGGTGGTGGGTGGACAGTGGGGGGGGAAACCCACAACCTATCGAATCCTTATTCCTCACCAACCTATCCACCCCCCAAACCAATTCATCGCCCGCTGCGTGTTCGATCCCCCGCATGCGGGGCGGATCGTATGCTGAGGAGCAAAAGGGGGTGGGGAGTACTCCTATCTACCCTTATATCAATTTGCGAACTAAAGGGCAAGGGGTTACGACGCCACACCCAACCTAAGGACCTAGCCGTTTTAATGGCTAGCGAGTGACACCATGGTCAAGGGGCAACTAGCCCCAAAACCATTTTCCCGTCCCATTGCTGGGACGAGTGCAGACTACGAGAGTTAACTCAATTTTTTGTAAAAATATGATACTGAATAAATAATTTTTATTTTTTTTAATTTTAATTGGTGGATATGCCCATACCTTCTTTATACGAACACTCAAACTCTGGAACAGCTTACCTCACACGGTTTTTCCCAGTAGCTTTGATATTCGAATTATTAAGAGGAGCTTTAATAAAACTCTTAGAAAACGGCTCACATTGGCCACTAACCTTTTGTATTGCAAATATCCAGGGGCTGTGGTGACCCCTTTCAGGTGGCCCACTTGTTCGTATGCCTGCAAATACTATTAAAAACATCATACACGACTAGATTAGAACGAATATGATAATTGTATTAAATGTTACTAATACATCAGACCACCTGCTTTTAATCAAAATCTCGTATTCAACTATAACAAAAATATAATATCTGTTTATTGGTTACTTTATCTATTCGTAGTTTTATTAAGACATTGCGTATTCCAATACAGCAATCAAAAAGCCGCATATAAGAACGCTACTCGATATATCCCCAATTACCATCTTATACCGTAACATCGTATTCGTTATGGACTAAATCTATGTGGATCCATCATAAAATAATTACTCAATCAATCAGTGCTGGTTATTTTCATACGAAGCTGCGTTGATTGTTTGCGTGTGGTAGGGTAATAACGTGAATTTTCTTTCGTCATAAAAGTAAGCCCACTGATGAGTAATTATGCTAATTTGTTAATTTATTTGCTAGAAAAATAATTACTTTATCTATATAATAATAATACGTGAAGCAAATCCTTTGTACCTTTTTTAAGAAAATTACGCGAACAGTGGTGTACGAAATTTGGCTTATCATCCAGTCTATCATAAAATAATATCCAGGTGTTATTAATATAAGTTGCTCAGGAGTTCATTTCGTTGTGAACTATTCTCATATCTGCCAATATATCTAAATCAACTTCTTTCTACAACCATTTCGATTTAAATACCTTTTAAGTACTGCGTTTTCTTTCAATAACTGCTTCGTTGGCCTAGCGGTTATTTTTTTAAAATCTAATTATACTTATTGATGTAACAATTAAATCTATTCTGTTTTCTGATCATGAGGTTTGGGTTCACCTCAGCAGTCTAGTGGTCCGGTGTCGGTGTTGACCACATGAGGTTCCGGGTTCGTTCTCCGAGTTGGGCAACTCATCATGTGTTTTATCGGTTTTCGTATAAAGACGATGTTGCCTGGGATTGAATAAGTGCCTGTTTGTGTACCTGCCTCTGCTGACTTCTTTGGGGATACATGCGTGAAGATACTGACTACTAATTAACTGAGGTCTGGGTTCAATTCCCGGGTTGAACAGTGGTATTGGGTTTTCCTATCTTGAAATAATCTTAGTAGTATCCTGAAATCCAGAGGAAAGGGGTGTTAATACTCTCGTATCTCAGAACAATACGAAAAATTTTTGGTCCGGTTGTAGAAAATGAGCGACAAAGGACCAATGCTCATTTCGTTAATCGATTAACCATCGTAGTGAATCAGCAGCGAATTTAGACGTTCCCTTTACTCTACCTATACCCCAAATGAACCTTCTTGGTGATATTTATTAAGGACATTCACTAGGTACTATTTGCTTTGCATATTACTCAAAAGTATAAATCTATATACTCGTTAACGTAGGTCACGCACAAAGGTGACTGACATCGTAAATACTTTATGTTATTATTAACTTATGTTTTTATGTTTGACCGCTCCATCGGTTAAGTAGTTAGCGATACTAATTACGCTATAGGGTTTGAATATTATTATAGTGCAATAGAAACTGATATTTTTTTACATCAAATCGCAAACAATTTTTTATATCAATATGCTGATGCAAAAATGGCTGATGGCTCTCCTGATTGAAAGAGACAACCAGCTGAGGGTTGTTCATCTAGCGGGATGGTAATTCCACATGCATAAATTTACCAGCTACCAAACCGGAACATGACAGTGACACTTACTAACGCTATTGCGGCGATATATGTAAGACGGTGGTACCGGTGGTAGGTCAGGTTGTGGTACCAAACCCAGACGAGACGTTGCGGAACTCTACCACTTAGTAGTAATGTTGATAGTGACACGTATGTCCAATTTTCGCCTTTTACTAACTGCTTGGCACAATGACAGATATGGTATTTTTCAAAGGGGCCTAGATCAACTCGAGGTTAAAAATATCCAGCTTCGATCTTTCTGATAACGAATTTGTTTTGATTTTATCGTTAACTATATATCTATTTCTTCGAAAATCTCCATCTATTCGTCGAAAGTTGAACTAAAATTAATAAAAATACAGTAGCACCATCTCTTAGAAATAGTCAGTATTTCCAGTGTATTGCACTAGCATCAACCCCCGGACTGCTACGGAGGGGTGACAAAACCATTGTCTACGAAATTAAGTACAGTATAAAGGAGCGCGTTCACTGTCAAAACTTGTTTACATTTTAAAACATAATTATGAAGTTCACATTAACAGTGAGTTGCTTTACTTTTAGAATAATTAACATGTTAATCATTTTTATGTGATTGAAATTAATTAGCAATAATCATTCTATTGATTACGCGGTAATAGGGCTTGTCTTCCAGTCCGCCAGTCTATAAATTCTAGTACAGAGTTCAGTTGCATTTTCTCTCAACGTACCCAGTAACGGAGCTAAAGTAGACATATTTTCTAGTAATTTTCTAAAATATTCAGTTCAGTTAATTTTCAAAGATAAAAAACATGGAATTTGAGGGGGCGACAAAACATGCAACAAATTAAACCTCTCTCAAGGTCAGTATTACAGTCAAATTATCATCGGGACCTGTAGTAGTAAACAAGCCCGCTAAGAGATTTGCTATTACAAAATCTTCTGAAATCATAATTTCCGATTACACAATACATATGTCCTGTTAATTTATTTTTGACAAGCAAACATATTTATTAAATAATTAATATAAATAAATAAATGTCATCCGTAAAGAGCGTCCAAAGATGCTTTTGATAATGGTAAGTCATTATAAAAAGCATCTTTTATCGGTGTCGATGATTTGTGGTAAGCCACGAATCACCGACTTGTTTATTTTGACAGTGAAAAGAGTGGGGATTGTGATCACTGCATTTATGGCTTTACAATTATCGCATCTACAATTATTGTTTTTCAAAATATTTCCAATTACTACGTTGTCTGTTCTTTCATGCACGGCTTTTATAAATTACCTATAAAAAATTTTAGTTTAAAAGAATGAAAAATTGGGCTACTATTTCATTAGTATAGTATTTATAGTTTGTTTTGAATGTGAACTCTCCTTTATATTAAACGCTGGGATACGCCATTGCATATAAAAGTATTCTAGACATCCATACACATTGTTTGCCCTGCTAGCTTTCCAGCGTTACCTCGCTTTTGTACACTCAATACTGACTGCATAAATTTTGTGGTAATGTTACTCAAAAATATTTTTTATAGGCGAAATGAATACCTTAGTTAAAACAATCTTGCTTAATAATTTTTCAATTAAAGAGACAACAAAATGTATGTATACCAGCTATGTATTGTACAAATCTGCAGCTGTCTGTTACATTACACGATAAATAATTGTGTAATGATTCACTGACATCAATTTTACTATTTTGAAAATTTTTGTTTATCTGTCTATATGTTCCGTTAAAAGTCAAGAATTTATATCTTCCTAGAGCGAAAGGAATAGGTCAGGTTGTGGTACCAAACTTTGGCGAGATGCTGCAGAAGCAGTTAGTATGTAGTTAGTAACATGTATTAGCCTTCCTTCGCCTCTAATGTGTTGCCTGCATTTAAAGGCAAAAGGCCTACATTTAATTAATCAGTACGTTTTTGTCTTAAACATAGTGATTGTATACTCCTTGGTTGTCTCTGGTATATTCTAGTCCTTAAGTAAATGATCAAAAGAGCTAAGTAAAATATTTCGGCAGCCGCGATCACCTTGCTACCCATCTTCGATAGACGTCATAACATAACAGTAGACAGTAAATGAGTATTGAGAATGATAGCGGCGATGCTATAATCGGGCAACTCTCTACACAATCGTGAATTAACTGGACGATCATTTGATAGGCCATCATGGTCCATTGTGAAGAGGAGTCATTAGGTAGAACAATGCCTCTGCCTTATGAGCTCTTTCGGAAATTACGTTAGTGCTTGTCACAATAGACTTTCGGCTTAGTATATAGAATAGCTGAAACATTAATATCCACGTCTAGCTTGACATTTTTGCCAAGCACGTCATAACACACCAATCCCATCTTTGATATCAGTAGGGAACAGTTGTCTCGTGCCATGTAGCAAACCATCTACATGTTTGCTATCTTAAGATAAGAAATGAAAAATACAAAAATCAAGTTAAGTGATTAATAAACTTTAATGTTATATTATTTTAAAAAATATGTTGATAAAATCAACGTCTTATGTGATAATATCTACGATAATGAAGTGTTTAGTATTCAATTTTAATTATTTAACTACCTATGCATTTACAATTTGTAATATATAAATTTTGTTACTTTAAATACAGTAAAAAGGTGAAAATCAATGAATAAATTTAAAAATCACCATGTAAAATTTATAGTTTTGTATACATCTAATATTAACTTCGTGCATTAAAATAGTTATCTATTAACTGTATCTATGAGCTTATATTACGAGTATATGCTTCTTGAATTTCCAGATTAATCATTGGGTAATAGAAATCCTTTCAATTTATTTGTAGTTGTGGAAAAAAACAAATATTGTGCTTGTTACATTGGAGGTGGGACAGCATATTCATTTCGACTATAATTTTATATTGACTATCATTATTATAACTTTGTAATTAGTTGAATTGAAAATTTAAAAAAAATGAGCCGTTATTGAACGAATGGCAGATGTTAAATATCGAAACTATTTTATATAGAAAATATAGTTACACGAAGCATACATTTTGTTAAAGGTAATAAATATGGAATACCCAACTAAACATATTCCTTTTTTAATATGTATTACTTGTTTTTAAAAACACACGTTTGGCAACACTAGTTGACTTTACTGCCAAGGCGTGCCAATAGATGTTTCACATCAATAATGGCTTGAAATATTACTTGGCACTATTATTTCAAGCCAATAAAAAAAAAAGAGGGTTCTGTTTTAATCTTGCTAAGAATGTTTAGATCAGTATGACGTTGTCATGTATTTATTTCGCCAACTATTTTTATAAAGAACATTAAACAAGATTGTTCACCTGTTGTAAAAACGTAACATTAACCTCTGATGAAGACAATAATGTTGTAATTCGTTTATAGAAACAAGGATATCTTTTTTGATGGGAAAAAGCTACCTTAAATATATATGAGGCATTAAGTGGAGGTTCACAGAAATATGTAGGTAAGGCGATGGCTATATACAAAAGCGAATCGCAGCAGAGATTGTAGTTACAAGTATAGTGTTTCATGCTACTACTACTTGCCTTTTACGAAATGATCGGTAGATATATGTTTCTTTATAAGGCTAAGACACAATGAAGAAAAAGTCGATCAGTTACAATTTATTAAACACTGGATGGTGACCATCCAGTTTTTTATTCCAAAAAATATTCTTTATCAGTTTTGAGCCTTTTATACTCGCTGACATTGCATTTTGACCGCTCCGTTTGTCGAGTGGTTAACGAACCTGACAACGGGGCTCGGGGTTCGGGAACGAAACCCGAACCCCGTTGTTTGTCAGGTTGAAAGGTATAAGTGTCGTCCCTGCATATGTCATAAGCAGAAATGTTTATTTTTTTGGGTTTGGGTATTTTTTAAATATTATATTTTTGGCCTTTATATTATATTATGTATTTTTAATTTCAATGTAGTACTAACATCCAGATCACAAGCAATTAATAGGTATATTTACTTTGGGATCAAAATTCGTGTAATTTATTTAGCAATATTAATTTAGTTATATTTATTTTAAAATTTAGCAAATAGCCTTCTTAATGTTGACATTTTTTGGACTATATTTACCTAAAATCGGATTCCAGGTTCAACAGTTTTGAATGTTTATACAACATATGCTTAGAACGGGATTTGAGAAATCTTTTAAAGTTGAAAATTGCACGATAAGCTCATAAATGATCTTTGTTATGCATTATTACGATGTGAAAAATGTAATAATAATTTGATTTCCGGTCTTTCTATCATACTGATTTCTACTACAATATTATTGATATTTTTGCGGTTCCACGACATTCCAATTCATTGGGTTGCATTTATTGAACCGAATCTCTTGGTTCACAACGATTCATTGGTCTCCTGGCTAGCAGAAATTGTCAGTGATCCACATCGCCACATTTTGCAAAGTATAATGAATGCCGCTTGTTCCTTGTGATAATCGGAAACGACAGCATTACGTACGTACCTAATAAGGTAACACTTCCATCCCAGGGATGGAAGTGTTACCTCATTACTATATTTTGGATTGCTACTGCGATTTATTCTCAAATTAAGAAAACATGCTTCGAAAGAAATACTTACTTGTAGGGCCGCCCGGGGGCAAAACCGTTGTGGCGTAACCATAAAAGAGCATTTCACTTCTCACTCCCTCTTGTACGCATACAAGCAAAGGTGCAAATATACAAGCGTTCAAACATGCAAACATTTTTTCAACTAATCTAACGAAACCTATTTTTTACCTACATATTAAATATTTATTCTAATAAGCGATCGCCCTGTGGTTGAAATTTGACCATAGAGTAAACTATAGAATTTATTTTCAGATTTACATCAGATTTTAGCCGTAAAAATTATCTATACATGTTTGTATATTATCACGTATTTCAAATGAATGTAGTCTGTGTAATGTTCATTTTTATTAATTTAATGTCTTTCTAATGCATATTTTTTAAATGTAACGTTTCTGCGCTCTTCCGCAATGTAAATTTTAACTGTTCCAAATTTCCTACTCCACGTAGTTTATAAATTATATTAAAAAGGGGTACAAACCTTTTACTTCGGGAATTTTTCATGTGATAAATGTGGAAAACTGCGATATAGAGTTCTATTTTCATAACTGTAAAAAAGCTAAAAAGTTTTTGTTATAAAATAAAGAAATGTAGTAAAGAAGGCTTTATTCTATTATAATAAAAACAGAATTTTAACGTTTATCAACAACACTTGCTGCCATAAAACGAGCTTTTGATTGCGATGCACGATCAATGAATTTATTGCATTTACAATGGGTATATATGTCCTTGATACACTTGCTCTGCAATTGCAGACGCCTACATTGCAAACGATGTTCGTTTCCGGCAGACAAAGACTTTATATCAGTAGGTAACGCCAGTGTCGTAAGATCTTATTCTAATTGCTAGTTTTTTCAGAAGTTTCGCCCACTTAATCAAGCTTCCAAAAAAGATTTTCATCCATTACTGTAATAATTAAAAAATACATTTTGTGCTTTCTTGTCAATCCTACACCGATAGTGTTGAAACATTCTATTAAGGTATTAGTCCATTAGATCGAATGCTAGTGTGATCTCTGAATTCATCTTATTTCCTATTTTTTCACATACATTCCTGGTTTTTTATTTTCTTATAAATCTCACTTCTTGTTTTTAAAATTTTATATATTATATTAGTATACACGTATGCGCCTATAATTTTATTGTTTTATTCAATACTTACTAGCTGCAGCGTGCATTTTTTCGGGATAAAAATTAGCGTATGTGATATTCTAGGTCATCATCTACCTCTGTGCCAAATTTGAATTAAAACCCGTTCCGTAGTTTTTGCGTGGTTGAGTAACAAACATCTATCCATTCAAAAATCCAAACTTTCTCATGTATAATATTGATATAGATGACAAAACTAAATTATGATGATCTCCTTTTCTCTACTTAAATAATGCTTCAAGTCAAAAAATAAAACTTAACTTGTATACCTTACTTTAAATCCTCTACTAAAATTTAAAAAAGTCTATTTATAAAATAAAAAACTAATTGATTTTGACCGCCCCATTGGCCGTTTAGTTAGCGAACATAACTAACTACAAATCGATGGGGCTTGACAAACATTTCTGTGATGAGCATAGATGTTTCTGGGTCTGGTTGTGTATTATGTATGTAAAAATATTTGTATTTATACACGTATTTTACTATTAAGTGCCTATAACTTTATTGTTTTATTTAATACTTATTAGCTGCAGCGTGCATTATTCCGGGTCCAGGTCATAATCTACCTCTGTGTCAAATCAATTAAAATCCGCTCAGCAGTTTTTGCGTGATTACTATCGTTGACTAACACCCATAACATACATACAGCGTAGGTAGAGTAAACCAAACGTCTATGAATATCCGGTTCACTGCGATTCACCGTGTTGTCGGTTGGCGAGTTAAGTGGTGATCTTATTGCCTCATTTAGCGACATGTTAACGATTACCGACTATATTTACCGCAGCTTTACGTGCTTACCCGAGTCACGGTATTAGTAATAGACCACTCTGCGAGATTCCGAGCTGCTACTGAGAATGTAGAATTTTGAGAAAAACCTCGCATAAACCTCAATAACACTTTTGCCCGACCTGGAAATGAAACGCAGGATCTCATGATCTGCGCGTAATAGGCTACGTCTAGATCACAAGGCAGTCAATTTTATTTAGTTTCTAATGAAAAAATGGTAATAAACAAATACAACGGACCTTGCTTTGGTAGGAAAATGTTCTAAAAATATGATTATCAAGTAATGACGATATATTTTTTTTGTTAAAAGCCGCGATAGCTCGCTTGAGTATGTGTTAACTTTTTGTCTATTCTCACCAATATAACTTTAATGCTTATCGACGTTGTATTTTAGCTTGGACTACATTCAAAGCTAAAATACAACGTCGATAAGCATTAAAGCAGTATCTTGATGTACTGGCCACAAGGATGACAACGTATCTCTAACATCTTTTTTTGATCAATAGGCATTGTTTCTCTTATTCCATCAAGAAAGCATCTGTTTGTTAGCTATTCTTTGTGTAAAAACTATAAATATCCATACAAAGAGTATACTTATTAACTTGTAGGTACTAATCATTTAATTACAAAAAAAAATTGGATGTACTTTGAGCAAATGAGTGCAAAATTTTAATTTGGCGCTGTACATGCCGCTGCACTTCACTACCTTAGGATAGGTACGTATCAGAATTTAAAGTAGGTATACGTGTCAACAATCATCATCTTGATATTTGAAAATCCCCCGTTATTTGTTTGTTAAACTATTCTTCGTTCTGCATCCCTTCACCAATTAGTCAACAAGGAATTTTCTAAACTATTACAAGACGATTTTTAGCTCTGCATCTCTCCACTAATTTCCCTCGGAAGTGGTTCTAAACAACTTATTTATAGCTTAACTTATAGCTTTTAACGGCAAGGAAACAAGGTGTATTTGGGAACGAGAGGTGGGGCAATTGCCTTTATAGCCTTTAAAATGCTTATTTATACAAAAAAATCGGTAACACATCTGCAACAATTCTGCTGTTGCATATGTTCATGGGAAGATTATCACTTACTATTCGATGAGTTTCATATGTTTACCTGATCCTATAAAAACCAAAGTTTCTGTTGTAATATTCATTTAACAGATAAAATATACTCATTAATATTATATGTCTAAATAATAATAGCGCGCAATAGTTCCATTTAATGCTACTTGTAGTAGGTTATAATTTTTTTTGTCTTATCTGCTGCCATATTCATTACATTACAATCTCTACTTGTTAAATACTGTGTATTTAAGTAAATTTTATGTCTAACGTAATGATAATAAAATGACATTTTAATAACTTTAGCATTTTAGTGCTAAGTATTAAAACTAATTTTAGTTTGTGTTTAATGTTAGTATTCATGCAACGAGACAAAGTATCCTATTCGTGTAATTAAATACTAACAATAAAGTTAAAGTTAAATGCTAAAATTTAAATACCTAAGTGCTAGGTATATCTGACATAAAGCAATGAATGAAATTTTATGTAGGTTAGCCATTTGAAATTCAAACATTTCTATAATACTCATTACTTATTACAGCAGTTGAGCATACCCATAAGTAAGGCTGTACTTAATTAAGTAAACGAAACAGAGAAAGTAGAAACACAAACATTTTTCCCTCCCTTAGTACCTAGTTAGCTTATCTGGCTCAAATAGTGAGTTCTTGAATTCAATTATTGGAGGAGGCGATGTGTTATTGAAGTTTTTTCGGAGTTACCCTCGAAATATTAAACGTATGGGTGCTCAGAATCCGATAGTGGTGTTTTAACGCCCTCGTGCCATGGAGAAGCACCTTAAGCACTCAGACTGTCTATCGCATAAAACAAGCGATGGTCGTTATCAGGTCGATAAATTATAAACCATCTATCTCGCATACCGATAAATTGGTGATCGTGGTGAATTAGAACATGTATTGACGTTCAGCTCACTCTGCTACTCTGTACTCTGAATTCACGTGAATACAGATGCGATTTTTACTGCCAGCTATGATTATAGGTGGAATGGGAATTGATGACGCTGCGAGGACTATTTCCTTTCGACGATATAAGTAAATAATTAAAGGTATATAATGTGCGATGTTTAAATTGACGCCAATACATAATTTCTAAAATGACGACAATAATTCGTTTTAAAAATGTGGTAACTTATTGCAAAGAAGTATGCCACAATAGCACATTTAAAATCATGATCAAGTTCGAACTCTTTCTATTAAAATAGCACCATCGTGTTTTGAAAATAAAATAATATTTATTAGTAAAAATGGTCTTCTCAAATCCGACTTATAGTTTAATAAATTAGCGCATTCAAATAAACAAACAAACAAAAAACTCTTAAGTTTTATTATATTATATTGATACTTGGGTTTATGGTACCTCTCAGCTGTGAAAAAAGTCAACGCGATCAAAAGATATGACCGTTTATTTTGCATATTTTGCAATTTCTAAAGATAATCAAAACGTATAGGATATTTAGGTTAACGGGAATTATCTTATAGGCTTTGATTTTTGATTGCTTATTGATTGCCAAATTTCACAAATTGAGGATTATGAAATTTGGCAAGATGCAAAACACAACACATGTAAAGGAAAAAAACCGAAAACTGAATTTTTTTAGTTACATCACAAAAAATACAAGTTTATGCGGAAACTTCGGTATGCGAGCCCAACTCGCACTTGGCCATTTTTTGACTCCAGAATACACTTAGATATATTAATAAGGTTTGCCATTTACATCATTAAACCTTTGGTGTCTATATGCGATGACTCTCTCTTTCTATAAAAACCTGCTTGTTTGCTATCCTATGGTAGAAATTCCCCCGTGTTGGTCCGGATTGGCCAACTGTAATTCTGCCAGGCAGGTCGTAAAAGGCGACTGATTGGCTATACGTGTCTGTCAGTACTATTGTGACTACGAGGTGGTAGAGTTCCGCAACGTCTTGCCAGGATATTTGGTACCACCGCTTTACCTATGCCTGCCGCAATACTGTCAATACTGGTCATTGTCGTGTTCCGGTTTGGAGGATAAGGTATCCAGTAGACTTATGCATGTGGCATTGCAAGCCCGCCACATGGATGGCAACGCACCATTAACATCTTAGGTGTCTTTAGGCGATGTTTCTCTTTCTAGCACGAAAGCCATCTTGTTTGCTATGACATGCTCTTCTCAAGCCTGTGGTTGACAATACATAATATATGTCTGCATTATGCTTGTGCTATATATTATTATTTATTTTTTTAATTTATTAGCTTAAAAATATATTTTGTGAATTACTGGTTGAAATCAAAATATTCCTTATACTTCGTGTTCTTGGACTGAAACTTTTCAAAAATATATTCCACTGTTTAAAAACGGCCTTCAGCACGTTAAAACCAACCTTAAGCACGTTACACATAAGCTGTTTTATATTTTACCAAAGCACAACACATAAAATATGTTAAATAAAACCGAAACCAGCTTTGATCTTGCCACTATACAACGCGAGAAGGCAGCTTTAATTTACAGCTACAGAACCCCTACTTTAATATCTGTTTGACACGCACTGAGCCAATTTTATTATGCTTTTTCACTTGCAAAGGTTTCACTTTCTTGCTCTTTGAAGCTGAAATTTCGCGTACTTAAATTAGCATTTTATAATAAATGCCTTGATACTCAAGCTTGGCACTGACGTTTTCCTAAGGCAATGTTCGCTTCATAATAACCACTTAACATAAATACGAAATTTAAAGATAATAACACAAAGGTTTTCATTATTTTGTACACAGTGAAACAAAAATACCTGAGTTTTCGTCAACGAATTATTTTAAAACCTAACAAAGAAAATTTTAACACGACAGGATTTGAATCTGCGACTTTTTCTCCGGTCGGTACGCTTTATTTTTCTTTGCTAATTTTTAAAATTTTTCCCTATTGAGGATAAATGGCAAAACACATATGTAGTTAGAAAAATCATTTACCAAAAAAATGTGACTCATTAATTTATAATAGTTTCAGTACTTATAGACGTAAAAGTTGCAGGATTCGATTTTGAACAAAACTTTATACAAATCATTCAGACTCTGAATAATCGGCTGCTCTGAGTAGTTACTATTGGCAGCTATCAAATCTTCTTAAATAACAAATCAGTTACTTAAAACTATTTCTTGTGCACCAAGAAAGAGTTATTAAGTAACTGATTTGTTGTTTCTATATCCATATCTGGAAATCCACAACTATGCGATTCTCCCGTCACTTTTTACCTCGCACTACTCTGTTGTGGAACCAATTACCGGATTATTCGGAAATACCCCTGGTATTTCTGAATGGATACGACATAGGGACCATCAAGAAAAGAGCTTACTCATTCTTAAAAGGCTGGCAATGCAACTGCAAGATATTTGGTATTGCGGATGTCCATGGGCGGCGGTGATCACTTAGCATCACGTGCACCTCTTGCTCGTTTGCCCCCTCTTCTATAAAAACACATGACAAATATAAATTGTATAACAATTTCCATACATGTTAGATACACAAATAAGACACGCCGTCTTATCACTAAAAAGCGATCTCTTCTAGACAATCTTAAATATAAGAATCATTATAAATGTGATGCTAATCACGACGAAATTTATAGTCACTATGCTTCCAAAAGAAACAAAAACAACATGCTAATTATGAAAAACAAAACAAAAATTAGCAAATAAATCACTGGTAATACGTAAGTTACATTAATAAAATTAAGCAATTCGGTATATATACAAGTAGAAAGTGTCGTTTAACCATATTTTTGAATTTAAACTCAGCGCTTTCCAAATATCATCCGGTAGAGAGTGAAAGAATTAGCAGGTATTTGTGCGCATTAATAACTGTGCGTTTCTGTTATAGTTTTTTTCATTTAAATTTCATTATTATACTGATTACAGCATTGTTATAAAAAAACTAATTGTTTGGAATAACACCTAAAGTGCGTATTATATTAATTATTATAGAGGATAGGTATAGTGAAACGATTAAACATTAAAAAATCTCCCTTCGGTGTTGGTACTTATCTTGTGGAGTTCTATGTATCCGTGGTGCAAAAGTATCTCCCCTCTGCAAAAAACCCCGTATCTTATGTTTTGCCAATATTTCCTTTATTTCGAAACTTATGATCAGTAATTGACCATTTAAAATATTTTGTGTTAAATTGTCAGCTAAAGTAAACTTATAACAGTGTATCATTTTAAGGACAAAAACTGCAAGAACTTATCTAAATATTGCATACTTAGGTGAGACAGTATTTGGCATTATAATAGCTTTTGTCTTACCATCTCTCAATCTTCAATAACAAGTTACTAAGTTTAGGACCTGTTTATTGGCGTGTCAAAAACTCATTAATGATAGTTGGACCCTAGTGTACTAAAGCGTTCTCTACATAATCTTCAATTACATAAATACTATATACTCATATATATACTACATATGACATATTCGAATAATCGAAATAATTGTGCAGTTTGATTTTCCGGAGCTCAACTAAAAAGAGGTGCTTACATGAAATTTTATCGGTATCCCCTACATCAGATCTTTCTTTGATAGAGAAAAAAATGAAGTAGTAGATCCTAAAATGATTAATTTAGTAAAATTCTACAAAATAGTATACCTTCCATCAACAGGAAGTTGATGGAAGACATACTCATAGGCCTGACTCGTTAACCAAAACCGATACTACTACTACTACTATGTACATCATTTATGATTATATAACTACATGTGGCTATATTATCCCGTAGTGGTCCGGGTTCCCTTAAAAATTGGTCATCCGCCGTTCTGCCAGGTAGTTCGTAAGAGGCGAAGGATTGACAGGTTATTAACATCGGGCTACTAGGGGGTAGAGTTCTGCATTGTCTCGTCCGGGTCTTATATCACCGCCTTACTTATTTCTGCCTGAATAGCGTCTGTGCTTATCACTGTCGTGTTCCGGTTTGAAGGGTAAGATCGCCGGTAAACTTATATATGTGACATTAAAACCCCACCATGGGGTTTTCAAAGCACTATTAACATCTTTGGTGTCTATAGGCGATGATTGTCTCTTTCCATCAGGAGAGCGATCTGGTAGTTTGTTATCTTATGACATAAAAAATATTATTATATAGAGGAAAATACACAAATAATAAAAAAAAACGAATAAAGAAATATACTAATTATATTAACCTACCAAAAAGTATATTTTTTCTTAAGTTGTTCTATTCAACGCAACATTTTCATGTCAATTTCTAATAAACTTTTCTTAATTGAGCAATAGTAGTTTTCCGAAAATGTCTGAACAGTAGAGGTGGAATTCCAAATTCACTGAACTAAAATTGCGTGACTTAAATAACTATGTACATAATGTATATAAACATCTGAACACGTGTTTGTAAGGAAACGGGCGATACGTACCGAATGACAATAGATGTTTCCCTTTCAAGCGGAAAATTTACGTGATAAAAATTCTAAATCGTCGCGTGTGAAAAAAAATTGAAAGGTCCAAAAATAAAGTGGCTGCGGTAGGTGTCATTACAGAGTCCTATAGCGGTTTTGTGTGGCGTTGTAAATCAGCGAAGAACGTGAGAATGGATTCATTATTTAGAAAATGTGCAATATACGAGGAACGCCAACACGATACCGCGCTATATTATACCATCATTACACGCACCGTCGCGAACTTTAAATTCATCGTTATTGACATTATGTAAGGGTACAAAAAAGTATTCACTGTATAAAATTACATTCGTGCTATCTAAAGATTAATAAAAATTAAAGAGATAACAGTAAATAGACACTTATAATTGATAAAATATTTACTGTTTCTTTTTATAATTTTTTTCCTTTCTAAATGAATAAACATTTTTTTTTGCTTATTATTGTATAAATTTGTATTGTTACTCTCCGTGTTGGTTCGGATTCCATTTTGAAGAATAGACCATCTCCAATTCTTCCAGACAGTTCGTAAAAGGTGATTACTTGGTGGTAGAGTTCTGTAACATCTCGCCGCAGTTTTGGTACCACCGCCTTTGCTATTCCTGCTGCAATAGCGTCAATGCTTATCACATTCCTGTACCGGTTTGAAGGGTAAGGTAGTCTATAGACTTGTGTATTTGTCATTACCATCCCGCTACACGTAGATGTAATAAGGCACTATTAACATCTTTGGTATATATAGGCGATGGTTGTCTCTTTCCATCAGAAGAACTATCAGATTATTTGCTACTTTATGATTTAAGTATGTAAGAAAATAATAGGACACCTCAGACGACTTTTGAACTTCAGGGACATTTTCATTGTTCGTCATGAGAATCGGGGACAGGACGAAAAAAATTGTCAATAAGGATCACTGCCTATCTTGTCGGCCAATCGAAAACCCGGTTAATTATATTGACCTGGAATATATCTATTGGATAACATTTGATTCACTATGTTGACGTTGAGAGTCGCTGAGATGCATCAAGCTTCCCTTGCGGCGTAGCTAGACTAAACCGGACCTTTATAGACTTTCCAGTGTAGAACGATTCACGATTCACCGGTTTGTCGGTAGGCGATATGAGTGGTTATCCTCATCATCGCTTTTTCCCGACCTGATACCGATTATTACCTATTACTAGCGAACAACTGTAAAACACTACCCGCCAGAATACGAGCTGCTACTAAGATTTTAGGTTTTTGAGAAATAGCCTCCTGGCCCGACCTGGGGATCGAACCTGGGATCGCACGATCTGATAGCCTTTGATAACAAACAAGCTGGTGGCTTTCTTATGGAAAAAACCACCAATTAATAATCCGTGTGGCTGGCAGACCAACTGTCGTTCTGCCAGGCAGGTGACGACTGATTGGATATATATATGTGTCACTGGCATGATGACTACTAGGTGGGAGAGTTCCACAACGTCTCGCCTGGGTATTTGGTACCACCATTCTACCTATTCCTGCCGCAAAAGCGTCAATGTTTGTCATTGTCATGTTCCGGTTTGAAGGTTAAGTTAGCCGGTAGACTTATGCATGTGGCATTGCCATCCCGCGAAATCGATTGCAACGCTCCATTAACGTCTTTGGTGTATATAGGCGATCGTTATCTTTACCATCAGGAGAGCCATTTGCTTGTTTGCTATCCTATAATACATAAAAAAATCGGGGTCGAAACTAATTTTACCCGAATAGTATTTGTGGCGCCAAAACAAAATGAAAGTCAAATTAAAGTGATCTGCAACTAATAATTTTCTTGGTGGGGTTCGTAAATATTTCCGATATCTAGACTGATTTCTGGAAAGGATTAATGATACCGAAATTGTCTTGAAGACGCCAAAATAAAACAAAAAATAAAATAAAGTTTTTCTATGAGCCATAGCTCCCCAAATGGACCGTTTTAATTTTTGGTTTAAGGATAGTCCATCCATCATGTGACATACCACATTTGTCAAACCGTAAATTTAGAAAATATAGCTTAAGGAAGATAGCCCATTAGGCTTCCAAGCTATCTACTTATCAGCTACAGCTGTCTTATAGTATAAAAAATGTGCGAACCAGTGGCCCCTACGGGCCATTCCTGAAGCTTCCCACTAAATTGAGGCAATACTACACCTAAGCATGAATCTAAAGTTTGTAAAAATATTAGAATTTTAGTGTTCTAAAAGATGTATATCTTCTAAATAATGATCGGTTTTGATCTTTCGAATAGTGCTTAGAAAAATTTTTGAGTTCTAAGCTGTTTTATTTAGCTATAAAATCAATAGGTTAAATAATGTCGAATAAATGTCGAAACAAACGCTTTTCAAACATTTGCATCATTGATACATTCTGAACGAATCAAGTGATTTTAATCCGACTTACGATATTTAATGCAGTTTTTTAAGTAGAAAAGCTGATTAGATTTTTAAATAAATCAGTACATTAGCCTGAAAGTTATTTTAAAAATATGAAGTTTGCTGTAAACAACTTTATTGTAATATTTGAAAAGCTGTAACTTTTGAAAAATTAATTCAATTTCAACGTTGAAAATAGCATTTGACGTAGGTTTTTAATTATAAAAAAAAGATAAAAAATAATTAATTAAAATTTCGAAGCTAGGTCAAAAAAACACTTTTTTCAAAATTATGCGTCAACGATAACTCCCAAACGGACAAACAGATTTTGATGAAATTTATGCATTGGACGCAATTTTTTGAGGAATAGAGCTGATTGGTGTTTGTGTTCAATCGGTACACTAATTTGGGAGTAATATTAAAAAAATACTGTTTCGCCAAATTTTTGGGGGTTGTTTCAAAATTTCTCACAATCACCTGAGCTGTCTTGGTTAAATTTTTGGGAAGTCTATAATGAGCGAAATCCAATCGAATGACATCAAACGTGTTTCGATCTGACCAACCGTTCAAAAGTTATGAGATGTTTACACACATACACACACACAAACATATATACTGACATCATCATGAAAATAGTCGGAAAAGGTTCCTAGGACCTCAAAACGGGGACATTTGGTGAAAACTCGATTTTAGAAAATCAGGGCAAAATCAGTAACTTCCTTATCTACATACGTGGCGGGAAGTTAATCATTGCAATTATTCCAATAAAAAGTGTGCTCTACTGACTTTATAGAGAGAAGCGTTCTGATGTTCAAATTGATAAATGAAGTGTTCAAATCAAACAAGTAATTTGATACCAGCTACATCTTTTTACTGTAGTACACGTTGGTGTAGTGTAGGCTGGCCTACCTATCGTATTGTGGGACTAAGTAACTTCGGCTTATCGTGAGTGTACATGTTGTACCTCTGCCTACCTTTTTGGGGATACGGGCGTGAAGATGCTTATACTACGTATCTTTCCACCGCTACGACACACGCTTGGGCCAGAACCTTCATCCACACTACCTTGACCACACCTTGATTTATGATGTTCATCAACAGTGCGGTTTATTCCCCGTATTTTCTCCGTGTTGGTCCTAGGCTCCTTTGAAGAATAGGCTAACTGCTGTTTGCCAGGCATGTCGTAAAAGGCGACCGATTGGCTCTACGAGTCACTACCATCGTGAATACTAGGTGGTAGAGTACTGCATTAACTCGCCCGGGTCTGGTACCGCCGCCTTACGTTGCTATCTTGTGGCGAGGTTTAATGCCACATGCATAAGTTTACCGGCTACCTCACCCTCCAAACCGGAACACAACAGTGACAAACACTGACGCTATCACGGCAGGAATAGGTAAGGCGTTGGTACCAAACCCGGACGAGTCAATGCAGAACTGTACCACCTAGTAGTCACGATGATAATGACTCGCATAGCCAATCGGTCGCCTTTTACGACCTGCCTGGCAGAACGGCAGTTGGCCTATTCTTCAATAGAGCCCGGGACCAACACGGAGATATCTAATAGTAGCTATCTAAGAGATTAGATTGAAAAATTTTACGGTTATTAGAACCGTAAAATTTTTCAATCTAATCTCTTCTGTTTCTGTTAATTATTTTAACCACATTGTAAAGTAATGAATCGCCACGTTAATAACTATACTTTCAACGACCATTTTAATAAATTTTAATTAATGCAATATTTTAAAATAAATACTCACCTCTTTAGATACTTGTTCCAATCAATAACTGGTGCATCAAAAGTGCATTAGGACGAGGGCGCAGTTTTCATTTTGCGAAATGCATTTATAAACTAGCTTCATATATAGTTAAAGCACCACCCAAGAGATGGCGTTAGTAGCAGTTCCTTATTAGAAGTATTAAGAAACGCATAACTTTACTTCTACTTTCACAAATCCAAATAAACAGTGAATTTTGAAATTAATGACGTCAATGTGTAAGACATATATAAATACACCAACATCAGGGTACATTTCATTTAACGTGGCGTAACAATTTCATCAACTCTCTTTAATTGTTAGTACAATGACAAAATCAGAGATGTCGCTAAACCTACTTATAAATGTTTTTCTTCCTGTTCTCATAAGTCGTATTTAAGAATATCACATATTTCTATGTTTTAAAGAATATATCTTTTCCTACGACGCAATTGCGTTTTGAAATTTCCACGTGTTGTTCCGAGTCCTCTTTGAAAAATTGACCATATGCCGTTTTACCAGATAGTTCGTAAGAAGCGAACGATTGCCTATGCAATGCACTACTATTGTGACTGCTAGATGATAAGAGTTCTGCCTTGTCTCACCCAGTTCTTGCTATTCTTTTCACAATAACGTCTGTGCTTATAGTTGCTTTGTTCCGGTTAACAAGGTAAGATAACTGGTAAACTTCCATATGAGGAATGGGTGGATGAGACTTTAAAACCCTGCTGTAAGGATAGCAATGCACTATATTTGGTGTATTACACATAACATATTTGGTGTCCATGGGCGGTAATTATCTCTTCCGCCAGGAAAACCATCTGCTTGTTTGCTATCTTGGGATATAAAAAAAATCTCACGTCACTACCATCGCAACTACTACTAATCAAAATTTTACGAAGTATCGCTCGGTTTTGTTACCTTTGCCTTACATTTTGATGCCATAAATATATTAATCCTTGTCTCAATCATATATCTGAGGATAAACTACTCAAGCCGGCAAATGCAGCTTTAACATTTTAGGTATTTACCTAGTGATAGCGGGCTTTGCTCTGTTGATTTAGTTTCACTGGAAAACAAATTATCAAAATGATACCTACTTAGATCAATTTTAATAGTAAAAAGGTATCGAAAATACAAAGTTTCGTCAAAATCCGTTAGAGCACTTTTGGAGGGTTCAATGAAATAATTTATAAAATTATAGCAGCGATAGAGTACCAAATGCATACGTTTTCACGCCAATTTATCCTTCAAACCATTTCCTCACGGCTATATATACCTATCGTCCTACGGCGAAGCATCATGCTACTACGATGTATGGGGTTATCGTGGAACTGCATCGCAAAGGGGCTTGACACGTCACTGTAGTGAGCGTTAAACTGTGGTCGGCAGATGATATATTTGTACTGCTCACTTCAATCAGAAATTTCTGATCGAAGATGACCCACGACAAAGAAACAATTATATAATCACGATAAACAATAATAGTAGCAAACTATAATTTACCTGCATACATGTTTACGTAACTTGATGTATAAGCCGTGTTTTGTTATTGACCTAATGTATCGACGTATGCTGTTTTATTTTGCTCCGTGATAGAAAAAAATAACATACGACGATATGTATATACGACCATATTTTTTCATGTTTCATAGGTATCATAGGTTCGTAATCTTTGGGCAAATGAAATACAGTAAACAGTAGTATAAAATTACAGAATTTAAGTAACAAATGTTAATGAATTAAGAGTTTGAGAAGAATAGAATTTAAGGAATGTTACATTATTGTTTGCTTTGTCGTAGGCCGCACATATATAACCTGCGGGCTACGGTTTAATGACCAGTGATATTATAACGTAAGCAGTTATCGCGGTGTAGTTCGTGACAACAACGTGCTAGCGCGATACTTCGCCGTAGCCCGACATATGTAGCCGCGCTTTAGAGATTAGCGGTGCAACGAGCCGAGTCATTCAAGTGACGTAGACTGCCGCGGCACGCGTACGGCTCCGACGGACGTACACGGCTTTCGAGGCACACGTACGGCTTCCGCGATATGCGTACGTATTTGTTCCGGCGCTGTGAATCGTATCTTATGCTAAATTTCTTATCTTTTGACACTTGGAAACAATCATTTTTAAAACCTAAATATTGTTTAGGTACGAAGATACGCATTATACACACATATTATGAACATCTTGATCACATTACATTAAGCAATTGAATCAACAAACACCACTCAAATAGATAAGAGACTGAAAATATATTTTCATTTTTCTCTATCCTTGTAATTCTGCAAATTTTCATAATTATTTCAAAAAACACTTGCATTACGTAGTATAATTGCAAGAGTTTTTTTTATTTTATTGATAGGGAAGCGCTTGACCACGATCTCGCCTGATGGTAAACTAAGATGCGGCCTAAGACGGAACGCGCTTCCCTAGAAGGTACCTTGAAAATCCCTAGATTGTACTCGTCGGGGAACACAAGCTCAGGAAGCATGTTCCAGTTCCTTGCGGTTCGAATGAAAAATGTTGAGTCGAACCTCTTTGTCCGGGTACATGGAACGTCCACCATATGGCGATGCCTAGAATCCGTGCGCCTCGACGTTCGATAGAAAAACGGCGATGGCGGAATCAAGTCGTGCAATTCCGCAGCGCACTCTCCAAATTGTATCTGATAAAAAACCGATAAACTAGCCACTCTGCGGCGATGAGCGAGGCTCTGGAGTTTTTTGCCTACCAGATCATCGTCGTTTACGTCGTTAAAATCGCCTCACTATCGCCTCAAGTGTCTTCAGCTGATATTTGGCGGATCCATCCCAGAGGTGAGAGCAGTATTCCATGCACGAACGGACTTAATAAATGCAGTGACCATATTTTTGAATATTATTACACTAATTACATTGAGGTTTACTCTGAAAAAATATCCTCATTTTATTATATTTTTATTGTTAACTTATGACAATTAACTATTGTGTTCTTTAATATGTACAATCTTTTACTAGTCAGCTTGTATGTGCACAGCAGAAAGAACAGAAGCAAAACTAATAGCAATTAAATATTCTTCAGCTCGCGTAGTGTCCTACCACATTTTGTTTAAATTATGAATGAGTAAGTACAGAATTAGTTCCAGTTGAAGTTTTATGACATGAAAGTACCTTTGTGGGTAATATTACTTCAAATGGAACAAAAGTCTTGTTTAAAGACAATTACTAATGTAAAACTTGTCATCATCACAACAACAACGATTACGAACGTATTGTGACTTGTGACGAATAAAAATGTTACAAAACTAGGACATATTATATATTTAAAAGACAAATATGTTATTCGTGTTGGACAGGGCTTTTTTGAAGATTAGGGCAATCGCTGTTCTGTCAGGCAGGTCGTAAAAGGCAACCGACTAGGTGGTAGAGTAACGCAACGTCTCGCCTGTATTTGTTACCACCGCCTTAGGTACCTATTACTGCAGCAAAACGTCAGTGCTTGTAAAGAAAGAAAGAAACCATTGAAACCCAAGGAATTGCTACCACAAAGTTGTCGAATGCGTGCTTTTTATATAATTTTTAGGATTTCGTAGTCGCACATGGCGAAGTCTTATAGTTTCGCCATGTCCATCCGATCGTCTATCCAGACCCAGAGTCTGGGACGGGGGGGGAGCAACCGTAACATTTTAAGACAATTTTTATCTTATTCAATTAAAATTGAATAAGATAAAAATAGATAAAATTTATCTACAACAGTGGATAGTTAGTAGAGTGGTAAACAAATTCCAGGGCAGCTGCCCCCCCCCCCCCCAGTACGCCCTATTGCCATCCTACAACATGAACATTCTACAACATGATAAATTTCCATTAGGAAAGTTATCTCCTTATTTGCTAATGCTAATGACATAGAAAAGTCCCAAAATAGCTAGTAATTTTACTAATATTATAGTATATTATTTTAATACACACAATGAATAAAAAATATTGTCTTATCTTACAAACAGTTGAAGGAAAAAATGATGAACATACTTTCACTTCGCATATAGCCTAAATGTCGCGTAAAAGTATTGAGAGCGAAAAGTCGCTAAATTTGGGGCGTTCTTGAAGGCTTTTGAGGAAAGCCCGAAGCTGGTGTTATAGGCACTGAGACGGTCGGGAGGGAAGGTTCTATCGACACTTTACACGCTCTACCGCAGCTAACCTCCGCCCAAGTGTAATAACACGCCGCCTGTTCTCTATTTCAATTTGAAAACAAATTGAAATTGTTTTTATTTGAATAATATTACAGCAACTCGCCATGTACATGGAAATATTATAGGCTGAACATTTATCTTCGTATATACGTTTGGCTTATGTAGATTACGCATACGGAATGTACATATATATTCTATACAGTAATTTCTGTATAGTAGTCATTAACATGGATGAAATGTTGCAAAAAGCTACCATCTAGCAGTCACGGTGGTAGTAACACATTTAATCGCTGTTTAAGAAGACGTCTCTCCACTTAAGGGTCGAGCGTCTGCAGTCTCGCCACAAGGTCAACTTTAGTTCTTTTGTGGTGAGAGTACTGACGCACCTCCTGTCGACCTTTGAGGTGGGGGAATTCTGGCCGACTGGTGTGGTCTACCGAAGGTTCCGGGGGAGACTCCGGAATGAAGTGCGTGTTACGTCGCCGTCAATACGTGACAAAGTGTAGTTTTTAAGTATATTATATTAATATGTATGTTAGTCTATAAGGTATTTATAATATGGGCCATGTTGCCTGAAATTAATGATTATTATTATTATTAAACCTGTAATTGTTTGACAGTAAGACATATAGTCTATTATTCAGAAGACGGTTGAAACATCGATTAGAAAAACGGATAACATAAATCTTACACAATAGAATAGCATCGCTTTTATGGTAAATAAATATTTTTAAAACTATTTTACAAATTACCAGCACTATTTAAAATAAACTTTAAAAAACTTAATGAATAAACTGAGCCATATCCGAACTACTGTAACCGAACAATGTCATTATTAAAATTTGAATTTTTATCATAATGATTGAAAAATTATTGAATTTCATTTGAAATAAATAAATATCGTCACACCCACATAGCTGAAAAGACAGGCAGCTACTAGTGAACCTATGATTAGCCAACGAAAAACGGAAAGTTATGCTTTTCAGACTAACTCTCACACGCAGAAACTTCAAAAAATTATAAAAATTTAGCAGAAAAATAATTGTGATATTTATAACATAACAAGTCTCATTTATAAGCTATTCAGGTTCAAAGGGAAGATCGAGCGCTGCATCCTTTATCACAGCGAAAGCGGGGAGGGGGGCGTTGGAAAAATTGCACATAAATATTGAAGCTGCCACTTACACGTGCGCCAACTGCCCGTGGTAAGCTGAGTATGGATATACCTTTATGTTTTCGTGAACATTTAATATCAGGTTTTTAGTTTATTTAATTAGAGGCTAAAGCGTTTATTTTAGGTGAGTCTTGTTATTCCAGATAATGGTTTATTGCGTAGTTTATGTTGGGTTTTTAAGACTATACTGAAAGTTATCGCCTCTGTGGTAATGTGTAGTGGTCCGGTGTTAGCGTTGACCACTTGACGTCCTGGGTTCGATTCCTGGGTCGGGCATATCAAAAATTATATTCTTTCGGCTTTCTGATATAAAAAAGGTTGCCCGGGATTGACTGGCCACCTATCACATTGCGGGACTTAAGTATCTTGGGCCTATCGTGGATGCATATGTACCTCTTCGGGGATATGAGCATAAAGAGACTTTTTTTCACTGTAATGTTTTTAACCTAATATACTAAAATTTACATACTTCACATTCGGGAACCGGCCAATGACCATTTTATCTTCTGAAATGTTTTTTTTTATTTAATTTAATCTCTACACTTTTCGTGCACTTTTCACAGGTTTAGTTACTACCGGATTGAAACGTTGCGGCAGCGGTAGCAACTAAGCAGACATGTTTCTTTTATCTACTCCTTTTTTCAACTTAATATAGTCATTGATATGTAGAGCAATTACTCCCAAATTTTTTTGTATCATCACACTGTTTTCCTCGCAAGATGAGCAGAGTGTGCCAAACATCTATAGACATTCCGATTCCCTACGATTCACCAGTTCATTGGTTAGCGAGATGAGTGGTAATCCCAATCACCACATTTTTTCTATCTAATAATAATTAAGGCTTATTTGTAATGATAACTGCAACCAATACTATTACGTTCTCATTCGAAACATAAGGATGTTATACGTTAGATGTTAGTCTATATCACTACTAGACTCCGAAAATCTACTAAAATTTGGATTTTTTTGAACAATCTTGAATAAATCTCAATAACACTATTGCCTAACATAGGGATCAAACCCGCATCCCGACACTCGGGGGTCTGAAGTGAAAAGACTAAATCTTAGAACATGAGAACTTTTCGTCTTCCAATTAATCTGAGATTTTAAAATAACCTTTTTACACAGTTTTGACACATTTTTAAAATTGCTTACTGTAAAATAATCTAGCTTTGACTAGCTTGTTTCAAAAGCATATACTATACGGTAGAGTTTTACATAGTACTTACCACAGGTACCACCACCTTGCCTATTCCTGCAGCAGTAGCATCAGTGCTTGTCACTTTTGTGTTCCAGTTTGGAAGGTAAGGTATCCGGTAAACTTATAATAATAATAATTTTTATTATTATTATTATTTAATTCAGGCAACATGGCCCATATTATAAATACCTTATAGACTAACGTATATATTAATATAATATACTTAAAAACTACACTTTGTCACGTATTGACGGCGACGTAACACGCACTTCATTCCATCAGAAGAGTCATCTGCTTGTTTACTATCTAATGATACAAAATAAGTTATTTAATTTGCCCCATTAAGTTAATTATTCTGTAAACTAGCTGTCTCACTTGATATTTCAAAGGCCTTTGACAGGGTCTGGCATGATAGTCTTATTGGCAAGCTTTCGTCATATGGCCTGCCTACTGGTTTCTGCGCCTGGATCTCACATTTTCTGAGTGGCCGGTCGATTAGAGTAGTCGTCGTAGAGTAGACCAAATGGCTTTAAATGCCGGAGTCCCTCAGGGGTCAGTTCTCTCCGCAACTCTATTCCTGCTACACATTAACAATCTGCTGAAGTCCGGTATCTAGGGGTACGCAGATTATAGCACAGTTGTGGAGAGTTACGTATCCAGTGCACGGGCCAGTACGGCACGAATCCAGTCTCTCAGAGAGGCAATGGTCGATCGTATGAACCTGTCTTTACAGGCAGTCTCCAATTGGGGCAATACAAATCTGGTCAATTTTAGTGCAACTAAGACCCAGGCGTGTCTATTCTCCGCTAATCGGAGTCCGTTCCTTCCGTCTTTCTATGATGTGTCCGTGCCGATAACTGACCACCTCGAGCTCCTTGGTATCACCGCAACGCCTACTCTCAACTTTGGTTCTTACATCGAATCTAAAGCCCAAGTTACCTCAAAAAAGCTTGATATTCTGGCGAAGGTGAGACAGTATTACAGCCCGGGACAGTTGCTCAACCTTTATAAAGCACAAGTCCGTTCGTGCATGGAGATACTGCTCTCACCTCTGGGATGGATCTGCTAAATACTAGCTGGAGACACTTGAGGCCATAGAGAGGCGTGCCCAGAGGCTCATAAACGACGATGATCTGGTAGGCAAAAAACTCTAGAGCCTCGCTCATCGACGCAGAGTGGCTAGTTTATCGGTGTTTTATCGAATACACTTTGGAGAGTGCGCTGCGGAATTGCACGACTTAATTCCACCATCCCTGCTTTTATATCGACTGTCGAGGCGCACACATTCTAGGCATCGCCATATGTTGGACATTCCACGTACCCGAACAAAGCAGTTCGACTCAATATTTTTCATTCGAACCACAAAGGACTGGAACATGCTTACTGAGTCTGTGTTCCCCGACGAGTACAATCTGGGGATCTTCAAGAGAAGAGTGAACAGGTACCTCCTAGGGTAAGCTTCAGTGAAAGTTACCTGAATTAAAACTACATTTCTAGACATAATTGTATTTTTTTTAATATTACGTCATTGTTTTCCATCATTAGTCTACGCCGTTTTTTAAGAACAGATCTGGGTTCCTGCAAAGTAGTTTGAAAAATATATGCGAAAAACGAATATTTTAATGCCGTTTTATTTACTAGTTTACCGGGTTTATTCCACTGCCTTTCTTATTTCTACTATAATTGTTCTGTGTTTTTGCTGTCGCATTTCCGTTTTGAGAGTACAATAACTTGTGCACTGGTGCTAATACGTCTCTCTCACTCTATAAACGACAGAATATTAACTTTTTGGTATTTATAGGCGATTGCTATCTCTTTCTATCATGAGAGCCATCTGTTTATCTTTGTGTTACCTCAAAAACCGCCATATTGTGGCGCAGTGGCACAGAAACCGCCATATTTATTCCTTAAAAATAACTTATTTGTTGTTACTGTCTGGTAATCATTATCGTAACACATATACAACAATAAATATTATATGCCACTCAAATACGCACAATACACGCACCAACGCACCAACTACGCACCATAAATTTTATTGGTGTCCATAGGTGACCGTTATCTCTTTCTATCAAGTCATTTGCTTGTTTTCTGTTTGATTGATTTCAATAATTTTAATTCAATACCTAAATCTCTTATAGTAATTAACTTAGGGGCCTATTTATAATAAGATGTTAAAAACACGTTGTTTTTTGTAATAACTGTCCAGATTTTTAAATTACCTTATTTTTTTATGACGCATCCACAACTTACTTACGTGTTTGCTGAACGAGCCCTCTTTCTTTTCTTGTAACAAATTTCGCAACAATCTCACTTATTATGCCACACAAATTTCCGCGCCCCCAGCCGCCTCTAGACGTGAAATTAAAATTTCCTACTTACCCCTGGCTTGTATACGTTCGGATAGCTTAATAAATATCGTTGTCTACATAGTTAAGACTTTGTAAACTTTACTAAATAATGTTTTTGGTTGCAGATTTTTAAATGTTTTATGTGATTGTCACAATATCAAAATCGTAATCCTTACCTACCTTACTACTTATAAAATAGTAAAGTTAGTAGTTACATAAAAAAGTTTTCAGTTAATTTAAAATAAAGCATATTTCATCTGGACTTTTGAACGGTTTTACTTCAATAGTAAAACCGTTCAAAAGTCCAGTCCACTGTTAACATAATAATATGTGATCGTAAATTATAAACTAACGAGTAAAAGGATAAGATCGATCTTAAACATCGTAAATCTAAATCAATGGTTCCTAAACTTTTTTTTTCTCATAGACCACTTCCAAAATTTTGCTGGTTCCGGTGGACCCCCTGAATCTAAACTTCTACCATACTCCCAAATCTTAAAATAATATGAAGATTAGATCTAACTATGGAAATTTGCGTTGCAGCTGAGTTCCAACCGTGAATTAACGCTCTGGACTAACGGGACTACACCCCCGTGGACCCCTGGGGGTCCACCGGGACCACTTTGGGACTCTGTAGTCTAAATTAAAAATTTATAAAATCCTAAACATATTCCTTTATCAAGGACAACTTTCTCGTCTCATGTTCATAATTTGCGAAAAAAACACGAAAAAATTCGATGATATTCGATCTTCGAAAATACTTATATCTATTTTGAACTTATATTTGTGTACGAAAAAAGCTGTAAGTACTTATATTTTATTGTACATGTATCAAAATCCGCTTGGTAGAAAATGAAGCAAAGATCTTAGTAGAACATTAGTCATTTTTTTTGCAAGGCTTGAAGAATATACCTAAAATAATATAGAGGCTTAAATTTACTTGAGATTTTATTGACTGATATTATGCAGTGTACAAATTTTAAATTAGGTTTTGAGCCTATAGTATGTCTGATAAAGTTGTTGCACTACTGACTTTCCGTGAATTAGCTTGCCGTTAATTTGTATAATTATAAATAGCAGCACCCTTCAGCCCGCTGCATTAAACGTAATAATATTTATTGGTTTTAATAAAAGTTTTTTCCGTTTCAGGTATACGCTGCAGTTTCTTTGGTAAGAAAATGTTATTATCATAAAAATAATTTTTTCTAACTTTTTCAATATTAGAGCATAAAAGGTTTATGTAGATTGCATAATGCATACTTACAATATTGCTAACCTAATTATTTGTACTTTATATTATCTACCGGACTAATAATTATGAAGCGATTTGAAATTAATATCTGTTAAAAATAAGAATCTGTGCATAAAATGGATTGGAATTTTTTTTTTAGTTAAACGCGTGACTAGTGACGCCGTCTACTGTCAAAATAACTTGGTGGCACTATGTTATTAATTACAATCACAACATACATGCCAGACACAATGTGAGAGTCACAGGACTATTTTCATATTTTTTATAATTTTTTTTATACTTTGTTACCTCTAAACTTGTAATCCTTTTAAAATATAATAGGTATAAAATAAATTTTAAATTAATAAGGCGATTAACGCTAAAACTAATTGAATAAATGAACTTAAGTATAAGGTTGTTTGTTAAAATCGGTGCAAAATGCTGTTGAGAAGAAAATTCGATTAAGGTAAGTTTAAAAACATATTATCCAGTAAAACATAATGAATATAGTAAATTACAGTCACAGCCCATTCGAATGAATTACAAACTGATGTTTAGGGTAATATACCCCTAAACATGAAGCTGTAATTCACTTAAATGGGCCGTTTGAAGTGACAAAATAAGTTTATATCGAATTTTAAAGCGTCAGTTCTATAAACTGCTCGTTAAATCTCGCAGGCGATAGTTGTAAATTTCCTGAAGAGTCGAGAACTTTTACGATGGACGGTTGCTCCACCCACCTGAGACTTTGTGGCCGCTTGATGGCTCCTATACATCGATCCTCTATAAAATGGAGCATCATGAACTGTCGGCATTTCTTTGCTTTTGAGCATAATTTTGCACTTATATATCGTATGAAAATTTTTGCTGCAAGATATAATCTCAGGCTATCTTTTACCCATTTTATGATATGTTACTATAAAGAAATGAATGGGAGGATTATATCTATTAATTTCAAAGGTTGGAAAATGATGAAGATATAATTAATATATTACTTAAGGTATAGCAATAGTTTGAAATTGTTGTCGTTATGGCCCTGGATTTATAAGCCACAAGTCGATTTAATTTCACAATTGAGATGTATTTCTCTACACTGGCGTACTGATCGTAGGTACAATCTCAAATATAGGCATGTAAGAATAATATGTATGCCATATATTTATTTTGTAAAAAAATATCATTTAATTATTTTTATGGTATCGTTGTATTTTAGCTATGCTTACTTTCTTATAAAGATTACCACTTAGTTGATACTTAATTAGAAAAAAAATGTTTTTTGTTTTTAATTTTACTTATCTGAAATAATATTACAAATATTTAAAGTAGATAAAAATGATCAATTACTTGTTTATTAATCAATCTATAAACAATTTATTATAACAAGTATTATACTTACATGTAACATGTTATATTTTCGGTAATAAGTTATATCCTTATTAGGCCAACATATTTTTTGGTATATTGCTAGAAAAAAAATATTTGTGAACATCGCCTTCCTACGTGACTACTAAGTAGATAATATTGTGGTTACAAGTGACAAACTTTTTTTATCGTAAGCTAGCAAACAAGAAGATGTTTCTATTAATGGAAAAAATAACTATCACCAAAGATGTTGATAGTACGTTACCATCCATATGGGAAGAAAGTAATGCAACATTCATATGTTTACCTTCCAAACCTGTATTCTGGTTGAACTGGTGGAGCAGCACCATCCCTGAGACTCATGAGAACTGAATAGCTCAATCGAAGGTATCAAACCCATGCAATGAATCGTTTTACCAATTGTTTGACTTTTGCCAACTTCCTGACATAAATGCAAATGGTCTTTTCTTGAAATCAAGCGGTGACCAACATCACAACTAACACTTTACAAAATGATTACTGTCGTTAATCAAAATATGTAAATGGTTAGGAGTCGGCATCCTGTGTCTTGCCTATTTCTGTTATTTACGTTTATTAAACATCAGCTAATGATAGATAAATAATATACTTTCATGGAATTTCTAAGCAATAAATGTTATTATTATCAATTTATCTACTAAGAAAACATACAACAACTTGTCAACTGACATACTTTTTACTTATTGAAACTGTTTTTTACATCGGATGACTAAAGACTGTTAAACTAATATACCAAAAAAAGATTAACAATCAAATAATTCTTAATATAAATTATCATTTTTTTACATACAGATTGTTTGTTGAAAAACGTTAGTTTTCTTTCACGTCAAATCGTCAGACTGACTTACATGATATCATAGATTGATTTGATTTGATTGATCACATTCTAAATTTAAGCTGGTCTAAATTACTTTCTCATACTTATTTAAATAAAAATAATAAAAAGAGGTGTTAGTATTTCTTAAAAATTAAAGATACTTGAAAAATACATCACTAATTGATATTATGTGTCCATTATTTGGTTTTATGTATTAAAAGGAAAATGCAGAAGATATTCAAATGTATGCCATGGAAGGTGCAATGAGGTTTCCAGCATGAAAAAATATACGGATCAGGTTTGTCACAAGAATTAACTTTTAAATACAATGTTTGCAAGTTAAACGTACTAGATACCGTACCTTTCCCGCAATTACAAGCAATAGGTTGACAAGGTTTCATCACAATTTACCCCGTGTTGGTCTGGGCTTCTTTGAAAAATAGAATTTAGTTTTTTATATTTTATGGTACTACTACCTAAATAAATAAATAATTTTATCTCCTCTACCCTAAGGTTGTTTGGCAGAGATAGCTCTTTAGCTATAAGACCTTTGTGTACCTTTGTGTGTAAGTTATACTATTATTATTTGTTAATTTTTTTTAGTGCGCAATAAAGTGTATTCATTCATTCATTCATTCAAAAATAGGGAGTTGCCCTATTCTTTTACTTTTTTTTTGTTTGTTTGGTTGAACGCTCTAATCTCTGAAAGTACAAGTCAGATTAAAAAAAATTGTGTATGTTAGCCACATTCACGAGGAAGGCTATCTTTTTACCCGACTGAGAAATGTAAGTAATATTTTTCTGTCAATCGACGGAATCGATAACAAAAGAAATAAAAATTTCGCCACATTGAATCACCAACAGTTGATCAAAACGTTGCCCGGCATTAGTCGCGTAAAATTTTTCTTTATTAAGTTTTTAAAAGTATATTCTAGCACGAGATAAGTGCTAAACACATACGTATATAATAAGATAGTAGGTATTGTCTGCAAAACGTAGAAACGTATTTGATTTTGATGTCAGATATTTTATCTACATATTGTCATGTTCATACAGATAATATATTTATTTCTTCCCCGTGTTGGTTCCGGGCTCCTTTGAAGAATAGACTAACTGCCGTTCTGCTAGGCAGGTCGTAAAAGGCGACCGATTGGCTATGCGCGTCACTACCATCGTGACTACTAGGTGGTAGAGTTCTGCATTGTCTCGCCCGGGTTTGGTACCACCGCCTTACCTATTCCTGCCGCAATAGCGTCAGTGCTTTTCACTGTCATGTTCAGGTTTGGAGGTTAATGTAGCCGGTAAACTTATACAAGTGGCGTAAGACCTCGCCACAAGAAAGCAACGCACCATTAACACCTTTGGTGTCTATAGGCGATGGTTGAATCCTTTCATCAGGAGACCCATCTGCTTGTTTATTATCTTATACTTAAAAAAACATATTAGGCAGTTCGTAAGACTAACGAAAACCTCTTTTTCTCAAGTTTGTTCAAACCTTCTGTCTAGGAAATTCAAGAAAGAGGCGAACAAAGTTAAAACATGTCGTTGCCATTGAAGTGGTAAATATTCAAACACCTGGGTAAGTACGACACTCTCTCTTTCTCCCTATTCTCATATATACTTGTACCTGCCCAAAAAGACTACGCTTTGAAATTGCTATATGTATGTATACTAGATTTTGTTTCAGCTTATTAGCCCCTTGACTTGCACATATGGCTTGTAGTCATATATCTAAAGCAATTGATTAGTTTTCTCCGCTTGGTAGAGCTGTACGTGGAGAACGCCACGTCATTAACATCTTTAATGTCTATTTATAGATAAAATTTATTTCTTTCTGTGTGCTTATTAAATATGCTTATAGCATAGGGCAGAGATATCCCTTAAAATTTTAAATTTTTATTTAGTATATATACTGAGTTATTAAATATCGCTTACGTCTGCATTTAGTCGTCTTTATGTTTTAGCGCAGGGTCTCTCAAACTTATACCTCAATGTAGCCTTATTAGTTTTCAAGGTAACGGCGAATCCCTAACAAACAAGGTGTATTACAAAACATGTAGGTATTTAATAGTGTGTCATTATACACGCAAAAGAAAATTCTATAGTATTAATATTTTATTGGAGGACTAGTATTTGTTTCAGATGTAATTTGAGCAAATTTTACGAGCATCTTTGCTCAAAAAATAGAAAAAAATATGCGCTCCTTAGTAAAATAAGCAGGCATTATTACGTAAATTTTTCGCATACCCTCTGCTAATATTTGGCGTACCCCACTTCGAGAAACTATAGTCAAGCGGACCGGCTTCGCTATAGATGCACGAAGTCCTGCCAGTTTAAAATATGCAACTTGAAATATGTCATGCATGAGAAAACAAATATTTGCCAAAGTCGACTATTATTTAGATTTTACAATTTCAATCATCGGCACTTGGTGAAATTCCATTAAGTTGAAACTAATTTATAATACATTTAGTCTATACTTATAGTTGAATTCTCTATATCGTTCTTAAAGAAATATTTTTAAGTACAAGTCTTTTATAATATATAGACTAAATTATTTTAAATTAATCGACCGGTTTTGCTTTTTAAAGTATCTTCAGGACGTAATATTTTTACCAAAGAATGCACGAGGTGCATTATAAACTAGTCTCAACTAACAATATCTCATTTATTTGCCCACTTTGAAGAATAGACTATCTATTATTCAGCCAGGTAGTTTGTAAAAGGCGAATGTTAGTCTGCACATATCACTATCATCGTGTCTTCTAGGTTTTTTTTATTATCGATAGGGAAGCGCTTAACCACGACGGTGGTAGAATTCTGGAACATTTCGCCCGGATTTTAGTAAAACCGATTTTTCTATTCCTACCGCAATAATGTCTATGCTAGTCACTGTCGCATTTTGGTTTTGAGGGGAAGGTAGCTGGTAAAGTTATAGCCTCATGGACCATTGCTATCTATGTTGTCTATAAACGATGGTTGTTTTTTAGTTAGGAGAGCCACCTGCTTGTTTGCTGTTCATAAGATATCAATTAAAACAAACATATCTCGTCAACGTGTCTCATAAATTATGCAAGTCGATAAATTTTGAAGATACATGATGTGTAATTTGTTTTTCGTTGCAATAGAGCTGCTATTCATCTGTTAATTAATAATTAAAACTAATTATAGCTTCGCACCAAAACAAAACCTCTTATACGGTTTACTACTTTGTTTAGTTATGAATCTAATATTTAAATTAGTAATTCTTGTTTATATGTTAATACATTTAGGTATTTCGCGTAGGTAGGTACGTATCTCGAATATTGCTCTAACGGCTTAGTTGAAATATTGTTTGTAGATAAGGTTCCGCTTTTTAAGTTTGTTGCTAATGGAAGATGAACTGTTACTAAAAAAATGAGATACCGCTATATGACTTACTAGTTGACCCACGTAGCTTTACCCACGGGTAAATTATGATACGGGCAATGTAAAACATTTCATACAACATTTCGTCTCTTAGTTCAATATGCTATCTGATGAATTTAAAAAAAAACTATCTTACTACTTATCTACATTGTAAAAAAACTCCCTGTGAAAGATTTCAACTTTCTTGATTCAAGGGTTTCGACTGGGCGTTGATACATCAATCAGTGAATCAAGACTTATATTTTTATATATCCAGATTCATATTCGATCAGTATGTGAAAATCGAGTGAAGCTTGATAATCTAGGTAGGTAATAAGATGATTAAAATAAATAGGCATGTAGTGATAAAATGTCAAATTCGATAATACGGCTATCTATTGACATGTCAAGGTCAGTATATAAAACGTCCACTAACAAGATAAAAAATTATTATTTTGATGTTAATCTGTTCTGTTGTTTACAGACATCTTGCTTAGTAGAGATAAGCACGACAATGGCGTGAAAACGAGTAGACAAAATATTCTCACGTTACTTCTTCCGAAATTGAGTATAGGCGCCGGGTTCAACACACGGTTAAGGCATTTCATTTTAAAAAATTCTTTTAGTTTTTATGGAAAATTTACTTTGCCTAAGGCTTTAAGTATGTCTCTCTTTATGTCGGTTACCTGTGGGATCGATGATAACCGTGAACAAACCGTGGATGTAATTAATTTGAAACTATTGCACTCTTCAGAGGGGTGTATCAATATGTTTTTAGTTCTTTATTTATTTTCTGCACAATCAGAGCAAATCATTATTGAACATTGGTTTAGTTCAATTTCAATCAAAATTCAATGGCAAACCATGATATGTTTTCAGTAGAGATGTGGTCTACTGTTCGAGGTGTGATGTGTTGTTCGAACAAACAACACATCACACCTCGAACTATATATATACTATAGACTATAAACTATATTTTTCTACGCTTTACGTTGAGTACACACAGCGCGCTATTATTATAACGTTATGCATTATATCAACCAACATAACTCTAGTTTTCAGTTAAAATAATTAGAACTATTCGGCTTACTTAGTTTAGATTCTTTTAAAATGAATGATGATTTTTATGTCAGTTGCATGGTAGGAGAAGTAAAAAGAATGGCCTCAGACATTCCTGCGTATCACCGGTTTTTCGACAGATATATGTACATAAATAATTAGTTGATAGTTATCGGTCTCCGAATCAACTTTGTTTTGACTGTTAGTTTGTTACTACTTCTACAATCAACTTTATCCGGATCATTATTATTCAGATTACAAATAGCTTGAGATTCTTCTGTGTTTTCTGTTCGACCTATATTTATAGCACCAGAAAACTAGCCAACAAGAAGACTATGATTTGTGTTTATTTTCAAAAAATAGCAATTATCTTTTTATTGTTTCTTCAGCATATATATATATATATATATATATATATATATATATATATATATATATATATATATATATATATATATATATATATATATATATATATATATATATATATATCTACGATATTTTAGTACTAAAAAGCTTTTCTAGCTTAGCTAGTAGCTTTTCTAAAATTAAAATTACAATGTTTTTAGCAAACTTACTTATTTTTATTTTTGACTTAAAATCTTATCATTTTTCCTCCTTAAAAAACTGCGTCAAATACCGTTAATTTAATCAAAATCGTTAATTTGTTTGGGATTTATCAATGAATAAAATTAAAAATAAAATGTTTTTTGACATTGCATCGACATTTTTCAACCTATCGATTATTTAACTATAGCAATATTTTAGATCTCAAAAATTGAGTTGAATGCTATCATCGTTTTCAAAATACACAGCTTTTCAAAAATTAATATACTGCCATTTTTAACAAAATAGATGTTTGAACTGAATAATCTATGCTTTTATTTTTTACTCTTTTGAGCTTTAAAATACCTTAATTTAGTGGGAAGTCTCAGGGATAGCCGTTCAACCGTTTACACATTTTTTATATGTAGTTGCCTCTTGGCAAGTATTTCTAGCAAAAGTGTTGCAATATTTGAGCCATATGTGTTTCTCCAAAAAGTGAAAATAGTTTCTCAAAAAATAAAAAATGAAAAGTAATATCTCAGTAGTAACTTAGAGTCTAGGATAGTATTTTAAATCCCCCTTATTTTAAAATAATATGAACGCGTAGTTCCTAGTCATTGACATAATAAGCTATATTTATTATCAGGTTCACATTTTTCTTCACAGGAGAATTTCCATCCACCTCGCCAAGCAACAATGATGAATCGGGCAAGCCGGACTGATGTTCGATATACTCCACCTACTTCGCAAAGGAACCGCCGTGACGATATCAATTTATTCACTTAAATCTATGTTATTCATTTTAATCGAACAATATTTTATTTAATCTTCTATACAAGTACCTAAATAAAATTGGAGAGTCTGTTTGTAATATTAAAATAATCGCTTTTAACTAAATGCATATGTATGTAGGTATACACGGTCCATATTGATACCAAAATAAAAAAAATCACATTTTTTAAAGAAGAAATTGTTGTATTTAATTTTCAAAAACTTCAGAGAAACCTTATATGGAATTGCTATGATGCAGCTGAAACGAAAGGTAGTGTAAGGAATGGGCCAAACTTAGCCTTTTTTTTCGGAATGTATGCATTACTGCTAGCCTTAGGGGCCGTCACAGTTTCACTGGTTGTGGGGTGTGTGCTCAGCCAGAGAAACTTAGCCAAGGCCTGAAAATTAGAGAAGATTACAGCGATACAATTAGTCCACCCACTTCCACTACATTTTCTTCCACATTAGAAGCAAAGGTAGTAGGTAATAATAATACATATAATAATACACAAATTATGTGCTAAACGCGTTAATGATTTAATGCTTCATCCTTCATAGGGTGAAGTGCTATTCGACTCTCCTGAAGATGCTTCGGTTGCGAAGTGGAACGTGCGTTGATTAAATAATTTGTGTGTTTACTGCCTTTGCTTTTAACGTGTTGAAAAGTGTTTTGACTTCTGAAAAATGTGGTGGAAGTGAATGGACTGTTGTACCGCTGTGGTCTTCTCTAATTTTCAGGCCTTGGATAAGTTTGCTCTATTCCTTACATTACCTTTCGTTTCAGTTGCATCACAGCAGTGCTATTTGGGGTTTCACGGAAATTATGCAAATTATATACCATACCTACACTAACTTTTTTTTAAAATACCACAATTTCTTCTTTAAATTATAGATTTGCGCAAAGTAACGTCTTGTTCCAGCTAATCTTTGAAGCGGCTGGACCGATTTTGACGGGCATTTCACTGGAAGATAGAATTTTTTCCACGCGGATGAAGTCACGGGAATAGCTAGTATTGTACTACTTTAGTGTATTAAATAATTATTCTTCAGTCATTTACGTAATTTAAAAAAAATCTTTTTTGAACAATAAAAGTTAAAACTACGAATTACAAAATTATTAGCTGATGCACAAAAAATATGTGAGCGTATGTGATAAAAGTCTTAAATTATTACTCAGGTCAATATTTTATAATAATTAATTATAATTTGCTTATCAGTTAATTATTTAATCATTAATATTACTGTTCAGGTCAATTATAGATTATTTTTAAATTATTACTGCTAAAATTAAAACATTAATATGATTTATTTTACATATTTAATATGATACGAAAAGTTAAGGTGATGGTACCATACAAATGAAAGACGTTATAGAACTCTACCATCTGGAAGTCACGATGGTAGTGATACGTATAGCCAATGACTTTTACGACTTTTACGCAGAGTGTCAAATAGTTTATTCTTAAAAGAGGTCCAAGCCAACACGGGATACTTATAGGTAAGTATTTATTTATATTTCAGTACTTATATGTATCGTTACAACTTTATCTAAAATAACTCCCTTGTCTTCTAGTGATTGGCTTAGTTGGTTCAGATTATAAGGTCCTGGGCTCAGAAAAACTTCTTTTTGATGATATTTGTGGGTGTTTTTATAAAATCGAAATCTCAGTAGGTAATAGTTCAGCGTTGGTTAGTAGTAGAGTACAACTTACTAAAGTGTAATACGATACTATAGGGATATTTTATAGTACGAGTGGCAACCCTAATTGTATCATATTATATCCCAAAAAAATGATTAATCGAAAAAACTGTATCAAACAATACGATCCCATTTTGTTCATCTTAAATATACCTAAATAAATATTGTCACGCTGGTTCCTTTTCAGACTAGACAGAGTGAAATCGTCAATAGAGTTACGGATTGAGTTAAAATAGATGGTGATCCGTGATCCCCGTTATACGCTTTTACCAATATCAGTAGTTATCGCTTCTTGTTTGTGAAAACTGAAACTGATAGTTTACAAGATTTTGTATAGACAGAAGGTGCTACTATAAAACCAGTACACTACAAATGGCTATTGAAGTTTTTCTAGATAAAAAAGACGTAGAAACCTAATACATACTAGATGGGACCAACAACTCAGTCAATATATTAAAAAAAAAATATCACTTAAATTAAACGTTAAGATTACAAAAAAGTAATTTCGTCGTGTTGGTCCCGGCCTCCTTTGAAGAATAGACCAATGGCCGTTCTGCAAGGCGGTCGTAAAAGGCGACCGATTGGCTATCAAGTCACTACCATCGTGGCTACTAGGTGGTAGAGTTCTGCATTGTCTCGCCCGGGTCTGGTACCACCGCCTTATCTATTCCTGCCGCAATAGCGTCAGTGCTTGTCGCTGTCGTATTCCGGTTTGGAGGGTAAGGTAGCCGGTAAACTTATGCATGTGGCATTAGACCTCGCCACAAGATAGCAACGCACCATTAACATCTTTGGTGTCTATAGGCGATGGTTGACTGTATCCATCAGGAGACCCATCTGCTTGTTTGCTATCTTATTATATAAAAAAAATTGTTTGTTAAAAGTTATTCAATTGTAGTTATTATTTGGTGTATTAATTTAAAAATATGTCAGCGTATATAATGGAGCTTATGACTACTAAGAAACATTAGTTTCATTTATCTCTACCTCGGCACATGAATTTTTAAGATACGGAAACTAAAATCAACCATAGTTATAAAAACTTAAGTAGGTAATTAATAATAATCTAATAAAATGTTTCTATAAAAACTAAATAAAGTTGTTTAATTAATTTTATCTTATAAAAATTGTCTTAAAAATATTTATAGACCGAAGCTTTATAACGGGTCAACACTCGTAAGCGTAAGAACTAAATTACGTAATAACTATCAATAACTTTATAGTATTGACCGAAATATCAATTAGAAAACAATAAAAAATACCCCTATCGTTAAATAAATGACCAAAACTGCCCATATCTAGCCCTCTATCGTTTTACGGCATAAACATCACAATAACAACATAAAACCTATACTTATGCAATGTTCTACTGCCACACCGTCGTACCACCGACCTGATAAAGCTGAAAAGGCAAGTTAAGCCTATAAAAACCATGCACTAAACACGTGCTAACAATTAAAAGTGTTGTAAATTCATAATGTTCTTATGCAATAAACGATTTTATTTTGACAGTCGTAAAGATTGTTATTGCCCATGTGCTTTTTGTAGTTACGACTGGAAAAGATGAATGAAACGTGTGAAAGAGATAGACATGGTTGTTAGATAAAGACAGGTATTACCAGTTCGACCACGTGGTTGGTGTTATACGACTTTGTGCAATTCTGTGTCAATTTTTTTTAACAAGTATTAATATTAATTTTGATTTGGTTCTTATAAGAAAATTATTCTTATTAGTTACAGTCAACTTTAATAATATTCTTATTTATTTTTAATAAGCCTAAAGCTGCATGCATTACGAAAATGCTTATAAGACGTTATTAAATTGTGGATAGGAACTTTAAGTTTTCTGAATTGGAATTGTTATTGTAATCTGATATGCTAAGTAAAAATAAATGAAAACAATTTATTAATCAATTTACGCATAATTAAAATTAATATGATATATTAATAGATGACGAAATATTTTAAAAATAATAGGTAGCTAGGTAAACAGCATACTTTTGTTCGGTTAAATTAGATAAAATATTATTTATAGAGTTGTTTTATACAAATTGCTGGTAGTTAAGTACATTAGATATATTAAATATTTGCAGAACTGTCTGCTGTTTATAACCTCATGCTATAATCAATGTTGAGATTACTTTATATAGCACATTAAATAAACAACACTGCGTTTATTATTACGCTAATTTTTCATTTAAAAAAGTGTTTTATTTAATAGGTACACATAAAAATTAATCTTATAACTATTTTTGTTCTAAATGTAGATACTTTAATACATTAGAGTATTATTTTTAGTACGTTTATAATTGGCGTATATAGGAGCGGGGCCGGGTGGGCCGTGCCCACACCAGTATGATCTTGTGCCAGGATGTTGGGTTACCGATTCGAAATTTTAGGCTGGACGCCTAAATTACTTCACACAAAAATCATTGAAATCAAATTACTAGGTACAACCGAGACATCTATGAACATACTTTGTTTTTATTACATACTGTTATATTTGATAATTGTATTGAAAATAGCGTCATCTAGGACACGAATTGAAAAAGATTTTATTTCTAAAGACTTAAGATCTGGATTCAAGGTTTTTGCCACTACATACGAATATTAAAAATAACCTTTTAATGTCTTAAATAAGATATTACATTACATTATATTTTTTAACCATCTGAACTATAAACATATATTGTTTTGTGGTAAATACGCTTATTTTTCAAAATAACAAAGTTGGGCCAATCTATCGAACAAAAAACAACACAATTACAAATGGCGTCGTTATGGTGTTAAATGTTGATACTCGTGCGCATTTTATTATTGAAACTCAGTTTGTTTTGTGTGTATTAGTGTTATTTTCATTGAGTTTAAACTTTTATTCTTCGGATTGCTTAATCGTGACACAAAACTAATATATTGTGCTATTTATTGTGAGTTAATAAAATCTTAAAATATAATATGAATGTTTTAATTCTGAATATGTGACATTATACAGCGTGGCAATCATACGAAGTTGCAAAAGGACTTGTCAGAGTTACATTTTGTTTGAATGGCACGCTGTATAGTGTTTGATAAATTTCTATTTACTATTAAAATTAAAAAAAAAAAGTAGGTACCTATATTAAGCTGTCGAAACAAAATAGTTCTCATGCTATAAGATAGATGACGCTAGTAGTACGCCATTATAGATTTAGAAAGTTGCCTGTCTATACCTATAGTAATACACATATTTATCTATGATATAATATATATATATATATATATATATATATATATATATATATATATATATATATATATATAATATCTATTACTATTACACTCATAGATATATACAATCAAAGATTTCTAAGCCCAGGGTTCAAAATTTAAAACAAAAAAAAACAAGTTTATACGGAACCCATGGCACGAATAAGTCCAACTCGCACTTGACCGTTTTTTTGTAGTTGAATTCCAGGCCCCCCTGAAAAATGACTCTAGATATAAACCTGAAAAATAATACTAGATTAATATCTTAACAAAACTAAAAAAATAGTAAACAAGAATAATTTAAGTAATTGGAACAATATTGTATAATACCGTTCAATTTGACAGCTAGAAGTGTTGGAATGGTTTGTGATTGGCGGTGAATGTTGTACACGGGATCACTATTGGCGTAGACTCGAAGAACGCGAGGGTTAGCGGGGTATGGCGCCATTACAAACAATGGCCGGCGAAATGATCGTTAGCAAATAGCTTTTTTCTCTTTCTGATATAAGCCACGCAGGTAGGAGTTAACGAGACAGGGAGGGTTTCCTCGCGTCTCGCTTTGAAATCATTCCATCTCGTTCGCACCCGCGTGTGATGTTTTGCCATCTCGTGCTTTGCGCGCGGCAGCGGTAACGCTCGCCACGACGGGAATTCAGAGTCGTAGAGCCTCATACGCGGGTCATAAACGATCCGCGGCCATAGTAGAGGTGCACGCGCGAGAATCGATCCGAATCGCCGGCGATTAACGCATCTCCCGCGAGGCGATCGTCGCGCGCCGCGTCGCCGCCGAGCGATGAGTTCCAAGTTCATCATTGATAGCATGCTCCCAAAGTACCATCAGCAGTTCCATCATCAGAATTTGTTCGCGGGTGCTGGAGCATCGCCGATAGAGGCGTCGCTGTCTTCTTCCTTATCATCGTCCCTGTCGACATCGTTGTCGTCATCGTTGTCTGGAGGTCTCGGGGCGGCGGCGCTGGGGGCCGGCTCTCCAGGGGCCGGGAGCCCGCAGCGCTCCTCATCTTCTTCGTCGGCATCGCCGGGAGCACCGGCTAGGATGTATCCTTACGTGTCACACCACCAGCAGTTCGGTGGGACTGTGCCATTCCCAACGGGAGGCGGCCTATCAGCTGATGACAAAAGTTGTCGTTACCCGACCGCAGTGGGCGGAGATCCAATGGTCAACTACGCGCTAGGACAACACAACGGTGGGGCGGCAGTATCGGCGGCGTCAGCCAGCATGGCAGCTGCCGCTCAGTTCTACCACCAGGCAGCGGCGTCAGCGGCCTCCGCGGCCTCAGCAGCTACCGTCGACGCCATGGGTGCCGCCTGCTCACAGCCCTCCGCCCAGCCCTTACCTGACATACCACGCTACCCTTGGATGTCTATCACCGGTAAATGTTTAACTTCTTGTCTGCATGTATGATGTTCTTTCAATAGTTTTCGGTTATTTTCTGTAAGGAAAAATTGCAAGTGTTATTTTTATGTGTGGCTTGTCTTACATTTCTTTGTTTATTACTTTTGGTGTGTTTTAGTACTCAGTATTTTGAAGTAGAGTTAGATACGAAATTTGTTTAGTTTTTGCTTGCCTACTGTATAAGTAATTAATTACCTATAATAAAAGCAATTTTCGAGGATGTTACATACCGGATTTCTACGCGAACATACAAAACAGACACATAGAAGTCTATATGATAGACTGACATTATCTGATTAACTAAAACAGATGTTAATATTTGAATTTGTATGTAAACCTAAGCGTATGTTAGTAGATTTACAAAAATAAATATTTTTAATTTTTAGAAATATTTTGATATAGGTACCTATAAGCTTCACTTAAGAGAGCTTATTATTCATCGATAAACAACAAAAACCATTAATTACATTGATAAAAAAAACTCATAATATTTATATGAATACAAAAAATAAAATCGATAGGTACATGGTACATTAAATTATATAAATACTAATAACTTCAATTAGTTTAACTGTTTTAATATATTACCTATATATATTTAAACAGTTAAACTAATTGAAGTTTAAATTATACTTCAAAACCTTATTATCATCAAACTACACATGAAAGGGAGTTTTATGTTCTATGGAAATTTGTTATAACTGATAAAATTAAAAAGCTTAATGATAGTAACAATATAATAAATTGAACATCAGGTGACTTCCGCAATTAAAATTGAAGTATAATGTACATTTTCATTTAAAAAAATCTGTTTAAAACAGGTTCAGTGAATTTAAACAATTTATTAATTGCAAATGTAGGTTAATAAAATTTGTAATTTTATAATTACCAATTACGAGTACAATTGGAATGTAGATACAAGGTATATATCCTAAAATATATTTACTTGCAGCTGTTTTACGATCATCTAATAAGATTATAAAATTATAATAAAATAGTCAATCAATAATAAAATCAAATAAATATATAATCTACATGTCATCTATAGCCATGGTCTCAGCTAGGATTTGTGTCAGTTAATCAGATTATATATTAATAATACCAAAGAGATGGAATTATTAATATGATCATGTACATTACGCATGATAAAACATTGTTTCAATTCGAAGACTGCGATTTGTATACCTAGGTACTTATAGTTTCTCTCGTGCGTTAATAACCCCACTCTTATTGCATTGAGTCTTAGTTTTTTCTGTAATAAACATATTTTAGAGCATTGAGGTAATATGACAAGTACTACTTGTCATATTATTAATGTTTTAGAGATGTCATTTAAATTAATGTTTTAGAGATTATTTTATTTCACAGATTTAAAGACAATTAGGTAGCTCTTTGAGGACTGTTCAACACAAAAGGATTCTGTTATTTTTGAGGTTATTTTTACATGCCTGTGACTAGACTGCTAAATTTGTTTTCTCTAGTCAACAGATTTCAATGAAATTTATTGTTTTTTATCATTTTACCCGTCTATGCTTTGGGTTAACTTTGCACTTGCATACCTATTAGGTATAGATGAATCAGTGTAATACAGCAATAATTTTGTTTTCGCTAGTATCGCCCGAAAATAATAAATCTTAACAATCTGTTAAATGTCACTGTTTTAGTAATAAATAAATCACTTTGATTGTCTAAAGTTGTTTGACTTCCGGTAATACGTTAGTAATTAAAAATAAGTAAATTCTTTTATGAACATAAACTCAGTTAACATTAGAATGAGCCCATAATTTGCAGACAAATAGGTACTATAATTAAAATTAATATCATATATTTACGTTACATATTCAGAGAAATCATACGGGATAATATTCCTACGTAGGTATACATTCTAAGCTACATAGAGTATATGTCGCTTCACCATTATAGCGGCACTGGTTTCGGTACAGAGGCATGAGGTCTGTATAATATAGGTTCGTTCTATATAAGTCTTTCAGTTTTTATGAAAATCACAACTTGTCCAAGGCTTACATGATTAATCGATAGTTTGATTAGCTATCACCTTATTAATACTGATGGCTACACTTCACAGCTAGTTGCATCTCAGGCTACCTCTTTAAGACTACGGGATTGACGGTTTTTTGTGTGTATATAAAATGAATATATTAATTGCATATCAATCAATCAAAAAAAATATTAAGCTTATTAAACCGCGAAACTTCGCCCGCGGTTAGCATTATTTTAATATAATTTTCATACAAATTTCTATACCCTCTCTCCCTTTACAAGTTGTTTTTTTTTTACAAAACGAGGTCTACATCTAGCCTCTGATCTTCAACTATGTTCTTGTCAATTTTTTTTAAAATCTGTATAGCAGTTTAGCCGTGAAATCAATTATCCGTGGGCGTTTTTCCAACTAGATATAGGTAACTTAGGGACCTTCAACAATACCTTACTCATTTTTAAAAGACTGACGTAAGTGCAAGATCTAATATTATAAATTTAAAAGTCTGTTTGTCGTGCTTTCGTTTTTTATAAAAGAGGCAGCGAGCGGAAACACTAAGGAACATAGAAAATTACAGTACGATAGGTAGGGTAGTTTTCCATGGGCGGCGGTAATCTCTTACCACTACCCTCCTGTCCGTTCGCCCCTCGTGTAGATGAAAAAGTATTTTGTGATACTTATCTAAGTAATATACCTATAGGTAGGTACCTACTTAAATAATTTTACACCTAAGATCATAAAGTAGCAATATGGCAAAACTTTTAGCGTACCTACTTAGATACTTTCTTACAGACCCTCACAGACGAAAAAGTGTTCGAAATTTACAAAAGATTTTATTATAACCAAATAATAAAAGTATGCAAAAATACAATTGATATATTTATTTTATTATAAAAAAACAGCCGAATTAATAACTTCCTCCTTTTCGGAAGTCGGTTAAAATTAGCTTAAATGAGCCGAAAATTACTAAGAATTATTACAAGTTTAATTGAAGTATGTTTTGATAATTACAATCAATTTATTTAAATAGGTATAGGTTCTGTAGGTTAACGACAAAATGTATATCCAACTTAATGTTTGTTTAACTAACTGTTACCGGCGGCTTCATCGATTAGTAATCTATTGTATTTAATCTCCTAATATAAACCACATGTGAAATTTTGTTTCACTATTACTTTAATGACGTTATTACGTACACGAAACTATTTTGTTACAAATAAAGATATATCTATTGCATTAAACCGATTTAAAGTAAAAACTCTGGGCTAATCCAGCTTTTTTATTCATACGATGACAACTAATGTGCAAAAAAGTATATTGACTAAAATTTTGTTTGTTATTTATAACTTTTTACCTGAATAAATGATATAACACGTGTATTGGTTGTAATAATGTGCTGTTAAACTATAGTACAATTACAATAAATTACAATTCCATCTTAAACTTTCGTTTTTTAAATTTAAACTTTACTAAATATCTTTTAGAAATGGTACCTATATTTTTAAAGGATAAATTTAGCCTTTGTCATTAGGTTAATATAAATTTTTCCTCTTTAAATTACCAGCGGGTTCCTGCGATACAACACGCGTAGGGCCCGTTTTCGCAGAAAAAATGTATAAAATAAGTCTATATCACACAGGAATAATGTAGCTTTTCCCGGATTAAACATTTTTAAAATCGGTTTAGTAATTCCAGAAATTACTTCCTACAAACAAGCTAACAAACTTTACTTTATTATATCAATTATAGATAAATCTCTATCTATATTTGGTACACGTTTATGTCCGTACATCTATCTACCACAGCTTTAAAAAAGACAAACTCTGTAGTTGATTTTACAATTCTTTGAAAACAGAAATAGGATGTTTCATAGTATGATTATTTTCACCCGACTTCTCAAAAAAGAAAAAGGTGCTCAATTCGGATGTTTACCTGTTTTTATGTATAACTTTGTTATTTATAGACGGATTTCTAAATAACTGTTTCCTTTAAGAGTGAATATATTCGATTTGTTTCGATTTCCGAGTTACAGAGATATATAGGTACATAGAAGGATGGAAGTCATTCGTTACAGTGGGTTAATGCGTTTTAATTATTTTTAACAAATTTATTGTTACAACCAACCAATTACATATTTTAAAATGTACTTAAACAAAAAAATTGAAGTAGGATTTGAATATTTTAAAAAATTAGAAAAATAAACAGTATTTTGCATAGTTTTACCGTTATGCAAATAAGTAACCTAGGGCACCATGTAGGTCTTCTATCTAGGTCTTCTGATCACGATTAAATTTAATTTAAATGTGTGAGGTCGCCTTGTGTAAATTCAAAAAAGAGAAACGATAAAATTTGATTGCTTGTACATTTTGAATACAATGGTTCTTTATTTTTATTGTCAGTTTTATCACCTCACTTATCTATAAGTAAAGAGATGTGTTTGTACAATGATATACTGGAGTATGTAATGAATTACTAATAGGTTACAGGGACCTTGGTTATTCCAAAATCATAATTCTAATTAATAGCTTAGATAAGTCATAACACTTCAGAATAATATTTCCCCGTGTTGATCCGTTTTGCAACGTCTCAGCCGGGTTTGGTACTAGGTACTGCCTTATTTCTGTTGCAATAGCGTCGTTCCTTATTGCTATCGTGTTGCTTGCTATAGTTTGAAGGATAAAATAGCCGGTAAACTTCTATATGTGGCATTGGAATACTACACGTATATCAAAGCATTTTGATGTCTTACTGTTTTAGTTATCTTCTTCCATCAAGAGAACTATCTGCTTGTTTGCTATCAAAAGAAATAAAATAGATTATAATAATGATTTTCTATAAAATCATCATTTGAAATTAAAAAATGGAACCCAATAAATATGTTCTATCAATATTTTAATAATTTGTAGGTACGTGTATTTGTACAAAGGCATAATCGTACTTTTTTAGTCTAGCTTTACCTAGTTATTGGCATTTGTTAGGCACACAAAGTTTTGGTTCAAATGCCAAACCGTACATTTTATTCTCAATGAGTTTTTTACAACAAAACTTACCTAGATATTTACTTGCCCGATTAGATAGGTTAAAAATTATTCATGTGTTCTACGTTAGTTTTTTGATTGACTCTTTAGGGACATATGGCACGACTATATTTTTTTATTATAAAAAATAGTGTTGTAAACATAATATTGTTTAGAGCTGTCATAAATTATTATTCTATGGTGAGCTGCTCAGTTAAATAATCTTCATCTTCTTATCTTGAATATATGTCCTGGAGATTCGGCTTCATACGAAATTTGTTAACATTAATTAAATAGCAATTTTAAGACCTACCTACGAATTTTTACTTAAAATTGATAAATTTAGTGACAGAATTTAAATATTTTTATGCAGAAATATAATATACCTAAACACCTACAACCAGAAATACAAATGTCTACACTCATTTTATAAATGTTTGTCCTAGTCGGGAACCGAACCCTAGTCCCATTAATTGCATCGTCAAGATTGCTAACCACTCTACCAACGTGGTGGCAAATGTTTTAACAAAATTTAATTGTAATTTTGGCTTAGTTACTATATATATTTTTTTTATTTTAATAAAAATATGTGCATCAATTGTTAATAAAAATTTAAGCGCAATGAGCAACAAAGTACCTACTTCCTTACTTAAAAATTTAATTCGTAAGGTTCTTTAGGTTGTTTTTGTACAAAACAAAAATTTAAATTATTTTTTTAAATAATAAAAACAAGACAACAGCTAGTTCATATTAATAATAATAATAATATATATATATATATATATATATATATATATATATATATATATATATATATATATATATATATATATATATATATATATTATAGATATCTAACAAACACCCTGATCGATAGAAGCGTGTATTTGTAAGTCTAAAAGATTTTTGTGCCTCTGCTCCGTAGTCTACGGGCTACTGTTTGGATCAGATCACAAGAACCCGGATTCGATCCCCGGGTCAGATAAAAGTATTAATGAGACTTTTATTATCGATATACCTAAACCTTGAATATTATCTCAAAAACAATCCCACCGGACCCATGTGTCGAATCCAGAGCCTCATTATTTGAACCAAATAGATGACTGCTAAATCGAGAAGCTTAAATTACGAGAAAACAATAGAATATGATAATTAATTTTTATTTGGGTAAAGTTATATTGTTTTATTTTCAGTCAATTTATTTTAAAGGATTATGAAAATGTAATCTATGTTAATATTATGCTTATAAAACAAAGTCGTGTAAATTACACCATTTATATCTCAAAAACGGTTGGACCAATTTTTAGAAATATGAAGTATTAAAAAATGAATTTCACCAATAAAAAAAATTATCAAGAAAAATTTATCTTGCTGGCATGCCATTAATATAAATGATTTTTTTAATATATTATCTGTACTTATTATTCTAATGAAAAATTATACTTAATAATGTCGTATTTACCTATTTTAAAATCCTAAAGCTTCTCACTCATTAACTGTAAGGGGGAATGAAACTCACCGGCTCATCAATTAAAAATAAAATTTGGCCAATGTTACTGGCTAATGTTTTAAAAATCAGCCCGTAACATTTTTAAAATCAAATGTAAATCATGTTGCTTTAAAATTCAAAATAAGAATATCAAAAACACATATTCGTTAATCACCTTAATTATAATACATTTGTTGTAAGTTACCAATAAGTTAGTTCTCTCGATATTTACCTGGTTGAAATATCAAATTTAAGTTAAAATAAAGAAATATACACATTCATCCATTCATATTGACAACCAGAAATACGTGTTGGTGTAAAATATTAGATAAATTTGTCGTGGCTGTATAATTAGCGTTTATGGATATATGTCTCATTAGACATTATAAAGTCTGCAAGATATCACTAAAAACTATTAAGATATCTAGTGGATTTATTGGACTAATTGACTTACATCAAAGTCGAATCTACTTCATATAAAGAGGAATCGGTCATTATTTATGAGGGGAACATAAAAGAAAGTAGTTGTAAAATCCATCCATTCTAATACTAATATTATAAAAGTTTGTCCGTCTGGCTGTTAAATTTTAATGACTAATCCGCTGAATCGATTTTGATGAAATTTGACAAAGAGGTAGTTAAGATTCGAAGTCAAACATAGGCTACTTTTTCAAAACTCAACCTCTGATTGGCGGAAATAGTGGATGAAATTTGTAGGATTATATTGATGACATGTTACTCTACTCACGGGCGATGCCGCGCGGTTCAGCTTCCGATGAATAAAAATAAGAGGAATGGAAACATTTTAGCAAGTCTAAAACTGAACGCCTTCTATTTAACTTTCGAAGCAGACTATACCGCACTTAATCCTACAACGGGCCATTGTGAGTAAAGATATAATAGCTATTCCTACCAACTCAGTTCACCTCAAAGGTCCAGTACCTTAAAAAGTTTCTCAAATAACCACTTGTATGTTTCATTATTTTAAAAAACTGGACCATTAGATATTTAACTTCCTCGCACTCAAATATCATGAGGTGACGAGTTTCGTCAAGGTTCAGGCACTCTCTGCGTAGCGAACTGTCCGTTAGCCCTATGGCGTGCGTTTTTTTTAAATCATATGGCAATTTTCCGTTATCAGATCACATATCTTTCTTAATTCTACCCTTGGTAGTTTATGTTTCTGATCAGTTTGAGATTGAGTTTTGAAAATACATGTTTGATTTGTCGAACTGAACGCCTTATAACAATCATTCAAAAAAGAAAACCGTGTTGGTTCCGGGCTCCTTTGTAGAATAGACAAACTGCCGTTCTGCCAAGTGAGTCGTAAAAGGCAACCGATTGGCTATACGACTTATTACCATCGTGGCTACTAGGTGGTAGAGTTCTGCATTGTCTCACCCGGGTCTGGTACTGGTACGGATTTTTGGAAAAATAGCCTTTGTTTGACCGCATCTCTTCAAATATCTTTTTGCCAAATTTGATCAAACGGGACTCAGCGGTCTAGCGGGGAAAGCGTAACATACAGTTTTTATCTGTTCTATTTGTATCGATTTTTATTACATATAGCATTAAAATTTTTATGTGGTATAACAAGTAATTTTGGCATTAAAATTTTAACAAAATACTTCATATTCACAGAAATATCTAGGTATCTATTTATCACTTCCGTCGCTAGAGAAATAGTTCAATAGCTTATGTGTAGTATCAAATGTGTGAAGTTGAGTAGGTACGAGATTATTAAACAAAACTTTTTAGTTATGGAGAGTTTAGGTAACTATATATTTTTCCGGTAATTTCTAACAATTAAGTAATCATATAATATTTTATCAAAGCGAATAAAAAATATCCAATAATATTGTAATGTTATAAAAATCAAACGTAATATGTATTGGAAATTTATTTGTATTAAAAAGTAAATCAACAAAAGTTTATTGACATGCTTATTTTAAGATTTTTTTTATCTTAGAATGCAGTATATTCAACGGAGCTTCCATAGATCAAAGCCAAACATATGTACATGTCATAAATATGTTTATACGAGAACCATCGTCATTTTTCTGGCACACACTAGTAGTTTATAAACTAGACACATATATATAGAAACTCATAATCAAACCAAAATGCCATCCTAACGAGCTCATAGCTCACAAAGATGATACGAAATGGTCTATAATCGGCTTGTTTTTATTTTAAATAGGGCAATATTAGCGATTTATTATCAAAGCAAATAGTACGAAGCGACAGAGCTATGACACGCTCACGTACTATATAAATATATACCAACAGGTGCTTATACCACATAATTTATTTCAAAATTTATTAGGTATAATTATATGGGATAATTTATAAAGCTAAAATTACGTTGACTTAATTTTTAATAACTGATTCAAATACGAGTATATTTTTGGTTGTTCGTATTGCACGCCTCAACGCGAAACGTTTAGGTAGTGCTCTACTCTTGCTTAATCGAAATCAAGCATCTTTCTGAAGTGGAAAATTGCACTTCTGGAATAATATGAATACATTTATGACAAGATTTATAGTATTTAGTGTAAAAATACAGATTGAAAAAATCCAAGCCTGTCCGGATGCCTGTATGAATCTGGTACGATTTACCGCGATTTTTTTTGTTTTATTCGCTTAAGACTGTGTAATTCCGTGTTGTTCAATTACCTGCGTTTGATAATATGCATATTTTTATGTTACTTTGTTGATCAACACGTCATATTTCGTAATATGAGAAAGAAACTTCAATGAAAATAATTCTTTTGTCCTCACGATACAGACTATCATTGAAGGGCATGCTGCACTGAATTTTTTTATTACATATCATATTCGACTTTTTGGTTTTGTTTATGGCAATCAAACAATTTAGTCCATATATTTCGTTTAAGTTTAATTTGAATCTCTGATACAAAGATAATTACGGTACCGAAAAAAATTTTTTGAGTTTTTCCAAACTATAAATTTACAAGTTGACTCGCTCAGCTTCACTCAGGAGTAGAGTAAAATGTCAGCAATATTTTTCATACAGCCGCTTATCCCTTATTTACAAACACCCCTATGGGTTGACTATTAAAAAAAACAGCCGTGTTGGTCCCGGCCTCCTTTGTAGAATAGGCCAACTGCCGTTCTGCCAGGCAGGTCATAAAAGGCGACCGATTGGCTATCGAGTCACTACCATCGTGGCTACTAGGTGGTAGAGTTCTGCATTTTCTCGCCCGGGTCTGGTACCACCGCCTTACCTATTCTTGCCGCAATAGCGTCAGCGCTTGTCGCTGTCGTGTTCCGGTTCGGAGGGTAAGGTAGCCGGTAAACCTATGCATGTGGCATTAGACCTCGCCACAAGATAGCAACGCACCATTAACATCTTTGATGTCTATAGGCGATGGTTGACTCTCCATCAGGAGACCCATCTGCTTGTTTGCTATCTTATAATATAAAGAAGAAAAAAAAACAGCGTGTGTTTGACCCCACATTTTCAACTTCATGTATTCTTGACAATTTCATCAAAATGAGTTCTGTGGTGTTACGGTGAAACCCTAATAGACAATTAGATAGACTTTTGCATTAATAATATTAGTATGTAAAAAGTAAGAAATTGTTACATATGTAGGTATATAATAATCACTCTATCTATATATGGTAATAAATCTTAATTTTAATTATATAGTTATATCTTATTAATGTTTTCACACAATTAAGTAAACATTATTAAATACGCACTAGTTAAAAAATCTCTTTATCGTAAAAAAAGTTTTAAGTTATGAAATAAAAGTTTATTATATATTTTATTGAGCTTATTGATATTTTAAGTAATTAAAATATCGATAAGCTCAACCTATTTTGCGGAACACACTTATTTTTTAAATAGAAAGCAATTTGTTACCTAAACACATTGATATAAAATTAAACATAAAACATTAAATTCTATTCAGAAGATATTTTGTATATATTCTTATTAAATGTCACAAAAATTACAGTGAATAGATTTTTATACATTATAGGATGGCAACTAAACAGATTACTCTCTTGTTAAACAGTGAACCATCATAAATATGTTAATACTGCGTTGCCATCCATGTGGTGAATAAAAAAATATGTAAACAGTTGACTCTATGGGCCATCCCTGAAACTTCCCACTAAATTACGGTATTTTAAGCTCAATAGAGTAAAAAATATAAGCACAGATTTTTCAATTAAAACATTTGTTTCGTTAAAAATGGCAGTATATTTTTGAAAAGCTGTATATTTTTAAAACGATGATCAATTTTTGAAACCCAAAATATTTCTTTAACTAAATAATCGATAAGTTGAAAAATTTCGATGCAATGTCAAAAAACATTTTGTTTCAAATTTTCTTCATTGATAAATCCCAAAAAAATTTACCGATACTGATTAAATTAACGATATTTGATGAAATTTTTAAAGTTCGCTAAAAACAACGTAGTTTTAATATTTGAAAAGCTATAGGTTTTGAGAACTAGATTCGATTTTGATTGTTGAAACGACATTTGACTTAGTTTTTTTAGTACTAAAATATCGTAGAATACCAAAAAATAATTGGTTGAAAAATTTCGAAGCTATGTCGTGTGGTTAGTGACCTTGGCCATCCCATCGACGGGACCTGGGTTCGATTCCCAACACGGGCATACATTCATGTGATAAGTATAGATGTTTGTATTATTGGGTTTTGGTGTTTACGAAATATATACCTATATTTAAGTATGTAATAATATGTATCAATATGTTATTAATAATGATATAAATAAAATTATATTATAGTAATTTGCTTTTAGGATTTTTTATGAACATTTTTTTTAATAGGCAGGTATCTATGTTATGAAGTTTTTCAAACATTTACCTTCAATTGTAAAACAAGCTAATCTTTTTATTTTCACTAATTTGAATCAATTAAAATACTTAGTATAATTTGTTGCAACTTGCACCCTTCTTTCTCACTTAATGGTATGTTTGTAAAGACTAGTGTGGTAGAGCCACATGTGTGCGCGCGCGGATAGCGCATGCGCCTAACAAATATGGCCGTCATCGATAGCCAATCACAGTGCTCTATTATAAAACTCATATGATAGCGATGGCTCTTAAATGCTATTGATTGCTATTTGTAGGATGTTGCTAATTACGTCTATATCTGTACGTTTGTTTATTAACTAGCAGGTAGCTCTTATTAATTGTAGAATATGCAGTGGTTAATATTAGTTTTAAATAACTAATCCTAGATATTACATTTTAAAGCATTATAATATTATGTACTAGACAGTAGACACCCTACGTAGGATGCGGCACAGCCTTCTTAGAAGAATGAAACATTACGTTTAGGTATTATACCTATCAAAGGTACATTTTTATAAGGATAAACAAGTAATTGCACCTTTAGTATGCCTTATGTTGTCTTGATTATATTAAAATTCAACTTAAAATTTTAACAGACTCATTCTCCATTACTTAACCAGCAAAGGAATTGTTTAATGAATCAAATAGATAGGTATATAAATAAAGTATAAAAAACGAAGTAGATAAATAAAAATTAATATCTGCAATAATAACACATATTTAGACAACTTTTTAAAACAACAATTTGAAATTGAAATAATTTCAAATTTTATGTTATTTTTATCGGAAATTAAATTAGTTTTATAATTATATTTTTTTTATATCATAAGATAGCAAACAAGCAGATGGGTCTCCTGATGGAAAGAGTCAACCATCGCCTATAGACACCAAAGGTGTCAATGGTGTTATTTTGTGGCGAGGTCTAATGCCACATGCATAAGTTTTCCGGCTACCTTACCTTCCAAACTAAGTTACCTTCTCGCTAAGTGTGACAAGATGTGACAAGTGGAGACGGGGGCACACTACGGCAACGTGACGTTCGCCGTTCATTAAAACACTACCAATTAAATATATTTCGGCGCATTTACAAAATCCTTAGACTTCTGATTAATAGAAATATTATTTACTAGCTGTTGCCCGCAACTTTGTCCGCGCGGACTTCGTTTACTCCGCACAGCTCCTCCCCCGTAGGTGATAGTATGATAACATGTAGCCTATATTTTGACCCGACCTATTAGTAATATTCATACAAAATTTTAAGTAAATCCATGCAGTACTTTTTGAGTTTTCCCCGGACATACATACAGACAAACGGACAAAAATTCTAAAAACTATATTTTTGGCTTCGATATCGATTGTAATTCACGACCCAAGTATTCTTTTAAAAAATATTCAATGTACAGTTTTGACTTTCCTACGATTTTATTATATGTATAGATTTGTTCGTTATAAAATATATTCTTTGTTTCATTTAAATTTTATTATAAAAACTAAATAAATATTTTTTATTCCATTTTCATAATATTTTAAACTTGTGTACTATCATTTGAAATTTATTATAATATTCGGCAGGGGTCTTAGTTTTTGTGACATAGTATTTCTATAGGGTCACATAGAGTGTGACACAGCGTGGGGTGACAGGGGGGGGGGGGGCTCAAAAAAAGCTGATTTTAGCGTGACGTATTTTATGAACGGCGAATGGGGGAGAAAATATACATCACCCCTTATTGGAATATGTCAGATATCGGGAAATATGAAAACAACTGCTAGAAAACTAAAAATCAACAAAATTAACATTGGTCGGTTTCACAGTATATTAAGTTAGCCCAGCGCAGATGAAGCCAAAATACTTTTCATTTGTAAATTGTTGCTTAAGTAGGACGTTTAAGATAAGCTAGTATTGTAAATTGCTATGTTTATAATATTAGCTTATTAAACTGGCGTGCACATAGTGTACCTTAAATATATATTAAAAAAGTTATTTGGAAACTAATATAAAATTAATTTAATCGCTGAGAAATTTTCTCTAAGCAGTATACTTAAGGAAAGTCACTGTCCATTTTTTATTTATTTATTTATCTTTATTGAACCACATACAAAATGTATAAGGTAGGTACAAATGGAGAGTTTAATGCATACCTAAAGCATTTTCTACCAGCTAACCATAAGGCTAACAAGAAAATCACACAGAATGGTTCAATTTTAAAAATATTCTTAGATCTAGATTACATAGGTATATACTTACATATATTCCTACATACATACATATATAAATGCATAAGTATATATCTATAACAAATAAATACATAATATATTCATAGGTAAATAATATGAGATAAAAACAAATATTAAGAAATATATTAGGTATATCAAATGTATGACATTCAAAACATTAGGCATGTGAAGTTAGGGTGTGCAACTTTAGTTTTTTCTTAAATGCACGTACTCTTCAAAACTCCGATATTGGCTGGGAGAGCATTCCACAGGCGGATTGCTTGAACAGCGAAAGAATTTGACAAGGACCCAGAATTATGCATGGGTATAGAGAGAAGAAAATATTATCACAAGCTTCTGCTTTTTTCCGTTAACTTCTAGCTAGCACAGCGTCTCATCCTAAAGTAAGCAAATAATTTTCTTACTTTGAGGTTAAATCAATTTCTGAAATCTCTCCAGTGATATTTATTTATTTCTTATTTTTTTATGTATTTATATCATTTTCACACTATTTTTATGTCGTTCAGATATTTAAGACATTCAAAGGTTTTTCTTTAATTCAACACATACACTATACACAAATTTGATATTATAGAGTACAATAATGTAGGCAGATAAAATTTGAAATATATTAGATGTTATAGGAATTATTGGGTGGCAAAAAGCTTATAATTCCCCATCTATAAGATAAGAAAAGTTTATGTCTGATGTTTTTAAATTTAAAAAAAATAATAATAAGTGTATTCATAATAAGTTATCGGAATCGTATAATGTACCTATTTTATGCCAATTAGCAACAAGCCTGCTGATATAGTTAATGTTTCCGATTCAGCGACTCATTTAACTTAAAGAATGCTAAAAACCGGAATGCATCCTTAATTATTGATATATACCTAATTAAAGTTGTGGGGTCCTAATCTTTTGTACTTATATCGGTACGTATACCTATCTCGCGCAGATAATATTTTTTTTAATATTCTTGGAGTGGAAGTTAAAGGGGATTACTTAAAAAATGGTCACATTTTTAAAATATTTTATAGATTCAGGCCATACTTACTTTACGAAAATCCATTACTAAAAAGCTGACATCAATCTACAACGTTCATACATACATCAATCATCTTTGACATTGATAAAACATAGATAAAACTTATTTTGTTTAAATCACATTACTATGAATATCTAGGATATTTATCTGGGGACAACCAGGAGGGGTGTAAACAGTGCACATACAATTAACCAAATGTATGCTCGCGTAATAGTTTCGATCATTTATAGAGCTCTCTAGTATCCAACAAGTTATCTCAAATCCAGAATCAAATCTAAATTTCTATACATTTTACAGTGTCATATTTTTCAAAATAGTCAATTTTATATGGTACCATGTTGCTAGGTATGCATACAATAGCACATCGACGCTTGAAAATATAATAAAAAAATCTGTAAACCGGTTGACGCTGCAGTCAGTCCCTGAAACTTCCCACTAAAATAAGGTATTTTAAGCTCAAAGGAACGAAAACTGTGCATGAGCATATATTTTTTCAGAGTTCAAAAATCTGAATATTGTTACAAATGATTTATTTCCTAATTTCATTTTAGAAAATTTGTATATTTCCGAAACTATGCTCGATTTTAATCTTTCGAATGACATTTAACGTAATTTTTAAGGATAAAGTCAACTACATAATCTATAGGCGGAAAAATGTCGAATATGGAAGTAATATCAAAAAATCTGTCCACAGGGGATCTTCTAGCGTATGCCACCTACATCTGGAACGCGGCCATCGAGAATCATGTTGAATCACTAGTTGTCTCCCTTGATATCTCGAAGGCCTTTGAAGCGTTTTGGCATGATAGTCTTATTTGCAAGATTCCATAGTACGGTCTGCCTACTGGTCTCTGCGCCTGGATTTCAGATTTTCTGTGTGGCCGGTCGATTAGAGTAGTCGTTGACGGCTGCTCGTCCAACTAAATGGCTATAAATGCCGGAGTCCCTAGGGATCAGTTTTCTCCGAAACTCTATTCCTACTACACATTAACGATCTGTTGAAGCTCGGTATCTATGGGGATGCAGATGATAGCACTGTTGTGGAGAGTTTCGCATCCAGCGCGCGGGCCAGTACGGCTCAGATCGTCTCTCAGAGAAATGATGGTTCATCGTATGAACCTGTCCTTACAGGCAGTCTCCAATTGGGGTGATGCCAATCTCATCAAGTTTAATGCGTCTATTCTCCAAACGGAACTCATTAAATGGAGACCATTCCACCTATGTCCGTCTTTCCAGCCTATGTCCGTGCCGATAACTGACCACCTCGAGCTTCTTGGCCTTAATGCCTACTCTCAACTTTAGTTCGTACAGCTCAAAATGCCTTAAAAAAGCTTGGTATTCTGGCAGAGGTGGGACAGTATTTAAGCTCGGGACTGTTGCTCAATCTCTTTCAAACACATGTCCGTTTGTGCATTTAATACTGCTCTCACCTCTGAGATAGATCCGCCAAATACCAGCTAAAGACGCTTGAGGCGATAGAGAGGTGTGCTAAGAGATTCATAAACGACGATGATCTGGCAGGCAAAAAACTCCAGAGCCTCGGTCATCACCGCAGAGTGGCTAGTATATCGGCCTTTTATCGTATACATTTTGGAGAGTGCGCTGCGGAATTGCACGACTTAATTCTGCCATCTCCGTTTTTCTATCGATCGTCGAGGCGCGCAGACTCTAGGCATGATTCTCTAGGCACTCATACGGTGGACGTCCCATGTGCCCGGTTTGACTCGACATTCTTCGTTCGAACCACAAGAGACTGAAACATGCTTCCTGAGTCTGTGTTCCCCGAAGAGTACAGTCTGGGGATTGTACTGGACGGGGTATAGGTACCTTCTAGGGAAACGCATTCCATTACTTAGCTTAGCTTACCATCAGGTGAGATCGAGGCCAAACGCTTTCCTATCGACGAAGAAAAAAATTACTTTTACTTTTAATTAGTTAGAAAAAAAATTACTATAGATAAATCCCAAATAAATCAACAAAATCATCATCAAGTAAATCGGTATTTTAGCCTGAAAGTTATTTCGAAAAATATAACTTAAGTAGGTACTTAAGTTTTCGGTAAACAACAAAATATTAATATTTAAAAAGCTGTTACTTTTAAAAACACGATACGACTTCGATTTTTAAATCTGCATTTGACATAGTTTTTTTAAGTACTAAAATATTGTTGAAGGTCGAAAAATGATTGGTCAAAAATCTCATAGTTAGAAGCTAGAATCTAGGTAAAAAAAAAACACTTTTTTAAATTTTCGTCAACGATAACTCTCGGACGCAGAAAGAGATTATGCAATTTATGAATTAAACGCAGTTTTTTGAGGAAAAGAGCTGATTAGATTATTTACTTAGTCAGTATATAACTCTTGAAGCTATATTAAAAAAATACTGTTTCACCAAATTTTGTGTGAGGTATTTTTAAAAATTTTCCAAATCTCCTAGACCGAATGGGTTTAATTTTTTAGGAAGTTAATCGGAATCCAATCGAATGCCAGAGTTAAGAAATGCTTACATTTACACACACATAAACACACACACATACATACAGACATACTGACGTCATCGTGAAACTAGCCGTAAAAGGTTCCTAGGAACTCAAAACGTGGAGATCTGGAGAAAACTCGATTTTTTTCTGCATACCTACGTAGATGGAATTTAAAAACTCTTAAAAACATAGACGCATAAAGAGGTTTTATTAATAATACTTTAATAAAAACATGGTTAAACTCAAACTAAATCCGATTAGAAAATATTTAATAAACGCATAATAGACGTTTTTACGTGTGAAAAAAGGCGTCATTGAAACTACTTAAATATCGATAACTGTTGGTTGCAATGACCTCTAATTCCCGTTTATGGTTATATCTTTAAAACCAGTTTTAATTCATCTTTATTTATTAATAAAATCGGAAACGTATAATTACACTCATATACTTAATTATAATTAATCGTGAATTACATTTTTTGCTTGCTACTCGTATATCTAAAATACAATAAAGTGGAGCGATATCGTACCGTAAACATTAATGCTAATCATAATGCGGAATTTAATGTATTTAAATATATAGCTAGAACAGTCAGATTATGAATTTATAGCATTTTGTGTGTGTGTGTGTGTGTGTGTGTGTGTATGTGATTGTGTGTGTGTATGTTATTGTGTGTATGTTATATTATATTGTGTGTGTAAGACCTATCATTTGTGTTTGGCTCAATATACACCTACCCTACCCTAGTGTAGCGAATCGCAAAATTTTATTTTAGACGGTCATTTCATAAATATTTGACATCAAAAACCAACAATTTTTTATCTAACAGGTATTTTAATTTGAAGGTAATCTTAACCAAAGTCACTTCAATTTAAAAAAAATAACACGTCTGAGTATCACCGTAGGGGACTATCTTCAAGCAATTTAATAATAATTTCAAGATGAATGTCGGATAGTAACAGTTATAACAAAATGACACAAGTTATTTAAGTTGCAGAGGATCACTAAGATACCTATAAATACATGGAACATACATAATGTCGAAAACCATTACTATATACAGTCGAGTAATAAGCATTCTAACTTTATCACTATTTTTTAAAATAGGTATATAGTTTACACTAACAGAAACCTAACCTCGCATGCATGTAGCTCGTTAGAGTTGTATAATAATTACGTGTAAACTATCTTAAATGAAAACTCATATTCACCATTCAAAACGAATCCGTTGATAATAAAACTATTAAACACCACCTTAAACATCATAATATCATTAATATAAATGAGTCTCGGTAATTTTTTCAAAATGAAATCATACTAAATGTAATTTAAACAGGAAAAACTAAATTATTTCACATTTCTTATCTAAACATTCTTTATAGTAATATCCTGTAAATATTTATTATTCTGTTGCGTGCAACGCTCTATTTTATGTAGGTATTCAATGGTTTTATGTTTTACAGTTAATGTTCAGTTTTAAGCTTTACAATTTGTGCGCGAATTATTAGAATCGATCTAGATATATTAAATAGTGTGTAATACAATTATTTTTATAAATAAATGAACATCGCATAGAGCACTGGTTTTGAATCTTTTGGTGCTGATGTATAACTTTACATAGTATCGATCTAGCAAGGGACCACATACGGTTTGGATGTCATAAAATTAGAAAATAAATAAAGGGTTGAACAGCTTCGGGTGCTTACCGGGACCGACAGTGATCCGCAGACCGATGGTAAAAAACACTGAGTACAAAATAAAAAAAGAAATTAAAAATATGATATGATATACCTATATTGATTTTTTATTTTTGTTATTAAGCATTATGCAGATGATAACATAAGCACGTGTGTATCTCCTATACCTGCATAGACACCAAAAATATTAATGCTGCATTTTCGTTGGTTGGGCAGACTTTGGTTGGAAATACCACATGCAAAATATTATATACCTTACCTTTCAAATCAGAATAGAACTATCAAGCACACATTTTATTTCGGGCCTCTCCGTTAAATAACATTTCCATTAGTATATACATTAAATAGCAACAGTTTATAAAAGGCGACTGTTACGCTATACATGTTACTGCCGTCGTGACTATTAGGTGGTAGAGTTCTGCTAAGTTTTGCCTACCTACTCATGCCACAATATTCTAAATTGGAAGAAATGCTGCATGATATACTTATGTATGTATTATTATATCTCCGCCACTCCGATGGCTACGCATCTTTAATATCTTTGGGTTCTTCTGATAATGTCACGTGTATGAGTTTACCGGATAACTTACCTCCTAAGCCGGACAGTTTCAAGCGCTAAAGCTATTTTGGCAGGAATGGATTAGGCGGTGGTAACAGACCCGCGCGAGCCGATGCATAACTCTACCACCTAGTAATCACGATGGTAGTGACAAGTTTTGTCAATCGTTGACCATTTACGAATTGCCTGGTAGAATTGCAGTTGGTTTACCCCTCAAATAGGGAGGAGGGGGGCAGCGTACCAGCACGGGATGTTTGCTATACTATGATATAAAAAATAATATTGTGATAGAAAATGCTAGTTCAGCTTACATGTACATATACATACTTATATACAAAAAAGGAAAAAATATATATATTATGTGGTTCGTATTTTAAAGCACTCAAGATTTACTATCCGCTAGAAAAATTTAGGTTAAGAAAAATTTTTAGATTAAGAAAGATGCAGGTACCTATATCAATATATGAAGATTATAGTTTTTCGTAATTCAATTAACGAAAAAATTTGACGTGACCGGGATACATCGTTTTAAATTTAATTACATTTTGCAAAACCCAGCATTCGTAATAATAGCTTAGTTGGGAAAGTATCCAAATCCCACTCACGTCGAAATTTTTCAAACGTTAATTTGTATTCATTATCACAGGTACTGTCCTAAAACGTAGAATTTGCTTATAATTTTTAAACATGTAAAACGTTTTGTCCGTGTGTGTTGTGTTTTTCTTAATAACAAATTGCAGTGTTAGTTGTGCATGTATTTCTGCCGACACAAAGACCTTTCTTTACTATTGATAATAGATTTTCCATTTCCAGATTGGATGAGTCCCTTCGACCGCGTGGTCTGCGGTGAGTTTAATGGTATTTATCGTTTCAATTTTTATTTCTTTTAGTTTTAAGCCTTCAATTAAGTAGTTATGAGAATATTGCACATGCGCTGTAGTAAACGTTTGTACTTTTTACCATTTGTAGGTGATTGTTAAGAAATAATTGCTCCATATAAATAACATTTATCTGAATATGGGCAATCATACGTATCTACTTTTAAGCGGTGTAACAATTGAAAAAGTCATTTCATAGTTGTCGTTAAAAATTATTTTAAATAGTTGTTCCTGACCTTGCTTAATATATAATTTATGGCCGTAATATATATTCAGGCATATTGTATTACTCGCGTATTATATCTATTAAAATAAGTAAACAATAATTATTTAATGTTCGCAATGTTGGAAAAATATTCATAGCATTTTAATCGTTTTTAAGAGACCTCAATTGCGATTGCGGTAAAAATGATATTTTAATAATAAAAATGTAACTTCAACATGGTAATAGATATATTTTTAAACGTCTGATTTAAATGCAATCTTGTAAAAAAAATAAAAATAGAGCCGCCATGCTAATATCTCGGGAGAAATATGCAGAGAATCCCAAAACGGATTTAAGTCCTATAACGTAGTAAAATATGGCTAACTTTTTGACAAATAAGGCACTTATTTGGTCTCAGGCAAAATTAAAAAAAATACTAATCCAGAATGAAATATTTTCATTCTGACTTATGCGCCTTTACTAATGCCAATACAAATAAATCTATTTCCTCGTATTGATCCGGGTCCCTTTTGAAGAACAGATTAACTGCCTCACTGCTAGGCATATTGTAAAAGGCGAGAAAATCTTATCTTATTATATTACTACATCTCATGTATAAGTAACATTACTAAATAAGTGGTAGAGTTCTGCAACGGCTCGCCCGGGTTTGTTATCTCCGCCTTGCTTATTACTGGCGTAATAGCGTCAGTGTTTATCCATGTCATATTCAATGATAAAAAAAAAACTATTAAAGGGTTTTCAAATATGTTAAGTGTATTTTTAAATAACTATATAGTAAACGGAAATAACTACGCTACAATCTATTTTAGGGCTGTTTAACTTAGGCAAAATCTTAATATAAGTATTTTTTTTGTAATAAGATACCAAACAAGCAGATGGGTCTCCTGATGGAAAAAGTCAACCATCGCCTATAGACACCAAAGATGTTAATGGTGCGTTGCTATCTTGTGGCGAGGTCTAACGCCACATGCATAAGTTTACCGGCTACCTTACCCGGAACACGACAGCGACAAGCACTGATGCTATTGCGGCAAGAATAGGTAAGGCGTTGGTACCAGACCCGGGCGAGACAATGCAGAACTCTACCACCTAGCTCTCAGATAGAGTTTTTTGCAGTACCTGATAATTTAATTAGTCGTAAATCTTAGTACTTATAGTGACTATTAATCAAGTACCTACATAAAAATATTTATCTGATAGATAAAGATATAATTGCTACTTTTTTTTAATTTATTACTCATTGTATTCTACACGACGACAACAATTAATTAACCTTAGCAATTGAATCCGCTTACTGGTAATATTATGCACAAAGAACGTGTTATTCTTATTGTAACTTACTAAATTAACAACATAATTACTAAATGTAACTTATGAAGTCCATTTATTTAACTTTTGTAACAGCACGTGTGCAAAAAACTCTTAAATACGTGCCTTCTGTGATATTTTGTTGCAATTATTAATTTGATACGGCTTTGTTAAATTTTAGCAATTAATCAAACTCATAGTGAGCTGGCGGCTTGAACATAATACAGCGAAAAAGCTTTGTGTTTTTGGATTTATAAATAATTGGGGAATATAAATATTGGACAAATCGTTGAAATTAAATCGACTCTATACTTATCTGTCTTTATCTCTTTAGAATGTATATGAAACTACGTAGTAATTTATTTAATACTTACAGTAAAATTGAATACATAAACAAAAAAATACTCCATAATTAGTACACAATATTGTCTGGTCTAATTTTTGGCGGCATTAAAACGCAAAAAAGTAGAAGTTAAGCCATTTATAAACATGAATGCTATATACATTGATATATTATTACTATTGACATCGGGTCTCATACCTACTAAAATCGTTTAAAAATTTCCCAGCTACACATCACAAGAACATATATGTTACATTGATATATTATTACTATTGATATCGGGTCTCATACCTACTAAAATCGTTTAAAAATTTCCCAGCTACACGTCAAAAGAATATATATGTTAACAAAGTAATTTAAACATTAAATCATTATATCCAGGTATAATTCCGACTAAAGCGGAATTGTAGCTGTTGTTTTCGTTTTGTAGCTCATTTGCCTTGCACTTTTTTTAGCGCAGACCCGACGTCCATAGTAATAATATGTCAATAGCTATATATATTATTCTTGTATCATTTTATTGGCAAAAATGAAATTTAATTTATTAAAAAACAAAAATATATTTGATTGGGACTTGAATTTAGGGAACTATGACATACTTTATTCGCCGAACTTAAATCAGCAACAGCTCGCGATCTAACGGCGGCATCTGTAGTTCTATATAAAATGCCACTGAATTTACAACAGATCACACACTAAATTAATACTGCACCTAAAAGCATTGTTGAATACTTTATGAATAATAGAACACATAAGCCATGGAACTGGACATTATGGTTTTGCTTGGCTTCTCATGTCATATTTAGGCTAGTAGCGTTTATCTTTCGGTTTATTATGTTCAGGCCGTAACAATTGATGTTTGTTATTAATTGTTATTAAATGTTATTTTCGGAAAGATTAGGACAAATGATAATCGAAACAAAACATATTTGAATTAATAGCAAATATTTTATTAGCGCTATATTTTGATACTCATATATATCTAAGCGTAATATGTTTACCAGAATTATTCTGCAGCAGTAGGTAGCACATAATTAATTATTTGTTTTTGTTTTGTGGTAGGTAGTAACTAAATGTGTACAAATGTCAGATTATGGAAGTCGTTTTAAACTATTACACACTAATTACTAATTTTTATTACAATATAATGATTGTTTAAAAAATAACGATGTTTTGAAAATTTTAGTTGTTACGAACAATTTATTGCACACTATACTTACCAAAATATTTGCATTCATTTTACGATTACATTTTTTGTAAAACTATTGTTAAATTTCGGCGACAATTGAAACTAGCAAAGTGAGATTTTTTCATCTTTGTGGCAAGAAAACGTAACGAAAATGTGTTTGAACACACTTTCTTCAGACAAAACCTAGAGGTTTTTTGTTAACTAAACATAATATTCAGATATGAGAATCTTTATATCAAAAGCTTTTATGTTCATTCTGCTGAGCAATAGTGATAAACAAGGAAAAATATAAAGGGAGTTAGAAAAAATAAATAAAATATATATATATATATATATATATATATATATATATATATATATATATATATATATATATATATATATATATATATATATATATGCGACCGAGTGGCTATGTGCGTAACTCGTGACTACTAGGTGGAAGAGTTCTGCATTGTCTTTCATCAAGAGACCTGCTTGTTTGATATCTAATGATATAAAAACAGTCTAAAACTTGATAGTGGAATATACTGACGGTCTAACAGAAGAATATTACGCTATATTATATTATGTGACAGACATAAGAGTATAATTGGACATCAGGATCTTGACTTGTTATGCCCACGCGAAGAAACTACAAACAGTTCGATTTAGGTGTAGATTGAATCAATTAATTAATTTGCAGTATAGCATCACCTCGTTAATTCTTATTAATGACCATTATACATATATACAAAAAAATTTTAAAAATTCAGTTCCTTTCATTAAAATAAGAACATGTTCAAAAGTAAGATTTTTCCTTAAGTCTATATATATGTAAAATATAGTATATAAGTGATATAAATATATAAAATAAGATATTAATATTTTTAAGTGATTTCTTTTACACTACTTTTGAACACACAATTCTTGACAAGAACGCATCTTAAGATTTGTCAATGACCCTGACCACGACTTTCACAATTTTGCAAAGAAAGACAAACAAAACATTCACGGCAATGGGGTTGTGCAATTTCTTTTAAGAATAAAAATAGCAACCCTTTGTGCTAAAGAAATGTTTACAAATAAGGTGTTAGTCAAAGGGTTTTAAATCACGGTGTCGAAAGCTTTTAAAACACGCTTAGAACAGAGGCCATTGTTTTGTTGGCACGCTTGCAAATTGCTTTATTACTTGACTCGTTGCGACCGTTCTGTGAAAGTCGATATAGCCAAAATTGTAGTCAAAACATTGTTTCTTTACAAAAAATATTACGAAATTTAAAGTCTGTAACTGATTTTAATAATCTATTTTTTGTAAGTTTTCAGATTAAAACTATTAAGCATTTATTTATAAAGCTTTAATTTTTTGGTCTTATAAAAGCATCTTCATAACCTATATTTTAATTAATTAAACTAAATGGATTGAAATTTTAAAGTTTATCAATGATTTAGTATTATAACAATTAAGAGCTAATTTCTATGAATTACGCTAACTCAACTGAAATAGTTCCTTCCTGTGAAAAAGTTTTATCCGTGAACAATAACATCTGAGAGTTGACCATAAAGTGGCGACCTTGCGGCAATAAAAATTTAACGAGCAAAAGCTCGTAGCGTGATATAGTATAAACACTGCAAGATTCGTAAACGTGACTGTCATAGAAACAGCTGTTTTCACATATGTTTCTAGCCCTAACCGCTATTTGAGTTGAGGCATTTTTTAGTATTAGTTTTGTACATTTTTTTAAAGTAGGAAGATTTTGTATTGATAATTTATACAATATTGTCGCCTCCATGGTCTAGTGGTACAGTGTCAGCGTTGACCACATGAGGTCCCGAGTTCGATTCTTGGATCGGGCAATTCAAAAATGAGTTTTCTTCGTTTACTGATTAAAACAACGTTACCTTGGGATTGTATAAATGTCCGGTTGGCGACAGGCTTGCCACCTATCACATTGTGGGACTAAGTATCTTCGGCTAATTGTGGGTGCATTGGTTGTACCTCTGCCAACCTCTTCGGGGATAGGGGCGTGAAGATACTTTTTAAAATATTCAAAAATCAAAATATAATATTACTTTTATGTCTATAATATTAATCATTAATAAAATATAAGATACTAGCTGCAGCGTGCAGCCCGTTGCACTATAAAAGTTTTTGACAAATCCCACGGGATCACTTATTTTTTCCGGGATAAAAAGTAGTGTGTGTGATATTCCAGGTCATCATCTACTTGTGTGCCAAATTTCATTTTAATCCGTTTTGTAATTTTTGCTTGATTGAATAACAAACATTCATCCAGCCAAACATTTAAACATCCAAACTTTCGCATTTAAAATATTAATATAGATGTACATAATTACTAATAATAATGTTCAAAATTAACGAACACAGGTAAATACATCTGTAATATTTGTGTAATAATAAATATTCTGCAACAGATAACAACTAGCTGACCCGTGCGAAGATTTCGCACGGAACCATTTAGCGATTTCCAAGTATGATATTTGATGCATCACCCACAGATGGCGCTCCGGTCGATTGTTATAAAAATTATATTTAATTTTTTATTAAAAAAAGATGTTTTTCGTATTTTTTCATATTTTCTCCCAGAGTAGAAAACATAAGCTTTAACTGGGTATTCTTTTTGGTTAAGTAGTTAAAGAGACCGTAGCTCGGTCTCAGTAACTACTTAACCAAAAAAATACCCAGGAAAAAACACCTTTTAGAAATAATATATGTAATGATTCTATAAAACAACGCTATTTTCTAAACAGAATAAAAGCCTATTTGGTTTTAAGCCTAAACTGGTGAAGCAATATCATTTAGATTATATCAAATTAAGGAAGAATGAATAGAGAAAACTCCGTCAAGGAGATTAGGCCATTATTTCATTTTAACGTGTGATAATGAACAATAATAGGAATTTCATATCACAAACAAAGTAAGGCTGGGGTCCACAGGAAGGAATAAATATGCAAATCACACACATACATAATAAATATCCAATCACATACATATTTATGTTCAGAATCAAACCTCAAACACACCTAGCGTTCAACAACATTTGAAACTATAAGCCTACGATAATTTTTAGTCGCGTAACATTTGCACTTAAAAAGCATACTTTAGCTTATCATAATACATTTGTTATTCCAAATCTTAGTAGTCGAGTGTCAAGATAAACAATGTGATACAGCCCTGACCGTGAAACTGTATAATATCTTAGTCTGGGGAGTTCGCAGGTCTATGGCCGCCGACAAAATCTAATGTCAGTGTCAATTTATTTATTCGTATGTGAATCACATTGCCTCTTTCTGGCATGCGTTTCCGCTAGCGTTACGTGTTTTGTTATAATCAATGTGTGCGTTCAAGGCTAGCTAGGTATTACGTACGTTACGCAAACTCCTATTTTTATAGTGTAAAATGCATTAGGGTTGTCGACCTTAGCAGTTGAATAAATATTTAATTCAGAATTAAGTTCATGCTGCGTGCGTAAGGGAATGCATGTTTTGCATGCAGATATATAAGTTACTTTACATGTAATTTTTCTGTGCGTATGTATGACACTGAGACTGAACTCCTTACGGACGTCTGGATTTATTTTGATATTGCTTTACAGTAGGTCCTTGGATGATTCAAATATATATTTGGACCCAGTAAGTGATGTTGCGATCGGGTTGAGACAGAACAACAATTGCAAAACAAATTCGGGAGAATCGTTACAGAGCTCTGGCACCGATTGGTAAAACGTGTCAGTATCATGAAGAGTACAATCATTATGATAGTGACACTTTGGCCAACCGTTCGTCTATTATGAAATACTTGGCAGAAAGCTAGATGATATTTTATTCAAAAGGATTGTGTTAATACAGTAGATATATTTTCCTCGTATTGGTGCACCTATGACGATTTATTGTGCTCAATCTCACTTCTTTAATTTATTTATTTATTTATTTAAAATTTATGCACAACATGTACAGAGGTGGACTTAATGCTACATGACATTCTCTACCAGTCAACCTTAAACAAATATAAACAGTGTTTACGATGGGGTGCACAGAAAAACTTATTACAATCGTTTACTATTGACATACCTTCTTAATTATTATTATTATTATTAAAATAAATTAAAATTAAAGAAAACAATAGGATAATACGATATTACAATATACTTAGATACAAGTAATATATTACATATATAAAACATTATACATATACCTACATAAATACCTATATATATATATATATATATATATATATATATATATATATATATATATATATATATATATATATATATATATATATATATATATATATATATATATATATATATATATATGTATATATATATATATATATATATATATATATATATATATATACAAGTACATATTTATATATAGTTATATAAATACATATATACATACATATTATACTGCCATAGCGCGTAACACCATTATTCTGCCAAATGCTTACAGAGAGAACGTTTAAAAGACAATTTGGAGGGACTATCCCTAATATCAATGGGAAGAGTATGAAGAGTCGGGATAATCAATTCATTTTATTATAACCAATAGTATTTTTAATCAATTCATTTTATTATAACCAATAGTATAGGAGATGTATTGTATTTATAGGTTATAGGTATTTATATAAGGTCTTACTACTCTTTTGGCATCACAAGTATGTCTGTACCTCGACAAAAATTGATCGTAAATAGAAAGTGAAGCTATATAGTGCTGGTACGCCATTTCCGTCGAGCAATTTACTCAGGCTATTGGTGTTTCGCAAGGGTCGAAGGTCTCTATTAAATATGATTTTTGGTCAGTAACGTCGAAATAGGTATTGCCAAGGGTTTTATTTATTAAAACTTCAGTAGAATTTCAACCCTCGTATGGGTCCTCGATCAAATTTTATTTCCCTGTATTAGCAGTTCGAGAAGATTAAAGTAGTACACGTTTTTCGGTTTTATTCGGCAATGGCTATACTCGTGACTTTTCCGAGATAAAAATATAAATAATTTGTTTCTGTAAGAAAGCTATTCTTTTTCAACCGACTTTTCATAAGGAGGAGATTGTCTTCGGTTGTGTGTGTTTTTTTTTTAATTTTTTTAGGGTTCCGTACGTATAGAATCACTTTGTTGTCCGTCTGTTCGTCTGTCCGTCGGTCTAGATCTTTTTTCTTAGGAACGCGTAGAGGTATCAATTCCTCTGGTTGAAATTTACATATATTCAAAAGTCCCCGTGTTGGTCCCGGGCTCATTTGAAGAATAGGCTAACTGCCATTCTGCCAGACAGGTCGTAAAAAGCGACCGATTGGCTATGTGAGTCACTCCCATCGTGGCTAATAGTTGGTAGAAATCTGCATTGTCTCGCCCGGGTCTGGTACCACCGCCTTACCTATTCCTGCCGCAATAGCGTCAGTGCTTGTCACTTTCGTGTTCCGGTTTGGAAGGTAAGCTAGCCGGTAAACTTATGCATGTAGCATTAGACCTCGCCACAACATAGCAACGCACCATTAACACCTTTGGTGTCTATAGGCGATGGTTGACTCTTTCCATCAGGAGACCCATCTGCTTTTTTGCTATCTTATGTTATAAAAAATCAATCTATGTGTTGCATTGAGTCCATACTAATGCATACCTATTTAAAATGTGAAAGTCTGTCTGTCTGTTTCGATTTCACGAGCAAGCCGTTTAACCGATTATGATGAAAATTGGCAGACATTTGAAGACTCGAGGTCAAATATAGACTACTTCATATGTATTATAGATTATATTGGTAATATGTTATTCCACTCGCGGGCGAAGTTGCGCGAGTCAGCTAGTCATAAATATTTTAATCATTACTAATCTATAAGTCCAATACATATTAAGATCGTTTGCTTCCGAGAAATCATGTTAAAATGCTAGACATGAAGCCATGCACCCAATAGAATTCACATATTTATGAGAAATCTTGTGAATAATTATACCTTTCATTGAAATTGATAAACCTTAAGGCTTCTAGCATTTACTTAAACAATAATAAAAGTTATATCGCGTTCAAGTTTTCATTCTTATTACGAGTATATGTAATATCCCAAAGATTTTGTCTCCCTTCTCTAAAATTTTGGAATGTAAAAGAGTCACACAGCCAGCTTGGGCTTTACCCAGTTAAAGTCTAACGTCTATTTGGCTGTTCCGAATTAAGACTATTTAGACTACTTAGAAGCCCTAAACAATCCACACCTGTGCGCTCCTATCCATATAACTACTAGTATCAGCCTTTAAAAAAATCAACATATTACAACGAGATAGGTCATTAATATGTGACCCCGAACATCAATGCTCTAGTCAATTTAAAAGCCGCGGATTTTCAAACAGCCTTACCCTTCATGTGCTTCGTGGGCTAATCCAGCACTGCCAATTGGTGATGAAATACCTATTATAAGCGTGTACTGAATTTCTGAGCATATCGCTCGGGTGCCGCTGCTTTGCTAGAGTTCTTATTGATGAATCACGTTTTTAGTAAATTCGCCCAAAGTTTTTATAAGACTGAATTCACATTAATATTTTATTATTAATAATGTTAGAAGGCGTTGGTTATACCTCCTTCTATCAGGTTTTTCCTATTGCTCTCTTCTCCTCCGTATTTACTTTCTTTATAATATATAAAACGCACAGTTAAATGTACGCATGTCTGTGTTTTTATTTATAGAACCGACACGCATTTACAGTTTTCTTTAAAATTAATTTCGAACTTCGGACTTGTTGGAGCGCTCCACTATCTAATTTTAGTAAAATGCCTTGACGAACAAGGGAACGAAATGAGTCAGAAAATTTGAAAGTCGAACTCTTTGGTTAATGTGCTATGTTCATCAACAGCTTAGGCAATCTTAATATATTAATTCTAACAATCTTTGTTGCTTGAATTAATTCCAATGAAGCACTATAATTGCAGATCATTTTTTCTGCTCAGTTTGAAATGTTAGTTTAAACATGTAAAAATTTTCAACCAAATTTTAACCAGCTCCACTCATTTAGAATTTTATTGAGATATGGTGTAGTTATGTTTGTAGATGAAAATATAAGGTAATAGGTATAGAGACCGGTTGTGGTCTTTATACCTATTACCTTACATTTTTTGTCGCAATTAAATATCAATTTTTTTATAAAAATTATTGTATATGTAGTTTTTTATAGTATAAGATAGCAAACAAGCAGATGGGTCTCCTGATGGAAAGAGTAAATCATCGCCTATAGACACCAAAGGTGTTAATGGTGTGTTGCTATCTTGTGACGAGGTCTTATGCCAAATGCATAAGTTTGCCGGCTACCTTACCCTCCAAACCGGAACACGATAGTGACTAGCACTGACGCTATTGCGGCAGGAATAGGTAAGGCGGTGGTGCCAGACCTGGGCGAGACAATGCAGAACTTTACCACCTAGTAAATTGTAGGTATACAATTATCATTATACATTTGATTCATTTAAGTGTGAAAGTGTAAAAATGTAATAAAAATATTTTTTAACATTATAGTTTTTTTTACAGTGACCAGAAACGGTATTAAGATGGCCAAAACCGGTACTTCTACTATATTAAACAAATGTAAAACCTTAATGCTCACCATATCATAAAAAAATATAAACTTGTCTGATCGCTTATTAGAAAAGAGTTTATATATACTTTATATCTTAGATAAAATTTAACTTTCATTGACTCTCAAATTTAAAATCAGCCTATAAATTTATCGTCATTACTGTATTTTTAATTTATAGGTTTTTGTAAGCGCTATTATTTTTTTGATTGACACTTTTCTTCGTAATTTATGAGTGTTCGTCGGCCGCAATATAGTAGAAGTAGTGATTAATGTATGTGTTTTTTTAATCCATATATTTTTCATATTATCCATTAATCTTTATTATAATGTGGTTGACAAAGAGTCGTAGCTTACAAAAATAGAGAAAATTGTCAATTAAGATAATAATATTGCTTACATAAATTAAGGATATAGCAATTTGTTGTATCATTTTTTATCATTTTCAATGACACTATTCTATGCTGCATGACAGATAGGTACATATTTACTACTACTAATTTTAAGAAATTAAAAGTCACAATTCTAAGCTGAAGTACTTAGCAATTAAAAAAGTTTTCCGGTTGAGTAATTATAATCTTATCTGCAAAACCACTTTAACATTAATTTATATAAGTAATTCTACGTTGAATATTATCAATATATATTTAAGCGTTGTATGATTATTACGCATAACTAAGAAACAAGCAAGCCTTGTGACAAACAAGTCGTTTTTCAAATATGATAATTTTGAATTCATAATACATACAATCGGCCAGTTAACCAATTCTGTATATTTTATTTATCCGTGTTCGGAGTAGTTACGCTTACTGTAATATTTGAGAAAGTGGTTTAAGACTTTTTTGTTGTTATTACTGTGCTCAACTGGTCAGCCCATTTGGCTTAGGTCATTGGATCCCAGATCAGAAAAATATGTTTTAGGGTTATCCTCATATATTGATGTCTCGTTAATAGCTTGGAGGCTTTAGGGGCCGTATGCATGTGGCATTAGACCTCGCCACAAGATAGCAACGCACCATTAACATCTTTGGTGTCTATAAGCGATGGTTGACTCTTTTCATCAGGAGACCCATCTGCTTGTTTGCTGTCTTATGATATTAAAAAAAATGTATAGATACACGCGTCTGTCTTGTTATCGGTTAGCCTTGGTTATCGGAAGAAATAGCAAGAATCGCATTGTTAAGTCGATAAGATATGGCGATAGGGATTACCATCCATCTTGCCAACTGACAAAATGGCGGATTGTGGCGAATCGGAACGTTTATTAACGTTCAGTTAACTCTGCTTACCTCTCAAATAAAAAGCGTGGTAATATCTGTTTATTTATTTTAAGTACTTATAGAAACTAAAATTTTGGAAATATTAATAACTCATGCTAATACATTAACAGTGTTAAATAATAAACCAGTTTGCTTAATCTCTAAACAGTATGTATAAAATAAATTGCTGATCAATTTCAAAGGGATTAAATGAAATGCTTACAATTTATATCTCTATTAACGTTGAGTATTGTTTATATGTGTAATACTGCGGCCTCGGAGCCTGTACGCAGACGCTTGTGAAAACATACACATCGAGATTAAAGGTAGAGTTGCAATGCTGACCGATGTAAATAGATCCCTCTAATTTTGTTGCCTCAATCGAAGTTTACCCACAAAAACTGTAGTCGTAGGTCGCCCTTGTAGGTCGACTTATGTTTGACGTAGTTTGTTTATATATGGCTCAACGTTTCCTTTAAGTTTGCATAACTCCAGGGTAGTCTCATAATAACAAATTGCTGCCACTGACCAGAGTTGAGCGCTTACACACGTACAAGGAAGCTCTGTGACACGAACTACGGTGATTTACTAGCTTCTCATTTTACTTATATTGTAGAAAGGCAGTAAAATTGTAGAGCTGTATCTAAATTGTATTTTAAGACAATAATTACCGAAATTATATATTCAGGTTATAATTTATTACTCGTTAGGTATATTATTTATTTTATATATTGGTTCAATCAAAATACAACTAATAAATAAGGTACTGCAAAGCTTTTAAAGTGTATAAATTACAAGATAAGGTAAAGGAATTATGTTACAGGCGGTTGTAGAATCGAGCTATGGCTCTCAAGCACATTAATCCATGAGATACAATCGGAGCAAGGCGGCAGCGTGGACGTAAATCTTTGATACTATCTCTATGTACAAAGGACAGTGGGAAGAATTTCCAACTTTGATGTGCATGTTTGCGGAATAAGCTCAATATTTCAAGAAACATTTTTATCTTACTACATTAAAATGATTTTAAACTTGTTATTGTATATTAACTTATGAGATAATAATAAGAATTAAGAAAGTATTTTTAAACATTTTTATTTGCGAATATTGTTTATCGCGAATAATTGTTTTTTAAAAAAAAATCAAAGTACAATTATTTGCAATCTAAAAATTATTATTTATTATATGCGCGTGTAGTAATTCGATAAAATTTAGATTGTGTTTGACTACTTATCAGTAAAACATAAATGAAACAAAAAGGAAGATAAAATTCGCTATTATTAACTTACTATATGCGTTATTGTATAGGTACTTAGTACGGTTTCAAATTAAAGAAAACCATTAAATTATTGTCATATTTCTAAACTATCTGCAATGTGCAGTTTTAGTATTATAAAAAAATAAGCGAATCCCGTGAGATTACTTATTTTTTTCGGGATAAAAAGTAGCCTATGTGATATCCTAGGTCATCATCTATTTGTGTGCCAAAATTTATCCAAATCCGTTTAGTAATTTTGGCGGGATTGAGTAAGAACCTTCCATCCAACCATTCATCAATCCATTCAGATATCCAAACTTTCTCATTTATAATATTATAATATAGATTTAAAAAATATTTTGATAATACCTTAGTAGGAAAGTTTTGACGATCTTTTTTACTGTGTATACGGGCTGACTGGTAAATTATTGTAGATAGGTACATATTGAAAGACACGACAATTAATGGTCATAAGTAAACAATAAAAATATAATAAAAAGAAAAAATCGTTTAACCACATAGTAAACCTCTACGAAACTGGTGTAATAATATTCAGAAAGTAATATCACTCTACGATGTAGGTACTAACACTCGTCAGTTGCGAGCTCAGTAAATCGACGTCTGTAAACAATGAACTTATATGCGCGGTGCGCGGATGTGTTCGTACCTACTACACATTTTTATTGAAAAGTAGATCAAAATTTAAGTACTTATCTATTTTTATACATTTTTGGTATCACTTGTTGCCTTATTGGTTCCGGGCTCCTTTGTAGAATAGACCAACTGTCGTTCTGCCAGGCAGGTCGTAAAAGGCGACCGATTGTCTATGCGAGTCACTAATATCGTGGCTACTAGGTGGTAGAGTTCTGTATTGTCTCGCCTGGGTCTGGTACCACCGCCTTGCCTATTCCGCCGCAATATGCCGCAATAGCGTCAGTGCTTGTCGCTGTCGTGTTCCGGTTTGGAGGGTAAGGTAGCCGGTAAACTTATGCATATAGCATTAGACCTCGCCACAAGATAGCAACGCACCATTAACACTTTTGGTGTCTATAGGCGATCCCACCTGCTTGTTTGCTATCTTATGATATATATAAAAAAAGACTTATCGGTGTTGACCACATGAGGTCCCAGGTTCGATTCCCGGGTCGGGCAATTCTAAAATGAGTTTTTTCAGTTTCCTGATAAAAACAACGTAGCCCGGCATTGGATAAATGCCCGGTTGGCTTGCCACCTATCATGTGTTCATGTGTGGGACTAAGTATCTTCGGCTAATCGTGGGTGCACTTGTTACCTCTGCCCACCTGTTCGGGCCTACCAGCGTGTAGCTAGTTTTTTATTTGGCATCAAAATCGAGTATTGAAAGCCCTCCTGCCGTATGTACAATCTCTTAATAGTCAATCTGAGTCATATGGTAACCAGAATCTTGTTATAAAGCAACCACCTATCTTATGAATATTGAATCAAAAGGTGAACCTGACGTCATGTTAATATTACAATTCATTTCCTTGAAATCAAAAAGACACAAAGTAACTAAACTTACTTCAATAAATGGCAATGTAAATAAGCGATAAAACTAATAACTATAAAATACGACACGCTGTACTATTAACCTAATCGACTGCGCTCCGTAGCACGTACTATACGTGGAGTTGCTTGTTTAGTTATTTCTTTTTCAATACTTTGAGCGATTAATATCTTCATCTTCTTACTTAGAAAATCGTGCTTATAAGACTTTTGGTAAATCAGTAGCAAATGTAATCGTTTTACATGTAATTCTGTGATTACTTTGCTCCTTACATACACATTTAACTTCAAAATATAATATAATTAAAAATTAAATTTAACATTTTGATGAACGCCGTGATACTGCGTTTAGTAATTTAATTACAAATAAATATATTTTTTTCTTTGAATAAACTTTTTTATTAAATACAATAGTGTGATTAATTGCAAATTATCCGTCCATGTAGTTATAAAAAAACTGTAATATTTTATGAAAACACGCCAAAATTTGATTATAAATAATCGAATTATGTGTTTTTTTAACCCCCAACGCAAAACAAGGGGAGTTTTTAGTTTCAGGCGTGTATCTGTGTATCTGTGTGTCTGTCCCTGGCACCGTAGCGCCCTGGCGGATGGTCCAATTTGGTTGCTGTTTTTTTTATATGAAAGCCCTGTTTTGCAAGATGGTTCTTAACTATGATTCAGTAGAATCTATTCAGCCGTTTCAAGATCACCAGCTCTTTTAAAATTGATGAAAGGAATTAAACAACTTTTTAAGGCGTTATCAATACTAAATTTTATATTCTGTTATTTTATTGATATTGCAATTACATGGTAATGTAGACCGGATACTTTAAGATCCTCATTCGAAGATCATCAGCGTCTATTTAACTGGAAATTATCGTATGTAAATAACAGATTTTCTAAATATTGCAATACACTTTTTAACGACTTTCCGATATCGTTTGTACAAAAACTTGGCAGACTTATGTAAGCTTAAGTAATGCAATACTATGGTACTATCCAACTGAGCTCATGATGTAGCCTGAACGTAGGGACTGGAACTCTCTGATGCAGAGTTTTAATAAGACAACCTTGTTTGGATCCATTGGTCTTGTTGCTATAATTACAAAGTTTGATGATGGATCCTCATTATATAATGAGGAAAGATCCTCATATCTGAAGGTGGAGCTGAAAAAGTGCTACCGAAACTCACGCGTAGAATGTAGAAAGAGATTAGATAGCCAAGTTCGAACTTGATGGATTTTTGATGATGTGTACTTTCCATTACATATAATATCGAAGATCTGAAGATGGAGCCGTAACATTGTAACTCACAGATAGAAATTGCCAAGGTCATGGGAGCTTTGGAATAAAATGGAGTCAATTTTTACAAGGGGTTTGTAGTACAATGGTAATCAGTGCCTGATGATAGAACTGGAAAAGTATATAAAAGCTTTTAAGCAAATCTATTAGATTATTGAGTTGGGTTGATTGGGTTGTTTTGACATACACTTTGGCACTGGATAATTTTTAGGATCCGATGATGAAACTAGAAGGTGGCCTTTATAATTTTTAAACTAAACAAGATTAAACCATCGACCTGAGATTTATTTGTTCTGTTTTGACAAATACCTTAATGTTAGATGATTTCCGGGGTCTTATAATGAAGCAGGAAGAAATTTATGGGAACTTCGAATTAAAATTTAACAACTTTTCTAATTCGGTCTTTTAAAATCTTTGAAGCAGGATGGCTTCCGGTGTCAGATGATAGGTCGGGAAGAAGTCCATGAGAAATCCTAAGCTAACCCAAAACAATTTGATGCTAGATGATTTCTAGGTTCTTAAGATAAAGTGGAAAGAAGGTCATAGGAACGAAACGAACGAATTAATGCAAATTGAGCAGCACTATCGATTTTGTTCTCATTTAATTCGTTCTTTTAAGGACTTTGGAGCAGCATGTTTTTCAGTGTCTGATGATAGAGCTGGAAGATTTTTTAAGAAAATTAGAATTTCTAAGCTAATTTAGATAAAATCATCGAATGTGGGCTAATTCGATTTATTTCGGCAAACACTTAGGTGCCGGATGTTTTCTAAGATATAATAATGATGGAACTGGAAGGTGGCCATCGGAGATTGGGCTGATATAGTTGCCCTTTATTGCTAGAAGGTTCGCAGGTTTTGATAATGGAACTAGAAAGTGGTCATGCACATCCTGCACTAAACAAAATAATCCCATTGAGTGTGGTCTCATTTCTTATATTTTTACATACACTCTGCATTAAAATGATTTTCAGAGTTACATAGTGGAGCTGGAGGCCATGGAAGCTTTGCAATAAAACGAGTCAAGCTCATTGTGTAAGAAACCGAGGTAACCTTAACCTTGTGCTGTAAGATCCCTTTTCAAAGATCATCAGGTCCTTTGGCGTTTTGGTCTTAAAATTATGCACATAGCAGAATGGCGGTCTGAGGATGTGTCAGGGGTTTTTGAAATTTTTAATTTTATTTTGTACATAAACTCGTTAAATCATTCATTTTTTTTTGTGAAATTAAGTTTCTGTTACAATGAGTGAATAAATTACGAAAAGTAGTTTTGGACCGATAATTTTTATTAATAGAAACGAATTGTATCCAGCAAAGTAGGGATGCTTGTTTATAATGATTATTAGCATTAGTATTTAGATATATACAACAAAATCATGTATTGTATAAGTGCTGTTGTAGGCCTCTTAGAGATGTATCATCTATATTATTATTTTATGTTTGTAAAAATGATATTAAAATTCCTTTTAAGTAACAAATACTAATTCTTTCATAAATGTTATATTTAAATAAATATGCTTAAAAATTGTTTATGTTGTAAAAAAGGTTGAGTTTGTTGCAAATTTTAATTGTTTCTAATTTCTTAAGTAATTTGTATGAATAACCTCTAATAATCTTACAGTTATTTCGCACCACATTAAAATTTACATTAAATTGAGATATGTATGTAACAAGATAACGTAATAATAGTATCAACTTTAAAGTTAATAGTAGGTACGTTAATGTAAAAAATATTCTTATCCAGTAAATTGTTAAAAAAAATCTAATTGATGTCATAAAAGTTTGTGTGTCCGTCTCCCGATACACGTCAAACGTCAATAATAAGCCACAGCTTAAAAATGACCCCAGGACAGATTTTATGTCTTGGGCAAATTCCTATATAGTATTTACCGATGAAATAAAATCTCTCGATGTTTCTGAATGTAAATGTAAGCTATACTGACAACCATAGAAATTGCCATAAAAGGCGTATCTAGTTTAATCCGTGGAAATTACTAGTAAGAAAAGAGTTAACACGAGTATTAGGAAAAGTGCAAAGTACAAAAATTTTAAAAAGTTATAATTATGATTTTATTGAACCAAATTATAATAATTAATTATAGAACTGTGAAGAGTCAAAAGTAGGGAAAAACAAGTTTGGGTATTATTTATTTTAAATACTCCAACTTGTTTTTATATTACTTGAAACCATTTATCTACCAAAAAATATTAATGATCTATCAAAAATATACCAGTATAATCATAGCAGTAGTTAGGTAGGTATAATCTATCAATCTGCGATTATCATAATTTAAATGGGCTTAATAAATTTATTTTAATTAATATAAGTCGTTAATTACCGCTTTACCTTTAGCATTATGTGGTGTAAAGCAATTAAACGTTGATTAACTGTAGCCAACAAGTTCATTTAGTCAATTAATACAATCCATTATTTAAACATTGGAAAATACGTGTTTTTGATTAACTTTTTTCTAATATGCTGGATCGTTAACACTTAATTTCAGGTAAATTATCGCCACATCCAATTCTTCAGCAGAGGTGCAACTGGCGCCCTACTATTAGCCGATGAAGCTTGATACTTTGTTTTTAAATAAATTGTTTTTTATGTTGTACAAATGGTCGCCTCTGTGGTCTAGTGGTCCAGCGTTAGCGTTGATCGCATGAGGTCTCGGGTTCGATTCCCGGGTCGGGCACATAAAAAAAGTGTTTTTTTTCAGTTTTCTGAGAAACACAAAGTTGCCCGGGATTGGAAAGTGCCCGGTTGGCAATAGGCTTGCCACCTATCATATTTGTGGGGCCAAGTATTTTCGGCTAATCGTGGGTGCACATGTTGTACCTCTGCCTACCCCTTCGGGGATATGGGCGTGAAGATACTTTTTCTTGTTGTACAAACTCGAAATTGTCAACATAATCGTTTTCATACATCCATGTAACTAAACAAGTTTAAATTTTGTTGTGCAAACACTGAGTTTATATAGCATCGAAAGCGGTTCAGGTTTCAAACAGTGACAAACATTTGTGTGATGAGGTATATTAGAGGGCTAGATTATTTTTTAAAATATTTTAATTTAAGCGACAAATCGTTGGGCTATTAAAGCCCAACGATTTGAGGGGAGTAAAATGTAAAAAAGTTTTTTGATAAGTTGAAAAATTGTAGATAAACCAAGTAAATGTAAATAATTAAAGGTTCAGCGGTTCTATTAGCTTTATAAAAATTAATACTCTGACATTAACAAAAAAGCTTTAAAAAAGATCGGGTGATATTTTATATACCTACCTAAAATAATTTAAGGATGTTATATTTTGGGAAAGAGGAAATCTATCGGATTAACTACCTTTATGTAAAACCATAGTTTAAGACAAAATTGTAAATGGGCAGGACACGTTGCTAGATATTGTGACAGAAGTTGGACATACCAAACAACAAAGTAGAAAAGTCCAATAGGCAAGAGAAGCATAGATCGACAAAGAAAAAGCCGGGTGGACGATGTCAAAGCTATAGCAGGAGATGAATGGATAAAGTTATTACAAACACTGAAAAATGGCTCAAATTGGAGGAGGTTTTTACCCAAAAAGGACTGCACATCATTAACAAATAAATTGCATATCTGCTTTTTTCGTTAAATAGTTTATTTTGAACGTGTAGACAAATAAAGCTTTATAAATATATAAATCTTATATAAGATAATTTAATGATATTATATTTTGAGTATGACAAAGTCTACCGGATTAATCACCTTTATATAAAAATTTACAATTTGATATGCTATTAGAAAGCATGATAGCAAATTCAATGGACGGTTATTACTTATATAATATAACTTAAGAAAATTCCATCATTACAATCAGTAATTTATATTATTCTGTTTCTAAAATTATGTAATTCTTGTTAACTTTTAGCATTCGAGTAGGTAAGTTAAAGGGATCCAAAGGCATCTGGGGGCCGAGGGTATCGAGGGACACAGGGTGCGTCTGACATTGAAGTAGTGCCAATAACAAACGTATAAATAGAAGGGGCCGGCTCTGCGAAGGGCGTTATGGCGTTACGAGATCAGAATATTTTGTTGATATCCTCGTCGTATCGTTTGGTCCTAAACAACGGATTACAATGCGAGTGACTACGCCGATACTAAACTGGTCGCTGATCAATTGTGATGCTATTGGTAGGACTAACGTATTTGCGAACTAATTGCATATTGTACACTTAAACATATTATTTTGATAGTTCACTTTTCTTGGCAGAAATATAATATTGGAATATAGAGATATAAAGAAAAATATATAAAAAGATTATATGTATTTTAATTACCAGAATATCTATAGGTATGAGAGTAGATATTTAGATAAATAGGAAGGCTTCTAACATGGCAGAAGACACACGATGATTGAAATTGCGGCTTAAAACTATAGATTTCCTAAATATTCGTCATAGAGTTGTCTGTGTTTCAATTTTTTTATGGAATTTATAGTATAACAAATCAACCACATAATCTAGTTTCGTCAACCACGTTCCTCAGCTATGGTACAAGAGGCAAGACAAAATAATATAGACACTTAGTTTATATCCCCCGTATTTTACGAAGAAGTTCGATTCTTCGTTTAATATCGATACGGTAAAAGATTTGGCTTAGAAGGTCAGATAGTCAGTTTTTGTTCGTGTGGTATTACCAACCTACCACACGGATAACGACGTACCGTTCACAATCTTTTTGTTTGCTATCTTTAAATATTAAAAAAGTAAAAAATTATTGGTTAGCAATAAAATTATGAGTCATATTAAAGAGCTTATAAAAAGTATTAAAGCAGAAAGTTTAAATAAGGACACGTAATTTCATTTCTTTAATAACGGTAGGTTGGAGTTTCCAATGATTGTGATGAGATTTCCTGTCGTGATCCAGTTTGAACGAACCTCACTTAATAAACTTATGCATGTGGAAATATATCCCTGCCCAATGGATCAAACACTATTGACACCTTTGCTGGACATCTCTTCCCATCGGCTATCTGCTTGTAGATACGTCTTGTTAATAAAATATTTAGTAAGTCGCGGGCTCAGCTACTATTCAATATCGTAACAAAATATCAGCTACAATAAATGTGTTTATATTTGTGTAACTGGTATAAAACTGGTATTAATTCGGAAATAGTATACTAAAAACGATAAATTCACCCCTAAAATCGAGCACCATTGTTGTAAAAAATGACCAGAATAAATTGGAATGGTAGTGGCAGCCAATAAAACATTCAGTTTATGGGGTGTCATATTTACATTTGGGCGATATCTGTGTGAGGAAAACTGATAGGTATTTTACCTATCACTAGTACGATAAAAGAACAATACGTTATTCATATTTTATATAAAGTTTGTTAAAAAATATGTATATAATAGGTATTTGTACGTTAAACAATAGGTATTATACGTTATACCTATACCTACTTTATTAACGTTATAAAAAAGAAATTACAAGAATGTGTTTACCAATGGCTCCTATAATTGTTAATCGATCTTATCATTTTTGGTTGTTTTTCGGTTCGAAACATTTTTTTATGTCATAAGACAGCAAACAAACAGATAGATCCTGATGGATGGATGGAGAAACACCAAAGATGTTAATAGTGCATTGCTATCCACGTGAAAGGGTGTTATGCCATAAATATATAATGTATGTAGGTATGTAATGTGTGTATGTAAATAGTTGTGTAAGATGTAGTCCAAGGTTAATCCTAGTAGTTGAGTCTAGTCAGGCCTATAGATCTCCAACTATTTCGTAAACTAATAAACCAGTGAAATATGGTGAACAAATGTGATCGTCTATTGACAGCTTAATTTTATAGGTATTTATATTTTTAAATAATTATTAGTAAGAACTAGCAATTACGATATGGTCAAAATTCGACCAAAGCCAGAAGCATAAAATCTGTTTTAAATTTGTCAACAGAATTTAGCCGTAAAGATGTGTATATGTTATATATGTTTATTTTTAGTAATCGAATGTCTAATGGATAGTATTAAAAAAGTTAGGTTTATACAGTCCTTCGCAATATAAACTTTAACTGTGCCTAATTTCATATTCCACCGATTACGTAATTGTTGGAAAAAGGGGTACAAAGTTTTCCCTTCTTCCCTTTTATTAAAATATAGATTAGATGCGAGCAAACAAAAAAATAACAAGAAAAAAGAGTTCAACAAAGTAATTTGATTGGTTTAATAATTGAACTATATTATAATCTTGTTACTATAATAGTGTCATACATTTTTTACACTTACAAAACCTATTGAAGGTCCACATTTTCAAATATGTGTTATAACAAGCCAATACAAAATTTCAGTACAGATAATTATGTTTCGTATTACCTATGTACCTACTCATATTCTAAAAAAAATTGTTCTTACGCTGCGATGCGTAAAATGCGTAAAGTACGTGCGTAAGTACGAGTTTAGACTAAAGGAGATCTTAGCTACTTTCGCCACCAATAACTAATTATTTTACTATATAAGTAAATACTTAAACGAATATAATATGTACTTTTAAGTGATCAGGATAGTTGAAAATTTGTAAAATACTTGCCTTCAATTCACGTATTATTCAAGTATTAAGTAATAATGATCCTAAATCATTTCTAGGGTTCCGTACCTAAAAGGTAAAACAGAACCCTATTACTAAGCCTCCGCTATCTGTCTGTCCGTCTGTCTGTCCTTCACTAGGCTGTATCTCATAAGCCGTGATAGCTAGAAAGCTGCAATTTTCACAAATATTTCCGTTGCCGCTTTAACACCAAATATTAGAAACAAAAAAGTAAAATATTGAGAGATGTCCCCATACAATAAACGTGTTTTTTCATATTTCTTTGCTATGATGGTACGGAACCCTTAGTACTCAAGTCCGACTCGCACTTGGCCGGTTTTTATAATTTCTAAGATACACACTGACATAGTATACAACGTATGGTAATAATTATAATTTGAATTTGAATCTTAAGCACATTAAATCTCAGAACAGTACCTACCTACTGATAAAATCAAAAAGCTTTAATAATAAAAAAACCCAATAAATAAGTTCTATATAGGCTGTTAAGGAGTAATTATTATCTACGTTATCTGCTTGGAGTCAAAAGAAATATTTTGTTTACTGAGTATGGATTTCGATTAGAAAATATTTAAAATATGTTGTAATATTGACTACAGCTGTTACATGCCTTCGCAGTACTTGCTGCTATTAAGTCTTGGTCTTCCCGCTTAGGATAAACAGCGTATGATATCAAACTATTAGGTATTCTGTGGTAATATGTTGTGCACTATAAAAGAAGTTTGGCCAATGAGAAGAACTTATACCTTGTTTATTAGATGCGACGTAACAAGGAAACGTTTGTCGTGGCATTAAACGAGATATAAAATCTTCTTATTGGTCAAACCTCTATGTCATGGGCGAATTATACAAAGTGGGCTGAAGAGAAAACTAAAAACTTACTCATAATATTTTGAAAGTTAGTCTTAAACAGGGCAATTTATATAAATCTGTATATGTTATCAGACAAAATGAATGCTTGTTTGCCATCCTTATGTTTACTTAAAATGCTGATTTTAATGCAATGGCCAAATAGCACTTACTAAAATAAGAAACAGAAAACATCCACATTTCACGTTAACCTTTAACATTTGTTACCTAAATAACATTAGAGTAGATTCGCTAATACTATTAAAGCACTTCAATTACACAAAGCTTTGTTTATGTACGTTAGGGCGGTTGCTAATAGGAATACCGACAGACGATAAGCTACTATTACAATATATTATTACTTTGCTGATTAAATAATTCACTTAATTTGCAAGTAATTTTATTTACAAAATAAACAAAAACAGTAGTTTTTTGGCTATAAGTTACTTATTTCTTGATAAAAATAATTAAGTTTGTAATTATTTTTGTCAATAATAAGCAACTCCAGTCTAGTTTAGTCTAATGTTTTTTCGTTTTCAACTATCGTAAATAAATTTTATCCATTTATATTTTTACAAGGCGTTATATACACTGTGTAGTAAATTAGCGTCGTGTTACATATCTTTATACGTGTTACTTGTGTTCAGAGTTAAAACATAGACTACGCGTGCAACAAAATGAACAATGTATTGGATTTACAAAATGGATTTACAAAAATATTTAATTCATAGGGTCGTAAGAAACAATTCTTTGAAAACAAACATTGCTTATAAACTCACTCCTAACACGTGTCATAAACTGTCTAGAATATTTTTATTAAGACAGAGCTAGCGAATTTCTTTTAGTACTATTAGTTCCTTCTACTTTACCTCAAGTCTCTAGGGTAATAGCATAACCATACCTACCTACAGTGTCAATAAATTTTCGGCCGCAAATTTGCAATCCTATCTCTTCCGCTTAGCGAGGGAGCCCTTCACATTAACATAACTGTTTCTTCAGCAGTTCACCGAGTAACTCGTAAAGAAAAAGCTTATATCGTTAAATAATATCTTATAATAAAACTATTCTGAAATATAGGTATAGAAAATATTATTGTGTTTGACTTTACTATTACTAGCGACCAATTAAAATTGTAGTTTTATAAAATTTTATTTATTTTCAAATATTGATTTGAGAATTATTTAAACATTGTAATTTATTTACTTATTTAATATTTTATTGTACACAACAGAAACAATAAAAAGAAAATTACAGCAAGTGATATTTTTAAAAAGGTACAAAAGGCCAGCTTATCTCTAAAAAGAGATTATTTATGAATGTTAATATGAAGTATTTAAATGGGTGACGAACGCTGTTTTCAAATTATTACATAATATATCTTACTAGCTAAACTCGACAAGACCTCGCTATGGCTATATATCATCAAATAAAGTGGCGGATATAGCATTCTTAAGGCGATAGGTAATGCCAAACTACGAAATAGACACGTCTTTGAAAGCCTACTACTTCTAACCGATTGGTCCAATAATTAAAAAAAAATATGCATTATACGTATAATGTAATTAAGTTTAAATTTTAAGTTCGTTTTTTCAAATTTTATTGTTATTTTTGACGGAAAAAAATCGAATATCTTTCTTATTTTTACACAAAAATTTGCCTATAACTTCCAAACTACTGTAACGATTTTGATGATTTTTTCTTTTTATTACAGACAATTTATTGTTTTATAAAATTTAAGTTCAAAATTTTACAAAATCATTATAGTGTGCTATTAAATCAATAAAAACCTTATTATTTAATTCGCGGACAGCGCTCGCGTCGAAAGTCAGTCTCCCGGTAGCGTTCATACGGGGAGGCTGTGTCGCATGTTATCATGCTCCGCTCTCCATATTCGAGTCAAAGAGTAATAGTACAGATAGAACGTTTGGCACAATAGTAAGATTGTGCCGTTTGGAAATTGAAGATTTCGTTTACGCTTGGATGTTTTTTTATAGTAGATAATGAGCTTGGACCGAGAAGTCTGTTTTTTTTACAGATGTTGTTCTTATGATATAGACAAGGAATAAGAAAGGATTTTTTTAATTTCATCCCCTAAGATGGTGAAATAGGGGCTAAAAGTTTGTTTGAAACTCTGTCATTTTTGAGTTATTACAACTCAAATAGAATGATATGCCGTAATTAAATTATCCTTTAACTGAAAAAAAATTAAATATAAATTTAATATTTTTTGGAATTCTAGCCTATAGAGAGGTAAAAAGTGGCTTTAAAGTTTGTATCATAAATGAATTGTTTATTTATTGCATTACTATAAAATCTAAATTATTTTAATTTAGTATTTATGATTTTTAATACAATTAAGAAGTACGAATTTTTGGATTTTTTTAGTACTTATGCTCTTCAATCGAAATTGAAGAAACATGCATGTAATGTTCGAAGTTTCATCCATTAAAGGAGTAAAAGTGTGTGTTACAATTTATATGAAAAATCAAAGGTTTATGGTGAAAATAACTTGAAATTCGGCAATTATAAAAATATTTGGGGATTTTTAAAAATTTTATTCCTTAAAGTGTAAAAAAAGCATTGATGTTTGTATAAAAAATAGATTGTTTATTGTAGAATATTGTAGAAATTATTTAAAACTTAATATTTATGATTTTTAATACAATTAAATGAATACGAGTTTAAGGTTTTCAAATGTCATCTCAATTAAATGAATACGAGTTTAAGGTTTTCAAATGTCATCTCTTCAAAGGATGAAAAAAGTGGTAAAGTTTGTAGAAAAAATAAAATATGTTTAATCAAAATCTCTTCAAATTTATTAGTCATGATCTTTAATTCAATTAAATAAACGTGCATGTAAGGATGCTGTGAGTTTTATCTCTTAAAGAGGTAAAAGAGGGTATTAAAGGGGCTGAAAGCTTTATAAATAGTTTTGTTTGCGAGTAGACGCTGAATAATATTTTGAGACTATTCATGTTTACGCTTTCCTACGTTTACGCTTGAATGTTTTATTAGCTATAGATAGATAAGTATTTTGTCAATATTTTTATAAATGTACAAAAATAAATAAAAAATAAAACATATAAACAACGAAGATAATTCAAGCAAGCGAATAAAAAGCAAAACTCTAAAGAAAAAAAAAGACTGGTACTATTTGAAGGTAGTAAGGACTTCGCAACTAAAAATAAATAAATTAAATATATTATACATACAAATAGTCTAAATAAATCAACTTATTTAGTAGTTTCCTCTATAAACATTAAATCAAATTATATATCTTCTTTTTTATTACGAGATTTTGAAACAAAAACTAAGAAGCTAGTTAGTTTTAAAATATTATTCAAGAGATTATATTTAACCAAATCAAATTTTGAAAGGTTTTGTTAAATATTAATTGTTGATTGTATGTATTAAAATAAAGTGCTACACGGGATGTATTGTATATTACAACACTTTCAAAGAAATAGGAAACGAAACTGTTATTATTGTGTAAATTGTTATATGATTTTTTGTTGATTTTCGGTACATTTTTTTTCTTTAGATATTTATCGTTTTTCTAAAACGAATGTATATGTAATCGATAAATGAGCGATTACTGGTTATTGGTTTTGAGTTTGACAACATTCAGTCGATTCATGATGATAAAAGTTCATATAGGTGAACAAAAATGTTAAAACGTAGGTATCTGCATTCACTGTAAATACTCTTTGACGTTGGAGCTAGCTAGCGCGCGATATAATTTTTGCGCGGCTCCTGTCAGAAACTCAAGGTCGTTCGCAGCTGTAATCGCCTTAAGTATGTGTTTATATAAAACTATAATATTGCGATAGACATTATCTACGTCTAACAGTGGCTATGCAATTAGATACAGTTATCTCTATATTTATTTCATGTTGCCAAAATTTTTATTAGGCAACCTCATTAAAATTAGCTCAATTTTAATTAATTGATCGTGCCTGTAATTCGCTAGCAATAAAACTTATCGTTTTTTATTTTTTTATATTATTTATTAAATATGCCATAAATATTGCGATGAATATAATTTTGAACGTCATATGTGTTCGTTAGACTATAAAATGTCAAATATATTTGTTGTCTGTGTGTTACTTTTTTGTAAAAGCATAAACACAAACATGAAATAACTTATTCGTTTTTTTATATAGCACTGAATTTAAATTTGCAATGATAATCACCTCGTTTTACCCCATATTGGTTATAACCCTTTTTAAAGAACTGACTATCTGCCATTCTACCAAGCAACACGTAAAAGGTGAACTACAAGATAGTGTAGTTCTGCATTGTCTCGTCCGGATCTGGTATCACCACCTGACTTATTCCTGTATAATATTATCAGCTCATATCGCTGTCGAGTTTCAGTTTTCAAGGTAAGGTAGCTGGTTAAATTATGCGTGTGGGATTAACATCCCGTCACACGGATAGCAACGCACCATTAACATCTTTGGTGTAGATAGGTGATGGTTGTCTCTTTCCATCAGGAGACCCATCTGCTTGCTTGCTATCTTATAAAAAAAATTTTACCTTACCTTAATGTTTGCTGTCGAAATTGATTAAAATTTTGCTGAAAGTAGTAAGTAATTTACATAGCTAAAGAAAAAAATCTGTGAGCCGGCAGACCCTGCAGGCCATACCTGAAACTTCCCGCTAAATTGAAATATTTAACCACAAAGAAGCAAAAACTATACCTAAGCATAGATTTTTGAATTCAAAGAGTTAAGAAATCTAAAGTTTGTTAAAAATGGTACTTAGTAATTTAATGTTCGAAAAGATATATTTTTTTTCAAAATGATGATCAATTTTAATTTTTTGAATCGCATTCAACGCAATTTTCGCTTGACCGCCCCGTTGGTCGAGTGGTTAGCGACCCTGACTACGCAGTCAACGGGGCTCGGGTTCGATCCCCGACAGGGACAAGCATTTGTGTGATGAGCATAAATATTTGTATTTCCGGGTTTGGATGTTTATTAAATATATTCTGGTATTTATATATGTATTTCTATGTAGGTATTAGTATCGTTGGCCATAACACAAGCAAATATTTTGCTTATTTTGGGGTTAGATCAGTAAGTGTAACTTGTCCCGTGAATATTTATTATTATTTTGAACTCTGAATTGTTTTGTTACCACCAACTTTTCTGATCAGACGGCGCCTCTAGTAACATCTAAAAAGTAGATTCTCAAGAACGTAAATAAGAGAAACCAACAGCGGAATTATATTTCAAACCGGTGATTGACGACTGCAGTTCGCTGAACACATAAGTCGTTGGCACTATAGGTATTATATTATTTCATAAGATTATCTTACGCAGATGATGTAAAATTGAATTAAAAAAGAATGTACCTGTACCTTACAGACGAAGAACATTTAGACCGTAGGATTTTGGACTCTTCAAAGTATCAATTCGTTAAGAAGAAATCCATTGTTAGTTACATGAACAGCGAAATCGTTAGAGTAGTGAAATAAAAAAAACAGTGTGTTTGAAGCTAATTTTATAAAATCGATAGGTTAAAATTTCGGAGAAATGTAAAAAAACATTTTTTCAAAAATTTTCATCATTGATAAATCCCGAAAAAATCAATCGTATTTAATCTGATTTACGGTATTTGACGTAGTTTGTAATTATAAGGGCAGACTAGATTTTTAAATAAATTGGTATATATGCCTGAAAGTTATTTTAAAAATATGAAGTAAGTTTGCTGTAAACAACGTAATTTTGGTATTTGAAATATTGTAACTTTTAAAAATTTGAATCGCCTTTAATTATTGAAACGGAACACGTGGTTTTTTTAGTACGTACCTAAATATCGTGTAAAATCAAAAAATGATTGGCTGAAAAATTTCGAAGTTAGGTATGTCGTAAAACACTTTTTTCAAAATTATTCGTTAACGATAACTCCTGAAGGGATAAACCGATTTTTATACAATTTACGGTATTGGACGCAGTTTCTTAAGGAATAGAGCTGATATATTTTTTACTTATTTGGTACATTATTCTGAAAGTAATTAAAAAAAATATTGTTTCGCCGATATATTTTTGAGGCATTTTCGAAATTTCTCAAAATCTGGATCGAACCGGTTAACATATTCAGGAATTCTAAGTTAAGCAAATTCCAATCGAATGCCATCAACTACGTTTCTAGGGGCCATGCCGTTGAAAAGTTATGAAAAGTTTACACACACATACACACACCGAGAGACATATAGACATACGTCATTGTGAAAATAGTCGGAAAAGGTTCCTAGGACCTCGAAACGTGAAGATCTGGTGAAAATTTGATTTTCAAAAATTGGGGCAAAATCAATAACTTCCTTATACATATAGGTAGGTAGTACATACGTAGCGGGAAGTTAAAAAAATAATCGCAGAATTTCGTAATTCAAAGTTTCGTCTTGTCCTAACAACGTTAAAATCAACAAAATTTGTAAATGAGACTTCCTGCATTATTTCTTAGCCGCTTTATTATTATTTTTTTAAAGTTATTATTAATAAAATAATAACATATAACCACGAAATAAGTAAGATATAACAAGTAAATAATTAAGGATCTACGTAAATATCTTATTTATGAGTAGGTTATTTAATATTCACCACAGCGAATTTTAAACTAGGATTAATTTTTAATTATAATGGCCGTATAATAAATGGCGCTCTTTCAGTGAAGATGCGGGCTGAATGCTTAAGAGGCGCGCTTTAATCACTGGACTGACGAGGGCAGCAAGAAGGGGAATATTAAAAGCATTCCAGGGCTACAAAATACGTAATTGCCATAGATACTTCTTTATGACAATTGAACTTAATTTTCTCAAGCTAACCTTTATAATTAAGGTTTGCATTAGCTTCCAGTTTGATCTGCTTTGATGTCGTAACATATATGTACATAATTTTTTTTGATCAATCTGTATTTATTACCAAAAATTTATGTATAACTTAAGTATACAAGATTGTGTCAAATTTTTTGAATAGAAAGACTTGTAAAAATAATCTCTAATACTTTTGTAACGATAGTAATATTTAAAATACTTTCAATATATGAGCAGAAAAATCAAAACAAATAAAAAAAGTCAATTGAAATCTAGGAATATAGTTACCGTGAATGAATTAGAATGATAAGCTGACAGCTACGGGCATCTAAAAGTACTCATAGACTGACAATTACTGATTATTTTTTTACACAAGCAGTATAACTGTGCACATTCTCTATTAATATGGGTAAACAGAATAAATTTTACTTAACTAAGACCTACTTCTGAATTCACACAAAAAGAGTTTCTCTTGTGTTGGCTCGGGACCTTGTGAGAAATAGACAACATGCGGAAGGCTACCTCGCAGGTGTTCTTGAATGAACACACATATCGCTACCATTGTAATCATTAGGTTATAGAGTTCTGAAGCGTTTCGCCGGATTTGACTTTGATATCACTGTCTGTCATTTCCTTTGCGCAATAATGCCAGAACTTGTCTCTGTCACATCTATGATTTAATGGTATGGTGTGGGTGTTGACCACTTGAAGTTTCGGGTTCGATTCCAGGGTGAGGCATTTCAAAAATGTGTTTTTTCAATTTCCTGATAAAAACAACCTTGCTCGAGATTGGATAAGTAGCCGGTTGGTGGCACCTATCACATTGAGAGACCAAGTGTCTTTGGCTGATCGTGGGTGCATTAGTTATACCTCTACCTATCTCTTTGAGGATACGGGCGTGAAGACACTTGTCACTGTTGTGCCCTGATTTTGACGGTAACTTGCACGCTAACTTGTATGAATGACAACAGCTGTTAGGCAATCTCTCCACTTTATAGGTCAAGTTTATCTTTTTTTTTCAAGAAAGCCAGCCTGCCTGTATGTTTTAATATCTAATAGTGGTATTACTACGACGTAGGATTGAGTGATGATGAAAGAGAAAAATAAGCGTTGACTTACATTCACGATCAAAATTGTTTATTAATAAAACCGTAAAAATATAAGTCAAACCAAAAGTCATTTTTATATTATAATATAACAAACAAGCAGATAAAGAGGTTTATGATGCATTGCTATCCATGTGGCGAGGATGCAACACCACATTCATAAGGTTACCGGCTACCTTTTCCTCTAAACTGAAAACGACAAGCACCGACTCTCTTGGCGTATGAACAGGTATCAAATTCGGGTGAACGTTACAGAACTGTACCTATCACCTTCACATTTATTACAAATATTTCTTTCCGAACAAAAGATAAGATCTAAAACTTAGAATAAATTTGCAGTTAAATATCACGTTTGTGGAATACAGCGCACCTTAATCATTTACTCACACGTTAAGCGTGTATAAAGGGCCGTACATAAACTGTATTACACTTTAGGGTTCATAATACCCTCAGAATAGAGCCTTTACAGTTTAAACGCTTTAAACGGATAATTATGCTAAAATTTACCGACATCTCTTGAGAAATTTCCTTTTGCCTTTTCAGTCTACATCGCTTTATTTATGTTCTTGGGTAGCAGTCATGTGCTAAGGCAGTTTTTGTAGCAGAATATTATGTATACACCTAATTTTTATTTCATCACGCGGTTACTTTAGCAAAGTTAAACGAACGTCCAAAGATTCAAAATCGAAATGAGTATAGCTGATAATCTGAAACCTTTTAATTGCGACATCGGACGAATAGCTGAGCAGAGTACCTAGCCAGAGTTTAAGTTTAAATTTACTACTAATTCTGCCTCTACTTGATGCGGCGCTTTGACTAATTTTGCAAGAAGGAGTAGTTGCCCTTCGTGTAGGTGTAGGGCGAAAATTAGTCTTCCGTTGCCTTGTTATCGTCGCAGCCTGTCTTTGAGACGTGTTAGTATGATTGAGATTTGCGGATGCCGTCGTTATAAGATCGTCGGTTTTTCGTTGAAAACCTAGAAGGGTTACCTAAACTTAAGAATAGGGCCCATCTTTAAGATGTAGTCTACCTCGACTACCACCAAAGGTCTGGGCTGACCGGTTTTTCTAGATAGAAGAATTTAAATTACACAGGAGGTACCTATTTAAATAGGATTTTTTTACTAAGAGTTAATACGTTCTAATCGTTCTGAGACCTTTAAAATTAATAATTATTTTAATCCAAATAGACAAACAGAACAGTTAGTTATTAAAGTACGGTAGGAACGAGAATCGTAGCAGGCAAAGTCACAGAAAAGAATTACATACCTAAGGCTATTGACAGTTTTAATAGAATTAATGATGCATCAATATGTGCCTGAGCCCGCATTAAATTTCAATTAAGTAAATTTATGCGAGCCAATGTATTATTCCCATAACTTAGGTTGTTGAATTAATAAGTTTACAATAGAACGAGTAACGAGCACCGCTGGAGGCGACCGCCTGCGTTGACCAACGGTCATTTAAATTTGCATTTTAGCATCCCCACTAGATTTACCCTTGTCCTGCTATATGTATATTAGTTACTACGCTTATGACACCATTTTTAATCTACGCGATGTGAGATGATAGGGGTTGAACCATCTGCTTTTAACTGTCGAATATAAAAATTTTACGTGCTATAGTTCTACGTAATTAAGTAAAGCGTCGATGATAATAATGTTAGCTGTATCAAATAAAAACCTTTATTTATATTGAAATTTATGTAGATAAATATTATAGGCCTTAAGGCCTATAATATTAATAAAATATATGAACGATATTTGTATATAGCATACAAAAACACGTTATTGTATTAGAATAGCAGTCTATATTGCATCATGTTTAGTACATAACAGGAGACTTAATTTGAGTGACTTAATTTCTCCTGAAAGCACTTATATTAATACATATGTGCAATATATTGAATTGCGATTGAACAATAATTAGTTACTTTGGTATTTACTTACCATTCGATTACCCCATGCCTACCGTATGCAGTGGTGAAATATAATACATATTTTCATCATACGAAAGCAAGTATTAGGAAGCTAACTTTTACTTTATATATGTTTTGAATATTAAAATTAATTTTATTCTTCATCAGTTATAATGAATTTTTATTACCTTTTTCTGAAATAAATAATTTTCATGTATAAAAATTTATTAGAAAATATAATGAGGTACACCATTGTTATTATTAAACAACTCGTATAGTTTCTCCGCCTTTTTAATTTCCCGCTATGGAGAATTAACCTACTGATCCCACCCCGATTTTCGTAAATCAATTTACCAGATTCCCATCTTTTCTGACTGTTGACGACCACGTCAGTATGTCTGTATGTATGTAGTTATGTGTGTGTATCTGTGTATGTAAATTACAAATCTCTCATGGCTTTGAAACGGCTTGAGCCATCGAAACGCGGTTGATGGCATCCGATTGGGTTTCGCCAAATTTGAATGTTTTGAAAATTTGAAATTAGCCAGCCTAAGAAATATTGAGAAATTTTGAAAAACTTAAAATAAAATCGCGGCGAGACAATGTTTTTAAAGCAATTTACAGATTTATGTACCTATCTACTGATTACAAAATCTAATCAGTTCTTTTCCTTGATAAACTGCGTCTAATGACACAACTTGTTCGTTCTTTTCGTTGACGAAAATTTGAATAAAAAATTTTTTGACGTAATTTTGAGATTTTTCGATTGTTGACAGTATAAATCGATATTTAAGGAAGTGTGCAAAATTGACAGACTTTCAAATATCAAAATGTTATTTTTAATAAACTACTATCGATTTTTAAAATTACGTGAATTTTAAAAATCCATGATGGATGAATTCTAAAATGGTATCTGCTCTTTTCCTTAAAAAAGTACCACGAATGCCGTAAACTTAGTAAACATCGGATTGTGTGTTCGGGAGATATCAATAACAAATTTTTTAGAGTTTTTTTACGACATTACTTGGACAATTTTAAACCGATCGTGTTTGTAGTTATACCAACATTTTAGAGCTGATAAAATTGCGCTCAATGCCCTTCGAAATATCAAATTCGATCATCGATTTTAAAATATACAGCTTTTCAATACTTTTTTCTAAAAATACTGCCATTTTAAAAAAAAACTTTAGGAATATTTCTAACTGCTTTGAGATTAAAGTAATTCAATTTACAGGAAAGTTTCACGGATGGCTTGCAGAGTCAACCGGTATACAGATTTTTTTTTATTACTTTGCATAGACAGTAAAAAAACGATATTTGTCGCAGAGTAAAATGGAATCTATACATATCTCATTTGTCCATAAAATTTACTACTAGCTTTTCGCGTTGCGTGTTTAGATGAAATATTAATTAGCAGACATAGACAATAGTTTGTTGATAAAATCTTTTTTCAACATTCATATATCCAGATTTTCTCTATTCCATTTAAAAATTATTTTTTCAAAAGAAGATGAAGGTTGGCAAATGAGTTAAGTACATAGGGGTGAAAATTATGAAATATTACAATAACACTCCCTTTGTTTTTAAATTGTACGTAGCATCGGAATGGGGCGCGAGCATCGAATGTGGTGTAGGTATTCAAATTTTGGATTCTGAAGGGGAAGCTAATTCGTTTTAAATTACATTACGTTATTGCATTGGAAGTAAAATATTACAGACATAAACAACGGGAGAGGGTTGAAATAAAATCCAGTGAATTTCGAACTTAATTATCTCAAGTAACATTTAAACATTGCAACAAATATGTAATTATGTTTTTTGCGATAACCACAACCCTAAATATCAGTTACAGAAATTGCAGCGTAAAAATGATTTAAGTTACACAGCAATGACAAAAATAGCGATATAGGAGTTACTCTATATTAAATATACAGAGAAATTAGCTTAAATTTAATTAACACTACCCGTGTGAAGAGCTTTTTCACAGCAACAGTTTCAGTTCCTCGCACGTTATATATCAGACATTATGAAAGTTTGTCGACTTTCTGAATTTTCGAGAGAAGGACTATGTGGCGGCGCTAGTCCGTACCGCTGAAGAGTCATAGTGATGGAACCAGCGGGCCAGCTTCTTGTCCGGATGACATCACACAAGGACAATGAAGGGGAAAAGGAAGATCTTCCCAGCCAGGCAAGTTGTACTGCCTGGGGACTGAAGTCCATTTGAGAATTGTTGAAACTTGTATATAGCTTGTACAAGATAAATAATTGTGATATCGTGATTCAGGATTTTATTTTGAATTTCATCATTTTTCTATTTTTTATTATTTTTTCTTGTAGCGTTTGTGATTGTTTGAACCGCTACAACTACAAGAAATTTATTTACGATATTTTTATCGAATTCACACACATTCAGACGACACATACATCCAGTGTGTCTTTTCGGGTGAATGGCACTAGCCCTGTACTAGTCGTGTGTAAACCATTATTGATGTTTCTAGCGACGTCGGGAGCCGCGTTGCCAACTTCAAAGCGAGCTCGATGCGAACTTCGCCGCATCGCCGCCGTCGTGTTGTTTTTAAGCCTTCAAATTTGACGACAAAAACAATCGGTATTTTAATTTAATAACTTGATAGCATGCCAAATACTATGTAAAATAAAATATTTATACAAATTACTTTTATGGTCTGTGCTCGGTCGACTCTTAAGTGTCTCTTGGTAAGATTACTTTTATCATATTCGGGGAAAGTATGATAAAAGTAATTTTTCGCTTCAATATTCTAGGGGTATCGACTTCGATAGGTATAGATGCATAAGGTCCTGAGCTCCATCTCGGCTCTAACAATTCGATCTAATTAAATTATTGGTTTTTCTGTAAAACGTAGCTTTTTATTTGTTAATAGGGGTGCACTTGATGCACCTCTGCCTACTGCTTACGAGTTATAGGTATAACTTTATTTATTTACTATAACCAAATAATTTAAACACAGCAGTTGTCGCCTCTATGGTCTAGTGGTCCAGCGTTGGCGTTGACCACATGAGGTCCCGGGTTCGATTCCCGGGTCGGGCACATTAAAAAAAAAGTGTTTTTTCAGTTTTCTTAGAAACACAAAGTTGCCCGGGATTGGAAAGTGCCCGGTTGGCGATAGGCTTGCCACCTATCACATTTGTGGGACCAAATATCTTCGGCTAATCGTGGGTGCACTTGTTGTACCTCTGCCTACACCTTCGGGGATATGGGCGTGAAGATACTTCTAGTTAATGTTAACTACTAGTATAAAATACATAAAAATTGTAATGTATAGTAACGATATAAAGCCTTATTAAAAAAGTCAAGGTAGAATACATCATTCTTTGTTGATTATCTTATTTTTACCATCCTTTTGAAAAAAGTACATACATACAAAAAAGTGTTCATGTTAAACTAGCACACCTACATCTTAAACTAGTTTGTAGACGAAAAACCTTTATGTAAATGTAAGCACCATCTCAATGAATAAAATGGTGTGTTAATATTGTTAATTAATATAATCTTGAATTACGCCTCTAATAACAACATCTCGTAACTGTAATTATTTAATAATAATGCCTACTCTATTGAGACAATTGTACTAATATGTTGTAAATTATATACTTAATTAAATTTTTAATAAGAAACAACCCATTAAAACGATTTACTTAAAAGTCTGAGGAAATCTTTTACACAGTAAACGAGCCGAAACGCAATGTGTCAGTTAATAAAGTTATAATAATAAATATCGCCGAGAAAACCATTCGGGATTCGAATGTAGCAGGGGTAAGAAACGTATAGTCCCTCAGGAGGTGGGGGGCGAGTAACAGCTGTGGAGCCTAATGTCTTTTCTATTTATCTGCCGTCAGGGATGCCATATATATTGATAGGTATGTCATAACATATATTAGATACTATGTCCCCAATATGCTTGTCACGATTTCCTAGTCGCGCAAGAGAGCACGTTTATTAAATCTCGAAATGGCGTTGTCAGGTCCGTATAATTTATTTTATTGGGATGCATATTTCATCGTAAAGGATGATTCATAAATACTTAGCGATAAAATAATTTAACATTATTGCCATCGAGGTAGAATATTATAATTACTGTAAATTGAGGTTACTCTATTTTACCCTTAGAGGTTAAAAAATATAAGTGGTTTTATAGAAAAGTTCATTAATATGGATAATTTTCCTAATTATATCTACTTTTATATATTCGTGGTGTACCCAAGTAATTAGAAAAAGACGCACAAAATTCGGATATAGCGTAATAAACGTCTATAAATATAAACAAATGTTAATAATTCGTAGGATTTATAGGGTCAAACCTTTTATAGTACAAAAGAATTAAAATATATCGGATTGCCTTGTATCGTTGAAGTGATGACAATCTCAGTTTTATGACGGAGACCTCATAAATGTCTATTAATATGAATGAGCTCCAATTACATTTACGATTTGCGTTTTGTTGAGCTATATTCTAAAAAACTTTACGATCTTTTTGCCTCCGAGTTCGTTATTACGTATCTATAGTATGATTTCATGTCTATATGGACAAAAGATATCCACGGCAGATGGCACACGATTCAGCCACGCTCACAGTCTGTCTTACTTTGCCCAATGTACAGCGTAGTTATTGTATTAAACTAAAAAAAGATTGTAATCTTAAATGTCTTTTTTAATAGTTATATTTAACAGACATTTCTATTGTTTTTGCTATGATAGCAAAGAAGCAGATGGAATGGGAAAACTGTCGATTATAGACACTGAAGATGTTTGTAGTACCAATCTATTCATATCGCGGGGTAATGATTCCAAATGCATGAGTTACCGGCTCCCTTAATCTCCGAACTGGAACATGACTGTAACAAGCGTTGACGCTATTGGTACAAGACTAGGTAAAGCGGTAGCACCTACTACACTAGAATGAGACGTTGCGGAGCTCTACTACCTACTAGGTACCTAGTAGTCACAAAATGGCAGATGTCTATTTTTCAAAGGGGGCCGGAAAAATACAAGGAACACAAGATAGCAAAGTACAGATCGCTATAAAAAATTGATGACTCTATGACCTACTACCTACTACCTACCTGACCTACTACCTACTAGGTACCTAGTAGTCACAAATGTCAGATGTCTATTCTTCAAAGGGGGCCGGAAAAATACAAGGAACACAAGATAGCAAAGTACAGATCGCTATAAAAAATTGACGACTCCCTGACCACAACACTTTATTAAAAAACGTGGTAAAGTGGTAAAACTACTGTTAGGTAAGTGTCCGTTACTTCTGGAGTCTAATCTATATTAAAAATGATGAGTGAAGAACAACAATGATCTAAGAATTATTTTCTACTAAATCCTAGTTTAATTAATTCGGTAAAATTACTGGCGTCAAGTTCAACTAAACTTAAAAACTAACATTAAAAATACGGTAAACGTAATCAAGTTTTTTTTTTAAATAGGCTTATCTAAATACTGTATTGGTCGGACTGGTGCAAAAATAAAATCAGTAAAGTGATTTAATCTAAGTGCTAGTTTACACTCTTTCATAATATACATATCAACGGCATCCATCGTGCAAAACAAACATAGTAACCTACAATCGGAAAGATGGTCAATAATACAATCGAATTATGTAAATTAGACGTAAAACAAACAAAGCGATCATTCCGAGATCTGAAACGCACAATAATACTCATTGAACGATCAAAACGCGTTCATCTGAATGAATATAGCCCAATAACGGAATGCCGACTTCCTGTACGTTGTGCCAGCAAGCCGGTGCGTCTATCAAATCATATGACCCGTTGAATGCGTCTTACTCCACTTTATTGGTCGTATCAGTCATAAAATGCTAATGAACGAGCATTTCGGCCCAAACATCCGAGTACGAGATTCATATGACGGTATAAAACGTAACCCGAAGTCGACACTTCGTTGGAAACTTAGCCATAATTGCTCTATGCGATTTGAAAACATCGCGCGTAACACGAGAATCTCAATGGCTGCTAAGATGACTCGATGTTTTTAAAGCACATATTATTTTGAATCTTATGTATTTATATGTACAGAGATACAAAGACTTTATATTTCACGTTTTTTGTCGTTTATGTAACACAGACTTCACTTTTGGAAGACTTCGCTAAATTTCCTATAACTGGTTTATTTTTTTATATATTAAGATAGCAGACAAGCAGATAGCTCTCCTGATGAAAAGTGACAACCATCGCCTATAGGCACCAAAGATGTTGTTTTATATCATAAGATAGCAAACAAACAGATGGGTCTTCTGATGGAAAAAGTCAAAGATGTTAATAGTGCGTTGCTACCTTGTAGTGAGGTTTAATGCCACATGCATATGTACACTAATTTATCCTCCAAGCCAGAACACGATAGGAACTAGCACTGATGCTATTGTGGCAGGAATAGGTAAGGCGGTGGTACCAGACCCAGGCGAGACAATGTAGAACCCTACCACCTAATGAATGTGAATAGTGTGATGATATCCTTGTGGCGGAGTCTTAGAGCCACACGCATAAGTTTATCAGCTACTTTACGTGGTAGAATTCTGCAATGTCTCACCCAGGTCTGGTTTAACCACCTTACATATTTTCGCAACAGCGTCAGAGCGGTAGACTTATGCATGCCGCGTTGCCATCACACCACCCGAATAGCAAAGTACCATTAACATCTTTGGTGTCTATAGGCGAAGGTTATCTGCTTCCATTGGGAAAACCGTCAGCTTGTTTGATATCCTATGATATTTAAAAAAACTCTTATTAGTAACGCATCAGTAGATAGGTTTGCAACGATTGCGATCACGATTAATCAACGGAATGACGTCCCTGTGTCACTTAAGTAATGTCGCATATAGTGTGTGGGAATAAATGACAAGCTAATAGACATATCAAGAATGTGTCATTTATATTTTTCACAAAATTGAGTATCTGCCTAATCTGAAAACTAAATTCAGGGCTGTATGCGACAGGTCCCAACGCGATTATATGTATACAAATAAAAGTAATGGCTTCCTTCACGCCATAGTTCATTTTTGTTAATTAAGGTTGTGTTTGTACAACATTACATTACCTAGCGAATACAGTGTTGAGTTTTCACTTTACGGGTTGTAACTTTTAAAGACGTTGTATTATTTGGAAGTATTTACGCATGCATTATTTTGATATTTTGAATCTCTTAGGCGGTTAACACAATGCTCGACTTCACGCGACAGTGCGCGGGAGGACTAGGCATTTTTAACGTGTTAGGCTTATGGCACATTATACAGGCACCATTGTTATTCTTCCCGGTATTGTTCCGGGTTCGTTTGAAGAACAGACTATGTGCTCTTCTGCCAGGCAGTTCGTAAGAGGTAAACGATTGGCTGTGCGAGTCACTACTATCTATCGCGATTCGATAATATTGCTGGCTTATCAAAGAACGATCCATTAAGCTGACTGGCTTGATCTTGACTGGCCTGACTTATTACAGTATTATAGAATATAGATAGTATTTATAGTTTTATGTAAAAATTGACGCGTTAAATCGTGCGATATCCGTTAAATTTTCCCAAACCTCAGGCGACTCTCGAAAATTATAAAGAATCATGAAATAAAAATTTTCACGAATCGGTTTTGATTTTTTTGATTTGAAATAGAACTTACGATTTTCCAAAAAACGCCACAATGAAAAAACGACAATCTCTTTAACAAAAAAGTAGGTACCATTTTATAATAATGTATACTTATGAATTATAATGCGTTATTACTTTTATTAACTAGATCTAGAAATTTCCAGTATATCCTGAGGCGTACATGTTTTAACTTGATAGTATACGAACATCACCACCAATGGATATTAAACACCAGATGTTTTGCAGTTATGTTACTGCCTTTTGAGGAAAATCTTTCCTCGAAGATTTGGACGGTTATATCCCACCGAAAATTGGTTCTACAGAAGAGTATTGCGTGGTTTAAGTTGTCTTAAGCAAATGCTGCGTGTGTGCGTGCGTGCGTGCAAATGGCATTACAACTCCGCCGCACGGATGACAACGCACTGTTAGATCTTTAGGTGCTTACTAAAGTTGAGTAAAAATGTGTTAACGCTACTCACGCACACCTTAGCGCAATTTATACCAAATGCCGTTCACGTTTTTTCTCGTCTACGCTTCATCCGGCAGTAGGTATGGTCTTACCTCAGCTTGCTTAGGATAACAGCGTGATGGAAAAAATCACCTTGATCTCTTGTCATTAAAAATGTTATCTCTTCTTGCTACCGTGCTAGACACCTATTCGAATAAGTTGTACTATTATGTCAACATAATAAGTTACTTCAAATAAAGAGATTATAATCACCCTAACTTCTCAGTAACTCTGTTTTCTACCGATCATTATATATCCTTGTAATTATATCGAGTTCAACACTTCATTAAGAAATAATTGTTTCTTGCATTTTCGTAAATATAACGAAATTTAGATTAATAATTATTAAATACAAATTAAATGCGACTAGCTATGTTGTAATTCGATAAAATCAGAATATAAAATGAATATAATAAAAAAATAAGTGTTATATTATCAATAATAATAAATCCCTTGACAAATTACCGAATGATCTAACCTCAAAGTAAGCAAATTATATCAGAAATCATAAGAACTTTATTCAATAAAACTTTTTACAAGTTATTTTTTAAAACTACTACCGGATCGGAAACGCGGCCACCCACTGAGAAGACCCGGCGGAAGAAACTCAGCGGGCTTGTCTTTTTCATATATATTTTTTTCACAATATTACAAAATTATAAAAAATATATATGTGAGATTGATATGAGGAGTAATTAATCCCAGGCTTTTTTGTCTTCTAAATAATCTGTGATTTTATAATACCCTTTTTACACAGTTTTGATTTAACATATTTTTTAAATTTATTGACTGGTAGATCTCTTATACTTTCGGGAAGTTTATTATCTTTTACCATATAAAAGCGTATACCTTGCCCCAAAAAAGAGTTACTTATTCTGTGGAGACAAGATTCATGCACGCATGCATGCGTGCATGCATGCTTTTGTTTCTTGTATTTAGTGTATTTAGTGGGTATACGTCAGCATTTTTTAAACAAGCAAATATTTTTACGAACGTACATTAAGTTCTCGTATATATATATATATATATATATATATATATATATATATATATATATATATATATATATATATATATATATTGGAATATTACAGTTAGAAACCCTCGGGCTAAGATTGTAAATTGCCCTAATAGCTCTTTTCTGCAATACAAATATAGTATTTATTTCAGCAGAATTTCCCCAGAGAAGAATTAAAGTATGTTTTTGATATGGGTGTTAGTCAATGATATTAATACATAGAAATACATTATATAGGTACCGAAATATATACCTATAATAAACACCCAAACCCAGAAACAATAACATCTATGCTCATCACACAAATGTTCGTTCCAGTCCGGAATCGAATCCAAGCACCGTGGATTGCGTAGTCGAGGTCATTAACCACTCGACCAACGGGTCGGTCATTGGTTTGCCTACTTGATTAATTTATTTCCTAAGGCCCGCGTTGGCCAGACTTTCGCCTGACCTGAAAGTTTCTCAGTGTCTATTTCCCAACCTAGGTATAAATGATCCTATTAGATCCTAGAACCTAGGTATAAGGGATTATTAAATTTGGACTGTGGTTATCTACTTTGGCAGCTTAAAGGTACTCGTAAATAAGGTGTGAAATATAGCATCTTACTGCTTTATACTTAGAAAGTATAAAGCTCATTTTTTGATATTTTCTTCGGCATGGTATCGGAAATGACTTCACCCATTGCCGGAAACTTAGCACGGTTTCAACTCCCTGCCGGACACACCTAAAATTTAATAAATTATAAGTAGATATACTTTCACCATAGTATTTTTATATCTTACGTAAGGGGTTAAGTTTTCATATTTGCTAACCTTATGATTTGACAATTTTTATTACGTTAGCAGTATTCTTCATTTAAAAAAAACTATGTAATTTTGTTAACTTTTTTAAAGACAAACAATATTACATTTCATCATTTAATAGCAGATGTGAAATTATTTAGAGTCTTGGTCAGCATCCTGAGGATTACCTACCTGAGGAATATGGCTTTTCCAGTTTACGATCTATTGGATGTTGATTCAAGACAAAGGTTTATATGAATAAATACATGCATATTGCATATTATGGTAGAAAAAAGGTGAAGATTTCAAAGATTTTTCATAAAAACATTTTTGTGCGCTTCCATTGCAAACGCTGGTTAAACTTACCAGGATAGTTTGTAATGTTGTACTACGGAATTGTATATCTTAAAAAGATAGACAAAAAGTTTCCATTATTATATGTCTCCTAAGGTTAACCTACAGTAACCCTTTTTAACGTTTGACTTTTAACGTGTCAGTTAAGATGTATAAAATTATAAACTATCAAAACTGTCTAGCTCTTGAGGAAAAATCTTCTGATAACGCCTTACGTAACATATATAAAATTCGGCTTTTACACTATGCCGAAAGTTTACTTATAATTTATGAAAATTTAGGAGTGTCCGGCAAGGAGTTGAAACCGTGCTTATCGTCCGGCAATGAGTAAAGTCATTTCCAATATCATGCCGAAGAAAATATAAAAAACTAAGCTTTTTACTTTAACAAAAGCAAGATACTATTTTTCACATCTTATTTACCCGTTTGCTGCCAACGTCACAATTGTCCAAATTTCATAATTCCTGATCCTTCTCAACTGAATTAGAAACTAAATGCTGTGAAACTTTCAGGCTTGATTATAGATGTTTCCTGCATGTAATGACGAAGGTCTGGCTAACGCGGGTTCTTACTCTATTATGTCTGTGACGAAAAAAGATTCTGAGTAAATAACAAGTATCTCTTTTCCTGCGAATGGCATATCACATGCTGTTTATCCTAAGCGGGCTAATATTTCTTTTAATAGCTCTATACGAACATAATAATACAATATCTCTGGACAAATTACACGAATTGATCTATCCATTAAATGAGCAGCCATACAAACATTAATCCTCATCACACAACTGTTTGTCCCTGTCGGGAATCGACCCCGAGAGAGATCGGGAATCACTCAACTAACTGGGGGTATATAGAATATACACTCTGTCTGCTCAACAGTATCCACTGAAGTTAAATGGAAACGAGATGTGTAAATAATAAAATTATATTTGTTGTTTACAATACATACCTTTTAGTAATCACCTCGAGTTTTAGTGGAGCCCGGATATAATGACTAAGTAAATAAAATCTTTTTACCTAATATATGATGAATAGTGGATAAATACATTACTTATATATAAAGTTTAAAATGACTACTCATAATATTTAAAATCTAAAAAATAACATTATAGATTGTTAAAATTATGTGACATTGTAACAGTATTGTGCTCAAAACAAGGTTATCTTAATACTTTAGTTCATATAGGCATTATAATTCTAGGTGGTTCATCGTATCAATATAAACATGCATTAATCAACGAGAAAGTATAAACGACTAACAAGCAGTAAAGTCAGTATAATATCCATCAAACTCTCAAGAACAATATTTAGTTCCTCCAAAATGGTACGCGACACATTATACTGAGCATAACAGTTTTTTGTGACGCCTTGAGCACGTTATCAGTGAGTGATGGAGTCATTTTCAAAAATAAATCGGCCCTTACTCCATGTTACGAGAACTTATGACTGCTTCACATTCATATATTATCAAAATAATGTTTTCTAAGCTTTGTGTATGTTTGTGGGTGTGCCTCAACTCCCGAGCAGCCGGCTTATCTCCAAATAAGAATACTCACAAATAATATCTAATAGGAAATGAAGTACGCACTTAGCGAGGCAATTTGGTGTTTTAAACATCCTGTTATATTATTAACACGTGGTTGAGCTAGTGTAAATATTGACAGTGAAAAATTAAAGAAACGTCAGCCAATTGTTTCTAAACCAATTGGATATTTAAATATTTTTCTAGGAACGTATTCGGGTTGTTATTTAATTTAGAGTGAATAAACATTACATGATATTTTTAGAATGTGTACCTAGTTGGTTTTTGAGAGTATTGAAATATCACGCAAAAAAACCGTTTAATTTAATGGCGCGAAAATATTTTGTTACAACTATTTCCTAAAAAGTATTATTCTTATTTATTGCCTAATTAACATAGTAACTTAAAGCCAAGACGTCACTACTATTTCCTTTTAATTTCTTTTATAAATGACATTATTTATGAACTAATTTAATTAAATAATCTTCCTCGTTTGGATCCGGGCCTTTGGATTAAAAAAGATCAACTGCCTTACTGCCATGTCATTTTTTGTCATTAACATCGTGAATACTAACTAGGTAGCGTTCTACATCATGTTGTCTGTGTTTTGGTACCAACACCTTGCCTATTCCTGTCGCAATAGTATTGATGCTTTTAGCTATCTTATTTTGGTTTGTAAGATAAAGTTGTCGGTAAACGTATGCGTTTGGCATTCCATCCTTACCACACAGATAGCAACGCACCTTCAATAAGGATACATCACCTGTAATAATGAATAGTTATCGAACTCATCGGGAGCATCACCTGTTATTCTATAACGCATATCGCTTGTGTTTTTTTGTTGTCCTAAATAAAAAAATCTTTAGGTACATTTTCAAATTTTATAGAGACGAAATTGTCCATGCAATTAAAGTATACATATTTAGCAGGAAACATCTATGATCTGTATATTCTCCATACATTTCTTGTTTTCAGATGTCATGTCGTCGTACGTCGTACATGTTATGTACGTACATGTACATGCCTATGTTCTCGAACAAAGTAATTCACTCTTTATAGACTCAGGCCTTTAATAAAACAAATTTCTACAACAATGCCATTTGCTACGTGTCAGTGTGCCACTCTCATTCAGTTGATATTTTATGCCGGTGTTGTTCAGATATGATAGCTAAATTTAGTATTAATTTGTTTAGAATTTCAAAAATTGCAATTCAACAAGTGTGTCAACAAATAAGGTCTTTGTATATATGTGCATAGGAGGCGATATACTTTGACATAAATAGAAACCATATTTTTTACCATTTGTACCTAATTTAAAAGCTCCTAAAAATACGCGTGGGAATCAAATGGAAGAAGAACTCATTCTAATTTCTAAATAAATCTTAAACTAATGAGATAAGAAATGTCGATGTTTACTATAACAGCAGTTGAAAATATTCGCTTAATAGGTACATAGCTTACATTTACTTAAAATGTAATTTATCAATGAATAAGTGGTTATCCGAATGTTGCAATTACTTATTTTTTCTGACTGCAAAATAGTCAGAAAAAATAGGTAATTGCAACATTCGGATGAAAAATAAGTATTACTAAAATGGTCAATATCTATTTATAATAAAATCGCAAATATACATACTTGTACCTAAAGCGGATACTGTTTTAATTAAAATGTCAGGCCGGCGAAGTTAATTATCTCGACATTGCAGTGGGTGGCAGGCCGACTGCATTTGTTTTATTTTGCTTCTAGCTATGTATGTAATTCAGGATTGAGCTTGAAAGAGATGTTTTAGAGTAGCACAGGAAAATCAACCCTATGTTTTTGTAATAAAAGCTTTAGTATTGCTAAAACTTTAATACTTTCTGCTAAAGTGCACGTCCTTTGCTATAAAACCAGTGGAAGTTACTTTGTTTAATTATAAGTTAAATTAAAAATACAGTTTCACGTGAAGAGAAAATTATTAAAATGAAATGAGAAAAATATGATCTTTCTATGATATTTTATAGATGGAGATCATAAAACAGAACATTTTTTTTATATATATCATAGTATAACAAAAAAGCAGATGGCTCTTTTGATGGAAAGATAAACCATCGCCTACACTAAAGATGTTAATGGTACGTTTCTATCCGTGTGACGGGTTGGCTACAGAAATAATTTTACTGGCTTCCTTACCTTTTAAACCAGAATACTACTGTGGCAAGTACTGTCGCTATTGTGGCAGGAACAAGTAAGGTGGTAATACCAGACCCAGTCGAGATGTTACAGAACTCTACCACTTAGCAATCACGATTAAAGTTAGATGTTTGTCTAACCTTTCTCCTTTTATAAATTGCCTCTCAGAATGTATATTTAGGTCTATTCTTCAAAGGAGGCCCGGACCAACACAAGGGAATAGAATATTTATATATCTATAAAAATCTATATAAAATACTAAAAAAAATATATATTTGCTAAAAAATATATATTTGATATTAAAAATAAACTTATATAAATAAATAGTTATGACTAAAATACATCCATATTGATGATTGGTATCATAACAATTTATGTGAAGTTATTTCAAATTTATGACAATTTGAAATTACTTCACATGATAGATATGTCAAAAATCCCATTCAAATTGTAAATGTGCAAGTTTGTAATTTGGATGTTTGTTACTCAATCACACAAAAATGGCTGGAATGATTTGGATAAACTTTGGCAAACTGGAAGACAGTGACCTGAAATAGCGCATACTTGTAGGATACTTTTATCCCAGAAAAATTAGTTGTTTCCTTTTGATTCACTAAACACTTTTGTAAAACAGTGGCTTAAAGAGTGTGGTTACTGACAAATAAAATAAATTCAAAATAAAATAAACAAATACAAAATTAAATTAAATAATTATTTTTTTTAGAATTTACCAACATTTCATCTACTTGTAACATTTAATTATTTTTACAATCTGTTTCAATTTAATGAATAATAAATTGTATGACCGAGATTATTATATGAGTCCATGTCTTCTTACAATATAATCAGAGAACTAACACTTTATGAATGTTAAATAACATGTTAATGGTAGGTTATATATAATCATAAATTTATAATTGGCACCTCAGTGTGAAACATTTAAAATTACTTATCTGATAAGATGAACTAAAATTTGTACTGAAAACTAAGACAATTAACATCTTAACGTTATAAGAATTGAATAAATCATAAAATATTTGAAATTCACCTCCATTCATCTACCTACTTGTTAAAATAAATTGTTTTTACAATCTAATTCTATTTAATGGTAGGAATGCGAGAATTGTATAAATAACATAATTATAATTCTTCTTACAACATAATATCGTAATTAAGATTTGATGTAACTAATTTAATATAAAGATTTGCTCAATATTAAACTACGCAAAGCAAATATTTTCTTAATAAATACATTTTTATATGTAAAATTGCAAGTCTGACATTGTACTTATCATATAATATGTACATATACCTATGTTATGCCTAATGATTAGGTACATAATATAGATTATGTATGCAAGGACATACTCTGTACCTACAGTAGATTGTTTAGGTTTAGTATTGACACGATATTAATTAAATTTTTGAATTAAAATATTGTTTTTCCGAGTCAACACAGATTAACCATTGTATCACTACATAGTATAAAACAAAGTCGCTTTCTCTGTGTGTCCCTATGTATGCTTAAATCTTTAAAACTACGCAATGAATTTTGATGCGGTTTTTTATTAGATAAATTGATTCTTGAGTTATTTTAGTATATAAACCTTTCCGATATTCCTACGGGAACAAAAGCTACGTGGGTGAAACCGCGGGCAGGTCGTTAGTGAGGTATAAGTAGGTTGCGGTGCAAACAAGCTTAATTTATTCCATTATTTTTATTACTTAAGTATTCATTTGTACTTTAGTAGTTGAGATTTCTAAAGTTTATATAAATAATAATGTCGTTAGATGGAGTAATTAGATGGGGTGCAAAATTAGGTAATTTTTATATAAACAAGGTTTCCTGACATTTTCTACGACAGTATTACCTACTTACTATTTAGATATTAGAAAAGTCGTCATTTAGATGACTGTCCGGTTAACAGAAACTAGCTGTTAACCCTCAGTACACTTCTGTCATCTAGGAATTATATATATATTAATACGAGAAGCAAAACTTTGTACCCCTTTTTATAACAATTACGCGAACGTAGGAAATTGAAATTTGGCACAGTTAAAGTGACGGAGGACTGCAGAAACTTAATATTTTTAAATAATTTGCAATAGCAATACATGTGATTATTAAAAATAAACATTACAGACTACATTCATGTGACAAAATCGTAATATAACACATCAACATGGCTGTTGTCGAAGTTAGAAGAGATTTTATCGTTTAGTCTGCGGTCGAATTTCAACCAGAGTGCAATCGGCAGTCTTAGGTAGTAAATTGTAAGGAATGCGACGTATAGAAGGCTGGTCGCAATGGCTTTAGTTTTGTCTGAGATCGTAATAGGTATATCTTAAAAATAGGTAATTTTTTAAAATATAAACTTACTATATTGAAATTCTCGAAAGATGTATTAAAAAAAAGAAATTCATTTTTTGTAATTCTCCATAGTGAGCAGTATCGACGTACTTATAATAAAAAAAGACCATTGGGCCATGTTGAACGTTCTTATTTTACACATGGAGTATAGAAATGAGGAGGAGCACCTCCATGGATAAAAGTGTCCATCAAAAAGCATCAAACAGTCGTCTCGCCACCATTGCGGAGTAATTTTTAAAAAGAAAGTGGTAAAAGCAATCATATAGTGTTGTTTTATTTTATTTATTAGAATATAATAAATTTTGACCCATTTGTCTATTAAAATGGAGCGAGTTTTTTGCCAGTGCAAGTTTTCCTAACATTATTAATACTTGAACTTTTTGTGTGAAAACGATAATCTATTATATTATGCTATAAAACATAGTGATTAATTATTTAATTAATTGGTTGGATTAAAAATATAAATATATCATATTTTTTATTCAAAAGCTTATAATGTTATGAAGTATTACTGTGTTAAGGTTAAATCTAAGTAGAACAAAATTCACCACTCGTATTGCAAAATGTTGTAATTTATAAAAAGTCAAAATATTTAATTAATACTTCTTTAGAGACTTTTATAAATGAAAGTTGTTTTCAAATAATAAAAGACATATTTTAGCAAGAATTTCATTCTAAAACATGATATTTCATTTACGAGTCCAAGCGATGTTTGAAGCGTGGCCAGTAGGTATTCTTTGATGTAATATATTTTTACTCAATAAAAGGTTTTACTACATACACATTTTTTAAAATATAAATTTCTTATTATTAGTTATTCATCAAGTGTTCAGAAGATTTAAATTAAACTTCATTTCCATTTCTAGTACTTAATGGATAATTATTTTATGTTGAAATTAAGGCCAGTTTAATAAGGCTTATTTATTTTATGTACAGAAATAAAACCTAAAGATCTTCTGACGACGAGTGTCAGGTAGTTTTTTTTTAAAATTCTATACTAGCCGACCCGCACAGTTTTATACGCGAGTCGAAAAACATATTATTTATAAAATATATACTTTTTCATTTACATAACCTTTCAATTCACATTTCAGCCCCTTAAAGTTTGATTTTTAAACCCATATTTGACCCGGCTCTTCAACTATCTCCTTATCAAATTTTATCAGAACCGGTTCAGCCATGAAAGCATAATAGATAGACATAGACAAACAAATGTTCGCATTTAAAACATAAGTGTAGATTTATAAAAAAGCTGTAGCTAACCGGATATCAGGCATATATAGAATGATGGTCGGGTTCCAGCCGTGGATGGCAGTTTGGCCGCCATTCTTAACGAATAAGGCTTCAATAGGTAAACAACGATCACAAAGGCCGCAGTGCATACATTATACCAACGCACCTTGCATATGTGCATACGTAAGTAGACATAAAATATGCAAAATATTGTTAATTAAAAGCATTCAAAGGCTATTTAATTATCATCATACGACTTATATAAATGCTCAAGTGTGAATAGACTTCTTAATATATACATCCTATGACACATGAAATTAAATGATATAACAAGTTATATTCATTGACTTGGTTAAAAAGCCTAATACAAATATCTTAGTTAAAGTTAAAACTCCTCATGAAAAATGGATTCTCCGAATTCCTGACTAACAGGTCAGAGAAGGCGATGATCGTGATTCCTAGTTGGTAGAGTTCTGCAATGATTCACCCAGATTCATGCCACCTCCTTTTTTGTTATCTATATAATATATAATATTACTATATAATATCTATATAATAATATTATAAATGCGAAAATTGGATGTTTGGATGTTTAGATGGGTGGATGTATGGATGGATGGATGTATGTTTGTTACTCAATCACGTCAAAACTTCTAAATGTATTTGGATGAAATTTGATACACAGCTAGATGATAACCTGGAATAGCACCCGGTTATTTAATTTTTAGGTTTTCCTGTGGAATTGGCCAAAATTTTTTTTATAATGCAGCGGGCTGCACGCAAATAATAATTTATACTTTCCATCGTCGGCACTTGGTGAAACTGCATCATATTGATTGTATCAAACACTTTTACTATTTCACAACTAACATTTATTTTAAAGCCAACCGGTTTTGCCGGTTTATATAGCTATATAATTTCCTGTTCCTACCACTATACCATCAATATATAAACTAGAAGCCATGATGATGCTATAATAGGCGAAGCCAGTTGGCTTTAAAATAAATAAATGTTAGTTGTGAAATAGAACAAGTGTTTGACAAAATCAAAATGATGCAGTTTTACCAAGTGCCGACGATGGAAAGTGTAAATTAATAGTGCTATAAAACTGCATTATAAAAGTTTTTTCCGAATCCCGCGGGAACACCTATTTTATCCGGGATAAATAGCCTATATGCTATTCCAGGTTAAACTCTACATATGTGTTAAATTTCATTTAAATCTGTTTAATAGTTTTGGCCTGATTGAGTAACAAACACCCATCCATACATCCATCCATCTAAACATCCAAACATCTAATTTTTCGCATTTATAATATTAATATAGATATAATTTTCTGTTCCTACCTATATAACCCTAATGTTTGTCTTAAGCTGGAATACAGTTTGGAGTAAAACAACGCACCATCAATGTGCTTATTGCTGTCGAATTCTGGTTGATGGAATAAGGTAGCCGTTAAGCTTTAGTATGTTGCCTTGTCATCAATACCACGGATATAACAACGGACTATTAACATTTACAGTGTTTACAAGCAGAAGCTATATTTCACTTGTTTTAGTTATATTTTTAACCGTCCCGTTAACAAGTGCTTAACAACTTTGATTAAACTATTATTTTCGATTCGACTCCCAGTTATTTGTGTGTGACAGAAACAGTTATTTGTGTATGAGCATAGGTGTTTGTATTTCTAGGCTTGGGTGTTTATTTAATATATTATTTCAATATTCATAGATGTATTTCTACGTATTAATATCATTGACTAACCCCCATATTACAAACAAATAAATTGCTTACTTTGGAGTTCGTTAGATACTATTAATATTGTTATTATCATTAAGATTTTCACCGTGTTGATCTGCCGTTATACTAGGCAGCAGCGTCATTATCATATTACTTGCTTGTCATTTATCATATTACGGATTTTGTAATATAAAAAAAAATCTGAATATTTGCTGTTCTATGCCTTTAAAAAATAGGCAACGTTTCGTAATAAAAGTAAACGCAGCAGTAAATTTATTTACAGCCTATTCGGTCACGTGATTAGCCTGTAAAGCTGTGGATAACGAGGTTATGAGTTTGAAGTAAGATATACAGACCTTAGAAATTATAAAAAGCTACTTTTTATAGCAAGTTACGTGTAATAGTTCGTCGCTGAAACGTAGTCAACCGGACTGCATTACATATTGATGACTTTTTTCTTGTATAAATTCAAAGCAAGCATTATTAACAAGTTATTGAAGTTACCATTCAGTAAATAATTATAGCTTAAATAAAAATTAAGCATAGATATAGATGTTAACGCACTCGTAGATAGACGAAGCCCTGAATATATCGGCTAGTAGTAGTATAGGAGAGAACCTAGTCTAAGCATAAATTAGGTATACATTAACCTAACAGTTTTGTATTTTAAAAACCGAATCGTTGACAAATGTTGCAAGAAACAGTTAAGTATATTACTTTTTGTTGTTTGGTCGATTAATAAAGTAGCCTATGTTACCCCTATACGAGCATAGTGTAGCTTTCTTATAGTAAAATATGTTTTAAGCTTGGTTAATAATTTTGGAGTTTATTACAAACAAACAAGCATCCAAATCTTTCCTCCTTTATAATATTAGTGTAGGTAGATATTGCAGTGTTTTGATTAATATTTTATTAATCTATATTATTAATATTATAAATGCGAAAGTTTGGATGTTTAAATGGATGTTTGTTACTCAATCACGCAAAAACTATTGAACGGTTTTAAATGAAATTTAGCATAAAGGTAGCTGATGACCTGGAATAGCACATAGGCTTTTTTTTATCCCGGAGAAATTAGGTTGTTCCCGCGGAATTCACCAAAAACTGTTATAATGCAGCGGGCTGCACGCTGCAGCTAGTAATAAAATATATTCATATTTTAACTACTAGTATCATTGATTAACTACATATGTCATAAAGGAATAATTTGCTTAATTTAAGGATTAAATTAATTTTTACTTTATCCATTCACATTTATTTCTTCAATTATTTTATTTGTTTTAATTAACTTTACTTTCAGACTTTCGTATTTGTTCTGCAACAAAACTCTGTATTAAGGAGCGGCTTCTCCTGATTTTTAAGGTGTGCTAAGTAGTTTAATCTTGCTCGAGCAGACGACGTGTATGAAAATCTGCAATTTAAATAAAATAAAATGTAATATTAACATTATTCAAATCAACATAGCTAAAATTGATTGAGTTCAATATCAAATAAATACTGCGAATATGTATCCTGTATTCGTAGGTAGTGAATTACGATGCATAGGTAACTCGTAATATAATGAAAACATTCAGACTAATTAAATCGAATATTATGTGTCATTCGCGATATCATATGACCTTCTTATCTTGGATAAAGCCATCAATTTCAATAATAGCTGTCATAACGCACTCAATGTATAATGGTCATACTGTACAGTATAATAAATAGCGTTTTATATTCGCAATACATAAGCAGTGATCTGGGATTCTCTGCCTTACTATATTTATTCAGAGATATCAAGATATATATGTCATAACCTTGTAATTAAAGATGCTTTATTGACGTAATACAAAATGTACATTGTTTTCGAAGATCAGCATTTATAGTATATAGTTTTTCATCCTACGAAACCGTATTTTTTAACCATTTTATTCTAATATCTATATCGCCTCTGTGGTCTAGCGGTCCAGCGTTGGCGTTGACCACATGAGGTCCCGGGTTCAATTCCCGGGTCGGGCACAAAAAAAGTGTTTTTTCAGTTTACCGAGAAACACAAAGTTGCCCGGGATTGGAAAGTGCCCGGTTGGCGATAGGCTTGCCACCTATCACATTTGTGGGACCAAGTATCTTCGGCTAATCATGGGTGCACTTGTTTTACCTCTGCCTACCCCTTCCGGGATATGGGCGTAAAGATACTTACTTTTTATTTTATTCTAGATCTCTTTTGGATAATAGATCCACGTTTCCATATAACGTCAAGACTTGCCACCGTCGTGTTGGACTTGGAAGGTAGTAGTTAACTTATTCATGTAACTTTCACCTCTGTTACACGGAGAAACAATGTGACATTAACGTCTTTGGTAACCATAACTTGATTATTTGCTGCTTTAAGGCAGAAAACTCATTGGTCTTTGTTTTGTGCCCTGGCTAGTTCACGTTTAATAGATTGTCCTTTAACACATACGTAATCACAGTCTTCTTCACACTTCTTTCGGGAAAAAAGATACACAGAAATAATAGTTAGGTAAAATATAATTTTAGACACAAAAAAATACAATTTTACACAGGTTAATAAAATATTATTAAATATATTTTATTTCCTAATCGCGTTTTTACTGATTAATTATTAGCAACGTGTTATCGACAAATAGGTAACTCATTAAAATATAGTACTAAAAATATATTAATCATCTTTAAATGAAAAGGATGTATGTAGAAATACCATACTGTCATGATGTAGGGAGAACACTGTTTTAATATTATGCAAATATAATATTTCCGCAATCTTGTTAGGTGGATAACAAAACATCGTTAACATCTTAGACATCCATAGATGACGGGTATCCCTTAACTTCCAATGATGTACAAATTTTAACATCCTTTATATATCTATTATTATCACCTCTGTGGTCTAATGGTCCGGTGTTGAAGTTGACCTTACGAGGTCCAGAGGTCGATTCCCGAGTCGGGCAAATCAAAAATGTGTTTTTTTCCGGTTTTCTGATAAATACAACGTTGCCCGGGATTGGAAAAATGCCCTGTTGGCGATAGGCTGACCACCTATCACATAGTGAGACTAAGTATCATCGACTAATCGTGAGTGCACATGTTATACTTTTGCGTACCACTTCGGGGATATGGGCATGAAGATACCTTAGGTAATATATAAGTTATTGCAAGCAATAAAATTATATATCTTAGGTAATACGCACATTCTACCGTATTAAGATGTATAATTACCTCGTACCTAAGTAGGATCAGAAAAACTATCAACATGTCTGACGACTTCAATTATTCAAATTTGGATTTAGTATTTAGCCGTAAAATATTTAACTGATGCAAACTTTCGACCTTGTCTCTTATGATCGTATCCTCATATTTTAATCTTTACATCAAATAACAAGATCAAGTGCATCTCTCTCTCCCTCTATCTCTCTTGCGACGTTCCCCGCCTAATTAGATAGACAGTTAGTTTGTTTAATCCACGGATTAGATTGATACGCCTTTCAAGGCAATTACTTAGTTTGTCAGTGTAGTTTGCATTTACACCTAGAAATACGGAGTTATGCTTCTTACCGATGATATAAATCACTCCAAGGGTAATTTTTAAACCTTGTTATCTCACTCGGTATCTAAAAGTAGTACAACATGGCTGATTTTTATTTTTTCACGAAATAATATATCTACAAATGTATGACATTTTTGACAGTAATAGGAGCGTTTGCTCATATGCCCAGAAACACGTTCTTTTCCTAATGTCGTGTCTATTAGTAATCATTTGGCCTGTGGTTTAATCAGATGACTTTTGTGATAAACAATGATAAAGACTGCTTAATTCTTCTTTTGGAACACAGTAATCAACAAAAACTCTTTTTTTTTTTAAAAAAAACTTTAAACACCAACATACGCTTACTAAATTATAAGATGTATTTTTTAATGTTTTTGTTATATAAATTAAAATATTTACAGTACAATATTACTCAATAGGTGAATATTTTTGTGGTTGTTACCAAAATGTCTCACTGAAACGATAGGTATGTTCGTTTAACGTATTTAACGTAGAAACGTATTAAATCATATTATTTAATAGTAAAAAAGTATCTTCACGTCCATATCCCCGAACAGGTAGGCAGAAGTACAACAATTGCACTCACGATTAGCCGAAGGTACTTAGTCCCACAATGTGATATGTAGCAAGTCTATCACAAACCGGGCACTTATCAAATCTCCAAATATCAGAAAACTGAAAAAAAAAACATATTTTTAAACCCGAAAATCGAACTCTAGACCTCATGTAGTCAACACTGATACTAAACCACTAGACCACAGAGGTGATTATTATTTATTTAATAATTATAATAACTAGCTGACACGGCAGACGTTGTCTTACCATACAAAGTATTTGTATTACCGATATATTTTGTTGGGGTAATTGGGAGAGGTTGGGGGTAATAAACTGCTAACAATCGACTTAAAAAATTAATAATAATTTAGTTCTGATCAGGAGAAAAATAAATTTTAATAAAAAATCCACTAAGAGAGAGCGAAACTTGTATTTCATATACATATTGTTATTGTCATACAAAATATGTAAATTGGTGCGTGCGCTATCACAACCTCCGCAACGCGATTTCACGCAGTCCTGTAATCGCTTCTCTGCACTCATTTTAGTACGAGTCTTTATAGCTACTTCGAGCATCCCAATACAACTTTGTTGTTACTGAAATATTTAGTTTTTGAATTATTATAGCACATACAATTTAGCGTTAAGATAAAAAACTATAATTTCTCACAGCCAATTAACTATATATTTTATTAAGGTGCTTAAATACTTTTAAAGTTATATTAAGAACTGCATTTTGATGTTGACTGACACCCATTTCAGAAGCAAATAATCTGCTTATATTGTTTGGAATTGAATAAATTTGTGTGGTTTGTCCAGCCATGGGTACCTATTTATTTATTTAATCTCACATCAAAATCAAAAACCCCGTACATATAAATGTGGAAGTTTATACGTTTAGATATTTGAAGTATGGATTTTTGGATATTTAGATGTTTGGATGTTTGCATGTTCGAATGTTTGTTACGCAATCCCAGAAAAACGGCTAGACCGATTTATATGAAATTTTGCACACGGGTAGATAATTATCTGAAATAGCACACATAATTATTTTTATCCCGGAAAAACAAGTTGTTCCCATGGCATTCGTCAAAAACTATATTTAAGTATGAAGCGGGCTACAAGGTACAATTAGTAGTTATATATTTTTCATTTTTTTATCATAAGATAGCAAACAAGCAGATGGGTCTCCTAATAGAAAGAGTCAATCATCGCCTATAGACACCAAAGATGTTAATGGTGCGTTGCTATCTTGTGGCGAGGTCTAATGCCACATGCATAAGTGCATGATCATTATATTAAGGACTAGCTGTTGCCAGCGACTTCGTCCGCGCGGACTTCGTTTATTCCGCACTGCTACTCCCCCGTAGGTGATAGCGTGATAATATGTAGCCCATATGTTGACCCGATCTGTTTGTAATATTCATGCAAAATTTGAAGTAAATCCATGCAGTACTTTTTGAGTTTACCCCGGACATACATACAGACAAACAGACAAACAGACAAACAGACATACAGACAAACAGACAAACAGACATACAGACAAACAGACAAACAGACAAACAGACAAACAGACAAACAGACAAACAGACAAACAGACAAACAGACAAACAGACAAACAGACAAACAGACAAACAGACAAACAGACAAACAGACAAACAGACAAACAGACAAACAGACAAACAGACAAACAGACAAACAGACAAACAGACAAACAGACAAACAGACAAACAGACAAACAGACAAACAGACAAACAGACAAACAGACAAACAGACAAACAGACAAAAATTCTAAAAACTATATTTTTGGGTACGGTATCGACTGTAGATCACGTCCCAAGTATTCTCTTAAAAAAATATTCAATGACAGTTTTGACTTTCCTACGATTTTATTATATGATATATATAATAGAAACATTATCCTTCATCTACAATGAAGGATAATGTTTCCATTTCAACACAAAACAATATACTTTGTAATTAAAATTTTTCCTTTTTAAACATACGTGAGCGAGAAATTTAGAGATAAAATAATTGACTAAATGGCTAATGGCAACTATTTATCAATTTAGTTTAAATAAATTAATTAATTTTTCTTACCATACTATTTTTAGGTTTACTATTTACTACACATAAAGTATTGGCAATAGCGTGAATTACATAATGATGGCTGGTGTGATTAGGAGAGCTCATATCCTCTAATTTTAAAGCTAAGATTAGTTTAATGAATGAAATTAACATTAAACTTCAATATTAAAGTAAATTATTTTTTTAGTACATATTAAATATTAATTAGAACATAAATATTGTTGAAATGGTTTATTATCTACTAAAGCGTTATTAATTTGTCAAAAAATTCACTGTTTATTTTCACAACCTTTATAAATCGTGATATTATAATTTAACATACTTTAAATAACTCGGACCTTGAACGCGATTCTTTACACCATATAGTGTAGATGACAGAAAGGTGATAAATTCGTTGAAGCTTTTACTCGTTGTGCACTAAATCGGGATGTCGGCAGTTGCTGTTGTATTTGTGCGTCCGCTTGGGCATGCAACTGTCTTAATGCAATTTCATTCTACATTGCAATGATATATGTATTGTTATGATCGTATATATAAATGGTAAAAGGGTTAATATATTCATGCTGTTTATCGTTTAATTGACAAACTTAGAATTCATTGTTTTTATCAACTTACTTCCAGAAAAGGAGGAGATACTCAATTCGAATGTTTATATGTTATTTGTATGTTCGGGCATAATTCCGTCATTAGACGTATTTGCAAAATTGTACATTTTTTGTTTAAGAGAGTATATTTTCCATTGGGTTTCATATCAATTTAGTGAAGATTTGCTTGTGGGTTCCAGAAATTTAGGAGTTTCGATTGCAGCTGCTGCAGTTTAACTGCGCTTAAATTATAGCTACTACACATTTAAGAAGAAATTACTGCACGAAAACCTTAAAAGCCATATATTTGCCATGCTTTATGTATAGGAATTAAAAATATTCATGACATAAAATAGATATGTTTTGGTATTTAGACGATTCAATTTTTGACTCACGCGGCAAAAGATATAGTTTTTTTATAGTCAAACTTTTATTCCCCTGTTTCAGAGTGTTAGGAGTTGATTTGAAAAAAAATGAACCTATACCTATTTGAACCCTGGTGTTTAACTACCGCTTTGCCAAATTAAATCGAAATCAGTTTAGTGATTTGGGCATGAAAGAGATATAGGACCCTATTAGAGCCCAATCGCAGAGCCACCAACCGACTTCAGTTATGGATTCTAAACTAGTCTCGAATATACATGAATACACCAAGTTTTTTTTTTTAACAAAATTTGTCTAGCAATTTTAGGAGAGTTTAGTCATATACACATGCATAGAAGAATCATATATGTAAAGATAATTACACATATTATTCTTCTATTATTTAATTAATCTACCTAAATATTACAATATGTTGTACTTTCCATAAGAACTTATTGTAAATGGAATATTTGTAATTTACTTTATCAATAAATATAGTAACAATGACCAAGATACTCAATGCTATGTTTGTATTGTGCAAAATACCACCATCTCCAGAAGTAAATTAGGCAATATAACTACAACAATAATATGCTATTTGCTAGTTAAAACATTATTAATAACGCCATTTGCTAGTTAGGAATAAGTCTAATCTCAATTATATATTTTTGCTATAAGTAGAACTTATAGGAAAAATGTAGCGATGAGGATCACCACCAATCTCCTCGACCAATAAACCACGGAGTCACATCTACTGATTCTGTTTTCTCTGCCTATCTCACAAAGTAACCGGTGGTATGATATTTATTTATTATTTAAGTAGATTAATTACTATTACTAATTAATAGTTAGACATTAGACAAAAGAAATAAATTCATATTATCTGTTCACAACAATAAAGTTACTTTTGTCACCCCTGTTCTGAAGGCAATGTCCTCAGTTAAACGAAGTACAAAACAGCATTGTGATGATTTAACTGGCGCTCTCAACAAGCGAAAATAGCCTTTTCCGACTTGAGCGAGGTTAAACTATTATTATCATTTATCACCGATATATCTTAATCTTACTAGCAAAAAGCAGAGCTTTGTAAGGGCTCGCTAAGTTATATTACCTAGTAATATTCTTAGGGAAGTATTTTTATGCAAATTACATATTTTAATATATCATGGACTTTATTTATCATATTCGCATCAAAAGCGTCATCAATGTTTCCAGGGAGGCGCAGAAAAATAAAACCAAAATAAAAAATAAAATGTTTCTAAGATAATTTTTTTAGTACTTATGTATAAGAGAAATTCTTTAAAATTTTCTTGATTTATTAAAAACACGATTTCTATAATTATCAATGTTATCTACAGAGAACAATTATAAAGGTTATCTATATATTTTACACTATATTTTCTGGTCTACCTATAATATAGAACCTACCTATAATATGTAGCAACTCAAGATCACCACCTATCCCACCACCACCTCGCTCTTGAAGCCTAAGATTAGGCTTCAAGAGATAGAAATCATTTTTTTTATTTATGGTAACTTTCTTGTAAAAGAGTTTTCTAGGAAAAATGAGTTTTAAAAATAGAAGTTGATCCTGTAAAGAAAATTTAATTTAATTAACCTTTAACATTTTTAGAATTAATATTGGACTTACCGCAGGCACGAAGAATTGGCGGTAGAAACTCAGCGAATAAATTTTTCGAATTTTTCCCTCAGAGAAACTCTCGGGGTTCGATTCCCGAGTCAGGCAAATCAAAAATGTGTATTTTCAGTTTGCTGATAAAAACAACCTTGCCCGGGATCGAAAAAGTACCCAGTTGGTAATAGACTGGTCACCTGTCACGTCTGTAATCTGTAAATGGTTGACCTTGCAAGTCATTCCTGAAACTTCCCGCTAAATTAACGTATTTTAAGCTCAAAATAGTAAAAACTATAAGCATACGTTTTTTCAGTATCTAGTAAATATCTATTTTGATAAAAATGGCAGTATATTGACTTTTGAAGAGCTGTATAATTTGGAAACGATGATCGATTTTGATCTTTCAAATGGCATTCAACTCAATTTAAATATTGCTTTAGCTAAAAAATCGGTAGGTTCAAAAATTTCGAAGCAATGTCAAATAACATTTTTTTCAAAAATTTTCGTCATTGATAGATCCCAAACAAATTGACCGATTTTTATCCAATTAACGGTACGTGGCACAGTTTTTAAAGGAGAAAAGATGATAAGATTTTGAAGTCAATCGGTATATTAGCCTGAAATTTATTTAAAAAATATTAAGTAACTTTGCTAAAGAAAACGTAATTTTAATATTTGAAAAGCTGTAACTTTTGAAAATAAGATTCGGTTTTGATTTTTAAAAGGGCATTCGACTTATTTTTTTTTTAATCAAAATATCGTAGAATACCAAAAAATGATTGATTGAAATATTTCGAAGTTATATCGAAAAACACTTTTTTCAAAATTTTCGTCAACGATTACTTCCAAATAAATGAACTGATTTTGAGGCAATTTATGCATTAGACTTAATTTTTTGAGGAATAGAGCTGATTAGTTTTTGTACTCAATCGGTACATTAATCTAGAAGATATTTAAAAAAAATCTGTTTCGCCACAATTTTTTGGGATTTTTCAAAATTTTTCAAAATCTCTTGAGCCCATTTGGTTCAAATTTTCAGGAAGTATAAGTTGAGCGGAATCCAATCGAATGCCATCAAGCTCGTTTCGATCGGTCCAGGCGTTCAAAACTTATGAGTTGTTGACACACACACACACACACACACATACATACAGACATTCTGACATCATCGCAAAAATAGTTGAAAATGGTTCCTTAGAAAACAAAACGTGGACATATGGTGAAAACTACATTTTTGAAAATCGGAGCAAAATCAGTAATCTTCCTATCTACATACGTAATGGGAAAGTTAAAAAGTACAAGTGTTTTAAATTAATAGATTAATTTTGTTTTAAAATGGAGTGAATGAAAATTAATTTAATGAAATAAAACTACCACGCCAAAGCTTAAACCTAAAAGTGCGATATTTTTTCAGTACCACTAAAGCTGTGCCCTTACTATCGTACTATCGTGGCCCAGTGTAGTTTTGTAGCATTTTAACTCGTTGGCTTTATAATAGATGGCGTTAGCAGTAATAAAATGCTAATACAAAATGTATCTTCTATTTTGTTAATGTTTATGAAAAAGCATTTTAATGGTAGATAACATATCTAGACATGAATTTAAACCACCATGTCAAAGCTTAAACCTAAAAGTGCGATACTTTTTCAGTAAAATGTACCACAAAAGTGCATAGAAAGTCGCCTAGTGTACAATACAATACAAGCATGTATATGTAGATTTTTTAAATAAAATATAGTTTCTTTACCATATTGATGGCAAAAGATAACCATCGCATACAGACATCAAAAACATTGTAGTGTGTTAATATAATATTCATGCGTGTAATTCATGGCAGAAATAGATGGTCACATGCGTAAGTTGACTGGAAACCCTGCTTTCAAAACCAGAACACTGAAGCAACAAGCGCTAATGTTACTTAGGCAAGGCGACGACACTGAATCCGGTCGAGTCATCGCATAACTGTATCTCTAATAAAGTAAAAAGTGTATGAAAATTAAAGTACGTTCTATGTATTTTTTTTTGTTTTAACATATTGATGTTTAATCCAATTTAGTCTATAGGCACATATTATAGATGTTATAATTAAAGGCGAGCAATTTGATGATAATAAAATAAAAATACTTGTATACTTGTATATTTTTGGCATTTCAATATTTTTTTTTTATTCATGAAAGTACGGCTCGTTTTATGAATTGGTTTATAATTCATAAGATGGTATAATGTATAATCACACCTGTTATTTTGTATAAGCACGCATGTTATATTGCATTACCCTGACGTATATATTATTATAGATATTAATATGTTACTAAAGTAAGCAGTTATTATCATTATCATTTAAAACCACTATCAGCAATAAATAAGCTATATCTGGGGGATTAGGTCATACACATAACTTAGCAAAGATATTGATGACCATGTAATAGACTTTAATTGGAAAAAAAGTCTCCATATACAATAACAATTTAAATATATATAGCTGAGACAAATTACTTTTAACCTAACTGATATAAAAATAGCGAGGAGTTTCAAAGCAAGCAATGCTAACTCTTTTTATAAATAGTTCGTGTATTCCATTAAGAGAAATATATTTTATATATCTATAATTATTTTAAACATATTTATAAAAATCGCTTATCTAATTTAAGGTAAGCAGGATTTCAACAAAAAAACAGCCCTTAAATATATTGAGTAATCTTATATCTTTACTATCTGGCAGCTCTATACTAGAAATAGCTCTACAAGTTCTCCATAGGATTATTAGTTTATATTAAGCGAGTTAGTACTTAGTACTACTTGAGCCTCTATTTTTGACTTATAGAGTATTCAACAAAAAATATTTATTTAGCGAATGTAAGTTATTGTCTGTGAAAACACTGCTAAATACGCTTGCCAACATTTCATATTTCGACCGCGCTATTTTGAGACAAGCGGCGTTGTGAGTGTCGTTAACGAGGATTTTCGAGTTACGAGGCCATAAACCGCTGTGTCGCCAACATTTGCCTACACAGCCTGCAAGACTTATGAGCTTTAAATGTCGTTTTAATTTAATTTGTAAAGTAAAAAGTAATCAATTTCTTTTATTGATCTTTAACGATCAATTTTATTTGAATTGTTAATTCAGACTCATAATTTAGTTGAATGTATTTAAATTCTATTACTATTTATAAATATCTAAGTTTGTGTGTACTTTAGTCTTCGAGCTGAAAGTGCTTAATGGATTTAGATAATTATTGGTATTAGTGTAATTTATGTACGAACTTAATATGTATTTAGATTTGAAAAAACAATTGGCACTGAAAAAGTATTTAATTATTTTTTTAAATATAAATAATTTAAATATATAATAAAATAAATACATTGAAAATTTAGGTTTGACATTCGACAATTGTAAGTTTAGGTGTAACGTAATTGTAAGTTTAGGTGTAAGGTGTAGTTTTAATGTTGCACGCCGCGGCGCCGCGGCGCGGCTGTGCATTTTTATCGGTTGAAAGAATATGTATGGCTCAACCAATTAATCACACTCAGTATTAAACTCATACACCAATTTGATATAAAAAGTATATAATTATGAAGAAAAACCTTAATTCTTTAAATTCTTTCTAAAAAATCTATTGAAAAAAAATATTTGTTGGCCGTCAGTTGATTATTTCATGTCTATAAACACGAAATAGTTTAATTGGCTTTATGAATTCACTTTATTTTATTATCAATATTATCTAATCCACTCAGAATAGATCCCTATTGAAAATCACATCACTAGGGTCTGTTTTTATTTTATAATAAATAATTTAAAGAAAAGAAAACGTTGCGGCGTGCACTTTCGGATATTTTAAATTTTTATTAGTAACATCAGCTCCATGCTTGATAGATAATGTGCACTTTAAATATGACTCTCTATGTTTTGATAGTTTACTCTCTTTTCCATAGAATAACAATCGAGTAAGATGTTTCTTCGGATTGAAAGAGATAACCATCGTCTATTGACACCAGTGATGTTTATGATATGTTGTTATCAATGTGGTGGGTAATGCCACATGCGTAAGTTTACTGATTACAATGTTCCCCAAACCAAAGCACGACTTTGACATTTGCGGCGTTATTGCGGCAAAATTAGGAAAAGTGTTTCACTACCAAACCCGGCCAGAAAAAAGTAATTTTATGATGTTTGATGATGGTTAGACACGCTAGATTTAAACAATAACTAGGTAGACATTAAAGCGTGTACACCGATTTACATTTTTCAGGTAAGTACTTTGTAACATTCTTTAACATTCAATAAAACACTTACTTACTTAACACTTACTGGCAACATTGGCCAGCCTTAACATTAATGTATATACTCGTAGGTTTTATATAATTTATAATGCCATACACTAATATAAACCACATACGGAACATTCGTATATTTAAATACCTAGGCGTATGAACTCCATTATGTAAAAACCAGAGCTTGTTTACCGGGTTTTTTCATACCTGAATCAGAAGTGCATAAAAAATATCTTCACGTCCATATCTCTGAATAGGTAGACAAAGGTACAACATATGCACCCACAATTAGCTAAAAATACTTAAGTCCCAAAATGTATGGGCGGCCAGCCTATCGCCAACCGGGCACTTTTCTAATCCCGGGCAACGTTGTTTTTAACAGAAATCTGAAAAAAAAACCACATTTTTTTATAATATTAAAAGAACCCGGGACCTCGTGTAGTCAATGTCAACTTCGGACCATAGATTAAAACCTTTCGGACCATAGGTGCATAAATGCTATAATAAATTATATTAAGGTTTGGCTCCGTCTTAATTTCAAAACTACCGGTTTCCTTATGGAGCAAAATTATGAAGGCATTGAATGAATAAACTGATTTATAAAGTTTTTTTATTCTTTATTATATTATTCACCACTCCTAATATTTTCCTGAATTGTGCGGAACTTGTGAAATATAGTTTTGGCTTAAACCAGTTCATTTAGTTTTATAGAACGCTTTCATCTCAAATAAGTACTGAGCGAAATCTTTTATACAATCCACTATAATCCTATGTTAATCGACATCTTAAACCGGGTTTTTTAATCTATACATATAATAAAATCGTAGGAAAGTCAAAACTGTACATTGGATATTTTTTTAAAAGAATACATGGGGCGTGATCTACAATCGATATAGAAGCCAAAAATATATTTTTTAGAATTTTTGTCTGTTTGTCTGTTTGTCTGTATGTATGTCCGGGGTAAACTCAAAAAGTACTGCATGGATTTACTTCAAATTTTGCATCAATATTACTAACAGGTCGGGTCAACATATAGGCTACATATTATCACGCTATCACCTACGTGGGAGAAGCAGTGCGGCGTAAACGAAGTCCGCGCAGACGAAGTCGCTGGCAACAGCTAGTCTCAAATAAAATGAAAGTTTGTTGATCATGGTAACTATATAGAGTTGACTGGAATAAACAACATACACGTCATTGGTAAACGGAATAACTTGATGTGTATCTTAATAAGTAGTAGGTGTGTAAACAAATCAGGCACACGTTTAGTCCCAACTAAAACCCCGGACATTTCTTTTTGAGGATAATAAATTTTACTTCCATGTTGGTCCAGGTTCCTTTGAAGAATAGACCAACTGCCGTTCTACTAGGCAGGTCGTAAAAGGCGACTAACTGGCTATACGTGTCACCAACATGGTAAATACTGGGTGATAAAATTCTGCAACGTCTCGCCCGAGTATTTGGTAAAACCGCCTTACCTATTGGTGCCGCGATTATGTCAATACTTTTCATTTTCATGTTCCGGTTTGGAGAGTAAGATAGCCGGTAAACTTATGGATGTGCCATCCCGCCACACGGATAGTAACACAACATTAACATCGTTGATGTCTATAGGCGATCGTTCCTCTTTCCATCACAAGCGCCATCTGCTTGTTTTTTATTCTATGATTGAAAAGAAATCCACACTCCCATGTTAATGTTAATATAAATCTATATTAATATTATAAATGCGAAAATTTGAATGTTTGAATATTTGGATGGATGGATGGATTGATGTTTGTTACTCAATCACGCAAAAACTACTAAACGGATTTAAATGAAATTTGGTACACAGGTAGATTATGACCTGGAATAGCACATAGGCTACATTGAATCCCGGCAAAATTAGGTGATCCCGCTGGATTCACCAAAAACTGTTATAAGGCAGCGGGCTGTACGGTGCAGCTAGTAATAAAAATTCAAAAGCGAAAATCCATCTATTTTTCTTTCTGTTAAAATTTTAGGCTTATACCTACCGCTCAAACGATTTTGATTAAATTTGACAAGGAGATCCGGGATCAAAGATAGACTAATTTTCTTTAAAAATCAAAATTTAAAGGAACGAAAGTTTTTATGAAAGATTATATTTATGTCATGTTATTATATGTACTCGTGGGAAAAGTCGTTTGCAGGCAGTAGTAGCAGGCAACTAACACAAATATGTAAATGCTGCGTTGCCATCCGTGTTAACATGTAAAATCCATATGCATAAGTTTTCTACTGGCCTTAACCTCCAAACCGAAATACGATAGTGACTATGGTAGTAGTCGTTCTATGACATGATTCGTTGCTGCCCTTATGGGGTCTTCATGCGACATGCATAACTAACAAAACATAAGTTTACCAGCTACATTTTTTCCAAGCTGGAACAGGACAGTGACAAGCACTGCCATTATTACGGCAGGAATATAAGGAAAGGAAGGAAATGCAGAACTCTACCACTCGCTACGATAGTTATAGTGACTCGCATAGCCAATCGTTCTCCTCTTACCTAACTGCCTGGCAGTAGGTACGGCAGATGGTCTATTCTTCAAAAGGAGCCCCTTTTGATATGGGTACATGTCTACTATTTATAAATAAATAAATATTCCTTGACAAATTACACGAATTGATCTAACCCCAAACTAAGCAAATTATTTGCTTGTGATATGGGTGTTAGCCGACGATATTAATATGTGAAATACAAAAATAGATACCGAAATATATATAATAAACATCTCAACCCAGAAATACAAACATCTATTCTCATAACACAAATGTTTGTCCCTGTCAGAGATTGAACAGGGTCACTAACCACTTGACCAACGGGACGGTAATTTATAAAGCCTATCATATCATACAACAGATAGTTAAAGAAAATAATACTAATAATTAAATTGCAAAAAAAGTATTTAAATGACCAAAACATAGCAAAAAATTAATAATAAAATATCTAGGTATATATCTACCTACTGTTAAAAAAATGTTTTATATAAATATCCACTAATATGTAACTTCACGTGCACAGTAGGTAGAACTATTTAATATTTTTTAGTGTCTACAAACCACTGTCCAGAAGCTAAGCAAGTAATTTCATAAATAACGCCTTAGCTTCACTGAGCACTCGTATAATTCACAATCAGACCCTTAATATTCCAATCTGAAGGGGCGACATTAATCAAGCGCTATATGGAACGAGTTCCACATAAAAGGTGAGCAGGTTTATACAATGTTAAATAAAATAATAAATAAGCAAGAACATTCTGTGAGATTTATTTCGGAGAAAAAAACGAGGTAAGAGCGAGGCCTTGTCGACGTTTGTTTATAGTCGTCCGGTGTCGCCTTACGATATACGCCTTTAATTAATGTTGCACCGCTCTTTTTCGAGATATATTATGTTAGCGGCATCTTCCTTTTAACTTGTCCATTTTTGTTTCGTGATTAGAAATAAATAACTAATGTGCTTTGTTAGGTTTTAATTTAACAGAATCATCATTATTTACGCCATATTATTTACGTACCTGATAAAATTATATTAATTAATCATTATCTAGTTTAGATAATAAATTTTAATTGGTATAGTCTAGGGAATAAATTGTGAGATTGTAGGTGCTTTTTAAACACATAACTTTAACACTAATATATATAGTTTGGTTGAATAGGTACATGAATTTAAAAATTATTCAAATAGTTTGGTTCAAGTTTACCTAAAAGAATATCAATGTATGTATGCACGTTTAATTTAGGCATTTAAGGTAATTTAAATTTAATTTATTATGGAAATTACTTCAAAAGAAGAAAATATTTTTAATTCTAAATTCGTTGTTAAACCAGTACAACAAAAAATAGGGATAGGTACCTCAATATCAATAATTACGTAAAATTATGGAAGCTTTAAAAAATTGATAAGTATACTTATTATAAATAGTAAGTAGGTACAAGTACTTACCCTATATTCTAAAAACACACTATCAGACTTATTTTTTAACAGCGATAATAATTTTCTCATATAAATTTTATTGTTTTTTTCTTAATAATTGAATTATTTTTAGTTTTGTTTTATAATTTTTTTATTAATTCTATAAAATCAAAGTTTCCCTCGATCAATAAAATAAATGGACTATGCTGTGGTCAAATGTTAATTAGGTACTTACTGTATGTTGTTTCAAGACTTAGCAGGTTGAATGTAAAATTTTATTGCTTCCACAGTTATTGTCATTCAACTTTTATATTGGTTCGCTGTAGATTTTATAACAGTTAAGATACTGTTATTAGTGATTAATTGTTTTTTTTTTATTAATTAAGATGATGTCTTTTTCTATCACCTAATAGTATATTTCCTTGCAATTTGTGACACAATACTATTTTTTATAAAATACAATGTTTTTATGAAAATATATATAGAAGAAGGCCTAGTTCGCAATAGGTTATCTGTAGAATATCTAAAAATCAGTTAAGGGAAAATGATGAAATAAAAAAGGACAGGTATAACATACATCGATGATTCGATAACTACGATACAAGGATGAATAATGGAACCCAGCTGACGGGAGGTGCCTTCGTTCGTTGTCATGGCGACTACACGAAGGGTGGCCAACCTGCCTTGCTAACGCATTTGAGCGCAGACAATAAAAGGGATTATCTCTCTCATGCAATATGCAAATTTAGACTCTATGCTGTAAATAGGAAGAATTAAATTAAAATATAAAATTTTGTGATTTCAAGTCTTTTTAGTAAATTACGTGATTAAAATACTTGTATTGTATTTCGGGATCCATCTTTGCTTTCTAAATTTAGAATAGCTGTCTCTATCTTTTTCTCACTAGCCGTCCATTAGGATTTAATGTACAGCAACTATAGAAAATACTGTAGGTATTTGATTATAAAACAAATATTTGTATTTTTTTTCATTTAACAACTATTTAATATATCTATATCAATAAATATTTAAAAACATAGTTCGTGATATCAAAACAGGCTCATTATTTTATCTATGTACTACCTACTTATGAGAAGTGCAAACGCTTAACTCATTCAATATTACCTCTATGAAGTGAACTAATTTTAATAAAAGAATATGTATCGAAATTTTAAATTAGGCATAACTCAGAAATGTAAGTAGAAAATCAGTAGGTAACTTGTGTGACTACTTTAAAAAACTTAAGGAACTTAATTGGCAATCTTAGAATATTCCAAATTTCAATTAAGTTCTTTAAGTTTCAATAAAACTATTCTTCCTATTTAAAGATCTAAAATCACATTTTTGGATAAATATATTTTATACGTTTTTATTTAATTATACAGTCTATTTAATTCTTAAAATTTCAACGTTATTTAATTTATATAAGATGTTTTCAGAATTACCGCGAACACCAATATTTCGAAGCATATTTAACTGTTATAAATAAAATGCTGTGGTTCGAAACCTTTTTAATACATAATAATATACTATAAGTATAGGTAGGTGCTTACGTAATAATACATCTACGGATACAAAATACTTGGAGAATAAATGTAGAAGTATTTTTTGTCCACAGACATTATAATTTTTACTTATTAGGTACCTTGATTAAACTTTTTAATAAAAATTGTAATTTAGCAAAAATTCAAAAATTCAAAAGTCAGCTAGTTTTTAAATAAAATGCATCCAGATGGAAAAAGAAACCGGTGCCTGAATACAGCAAAGATGTTAACGGTATGTACGTTGCTATCCGTGTGGCAAGATGGCAATGTTAAATGCATAAGTCTACCGGCTACCTTACCCTCTAAACCGGAACACGACAATGACAAGCAATGACAATATTGCGGTAGGAATAGGCAAGGTGCCACCATCTTACCATCGGGCGAGATCGTGGTCAAACGCTTTACTACCAATATAGAAAAAGGTGGGGTACCAAACGCCTGGGCGAAATAATGCGGAATCTACTACCTAATATTCGCGATGGTAGTAACATGTAAAGCCAATCAGTCGCCGCTTACGACCTGCCTGGCAAAACGATAGTTGGTCTCTTCTTCAAAGAAGCCCAGACCAACCCGGGAAAATTTCTATTTTGACGATAACCATATTTTTTATATTATAAGGTTCAACAAAGCTTTGTCTGAGAGGATAAGATTATCGTTTCGTTTGCTCGGCCTCCAAATAAAACAACAAATTATCACATTAATTTCGTGTATCAGACTCCAAAAAATATAAGCTGTATCTACAGCTTATATTTTTTGGAGTCTTATGTTTTTTTGGAGTTTTATATATTAAAAACTTGAGTAGGCATCAAAAACAAGGCATTTTTGTTGTCAGTTTAATTGGTTTTTGTATAATAGTTTTGAGCTGTTTTTCTTCAACTATTTTATCTCTTTCACATTCACACGTTTTTAGAAATCTGTAATATCAATAACAAGAGTATTTATAGAAGTGGCCGATACTTGCTAGCATATATGTAAATATATAAGGGGGAATACGAAAGGGTCCGGATCCTTAACGAATATATATATGTGTTCACGAAACAGGTATCTACAATTTGGATCCGGTATAGGATTTATCACACTAGTAAAAAGTTCTAGTAAAACTAGTTATTACATACATATTATATTCATGCCTGATCCCTCACGGAACAGGCAGAGAGAATCAGCCAGAGATTTTTTGAAACTTTTATTCCTATTTATATTTATTTAAAGGATATAAAACTTTAAAAAAAACTAAACTATAGCTATTGTTAACAAAGCTATAACTACGCTCATGCCTACTAATACAATTGCGCCATGGTAGTTGGTAAAATATTTAATATGATTTTTATGATATATGTACCTAAAGCTTATATTTTTAACGGCAACCACCAAAAGTTTATTCTACGCTGCATAAACAGTTGTAAAGCTACTGAACCTATCACCTTCGTTATTATACAAACGTAAAGTTTAAAGATTTTGCTTTAAATACTTGTATTATGGCGCAACCGTAGAAGTTAAACTATGCGGGTGGCTTGGGATGTAGTTGCGCAAACTTGAGTGTACAGAAACTACATTTAACCAGCTCTTAGTCCTAATATAGTCTCAAATTTAAAATAAAAACATTTTCTATTCCATAACCGTGAATGATTTAAACATTTATCTTTTCTTAAAAAATATATAAAAATAAACAACCCATACACATGCAATAAACTCGTATCTTTTATAATTAAAGTTCATAACTAACTCTAACTTTAATTTTAGAACACATAAATTAACATGTCTAAAAAATGCCGTACAATAAATTAGTGTAGGTAATTATAAGTATTTTTAAGTTTACTATAAAACCTATTACATTAAAATAGTATTTATGTATATACTTAAACATGTCTAGTTTTATGTACTTTCTAAAATGCAAGTTACATTTATTCAATAGCAGCGTGACATATAAAGCCCAAATAATTGTTAATATTTAAATAATAAGTTTGTAGAACAAATACATGAATAAATTGATATATGAGTATAATAATTACAACCTACTCTAATTTGCGGCATTCAGCAGGCCGCTGCATGGTCACAGTCTTTTAGGAATTCCACGAGAACATTGCTTATATAAAATCAAGACACAGTACCAAATTTAATCAATTTTCTTTCAACTATTTTTGCGTGATTGAGAAGGTACATACATAGCTAAGGCCAAAACGTACCAACTGAAGCGTTTTTAATGTAATTCCAAATGAACAAACTGAAGATTTTCAGTGATGTACACTCAGTACACTCGGGGATAAAAAATACTGATACATAATGGAGAAAGTTGTAAAATAAAACAAAACCTTACGATCAATACCGACAACTTTTCGAACATTTTACTTTATTTATCTAATTACATAGCGAAAGTATAAATAGATAGGTGATCCAAGAGTGAAAGAAAGTAAAATTTGATACTCGTTTCTCCATCTAACCTGTACATATAAACAGGTGTACCATATGTATGCGTTTTCTCTATTATTGACAGGATATTTTCACTTACATACACGCGTATGGTTCTATCTGTAAATGAATATTATATTTGTAACTAATGATTACTTAGAAGAATAAATTCTGATATGTCTGACTTCGCAGAAAATTTAAACTGATTAAAGTTGTAGTTGTGTGAATTAATCAACTTGACATATTTAATCGTAGGTATATAAATTAAAAAGGTGAGGCCCTGCGCCGTCCATATCGGACATTCCAAGCACGCCGTCGGTCCTCTATCGCGTACAAGAAAAGAAGCTTATTTATCTTACCTTATTTATCGTCTGACTCAAAAACCAGTCTGGAACTCGATCGATCGACACACCATCTATAGTCTACACAATACCTATACGGCAGGCTTTAAAATCTAATTTGTTTATTTGAATAAATTGTTTTAATTGTTGAAACCATACAATTTCTATTTATATTTATATCTAAAATGAAGTTTTGAATAATTAATTATTATTGTGTCAGTATCTAAAGTTACAACATGAAGTGGTTTTGAGACGGTTACGGTAGTAAATTAAGTTATTCTCTTAGTTTATGTTTACCGGTTTACCAAGTAAAGATTGCCTAAGATTAAAGGCAACATGTTTAGCTACTTTAAAATATCAAACAACACTTTTTACGCTTTATTATTTCATTTTTAAAGGGTTAACTTTCACAATTTCTTAGAAAGCCCATAAGGAATAATACAATACGCTACCTTAAAAGCATTAGAAAGTTGCACAACCCTTGCACGACGGGAGGTTATAACGTTTGTTATTGAGGATTTAGTTTTTTGTTAACTGATAATAATACTAGTGGTCCTAACCCTTTCCGTTATTTATTAAAAGTTAGCTAGTTTTTTGTGATTTATAGGCAAGTAAGTGAAATAGGATGCTATAATTATATAATCTCATTTTATCTGACGTGTCATGATGTTTAGGAATCGGTCTCAGTAGCAAATAACTCTAAAATTAACTTTACAACTGTAATAAAATATTAATGGGCTATTAAAATCTAGAATGGTATAAAAGTGAAATTTAATGGCTTGGTGGAAGCACTGCGTTGCGAACACAACGCGGGAAACCGTCTGTTAATATGTGTGCAATAAATTGATTCAATATTACTTAAGTTATTCGCGCTTAAGTTATTGTTATTGTGATAAATTTTATAAATACGTATTAAATGTTGTTTTTTCTTTTTTCCAGGACCTAATGGCTGTCCAAGGCGGCGAGGAAGACAGACATACACAAGGTTCCAAACATTAGAACTAGAAAAGGAATTCCATTTTAACCATTATTTAACACGCCGGCGCAGGATAGAAATAGCACACGCGCTATGCCTCACAGAGAGACAAATTAAAATATGGTTTCAAAACCGACGTATGAAATTAAAGAAAGAATTACGTGCGGTAAAAGAAATAAACGAACAAGCCCGTAGAGAAAGAGAGGAACAAGATAGAATGAAACAACAACAACAAGAGAAGCAAGCCAAGTTAGAGAGCCAGCACCACGGCCACCACGTAACTCACCACCACGATCCCATGAAGATGCCCATAGACAAGGGCTCCAGTGATCTTCTAAAAGTGAACAAAGTGCCGACGTAAGGCGCTTGCAATCATGTAGTAAATCCTGACTGATACTGTATCTATAGTGTGAATACATGAAAGGAAGTGTTACGTCCATAAGGACCTGCGGGCTGCGTTAGTCGACTCGTATCCACTAGTTTTTATATTTTGCGGCTGATTTTGTAGGAGTATTACCTCGTTATTGAGGTGATCAGTGACATTTTGTTGTTTTAATGTTCCTTAGTGCGAGTGACTTGCCTCGGTGTCGTTCGCTCGTGGACAGGCTGGTGAAGTGCTTTAAGCATTTATTTTGTTGCCATAACCACGTCTTGTATTGCAATAATATTTTACTAAAATTTTACAAAAATGCATTGAATTTACAAGCCCGATAGAATTCGGTATTGTTAGTTATAGAACTTTAGTCTGTGAATCTCATAGTATTTATTACTGCTACTTACTTTAATACTTTATGTTATATTTTTATTGATAGATATATTATGTACATTATGATGTATATTTTATTATTTGTCCACTATTAGTGGGCCGGTTATCACTTCAGGGTCACATTTTATGATTATGAAAATTGTTGTATTTTGTCAGTTGAATTCAAAAAAGTTACTTTTATGTTATTTTTAACATTGTGATTTGGTTCTATAGGTCCATAAAATGTTATGCTTTGAATATTTTTTTGAGTAGCGTAATGTTATCCACAATCATATAGTTAATTACTATGACGTACATAACTATTCCAATAAGAACGTTTAACGTATTTAGAGTAAACAAAATACGTATTACAAGTACAATCGCGATAGAATTGTAACTAATGTTGTGTTTGAAATCGTTCTTTTGAAATAAATTAAATATTTTTGATGTAAACTCGTAATTAAATAAATACGACTAGTTATTTGAATCAAACTTCGAACAAATTCACTATGTCCACGTACTTCAAGTCATCAGATGTTCAAAATTATATACGTAACAATACATATAATAAACGATAATGCGACTAAAGTAAATTTTACATGTAATTTTAAAGTTGACTAGAATAAGTGTAATATAAAAATAGATAATACGTAAGTCTTTGTATGAAAACCAGTCCAGGTTAATGTAATATTATTTTGCCTGATAGTAAATGACATCTCAAAACAAGATTTAGCTAGTGTGATGCTACGTGAAATTCGCTTTTTTCTCTTTAAGCAAATATATTCAAATATGAATGAAATATTAGTCATTTTGATATGGGAAAATTATTCGTCAATTTATTTTTGGCCGATTAGGTACACGTTTTTTCTATTATATCTTGTACCTTGCAGTGTATGAAATAGTGATACCGTTTGAAAACACAAAAATGCTTCTATATCCGTATTGTGCCAAATTATGTCTACTAATCGAATAAATTAGTAAGAAATTTGCTTAATCACACGCCCACTAGTATTTTTTGTTTCTAACAAAATTAAATTTTAGGTATATATTTATTTATTAGTCTTAGCAGAACAAAAATTAGGATTCTAAAATTTAGTGTCGATAGTCACCATTATACGTAAATTAATGTCAGGGTAGATTTAAAGATGGTTTTAATAAATGTGTATTTAATAAATCGCTTAGTTTTGATAAATATCATGCAATTGGTATCTGTCCACTCAGCTACTAGTACTCGAAAAATAAAAAAATGTACCAAACATTTGAAATTGAAATAAGCACATTAAGTCCTGAATAAATATAAGAATTATCAATTGTTCTTAAAATTATTTTATTTATTCTCAGTACCTATTTACTAATATTTAAAAGCAATACTTAGTCTAATCTAAGGTAAGTTTGGACAAAATAATTAAATTTTCACTCGTTTAAAGATTGAATTTTGTTTCATTATTATATCTTAAAATATTAAAATAAAAAGCTTGATACAAAACATAACTGAATATATTACGTTTTATTTAAAACTTTAGGAATCATTTTTATACCTAACTAATTCAGATTAATTATGGAAATAGTAAACTTAATTGTTTTGAGGGCATTACATGTTTATTGTTTAGTAAATTAAATAAATAATAAGAATGTCGTAATAAGTCTAAATAGATGCCGTTCTTCTAAAGATCAAAATCAAACAAAATGTACTTAACAAATTCGGTATGTATAGGCTTTACAAAATAATGATAATGCATAGCTGTTAATATATTAGACACTAATAAATTTAAAAGTAAAAATCTGGCAGAGTATTTGATTGAAGCGCTTAAATTACTTATTAGTATTGTTCGTGATGTGATTGGCGGAAATAAAAACTGGTAAATTTTTGGGAAAAGAAAACGTACACACTGAAATAGGTATTGGAATATTACAACGCAATGTGTGTATACGAACAATAATTGAATTATTAGTTTTTTTACAACAAATTGTGAATATCGTAACCAGTTGTGATTTTTTGATTTATTATTGTTGTTTCGTTACTTTCATGGGTGTGTGCAAATTTAAAACCACTTATTCTGTCTTAAACCAATTTAATACACAAAGTTAAATATTTGTATACAAAACACAAGACAGAGTATTTATTTTAGGTTACATCTAATTTTGTATTTATTATCATCATCATCATCTAAGCTTAAATTTTTAAATCTATTAAATTTAGTAGTTTTAAAGACAACAATTTTGTGATTCGTAATTGGAAATATTTATTATAATACTATTTTATAGATTGGATTAAGACAGAGTTAACCTTTTTTATTGTCTTTATTAAAATATTGTTAGTCGATTCCTAATTAAGTTCCATTTCCAACAATAGGTAAAACTTGTAGTGTGTAATGATGTTTGTATGTATGCACGTCTGATGATTTATGGCAGGTTCTCTTTATTGTTTCTGCATCGTAAAGAACTGTAGATAATTCACATGGAACAATGAGCAATTTGCTAAATAGATTATATACGACCTCCATCCGTAATGCTGTCTTGCCATATTGCTAGCGTGTCTTAGTCTGGTGGTATTATTATAACACTTTCTTACTTCATTTTAATAATTATTTTACTACTTACATACGTCCGGATATTTATTTCGTTTTAATTTTTATATAATATTTATTTTATAAACAAAAAGATTTTCTAGAAACGATTCCATAGGAAATATTTATGTTGCTTTAGATGTGTTACAAAAACATTGTTTATATTTACATTCTTTATTTTATTAACTATTAATTTTAAATAACAAGACTTCCGTACTATAAGGTTACGTCTTCATAAATAATCGTTCAATTTTTGTCTTAATGTAGCTATGTATGTATGTACCTATATCTATATTTTTGAGAATAGTAATTAAAATGTTTTAAAACGTAAGTGTCTGTAAATAATTGTGAAAGTTTTATGTGGCGCATTATTTTTTGTTCATATTTTTGTTTCATGTTATGTATTTATATAATGAAATGTTTCGTATTAGTTTAATTAGACCACAATTGCATTGATAACCCTTTGTAGGGGGCATTATTTTACATTACATTCAGCATTTTTGGCGAAATCCAACATTTAACTACTTGAAAGTGTTCTTACAGCTGTTGTGGTCTATGAAAAAACAATACGTTTCAACGTGACTGTGTCGTGTTTAAATAAGCAAATAGTTGGGTGATTGTATATTGAGCCCGCATTCAATATTGTAATATTAATTTCAAAAATTCAAGAGAATAAAGAGTTAATAAAACAATGGTTATTTAATTTTACAAACCTAAATATGATCAGTACTTAGTGAATTTGATATTGAAAATTATTGAATCTTTACATTTTGGTAAATATTAGTCATGCACTTCATAAAGAAAAATCTAATATACCTACATTCTTACATTTTATTAGGTATAAAATTATAGTTTACTAGCTGACCCGGCAAACGTTATTCTGCCTTTTTAATTACTTTCATTTTTTTCTGTATTTTCTCACCTTTTAAACCTTCCCTGGACTTCAACAATTAATTCATAATTATTAGCCAAATCTGTTCAGCCGTTCTCGAGTTTTAGCGAGACTAACGAACAGCAATTGATTTATATATATATATATATATATATATATATATATATATATATATAAATTTATATTTTTACTCTTCTAATTTTTAAATTGAAGTTTTGGAAAATGAAAAAGAAAAATACTTTTCAAATTACAAAGCATTAATTCGCATTTGAATTAGGTGTCGTTTTAAATTTCATCAAGCCGGTCCCCTTTTGCAATAGATAAGCAAAGTGAATTGAGGGTCAATAAATGCTCAGGATTTATACTTCAGGATAAATCGTACTAGCCTACTTACGCTTTGCTAGTTATTTGTGATAACCTGTAGCAACAGCTTTCGAGCTTTTCTGTCGTACGCTATTTTTACACAACACCGCTGAACTATGAATACCACTGAGAATATTCTAAGTAAAAAAAACGAACTATAACCAAGGGGTATATGATCATAGACACAGTTACTCTATTTACAATCAATATTTTTATAATAATTACATATTATTCATCATGCAAAATCCAAGCAACGTCATCCTTCTCAGTTACTTATGTTAGACAAAATTTAATTTGGTGTTAAAGAAGAATAGTAAATATGACCACTATTTGAACACGTTGTGTTATTTTCCTATAATATTTTTCAACTCTTCTATCTGTATCTGTACTAATTTTGAAGTTCTGAAAGTGGTCAATGTTTATCAAAAGTTTTTCTATACTAGTATATAAGTTGGTCTACCTATGCCTATCGCAGTTACCATGTAAATGTATTGTGATAAAATTTAGGTTTTTTTAGATGCTATATTATATCATATCATCGTGGGTTGCTCCATCTGGCTGAATAGCATATATTTTTCGAGTTTAACATTTGTTAATGAGACATTCCACATTGTTTTTTGGTTTATTTTTTTTTTATAATTTAGGTACAAAATACTGGGAAAATCAAATAAAAATTATCACTTATTTAAAGTTATTTTGCATCAATAAAAAAATGTTAGATTAATAAAGTGAGCTTAAAGTCATTAAAGGCAAACATGACTTTTTTATACGGTAATAAAATATAACAAAGTACTAAACAATAATAAAAATAACTTGTATAATAAATAGAGATAAATATTTTTTTATTAAATTTTTAAACTTTCGCACTTAAATAAATCAAATTTATTAGTATATTTTACCTGTACATTTAGAATTATTTTTATAAAAATTTCAGCATTCAATGGACTCAAATAATACAGTGGCCACTACCGGTACTTCCACTCTACATTATCTAACATGCGTGTATAACAGTGAGTAACAAAAACACTGTCCGATCCAAAAAGAGGATATAGATAGGTCGATGAAATTGTCATAACAAATAACGAAATGGTTCTACTAGTAAAAATAAAAACATTTTTGTATTTCCATATTCTCGTATTTACCCTTTGATTTTGCTAAAATTTAGGGAATATTTAAAACTGGACAACACTCCGTCGACTCAGTGGGCGCGGCCTCCTTTGTCTTTGTCTGTCAACATTTTTTTTCCAGCATTTTGTACGGCCATAGTAATATACGAAGATAAGATAAAATATTATTTATTTACCAAAATAAGGTATATATGATATAGATGGTCAGATACAATGCAACAGGATCAAACTTTTTCTACTCATTGAGTGTGCTGTTAATACATGTAATGTCTAATATTTACACGAACAGCTAGTATTAAAAATTAGAAATATTACCTAATATTAATTTTTAAATAATAAAGAAAATTTTAATTGTAGTAATAAAAAACATCTGTACCAAAACATTAATACATTACAATAACAAAGTTCCAATCTGTATATACGTCAATAAATATCTATAAGTTAATAACTATAACTAATTTCGTTGTAATTAAATAACAGTAAACGAAATATCATTTAAGTCTAATTATTGTAATTGGCGAAAATTTATCAATCTATATCTCCAAAATAATAGCATATTATATATGATCGTATTAGGCTACCAAACAATTTATTTGCGGATTGGACAGGATTTTTTATACACTGTATAAACATGTGAAAAAACATAAACGAATTCAAGTATTTTACTAAGTTAATAAAAATGTAATGGATAGATTAAACAAATAACACCAAAAATGACACAAACTTAATTAAAACGAAGATAGAAAATGTTCGCAATACGCTTCTTCAATGTCACCTTACAATGTATTTGCCTTATAAAAAAAGATGTAAATCCTTCCACAAACTCGATATTTGCAAATGAATTAAAATTAAAACCGGATCGATGTTACAAAATGACCAGAGTAAAAGAAATGATAGAACGCCAGTGAAAATAATATTATGTATCTGGAAGAAACTGAAAGTTGCACTTTAATTAAGAAGGTGAATGTTTATAGAACATCCGCATTTTCCAGATAATTGGAATAGAAAGCAGATATTTGCGCTAATGGTTAATGTGATCAATTTAACAAATACAAAAAAATAGCATCGTTAAAGAGTTAGTTTAATGTATTATGTTGATTCAGCAGTTGCAGTTGTCATTAGTGATCGGTAAGATAAAAGATTGCATCTGGATAACTTTGGTTTTATATGGTATATAATCAAATAAGTGAGCTAAGAGAACCTATACCTGTGCGTTAAATTTTTCAACGTTTAGTGTAGTAATTTTTACTAAACGTGAAAGTATTCTGCAAATATTTTGTACGATGTATAAAATAAAATTTCTCCTCCGACAAAAGACTATCACCGTCGACAAAGACAAAATGTGAGATACAAAAATTATGTATTGAATACATATTTAATCTGAGTGGCGTTCTCTGTACTGTACTTGTAAGATATTCATCAAGATAATTTGTACAAGTGAGATAGTGCATGACCAAATAATAATAACAATGTCAATCAAATATATTCTAGCCTATTGATTGAGCACATGATTTCAATTTATTATTTTCTATTTTTCCCACACGTAATAAGCTGGCATATACCTACGCCTGTTTTAAAAAGGCGGTAGGTACCTATTAATTCTCTTTGCATGTTTTTGCACGCCTCCGCGTAAGCGAGAGGTTGTGCTTTTACTCTCGACATGCCGCTCTGTGTCGACTTTTTTCAATAGCTCATAAAAATAATTTAGCTATTAAATAATAATTTCAAGACATCTTAATTTTTCCCTGAGCACGCTGAGTTCATAATTCAGTGATCATCAAGAGTATGACTAAATAGAAGTTACGATGGTGTGAACGATAGGTGGGCTCATGCCTATACTCCAAACTAAATTTTCGAAAAAAAATTGATTGAAGATGAGATTTGAATGCTTAATGCAGAGATGATTATTAAAAGCAAAAATAGCAAATGTAGATATGTCTTTTTCTTTTAAGAAGATATAGACACCTAAAGTATAATTTAAACTAATATTATAAAAAGGAAAGTTTTGACTTTTCGTTTCTTTATTATGATTTAACTCAAAAATTACTCGATCGGTTTTAAAAATTCTTTAAATTTTAGAAAGCTACACTATCCAGTAGTGACATAGGATACTTTTTATTTGACTGAACAAAAGAAAAACTTTAAAAACAACAAATCAAATTATCGACACGCAAGGACTGAACTTGCGACCGTCTCCCTAAAGCCGGGACGCTCCACCACTGAGCTAGTGTTGACAGGCTTGACGTGGCGAAATTCTTCTTTGTTATATGATCGATTACATCGATTGTACTGATCGCTAGGTATACATACGTTTAACAGTTAAATAGATTCATCGTTATAGATGAAATTCACATTATTAGTTTTGATCAGTAAGTACTTTCGTAATTCTAATCGTTTTTGTGTTATACATCTCCTTTACATTTTAAAATTTTTTTCATGCGATCGAACCATTTTTTAAAACAGGAGGACCACAAATCTGAAGGCATGTTTTCTACGTGCTGATTGAACGCTCTCAGTACCTCTTCGGAGTTGATAAAAGCAAAACCTTTTTTTTTATGTCATAAGATAGCAAACAAGCAGATGGGTCTCCTGATGGAAAGAGTCAACCATCGCCTATAGACACCAAAGATGTTAATGGTGCGTTGCTATCTTGTGGCGAGGTATAATGCCACATGCATAAGTTTACCGGCTACCTTACCCTCCAAACCGGAACACGACAGCGACAAGCACTGACGCTATTGCGGCAGGAATAGGTAAGGCGGTGGTACCAGACCCGGGCGAGACAATGCAGAACTCTACCACCTAGTAGCCACGATGGTAATGACTCGATAGCCAATCGGTCGCCTTTTACGACCTGCCTGGCAGGACAGCAGTTGGCCTATTCTACAAAGGAGGCCGGGACCAACACGGCGAAAACCATCTTATCAAATCTTTGATTCTGGAAAAAATACAGAACTCACAGGGTGCTAGATCAGGGCTATGTCAGAATGAGTGACAAGATGTACTTTTTCGGCAGCTAAAAATGACTTTGTTTTGTTGGCCGTGTGTGAAGAAGCGTTATCATGGTGTAGGAAAATGCGGCTTTTGGGTCGTCTTTCGCGAACTTTTTCTAACAGCCTGGGTAAAAAAATGGTAGAATACCACTCGACATTAATACTCTTTTAATCTTCAAGTAGAATTGTACAGATGGGACGTTTTTTATAAACGTTTCTCGCCTGTCTCACTTTTGTTGGCCTGTTCGCATTTTCAAACATCCATTCACAAGATTGCCGTTTTTTTTCGCGTTCAAAACAATAAATCCACGTTTCGTCTCCTGTGACAATGTCAAAAAGCATTAGAATGTCTGTGGTCGTACTTCAGTAGCATCTGTGAGCACCATTCCACGCGAGCCCGTTTCTGCTCCACTGTCAGTACGTGAGGGATCCAACGACAACAAAGTTTCCGAACTTTCAACTTTTCGTGTAAAATTTTCTGAATTTGGCTCATACCAATCCAATAGTTATCAAATTGTCTCATAGGTAATCCGGGGGTTTTCTTCAATTAACCGCTTAACAGTAGCCACATTATTTTCGTTGACGGCAGTTGAAGGCCGCCCTTTACGAAATTCGTCATGTAAAGAAACTCCACCTCTCTCAAATTCAGCAAACCATCGCTTCACGGTGCTCAAACAAAGTGCTTCTCTCCCAAAAGCATTTTTAAGACGAGCGGCACAGTCTTGCGGAGAAAGAGAACTTTTAAAATCATAAAAAATCATCGGTTTAAAATCTTTTCGACTTAATTCCATTTTCGTTGCGTACGTAGAACTTTGATGTGTGATAAAAAACAATTGACAAATTATTTCCCGCCAATTGGTTTTTTTATTACTAAGAAGGTTGCAACGTTTTAAAAATATAATATTCGAAATTTAAATAGTTCCAATTAGCTAGATGTGCAAAATTTTTAGTATGCCCCATGTAGCGCTCACGCAGTGCTTGGGAAAACTAGAAAAATTTAAAAAACAACAAAGAAAAATATCGACACGCAGGATTGAACCTGCGACCGTCTCCCTAAGTGTATGTGTGTGTGTGTTTTTTGTGTGTTTGTGTTTTTGTGGTATGGGAGCGAGTTCCTAAGTCTTATAGCACTGTAACAGAGTGTGAAAAATACTGGAGTTGTGCATGGGAATACGAAAAATCGTGGACACTGACGAACGACATGGAGATCTAGGTAAATAAATAAACTCAAAGTGTTCTTTTAAGTAATGTGGTATCAAATGATTGAACAGAATATTGTACAAAAGAAAAAAAACTTGAGTGTTCCTTGGAAAACGTATTGGGAGCCATTCAAGTTGAGTATTGTATTGAGACATGTGGTCATATTTGCGAAAGTCAAAGATAAATCGATAATCGAATATAAAGATTTTACAATTGCTTCAGTTTATTTAATATCTCCTCAGTGGCGTCTGAGTAACATGAGTCAGCATAATCAATGATTGGGAGAATAAGAGAAACCTTAAGCGATATTTTTGTCTGTATGGGTAGAAAATTTCAAAATGACTTAAGAGGCTAGCATAGTAGAATTTTTTGCTAATATTTATGACGTGTTATTTCCAAGAAAAATCAGCGCTAAACACAAGACCCACAAGTTCTTTACAGTAAGTGAAAGTGGAATAAGAGAGTTATTTTATAAAATTGTTGGTACGTGGGTTAAAATATTATGCCTATACCTACGTCCAATAATTATGGCCTAAGATTTGGCAGGGTTGACTAAGACCAAAGGTTTGTGCTTAGGAATGAATTTAATGGAGATCTAACTTGATTTCGTTTACTGTATTCATTACGTCCGCAACGATACAATGAAGATAATGCTGGAGATCATCAGCGTAGTAATGAAATTTGGAAGAAATTACCGCAGTCACAGTATGAATAAAGAAAGAAAAAACCCACCCTGAGGTACTCAAGCTATAGGTTTTTCCAGTCAAATCACAAGTCTGTATGTCATCTTATTGCTTACACACTATGTTAACCTATCACAAGATAGCAAACAAGCAAATACTTCTAATGGAAAATGACAACCATCGTCTATAAAAACCAAAGAATTTAACGGTGCGTTTATGTTAGTGTGTCGTGATGCTAACATCATTTGTATTAGTTTAGCGACTACCTTACCCTCCAAACTATAACAAAACACTGATAAGTATTGATGCTACTGTGGTAAAAAAGGTGTCGGTGCTACCAAACCTGGGAAAGACGTTGCAGAACTCTACTATCCAGTAGTCACATGGCAATAACTCCTATAACTTTTTTAGAAATCCCTGATAGAGTAGGAGATGATTTATTCTTCAAAAGAAGCTAGAACCAAAAGAGAAAAAGTACAACGAACTTACAATAGAAGGCCCCGCCTATCGTACCCGTTACCGTTAAAATTTATTATAAGAATATTTTTGCGGCAGCTACGCACCGTGTGACCCTTAATCCATACTAACATTATAAATGCAAAAGTCTGACTGTCTGTCTATCTGTCTGTTATGTCTATCACAGATCATATATATATTATGAACTGTGATAGACATAACATATTTAGACGCTTATTCTATATATCTCGAAAATTGTGAGTGTTCAACATCCCCGTGTTGGTCCAGGCTCCTTTTAAAAATAGACCACTTGCCGTTCAGCCAGGCATTTCGTAAGAGGTGAACGATTGGCTATGCGCGTCACTACAATCTTGGCTATTAGGTGTTTGAGTTCTGCATTGTATCGCCTGGCTCTGGAACCATCGCCTTAAGTATTTCAACCGCAATAGCGTCAGTGCTTGCCACTGTTGTGTTCTGGTTTGGAGGGTAAGGTAGCTGGTTAACGTATGCACGTAGCATTATGACCCTGCTACAAGGATAGCATATATTTTTACAAATACCTAGTCTTGCCTTAAATATTCTTACAAAGAAAAAAATCAATTGCACGTAACATTTATTACTAATAGAGCGTTTTAGTTTAATATAAAACAATTAAAAATATGTAAAACCTATTCGAAGTGGTCTCCATTGGCTGCAATACTGCAAACGGAAGCACGCACTCATCTATTGATAACTGAATTTAGAATCTATCATTTTTATATGACTGTTCATCGTGTTTTCTCATTTACGCGCTAGCGCACAAATGTACCAAGATACCATTCTTGAAAGCTAGTTAAGCCCCTTAACAATACCATCATCAGTAATCAGGAAATATTCTGTTATTATATTTAAAAAAATGCAAACCAAATGCACAGTTCTTTAACTAGCAAAGAATTGTATTTGTCAGTTAAACTAAATAAGGAAGCAGCAATACAGCAATAACCTACTGGCTATGGTATAGGCGCAAGAAGTCCTAAGTTTTAATCGCAGTCAGGCAATTTTTCTTGAAAGGTTTTTCAGTTTTTCTGGAAGATTCTGGAACTTTCCGTATCGATTCCCTCTCCCCCTCCTCGTGTTGGTCAGGGAAGTTCCTCCCTTTGAAGAATAAACCATCTGCCGTTCTGCTAGATAGTTCGTAAAATCCGTACGTGATGCTGCCATCACGACGACTTGGTGGTGGAGTTCCGCTACGTGTCCGGGTTTAGTACCACCTCCTTACCTATTTCTGCCGCAATAGTGACGGTGATCGTCAGATGGCACTGTGATATTTCGATTTGGAGGGTAAGGTAGTCGGTTAACTTATACAACCCACCATCTTTGGTGTCTATAGGCGGTGGTTGTCTCTTACCATCAGGAGAGCCATCTCCTTGTTTGCTATCTTGTGATACAAAGAAAAAACTTATCCGAAACTGGATTTATCGATAGTTTGACCAATTGTTACAACACCTTTACCTACTTTTTTATGTATGTACTTTTTTTATGTATTTAAATGAACATTTTACTAGGGTTTCTATTAAATAACAGAATCCCTGGTAAAATTTTAAGTCATAAAAATGTTGTCAATCTATTTTAATATACTTAGCAAATTTTTTTTGCATGAATATCGATATAAAATCGATCGACAGCAATTTCCTTAATGTCAGCAGCTCATTTTGGTTGTGTCTCATATTTTATAAGGATAAAGAAAAGGCAATATCCCTAATGGTTTAATGCCCTTAAATACCAATAACGTTTGTCGGAGCCCCGCCAAAAACAAACCATGACTTATATCCGTGAGGTAATATATACAGCCATTCTACCATTTTCCATTCTCTACAGACACTGACGCTGTCAAATAAATTTCCGACCTATGGAATTCACAATAGGTGGGACCGTTTTACGTTAAAGTTAAAATGGCTTAGCAATTGACTTTCATTTTAGTATAAAATCTATGCGAAGGGGCTCGAGGCAGCAAGCAATTTTGCTCTTAAGTTTTATTTTTTATACCGACATCGCCTCATGGTTTTTGCATTATTCTTTTTGTTACCAGTTTTTTCACACCCCTATCTTTGACATTACCTTAATGGCGCTTGATATCTTACGATGCTATCGAAGCAAATTAAAATAGCAATAAAAAAGAACTGAAGCTACTTCTTATAACCAAAACAAATTCAGTTGCAATTCGATTAACTGTTTTGAGAACTTTCATTTCTAAGGCCCCTAAAATTTAAGCAATATAATACAAATATGAGTTATATTATTGATCCCAGTAAGAAAGTGTAGTCAAAATATCCATTATATCATAGACTACAATGCATACAAAGGAGTTTTAGTGTAAATAAAGGTTTGCAATAAAAAGAACTTTGAAAATATGTATTAAATCAAATCTAAATAATAAATAAAACTTTATATAATAGCATACGATTATATAATATTATGATCTCTTACGTTTTACCGGTAGGAAGGATGCGCTGTGCCGCGCTCCCGGCTGCGTGGGTACCACCATCTTGCTTGTTTGCTGAAACAGCTTTTCGGTGTTTCGGAGAGAAGGGCAAGACAGGCAATGTAATACTGACACCGAGATTTAACATCTAATGTCTCAGGGTAGGCAACACCTAAATAAGTTACCTGATCTAGTTCCAGGTAAACTAGTTAATGTTCACTGGTGACGTTGACCACTTACCATCAGGAGACACGTCTGCTAGTTTGCCTATCCATTTAATATAAAAAAAAAGAAAACGAATTTTATTTTACCCCAAAATTTAACTGTATAAAATATCCTGTTTATTGTGTATTTATTTAATAACCGTAACCTGTGTATTTATTTAATAACAGTATAGTTTTTTGTTTTCTTTTAAATTTTTGTACAACTACATACGTAGTAAAGAGTAAGTTATTTTGGGTAAATTTTACTTTAGTAATTAACAAGACAAGAATAAGATTTTGTGTTAATAAACTATATTGAACTGGATAGAGATTGGTGTGAAACACTATTATTTTATTTTATGGAAATTGTAATGTGACAGGATTTAATTTCATAATATAGTTTTCATTCTGTGAAAGAAAAACTTGCGTAGTATCTTTAGAGTTTTACCAAACAAGCAAATATTTTTGCTTTTAATAATAACTATACCTAGATTGCGCGTTAATTAAAGTGTAATATGAAAAAAATAGCACGCCTTGTCACCTTGAATACCTTCATTACATAAAAGGATAGATTTCTTTTTGTAACCGTTTTGTTCAGCTTTAGACTTTAGTGATAAGAACATTTTTTGCGTTTTAATCCGAGGCCATTCCGAAAAACTGGCCAATTCTGTTACTGTGAGGCATCTCGTGAAAGGTGAGTGAAGGCTTAGCGTGTCACTACCATCGTGACTAAATAGTCACGATGGAAATATAATATGTTCTCGGTGTTAATAAATATTAGGTGGTAGGATTCCGCAACGTCTCTCCCGGGTTTTATATTAAAAGATAGCAAGAAGTAGATGAGTCTCCTGATGGTAAGAGTCAACCATCGCCTATAGACACCAAATATGTTAATAAGGCGTTGCTGTCTTGTGGTGATGTATAATACCACGTGCATTAGTTTAACGGCTACCTTACCCTCCAAACCGGAAGACAGTTACAAGCACTGATACTATTGCGGCAGAAATAGGTAAGGTGGTGGTACCAGACCCGGGAGAAATAATGCAGAACTCTAAAGCCTAGTAGCCACGATGGCGGTGACTCGAATAGCCAATCGGTCGCCTTTTACGACCTTCTTAGCAGGACGGCAGTTGGCCTATTCTTCAAAGGAGCCCTGAACCAACACGGGGAAAATATATATCAACACCTTACTTATTTCTGTCGCAACAGCGTCTGTGTATGTTGATGTCTAATTCTGCTTTGGAGGGTAAAGTAGTTGTTACATCCCTGCCTTAAAGACAACATCTCATCATTAACATCTCGGATGTCTATATCTAGACGATGATTATCACCAACCATCTGTTTACTTATTATATAAAAAAGGAAGATCAGGCGTAATGTACGGCCACATCTGTTTTTATTGTAGTCGAATGATACAATTATAAGTGATAAAAAGCTAAGAAGATATTTTACAAATATAACATTACCAATCCTATAATAATGTTAGCTAGCATATCTTTTAAACAGTTTACATTCAATTGCTATAAAAGACTTTAGATTAATTAAATGCAACTCCATTATAATAATAATAGCTACTGCACAACAATGTAAGTGAATTCTGAGACAGTTAATTTATTAAATGGATCTATGTATGCAAATACACCTTCAACTATATGCTGCAGTTATAATCAAAGTGACAGCTTTAATCCTATTTGCTCGTACTCGATTAAGCTGCATTGCGTTCTACGATGGCATAGTCTGGGCCAATTTCATGGTCTAACGCTCTTTGCCTGCACCAAAATCACCAAATACATGTTACATAATTGCTATTACTATGGCTTAAATATTCTAATCAAAATAAATATACAAATAATAATTTTATTCATATAGAATATATTCTATAACAGTAACGTTTAGTTCGTTCAATTGTCTTGTCCTCAAAACTTTGATATAGGTAGGATACTAAAATAATAACTATGTTCTACGTAAAAAGTATAATTTGATACGTTCGATATTTAGAAGTTGACATTTACAAATAGCTGTGTTTAGTAGTAGGTAAGGTTGTTATCTACAAAGCGTGCCTAGTTTTAGCTCAACCTTTAGTTGCGCGTTAAGACTGGTCGGTATTTACTCGTATAACGCATTATGTAATCTATGTATGAAGCTAAGTTTTCTAAGAGTATATACCATACATTCAATCTATATACTGATTATCTGTTTGCGAGTGTAGGTGTTTCTAAACGTGTCATGTATGTTACTATAGTAAAAAACTAATATCTCATTAATGTCGCAATTTATGCCGTAATCTCAAATTATTTTCAGAGGGGTATTTAGCGAAATTCGAGTTAGCTACATGTAATGTCATGAGTATTATTTACAGCTTACTAAAATTTAGAGAAAATGTTATCTTTTATGTATCATAACATAGGAAACAAGAAGACGGCCCTTCTGATGAAAGGAGGCAATCATCACTTATATACACCAGTGATTAATTGTCACATTTTTACAAAAATACACCAATAATTACACATAATTGTTACATATTACACAATTCGATACACGGCAGTTAAGCACGGATGCTGTAACTCCAGAAAAAGGATAGACAATGGTTTCAAACCCGGGTGACACTTGCAGGACTCTACCATCTAGCAGTTACGATGTTAGTAACAAGTTTAGCTATTCGTGCGCCTATTATGAATTGCCTAGAAGAAACATTATTCAATAAATAAATAAGTTATTCAAATAACATTATTCGAATAGCTTATTTGATAGCAGTTGATTATTATCAATTGGCAAAAAGTACTACAAAAACTTATGAGATAGCTATATGAAATTGCTGGCATCTGGGCGTATAGTAGTAAAAATATATCTAAATATTTGCGTTCTCACAAGAAATACAACTTGTATAGTTTATAAGTATAATAAAACCTAAATATTACGTAATTTTTTTTTTCGAGAAACGAAATTTCAAACTGTTAGAAGTTAGAACCAATTCCAAATACGATAAATAATTTTTACACATATGTACATAATATGTACCCATAAACTCATTATATATATGTAGCTATCTAAATAGTAATAGTAAAATATAAACTGAATAATTTTTACATAAGATATAATACCTAAAGATTACTATTTTTTTAATATCATTAGATAGCAAACAAGAAATAGCTTTTCTTATGGAAAGAGAAACCATAGCCTATAGGCACCAAATATGTTAATAGTGCGTTACTATAAAGGTGGCAGGATGGCAATGCCACATGTATCAGTCTACCAACTACCTTACCTTCCAAAACAAAACTCGACAATGATAACCACTGACGCTATTGCGGCAAGAATAAATGAGGCGGTGGTACCAAATACACCGCCTTACCTTTTGACATTGCAAAACCATTGCGGATCACTTAGTAGTCGCGATGTTAGTGACACGTATAGCCAATCGGTCGCCTTTTACGACCTGCCTGTCATGGTAGAATGGCATTTGGTTTATTCTTCAAAGGAGCCCGGACCTACACGTGGGTTCGGGTTATTAGTGATATCCTCACTTCTAAAAAGTTAAGACAGGTGAAGCTTTGAAAACTACAACATTTATTTCAAATGTTTCTTTGTATAGGGAGAACGATTTTGTTTTTTCAAATAATACAAATCATTAATTTTTTGAGATCACTGTGAAGAAACGATCCCATAAAAACTGTCGACCTGCATGCAATTTTAAATAGTTATTTGGGTTTAAGTTTGACCGCGTTATGATTTAATTATAATATATTATATGGTAGATTATAAATAATCCTATTTAATTATATATAAGAAATACAAAAGGTGACAGTTTGGGTTCTGGGTTGGACTAATAAAAAAAGCGATATTGATCTCATTAGCTTCCATCTTCATCTTACCTATGCTGGATATCAGGGGCTTACAGAAACCATTTTTTTCGGACTTATGAACGTGGTCTTATCCACGTTCGAAATATTTAATTGGTACATTCATCTTTTATATTTAACTGTAAATTTTAAAAGTAGGTACGTATGTATTACTTGCCTCTTTATAAACACATATGCATAACTTCACGCTAGTTCTTTCAGGAGGTAGGCAGATAGAACCGTGTGTCATATAAGGTATTAGAGTTCTGCAATAATTCGCCCGGGTTAAGTATAACCGTCTTACCTGACACAAAAAGTCGGTGCTTGTCGCTGCCAAGATCGCCGGTTAATCAATAAATATGAAAGAAATTAAGGTTACTTAATTTGTAACTAAACTATACTATGTAACTTACTTCTGAACGACCACTGAAACATGGTAAGTAGTGTAAGATATAGAAATACTCACTCAAGGTACAGAAAAAGAAGACAATGTTGCCACCTTTAATTTAGACAAGTCACTAAAAGTACCATCTAATCTCGCCAGATTATAAGAATTCAGGACATTAAAAATTCTCACGAATATCCTAGATCCTATTCGGTTATGATTCTATTAAAAATTGTTATTTTTCGCAGTTTTTTATGTAGTTGTCGTAAAAATAAAATAGAAACATCAAATTAAAGTTTATATTAAATAATATTTAGCTTGAACAATAAACTTAGTTAAAAACTATTTATCACATTTGTTAAATTTTTAATCAAATGTTTAAAAATCCTCCGAAACATAAAGAATTAGAAATAAATCCACATCATTTAGAAACCATATCCACCCCGTCCGCAAATGCTGTTAACGACAATGATTTAAATACTAAATTAAAATATTCTCTTTGGAAATATTAAAATCTCGAAAAAAAGCTGTAGGTATGTTATTGCAGGAGAAATCCCGTCCTTTTGGTAAACTACATGGGAAGCATCAGTGACGATTTTAATAGTGCGACGATCTCTCATATTAAGAATGTAGTCATTGTTGTCAATGCTATAATAAAACAACACCTTTCTCAATTTTCTTTAAACAATCAGAGGCAAACAAGCAAAAAAGCCAACTTGGTAAATGGTCATCGTCGCTTTTGCCATGTCGAAAAAGTCGCTAAAAATCATCAAGTCTATATCTAGTGATTTAGAAAATGCAAAAATATATAGAATACAACAACATACAACAGAGCAATAATTGTCCTACCCCACATTCACCACACTTCCCAATCATGTTAGGCATAGAAGCACAAATACACAGTACACGTGCTTACTTCGCAACCAAAGAATCTTCAGAAGAAACGAATAGCACTTTACAAGAGTCGAATATTACTCTATATTATCAATTTGTCGCTGTCATCCACCTGTCACATCATAAGATTTAATATTATTGGATAATGATTGTTTCATCATTCATTACGGAATTGTCTTTGAGTTGTATATTTGCCTGCTCGTTAGGAGATGTTGGAATGACGGCCGACTCCGAAGTGCTATTGTAATTTTAGAATTTTGAGAAAAATATTCAAAAAACTTCTATAAGACTTTTTCCTGACCCGGGGATCGAGCAGGATCTTATGTTCTGAGCCAAATGGGTTAACTTCTAGACCACGAATCAATTAATTAATATATTATACGACACAAATTTAAATGTTTCAATTCCTTCTAAATCCACATAAAGGTGTCTAGTTTCTTGGATAAATAAATACGGGTTAAATAAATAAATGATATTCTTACTTGTGTTTAAATAAGTTTTCTTATGTAAGTATATTATGGTTTTAAGTAGTAGCCCATTTATATGTACAGATATTTTATTTTATGTACAGATTTTCATATTTTATTTATCAAAATTGCAAAAGTCATTTCAAAACTTTTAAATTTATTGTTCAGTAGGTTTTTACATATTGCTTAATAGTTTAATTATTTTTCGTTTTTAATGTAAAATTGCGATGCGATACGTAATTGGTGCAGTCCCGAATTGAGCATGGCGACTACGATCCGCTTGAAAACTATTCCGGATGCGATAGAAAACTCTATCCTTTTATTTTATTTCGATTTGTTTCCATTCAATCGAAGGAATTGCTTCATTTCGCTGTGTAAAGTTTTGATAGTACCATAACTCATAAAGAAAGTAAATGGCATAAAATGATTGTATGAGTACCTACTTATCGTATAAAAATGATGACGCAGATAGAACTATAAATTGAAGAATGAATGGATGAGAATGAGAATGCTTTATTTATGTTAAAACACTCGTATCATAAATTTCACGTTAAATGAAAATCATTTTTAATTTTAAAACCATAAACCTTACTTTCTATCTCTCCTTTGTCTTTTGCTAATCGACTTAGGAAATGAGATTCTCAATTCATCGAAATCTTTAATTATGTACTTATACAGCGCAATACATACTACCGAAAACCGACCATGATTCTGAGATGAAAACCGTTGGAAAAATATGTGTGAATTTTTTGAGTTTTGTAACGATTATTTTTACCTTAACTTTATGTAATTTGACTTATTGTAACATTCTACAACACTTTTTCCAAAAAAATTATAAAATTTTTGGCCCCTTTTTAAGACAATTGCGTGAACGGTGGTATGAAATTTGGCACAGTTAAAGTTTACGTTGCAAAGGACTGCAGAAACATAAAATTTAGCTAGGTTTCATTTTTAGAAAAAGTTATTAAAGAAAATACCGAAAAAGCTCGGTCATCCAGGCATGTACTATATAATAATACAAGAAAATATTCAGTAGCATTAATTAAACAATCTGCCGTACATATTGAGTAGCATTACAACAAAACTTAGTAAAACTGCCTTTACTAACCTGCGACATTTTTTTCCAAATTAGTATGGAACTGAGTGGAAAGTTTTCCATCACAAGTAAAAAAGGATTTTCCAAAACGGTAAATAAATAACCGAGTTTTGAGTTAAAAAACACAAAATAATATACAACTCAGTTGAAAACCTCCTCCTTTTAGAAACGTCGGTTGAAAAATTCTCTGCCTTTTATAGAATAACAAGAAATTTTTACATTATAATTATTTAATTCTTTATTGAACACAACAATTACAAATACAATGAACAAAGTAAAGAAGTAACTTAAAGATTTTAAACTTGAAATTAAACCATTTTTACGTAATTTATGTAGGAGCATATATGTGTATATATATATATATATATATATATATATATATATATATATATATATATATATATATATATATATATATATATATATATATATATATATAGACCTATACATATATGTACGTATTTTTATAAATATTAGGTTTTTGTTTAGACTTTGGTTTAGGTGCAAGTAATTTGTCACAATTCCTAAAATTATTAACAGTGGCATGAGAGTGACTCCTAATTAACGTTATTTCTTATTGATACTTGTTCTAGTTTTTTAAAACCTATGTTTAATAATAAGACAGCATAAAATAATATATAATCATTCGTTTTTATCTTTATGTCTGACATTTAATGACAGGTGCATGGAGATTATGCAAGTTTATTAGCTACCCTTACCCGTACCTATAATAATGCGTAGTATTTTACCGTTACTTAGGCTGCGACTGATGGGAAACATGGAGCATTAATTAGTGTACTGCAATTAATGTATTATTTAATAATGCATTTTCAGTAACAGTACCGTTACTTGGGCTGCGACTGATAAGAAACATGAAGCATTCATTAGTGTACTGCAAATGTGTTATTTAATAATACATTTACAGTAATAGCACAATTAATTTATTTATAGTAGCATTTAATTTGATATTTAATAAATGAAAAGGTGTCATTGTGTGGGTTCAAATAATTGGAAAATAATGACGGTATAGCGGCAAAAGCAATTAAGGACTAAGGAGACGCCTTTTCACCTCTCGTTGTAGAGCTGCTAAGTTCAAACACATCGTCATCAGGATGAAAGACACATTTAGCTTTTACTCGCTTTTTAAGAGATGCGAAGCAGTTGGATAGATCCAGGATGTGGATTAAAAGGGTAATAAGGGGCAATACAGAAATTTCAGGCTACGATAATTTAAAAAGAACGAACCTGTTAAATGTCGTACAAAAAATGCAAAGTCCTGGGTAATTATAGAAAAATAATAAAAAGAGAACACAAGAAAATAATTAACACATATCGTTTAAACATTACAGTAAAACAACCGTTGTATTTAACAAAGGCAAGGGAACAAAGACATTAACGTATTTTACTAGTCACACTTATCAAACAGTTATATATTCCAATATAATGCACCAATAATTTTCTCACGTGTATAAACTTTTAAAATATTCCATTTTTATTACAATAATTAATAAGCCATAAAACCTAGATAATATAGTACTATATTTCAAACACAGATAATTAATTACCTATTGAGCGGTTAAAACGATATCTACTTAACATTTACTGTGTAAAATACAGTCAACAAATGTCGTCTACTAATCTATTAGCATTCGTATATAAAAGTTTCTATATTATGTATTTTTTGCTATAGCTACGGTCCTCTATAATAACCAATGTGGCGTAGAAATGACGTACCTTTTCATTTCAGGCCATGTTTACTGGAGGATATAAAGAAAAACACCGTATAAATGTTAGTATGCACTAAAATTTTAAAAGCTATTCTAAGAGTTATACGGTTCTACAATAGATCCATCTCCACAAGCTCGTATGATTATCGACCATTAAACGTTTCGCTCTTAGCAATTTCTAGTCATTTTAACTCTACACCTCTCTTGAGTATATACTTTAGGCCTTTAGGGTTAATTTAAGACTTAATGATGTCATGTGGAATTTTAATTTATACCTTGTAGCTTTGTAACTTTAGTTGCGTAAAATACCAGATATTAATTTGTTTTATTTGCAAGCATTTAAATTTTTATGTTGTATATAAATTGTTTTTAAATATCTATTAATACGTCTTGGTAGCAAAATCAACTCATATGGCGTAACGACAAACGGCAAGACATTTTTTGCGTCATGCGCCGACCGCTCGTATGCTCACTTTGTATGCTATTTAAATAAAATATAATTTAAAAAGTAATTATTATTTTGTTTAAGACTATGTCATATTCATTACCCTATCCGGTGTTTGTCCAAGCTTCTTTTGAAGAACAGACCTTTTGCCATTCTGCCATGCAGTTCGTAAAAGGCGAACGATTGGCTAAACGAGTCATTAACATCGTGACTATTAGCTGGTAGAGTCTATAGTAATAGGCGTCCGCGTCTGGTATCACTGCCTTACCTATTCTCATTCCAATATCGACAGCACCTACTTGTCATTGACGTGTTCCAGTTTGAAGGATATGGTAGCTGGTAAACTTATGCATGTGGCATTACCATCCCGCTACTTGGTTAGCAACGCGCGATTAACATTTTTCAATGCTTCGCATTACCTCTTTCCAACAGGAAACCTATTTGCTTGTTTGCTATCTTATAAGAAAAAAAATAACCTTATGTAGCTTGAAGTATCTTTTGTCTATACCCAGATTTAGCATATAGGCTTTTTATCCCGAAAATGCAATGCAATGTAAAGATTTTCTATATAAATAGTTGCTCTAAGCGTTACAAAGATTATTCGTTACCTAATAACATCAAAATAGAAGTGATGCTACAAATATAAAGGACCGATATATGGAAGGCGGGACTGATGCTCAAAGTCTGAGGAACAATAGTTTAGAGTGCGAAAACACGACAGTTTTATTCCCAAGACTGATAATTGAATTGATTGGCGGTGTCCTACTTATACCGATTTTCCATCAACTCATCGCGTGTATCTGTCATCAGTTAAATAAAATAAAAAATTAGAGGATGTAATTATTATAGATTTAATATTGATTGTCATCAATATTAAATCTATAATAATTACATCCTAATAATAATTAATTATTAAATAATACATAATAATAATTAATTTAAAAAAAAAATTGTCCCGTGACAAATTACACGAATTGATCTAAGCAAATTATTTGCTTGTGGTATGGATGTTAGTCAACGGAGCTAATACATAGAGAAGTACATATATAGACACTGAAATGTATATAATAAACACCCAAACCCAGAAATAAAAACCTCTGTGCTCATAACCCAAATGTTTGTCCCTGTTGTGAATCGAACCCTAGCCCCATCGATGCGTATTTAGTTTCGCTAACCATTCGATCAACGGGTCGGTCAAATTATTATCGATATTGAAAACGTTGTTTTCTTTGTTGTTGTGTTGTGTTGAAATCGTTGATGTTGGCGAAAATATATTGCAACTCATAATATATGACGACTTTTCTGTTCTCTCCGATAAAAAAACGGGTATCGATTATCACTCGCGTGCGAGCATGTGTATCAACATTGCCATTCTTTAACTCCTTTTACATAATTTATCATTGAATACAAAACAAAATACTCAATTAAAAAAATTGAGTAGGCACTTGCACCTTTAACGACTATATTTTAGTACTTTTTAATTTTTGTATTTTTTAGTATGTATACTGTGAGCCTTTATACGTGTTTTTTGTACTATAGTTTTATTTTAGTCAATTATGGACCAAATTTGTTTTTTTATTAATAAAGCACTTTAATAACGTCTTGGAGTAGTCCATATATTTAATGATGTGATTTTAGAGACAAAAAAGAACATACACTTATCGTGTATGTATTTATTTGCAATTTTTCCCAGTCACGATATGCTCGGTTTTTCACGAGTACCCCTAATTAATGTGTAGATATTAGTTTTGAGTGTATAATTGTAAGTTCTCCTAGAAAGTAGGTAACCAAGTTACCAAGAAATAGTGGAATTGAAGATGTTTGTTGAAATTTTACTGCGTCGTAATTATGTACCTAATTTATTTTTCCAAATGAACACTTTTATTCTCATCCTCTAGTTGGAGAGTTATCACACTTATCGTAATGAAATTCTGAAATTACTTCAAATTTAACCATAAAAGCAGAACAATCAATTTATTTATTTTCCCTAGAGATGGTATTGCCTTTTTATTTTCTTTGTGGAACATAATATATACTTAGCACGTTTTATGACTAACATTAAGTTTTATTTCATACATAATATGCTAGGTCAGAAAATGTTTGCCTTATAGAGAAGAAAACCGGGAAATTAAAATAATAAATATATTGTGTTAATTAGTTATAGTTAGGTTGAAATTATATTTGGACTAGCTATTTCTCATGATTATTTATAGCATATCTAAATTATGATACACACAGACGTAGGTATCTCCCGATGCAAAGACATAAATGACGTTACTTATGTACTATATACGAAGTAAATAGTGCATATTATTGAGAGGTTAATAGTGCAACTGCCTCGTGGCCTAGGGATTAGCATATTTGACTCCAATGATGAGGTCCAAGGGTTGATCCTCGGGTTTTTTTGAGATTTTTCCCGAAAACCCAAAATCTCAGTTGCAGCTCAGAATCTGATGGGTGGTGTACCACCACCACTCGTTATCAAGTCGTTAAAATGCGGCGGTGGGGATCAACACTTATCTTGCCAACTGACAAACCAGTAAACCGTTGTGAACCAGAAAGTTTATAATAACATATGTTCGGTTTATCCTGCCTACCCCGCAATGGAACTGGGCGTGATGATACTTAATAATGAGACGTAAGTTTAACTTCAAAACAAGAACACAACAGTGACAAACACTGATGCCATTACACTGGGAAAAAGTTGCGTGGCGTTATCAATATAGTGCAAGATATTTTAAAATTGTACTTTTAAACCCACAAAATAGAAGTTGCCGTCACCTAGTTATATCGATTAACTCAGACCAACAAAAATATATAATGAAAATAAAAATATAATATAGTGGCTAATGATTCATTAGCCATTATATTAGATTGTATTCGTTTAAATCAGGATTGTACGACGTTTAGAAACTGTCGTACAACCCGATTTAAATGAATACGAGTACATTCTTTGTTTTCTTGATTAATATTTATTTGGGTTTGGATGATTATTATACCTATTTCATTCTTTATGTAATTATATGTACCTATTAATATATAACTGTTAAAAACGCTGTCCGATCCGATCCGAAAGGAGCATATATGTATGTAAATGACAGTTCCCAAAATATAAAAAAATATAAAAATAAAAATATTTTGGTATTTTGAAATCCTTGTATTTAACCTTTAATTTCGCTAAAATTTAGCAAATATTTCGAACAGAAAACTCCGTCGAGTAAGCGAGCGCACTTTCTTAGACGTGTTTTTGTCTATCGCTATTTTTGTCCAGCATTTTATGTTAGCATTGTAATATTTGAAAGATTATTTTTTAAATTATTTATTTTGAAAACCGTTGAAAATTTGTGTCAGAAAATTTTTGATGTTTTGACCATTTTTTTCTTTAATTTTGTATATTTTGCTTTATTGTAATATTCTTAAGTGATTTCCCTAAAATAATAGTCAAATTTAAGGAAATACATAAAATAAGCAATGTATTATGCACCACATGCTGCGCTAAATAAAGGACTGGTTCGAGAGTACTGCGGGCGCAACGAGTCGGAGCGATGTACGCTTTACATTTCATGTCATGAAAATAAAATTCCCAAAAAAAAGAAAGGAATTGCTATCATGACAAAATCGTAAAAATTGTATATTTTCTTAATTTTTCGTAAGAAGCCCCTTACACGCTGTATATTATTATATTAAACTACTAAATATCTCTGACGATCAGTCAGGATTTGTTTACACACAGATAAACAGACGAAGTTAAAAAGAGTTTAAAAGCAAATAATTTCTTTGCTGAAGGATGAGCACGATGTTCGTTTTCAACATTATTCCTATAGACACGTAACAGAACTCTAGTAGCGTTATCGATTGGACGTAACTTTATTGCGGGAAATTTATCAGATCACGAGAGGTTTTCCGACTATACGTCGAATCAATTGATAGCATTTTGTTTAAAGGTTTCTTTGGCAAATTCTTTTTTGTTTTCTAGGACTTGTCGTGTAATTTTTATAGACATATTCTGTCATAGTTTCCAAAGCCTTTATAAAGTACTACATACTTAATTTGGAACTAAAAATATCAATATATTTAACTTCAAACTATATAATGTACATAAAGAACTATAACTCCGTGCAGTTATGAAGTAGCTATTACACGTAATCTTGTCGACATAAAAGTCAAATCTATCTAAATAACTTTGAATGGGGTAAATTTTTCTGATATCCATTTAAATTTTAAAAGTAAATCAGACTTGTGTTCTATGTCAAGTCCATCTGTATAGCACTATTTAACAATAAACTTTTTTTTTAAATGTGTACATAAAACAACCAGACAGACAAACATAACATAAAAATCGTTATTTTGTGTTGATAATACTCGTGTAAATTTTATTGTCCTCTCTGCATTTTCACAAGTTTTAATGTACAGAGTGCACACTCTAGCTTCTTCTATTTTAATATTTTTTTTAAACCACAGGAAATAGATAAATATCTCCCATAGACACCGGATATATCACTTTCAGTCATTGGCATTTTCACCAAAATCAAATCAGTCTTTTTTTATATTATAAGATAGTAAACAAGCAGATGGGTCTCCTGATGGAAAGAGTCAACCATCGCCTATAGACACTCAAGGTGTTAATGGTGCGTTGCTATCTTGTGGCGAGATCTAATGCCACATGCATAAGTTTACCGGATATCTTACCGTCCAAACACGACAGTGACAAACATTTAGGAAGGAAGGAAGGTAAGAATTTAGGAAGAGTTTATTCACATACGAGTACACATATTATGTGACTGAACTCCTCCTTAACAGCTGAACCGATTTTGATGAAATTTGGCAGCGACATAGTTTGAAGACCTAGGGTTAAAAATAAGCTGTATTTTTAAAAAAATCAACCCATAAAGGACTAAAATAGGGTGCGGCAGTTTGTACGAATAAATAATTTTGACGGCAAGGAGCGTGACTCAGCTAATTTGATTCTATATTTTTATTTTGTGTTATTCATATTAGGTTATACACAAAAAATCCCAATTTGAAGTTCTTTGTTTCTATACAAACTTAAAACATACCAATTATATACACAAATTATAGAAACGTGAAAGTTTCCCACTTTATCCATAACCAAAACACTTTAAACTATATCAATTTATCTAGAAAGCCATTAAATTTAATCTAAAATTTATGAAGTACGTGAAAACATGTACCTATCCATCCTTTTATACGATTAGATATCAGCTGCTTCGGCAATATGCGCTTTCTTATTTCATCGACATACCCTATTGATACTAAAAGTGACACTTTCACAGCTATTTGTGTCATTGTTTTGTTCCTAAAGAACAATAATAAAATGAGTAAAGAGATGTTCATTAGCTTGAGGTATCTATTATGAACTCCAACATCGCTTTATTTTATTTTAATAGTATAGCACACAAGCAAATAGTTCGGATGGAAAGAGACACATTAATGGTCATATTCCAACTCCGTTTTAATGATAGCACTACATCTTCTATGCATATAATAAAATCATAGGAAAGTCAAAACTGTACATTGCATATTTTTTAAAAGAATACATGGGTCGTGATCTACAATCGATATCAAAGCCAAAAATATAGTTTTTGGAATTTTCGTCTGTTTGTCTGTTTATCTGTTTGTATGTTTGTCTGTATGTATGTCCGGGGTAAACACAAAAAGTACTGCATGGATTTACTTAAATTTTTGCATGAATATTACTAATAGATCGGGTCAACATATAGGCTATATATTATCACGCTATCACCTACGGGGAAGGTGCTGTGCGCAGTAAACGAAGTCCGCGCGAACGAAGTCGTGGGCAACAGCTAGTCATTAATATATTTGGTACTAACTGTTGCCCACGACTTCGTCCGCCGACTACGAAAGGTATCGTATTAGATAACATGAAATGGTAAAGTCTTGCAAAAAGAATAATAATTGTAAGTAACTTTTCATGTTATTGCTGATAAGATAGAGATTTTTTTATATATTATATAATATAATATTATAAGATAGACATGTAAATTGTTTGGATGGTTTAAATCTTACATTGAGAACAGATCCCAAGTTGTTGTCCTTCATGGATAAACCTCATCATGGATATTAACCTTTCAGAGTCTCTCAGGGCTCATTAATGGGCCCACTGCTATTTAACCTTTTTATAAACGATATTAAAACTTGTTTTAAACATTCGGAGTTCCTTTTATATGTTGACGACATGAATATATTCAAAAAGATACTTAACATTATTTATTGTGTCTCCTGCAGCAAGATTGATCAAGATTTGTAAAATATTGTTATATACATATTAAATTTCATTATAATGCTTCAAAATCCTATTTAATGACTTGTACGCGTAAACCTACACCAATGACATTTAAATATACAATAATAGGATAAAAGTTTAAACGAGTGGATGAAATTAGAGGCTCGGGATTAATGATTCAAAACTGACGTACCAAAAACATACCAAATACAGTCAAAACGAACAAGTCTATGAGTTTCATCGTAACAAAAGCTCACAATTTAAGAGTATTCAGATCATCAAATACTTTGTATATAGTTTATACGTGCGTAGTGTTCTCGAATATTGTTCACAAATTTGCAACCCTCAATAAATGCTTTATATTAACAGATTAGAATCTATTTAGCGCAAAATAAGAATAAGAACTGTATACCACACATACTATACATATACAATAAAAACAAGAACAAGCGTACAAATAAGACAAAAAAAAACACAGCACCACAAATACAGTATTTAAAAGACATCGATAACCACTATTTATACAGCATATATATATATATATATATATATATATATATATATATATATATATATATATATATATATATTCGCATACCTTATTCGAACCCTCCATATTCGCATACCTTTCATCTTCCATTCTTTCTACATGTCCGAACCAACGGACCATGCCCTTTCGCATCTTTACACCGACACTTTATTTCAAACCTAACCTCTCTCACACTTCCACATTACGAACACGGTCCGCGAGTGTTACACCACATATTTTTCTTAGCGATCTCATCTCGATCGCGTTGATTCTACTTTCATGCCTTTTCTGACGTACCCAACTCTCACTTCCATACAATAGCGGTGAATACAAATGTTTGTATTTCTGGGTTCGAGTACTTATTAAAAATATTGGAAGTATTTATATAACTAACTATGTATTAACTATCATCCATATCATAAGCAAATAATTTGCTTACATTGAGGTTAAGTCAATTCGTGTAATTGGTCCAGCGAAGTTATTATATTATTATTATATTAGTGGTATAACTTTCACTCTTATAATTGATGTTTAAAAGATTAACAAAACAGCACACTTGTAATTTCTTATAGATAGCACCATCATATACATTTAAGGATTTGTACCTGAAAAGTAAAAAACGGAACCTTTGAAGAGTCAATCGCGTGTATGTCTCTCTATCTGTCTGTCCGTCTGTCACAGCCAATTTCCTATGAAGGTATAAGGTAAGGTAGGTAAGGTACACATATTGTGTAATTCGGTTTCGTAAATATGGAAGTATAACATAAGTAAATAAAATTTAAATATGCGAGCCACTTTTGGAGATTAAATTAAAAAATGTGCAATGACGTGTTCCTAAGTTGCCCATCACAATAATATGGACTAAGAAGAAGGCTTTTACTGTTTCATACTATGAACACTTCTTATCGTCAACGATGAATATATCCGCGCCACGGGTTCGCCGATAATAATTCATTAGCTATGTTTACTACTACCGTGAATTTTTAACACCAAAACTAAATGTTAAACTGAGGAGCTAAAGAAAGCTAAAAAAATATTTAATCCACTAAGATGTGTAATAGGTACTGTACTAGTCTATCAAGAGAATAATCTGCTTGTTTGCTATTAAATTTAAACCAGATAGCAAACAAGCCGATGGCTCTCCTAAAAGAAAGAGGATCCTTCATCTATAGACACCAAAGACGTTAATGGTGCGTTGCTATCCGTATGGCGAGATGGCAATGCTGCATGCATAAGTCTACTGTTACCTTACTCTTCAAACCGGAACACGACAATGATAAACATTGACGCTATTGCTGCAGGATAGGCAAGGCGGTGGTACCAAATACCCTAACGAGACGTTGCGGAACTTTATCATCTAGTAGCCAAGATGGCAATAACACATATAGCTTATCGGTCGCCTTTTACGACGACCTTTAAGCGGTACGTGTTTTTATTTTTCAAAAGAGTTTGGACTCGAGCAAATATCGTATATATTAAATAAATATAAATAAAAGAAACTTTCCACATTATAATAATTCAAAAAAATAAACAAGTAGTATCGCATGCTCACAGAAGCAAGCGGAAATAAAATATCAGTGACTACACTAGTTTTATGAATATCGTTCTAAAAACTTGACACTAAAAACTTACTAGTTGATTGAGTTTCGCAACGTCTCGCCTGGGTTTGATACTATCGCCTTGCTTATTCCTGCCAAAATACTGTCACAAAATACATAATGCTGTTATATTCTGGAAGGATATGCTCAGCGGTAAAGGGAATCGACCACTTTGTATGGACTGTTCGGCTACATGTGACCATTAACTGAGTTATTCATTAACTAGTATTTTGTGAGCTTGATATCTAAACAAAATTATTTGTAATAAAGAAATAACAGGAAAATGTAAAAATATGTCATATTCAGCATGGTAAAAGTTGCAATCTTGTCGCGGCGGAAGTGATTTATTTATAATTATAAACATGCTTAAAAAACAAATTCTTATATTATGATGACAATTACTTACATTAATAACATGATACACATGTTGTAGTATGTTTATATATCAAAGCATATCATAATATCATGAGATTTTAGCACAAAACCAAAGGTATTGTATTCTAAAATAAAACTCAAATTGTACATTGTAATGGTTTTATTAATCATCTTAGATTATTAATAATATACTTTATAAGAACTAGGGGGGGGGGCATATATAATTATCATGCCTTGCCCAAACAAGATACCAGATAATGGTCATTACGTGAGCAACCTACCGTTCTTCTGCCTACAAGATAATTGCAACAGTATTGCAATATAGCATTTCTGCCTAGTATATAATTATTATATAAAGTACAAAAAAATATATATTATGGTTTATGTGCTCTCTTTGTATTCTTTAACTTAAAAACGTGCAATTGCCTGTTATGCTTATTTCTTCAAGTAGGTTGCTGGCTTGATCTACATAATATCTCTCTGGCATAAGAACCATAATTCCTGAACCTGTACTGGATTTGCTGGGATTCCAGATATGGGTATCCCATTTACACGGAGCCAATATAGATAGCAAATGTGATCTGTTTCATGGATCTGTAACAATTTTAATTTCTATTAGATAAAATTCATACAAAATATAGTTATTAACATTTGAAATGCGAAACATGTTTGTATGTAATCAAACTAATTACTTAGGTAGTTAGTAATTACTCGGAACTAGCAGTAAGTAATTGCTCGGAATATCTTTATTAACAAACCTATACTTTTATAGTCCCTATGCTCTTTATAGTCATTATTAATTGCATATTTATTTCCATTTTATTGGTATTTTTGAACATGTACAAACAAACAAACTCGAATTATTAAATGTAATGGTATCTCAATATCTGACTTCAGCTTCTTACTATGAAGTTAAGGGTCTTTGGTTAAAATAACAGTTGAGTAAAATAATATATGTGTATGTGTGACAGAGTTCTACTAAATATATAATTATCCTAATCAGTATATTTATCTGTTTAGTATACATAGTACAAGGTATGTTTAAGTGAATGTGTCAAGATTATTATTATTTTACCTGACAAGATGATATCCATTCATTAATCACAGTTCTTATGTGTATTGTTCTTGGTGTACTTGCATTGAGAACATGATTTCTACTGTGTAATATTGATATACAATTCCCACACAACTGTCGAAGATGTTCTCCACTTGGGCTGGATTCTAGAATTGTTGAGTTGTGAAGTGCCCCAACATCCACCAAAATTGACAGACTGAACTTTGATTTGTCACCTGCAAATAGAACACATACGTACTGCTTATTCACATTTAGTTATATAAGAAAAATGTTACAAAGATCTGTTATACAAAAATAATGTGATCTTAATAAAAATTGTCTTACCACTTGTGGAGCAATCCTTTGATAATTATCGAACTACGAGAAGCTCCAGATTTCATCTCCTGCGATGCAAAACATCAATAGCCAATGCCATCAATTGTTAGTCGAGTGAACAAGAAGCGCAGACACAGTTGAGGTGGTTTCAGTGTTCAAAATAACGCCAGGGTCAAAATTACAAACAGATTTTTGAAGTCCAAAAGTAAAAACTGTTCATCATTTGCTGCAGTTAATAACTAACAAATCAAAACGATAACAAAAAGAACCGAAAAATCATTTACAAATTACATTTATCGAATACTATTATAGATCGCAAATTGAAAATAAACAATTGTTATTTCATGTTTACTGTTTAATGTCAATTTTTGACATATGCTTATTAGTGTAGCCGGTAGCGGTGGGTGAATATGCCATCTAACGAAATCATTCGATTAATTTTCATAATCTCTCGATTCTTTCGTCTCGGGATATTTCGATTGGAAAAACACGTTCTTAGTTGTTAATTTAGTTAAGAATCGTGATTCGCGAATGAGATTGATATAACTTGAAACTGACTGGCAAACTGATAATGGGAAGTCACAAATGTTTCGTATTTAAAACAGACATATAAAATAAACAAACCACTAAATTCACAAGTTGATAGTAAGTTTAATGGAGTTTTATTCTTTTTGTTGAAGAAGTAAAAATCTAAAAAAAAAAATATATTTTACATATTATAATTTTTTTGTTTTTATGTTTTTTATTTGTTTTTCTATGTATTTTTAAGAAACTAAAATATCACTATACCATTAATGCGTCAAAACAAAATATATCTTTTCCATGTAACAGCCAAAGAACGACTTCGGTTCCCGATTACCGAATCTGTTAATAGACTATCAATGTTAATATTAGTGAAGTAATTCGATTAATCCACCCATCACAAATTGAGTGTCACTAGATTGTAAAAACAATCGATTTGTAGAAATAATCTGATACTACTTTATCAAATAGTAAATAGTGCTTCAGTCATTTTGTTTAAAAGAGATGATAATCAATTACATTAAAAAGCACTTTTGCATATGTGCATATATGACGTGCAAAATCTATCTGTTCGTTTAGTAAATAAACTCGTTATTTTCACGATTGTATTTTATTAGTTTGGTTTTATCTATAAACACAAGTCTGTAGATAAAAGCAAAATATACAAGAAAACTAGAAAAAAAAAACAAATACGCATGTTTAGGTATGTTATATACGTTATTATAATCGACACCAATGCGAATCGATTATATGGTATAATCGAGTAAAGTCTACAATCAACATGGCACGGGCCTATGCCGCAATGTGACTTCAAAACTGAATAATTAACGTTGATCACTTTTTATTTTATTTTCTAATTAAGTTTAAATTCCAGTTCTTTAAATAGTACCATCGTGTTTTAAAAATAAAATAATGATTTTTGGTATAAATAGTTTTTAAAAAAACACATGGTCATCACATAGCCTGTAATGGACAATACCCTTTATGCATGTTGCATTCAAAGGATGGAACGCACCATTAATGTCTTTGGTGATCACAGGCGTTGGATATTTCTTCCAAATAGGAGAACCATCTGCTTGTTAACTACAACGTGATAAATATAAAATAAAATAAAAAAGTAATTACTGGTAAATTTATAAACTAAGCCCGTGTGATAATTTAGTCGGGATAAACAATTGATGATAATCTCATAACTTATTCAAACTTTGAACCCATTGCCTTAAGTATTTGTACAAGCACCAGCTAGGGCTAGACCATTGACAAATATAACCAAATACAAATTATTTAAATCCAGCATAAAATTAATATGAATGAAACTACTTAAAAGTTTATTTTATGCGAAGTACCGTTTCTGCATAGGAAATGGCGTCCAAAAATCAAGTTACGTCTAACCGGTAGCCTTTCAACGTTATGCGACTGCGCGAAAACTTGCTAATAGCCACATTGATTTTGCAGATACGAGTAGAAGCCAGGTCGGTGAACAAACTTACCCATTACTATCTTACAACTCAGAACTGAGCTTAATATTATCATGTCTAAGAAATGGTAACCATTGAAGGTTTCCTTAAACTTTTTTAGTTAATCTTTACAAGGAACACGCAGTGGATTACGAATATATCGAAAAGTTTTAAAACTTTTAGATGCACCCGTATTATTGGATGATTGTTGGTTTAATTTCGATCATTTTTCAATATTTTAATGGAAATTATAAAAATAATATTAGTTTTCTTGGTTCGAAAAATTGTTGACTAGAGATCTGGTTGAATTTCTAAATATATCGCAAGCTATGAAAATTGTCTTTTTGAAGACTTATTTGCAGATCATTGAATCGTTTAGTTAAAATTTTTACAAATTATATTTATAAATATTGCACGTAAAAACTTTACCTACTAAATTTAAACGACAACGAAAAAAAATATATCAATATTTTCAAACCATTTAAAGGTAAATGAAGAAACAGATGACATTGAACCACTACTTTCTTTTACATTATTTAGATATATAAGTAATTTAGTTTTACGTGTTTTTGTCCTAAATTTGTTGTATATGAGATGTCTAGAACGATTTTCTAGTACCTATTTAAGAGTACTCTTTTGCACACTGCAACGCGAAACGTGAGTAGTGTAAAAATGTTTTATTTATTTTCCACCTTTTGGAATAATACGAATACATGTATGATAATGTATGTCAAGAAAACATACTCGTTTTAACGTAGGTATTTGATATTTTTAGAACATTTTTTGTATTTAGTGTAAAAAATGATTGAAAATAAACTTCTGAGTTTGTCCGGACTTAGTACTGTATGTACGAATCTGGCACGATCATAACCGCAAAACTTGATATATCGATAAAAGGAGACGGATACCCTTCCATACAATCTTGGGCTCTCTTGTAATAAGAAGAAAGCACAGACTTTCAGAACCCACAAATTAAAAGATGCCTCCCCGTACCTAAAATAGGTACAGAGAGGCCAGGAGTGAAGTCTGCGACTTGCGAGATGTCAGTGATGTCAGTTGTAATTGTCACTTTTAGCTGTATAGCAGACAGAGCAAGAAGGCTATGGCACCCTCTACCATGCATACTTTGGATTTCTGTAATATCAGGGGGCTTCATTCCAACTTGAACGCCGTCCACTATCATCTCGAGACGGCGAAGCCGGCTTTGCTCTTCTTGACCGAGACACAGATATCTTCTCCGGCTGATATTTCCTACCTCTCCTACCCCGGGTTACAAACTGGAACATTCCTTTATAACGCGGTCTGGTGTGTGCGCATATGTCAGAAAAGACATCTATTACCGGCGCCTCGGCAGACTGGAAGGTCAGGACCTATCCATTGTCTGGTTACGCATAGCTTGCGATGACCATTTGTGCAGCTACGGGTGCCTATACAGGTCCCATAGCGGAAATACTGAAATTGAACGGCTTTTGAGCATTTACAAACGGCTATAGATTCCGTGTTAGAGCAGACCCCCTCCGCAGAGATCGTGATCTTGGTCGATTTTAATGCCCACCACGCCGAATGGGTTTGTTCGCGCACCACCGATCATGCAGGGAGGTCTGTTCACGATTTTGCCTTGGCGTATGGTCTTACACAATTGGTAACTTCGCCCACGCGAGTTCCCGATGTGGTTGACCATACACCTTCACTTTTGGACCTTTTGCTGACCTCTCATCCGGATCGTTATCAGGTATCTGTGTACGTCCCACTTGGTACTATAGGTCAGCAGATTGGGACGGGATGCGGTTTTTTTTGCGTCTTACCTATGGGGGCAGTTGTGCTTCCCGCTGGATGATCTGAGTGTCGTCGCTGACTCTATTGCCGATGTGGTGAAAGCAGGAGAGTAACCGGGTTTGGGCTGCATCCGCATCTTGTGATCTGTAAGGAGACAATTCCTCTTTGACGAACTTCAAAAGAGCTATCGCCAAGGCAAAATCTGAACACATAGGCAAAATTGGTGGGCCCGTGCGTTCTGGTCTGTTGCCAAGGCTGTCTTAGGGAATTTCTCACATCCCTCCATTCCCTTCTATCCTTCCATCTTTGCACGAAGACGATGATTCTTTGGCCCATACCGCAAAGAAGAAGGCCGATCTCCTGGGCTTCTTCTTTGCGGTAAACTCAGCTCTGGATGACCAAGGGAACGCACCGCTTACTATTCCGCAGTATGATAGTTCCATGCCAGAACCACAATTTCGGCAGTCATCTGTGCGTAAAGCACTAATTTCCTTGGACATCCACAAGTCGAGTGCGGCGGATGGCATCCCTCCGACTGTGCTAAAATGTGTGCTCCAGAGTTGGCACTTGTATCAACACGCCTATTCCGGCTCTTCTATTCACTCGGCGTGGTACCAAATACATGGAAGACAGCTTTGGTGCATCTCATCCCTAAAAAGGAGATTGCTGTAATCCGTCTAACTATCTGCCCATAGCCATAACCTCCTCGTTCTCCAAAATTATGGAGGCAATCATCAACTCTCAGCTCCTCATGTATTTAGAAGAACACCAGCTGTTTAGCGACCGTCAGTACGGTTTCCATCGCGGCCGTTCAACTGAGGACCTTCTAGTATCCTACCTCATCGGTGGGCGGAGGCAGTTGAGGCCAAGGGAGAGGAATTGGCAGTTAGTTTGGACATAGCAAAGGTCTTTGATCGGGTATGGCACAAAGCGCTTCTCGCCAAGCTGCCTTCCTATGGGTTTCCCAAGAAATTATGCAAGTGGATCACCAGTTTTTTGGCTGACCAGAGCATCAAGGTCGTTGTTGACGGTGCGTGCTCCGACCTTAAATCTGTAAATGCTAGTGTTCCCCAAGGCTGCGTGCTATTACCGACACTGTTTCTTCTGCATATCCATGACATGATGCGAATTCACAACGTACATTGCTATGCGGATGACAATACTGATGATGCTACATACTCCGGCGGAAGTGGCATTTCTCGGGAACACGTCGAAGAGTACCGAAACAAGCTCGTGTTTGAAGTCGAGAATCGACTTACCGATGTGTCTTAATGGGGTCGTCAAAACCTGGTCACTTTTACCACCAAGAAGTTACAGCTTTACGTGTTCACCGCAAATAAGACACCCTTTTGTCGTATCGCCTCAATTTGAAGATATTCTCCTGACAGCCTCAGCTAGTGTCGGAATCCCGGTAGTCGACATATTGAATAACGTTCAGTTTCGCAGTATTTCAGCCCGGGACAGTTGCTCAACCTTTATCAAGCACAAGTCCGTTCGTGCTCGGAATATTGTTCTCACTTCTGGGATGGATCCGCCAAATACTTGTACCAAATAATGTTTTAGAATAAATTAAAGAGATTTCGATGTTATATATTTTTTTAAATGTCCTTTTAGATTAATACTTGGCATTGTCTGCTAGCTTATTAAGTATAATATATACGCAACATTATTAAACTAAGAAAAACCTAATGTATTATAGATAAAACATAGATAAAAAATTAAAAGAGATTGCAATTAATTAGTAACAGCTATCTATTGATATAAAAAACCCTAGATGCACAGTCCCGAACAAAACTGACACTCAAAAGTGTCCCTAATTTCTTTTAAGTAGTTATAGATATGGCAAAAACATATGTCTTTGCATATCCAACCTTAAGTGCAAGACTTATAGTTGTTTTTACAAAGCAATGTACGAAAATAAATAAAATCGACAGTGACGCGGCCGACGCGATTCTATTTGAAATGAGTGCACAATTTAAAATTGTGCACTCATTTTTGGAGGACATTTTTGACACACTGATTGTGTATCTTGGGTTTTTTTATATCAATGCAGCTATCCAATAAGTTTTATTCACTAAATTTTATGTTTTTTTTTGTTTTCTATCAAAATATGAGACAATCATGTGAGAGATAGAAACGAACGCACTTCAGTCCTTAATCCAAAGAGACTTCAACGATTTAAAATTCGTCTAGTGCCATGATACGCATTATTCCCCCACTGATTTATAGCAAACGTAAAAGCACAAAAACGTTCCCTAAAGAATAGATTATGCTCTATATATACATGAATAAAGTTTTAATATATTCAGTTATAAAATTTTCATATTTATATTATGAAAATTAAACGATTTATTTGGATAACAAAAATCTTGCAAAATTATGAAAAAATGAATAAAATTATTTTGTTATTGCGATGTTATTGAGATGTTATTACGATATTAAGCCTAAATATATCTTGGTATTACATAATTACATTCTAGGAATAAATGCCAAGAAGTAGATATATAAATAATAAAGGTCTCATACCTATAAGTTTAGATTATATGAAGTCTCATTTAAGAGTTTTGTTTTGTACGTTGAGAATATTAAAGATAAAATTATTGAGAACGGTCAATCCGACGTTATGCTATAATTATAAGAATGATTAACAAACTGAAGATTCTACTGATAATACGTACCTACTGGCTACTGATATTAGTAGTCAACATCTTAAAATGTTGATACCACTACCATCTAGGCAGGCATTCAATGATTCCTCTTTATACGAATTTAGTAGCGATATAACCATTACGGTAATAGCGATATAATAACCATTACGGTAGTGATACGTTTGGTATTACTTTCATGTTTTACAGTCAGTCTGAAGGCAGATGGTCCATCTTTCATAAGAGATTCAATACAACACAGGACAACTCCTACTTTTTAACTTCACACTACGTACGTAGATACGGGAAGTTACTGATTTTACCCCGATTTTCGAAAATCGAGTTTTCACCAGATGTCCACGTTTTGAGGCCCTAGGAATCTTTTCCGACTATTTTCACGATGACGTCAGTATGTCTATGTATGCATATGTGTGTGTGTGTGTGTGGGTGTGTGTATGTGTGTATGTAAACATCTCATAACTTTTCAACGGCTGGACCGATCGCAACGCGGTTGATGGCATTGGATTGGATACCGCTCAACTTAGACTTCCTGAAAATTTGAAGCGATTCGGTCAAGGAGATTTTGTGTAATTTTGAAAAAACACCAAAAAAAATTTTGGTGAAACAGTATTTTTTTATTATAACTTCCTGATTTACGTATCGATTGAGTACAAAAACTTATCAGCTCTATTCCTCAAAAAACTACTTTTAATACATAAATTTCATCAAAATCGATTTATCTATTTGGGAGTAATCGTTGACGAAAAATTTTGAAAAAAAGTGTATTTCGACATAGCTTCGAAATTTTTCAACCAATAATTTTTTGATATTCTACGATATTTTAGTACTAAAAAAACTACGTCAAATGCCGTTTCAAAAATCAAAATAGAATCTAATTCTCACTCACAAAAACTTATAGCTTTTCAAATATTAAATTTAAGTTGTTTTTAACAAACTTAATTTTTTTTAATAATTTTCAAGTCAATTCACCAATTTACAAAAATCTTATCAGCTTTTGTCCTTTAAAAACTGTGTCAAATACCGTTAAATTAATCAAAATCGGTTAATTTGTTTGGGATTTATCAATGAAGAAATTTAAAAATAAAATGTTTTTTGACATCGCATCGAAATTTTTCAACCTACCAATTATTTAACTAAAGAAATATTTTAGATCTCAAAAATTGAGTTGAATGCCATCATCGTTTTCAAAATATACAGCTTTTCAAAAATTAATATACTGCCATTTTTAACAAAATAGATGTTTGAACTGAAAAATCTATGCTTATATTTTTACTCTTTTGAGCTTAAAATACCTTAATTTAGTGAGAAGTTTCAGGGATGGCCCGTAGGGTCAACCGTTCACACATTTTTTTAATGTACTTTAGGCAAAAACCCAACCAGCTACGAAATTGACTAAGGACTAATCATTCCGATAACATCCATAAACTTATACAAACAAATGGTGTTTCCAGGAGCAACATAAAACCTATTAATTTAATTGGATGTTGTTTTGTAACAGATCGGTACCGCGGGCGCAATATTGGGCGTTATTGTACAGTTAACTATCCGGCACAAGTTACGAGGAGCAGCTCATTGTATTGTACCCGCTAGCCCGCTCAGGTTCTGGCGATCCACATTCGTCCTGACTGGCAAGTACACTTACACACAGATTCATGGTACTTCTTATTTTAATCTTTTTTTATTTTATCATTCTTTATTTTAATCTTTAAAGCTAAATAACGGAGTATCAACAAGTTGGAAGCTCATCTGATAGTAGGTGATCATAATGTCTATTAGAACCCAAATAAACGAGATTTAGCACGAACGTTAAATATTATTCTATTAAATCTCCTCTATCGCCTCCAGAAAAAAAAAATTTTGAAACCACAGACGAAAACCATTACATTTATACATTAACCAGTAGCAGACAAAAAATAAATAAAAGTTACATGATATTAAGTGATAAATGCCGATTATGAAAATCAAGCATATAGGAAATAAGCTTTAGTTGGAATGCAAACTGGCGTGCAATTCTAATTTACAAAACGAAAAACACACTGTTATGTTAAGATAATTAATAGTATAGTAATTTACCTCTATATAATTATTTTTAGGGTTTTAATTTTAGGCTATACCTATATAACAATGTTAAAGTTGTATGCCGTTTGTACGGCAAAATAGGAAGAAAATGTTATGCACTATTATATGTAATAAGATGTGATTGATTGAGTGTCGAAATATGGATATTGTAAAAATTGATACGAACCAAAAACATAGTTTAATTTGTTACAAAACTAACGTTTTTTAAGATAAACCGAATTAAACAGCTTAAACATTCAAAAATAACTTTTCGTTGTGATAGTACAAACGAGGGTTCGTTCATCGAACGTTTCCAAAGTGTAAGACGAAATGGTAGATTATATTTTTGGTACTGAGGAAAACGGTTTTTATCATCATAAACAGAAGATACATATTATTTTGTGAACTTTAGGAATTAGGATATTTTACTTTCAAAATGAAGGAAAATGTGTTTATACCAAAGCGAAAGGTAACAAGTCACATTGGAAAACCTACCTATACGACTTTTGTCAGTAAAATGAAATGGTCTTATCTCGCCTCTAGCAAGGTGATTTACTATAATTACAAAGATAGCGGTAGATGCCTTTTGTTATAATTTTCCAGGCTGGCTCACAAACGTTTTCCCGTGCAAACTCCTGAAAATACGGCCATTTTGTAATGTGCCTTGTTTTTTGATAAGGGTATTAAAATAATGGCGCATTCAGACGCCTCTTTATTCTGTTGTATAACGTATTTACATAAGCCTTATTTGTGTGTTCATTCCCGTTTAATTAACATTAATTAACAGAGTTAATTCAAATTATGTTTATTTATTATCCTTAAACTGCAGGAAAATATTGCCTTTAGTTGGCCAAAAATATTATGTAGTGACCAGTATTGTAACTTTGATGAAAAATATTGACCTAGAGGTATCCAGAGGTGCTATTAGTGCACAAGCATTTAGTCAACTGTATAATGTCCCGTAATGTTATCGCAGGTAAACCTGTTGATAAATGAGACAAGTGTAATTTATGATGTTAATGTCTTGTTGCTATTTGCGTGGCGGGATGTTAATGGATGAAAAAGGTAATGCCAGATGCATCATTTTACCGGTTACCTTACGCAACTCACAAGTACTTAGTAAACCGCAACACGTCAGTGGCAAATATTATGGTGGGAATTGGTAGGACAATGGAGACGTTACAATATTCTTTATGTAAAAATCGGATCAACACGGAGTATTATTAGTATTTATATTTATTTTTATTATTAGTATTATTAGTATTTTTTAACATGGCCTGTAAAATAGTAAAATATCAAGCAAATTTATGTAATATGTTTGTACTATCTTTCAAGCTAATACACCTATTGAGTTAAAAATCTTATCAGCTTTTCTCCTTAAGAAAAGTCAAATACCGTTAATTAGATCAAAGTTGGTCAACTTGTTTGAAATTTATCAATTATTAGCGACCTTCCCGCGGTTTCACCCAAGTAGCTTTTGTTCCCGTGGGAATATCGGAAAGATTTATATACTAAAACCTTTCTCACGAATCAATCTATCTATAAAAAAAATCGCATCAAAATCCGTTGCGTAGTTTTATAGGGACATAGGTACATAGGAACAAAGGAACAGACAGAGAAAGCGACGTTGTTTTATACTATGTAGTGATGAAAATTAAAAAAAAATGTTTTTTAACATTTCTTCGAAATTTTTCAATCTGTCTATTATGTAGCTTACGCAACATTTTAGATCTCAAAAATTTAATTGAATGCCATTCGAAAGATCAAAATCAATGATCATTTTTTTCGTAAAATAAATAGTTTTTTAAAAATCAGTATACTGCCATGTTTAAAAAAGTAGATGTATGAACTGAAAAAATCTATGCTTATAGTTTTTGCTCCTTTGAGCTTAAAATACCTTAATTTAACGGGAAGTTTCAGGGATGGCCTGTAAGGTCAACATTTATAGATTTTTTTTTAAATTGAAGTAGGTGTTTGTTTGCCATCCAACCTAATGAAATATGTCGATGAAGACGAAGGTGGTATGCGCCAATCCAAAATGTATTCACTCTATTTTTAAAGGTTTTAGGACTGTATTTGTCAGGAAAAACACACCCAGGTAGTTTGTTCTAAACCTTGACGACTCGCACTAAAAAAGAGTTGTCTAACCGTTTTGTTCGATTTTTTTGGCATATCCACTACGTACGGATGGAACTTCTATTTGCGTCTGCACGTCCGATGAAGAAATAATGAGGGTTCAATAAGTTCGAAGAGAGCTTTCGCACACTTACCAAAGTGCATTCTATAAAAAAACTGATAAGCTATAACATAAACTGGTGACCTTACGATGATGCTCAAGTGTGTGTAGTTTTCTATTTGTAAGCTTGTCTTCATTTATACTCTATAAGTTCTTCAATCTATAGAGTCCAAAGTTACTATGTAGTTGGAACTTGGGACTTAGGAGAATCATCCAAAAGGTGACTAGTATTCCATGCATGATCGAACTTGAGCCGTGTACAGGTTTAGTAATTGCTCACAGCTAAAATACCGCTGGACTTTCAAAATGATTCCACCTTTCTTGGAAGCTATATGTGCCATTCACTCGTTTTGTTGGCCGTATTGAGGTTGGGCATGATGTTAATACCTAAAAATCCTAAATGGTTAGTAGGTGGTATGGATACACCCCGGAACATGGATGTTAAATCAGAATTACTCTTATACCCAGTCGCAGAGGTATGCCATATACTTAGAAATTCTCCGTGCGAGACTCGATCAAAAACCTTAGATATGTCTAGAGATACTTCCATTGTCTCACCATAACCCTCCAAGACTTCGTTCCATAGGCGAGTGGCGAAAATTTACATTTTTTATTTTATTTTTTTATTATTGATGGGTAAGCGCTTGACCTCGATCTCGCCTGATGGTAAGCTAAGATGAGGCCTAAGATGGAACGCGCTTCACTAGAAGGTACCTGTTCACTCTTCTCTTGAAGATCTCCAGATTGTACTCGTCCGGGAACACAGACTCAGGAAGCATGTTCCAGTCCTTTGCGGTTCGAATGAAGAATGTTGAGTCGAACCGCTTTGTCCGGGTACGTGGAACGTCCACTATATAACGATGCCTAGATTCTGTGCACCTCGACGATCGATAGAAAAACGGGAATGGCGGAATTAAGTCGTGCAATTCCGCAGCGCACTCTCCAAAGTGTATTTGATAAAAAACCGATAAACTAGCCACTCTGCGGCGATGAGCGAGGCTCTGGAGTTTTTTGCTTACCAGATCATCGTCGTTTATGAGCCTCTTGGCACGCCTCTCGATGGTCTCAAGTGTCTCCAGCTGGTATTTAGCGGATCCATCCCAGAGGTGAGAGTAGTATTCCATGCACGAGCGGACTTGTGCTTTATAAAGGTTAAGCAACTGTCCCGGACTGAAATACTGTCTCACCTTCGCCAGAATACCAAGCTTTTTTGAGGCAACTTGGGCTTTAGATTCGATGTACGAACCAAAGTTGAGAGTAGGCGTTAACGTAATACCAAGGATCTCGAGGTGGTCATTTATCGGCACGGCCACACCCTGGAAAGACGGAGATAGATGGAGCGGACTCCGTTTAGCGGAGAATAGACACGCCTGGGTCTTAGTTGCATTAAACCTGACCAGTTTAGCATCGCCCCAATCGGAGACTGCCTGTAAGGACAGGTTCAAACGATCGACCATTGCCTCTCTGAGAGACCGGATCTGTGCCGTACTGGCCCGCGCATTGGATACGTAACTCTCCACAACAGTGCTATCATCTGCGTACCCATAGATACCGGGCTTCAGCAGATTGTTAATGTGTAGCAGGAATAGAGTTGCGGTGAGAACTGATCCCTGAGGGACTCCGGCATTTATAGCCATTTGGTCGGATGAGCAGCCGTCGACGACTACTCTGATCGACCGGCCACTCAGAAAATCTGAGATCCAGGCGCAGAGACCAGTAGGCAGACCATACGATGGAAGCTTACCAATAAGACTATCACGCCAGACCCTATCAAAGGCCTTCGAGATATCAAGGGAGACAGCTAGTGCCTCACCATGCTTCTCTATGGCTGAGCTCAAAATGTAAGTGGCATACGCTAGAAGATCCCCAGTAGACCGATTTCGGCAAAACCCGTATTGGCGGTCACTCAGTAGTTCATTCGCTTCTAGGTGCGCCATTAGCCTACTGTTCAGTACACGCTCCATAGTCTTGCAGAGTATGGACGTGACTGAAATTGGCCTATAGTTGGAGGGGTCGGCACGACTGCCTTTTATTGGCACAGGCTGCACGTTGTCAAGCTTCCATGATTTAGGCACTTTTCCAGTAACCATCGAAAGGCGAAAGAGGCGTGTCAAAACAGGAGCGAGTTCAGGCGCACAGGTTTTCAGTACTATGGCTAGAATCCCATCAGGGCCACTGGCTTTGTTCACGTCCAGATTCCGCAGCGTTTTAAGAACCTCAGTCTGACGGATGCGAATTTCCGGCATGTTCACCTCGCATCCAGGTAGACTGGGTGGTTTCGCGTTGGCAGGATCCAGACGTGAGTTTTCCGCGAATAGAGTAGCGAACAGGTTCGCTTTCTCTACGGTGGTGTGAGCCAGCGTCCCATACGGTTTCAGCAGTGGAGGGAGTGAGGGGCGGCAGAAATTCGATTCAACCGACTTTGCCAGGGACCAAAAGGCTTTACTACCTGAGGGGTATGAAGCAAGTTTGTTCTGATACGGCTGACGTGGTCAAATCGAGCTTTCAGTAGAGCCTTTTTGCAGGATTTGGCAGCCCGGTTGAAGGCTTTCTTCTTTTCCGACACGTCCTTGGCCTTGCGGTGTCGAGCATCTACCCAAGCCTCTTGCTTTAGCGCCTCAGCGCGTCTACAATTGGCTCTGAACCAGGGATGAGCTTTACTGGATATGGCTACGTCGGAGAAAGGAATAAAATACTCCATTCCTTGCCGCAGCACATCTGTCACAGCATCCGCGCAGGCCGAGGAGTCTTCAGAAGAAAAGCAGACAGGCCGTCAGGGATAAGACGCAAAGAAAGAACGCATCTCGTCCCAGTCTGCTGACTTGTATCGCCACACGCGCCGAGAGCCCCTGGGACTGGGATCGGGCGGCGAGTAGACGGATACAGATTTCACCAGACAGTGATCGGAGCTGCCAAGGGGCGAGGAAATTGCCACCGAGTAACGGTCTGGATCCGTAGTCAGCAGAAGATCCAAGCAATTGGCTGTATGGCTCTCAACGTCAGGAACCCGCGTCGCTCCTTGAACCAGCTGGGTGAGATTTAATGCTAAAGCGAGTTTACGCATCTCTCTCCCAGCGAGGTCAGTGCACTGGTATGGGTATAGCCACTCCTGATGGTGGGCATTGAAATCCCCCAGAAGCATTAGCTGAGCGAAAGGGTATTTGTGTTGAGCAGCATCGGCCACCTCACTTAGGTACACTGTAAGACCGATCGTCTCCTGGTCTCCGCTGTGCGCTCGGTAGACACAGGCATAGAAAGCTTCTCTAGGCCTGTGTCCACCAGTGTCCATAGTACGGAGTAGCGGGGGTCTTCTAGATACCGGAGACGCCGAAAGCAGATGTCGTCACGGACGTACGCGCACACACCTGACCGAGCTTTAAAATTATGCTCCAGGGTGTAGCCGGGATAGGTTAAGTACGCCAAATCAAAACGGGCAACTTATCTGCGTCTCCGTGAGGAACAAGATACATGGTTTATAAGTCTCCAGGTGGAAATGGACTGCAGCGAGATTAGAATGTAAACCTCTGATGTTGGTGAGGTCTACTTTCATCGAGAGGGAGTGCTGCCGCTATACAACGTTATTTCTGTACCTTGTCCTTTTCATTTAATAGAGTGAGTGAAGTAGGTGTGAAGACGGCAGTGAATCGAGGCGCTATACTTCCAGACCTGAGACACACACCTCGAAGTTACACTATTGGTGACTAGTCTGGAGACTGCGGGGACGCCCGAGCCCCCCCAAGAATGTCCATAAGGCCCTCTCATCCGGTCGCCAACCGGCACTATGGCGCATTTTGGGATTTTTCGCTAGTTGGCGGGGCAGCCTTTCACATGTGGCTAGCACGTTACTTGGGCCCCCTACTGACTAGCGGTCGGCCAGCGGTGCACCGTGCCTCGGATCCCGCTACCCTCCATGGCTAGTCTCCAGATGCATCAACGTCAGTGTGTATCAGATCGTCTAGATTGTATAGGCGCAACTGATTCGACCCGTCTTCACTAAAGCTACATCAGCGTTACCGTGACGGAAAACGGACGCTTGGCGCCACGACTTCAGCTGATGGGTGGTCCTTATAGCCGCGACATATGTCTCCCACCATATCACCTGTTTAGCACCACCCAGGGGCCACGTATAGGGATACAGAATTCCGGGTGTTCTCCCACGGACGGAGGTGATTCAGCCCCCAATCACCAGTCGAACACACATATTACCAGTCGAACGCCCCTGCAAAAACCACATTGGTTATCACTAACTAACTAGCTTCAAGGTGTGCCTGGAGATGAGTATTTAAGATGCGCTCCATAATCTTGCAAATTATGAAGGTGAGTGTGACAGGTCTATAATTGAATGGATCTGCACGGCTTCTCTTTTCTGGTATAGGTTTAAAGTTAGCAAGCTTACAGAATCTTGGGAACTTACTAGTTTTTTTAAAAGAGTCTGTAGAGATGTGTTAGAATAGGAGACAAATCGGGTGTGCAACGCTTTGCACTACTACTGAAGGAATTATATCAGGACTGTTGGCCTTGGTAACGTCTGAGTTCAGCAAAAAATTTTGTATCTGTTTTTAGTGGATTTTAACGGCCCTCTACTTTTGCTGTCTTCACGCGAACATTCGGCTTAAAGGTTGTCGAATAAATTTGCTTTCTCCTTAGCGCTGTGGGTCAATTTACCTTTAAGTTTATGAAGAGAAGGCAGCGAAAAGCGGCAGAAGATTTATATAACTGACTTGGCGAGAGACCACTTAATCTTACCCCCTGAGAGACAGGAAGCTAACTTTTCCCCTATACGACTAATGTGGTCAAACCAACTTATTTTGATTGCTTTCTTGCAGAGTTTGGCAGCTGCGTTATACGTTTGCTTCTTAGCTTGAAAATCCAGTATTTTGCTTTTATGAGCGTTAACCGAATCTAAATATGATTCCCGCTTAGGCTTTTCAGCTAAGAGGCAGTCAGTAATGAACCATGCAAAAGCAAAAGGAATAAAATACTTCAAAGCTTGACATACCACACCTGAGACGGCGTAACCCGGTGGCTAGAAAAGTAGGTGCGGTCTCGCAGTTTTGAGATGGAGGTGGATATTTTTGATGGAAGATTTGAGTAAATTCTTCGGATATTAAACAAATGCAAGGTGCATTTGTTTAACATCCGAAGAATTTACTCAAAAAGGAGAGGAGATGCCACCATTGTTTAAACTTGCTTTGCTTTCTTGACTTTTTAATAGTAGATTTATAAGTAGAGTGAATAGAAGGAGGGGACAGAAGTTGGGAGAAGACCAAACTAGGAACCACGCATCCCGTAAATAACAATGCACTAATAAGGAACTTGCATGGAGGCCGCGAGGACGCCTGAACTCCCCCGGGAGTTGCCATCGGGTTCTCTCTATCCGGTTGCCGGCTGGTACGATGGAACAGCCCCAAGATTATTTGTGGTCGATGGGCCAGTCTTTTACGTATGGCTAGCAGGCTAGTTGAGCTCCCTGTAAATCACGGGTGGCCAGCGGAGCACCGTTTCTTCGGATTTCGCTGACTTTCAGGATTAGTCACCTGATAGACCAATAACTTGCGAGCCTAAACGTTTCTCTAACGTAGTGTTAATACCCAGACCAATCCAACCAAGAAACACAGCACATTTGTATGCTGCTGTTGCACGGTGGTATTCTTTGAGTGCGTAGTAGCTAGCCGGTTCGCGGCAGTTCAATTTAAGACTCAAAATATGCACTTCGTGTGATTGAAAGATCGTTAAGATATTCCTTAACGTTGTCACTTTTAAAGGAATATGAAAACTGGCGTGTTTGATTTCTTATAGATGAAAAATACAGACATCCACTTACCTACCAGATATTTGTTCTGTGATCATTTCCATACTTCCATATCATCCTTAAAGCTCTATATTTTTTATTTCTTTTACGGATCTGGCACTCTCTTTGGCTACCTACAATATTTCAATGGCCTTCTCTGGTATTCTCATTTAAATAATATTACCATACACTTTTTAATAACATGGGACAGAGCAGCCACAGAAAGGCCAGAATGGAGAAGATTGGAGGAGGCCTTGCCACCTGACAAACGGGCACCTTTTATGCCAAGCTGATTAAACTGATGACTAGTGCGTACAATACTTCAACTCGTTACTTTTTAACACGGTAACTGCAAATCGCCAGTTTTCAGCTACTATATCAGTCAGCCACAATTATTACATTACAAAGAAAATTCAAAAGAGGCTGCAACAGCAGAATCACTTTATTAGATTGTCTTGGAAGATAAAATATTAATTCGCAAAGCCTTTCCAGTTTTTGTACTTAATATTAATTACCATAAAACCTCTCGCAAAGTAATTTCTTCTCATGTCGCCTATTACGTAGACTAAATGACAGTCTCACATCGGTTGATAAATGTGCTTTATTAACTGTAATAAACTGGGTTTTACATTAATGTTATATACTAGAGATTCACGTGTATGCTGCGTGATAAAATGTGATAATGATGGTATGATAATGTACCGATGGTATCTGTGCGCGATAAGTGTGAGCGTGTTCTATCATTACACGTTACATCACTCCCCCCTTCAAAAAAGGTGTTATAACTGATGCATCCGGTTGTGCCAGTGAAGCGCATGTGCCTTAGGAGCTCGAGTCTACGGTGAGTCGAGACGAGCAGAATATGCGCGGTCCTCGGTGAGTCGGGATGAGTGGGCTCCGCTGTGGTTCGCAAGTTGGAACGAGCGGGACAGAGTTGCTACATGGAGATCCAGTGAACGTTGGTAGTACGAAGTGGATTCCGGAAAGCGTAGATGAGGCGTAGCTTGTGCAGCTGGCTGGTGCTGTTGAAAGCAGAAAGGGGTATCAGGAGGTGCTGATGGTCCGAAGGTTGTAGCGTGCTGTGGCGTCAATTTTTCAAGTCAAGTTGTGGCGTCAAGTTATCAAGGCGTTTGTTATTTAACATATCTATATATGTACCATGGAAGGTAACGAGGTGACTAAGACAACTGATGGGTTGCAGTTATTTATTGATTAACTTACAAAACAGTATAGGTCTTAGTCTATACAAATACCTAGCTACGTATGTGCATACAATATCTTCCACTAACGTGAGCTTAAAGACGGACAGCATAGGCTTTCTCGTCTCGTACCCACTTCGGTATTCACTTGAGGATAGCATAGGCCGTCTCTCAAGCTAGACCGCTAGCTACGGAATGAATTGATGGCTGCTCCGTCGGCTTTTATATGCTTCCGAGCGGTGCGTTCGGGCACAATCGCGCATATTCGGGCCGCCTCGGCTGTCACACGTTTGCTATACTAATTCACGTGATTTACTACGCCGCTTCATTCTCCCCCTCTGGTACTCGATGACGTCCCGGGAGAGTACCAGTATCCGAAATCGAAGGCTTTTTCTTTGGTCGTCGTCCTTTTCGTCTAATTGATAGAACTGGATCTGGACAGTCATCACCTCTGTTTTCAAAACGAGTTATAGCCGATGTGTGATATTTTCCTATTGGTTTGTCAGGCTCGTTCAAAGTGGCAATTTCATAAATTGAGCTTCCAATATTTTTAGTGATACAGTATGGGCCATCTCTACGAGGTGCGAGCTTTGCAGAAAAACCACCTTCTTGTCGACAGATCGGATGAGTTTCAACCAAAACTAGGTCTCCTTTATTATAGCCAGGATCAGGGCGTCGCTTATGATTGGATTTGGCTCTGTTATTGTCTTGCGTAATTTCAATATTTTCTTTTGCTATTTCTAAATCATGTGCCAATTTCCTTAACTGTGGAGTAAATTCGGGCACAAAATTTTCGGATTGGACTATTTCACTTAAGTTATGAGCTACTTCAAATGGAGTTCTCATTTCTCTTCCGTAAGTAAGATAAGCTGCTGTAAAGCCTGTGCTTTCGTTGAAGACAGTGTTCATTGCGAAGCGAATTGCAGGCAAGGTTTCTGGCCATCTTTCGTGCTTGTCTTTGACCATGATTCCAATTTGGAATTTTAAATCTCTGTTATTCCTTTCCACCGCATTGGGTTCAGGGTGATATACAGGACTAAGTATTTGTTGAATATCTAGGCAAAAGGTCAGTTGCTGCATGACTGCTGATATGAATGTAACCGACTGGCGTACTCAATAAAATGCTTTTTCTCGCCCTCCCCCTGCACTAAAGCTAATCCGATAGCATATTGACTGGCATCAGTTTTAATTATGTATGGTAGGTTGCTTAAAACGTTAATGCTTTTCTAAAATTGTTAAAAGCTTCCTCTTGTTCTTATTCTGCATTCCACTTCTTGTTTCACGGATGCAACAATTTCTTCGCGTTGTTTCTCTTTTGTTTCAGTCATTTCAATATTTTGAATTTACGTTGGGCGTCACAATGTACCATGGAAGGTAACGAGGTGACTAAGACAACTGATGGGTTGCAGTTATTTATTGATTAACTTACAAAACAGTATAGGTCTTAGTCTATACAAATACCTAGCTACGTATGTGCATACAATATCTTCCACTAACGTGAGCTTAAAGACGGACAGCATAGGCTTTCTCGTCTCGTACCCACTTCGGTATTCACTTGAGGATAGCATAGGCCGTCTCTCAAGCTAGACCGCTAGCTACGGAATGAATTGATGGCTGCTCCGTCGGCTTTTATATGCTTCCGAGCGGTGCGTTCGGGCACAATCGCGCATATTCGGGCCGCCTCGGCTGTCACACGTTTGCTATACTAATTCACGTGATTTACTACGCCGCTTCATATATCATTTTTCTGTTCTCAGATTATGATCTATATATCATAATCGTTTTTTCGAAATTATTTTAGTAAGTTGATCTGTGTGACTCTTGCTACAAAACCAGATTTTCAAGTGATACTCCACCAGAGTTTAAGTTAGTGGGCTTTCCTAAGGATCGCTTGACCACGATCTCGCCTGATGGTAAGCTAAGATGCGGTCCAAGATAGAACGCGTTTCCCTAGAAGGTACCTGTTCACTCTTCTCTCTTATTGAGACTTTAATTTGATTTACTTTTATCATCATATTTGTTACCTTTGTATAAAACTTTAATTACATTCGCATTAAAACAGGAATAACTTTATATATCATAATTTTCATTATAAGTATCAAATAAAAATTATCCCTGTTTTTGTACTAAAGAATAGTTTAAAGGTAATTTCTTTTTTGTTATTTTAAGTATTAAAAGAGTGTGTTGGCAGAATCTTAGCTCAGACTTTTGTCAACCTAACTTAGATTTCTGGGATTAGCAGTTGTACTAAAGACACCACATGACAAGATAAATACCTAAACGCAGACTACTAAGGAGAGAACTGAATGTTTATATTAACCTTATCTAAATTCCAACTTTATTTAGCTGCTATTCCCCAAATTTAAACGTATTTAATAAAAAAAAAATTAAATGCGTTTAAGCTAAAGAGTTGATATAGAATCTTACGGCTTATATTAAACTTTGAGGTAAAAAGCGAAGTATGAAGTTTTGCCTGTGTTCTTTCAATATACAAGTAAGTATACTAATTACTTTCAAATTCCACCTAAATCCAGTTTACCGTTTTTATATCTTCAATAACACGTCCAAACATTCAAACATTCAGACTGTCGCATTTATATTTGTGGCAATTTTAAATAGTTTGTGGTTCATACAAAATTCTAAAATTTACAAATTACAAGTAAAAAAATCATTACGCAGATACTTTTGTACGGTAGGGTGACGCTGACGAAAATTGTTTCCCGACTCGGGGATCGACTAACTACAAAGCAACCAATTTAGTCGACTATCACATAGACAATTGAACTTTCTTTAAAAGAGCATCTAAATAACAATTTTTCTTGTGGCATATACCTACTTTACAAATTTTTTGATTCATTCAGATAAATATGTGCCTACATATATATTTATTTCCTCATAAAACAAATATAAAAACGGAAAAATAAAATAGACGTATAATTTTTGAAGCTTACCCGTATAAAGGCACAGTATACATTTTGCAAGTGCTACAAAACCCAAAGAGTTTTTGTGTTGTTCCCTCGTATTAATATCGCGATAATGCAAATACCGTCGGTTTACGGCCCCGAGGCTCGTTTCAGCCGCTATTACTGAAAATTCAGCAAGGTTTCCACTCTCGAGAGCTTTCCTTGTATTCGTCGTTATCAAGTGATCTTTTAATATTGATAAACAATTATTAGCTTTACTTGATATTCAGGTTTAATATTTCTTAGTACATTCATAATATGTATTTACAAGCGAGCGTAGTAGGCAGACATTGTTAAACTAATATTATGATGTTAACGCCTACTATGACTTAAATCATATATGTGAATTTATAATTCATATATATAAATGAATCACTATTTTCTTCAGTCACGCCGTTACTTGAGAATGACAATTCCGTCAATCTTTGTTCAAGATTTTTAATACTTTGTAGAAGGTTCAAATGGAATGAAAAATTTGAAAATTAAACAGAAAATTAGAAAATTTCAACTTGACAATTACATTTTCGCGTTTCATGCAACGCCAATCCTATATGGTTTAAGAGCCCACGACACTAAACCTAGTCCCATAAGACTACCGGATGGTATATACATAGTTAGATTCGTCGTTAATTGAAGAATACGAAATGGATATGCTGCAATGCGAAAAACCGGGTGGCGCTAAAAAAAAGAAAAAAGGAATGAAAAAAAATCGATTTCTGGTACGATAAGACTTTTTTTTTTATTATCGATAGGTAAGCGCTTGACCTCGATCTCGCCTGATGGTAAGCTAAGATGAGGCCTAAGATGGAACGCTCTTCCCTAGAAGGTACCTGTTCACTCTTCTCTTGAAGATCTCCAGATTGTACTCGTCCGGGAACACAGACTCAGGAAGCATGTTCCAGTCCTTTGCGGTTCGAATGAAGAATGTTGAGTCGAACCACTTTGTCCGGGTACGTGGAACGTCCACCATATAACGATGCCTAGAATCTGTGCACCTCGACGATCGATAGAAAAACGGGGATGGCGGAATTAAGTCGTGCAATTCCGCAGCGCAATCTCCAAAGTGTATTCGATAAAAAACCGATAAACTAGCCACTCTGCGGCGATGAGCGAGGCTCTGGAGTTTTTTGCCTACCAGATCATCGTCGTTTATGAGCCTCTTGGCACGCCTCTCGATGGCCTCAAGTCCAGCTGGTATTTAGCGGATCCATCCCAGAGGTGAGAGCAGTATTCCATGCACGAACGGACTTGTGCTTTATAAAGGTTGAGCAACTGTCTCGGACTGAAATACTGTCTCACCTTCGCCAGAATACCAAGCTTTTTTGAGGCAACTTGGGCTTTAGATTCGATGTACGAACCAAAGTTGAGAGTAGGCGTTAACGTGATACCAAGGATCTCGAGGTGGTCATTTATCGGCACGGCCACACCCTGGAAAGACGGAGATAGATGGAGTGGACTCCGTTTAGTGGAGAATAGACACGCCTGGGTCTTAGTTGCATTAAACCTGTCTAGATTAGCATCGCCCCAATCGGAGTTGTTTGGTATCAATATCTCGCTCATAAAAATTTTAATATTTTAACATCGAAGCTACAACACTAGTGGTAGTGCACATCCATTATATTAACTTTAATTACAATATAGAATTTCATGAAGTGTAAATATTACATACATTTACACTTATTGAAATTCCATATTAATTTTATGCTTTTGTGTAAAGTTTTATTTTATTCTATAATAATTCATTCCGACTTTAGGTTCAGTTAAAATAAGAGCTTTTGCTTAATCGCTTTCCATTACGATAATCCAAAAATGATAAATTCACTTAATATAATTTACCAACATTACATTTATTAACGTCGACCGCCTCGTTAGTCAATTAGTTATAACGTCGTCTAATGACATCGAGTAGAAGCTCAGGTTTGATCTATGATATGAGCAGCTATTTTGTATATATTATCAGATATTTTATCTCATGATGATACCGAAAAAGACAATAGTGCGTTACTATCCGTGTGATGGGGTGGTATTGATACGTGAATAAGTTTTGTAACTACCATTTTCTCCAAACCAGAATGTGATAGTGACAAGCATTAAAGCTATTGCGACAGAAATAAAATGGTGGTACCTTACTTAGGTAATATATTGCAGAACTCTACCACCTAGTAGTCACGATAGTAGTGACATGTTTAGCAAATCGTTCACCTTTTACGATTTGCTTGATAGAATAGCAGATGGTCTATTATTCAAATGTGGCCTTGAATTACAAGGAAAGCCTTATGAATTCGATTGTTAACTAACACCCTTAACACAAGCAAATCATTTGCTTCCATATGAGTTATATAAATGCATGATATTTGTCCAGTATCTAGTAATATGGAAAGCTACTCAGTGGAAATTGGGGTTAGGACATTTTCATATTTTAGATATCTTCCGATGCACCTACTTAATGTAATTCACGTGCTTTGAAGGCCTCACGTCAGCACTTTTTAAGTCTTACAAAAACTGAAAATACAAGATCTTCTTCTAAACTTTTTTTATTAATAATAAAGAAATAAATATCGCAACAAATACCACAAATTGATCGAATACTAAAATAAGCAAATTAGGTAAAGGTTGTGATATGAGTGTTAGTTGTGGCGTCGCTGGTTGGTTTCTCTATAGCTTAGCGATGTGAACCAGTGTGCCTACTACCTACTGTCAGAATGATGGTCATCGAGGAGACGTCACTAGTGTAGAAGTTGATGATGTCACACATGGATAGAAAAGGAAAGATCCTTCCAGTCAGATAGATTTGGCCTGGGGACCAAAGTCGGTCTATGAAGCCTTTAAATTGTTGTTTTGCCACAATTTAGGTTTTGCTAAAATTTTTATATTTGAATTGAATATTGCTTGACTGCTATATACTCATATATAGTTCTTAATTCATACATATTGTGCCGTGTATGTCCCGGCCTCTTTTGGAGAATAGGCCAACTGCCGTTCTGCCAGGCAGGTCGTAAAAGGCGACCGATTGGCTATCGAGTCACAAAAATCGTGGCTACCAGGTGGTAGATTTCTGCATTTTCTCGCCCGGCGGTGGTACCAGTACCACCGCCTTACCTATTCCTGCCGCAATAGCGTCAGTGCTTGTCGCTGTCGTGTTCCGGTTTGGAGGGTAAGGTAGCCGGTAAACTTATGCATGTGGCATTAGACCTCGCCACAAGATAGCAACGCACCATTAACATCTTTGGTGTCTATAGGCGAAGGTCGACTCTTTCCATCAGGAGACCCATTTGCTTGTTTGCTATCTTATGATATAAAAAAAATACAAAATGTAATGTGTACCTAATGAAATTTAAGTGTTTTGCCCCCGTTGGTCCGGACCCCCCGTAATGAACAGACCATGTGCTGTTCAACCAAACAGTTTGTAAAATGTGAATGATAGGCTATAGGTACGTGTCACTACCATCGTGACTACTAGGTGGTGGAGTTCGTCTACGTCTAGCCCGTGTATATGAGACCACCACCTCACCTTTTTCTGCAGCACTAGCGTCAATGCTTCTCAATGTCGTTTTTCGGTTTAGAAAGTAAGGTAACCGGTAGCCGGTAGTAAAGCCGATAGACTTATAGCAAAACACCATAAACGTCTTTTATCTCTATAGGCGACGGTCACTTTTTACAGAACGAGGGCCATCTGTTTGTTTCCTACTTAACTATAAGTATATAAAAAAATTCATCACACAAACGCTTATCCTGTCGAACCCGAGTCCCGTCGATTGCCTACTCAGGCTTGCTAACCACTGGACCAACGAGGCGGTTAAAGCAACAAACTTATGTTATTTAACCACAAGGTTACATTGCATTTTATCCCCCGTAAAGTCATGCCTTCTGTAATTCATTAACTATCTTCATGCGGAATCGAAATTGATTGAGTAATAAAACCAATTAATGAGATAATCGTACTTAACAATTCTTTTGTTAGTCGTGTTTCCGTATTTATTCTATCACTTTTCCTTGTTTTATGTGAGATTGTATTTTACTACTCTGTAGTAACATTTCAACAAGTAACATTTAATCATATAATTCTGCTGTATGTTATGTTATTTGTTTTCTGGACGTTATCGCTATTTTTTGTTGATGTATTTTCGAAGTGCTTCTCTTCAATTGACTATGCGTTATAAATTGCCAAAACTCACCCATCCCAGAACGGACATACCTAAATATGTTAATTGATTTTTTCAATGAAGAAAAATCCCTAGAACAGTCTGAAGTCTGGAAATGTGTGAACGCCCTCGTGCACGGAAATAGATTGTAAAGCTCCAGTCCAGCGAAGTTATCATGTATCTCGCAATGCGCAATTATAGCAATTGTTTAGTTATTGTATGAAATATAATAGCCTTGTATATTAGTAGCAGTCGTTGGCGCTTAATTATTTTTGGTGCTGTGACATCGCATAAAGAGGTCCGACGTCCAGCAAGCAATTGAGACGTTTTTGATGATTTTTTGTTACGTTTAACAGTCATCGCTGATCGCTGGTGGATTGCAAATTTTAGGTGATACGCCTGCAGATACATCAATTGGTAAATGCGCTGATATGGATTGCTACCGGTTTCACTGGTAGATGAAATTGCGCTAAATTTAGGCATCTATCAGTGGTCTGCATGATCATATCAGTTACTTCAAGGGTTGCTAAATTGAGCTGAACGTTAATAAATGTCCAGATTAATAAACCCTAAAATTTCAAATCGGGAGAAAAATCAAAATAAAAATTCTTTGGAATCAAAGTCATTACGATGATATTCATGACAATGTAACCACAAGTAACCCACAATAAAAAAATACTACTATTAAATTAAGGCTACAATACGATTCTTTAAATTTTGAATATAATTACTTGTTTTTGTTTCTAGTTACCAGTAGGTATAAAAAACACAGATTTATGTAAAATGAAAAGGTACAAATCGTTTATTTACAACTTTTAGAGACACATTTTAATAACGACTAATTAACAGCAAAGGTCAGTGGTTATATTGTCTTTGTGATGATAAAATAAATCAGAATACCATTTAAGCCCCACTGTATCATCAGCACGCCGTACCATATTCTATTCAATTGCATGGAAAATCAACGTAATTTCAGCGGCCCGCCCAGTCAAAGCATCTTCTTTTCTTTTCGCACTTAAAAGCCTTTTATATGAAGAAGCGAGAGGCAAGGGAAAGTTAATGTAATTGAAGGTAATATCAGAATAGTTTCAGTCTAGACTGGCAAACTTGTATGTTGCAAATTACAGGCGTGACAGTGAGCTGGTTAAAATATATTGTAATGGTACTTTAGCTCACGCTTACTTAAATTTATGTGGCCCAGGACGGCGTGGAGACATTCCAGCTTAAACTATTTGCGAGGGAACCTTACATATTTTAGAATTCATTTCGAGTCTCCGATTCCACGAGCTATTACCGACTAACTTTGTTGTTGTTTTCTAGTTTAAATGTAGCGTATTTAGTTAAGCGACGTTTTCTTAGCAAAGCTACTGTTGTAAATTGAGTTAATTATTTTTTTTACTGGCGAGTAATTTGCTTCTAATTTTTTAATGTAAACTTAATACAGTTATTTCAAAATATATGTTTTTCTTTGCTTTTCTCCTAAATTATATGATGTAGAAAAATCTATTTTTGAACTTATTAAACCTTAGCCTAGGTTATTAATTGAATGAATTAATTGAATATTAAATAAGTGCCAAAAGACTTCTTCGTTGATCTAAAAATGACCCTGAATGACTCACTTGGTCATGAAGTTCAGGGTTGGGTTCCCTGGACGAACTAAGTGTATTTAGGTTTTTTCATCTATAAAAAATCAGAAGCAGGTTAGATCCTAGTGTGGACATACTTGCACCTCCTTTTTCTACTCTTCCTATATACTTCTGATTAATTTCGTTGTGGGTTCCAGGACAGCTTAGCTTTTCCCCAGGGCACCCTGAGCTCGCAACTCAATGGTTATTAGGACAGTTGCTGGTGTTGATTCTGGTTTACAGAAATTACAGTGGTGGGAACGAGAGGTGGGCCCATTGCCTTATTTAAAAATATTTGCACCACCGTGCCTATAATGGCAATCAAAAGACAAAGGTTCGATAACCTTCACGTTTTATAAAAGTAGAAATATATAAGACGCAATAGTTGTTAAAAGTGGAAATCCGGCAACAAAGATCATCGCTTTTATATACGACAAAAGAACGGGTGTGAAATCAATTACTATATTTTATTTATTTTAAAATACTAGGCCCTTCATTCATTTAATTAATAGTTATACCATACGGTATTAATAAATATTGCATTCAAGTCCGTCTTATACTTACCTAACTGAGATGTAAGATTTGATTTATTTTTATTCAAACAATATAATAAAATTAATATCACATTTAATATCCATGAAAATAGAGAAAATGATAATAGAGAATGGCATTATTGTGAACTTGAGAAAATTTTGACGACTCGTTTCTTATTATTGATGACATTACGGCTTCTTCTCTATTGTATCTGACATGGCAGCACACATGATTTTAATTAATGTGAGCCAACCGGTTTAGCTTTATAACATCTCCAGAGTTTAAACTTGCACTGCCTGCTCTGAAGAAGCTTGAAAAAATCTAAACCTTTAGGCTATATTAAAATACACATATTAATTTAATGTATAAGAAGGATTTCGTAAACCAATACATTCATACCGTTTAATTGTGACTAAGTTATCAGGCGGTGGTTGTGACGTAAAGTTAGGAGGAAAAGTATGAGGAAAAACGAATAAAACTAAAAAACGGAGAAGAATTAATGAAATTAGAAAACGTAATAAGATAAAAAAATAATTTTAGATTATATCTTCTACTAAGATTATAAAGGCTAAAATGTATCTTTTAATTATTTTGAAGTTTTTAGTGTTTGCTTTCTTTCGTTTATTGTTTTGAGGCCTTTTTTGTTTTGAGTAGTTTATTTCTATTTTATACAATAGAATTAAACTACTCAAAACAAAAAAGAGCCAATTACGTTTTAATCTTGGAATAATAAATTATTATGATAATTTTTAAAATACATGTTGTATACAGTAAAATGAAATAAAACTTATTACATACATATCTTCACGTCAGATCCCTTACGGGGTAGGCAGAAAGAACCGAGAGAGATCACGATCCTTGCAGGCTTGTCTCGCTTCCTCCACATTCATCACTCTCTTCATACACACACGCCGGTTGCGAAGACTCTTGACACCACCTTCGGACAGTACTCGATCAATCTGATCGTGGTAGGTCAGTCTTGGTCTTCCCCGGTACCTACATTCTTCCACATTCGCATTGTATATCTGTTTTGTTAACCTTTCATCTACCATTCTTTCTACATGTCTGAATAAACAGAGCATGCCCTTTCTCATCTTTACACCTACACTTTCTTTCAAACCTAACCTCTCTCTCACTTCGACATTACGAACCCGGTCCGCGAGTGTCACACCACATATTTTTCTTAGCGACCTCATCTCGACCGCGTTGATTCTACTTTCATGCCCTTTCTGACATACCCAACTCTCACTTCCATACAATAGCGTTGGGATAAACACTTGATTATGCAGGGCTAGACGGGCACCCTGACTTAAAATTGTGTTATTAAGTAATCTCCCTAACGCTCCATTCACTCTGTTCCCTGCAAACACTCTTCTTTCAACATCAGCGGTGTACCTTCCATCCCTGCTAAAAGCACATCCAAAATACACAAACACATCCACTTGTTCCAGCACTACATCATCGACCACAACTCTTACGTCCGTTCTGGTTGCTTTTCTTTCAAATACTAAAACTTTAGTTTTCTTCGCATTCAAATGTAAGCCCATACTCTTGCAATCCTCATTCATAACTGTGACCAGTGTTTGCAGCTCAGATGGAGTTGAGCCTAGAAGTACAGCGTCATCTGCATAAAGCAGGCAGTTACCACTACATCACTCATGCGCATTCCCACATTTAATGTCCTTAATCTTTGGAGACACTTATTAAGATATAGAATAAACAGACGAGCTGACAACACACAACCCTGCTTGACGCCGATATTGACATCGAACCAGGGCGATATGTTGCCGTCAAACCGCACACATGCAAAATAAAATTATTTACTAACAATAAATTTAAAAAAGAAGTTTAATATCTGTTACGTACCTATATATGCCCTTTTCTATTAGAAACACACTCTCTGAGCCTGAAAAGCTTGTTCTCTATTCAATATCAAAAATCAAAACCAAAATATCTTTATTTCCATATCGTTGTTTAACATAGCTTGCTAAGCATTAAGTGTTAGGAATCGACCTACTAAGTATTTTACAAAATACTTGTGTCAGGTGATTTTGCTTTTCCATAGCTAATTTTGACATTCATGTATTATGCTATTATTATATTCATTATTATTACCAGATTTTTTATTATAATATTAGATTAAATGGAACCACAGTGTTATATTGTTGTACCATTTAATCTAATATTATAATAAGTAAAGGTAAGCAATTTATAAACAAACATATTTTTTTTGTACAACATGCAATTAAAACATGTAAACCTGATGTGTGTATGTATTGGTGCAAATGTGCGTGTTTATTGGAGCATCCATGTGTGTGTGTGTGTGTGTGTGTGTGTGTGTGTGTGTGTGTGTGTGTGTGTGTTAAGTTTGTTGTGTGTGTATGTTTGTGTGAGTTTTGTTAATTGTCTATACATGCGTGTGTGTGTGTACGTAAGTTTGTGTATCTATGCAAATGTTGTGCATTTTTATGCAATGTATTAGTTAATGTTTCAAAAGTGATTCAGTATCATTATCTAAATTTTTGTTATGAGCCATTTTAAAGTTGTTTCTTTGTATTTATAGTTACTTAAGGGATATTACGGATAGATGAGCTGATTGTGAAGAGTATTAACTTGTGCAAATACTGTTTTAGTTTTAGGTGTTTCAACAACCTTAAAGTTTCTACGTTTGCTATAGGCGTAGATATTGTATGGTAAATGCTTATGTTTCCTTAAAGTAGCACATAATATATAAAGTTTTGTTACAGAAAGAACTTTACAGAAATTATACATTTGCTCTGTCGGAAATGTGTAAGATTTGAAGTGCATTATATTTAGCATACAGCTTTGCAATACCCAAATACCGATTGGGCTAAGGCAATATTGCATAGTTAAAATAATGTTCGTGACATACCGTAGTTCCCTAAATACCCAATTTAATTTTCTTTTATTGCCATTTAAGATGCCGTTGTATAATGACCCCTAAGTATTTTGTTGATGTGACTCTACCAATGACATCACACGTACAGCTATCATGACTTCCGTTACAGTGTTCGTAATGTATTTTTAAGAAATAATTATTACCTAGTTGTGTTTTACCACTAATTGTAAAACATATTTAATTTGTTTTTTAAACCGTTTATCGTAAGAAAATTTTGTTTTAACCAATTTGATACAATAGCTAGATTTGATTGAGCATTTTTGAAAACAAAATTCCAGGAAGATCCTTGAAATACCATAGCTGTATCATCTGCATACAAGATTTGATATTGCTTAATGCTTAGGTTAGACAAATCGTTAATATAGATTAAAAATAATGTAGGGCCCAACACTCTTCCCAACTCGCTACTTACATATATGATTGAATGAATATCTGCCACCGCCATTTTACACGCAAAAATCAAAAATAAATAATTTTATCAAAGCTTATTCAAAGTTAGCTGAAGATAAAGCGTCTAGCTTACGTTCATGGCACACCCTCAAGCAACCTAAAGTGTCAATTATGTAGGTACTTACATAAATATTAAAGTAACTACTCACCTCACGTCATTTATTATAAACATATTTTGACCAATAAGGCGGCTTACACCATATGCTTAAATCATTTTAAATCACTAAATACGTTTTAAGTGACAGCATATGAGGCGTTTTGTCATTTACTAAACATATTTAAGAGACTAAATGCATGTAAGCATTTTCGTGCCAGCCGCACTTAGTATTAATAATTGATTTCATTGTAAATCTTTTTATTTTATAAAATAAGATAGCAAAAAAGCAGATGGCTTTTCTGATGGAAAGAGATAACTATCACCTATAGACACCAAAGATACCTATTAATGGTGCGTTGCTATCCTTGTAGCGGGGTCTAATTGTCACATGCATAACAACTTCAAACCGGAACACGATAATAATAAGTATTGTCGCTATTCCGTAGAAATAGGTAAAGCAGTGATACCATCTGTCCGGGTAAGACGTTACAGAACTTTACCACCTAGTAATCACGATGGTAGCGACACATATAGTAAATTGGTCGCCTTTTATGACCTACCTGGCAGAACGGCAGTTGGTCTATTCTTCAAATGGAGCTTGAACCAACTCGAGGGATTTGCCAAAACGTAATAAATTAAATTTAAATTGCAAAGAAAAGGGAAGCTCTCATTTTATTTTGAGCAGTTTACATCCGAAAGCTCTTAACAACTGGACATAAAATTAGTGCAAACTGTAAACATAATGAGTAGCTATCAAACTACTTCCGCTATATGTAAACAAGCTATTTATAAGAGAAAGCACCATGAACATCAAATTTTTAGGAAAACACTAGAGATACTACGGCTTCTAGTAATTTTGAAGATAATTTAATATGGCAAGCTATTAATGGATACTAACTTTTTATACCCCATTATTTAAGCTACATCTACTACAGCTATACATGATTTTAGGCAAGACGAAATTTCAAGCACTAAGATTATTGCAACGAGACAATGTAAGCTAGCAAAACTCATACGAACTGGACTCTACAGAACTCTACTTTTTAATCACAATAGCAGTGAAAGGTTTGGCCAATCCCAGCGCGTTTCACGAGCCGCCTAGCTGAAAGGTAGACGTGATAATCTTTAGTAAGAACCTAACACGGGGAAAGAACTTAAAGAAATCAATACAATGCAGTTTCACTAAGTGCTATTGGTATAAAGTATAAATTATATTGTCGATGCGTGGTTGTCAGAAAACAGATTGAGACACGGTTGATAGAAACCCATCCTAAAAAAGTCTAATTTAGTGTTTGATATTCTTAGGTTATATAATTATTAAAGACCTAATAAAACAAAAAGTAACTTAATCGAAATTATGCATTTAGGTCAATTCACTTACAGATAATTAATGTGGACAGCATACCTACTTAAAAAATAGGCAAACATAATTGTGGTCAAATAAATATACATTCGGTTTCCTACTATATTTACCTGGCTTAGCTTTATGGTGCTATAAAACTTCAGAAGTATCCATAAAAGCATTATTGCCTATTAATTTCACACCACATTAGCGAAACATATAATAAAATTTAGGATGACAGTGATTTTAGTCTTGTATCAAGCGCCATCTATTGACAATAGTAAGAGATTACCAAACAAAAAATTGTAGGCTGAACCGAGTTTTACGACGTCGTAAAAGTATGCCGTAAAACCGAAGGGCAAGCACGCCCTCTGTTAATCGTTCAGAAACCGATATTGTGGTGAGGCCTCGAGATAGATTGCTATGAGAAACGTTAGGAATAACTTCTCAACATTGTCTATTTATGGGTCCGAAACGAATAGCTCTTTACTACATTCGTATTTTATAGAGGTATGTGACAGATACTTTTTGATATTATGAAAAACATTACAATAATGCTTTGATATATTAAATTAAGTAGTGATCGCCCAATGATCGAAATGCAATGATATAATTTTAATTAAAATTAGTTGTTGACGAAACTATATAATGAACTATGATTCAGTGTGATCAAAGCCTACTATAAGATCAACATTATGTCAAACTCCAGAGCTTCGCTCATCGACGCAGAGTGGCTAGTTTACCGGTTTTTTATCGGATACACTTTGGAGAGTGCGTTGTGATATTGCACGATTTAATTCCGCCATTCCCGTTTTTCTATCGATCGTCGAGGTGCACAGATTCTAGGCATCGCCATATGGTGGACGTTCCACGTACCCGGACAAAGCTGTTCGACTCAACATTCTTCATTCGAAGCGCAAAGGACTGGAACATACTTCCTGAGTCTGTATTCCCAGACGAGTATAATCTAGGGATCTTCAAGAAAAGAGTGAACAGGAACCTTCTAGGGAGGCGCGTTCCATCTTAGGCCGCATCTTAGCTTACCATCAGGCGAGATCGTGGTCAAGCGCTTCCCTATCGATATTAAAAAAAAGCGCAGTACCTATCCATCGCGCGGTAGTGTATGTAAGATTTTATTGCCCGCGTGGTTTTTTCAAAAAGCGGTAGGTACAAAGTTTTCACTTCGCGGATTAATATTTATATCGATGTTTTTGGACGTTAGACGACGAATAAACAGACAGCAGAGTGATAAGCGATAAACCTTTTCCCTAGAGATGTAAGCAGAGTGAAACAAACTTCAACAAATGCTTTGATTGACCAAAATTCTCCAGTATGTAGGCTGATATATGTGTATTCTCATAGTCGCTTTTGCCAACTTAAATAATAATTATTTGTTATTGCGAACTGAGGAACAATGACTTTAAGTAATTTTTAAAGGCACAGCGGTATTAACACACCATCATCAGACTGACTACACTGCAAAGCAACTAAACTTTTGCTAGATGCTACATAATTAATGGAGCCTGGAAATCGACCCCATGACACCAAAATCTAAACAGACCCGGCTTATCATTAAATCACCGAGCTTATCAATTATATTTACAATATTCGTCCCTTTATAAAAACTCGCTTAAAATCACAATACTTAGACTAATTAATTATGCAACTAAAGTTATCATAATTGTCAAGCTATAGTCGTTATTTTTTGGGAAAACGGCTATGGGGATGGCCACCCATCTCGCCGTCAAACCGGTAAACTGCCGTATGGCATAAACGGGAATGAATGTGTACAATGTTCGGTTGTCGCTAACTATCCTATAAGGGAACCAGTTTATATTTTAATTAGGTATTGAACCGGTTTCATTAATTACATTATTATTGGAGCTTTGGATTAAATCCAGTTAAAATCAAAGCACTCAGTTATAATTATTGTGCTTTAATAAATGAATATAATAAAGTGACTGTTCTTTAACTAACCAATTGAACCGCAGACGCTGAGTTAACCAAAATATGTAATAAGACGCCCTAGATCACCACAACTCAATAGAAAAACCATCAGTTTTGTTGGTCTTAGAGTTTGTCAACCAGGCAGATTTTCATTGATTTACATTAGTGCATTTTCACGATCCTCAAATAATTAGCGTGATGATAAGCATTACTATAGCGTTATGCTAGCAAGGCCGAATGTTTTATATGCTACTCTGGGGCAGAGTATATGAAATTAACACAAATTCCGCGTGTTGCTTCTGCATCTGAACTAGAGTACCTGCTATTCTGCCAGACAGTTTGAAAACGGCGTAGGATTTGGCTATTTTAGTCACTACCATCGTTACTACTAGATGGTAGAGTTTCGCAACGTTTTGCACGGTTAATTGATATCCTTATTTATTTTATTAGCCGTAATAGCGTCTATGCTAGTCACTGTTATGGTCCAGATTGGAGAGTAAGGTATCCTGCCTTATGTCCTTTTTTCTATTAATAATTCCATTAAAACAAGGCTGAAATAATAATTATATCTAGTTTTATGATTATTGTGCATTATTTTAATATTTTGATAATTGTGTTTACACTTCTTCGGGTCAGCTGGAAGAAATCTCTTTAATTGGAGATAAGGTTGTCATTTTTACCTACAGTTTGTTTTAAATAAGTTTGTATTACTTTTTATCGTTTACAATAAAGTATTATATAAATAAAACTAATTCCGTTTATGATATAAATAAAAAAGTTTGTGTGTTTATATTTGTGCTCCTTTAATCCCTCCGGTAGTTACAATAGTAACTATAAAAAGTAGATATATCTGTGCCCGCAGTCCCACCGAATCCAGGATGGATTTAAGATCAATTTGTAGATAATTGTACTAATTTATACATATCTAGTCTTGTGCATGGGGCTTACACCTTTGCTACACAGAAAATGATTAACCAATTACGTCATTAATGTATTTAGGCAGCGTAATTAAACGATGGTTATCGATTTGCCCCGATAAGTCAACTTGTTTGCTAACCCATAATATGGAATAAAAAAGGTAATAGGTTAATTTCATACCAAAAATACAATTTTTAGGGTTCCGTACCTCATAAGGGAAAATCAGAACCCTTGGGTAGGTATAGGATTACTTCGTTGTCCGTCTGTCACCCTATTTCTCAGGAATTCGTAAAGATATTAACTGTAATGTTGAAATTTAAATCATATGCTATGATTTACGGTCCCTCTCAGCTATGAAAGCAGCTGCAAAAAATCAAACATGTAAGTTAACGCGATCAAAGGATGTCCCTATTTATATCGCATATATCTTGCGATTTCAAAAGTGTATCTAAACCTATAGAGTACTTTTTGGTGACCAAAAATTATGAAATTTGACAAAAATCAATGTCTTCACATCATAAAAGAAAAAAAAACGATGCCGTAAATATTTAGTTACATGACAAGAAAAAATAGTTTTCCAACTCGCACTCTCAGAATACTGAGCTCGCACTTAATCGTTTTGTTCTCGTAGGATACATAAAAAATTTAATCACGCCGAAAGCTGCAGAGCACTTTCAATGATAAAACATATATGTATACAAGTATACACATATATACCAGAAACATCAATGTTTACCTATAAATAAAAAGATACTTCAAATGCACTAATACCTAAATAGGAAATTCGTAAGTTGAAAAATGCATATACTTACATAAACCAAAGAAAGAAAAAATAACAACCGTATTATACGTAACAATTTAATTCAAACACCCTCGCACTCGTTAAATTTTTATTGACTTGAAACTGCTTGACTTTAAAAATATACAAATTTATGGTCACTCAAAGTGAAAACGATTATTCAACACGTCGTAACTATTTTATTGCTACAATATAAACAAAGCGGCAATTTTGACATCTATGGACCCTTGTTCTTGAGCTAATGTGGTTTTAGTAACAGCACGTGGTAAACTTTATTGTTATCTTTGATGTCCTAAGTTTGTTGTCTATTAAATGTTTATTTCGGATAAAATAATTAAGTTTATCTTTCAGGCAACCAAATGAAGACTAAACGTGACTACTAGGTGGCATTGCTGGATTTAGATGTCTGAAGGCCTCGTGAGTCGCGGCAAATAAGGAGTGAAGCCGAAAATTATTTTTCAAATAAAATGATCATTTTTTACTCTAGATTTTCAAATAATTATTTAGTTGTTAAATCTAGAAGATTCTTTTAGTACTTAGAAAACATAATATAATCGAAATCAAAAATTATCTGAAATTCTAAAATTTAATTTTTTCGCCTAGAAATCGATGATGGTTTCGCTGAAATCTATTTCAATTTGTTTATTTTCCTACAATTCTGAGATTTGTAAAAATAAAGAAAAACTATAAAATATTAATAATTTTACATGATTGTTTGTTGTAGAGTTGGATGGAGAGAAAACCAAGTGCTGATTAAAACTTTGTATCTACATGAGTTTTGATGTAAATCATCTAATGGGGCTAATCTCAGATTAGCTATTTAGTTTTTTATTTTGACTTTTATATATCTTCAAAAAAGTATTCTGTTATTATATTCTTCATTTCTTGCATATTTCACATATATTAACAAAATATTTTTGATGTTCCGCAACAGGCCAGACTACAACAGTAACAATTACTAGGGATAGTGCGAAAAAAAAATAGCTAGCGATGGTAACAAATCGGGCAATCATTGGAGGACAATACCATCTAGTTATTACCTTTAGGTTTCATTTGCCTCTATGACATTGAGAGGTGTTTTATTTTTCACAAGGGTTTTTTTATAACATAAGATAGCAAACAAGCAGATGGGTCTCCTGATGGAAGAGTCAACCATCGCCTATAGACACCAAATGTGTTAATGGTGCGTTGCTATCTTGTGGCGAGGTCTAATGCCACATGCATAAGTTTACCGGGTACCTTACCCTCCAAGCCGGAACACGACAGCGACAAGCACTGACGCTATTGTGGCAGGAATAGGCAAGGCGTTGGTATCAGACCCGGGCGAGACAATGCAGAACTCTACCACCTAGTAGCCACGATATTAGTGACTCGCATAGCTAATCGATCGCCTTTGCGACCTGCCTGGCAGACAGCAGTTGGTCTATTCTTCAAAGGAGCCCGGAGTCAACACGGGGGATTCAGACTACCTCTGTAGGTAAAACAAACAACGGGTTTTTTGATGGGCAAAATAACTTATTGGTATATGTGACTAATGATTACAGATGACCACATTTGGTAGTGTTAATACCGACATAAATTTAAAGTGTTGGGCATAGGTACCTAGTCTAAAAATGTATTTATGTTATTTTGTAAAATATTAAATTATTTCTTCGTAACGTTCTTTTTTTATAACAGGATAGCAGAGTGAATAGAATAAAGTTAGACAAAGAAGGGATTTGATACGAACGACTTACCTACTCATTACTGTTACGATAGCGTCTGTGCTAACGATTTACCTATTCCTGTTAAAAGAAGGTCTGTGCTTGTCGCTCTTGTGTTTCGGCTTGGAAGATAAAGCTGGTAAACTTACCTATGCATGTAGCATTTCAAGTACACCACATAGATAGTATTGTAATATTATCTTATTTGTTATTAATTATGGTTATCTCTTTACATCACGAGACCTCCTGCTTGTTTTTATCCAATTAAAAGTATAAAAAATAGGTTCTCGTGATGGAAGTAGACAACCATCCCGTATCAAAGATGTTAATGGTGCATCCGTGTGGTGGGATGGTAATCTTACATGTGTAAATTTTCCGGCTAACCTATACTCCAAACCAAAACATGACAGTGACAAGCATTGCAGCATAAACGCGCCAAAAGTGACTGTAACAGCGATGTCTCTTGTGACGTAGATGTTTGATTTTTACACTGATCCAAGGGATTGTAGGTCTGAGTAACAGATAACATGAATACTAATAGACACGCTATTGGAAAGGAAACGTGTCGCCGCGCATATTATGAGCAAACGCTGTCAAAAATTTCATACATTTGTAGGTTTTATTATATTGTGAAAGAACAGAAATAAAAAATGTTGTACTATTTTATCGTACCGGATGAGATGACAAGGTTTAAAAATTACCGTTGAAATGGTTTTATTTCATTAGTAAGTAGTATAACTCTGTATTTCTGTATGTAATTGCAAGCTACACTGCCAAACTAAGAAGAAGAAGGTCCCGGTATCACAGCCTTTCCCATTCCTGTCGTAATAGCGTCAGTGCTTATCAATATCTGGAACACGACATTGATAAGCACAGTCTGGAGGGTAAGGTAGCCATTAAACTTATGTGTGTATGTGGCAGTAAGACCCCACCACGAGGATAGGAACACACTATTTACATCTTTAGTGTCCATAAGCGATGGTTGTCTCTTTCCATCAAGAGAACCATGTACAATCGAATTGAGAACCTCTTCTTTATATTAAAACCAGTTGAAAGTATTATAATTAATATAACGGTATACCTACAAGTATACCGTTATATAAAGTAACTTTATAAAGTTAATTTTATAATTATAAGATATCAGGTATCAGGTATTTTAAGTATGACTTTGTAGGTGTGGTTTTATATACCTTCTAAAATATAAAATGATATGATTAATATCTTATATTCTCACATATTTAAAGTAATATGATAAGGAATGAAAAGAAATATTTGCACTGAACGAACGAACGAACTGCATTTAATTCCTTGAAACACTTACGAACTACAAATAGAAGTAGGGAATCGATATGGGAACAAAGATTTGAATTTAGCAGCACCTACCGGCTAAATGCGTTACGAGCACTGTTGAGATGCAACGTATCTACATAACTTATTATTTTACGATTGCGTCCCTAGATGGCAGTATCAATAAATATCCGGGACCTCAAATGCAGATGGGTAGCTAAGTGCACAACTAAAAGTAATTGTAATTTAATAAAGTTTCAATAGATGGTGTTATTTTTAATAATATTGTTTTGATTTTTAAATCATAATATCTAAATAATTATTATATTGTCATAAAATATTTTTCAATTCTATTCTGTTTCATTGTGTTTCTTTTATTTTCCTTTTTCCTTGTTATTTAAGTATAGCGCTATGCTGAATTTTGAAATTAGAAATTTTGTACAATAAAGGAACACTAAGCACTTAATTATTTTCCAAGAGGGTTAAAGTGATATGGGATTGTTTTTATGGAAAAAGAAAATAATCGGGCACACAGCTAATAGGCAATATAACAAAACCCTACATATTAATATCTAGGCTTCGACCAAGTAATTCGGTCGAAGTTAATAGACGTAGAACCTGTTAATTATTATCTATATAAAATGTCACCTCCTCTTTTAGAGGTTGGGGCACATTTCCAAAAAAAATGACGCACGATTTTTTTGTTAGTCGCAAATAGACCGCATACCAATATTTAGCTTTCTACTTTGAAAATTGCAGAATGCTCAATAGAAAATCCAACCCCCAATTTAAAAAGTGGGGGGTTAGAAAGAGACAAAAGTAGTTTATGTCACTCTCCATCCCTTCAGATATATCTCCTTAAAAAATCACGTCAATTCGTTGCTTCGTTTTGCCGCGACGGACGGACAAACAAACACACATACACTTTCCCATTTATAATATTAGTATGGATACAAACAGAAACACCATAAAGTTATATATAACGAAAGTTGAAATAGAGTGAACTTTCATCCATGTATTCTAATTAAAATTAAAGATTTTGTTTATAAAATCTGCATATATACCTAAAAGGCAAAAGTGACTGACTGATGTAGGCATCAACAGATCAAACCCTTAGGGCTAGAAACTTAAAATTTCGCACACGTACCTATATCTCTTATGATAAAGGCTTTCATTAAGGAAGGTATTTTAAGATTCAACCCCGAAAGGTGTGAAATAGGGGATAAAAAGTTGTATGAAACTTTTTATTCCCTGGACATATTTGCATGAAATTTCAAAGGAATTGAGTACAAAAAAAATAAATTATTTGTTAAAGCGTTTTTCAAAATTTAATCCCTAAGAGGGTAGGTAAATATTTCAAGAAATGATTTCTAAAAACACAACCTCTATGGGGGTGAAATAGAGGAAAAAAATGTATATGACACTTTTTATTTCTTGGACATATTTGCATGAAATTTTATATGAATTGACAAAAAATGTAAAAAAAGTGTTTTTCGACACACTATACTTATCGGTTTTCTACAATATTTTAGTACTCAAGGAGTAAGGATAACGAAAAATGCAGTTTCAAAAATTAAAATCAAATCAAGTTTTCAAAAATTACAGCTTTTCAAATATTAACATTTTGTTATTTCCAGCAAACTTACTCAATATTTTTAAAATAAATTTCAGGCTAATATACCGATGGATTTAAAAAACCTAATTAGCTCCTCTTTCTAAAAAACTTCGTCAAAAACCATGAATTTGATCAAAATTGGTCAATTTATTAGGGATTCATCAATAACGAAAATTTAAAAAAAAAGTGTTCTGATTTTTTTTCAAAAATGAAATACCTATCTGTCATTTATTGCTAATTTAAGATTTTGAATTCTCAAAAAATCTTTGCGTATGTATATGTTTTGTTCCTTTGAGATTAGAATACCTCAATTTAGCGGGAAGTTTCAGGGATGGTATGCAGGGTCAACCGATTTACAGATTTTTAACTTCTCGCTACATAGATATGTATGTGTGTGTGTGTTTATGTGTCTGTATGGGTGAATGTAAATGTAAATGTATATGTAAACACTTATATGTAAACACTTCATAACTTTTGAATGGCTTAATCGATTGAAACGCGATTGATGGAATTCGATTGGATTCTACTCAACTTAGACTTCCTGAAAATTTGAACAGATTCAACCCAGAAAATTTTGACAAATTTAAAAAAAAACTAAAAATAACATTTTGGTGAAACAGATTGTTTAAATATAACTTCCAGATTTATGTACCGATTGAGTACACAATCTAATCAACTCTTTTCCTCAAAAAACTGCGCCCAATGCATAAGTTGCGTCAAAATTGGTTAATCTCTTCGGGAGTAGTCGTTAACGGGAAATTTTAAAAAAAGTGTTAATTTAAGAAAATTTAGAAAATTTTGTAAGCAATAATTTTTGGTCTTCTACGTTATTTTAATACTAAAAAACTACGTCAAATAAAGTTTCAAACATTTAAATCGATTCAAATTTTCAAAAGAAACAGCTTTTCAAATATTAAAATTACGTTATTTACAGGAAATTTATTTCGTATTTTTAAAATAACTCTTAGACTAATAAGTATACAGATTTATTTCAAAATCTGATTAGCTCTTCTGCTTAAACGACTGCGTCAAATACCGTTAAATCGGATTAAAATCGGTTAATTCATCCGGGCTTTAGATATCAAAGACGAAAATTTTTGAAAAAAGTTTTTTTTACATTTTTTCGATAGTTTTAACTTAATAAAACAATATAGAGCTCAAAAATTGCGTTGAGTGTTATTCAAAAGATCAAAATCGTACATCGTTTTAAAAAACACATACCTACATCTTTTTAAACACTAAATAACTATCATTTTAAAAAAGACTTTAGATTTTGAACTCTTCGAACTCAAAATTTTATCTATACTCAGGCATAGGGTCCGTTTGATTGTGAAGAAATTTAAATAAAGTAGCTTATAAAGAAAGGTTAAATTAGTTCTAAAGTAAATATGCGCGAGCGAAGTCGCGGGTAACTAGTAGCCAAGATAAAGGATTTTATGTGTCGGAGAGGCACTGATTTTTAACCTCCAATGAAAAAAAAGGGTTATTGCTTGTAAGTTTGACCACTATGTGTGTGTTTAGTTATTGTTTGTGGCACTGAAAGCTTTTAAAGAATGAACCGATTATGAAGCGGTTTTTGATTGAAAACTAATTTTGAAGCCTATTTTTTAGAGTGTTCTAGAATTCATTTACTATTTTAAGATCATCAGCTCTTTCCTTAACAGCGGTAGGGATTTTAGATGCGTACCTAATTATTGGCATGTAACTAAAGACTACTTCACTTTCAAACATACGTGTGATTTAAATTTTGAAACACCCATGTAGGTTTTACCCGTGTTGGTTCGAACTCCTTTGAAGAATAGACCAGGCAGGTCACAAAAGGCAACCGGTTGACCATTCGTGTTACTATCATTGTGAGTACAAGGTAGTAAATTTCCGCAACATCTCGCGCGGGTATTTGATATCACAGCCTTACATATTCGTGCGGCAATAACTTTACTGCTTAACTTTGTCGTGTTCCAGTTTGGAGGGTAAGGTTAGTCATTTTGTGGTAAGGTAGTCTGCAGACTTATGCATGTAGCATTGCCATCTCGCCACACGGATTACATATTTAACATTCTTGGAGTTTATTGGCGATGAAATTATCTTTCCATCAGGAGAACCATCTACTTGTTTCCAATCTAATGATATGAAAAAAGATCAGTTAGGATATCCAGCACACTCGTTTATTTTTTGAAAAAATAATATCAAATAAACCAAATAATCGCCTCTGTGGTGTAGTGGTCCAGCGTTTGCGTTGACCACATGAGGTCCCAGGTTCGATTCCCGGGTCGGGCACATAAAAAAAGTTTTTTCAGTTTTCTGAGAAATACAAAGTTGCCCGGGATTGGAAAGTGCCCGGTTGGCGATAGGCTTGCCACCTATCACATTTGTGGGACCAAGTATCTTCGGCTAATCGTGGATGCATATGTTGTACCTCTGCCTACTTCTTCGGGGATATGGGCGTGAAGATACTTTCTAATATCAAATATGTGTTTGAATTTAGATGAAGAGGCATGGAAACTGGCGTGTTTGTGTGAAGAGACTAGAATAGAGAAAAAAGAGAGAGAGTCACCTGTGAATATACAAGAAGCAAGATGCTGCCAAGTGCCAGAATCGTGCCGGACTCGTTCTCTCTGCTTGTAACCCGTTCCCCATATGAATGTAAAAATATATCGTTTCGTTTTCGATTGTGATATCTGTCACAGAATTTGTCAATATTGTTGTTCATATATTAGCTGTGGAATTTTTTGCTTTACTTACTTTTAAATTTATATTTTTTTAACTTCTCTACCTACGTACGAGTATTACCTAAAATCCTAATTTTTTGACTAGTATTGTTTATTGTAACTCACCAATGTCATTCTATTTCAGAAATCATTGTATAAGTTTTATTACCATTTAATCACGCACAGATGTAGTCGAATCCAGCATTTGTATCACCAATCACTTAATTCAATCACTCTCACTTTATTCACTTTTATTTAACAAAATTTAGATTTTATATAATTCCATATAAATGATATGAATTAGTTTCATTGAATTATTGACAACACAACACCGAGAACATTTTGTTGAATACTAAAGTTTTACAAATTCTCTGTTAATAATTTCTAAACTTTTAAACAAATGGGTACTCTAATAATATTTGAAGGGTTCTTTCCAAAGATTTCTTTCAAGTTAGCGACTTTAATTTCTTTATTACCTCTCAATATAAATTTAGAAAGTAAAAAGTCATAAAAAATATATTTCTTGTTTCAGATGCAGTATGGCGCATAAAAAGGTAAGTTTTATGTTTTATTGCCCTTAAAATTATTTGGGATGAGGCTTTGTGTTTTTGAAGCAAAAAGGTAAATGAAAATTTCACTTCAGTTGTCCGACTAGTTATTGGATTCGTTAATTAATTTGTTATAATTATTTTTATAAATAGAATTAGAATAATAATACATCACCTTAAAGGTAGCCGCAGCCTTCACTAATGAGATTTGATTGGAGACTAAGTATGTTTCCCCTTCGAGCACTAAAAATGCTGACAAAGCGTTACCCACTGATAGGTTAAAGTTTGAGGTTTATTGTTAGTTATTACCCTAATTCTTCTTAATTTACGGCTCGATACTTCTAAATATATTTTGGTCCATTGATGAAAATTAATAGCAATTTTTATATATTTATAAATACATACCTATTTGGTTTTGGTTCGATATATAAAAAAATAAAATTACCTGGCAACATTTATACCTACAGATATTAATATTTTATAAAATATAATATAGTTAGGAAAGAAAGGAAAGCTAATGTCGTGTATACACAGTTTTAAGCCGTGTATCCAAAACTATTTAGAACAACAAGTTAAATTTATCGCATAACTACCATACTTGTCATAATTCATTTATGATATTTTCTACCCGTTAATATTTGATAGCTCGCAGTAGCGGTCATTTGAACCAACTGCTTAAGTTCATTTCGAAAAAAGCATGCTTGTAAATAATGTAGCTTAGTAAACTGCTGACCAGCTGGAATACTGCCGAAAAATTTATAAATAAATACCCTTCATATTGGTCTGAATCCCCTTTTAAAGAATAGACCATCTGTCATTCTGCCAGGCAGTTAATAAAAAGCGAACAACTGGTTATCCGTGTCGATATCATCGTGATTATTAGGTGGTAGAGTTCTGCAACATCTCACCCGGGTTTTGATAACACCGGCATATTCTGTCGCAATAGCGTCAATGCTTGCATGCTTGCACAATAGCATCCTGCCATTCGTATGGCAGGATGGCAGAATAGCAACGCACATTTTTGAGGCGTAGGGATGTGACGACCCCATCGCCCACTGGTGGGATAATTTTTGTTCAAAAATTATCTAGCACCGGTGCAGTCAGTCAACCAAATTAGTGGTAGTGCCATACTGCATTTGCAACTGAATAGGCCGGCACGCCCGGGGAGATACCACTCTCTCACTTGATACCGACGTAAAGTAGCAGCTCCGCCGCTGCGTTTCGTCTGGTTTGTGAGAGTCCCGGAGGCCTACCCCCCCCCCCCCCCCGCACACTTTTAATATTGCAACAAGTGACTTCCATTTTGCTATCTCAGGAACCCTGGAACTAGATCTTGACCAAATTTATATAGGACCAAATCGGAAATATACTCTCTGAAACAAAGAAAAATAATTTTGCTAATCCTAGACGGATTATGTACGAACATACAATAAAAAACATATGAAAACCTCTTTCTTTTTGGGAAGTCGGTTGAAAGTTTAGATAAAATTTTTCTATTTATTGTAAAAATAAAATAACAATTTCAGAGTAAAATTAAATAAATCTCTATATGCTATTAAACTGTTTATCTAAAATAAAACAAAACAATATGTACACAGGCTACATTACAATTTTAAAGAGGAAGGATAAGATCAGTTAATTTATTGATTGCCACTCTGATGTCTTCACATGATAGTCGTAAGTGATTTGATTCGCTTTTAAATGTTCCTAGGAATAAAATCTGGTTAGGTAAGTGCAAAATCAGTTCAAAGTACTTGCGTGTATTTTGAAGAATAGACCAATTGCCGTTCTGCCAGACAGGTCGTAAAAGGTGACTGATTAGCTATACGTGTCACTGCCATCGTAAATACTAATAGGTTGCAGGTAGCAGTTTTTTCACGTCTCGCCCGGGTTCTGGTACCGCCGCTTTACCTATTCCTGCCACAATATCATAAATGCGTGTCATGTCGTGTTCTGGTTTCGAGGATAAGGTAGCCGATAACTTACTTATGTGTCATTGTGTCTCCATCCATCTATCCATCCATCCATCAGAAGAAACATCTGCTTGCTTGTATGCCTATAATACAAAAAAACAACCCTCTGCTGATATTGGTGGTGACAACAATATCTAAGTCTATATTGGATAATTATAAAAGTCTTTAGAAAAAAGGTTAAGCATAATCAGAAAGTTAATATGAGGCCTTTTAAATTCAGTTTTGTAATAAAAAGTCCAAAAAATAATTTTGTTTCTACTTCACGTACCCACTAATATTATAGAAATTTATTTTAGTAGGGTTTTTGGTGCACTATGAAAACTCAAAATAGTCATTTAATAGGCTTTTAATTCACTTACTGATTATGTTAGAATATTTTTCCTAAAGCTTATTAAAAAACGCGCAACTGCAACCTGTGACAACAACCTGCGACCGACTCACTGGTTTGTATGAATTAATATGAAGCACTGGCGGATGCAGGCGACCGCGTCTTGCAATTCGAGTTAGCCGTTGGTCACACCCACTGACCGTACGACTTGGTCACTTCGGTAGCAGTCGAGAACCACATCGAAGTCATTGTAATAAGCAATAGCACATTACCATCACCAATTAAACTTAGCGGTCACTGACATCGGAATGCTCCTGGAACCAGCGACTGTCAATCAAAATCTTAGTGCTTTAAGTTATAACAACAACAATCACCTACAAAAATATGATGTGGTGGTCGCTGACATCGGAATGAGTAGCATTCCGATGTCAGCGACCGCCACACCAGTCGCCAGCGAGAAGCGAACAGAGTTGCAAGTTCACCTGTCGCAGTCGCCGATTACCGCGGTCACTAACATCGGAATGGTATTTCAAGACGGTCGATTGACGCTAATCGCGTGAACACATAGTAATCACGAAAATAAGGAATAAATAATGGGTTTTACCTACACGTTTAATCTTCTTTCACATTTTATGAGCTGGCTGACTGGATGGTAAAAACGATATATTTTCTATTAAACATAATTAGCTGACAAAATTGTGCATGAAGTAGTTCTCCCCTAGTTAATTTTGCAACATTAATAACTTTGATAGCTTAATTCTAGTCGCATTATTGTAAAATTATTATAACAACAATCAACACCTTTTATTAACAAATATACCTAATGAAATATTACTTACGAGACTTGGTGATGTCTGTGACTTCGTACCTACAAGACGAGTTTTGCAACTTTTCGAACTCATACACATATTTATATATCATCACGCCATATCTTTTACGGGGTAGACAGAGAAAACCGAGTGCCATATTATGTTACGATCCTTGCAGATTTGTCTCACTTCCTCCACATTCATTACTCTCCTAATACAAACACGCCGGTTGCGAAGACTCTTGACATCACCTTCGGAAAATACCCGATCAATCTGAATTTGGTATGGACAAATGGATCATGCATTTAATCATTTTAATTCATACTTTCTTTCAGGCCTAACCCCTCCGTCATTTCAATATTACGAACCCAACCGCATGGGTTGTTTTAAGCCACATCTTTTTCGTAGCGTTCTCATCTTGACCGCGTTGATTCTACTTTCATGCCTTTTCTGATATCAACTCTTACTTCCATACAATAGCAATGGGATTAAACACATAATGTACAACTCTTCTTTCGATATCAGCAGTGTACTTTCTATCCCCACTGAAAGCACATTCAAGATATACAGACTCGAGGCTATGTCGATGACAGGCTTACCCATTTGTTTCAGCATTACATCATCAACTGCAACTCTAACATCCGTTCTGGTTACTTCTCTTTAAATTAAGACTCTTAAAGGTAGATATTTTCATAATGTCTACTACCACTCTTAACATTTTCAGCTTAGTCATTTGTTTATCCATTATTTTGGTTTGTCTATGGGTTAGTCAAACGGACTTCGTGTTATCCGGACTCTTTTTGAAGAATAGGTCATCTGTCTTATTGCTAGGCAGTTCTACTACACTTTTATGCAAAAGCGTAACAAAAAGGCCAAAAATTTTCCTCCGTATTGGTCCGGACCCCCTTTGAAGAATAGACCAACTACTACCATCGTGACTACTAATTTAGAGAGTTCCTCAGCGTTTCGCCCGGGTATATCATACCACCGCCTATTTCTAGTGCAATAGCGTCACTGCTTGTCATTGTCGTATTACGGTTTGGAGGGTAAGGTAGCAGGTAGACTTATTCATGTGGCGTTTACATCCCGCCACACAGATATTAATATATTTGGTGTCTGTAGGCGATGGTTTCTCTTTCCATCAGGATAGCCAATTTTTTGTTTGCTATCTTATGATATAAAAAACAAGTCAGTGTTACAATGACTACTAGGTTTGAAAGAGTTTTACAACCTCGCCCGGTTATAGTGCCCACATCTTGCCTGTCCTTTTCACTGTAGCGTCGCTGCTTGTTACTGTTGTATTCCCGTTTAGCAGATGGTGAACTTGAGCATGTTCCATTTTAAGCCACTATACGTAAGGCAACGCAACATTATTACTGGAGTATTTATAGGTGATGGTTCCACCTAGTAGTCTTAATAATAATAACTTATTTTTTTATACCATATATAAAAAAAAACAAGTCACTGTTGTTATGACTACTAAGTGGAAGAATTTTGCAACCTCTTCCGGCTTTAATACCCTCATTTTACCTGCCTTTTTCACTACAGCCTCGCTGTATATCACTGTTGTTTTCATAAGGCCAATCAACCTATTTCGTGTTTACAGATATAAAATAATCAAGTGACAGCCATCAAAATTTTTTTCAACGAGATTTTTTAGAATAAATAACTCTCTTCAAAGGCAGTTATACATAATTTGAAGAATTAAGATTTTTCTTTATAATCATATACTTTTCATATCATATTAGTTTATGAATTTAATTCTGAGTGTGATTGAAGTTGGTCGAGGCATACATTTTGATTCAACCGATAATAATGCAATGTTTTTCTTCATTCTTTCTTAATTTGTATATTCCCTATATTACAAATGAACACTTTTATAGCTTAAAAACAGGTATAACAATAAAACATCATCTTCATCTATAAAAAAAACTATTGCCCAAGCAACAATCTCACATAAGATAAGACATTAATTTCAAAAACAACATTACTATGCCATTAAAAATCCAAAACAGTAACCGTACTATCGGATTCGTAACTCTAAGCTTTATCTGGATGCTGTACAAAGAAAAATCTTAATTCCACGCGAAGATTTGTGCGGTGAATATATATGAGGCAATTACGGCTTGTTTGTAGATTTACGGCCAATTAAAATCTATATCGTTGGACCAATTAAAACTCTTGTTTGTTTATTGAAATTGGTCGTTGTCTTTATCTTTATGTATTCCGAAGGCAGTCTAACAGGTCCTAGCCAGTAGTCCAGAAAAAGATACGCCTTTTGCGTTGAGTAATGCATCTATCTAAATGAGATAATAGATAATATGTGAATTCAGACGCAATCAGTTTTATACTTGAAATAGGAGGTATTTTTAATGAATTTGTTATGATTAAATTAGAATTGTATAGCATAGGATATAAGAAACTAGACGAAAATCTCGTTATGGTAAAAGACCATTGTCAATAGACGTAAAAGGTGTTATCGTTGCAACTGAGTTGCAGGAAAGGTGTGCAGTGAAAGTTTACTTGACAGCAACGTCAACAAAGACAAGCACCGACGTGGTAGCGACGCAATTGATCAATGCGGTGACGACTTCTACAGGTTCTTATCTGTAGAAATCGTGACAGAACTGTGTCAAGATAATGTAGGTGTAATGGCATTGAAGTATTCAGCTTTTACTCGTCCATTACAATGTGCCTGGTAAAAAGAACATGGACCATTTTTTAAAAGCAGGACGTACCGTATGCAATGAAGTGGATCGAAACTGAAAGAAGGGGATATAAAATGTATTTATTATAATAGTTGATTTTTCCATTAAGGTTTGCAAAACTTGATTTTCAGTTATCTAGAAGCTGTAGTGGATTACGCCAGCATTCTGCAACAGTCTACCAGACAGTTATCAGTGCCTTTTCCTTAGTCAAATTTTGCTTGGAGATTTAGAAACCTTTGTGGACGTCTGGGTTATTACCACAAGTAACAATGTTATGACTATTTTAACACAAGTAACAATAAGTTTTAAAACAGTCACTTTATTGTCAAAGTTGAGTAATATAACGCCAAATTCGACTTCTCTGTGAGTTTTTTCACTTTTCTTATTTATTTCAAGTGAACTTAAATTATTTTATGTGTTGCATTAGTATTCATGTGGTCTGTGGTTGCACTAAATCATGTTGCTAACTGTGTCATGATTTGTGACAAATATGCTTCCAAGATTACTTTTAATTCTTAATTGTCAATTAGAGTCTCCGGCCGTTCACAGAATTTTTTTTGTAGTTAAAATTTCCTGATGAGAAAATATTGTATCGAAAACATACCATGTTTCTTTTAACTGTAGCTTTCGTGGCTATATACGTAGGTATAATTAACACCTCTACGGAGTCAATGTGCTGGGGCCATAGTGGAACCCGTATTCGTACATACCGCTACACTTTAAGTTTTCCAAGTTATGAACAATAGGATGCTAAAGAATAAATACATTACTAAATTATACATAAGCCTAAATTTGAAATTGAATTTCTAACCAAATATATTTGATATAAAATTGGCTAATTAGCCAAAACGCCGACTTCATACAGACTCGTGCTAGTACATACCTATTATATATAGATAAAAAAAAAATTAAACATTATTTATGTTTATTAGATTCGTGTTTTTATTAAGTATCTAATTTAAAATAAAAAAAATATAATCTGTAAAGATTGATGGTCATTAAAATATAAGGTTTGCTGTTTTTTTTTCAACTACTGCTATTTTATGTATTTTATGAGGTAATTAATAAATATTATTTGTTATAATAATAGTACAAATTAAGATAATTTACTTATAATAAAAGCAGCATATACTTGATTATTACGAGATAATTAGAAAAATAACTAAATAAAATTAAAATAATCCTTTTTGCATTGCAAATTCGTTATCATTACATAACGATAACATGTTCTGAACGTTATTTATGAGTGATAAACTCATGCTGTTTAATGAGTATGGTAAATCACAATTAATCATTTTTAACAAATCGTTAATCTTAACCTGCAGTTGTCTTATAGAGATCGCTTTAGGCGATAAGACTGCCAAATTGTGTAAAAATTGATATTAATTGTTTTCTTTTTTATGTGTCCTTTTTGGTGTACAATAAAGAATTATGATTGATTGATAGATTGATAAAGTTTTAAGTGCATTTCAATAGGTGGAAAGAAATTTAAACAATGTTCATATCAACATTATTAACAGAAGCATTTTATGGCCAATTGTATCATTGATATGACCACAAGGTGTTCTTAAACTTTGTACATACGAGTAGTGTGAACAAGGTGAGGCAAAAAAATATTTATAGGATTAAAACGTGTTCGTTATTTGTTAAAATGAAAATTAAAACACATGAAAATCGTGGTTATTGAGAACAAAAGTAATTAATATTATCAGTTAAAATACATGGTTGACTCAGTGACTATCTTTGTTATTCACGATAACCTGACCAACAGTTTTATTTACTTTCTAAATTTCATTCTAAAGGTTGTTCATACTCAACCAAAGAACAAGGGTGAGTTCATACCTTTTTATTTAAAATGATCGTCTTCAGTCAAATCTCCTGCTATAAAATATAACTTCGTAATTTTATGAAATATTCGTATTTATTATGTTTGAGTAAGGCCTGTGAAAAAAGATATTATTTTTATAAATTAAGCCTCGGCCTACCGGCCATCGAGAAGCATTGTGAGGCACTAGCTGTCTCCCTTGATATCTTGAAGGCCTTTGACAGGGTCTGGCATGATAGTCTTACTGGCAAGCTTCCATCGTATGGTCTGCCTACTGGTCTCTGCTCCTGGATCTCAGATTTTCTGAGTGGACGGTCGATTACAGTAGTTGTCGACGGCTGCTCATCCGACCAAATGGCTATAAATGCCGGAGTCCCTCAGGGATCAGTTCTCTCGGCAACTCTATTCCTGCTACATATTAACAATCTGCTGAAGTCCGGTATCTATGGGTACGCAGATGATAGCACTGTTATGGAGATTTATGTATCCAGTGCGCGGGCCAGTACGGCAAAGATGGCAGAGAGGCAATGGTCGATCGTATGAATCTGGTCAAGTTTAATGCAACTAAGACCCAGGCGTGTCTTTTCTCCTCTAAACGGAGTCCGTTCCATCTATCTCCGTCTTTCCAGGGTGTGGCCGTGCCGATAACTGACCACCTCGAGATCCTTGGTATCACGTTAACGCCTACTCTCAACTTTGGTTCGTACATCGAATCTAAAGCCCAATTTGCCTCAAAAAAGCTTGGTATTCTGGCAAAGGTGAGACAGTATTTCAGTCCGGGACAGTTGCTTAACCTTTATAAAGCACAAGTCCGTTCGTGCATGGAATACTGCTCTCACCTCTGGGATGGATCCGTTAAATACAAGCTGGAGACACTTGAGGCGATAGAGAAGCGTGCCAAGAGGCTCATAAACGACGATAATCTGGTAGGCAAAAAACTCCAGAGCCTCGCCGCAGAGTGGCTAGTTTATCGGTTTTTTATCGGATACACTTTGGAGAGTGCTCTGCGGAATTGTACGACTTAATTCCGCCATCCCCGTTTTTCTATCGATCGTCGAGGCGCACAGATTATAGGCATCGTTATATGGTGGACGTTCCACGTACTCGGACAAAGCGGATCGACTCAACATTCTTCATTCGAACCGCAAAGGACTGGAACAAGCTTCCTGAGTCTGTATTCCCAGACGAGTACAATCTAGGGATCTTCAAGAAAAGAGTGAACAGGAACCTTCTAGGGAGGCGCGTTCCATCTTAGGCCGCATCTTAGCTTACCATCAGGCGAGATCAAGCGCTTCCCTATCGATAATAAAAAAAGAAACATGAATAGAGATCGTACGGAACCCTTTAAGCGCGAATCCAGCTCGCACTTGGCCGATTTTTTTATTTCATACGATAACAAGCAAACAAATGTCTTTCCTGATGGAAAAAGATAATCATTGCCTATAGACACCAAAGATGTTAATGACGCTTTATCCGTGTGATGGGGCTGGAACGACACATGCATGTATTTATCGGCTACCTTACCCTCCAAACCTTGACATGATAACAAGCACCGACGCTATTGCGACAGGAATAAGTAAGGCGGTGGTACCATAATTCGGCCGAGACGTTGCAGAACTCCACCACTTAGTAGGCACAATATTGTTGACACGCATTAGCCTTCTCTGGCCTTTACGAGATGCATATACATAATATGTTAGGCAGTTGACCTATTTTCAAAATCCGCTATTATCAGCTATCGCTCTCTCTCCCCCACCGTGCTAGTCTGATTAACTTTTTAAGAACAGACTACCTATCTTCTTGCTTGTAAAAGATGAACGAATGAATAAACTTGTCACTGCCATCGTGACTAAGAGTTGATATGGGATTGGTACGTTGGACAATTGTTTGTCTTTTACAAAGTACGTGATAAAAAGGCAAGTAATTTGTACTTTATAAGAGACCTAATCCTATAAGACCTTATTTTTATATTAACTACTTTACCACATTATAATTTTTTTACTTATTGGATATAAATCCAATAAGTAGAAAAATTACGCCAACCAAACAAAATTTTGACAAACAAAAGACATTTTTTAATAATTACTTACACATACTTATTCATCTCCTGTTATTATTAAGAACTTTAATGAGGCTGTGACTTCGTAAAGATGATGTAAGTTTATCTGCTAATCTGTCCTTTTAGCTAGAATACGTTAGTGGCAAACCCTGAAATTATCTACCTGGATAAGTTGTCACGGAACTCAACAAAAAGGTATTAATTCGCTTGGTTTTTAGCCTAAGCAAAAATTAGATAAAAAATTATTCATTCAGAAAAAAACTAAAATTATCATTATTGTATATTCCTATTTTCAAAAGCATCGTAAGTAGAAGGTTGTGTGTTGTTTGCAGAGAACATCTGCTAGAATTTGCAAATATATATTATTTAGGTACACACATTTCTTCAGGCCATATCCTTTATAAGGTAGGCAGAGAAAACCGGGCGCCATATATCACGATACTTGCAGATTGTCTCGCTTCCTCCATATCTATTATTCTCTTCATACAAACACGCCTGTTGCGGAGTCTCTGGCATCGCCTCCGGACATGACTCGATCAATCTGATCATATCTTTGTCTTCCCCGGTATGTATTATTTATTTGTAGAAATAGAATTTAGTCGTCCTATAGGTAAAGCGGTGCAAGACTCGGTACAGACATATAAGGTTCTAGGTTCAAGTCTCAGGTTACAATCTTTTTATAAAATATAATATTTTTAATTTTTTTCTTTGAAAATCATAACATCCACGATCAGGTGTATATAATATATACACTATTAGTTAACACTTTTGTAAACAATTCGTTTTGGTCCAGGACTCAAGGGATTCTTTAAAGAATAAACTATCTGTCTTGCCACCAAAAGCGAACGATTGCCTACTGATCGTGTTACTACCAGCGTTATTACAAGGTGATAAAATTTTGCATTGTATCGCCCGAGTTTGTTACCCCTACTTTCACTCGTCACGTTACTGTCTTGTTTTGTCACTGTCGTGTTTCGGTTTGGAGGATAAGGTAAACTTATACATGTTGCTTTACCATCCCGCTACACGATTATCAAAGCACCACTCACATATTTGTTGTCTATAGGAGATAGCTCTTTCCATGAAGAAATCCAACTGCTTATTTGCTGTGATATGATATAAAAACATAAAGTGTGGAAATAAGAAGGAATTTAAAATAGAAAATGGGTTATACACGATAATTTATAATAGATTCTTATTGGAATCAATATTATATGTTTAACACACACCATCTCATCATTTAGGCGGGGCTAATTTTTCTTTAAATTAGCGATTAGGTACAATAAAAAAAAGAAGTCTAAAAAACACTGCGAATAGGTACTAGATTTACTTTTTTGATTCATAAACTATATGAAATAAGATCATAAAACTGTCAATGGATTCAACTAGATGGCAGAAGTTGTAGCGTTTCAAATCTACAAGTTCGTAACTTGTATAAAATAATGACAGACAGTTTACTCTTTTACTACAATGTGTACAATTTTGCAAAAAAAAATTTTGTAATCATGCTATAGTTATTTTTTTAACTATATGTATACAGCGAATTACAAAAACCCTGCCCGATTCGAAAGGGGCATGTTATAAGTTATGGGAAGGTTGACTGATGTCATTATACAAAAAAATAATGAAATGATTATATTTATGAAAATACTAGAATCTAATTTAAAAATTAAAAAGAATTCAAATGTCAATTATACTCATATCTCAAAAACCACTAAGCTATTTTAATGAAACTTAGACTGTTTTCTTAACTGAAAAATACCTGATTTAAATCAAAAGGAATTATTTCGGTATGGCTTTTAGTTCCCGAGATATTCATAGACAAACATACAAACATGCAAACATAAATACACTTACGAAATTTAGTAAGTATACGTACACAGTAAATTCAGTAAATTTAGTAAGTATAACCCGTGTTGGTTCCGGGCTCCTTTGAAGAATAGACAAACTGCTGTTCTGCCAGGCAGGTCGTAAAAGGCGACCGATTGGCTATGCGAGTCACTACTATCGTGACTACTAGGTGGTAGAGTTCTGCATTGTCTCGCCCGGGTCTGGTACTAGCGCCTTAACTATTCCTGTCGCAATAGCGTCAGTGCTTGTCACTGTCGTGTTCCGGTATCGAGGGTAAGGTAGCCGGTAAACTTATGCATGTGGCATTAGGCTTCGCCACAAGATAGCAACGCACCATTAATATCTTTGGTGTCTATAGGCGATGGTTGACTCTTTCCATCAGGAGACCCATCTGCTTGTTTGCTATGTTATGATATAAAAAAACTCAGAGGCCTAAATAGATTACTCAAATAATATTACCCGATTCAAATATATTATATACATGTCAAACTGATATCTTTCGTTTTTCCGTCGATTGAAAATATTATGGTATATTAAAATTTTCGCTAAAATTTAGTAAATATTTTAAACTGAACAACACCTGCTCAACCAGTAGCGGTTTGCCTTTATGTGATAAACGAATCGACACAGAGGTGGCCACGTTTTAAACAGGACGTTTTTAACTAAGATGACGTGTGTCTGCTGATGGTTCTCTTGATGGAAATAAACTACCACCGCCTAAAGACATCAGAGATGTTATTGGTGCGATGCTCTCAGCGAGGCGGGAATGGAGAGTCAAACGTATAAGTTTAGGGACAATCTTACTCTCTAAACCAAAACACGACAGCGGCAAGTTTTGAAGCTATTGCGACAACGTATGAACGTAATGAACATAGGAAAACGTAAGATGGTATACACGAGTATCAAAACGCGAACAAGACGTTGCAGAGCTCTATCACCTAGTAATATACAAATTTTAACAAAATTATTCATAAGTTTATCTATAGCACCTACTTAATATAACCATTTTTACTATTTTAGTCTAGCCATTCAAAATTAATGTCATTTTCTTGTTATTTTTACACATATATAAGATTGGTAACAAAATACTATTTTATCTGAGTTTTACCTATGTATTCCTGAAATAATTGCTTATTTTACTATACATTTTTTGCCAAATTATACTAGTCAAATAATACTAAGTTGAATAAAACTTAAGTACGTATATTTTTTTGATTATATTAGTGACCATTCAGTGGTCAAGAGTTATCTATACTACTATTCATACAAATGGACTTATGTCAAAACACTGACTCCTCCGGGGACGCTACATCTAAATATTCCAAACTATTAATACATATTAAGACAGAATATAGATAGGTAATTTTATGCCTATTATTAAAGCTAATTAAACACATGTTTTAACTATTCAATTAAGGTTTGGATAGCTGAAAGTTAAAAAATGAACAAGTGAATTAAATTAATCCCGCTCAATTTCCAGAGCCGTCGGGGGTCAATACAACAAATTTTCAATTACCCACACTGGTCGCAAATTCAGCTCAAATGTAAATTATTTCAACGTGTGCATTATAAATATAATTGTAGGTGCTATTGGGCGGGTTTGTATGGACCAATGAGAGCCGCGAGCGTTGCGTGGGCGGCGCTCCATGCGAGACTAATGTTGTTCCCGCGAAGCCTTCGCCATGAACGTTCCTCTCTGAAACACAATTATTCGATTTAAAGCAATGTAAAATTCAATATTTACAAAGTAATTTATACATCTAAGTCATATAGAAATTTCATAAAATTCCTTGATTACTTCTACGAAAATTATTTGGACTGCATTACATATTTATACACGGTATAAACCACGATAGGTTCTTTAAATAATTAACCAAATACTAAATATATGTTTCGTAATTGGTTTGATTAATTAACTAAATAATTACTTATTTAGGCTAAATTGGTATTAGGATTCATGACATTTATTGTATTTTTTAGAATACCGTACACACGCCATTTTAATATGTACATACTACATAGATACCATAAGCACTCTACCAGCTAATTTTTCGCAGACTTAAGTTAATGCATTAGATATAAAAAATATATTTCTTTATACCTCATACATTAACTTATAGGTATATAACATACCAAATGGAATTATATCTAACCTAAATTACTTAAAATTTAATGCACTTTGCTTTAATGTGTATCGAATATTAATCAACAAATGGAGCTTGAAATGTCTAATATGTTAACTTTTGTAATAAAACTGTTTTATAGTAATATATTTTGTAGCAGAACCACGCAGCTCAACCGCGTGTAGATAAACATATCGACAATACTTATTATCGTTTTTTATTCAGACTCACTATTTAAAAAAATAGACTACATTTGACCTCACATCTTCAACTATACCTACCCATGAAATCAGTTCAGCGGCTTAGCTGTAAAAGTGTAACAGACAGACAGATAAATTTAAAATATTATTATAGATTTTTAATAAAAATTCTATCTGAAGATACAAACACTCGAAGATACATTGTTCAGTATCTTCTATATTCGTTAGTCGTCTGGTACAGATCGTAAATATGCGATTGGGCCGATACATTGTATATTATTAGATTATATCAGTAAAACTGTAAGTTCGTGTGTCGTGTATATTTATATTGTTTTGTATAAAGTATATTGTTTTGTATATTACTTATGATTAAAAGGAATCATCTATCTTTGAAACTAATAACGTAACATTGATTAATAATCTAAAAACAAACCAATATACAGGATACATTCTTAACGTAAATAAATAAATAAATATTCGCGGGACAAATGACACTTACTGATCTAACCCCAAAATTTGCAAATTATTTGCTTGTGTTATGGGTGCTAGTCGACGATACTAATTCATATAAATAAATACATATATAAATACTAGAATATATTTAATAATCACCTAATCCCAGAAATACAAATATTTGTGCTCATTACACAAATGCTTGTCCCCGTCGGGAATCGAACCTCAAACCCGTCGATTGCGTAGTCAGAGTCACTAACCACTCGACCAACTGGGTGATCAAATAATAATTAATTAATCGCAGTAAAACTGCAAACGACTGATTTCTCATTTCCTCAGATCAATCAGATCTTCAACAAATTTAAATGAGACTATCTGGATGTAATACCCTTTAAAACTAAAAAAGGATTTTCCAATTCAGTTCAGGTACCTTCGAGTAATCGGTAACCATACATAAATAAGTTTCCGATGAAATGAGAACCTTCTTAGGAAGTCGGTTCAAAATAATTGAAATGAAACATTATCATCACGTAGGTTTTCTTGCTCGTTACGTAGAACGAATCGAATGTCAACAAAGGCTCATATTATTCAAAATTTAGTAGTTTCTCGCCTAGTGGGTAAAATTTGTGATAACGACTATCGCTTCTTTTTGAGATAACCGGTACCAACCAATACATGGAATTTCCGAGACACGGTGTTAACATATAACCATCAAGGTCCGGGTTGCTTTTGAATTATTTTCAGACAGGGTTCTTAATAAAAATGCCACCTCACTCGAAAATCAAAAATTCTCAAAAAAGACACCTTATTGTAAAATCCGTACAAGCTAGTCAGTAGACAAATCAGGTAGTATGACCAAAAAATATATGTACCTACCTATAGTATTAAAAAACTTCTATCTGCAGCTGAAAGTAATAACAAACGAATTGCAACGTAACGGTAACTTCTACAGTTTTCTATAACAGACAGACCGTTTACTAGATTGTTTACCAACAGTGTCATAAATATAAAGTATAGTACTGAAGGTATTTAATTTTAAAAAACTTGCACAAAACCAAAAAGGAGGTATAAATCGCCTATAGACAGTAGAAACTAAAGATATTAACGGTGCGTTGCTATCTTGTGGCGAGGTCTAATGCTACATGCATAAGTTTACCGGCTATCCTTCAGACCGGAACACGACTAGCTTTGACACTATTGCGGCGGGAATAGGTAAGGCAGTACCAGACCCGGTCGAGCCAATGCATAACTGTACCACCTAGTAGCCACGATGGTAGGGACTCGATACCCAATCGGTCGCCTTTCACCTGCCTGGCAGAACGGCAGTTGGTCTATTCTTCAAATGAGCTCGGGACTAACACGGGGTAGTCTACAGCTAAACAAGTGTATAGCTAACCAATTTCACTACTAGATACAAGTTTTTAGAACTAAATAACTTTTACTAAAATTACAGTCTTTAAAACAAAGCCGAATAAATTACAAATTGCCAAATAAATATTTAAAAAAAGTCATAAATTGAATTTAATAATTATTCTACGTACCTACATTAAATTATAACCGTCTGACATAGTCAAAATATTATTTTCACGAAATACATACTTTTCTAATACTTTGGTACGTAGGGAGTTTCAGGGAATAATATTGCTTGTAAAGAAAATTACTTATACAAGTTAGAAAGATTTTTCACACACTTAAATTCATAACCTTTTTCTTTTAAAAAAGTCTTTGCCCTTGAAAGATTAGTCATCAGAAATATAAGGAATAGATAATATTATACTCATTGCCAATGTAATCTCAGATTTATTGACAATATTTTCCGAATAAATCAAACATTCTATTTTTTATATTACCTATCTAAAATTTATAAAAAAATCCAGACTAGATTGAGCCCATTGGTACTTACATAGTACAAATAGAATAACACGCATATTTTCACTAATATAAAAAAGAGTGTCATATAATATTTAAAGAATGAATGCATTTAATACTAAACTAGATGAGGTACATATAGGGTATCGACTCTACTAAACTCCTAATTCCTTTGACAGCAATAAAGCTGCTGCGATACACCTCTACAATCTACAAGGACGTTTAGTACCATCAAATGAGTCATAAAATTGCCCAAATAACCAACAACAGATAAATTTATCGCCCACAGTGTCGTTGAGACCGTAAATGCGTCGAGTACGGTAATTCAAACGAGAAGCGACTCTCTCTCGTCAATCTTTTACGTCAAACAAAATATAAAAACCAATTTACAGTGTCATTCAAACCATTATGTGGTAGTGAAAATCGCTTCATTACTGCTGCGTATCCATAAGAATACTTCTGAAGTACACAATAACTTTAGTGATTTAATGTACGAATTTATTTCATTATGTAATAATAGTTTGTCCATTGTAAAAATTTACCACGGTGAGCCTTACAACAATAAATTTGCGATTAGATATAAAGTTGAAATATGTATTATTTGATTTGTGGGACAAGGGAAGCCATTTTGGATCTCATTCCTTTATTATTTACCGAGAGTAGAGGTACACAAAAGGATTCCAAAGTCATTTAAAGTCGGCCACAATGAAGATGAAAAAATTTGCTTTTGAAAGAGTTTTGTAGTGTCTATAGTGATATTGCTATCCTTTTGTAAATTCCAATATCCAGGTCGAAAGTTGCCATTTTTTTAATACTTGATTTTCAATTCTTTTATATTTTGCAATTTTATCAAATAAAATGATTACTTATATGTAATTTATATCCTATAAATATAATTTTTTTTAATACGAAGAAAATTAGTTATTTTGCAAATTTATATTTGTAAAATAACTAGTTTTCTTCGTCTGAACAATGCGTAACGCCTGAATCTATAAAATAAAAATTAAAAATAAAAGTATTTTATATATCATTAGATACCAATCAAATCATTGCCTATAGACACCAAAGATGTTAATGGTAGGTACGTTGCTGTCTGTGTGGCGGGATGCCACATGAATAAGTCTACCGGCTACCCTACTTTCAACCGGAACGTGATAATGACAAGCACTGACGTTATTGCGGTATGAATAGGTAAGATGGTGGTACATTATAGCCGGGTGAGCCCTTGCGAAACTTTGCCACCTAGTAGTCACGATGTTAATGGCAGGTATAGAAAATCGGCCGCCTTTTACGACCTGCCAGGCAGAACTTATCACGCAGAAATCAAATTAATGTGTATAAATAAAAGCATTTTGTTTATCTGTATATTATAAAAAAAGAAAATTTCTTATTTTGCCTTATTATATAATGTTCTTACTGACCGTCATATTATATAATGAAAAAAAAAATACAGGAAAAATAATCGAAATCAAAATTAACAACATATGAACAGAGTAAACTGTTCACCATGATTTTGTCGATTATATATACCTATGAATATCATATATATATATATATATGAGTTTTATGAAATCACCGACTAATATCCAATACCTACCTATATATATATATATATATATATATATATATATATATATATATATATATATATATAAGCATTATTGCAAGGTCAAAGCGGTTGCACTTATAACTCTTTTATTTTCAAATAATCCTAAATGACTATATCCCATAATTGAGTTTCAACGTATTCTTTATTATGCTATTAATTTTTTCAAGCTTTATTTATTGGATCCCAAAGAAGTAGACCCAGGCAGGTGGTCCCTACTTAATCAAGATGTTTCAGAAAAAACATGTAGCTATATATTTTTAACTGAGTTATAGTTTTGTTCAATATAAGTTATGTGCGGCCAGAATAGGGATCGCATTGTTCGGTTATTTATATAAAGTTATAATGCGATGGGAAAGATGTGATTGTACTTTAATGAATATATCAGCAATAAACTATTAATATTTGTTGTAATCTCATCATGCATCTGAATATTCGTACATTTTATTTAACTTATAATCTTTGTCAGTTAAGTGCCAGCGTCCCTACTCTTTTATATTACAGTTTTGTATTATTATTCATGTACTACAATTTACTCTTTTAATCTTTAATGTATTAATATATAATAAATATCGTTATACAGGTTCCCTTGCAGAGTGAGCGCACTAATGCAATCGACTATCGTTGATTTCTTGCAATAACTGGAGCTGACAGCTTTATGTTCTCATGTAAGGCGCTGGCGTATTAGTATAACAAAACCAGACTTTCTTCTAATATTGCTGCATCAGCTGCTCTAAGACTTTCCCCGAATCGCTCCAGACCCCTAAGAATAGACCATCTGCCATTCTACCAGACAGTTTGTAAAAGGTGAACTATTGTCTATACGTGTCACTTTCATCGTGTCTACTTGGTGGTAGAATTCGCCAACGTCTTGCCAAAGTTCAGTATTACCTCTTTACCTACTTCTGATGAAATAGCTAGCATCAGTGCGTGTTACTATCGTGTTTTGGTTTGGAGGATAAGGTGGGTGATAACTTATGCATGAAGCATTAGACCTCGCCACAAGATAGCAACGCACCATTAACATCTTTGGTGTCTATAGGCGATGGTTGACTCTTTCTATTAGGAGACTCATCTGTTTGTTTGCTATTTTATGATATATAAAAAATGATTGATTCCCAAACTAAGTCTTAGGTTTGACAATTAATAGCTTGTGCCCCCATTTTTACTTCATTTAATAATCCTATTCCTATTTTAACATTATTGACCCGCCATATGGATAACAACGCACCATTATCATCTTTAGTATCTGTTGTATCTGTAGATGCTGGTTGTCTCGTATCATGAAGTGACCTATGTGCTTGTTTGCTGTCTTATATTTTAAAAACCTTTTTTGTCCCTTATTGGAGGATTGAGTTCATGATCTTGTGTCTTGTGGTAACAATTGTCGATAATGATTACAGTTATAATAAGCTGTTTTTATAATTGTAATACTTATTATAATTGTAATTGTTCATATGAACTTATTAAATGTGTGTTCCCTATAACGATTACAATTATAATAATCAGTTTTTATAATTGTAATGCTTATTATAATCGTAATCGTTCATATATATATGAACTTATTTAATGTGGCTTGTAAAAATCGATTTAACGATTAAGGTACGTGTTTGGTAAAATTATGCAAGTAGAATTATAAATGCTAAATGGAAAGCAATGCACCATTCATATTTTTGGCTCTGCAGGTGGTAGTTATTTCCTTCCAAAAGTAATATTTAAAAAAAAGAAAAAAATAACAAAAATCATAATATAATTGTGATTAAAATACATTCGTATATCGAATATCGAATGAGTTAACTTTCTATCTTATAAATTTTTAGGTACCCCTGCAAATTCCTGGATACATTAGATGCACCTCTACCTATTTGATTTGATAGCGAAAGTAATTCATGTTTTGATTGGTTTTAAACTTAAATATGCCATAATTATTAACCTCATTGTTCAATAAGTTTATGGTTATTTTTGACAAATTTACAGGTGAACAGGTACGTAAGTTAAATAAACCTAATAATACTTTATACGCTACTAGCTGTCACTCGCGACTTCGTTCGCGTGACTCCAAATAATTCATCTTTTGGTTAGTCTGGTAAAATGGAGTCTATTTCACTTCTAAACAGTATAGCATTCTAATGGTAAAAGAATTTTTAAGATCGGTCCACTAGTTTTTTAGTTTATTTTTTACAAATATACAAAAATGCAAGTATTTTCCCTTTATAATATTAGATATAATATTGATAAAAACATAAAGGATGACTTTTAAACTAATTTAGATGACTACTTCTGCGAATAAAATAGGATACGAAATCTTGTGATTATTCCTTTCATTAAGTTTAATTTGTAATTTCCGCAAACCCATTCAACATGCGTAGATATTACAAAAATCGGTGTATATTGCAAAATACTGGGAAAGTACTTCTACGGAAGTCGAATATCACGCAAATTTGAGAAAGACAAAGTTTACTTAGGACTTGCCTAGGGAAAAAGTATTTTTGAAAGGTATATCCTTATCATTATAGTGTGATACTTAGCGCTTCTACTTCAGATAGAAAGGTTATTGAGGCAATTGTACCTTGAGTGGTAAATTCTGCGGTGGTTGAGAAAAGTAAAATATACATGTCCCATTTAAGTCGGGTCGGGACAGTGAGTTGGAAGAAACAGGACAGGGTTTTTGCTGAAGAGTCTAACCTTTAAAGTTCACTCGAGAGTCGAGCCTTATAGCATCAGCCCTGTCAATGGATGTGGCGTTGTTTGTGAAACTGTCTGTTCGTGCTGTTAGGAGTGAGGGAGTTTTCAATGCAAATGATCAGAAGATGTAAGAAATTCACTATTATGGATGTAATAGATATAAGTGATCACTCGGGGTTTCACCACTTTGGAGTTCGACGATATCCCATTCATATGGAAAAGGGAAAATCTTCCCATTTTGTTAATGTTCACTGGCTGACTATTGAAGTCCGCGTGACAAGCGTTTTTTTTTTCGAAATGAACTAAAGCAGTTGGTCCAAATGACCGTTACTGCGAAACTGGGCGTTTCGGGCTAGCAGAGTGCTTAGTCAGAATTCAGTGACAAGTGTAGCTTTTTTACAAACTTTACTTTTCTATTTAGTAGTCAAGATGTGTGTGTCTGGCCTTTTACGAGATGCCTAGCAGAAAGTCAGTTGATATGTTCTTCAAAAAGAAGTAAACTGGAAAACAGACATATATACCTACATTTTGTCTCAAATGATTTAGCTTTTCACGTTATTTCGTTAGCTACAGTATGAATATGTGAATAAACCGGCCAAGTGCGAGTCAGACTCACGCACGAAGGGATCCGTACCCTCGTCAGTCATCTATAAAAAAACGGCAATATGTTACGTTTTTTGTATGGAAGCCCCCATAAATAGACATTTCAATTAAATTGAATTATTTATTTTTAAAGTGAATATATACTTAACTTAATATTCTGTGAATATTTCAAGCGATTACCAGTTTTTTAAAATTGCAAAAACATCACGTTTGTTGTACAGACAGACGGACGGCCAGCACAGTCTTAGTAGGTCTCGTTTTAACCTCAGGGTACGGAACCCTAAAAATCGATATTTTTATCATATTCATAATGTAGCTTTTTACAAACTTTACTTTTCTAGGTGAATCGAAAAAAAACGAATGTTCTAAACTACTAAATAGCCTCGTGATTACAAATCACACAGGCTTGGCTTATTTCCTTCACGTTTGTAGAACTATTCTCACAATAGCCCTTATATTTACGAAATATCATACAACTTCAAAAAATATATCATCGTTTTGGTTATTTCATGATATGTATTTACTTACCATGCAGGAAGCAGATAGCTACATTCACATTTTATATATTTTGTTAATCTTTTGTTAATATTTTATCTACAATAATTCTTTGATTGTGTGCGAAACTTTCTTTAATTAGGTACTAACTGTCTATTAAACTTGATAACAATATACCAAATTATTTCTTCTATGTAGATTTAAGAATAATTTTAGACACAAATATATTCCTAAGAAATCCTTTAAATGTAAGTGAACACCACTATGAATGTCAAGACATGTTGAACACTACAACGGATTAAAAAAATTAAGAACGGTCAAATAAGCAAATTGTTTATATTTTTTTTATTATTCTACTATACCTATATGTTTGCATTTCTGGGTCGTGATGTTTATGAAATAAATACTAATATATATCAGTATTCTTTGTAGGCCCGAGTACTCCTGTATTTGTATGTTTAATCAGGTACATGTAATACTTAACACTCACATTACAAGCAAATAATAAGCTTACTTAACGGTTAGATAAATTTGTCTAATTTATTATGTGATATCTATATTTTTTGTTTTTATATATATATATATATATATATATATATATAACAAAAATGTGTTTTTTTGTCTATTTTTCTTCTGTGTTAGAGTTAGACATATAGTATAAAATGCCAGTTACGTGCATATATATAAAAAAAGTTCTGACTCACTGAATGACAAATCAACCCCCAAGCTAAACTCTAGGACCAAGAAGGCAATTTTTTTACATTGAATATTCTTACGATATAGATAAGGAATAAGGAAGGATTTTTTGAAATTCATTCCCTAAAATGGTGAAGTAAGGGATGAAATATTATCTGAAATGCCTTGCAGTGACAACATGTTAATTTAACCACGGTCAAAGCTACGCGGTTTGGCTAGTTTAAAATAAGCAACGAGTAATTTCTGATTATTAAAAATTAAAATTGAATATGCAAATATTTATTGTACTTACAAGTTCAATGTTCTTGAATGCATACAATTCAAAATAATTAATTTATAAGTAATATGTAAATATTCTCTGAATTTATGAGAGTAAGATTTATAAGGTAGAGAAATTACTACATATTTACAGTCACAAAAATAATAAGCGGCCGTCGCTTAATAATATATTCTCAGAGATTCTAGCCGGGACATATTTATAGAGAAGCACTTTCATGAAACATGCCTTCTGGACACGTAAACAAATCTTGAAGGCTATATAACTAAATCAAGACCATTATCTTAGTCAGAATCTGCCGGATTTATTACCTGTTTATCTTTTTTATTTGTACGAGGAAAATAACTTTACGTAACATGATATAAATATGTATTTATTATGTGTAAATTATTTTGTTAACATTAATGTAGAATAATGTTTTCTAATGTAATAATTACAGTTTAAGAGTTATGTTGTTATAATTTTATATAATACCTAGGTGACTAGTTACATTTATTTTATTTATTTATAAATGTTAAATATAAAACTGTTTAAAAATTGATAAAGTATGTGTTAGACCGAATACGCCATTCATACATTTAAGCTTTCGCAACGAGTTGGATGTATCATTAGTATATATACCTACTAAAGTATACATATATGTATTTTTCTTGGAATTCATTCATACATTTAAGCTTTTGCAACGAGTAGGATGTATCATTAGTATATATACTAAAGTATAGATACTTATATGTATTTCTCTTGGAATTGTTTTGTAGCATTCAAGTAATCTTCAACGCTACAATACGAAAAGTCGAAACAAATCCTAAATCACGCTATGACAATTATTTATCTTGGAATAAATATAGTTTATTGAGTTTAGTGACCAAGCATTAAAACTTGTGTAAGTACACAAGTTTCCCACACAATCAAAGAATTATTGTAGATAAAATATTAACAAAAGATTAACAAAATATATAAAATGTGAATGTAGCTATCTGCATCCTGCATGGTAAGTTAATACATATGAAATAACCAAAACGATGATATATTTTTTGAAGTTGTATGATATTTCTTAAATATAAGGGCTATTATGAGAATAGGTCTACAAACGTGAAGGAAATAAGCCAAGCTTGTACGGTTTGTAATGTATGAAACTTCTATCTGCCAACTTCACAAAGTGTTAGGCGTGATGATTTGTTGATCAATTGCTCCGTCGATCTAGTAGTAAGCCTGTCAGCTTAGATTATGAGAGCCCATGTGAAAGAATAACAGGGTTTTTAATATTTGGGAAAAACTCGGTACCATATCGGAGTTTGGTGGTAGTATTGATACCACCACTTCCTAGAAAAGCATGGTTAAGCTTATTGGTCTCGGTTATTGCAAAAACATGCAGTCATTTCTCAAGATGGCAAATGTGGTGTTAGGGGTCCATCTTCATCAATTTCGCCAGTCGACTAACCGGTAAATCATATTGAATCACGAGGATATTAAGTAGTGTAGAACGTTCGGTTTTTTCGATTCACCTAGAAAAGTAAAGTTTGTAAAAAGCTATATTATGAATATGCTAAAAATATCAATTTTTAGGGTTCTGTACCCTGAGGTTAAAACGAGACCTTATTACTAAGACTCTACTGGCCGTCCGTATGTCTGTACAACAAACGTGATGTTTTTGCAATTTTAGAAAACTGGTAAACGCTTGAAATATTCACAGAATATTAAGTTATATATTCACTTTAAAAATAAATAATTCAATTTAATTAAAATGTATATTTAAGGGGGTTTTGCATACAAAAAACGTGATATTTTGCCGTTTTTTAAAGATGACTGACGAGGGTACGGACTCCTTCGTGCGTGAGTCTGACTCGCACTTGGCCGGTTTTTTCACATATTCATGCTGTAGCTAACGAAATAACGTATGTCCGTTTTCCAGTTTACTCCTGTTTGAAGAACATATCAACTGACTTTCTGCTAGGCATCTCGTAAAAGGACAGACAAGGCTAATATGTGTCACACACATCTTGACTATTAAATAAGAGGTAAATTTCCTCAACGTCTCAACTGGGTTAAGTTCCACCACCCAACCTATTCCTGCCGCAATACTGTCGGTGTTTGTCGCTGTCGTATTCCAGTTTGGAGTGTAAAGTAGCTTATCAAATATACTAAGTATATTGCGATCACACCCAGCTCTTCGACTAACTACGTACCATTAACATCTAAGTTGGAGTTTACAACCCCTAACTTTCCCACAATATCTCTTTCCATGAAAAGAAGCATCTGCTTGTTTGCTATATGTACCTATAAACAAAAGAAAAAAAAGCACATACATTGGTGATATAATGACGAAAATTTTTATATCTACACTTTATTATATCTAACGAATTTTCCGATCTGGAATTCAAACCGAGAGTTCATTTGTCTAATATACCGAATTCGATTTACTAGGCCACTGAAGCGTCTTTTCATATAATATCCGTTAATATTAATTATCATGATGTGATTCGTGGCCAATTTATTGTTGAAAATAGGGCACATATCCATCACACCGAGTTTGCCGGATCCCACTTTAAAGAATACAACATTTTCCATTCTGCCAGGTATTTAAAATATGAATGATTTCTACTATCATGACTATTAAAAGGTGGTAAAGTAGTCTCGCCCGGGTTTAATACTACTGTCCTGTAGTACTGTAATGTATTCCTGCCGCAATAGCGCCAGTGCTTGTCTGTATCGTGTTCTAGTTTGCAGGGAAGTTATCTGGTAAACTTATGCATATGGCATTTATATCCCAGCACAAGGATAGCAACATACTATTATCATCTTTGGTGTCTATAGGCAGTAATTGACTCTTTTCATCTGGAGAGCCATCTGCTTGACTTCTGTCTTACGATATAAAAACTACCTTCTTCTATTATACTGCATTAATAATATTCATCATTTTAATATACACTGTATACAACAGCATACATTAGGTAAACACCCGGTTTCGCAATAGTGCATTTCGAAAAAAGTATATAATTAGTAAATTTAAATATATTGATTACATATTTATTAATAAATATACAAACTGTTATAATGAATAATTAAATGTAATTATTACAAAGAGTATTTTTAAATAATTATTTATGAAAAAAAGTCGCACTTTAAACAAAATATACTTTGCAAATACCAACCGCAGTTAAAGAAGGTATCATTTTAAACAAAAATCCTCGACTCTGAAAAAAGTACACATTTATATTTTTACTTAATTTCCAAGAGCGATTTAAAAGACAATTTTGTCTATACAAACTCGAGTATAATCTGTTCAAATATAATCAAGCTGAAAAAACTCCCTACACAAACTTTATCCAGCGAAGAGGGCAAAGGGGAGAGGGCTAACAAAAGATAAAAGAGATATATAAGTGGCCCTCGGCAGCGCCATCAAGTCGTTACAACAGTAGTAAAATATTTCAAATTGCGCCCAATGTCGCGGAAAACGGAAGTTATACATTTTGGCCGGCTTTCGTCGGTCGGTCGTGGACATTCCCTTAACGGCGGGAATAATTAGAATTTTAGTGATGTTTTTCATTTGAATTATAATTTAAGTGACACTCAACGTCCTTAGTATGTAAATTAGACTTTTAAATAATTTTTGCTTTAAGTTTTAGGTATATGCCGGGTTATAATCAACGATCCATTATTCATAGCAGTAACTAATGGTTACAAATAGATACAACCAATTTAATATTAACGAGACATATAACAAGTTGTTTGGACATTAGGTAAATTGACATTTATAGGAACAGTTAGCTGACGTCTCGTAGAAAATGTTACTACTCGGAACTAACACGAGTCGTTTTAAAAATATGAAAACCAGGTATTAGTCTAAAGATAACATTTTTTTATATCACAAGATAGCAAACAAGCAGATAGCTCTTGTGATGGAAAGAGAAACCATCGAATACAGACACCAATAATTTTAATGATGCGTTGCTATCCATGTAGCGGGATGGCAATGCGACAGCATATTTACCAGATACCTTATCCTCCAAACCGAAACACAACAATGACAATCATTGATGCTATTGTGACAAGAAAAAGACAGTGGTATTAAACCCGAGCGAGACTACTGTACCACCATTGAGTCATGATAAAGTAACTCATTTAGCCAATCGTTCGTCTTTCATATTCCTGGCAGAATGGCAAATGTTCTATTCTTCAAAGGAAGTTCAGACTAAAATGGTGTGATGATGTGCCGGAATTAACATTATATTGGCCACGAATCACATGGCGAAAGAATGGTGGTAGTACCAAATACCGAAGACGTTGCAGAATTCTATCACCTAGTAGTCACAATGGTAGTGACACGTATAGCCAATCGGTCGCATTTTAAAACCTGTCCGGCGGAACGGGAGTTGGTCTATTCTTCAAAGGGCCCGTACAAATACGGGGGAATATTTCGCATAACATTTCGCAATTTAGTTGGGACATGATGTATTTTTTCACAAAATAAAGATTACATCGAAAAGTAAATCAATTTTCTGAAACTCTGGCCAATTCGTTCATTTTACGCATTGTATATGATTCATAAATTATTTTCCATATTATTTATTAGGTTCCTTTCCATTAGGTATCTACCTTTTTGATATGTTCACAAATTGTCATATATAGCAATGAATTGTTTGAAAAACTAAAATGAAAGTTATATTAAATAGAAAAATCACTAATTCGGTTTATCAGTCTAGTAGTTTTTGAAATGGAAAGGCCTAGGTTCCTAGGTCTTAGGTTTCAAAGTCAAGCAATTTGATTCACTTTTTTTTCAAATTTATTATAAGGCTAAACGCTGAAATCAACAAATTAACAATAAAACGTGCATGTGTTATCACTGAGTACTGGTATTCCATCTATTTTCACTGACATAACATCTGCACGATACTATAACAAGAAAGTAAAAATACAAAAAATAAAATGTAATGGTAACATGACAGTGACCGACTGCACAACAGCCGGCAAACCTTCACATGTGCGAATGCACGTCGTTATTAATGCGTATTCATGGATGCATTAATAATGACAATTAATCATTACGTTATAATAATTAAAATTAATTTAATTTTGTGTCTATAGCAGGCGATTATCTCTTTATGATGTTAAGAGAGAAATATAACAGCATGTTTATTTTCAATTTTATCACACAAAAATAAATAATAGGCAATAAAAGATACTGTGTTACTTATAGTTTTTAATGTCTAGTTAAACGTGTTTAAAAAATTCTATACTATATATAAAACATAAAACGGGCATAAAACGGGTAAAAATAAGTACGAATAATAATAATACGGGTCAGTGGGAAACAATTAAGACTTAATTAACACATTGTATTATATTTGCACACGTTGTAGTATAATTTTAACTTACTAAAATTGCAATGTCTGACTTCTATTTACTCTATATTTTAAAAAATTAGACACGATGGCTATCACGTTACAAACACATTAATATTGATTATTTTGACAGGGATCTAAACTAATCACAAAAACATATTTTTCTCAACATAAAATTGTAAAACCCATTAGTTTATAATAAATTTAGTAAGTTAATAATTTGGTTAAGTTAATAAAGTTAATAGTGTAATTATAATATTACTAATGTAGATTATTTTTACTGTAATATACGTATTTTTAATGTAGATTATTTTAAACGATTTTACAGTGACATTACCATGTAGAATTTGATAATTTTCAATAAAAAAACACCAAAGTCGGTCACACTGTTTCTACTATTTATATATTATTCAATGATTTTTTTTATTTTGATACATTTTTTAGAGCTTGTTTGCAGCGTCACTGCTAAGCACGCTATTAGTTTTTTCATGAGAAAGTGTTGTGTTTGTATATGTATATGTTATATATACTCCTTCCTATTGAAATGGCAAGGGAAATTTTAATGAATTTTAGTTTGTAGAGAGACTAGATCTAGAGTAATATGCATGATGTAGGCCACTTTTTATTTCGGAAATTATTTCCAGTAGATAACTTTTATTCTATTAATGAACTCGCATACAATAGTTAGTTATATAATAAAATTAAAGTGAAAGTACATATAGATAAACAAATATCTTTAAAGTTGTCTTATTCCTCTAGTCATTTCAGAGTCGTGAATATTCTCAGAGTTTGGATTTGTCTATTTTTCCTACGCAATATATTTAAATTTTAAAGTAAGTTCTTTATCTTAGCAAGATAGTATAACAGTATAATATAGTTTATAATATAGCTAATAGTAGTAATCGTAAATTTAAATCATCAAATTAAACTAAAAGCATTAAAAACGTAACGCATTTTGTTAAAAAACCTTAGCACGATATTATATCACTTGGGCAAATATTATTTAAACCTATTTTAACATCTATTAAACCTACAATCTTTCAAGCATTATAGTAATTAACATAGACAAATAATAAAAGACCTATTGAACTATGTAAAATAATGAAACGTATCTATTATACTACACTGATATGTGAAATATTAATTATAACTGACAGTAATGTTAATTTGTAAACCCATGTTACTGTCTTCCAAACGCAAACTGTCGTAAGAATTAAAGTGAAGAATAAAAATTTACAATGTTGTTCAAACATATTGTAATTGAAAATTTGCGGCTACCTTGCGTGATAGACAAAGTGAACAAAACGTCCATAAACGCTTTTAATTCACTACGTTTCATCAGTTTTTAGGAAGGGTGGCGATTCCTAAGTCCACATTTAATGTTCATAGGCCAAAAACCAAACCTGAGATCTCATGACCTGTACCGAACGTCATCGTTGTAATTATTTTTAGCGGACCATTTTTAATAATTCATCGTAAACTTAAAAAAATATATTATTACAACAAAGTTGTAACATTAATGTTGTACTTAATGGATAACCATTTCTAATGATGTAATGCAATTCCGTCTGACTTTTATTTGATTGATTTTCTTACATATTTTTAGGGTATAATTAATTTAATCAGTAGATAATTTATTTTTCAATTTATATTCACTTCACACTAACAATTATGAGTAGCATTTTCATAAATTAACGAATTTTAACTGTAAATTTTAATTGGACTGTAAATTAACCCAATTTACAAATGTATAAAAGTACAAATGAAAGACAATAAAAGCGATCACGGAGTTGGGAAATCCTGGTAAAGCTTTATAAATTGGCTGGCTGTACATTATTACTTTAAGTTCTTAATTAACCATTACCATGTACATCAAATACATGGTAATGGTTTTATGAGTTTCGTAAAGTATATTCATGTATACACATTCATCAAACGCAACTAATGTAATAATTTTTATGACTGCTGTCAAGAGGCGCATTGACCGTTCCCACAGAACAACAATGGCTTTTAAACTCATACGTAATATAACTCGTACCGAATAGCATTTATATCAGAAGGGTCAGCATCCATGCAAATATGGAATTGTTAAATTTCCCTTGCGACTACTCTGGACTCTATGAAGCAATAACATCCGTTTCTGCCACTGAATGTATTAAACATTAGTTATCTGAATTATATAGTTGGTGAAACAGGATATATTAACATGTAACAGTTAATTTATATTCTTTATAAGGTGAATGTATTTTATTTATTTGTTATTAATTCTAATGTTGGCCAAGTCGGCCAACACATATAACATATTTTAGCAACATATAACATATTTTACAAATACAAAATAATTAGTATGTACATACGAGTTCACTTCCATTTATATATATATATATATATATATATATATATATATATATATATATATATATATATATATAAGCAAATTTGTACATATTGATATGATTTTATATAAAAGAACCGGCCAAGTGCGACACAGATTCGTTCAGTTCTGTACACCTGTATATATGGTAGTAAAAGAATATCAACCGCAAAATAACCAAAATATTTTTATACATGATGCAACTAAAAATTTACGGTTTCTGTAAATTTTTCCTTTATCTGTGCTATAAAGACATTGCTTCGTACTAAATTTAAAGAGTCTGAGTTCACAGGAAGTTCCCTGTAGGTTTTAATTTCCTTACGAGTTTCGAATATTTGGGGAAATTTGAGGCATAAACTGTATCTTTTGATTGCGTTAGCTTAGAAGTTTGATTTCTTCACAGCTCTAAGGGACCGTAGACTTGAGTATTTGATATAAATTTCAGTTTAAGACCTCGACGTGTTTCTGAGAAAAATGGTCTTGACTGACGGACGGACGGATAACAAAGTGATCCGATTAATATAAGGGTTCCGATTTTTCCTTTCGTGGTACGGAACTCTTAAAATAAATAAATATGATTGAATTATTCAACCCGAAATTTGATAAACACATCAACTTTATCCGCGCGGTTGGTCGAGTGGTTAGCGATCCTGACTACGCAATCGACGGGGCTTGGGTTCGGTTCCCGGCGAGAACAAGCATTTGTGTGATGAGCATAAATGTTTATATTTCTGGGTGTGGGTGTCTATTAAATATATTCTAGTATTTAAATATATGTTTTTCTATGTATTAACACCGTGGACTAACATTCATAACACAAGCAAATAATTTGCTTACTTTGGGGTTAGATCAGTAAATGTAATTTGTCCCATGAATATTTATTATTATTATTAACTTTCGCTGTGATGTTTGTGATATAATTATAGTTAATTATTTTGGTTTAATTTTTTTTTCGCCGCAATAAATTAGTAAATTTTGTTATCCACAAAGTGATCCGATTAATATAAGGATTCTGATTTTTCCTTTCGTGGTACGGAACTCTTAAAATAATTAAATACGATTGAATTATTCAACCCGAAATTTGATAAACACATCAACTTTATCCGCGCGGTTGGTTGAGTAGTTAGCGATCCTGACTACGCAATCGACGGGGCTTGGGATTTGTGTGATGAGTATAAATGTTTATATTTCTGGGTGTGGGTGTCTATTAAATATATTCTAGTATTTAAATATATGTTTTTCTATGTATTAACACCGTGGACTAACATTCATAACACAAGCAAATAATTTGCTTACTTTGGGGTTAGATCAGTAAATGTAATTTGTCCCATGAATATTTATTATTATTATTAACTTTCGCTGTGATGTTTGTGATATAATTATAGTTAATTATTTTGGTTTAATTTTTTTTTCGCCGCAATAAATTAGTAAATTTTGTTATCCACAAAGTGATCCGATTAATGTAAGGATTCTGATTTTTCCTTTCGTGGTACGGAACTCTTAAAATAATTAAATACGATTGAATTATTCAACCCGAAATTTGATAAACACATCAACTTTATGCGCGCGGTTGGTTGAGTAGTTAGCGATCCTGACTACGCAATCGACGGGGCTTGGGATTTGTGTGATGAGCATAAATGTTTATATTTCTGGGTCTGGGTGTCTATTAAATATATTCTAGTATTTATATATGTTTTTCTATGTATTAACATCGTGGACTAACATTCATAACACAAGCAAATAATTTGCATACTTTGGGGTTAGATCAGTAAATGTAATTTGTTCCATGAATATTTATTATTATTATTAACTTTCGCTGTGATGTTTGTGATATAATTATAGTTAATTATTTTGGTTTAATTTTTTTTTTCGCCTCAATAAATTAGTAAATTTTTAAAGTAAATTTTTTTTAAATTTTTGCAGTGTGCATGCAGCTCGCTGCATTACAAAAGTATTTTGTGAATCCCGCGGGATTACCTAATTTTCCCGGGATAAAAAGTAGCATATGTGCTATTCCAGGTCATCATCTACCTGTGTGCCAAATTTATTTCGTAGTTAATTCATTCAAATCTATTTCGTAGTTTTTGCGTGTTTGAGTAACAAACATACATCCATCCAAACATCCAAACTTTCGCATTTATAATATTAATATAAATTACGTAAAATGCTAACATAGATTATATATATTAATATAGATAACTCCACGTAAACTAAAAAATAAATTAGCACGCCATTTATTTTGGCAAAATTTAAAAAATATTTTAAGGAAATTTGATTATTTAGGAACTTATGAAATCTTGAGGAGTTTTGGCTACGGATGGATGTAAACTTAACACTCTCTAGTGGAATGGAGGTAAGCTTAACACTATCTAGAGTCGGCGCGCGGCTTGAGTAAAATATAATTGCATTTTTGTCACCTGAAATTCTTGAAAATTACCTAATCAGGGATACCGGTCATCTTTAAATTATTGCTAAGGAATTATAAGTCGATACTAATGAATTTTGTTCTACCAAAACTCAGAAAAAGGAACCAGTATTGATATAGCAGTTAATATTGTTTATATTACCGGTTACGTTCTATTCATTGATTAACCGGTTAATCAAGTGAACGATTGGTTACCCTTTACCCGGTTTCCGTCCCCTGCCAAAATACCTTAACAGAGTTTTATCACACTTTTAGTTCAACACAATTATCCAGGAAGAAATCTACACTTTCAATTTGCCACTTCTGCAGAATTTCATAATATGTTCTATGCTTTCCATCGTCGGCACTTGGTGAAATTCCGTTATTGTAAAACAATTGATGTGAAATTAAAGTACAAGTGATTAGTCAATTGTGTTCATAATATGTGACTACTTTTCCAAAACACCTATATCCCTGTGGACCTTCATTCCCTTATAGCTTACCGCGTGCGCTGTACCTATCTTTCTCAATACCACCGAACTAAAAAAGTAATGTGAGAAATGAAACAAACTCACCTAAAGTTTGAAAAAGACCCCATCAGCATTATTATCCTCCCACGTCCATCACATGTTCCACCATGTCATACTAAAGCACACAGTATATATATTCAATGCACTTTTCACTTCGTCACCAAAGCATTCTTAGGAGAAAAGAATAAGACCCCAGTTAATAAGAGGTAAACGAGCAATTGAAGTGATAATGAGAGATCCCGCAAATAGTTGTAAATTGAATTCCATTGAGTTGAGTTGAGTGGAGTTTGAGTTCTTCGAGTTATGTATTTCCGCATTTTTTTTTATGTCATAAGGTAGCAAATAAGCAGATGGGTCTCCTGATGGAAAGAGACAACCATCGCCTAACACCAAAGGTGTTAATGGTGCGTTGCTATCTTGTGGCGAGGTCTAATGCCACACGCATAAGTTTACCGGCTACCTTACCCTCCAAAACGGAACACGACAGTGACAAGCACTGACGCTATTGCGGCAGGAATAGGGAAGGCGCTGGTACCAGATCCGGGTGAGACAATGCAGAACTCTACCACCTAGTAAAATAACGTTTGACTCTATAAAATAAAAATTCTCGGGTTGTCCGTAGTATCCTATTCTATCTTTTTATAACTACGAGGCTATTCGTTACACTATTATATTAATGGAGACTGCTATTGGGAATTTCAGAGAAAAACACGGATAGGTGATATTTTTGATGTAACTGAAATCCGTTTCCTTATAATCTACAGAGTTGTTTTGGATCAGCAAGGCATTTCTCATTGAGAGAGAAATAGTCAGGGAGAAAATAAAATTTGATAAATAGAACTCAATTTCCCGAAAATATTTACAATTGCAATCCCCCTATACCTACAGTAGGCAGTGTATCAAATACAGAGATGTTTGTGTTTAACGGAGCGGGCAGCCGTTTCACGCCCGGTCGCGGATGGGCAGTATAGGTATCTAGTTTAATATGTCCCTATCTGATATATCGTCTTTGTTTTTATTATTCTCTACAGCATCACTATATTAAACTAATAGATATGCAACACTAAGATTGAACAACGAAGTTTAAAATGCATTTATAGCTTACTAGCGACCTGCCCGCGGTTTCACCCACGTAGCTTTTGTTCCCGAGGGAATATCGGAAAGGTTTATATACTAAAACCTTCCTCAAGAATCAATATATCTATTAAAAAAACTGCATCAAAATCCGTTGCATAGTTTTAAAGATTTTAGCGTACATAGGGACAGATAGAGAAAGCGACTTTGTTTTATACTATGTTGTGATTGTATTGCTCACAGGTTAGCCGAAAAGTTATAGTTCATGAATCTATTTAATATCACTGACATTTGTACATTGTATATATTCTATAAACATATTTAAAGTATATTATTCATGTCAATAATTTTGATAAAAAAATGCCGAATGTTATTTTATACGAGTACCTACATGTTACCTTTTATAGGAAGTTTATACATACGAAAAATAAGGCTTATAAGCCTCAGTTTAAAAAAAAAGAAAAAAAAAACTTTTTTTGTTGATATGAGTGCTTACCCTTAACCATCCCATTAAGGTCAGTGCCGACATGTTGTGCGCCGAGGGTACGAATAAAATAATACAGTCATGCCCATATCTTCAAAGAGGTAGAAGGTGTGACTCAACTCATATTAGCCTACGGTACCAAACCCCATGATGTGATAGGTGGCCAACCTAGCTAAAAATGGGGCACAAATAGTCTCAGCTATGTTGTGTTTACAAAAAAATTACAACGTGTCATTTGATGTAGGGATCGAACCCAGTACTTTAAGCACTTATACTAAAGCCGGTATCGCAGGTCCGTCGAGACACCGCAACGTCATTAGTAAGAAATAATTCAGAACCCAATAAAAGTTAGTTCATAAAAAAAATTTGGACTTCGTAGTTTTTTAATAATTTATTACCCAAATAAAATATTAAATAAATACCTACATAGAGAATGGGTTCCTAATATGTATTACTTATGTACTCGTAATAACATTAATATTACTAATAATAAACGGATGTCTAAAGCAGAAGATAGCGTGTAAGTAAGTGACTCTCCTTACGAAAACGTCAAATAGGTACATATATTTTACTACATTACACCGATGGGACGGATGCGCTGTACCGCGCCAAAAAGTAATAGAAATTAGAACCGCCCCGGCCGCGCTCCCGGCTGCATGGGTACCACCATCTTGCTTGTTACTCCCGTGAAACAGCTTTGCTGTGTTTCGGAGAGAAGGGCAAGACATGCAGTGTAATTACTGGCAACGAGACTTAATACCTAAAATCTCAGGATAGGCAACACATAAGCAAGTTATCTGGATCAGTTCCATGTAAACTAGTTTATGTTTATGGACGACGTCGACTACTTACCAGCAGGTGGCACGTTTGCCAGTTTGTCTATTCATTTAAAAAAATGATTCCATCACCATCAAATGTGTGACTGCAAAGGACTTTGTTTAACCAGAACACAATTCGCGATAATAATATTAATATTAATAATTCGCGATAATAATATATATTCATATAAGCATTTTTAAATATCTCTTAATTTTCTTTAAAAAAGTATTGAAGAATACGTACTGAAGTTACCTAGTTGTAATAAAATGCTTTTTGAAATTCAATTTCTATCCCCATACCTATTATTTGGAGGTCCGATCCACTTGATATAGGTACTTTGTGGTTTTCATAAGTTTCCCACATAAACTTATTACCATAAATTCCATATTCTATACGACATTATGCATATAAATGTTCTTTGGATGTAAGGGTGAAAATTATTCCAAGTAGGCGTTTCCTTTGGCGTTTATATTCTTGTTGAATAATGTTTTATTCTCATGATCACATTCATAGCTGTCACATCACATCTTCAGAATCAGTGGTTCTTGTGAGCGTCGTGAATAAATTTTATCAAAACGCCCAGGAATTAATTTCATGATAGATTATTTAATGTTGTTCTTACTATAGTAAACACGAACGACAAAGAACAACTCAATGAAAGTACTTAGACGTCAATGAAGTTAAGGCAGTAACTACCGCTTTACCTAAATTCCTACCTTAATAGCGTCACTGTTTGTTATTGTCCTTTTCCGGTTTAGGGGGTGAAGTCTCAGACCAACAAAAATGTTTATAAATTGTATTTTTTTTTGATAGTCTGAGGGTAAAGTAGTAAAGCAAAGTAAGTAAAGTAGCAAAGTAAACTTATGCACGTGGCATTACCATCCCGCTACTTCGATAGTAACGCACCTTTACAATATTTGGTGTCTTTAGGCGTGGTTTCTCGTTCCATCAGGAGAGCCATCTGCTTGAAAAACATTAAAAACAATAAAGAAAAATGTCGACATGCGAAACTCGAATCCGCGACCATTTCCCTCAAGCCGGGACGCTTTACCACTGAGCTAGTGTCGAAGGGCTCGACGTGGCGAAGTTTCCCAAGTTCGGGTGAGTGCTTTGAAAACAAAAATTATTAGAGCCATCAACTTATTTATTATCTTATGACATAAAAAAATAAACGACTTTGTCAGTTGTGTATAAATTATTATATAATTATCGGGATTGATCAGCTATAGGTATTATGTAGTCGTAAATTTCGACAAATGAATCAATGTGTATCACCACTACTCGACTGTGACCAACCAAGCCGAATTATCCCGGTAATTCGTCAGTTTTTAGTACTATTTTAACTTCTGCTATTGAGGTTATAATAATAACAATAGATTTTTAGATCTGGTAAGTTCTGCAGCATAAGTCTAGGTAGGTAGATAGAAGGTATAAGTTTTAAATTTAAAACATACGGACGAAAATATTAAAAATCAACAAAACTTGTCTTAACAACTTATCTGGCAAATAATGTTATAGCAATATAAAAGTTAAAACGCGTTTCCCTTAATTACAATTACAATAGTTGTAAAATAATTCATTTTGATAAGCGGTCCCTGCACACGCACACAAAAATATAATTACGTACATAAAACTTAATTGAATGCCTTGTTAATGGTACTTAAAAATCATAACAACACCCGAAATGAGTTTGTTTAATGAAGATATTTATTTTATTATGTTTTAATTTTATAGATGCACTAAACTGTTTCATGCTCGTAACTACCTCATGGTTTTATTTTCATACTTAGGTTAATTGTTTTTTTCAAAACACACCGATTATGTTGTTGAATCACCGTGTTGGCTTTTTTTATACATCATAATAGCAACAAATAGATGGGTCTCATGATGGAAAGAGTCAACCATCGCCTATAGCACCAAATATGTTAATAGTGCGTTGCTATCTTATGGCGAGGTACCAGATCCGGGCGAGACAATCCAGAATTCTACCACCTCGTAGCCACGATGGTGGTGGATAGCGACTAGTATAGACAATCGGTCGCCTTTTACGACTTGCCTGGCGGAATGGCAATTGGCCCTAGGCAATTCTTCAAAGGAACCTAGAACCAAACCGGGGGAGAAAAAAGGCTGCGCCCCTTTTGAAGAATATACAATTGCTTTTCTTCTAGGCAGTTTAAAAAGACGGCTAAACGTGTCAGTTCCAATATGACTAATAGGTAGTCTCCGTGACTCTGTTATACTTATGGTATTCGTATCTCGCCCGGTTTTCTACTACCTCCTTACATTTTCCTGCTTCAGTAATATGCCATTTATAGTTTATTTAACTAAGTGTTCTGTAATCGATTTATTTTAAAACTAGCTGTGCCCGCGTCTTCGTTCGCGTGGAAAAAATTCTAAAATAAAAAACCCGCATATTTCCCGTTCCCGTGGGATTTCCGGGATAAGAACTATCCTATGTCCTTTCTTAGGTCTCAAAATATATTTGTATCAAATTTTTCCAAATCGGTTCAGTGGTTTGGCCGTGAAAGCGTAACAGACAGACAGACAGACAGAGTTACTTTCGCATTTATAATATTAGTATGGATAAACTCTTATATTGTTTTACAACAATAATATATGTGTTTTTAACGTAGCCGAGTTTGGTTACTATAACAATACTAGGGCTTTTAGTTAATTGTATGACTAGCTGTTGCCTGCGACTTCGTTCGTGCGGACTTCGTTTACTCCGCACAGCTCCTCCCCGATAGGTGATAGCGTGATAATATGTAGCCTATGTGTTGACCCGACCTGTTAGTAATATTCATGGAAAATTTGAAGTAAATCCATGCAGTACTTTTTGAGTTTACCCCGGACATACATACGGACAAACAGACAAAAATTCTAAAAACTATATTTTTGGCTCCGATATCGATTGTAGATCACGCCCCAAGTATTCTTCTAAAAAAATATTCAATGTACAGTTTTCCCTTTCCTACGATTTTATTATATGTATAGATTTAACATAACAGTAAACACATGGAGGCAACCTGATGGTAGTCTTATAAACCATACCGATTGACTTTAAATTAAAATAGTATAGTTTTTAAACAATACAAAAGCTTTTTTATTAATAAAATCAATATGATACAGTTTACCAAGTGTCGACAATGGAATGTAGAAATTATATCAGTGTTTGGCACTGTCGTGTTCTGGTTTGGAATGTTAGATGGCTAATGAAACTGCATGTGACATTGCATCCCTGGTGCACGTATGGCAACGCTCTTTCTTTGGCGTCATGTGTTCATCTGTTTGTTTGATGTCGTGTTATATAATGTTTTTGCTGTTATAGTGGTCATATTGCAGGTCTAAAATTAAACATAATTTTAGACCTGCAATAAATTAAAAATAATTTATGACCACTATAACACTAGCAATATGACCACTATAACAGCAAAACATTATATAACACGATATCAAACAAATAGATGAACAGATCTAAACATGATGAAGTGAAAATATTTTGGCGTGTTATACACTATCATTATTATTTATTTATGTAATTTGTTCAGCAATTTTTCCCTAACAAATTTTCGAAGAAAGATTGCATATATATTTGTCATAAATATGTATGTTTATGTGCTGGGAAAAACTATTCGAAGTCATAAAACACTCCCAAACTGAATCAAACCGAAGTCTCCAAAAATTTGCAAAATTTAATCTAAATTAATTTCAAAAAGACTCCAGTTTCGCGTATTAATGAAAAACACTTGCCCCTTTTCATGCCTGCTCTTTTTGTAGCTGTAAGCTGCCTTAATTAATAATAAAATTTACGGACTCTAAATATTGAGCAAAGTTCAGTTTTATAGTCAATTGGAAGGAAAGACCAAACAGAAATAATGTCCGCACGTCATCTGGGTAATAAAATACTTCATGCCCACAGTCAATGATTTACAGTACTAAATTATTACTGTTGATTATTTAGCAGTTAATCAATCTAGTACTACAATATACAAAAATTTAAGTAAATCCCGAAACGCGATATAACAATTACTTATCTTGTAACCCTATCTAAGAGCACTTAACGCGCTCATAGAACACTATGTACAAATTTCAACACATCTCAGACGGGTTCACTTTACCTGGCTAGGAGCTAGGCTGGTAATAGCGTTAGTGCTTCTCACTGTCGTGTTCCTGATTAGAGGTTAGAGCCGGTAAACTTGTACATGTGGCATTAGACCTCGCAACAAGATAGCAACGCACCATTAAAATATTTGGTGTCTATAGGTGACGGCTTATTCTTTCCATAAGAAGACCCATCTGCTTGTTTGCTATTTTAATATATATAAAAAATTACTGTCGTAATATTTACATAGGCGGTGGAAAATACATGCCCTCAGTGCAGGGTAAAGCAGTTTGTAAAGTTTTGAAGGATCCTTTCATATCCCATACATTTCATGTTTAAAATATACTTTACTTATTTTTTTTACATGTAAATTTTATTTAAAATGGTGCATTTTAACGAATCGTAAGAATATACTATGTTGTTCTCCGGTATTGGTCCGGGCTCTTTTGAAGAATAGACCAAGTGCTGTTCTAGCAGGCAGGTCGTAAAAGGCGAGCTATTGGCTATACGTGTCACTACTATCGTGAATACTAGATGGTAAAGTTTCGCAACGTCTCGCCCGGGTATTTGGTACCATCGCCTTACATATTCCTGATGCATTAGCGTCAATGCTAGTCATTGCCGTGTTCCACTTTTGAGAGTAAACTTATAGCCGGTAGACTTATTCATGTGGCATTGCCATCCCGTGTGGTGCCAAGGTATGGTATACCTTTGATGTCTATAGGCGAATGATTTCTCTTTTCATCGGAAGAGCCATCTGATTTTTGCTATCTTATGGTAGAAAAAAAAAACTCTCATTTAATTGTAATTTCATGTGCGCTTAGACTCCAAATAGTAAAGAAAATCTTCTATCTAAATGAGATTTAATATCATTTAAAAAAAGGGAAAATTTGGGGAATACGCAATTTACATAGAGGCTTACAAGAAATACCAGCAAATGTTAGAACAAAACAATTTACGCCTACGAATACGCAAGTTACATAACGATACGCGAACCAAATACGCTTTTGGCAATAACCGGGCAACATTCTAACAATTTAATGTGGCATAAACAATACAAATACTGGTGCTGGGTGGTTGTACGCGCCTCCAGCATATGTAGCCGCGTACAGGCCATATTTATTGTCGATGGTATTGTGGCGCGATCGTTACCGTATATATCTGAGAGCGGGGGCGTATAGGGGAACCCTATCATGAATCCTGATACTCGTCGACCATTTCAATGCGACCTGCGTGATGTTACTAATGTGTATACCTCACAAATATCTACAAGATCTTTTATACTTGGTTGATATGTGAAAGGGTTTGTTGATTGGACAGGAGGACTCATGGGTATAGGTGACCCATGCTCTATGTTAATGGGTTTAATAGCCGTCGTAGTCCGTCTCAACAATTTATGTTTCATTTTCGATCTCGTTATGCATGCCGGATTATGCTCATCTGCGTAGCCCCTACTGTAAATGCCTAATGGTAATTTCTAAATTTTATATTATGCATGTTTTGTATAGGTTAGCTGGAATAAGGGAGTCTTTATTGTAAAAACGCATTGTTTGTCATAGGCAAGTGATGCGATTATAAGCTGGGCCGGTACGACACTTCAAATTAATTTTATCACTTATTTTGTAGGCTTGTTACGCTGATTTTCGAAAATAGAGTTATCATCAAACTCCGACGTATTTTGGTTCTAGAACGCTGTTCTGACTTTTTTAGGACTTCAGTTTGATTGTATGTATGTGCGCGTATGTGTGTATAATGTATATACGTAACCCTCTCATAACTCTTGAACGGCGAAATGCGGTAAACGAATATTCGATGGAGTTCCATAAAACTTAGAACTCATGAAAATTTGAAGGGATTGGGCAGAAAAAGGAAATTTAAAAAAGTTGCCAATTCACTGTTTTTTTACAATAACTTCCAGATTAATGGTTGGTTCAAACTTCCAGACTAATTGAACTGTTGCTTTGTTCGGAAATTATCATTGAAAAAATTGTTTGAAAAAGTGCTTTTCGACCTAACAGCTTACTTATACATCTTTTCAAAAATTAAAAAGTTTTGAGAGCACATACACATACATGCATATATCATCGTAAAAATAATGAAAAAGCTTTCTTGAATCTTAAAATGCAATCGAAATTTGATAAAATCTCGATTTTTGAAAATCGGAGTGAATTCAAAACTTTTTCAATTTTCAATATTTTTGCGAGAAGTCGAAAAGAATTTTTATTCAAACATGAGTAGAATTGGTCAAGCGATTGACTATAATTTCCAAAATTCTAATGTTAATAATATGTTTCCCTCATGTTGGTCCAGGCTCCTTTAAAAAATAGGCCAACTGCTGTTCTATCAGAGAGGTCGTAAAAGGCGACCGATTGGCTATGCGTGTCACCACCATCATGGCTACTACGTGGTAGTGTTCTGCATTGACACCCGGGTCTGGCACCACCGCCTTTTCTATTCTTGCCGCAAAAGCGTCAGTGCTTGTCACTGTCGTGTTCCTGTTTGGACGTTAAGGTAGCCGGTGAACTTATGCATGTGGCATTAAACTCGCCAGAAGATAACAACGCACCATTGACTACTTTGGTGTCTATAGGCGATAGCTGATTCTTTCCATCAGGAGACCCATCTGCTTGATATAAAAAAATATGTTTACGCAACTCGAAATTTCACACTTCGGTGCGACCACTTGTAACTAGCAATAGCTGAGCAAGTAAGAGAGAGAGAGAGAGAGCATACCGAAAGTGAAGAACGATCCGGCATTTTTATGTTTTATAAATGTTTGTTTGATGATATCTTAGTTATCTTTGATCAGAAAGTCAATCCTTGAAATTTGGAGCTGGTTTAATAAGACAAATATAATTTTTAAATTTTAACATGAGCTAAGTCGGTCAAGTGCTTATCGAAATATAAGGGCTGTAAAAGGGGGTCAAAAATCTAATGTTAAAACTATCATCGTGAGTAGATAGGTTAAATCTAATGTTAAAACTATCATCGTGAGTAGATAGATTAAATCTAATGTTAAAACTACCATCGTGAGTAGATATTTTAGGATAAACTTCTAGTAATTTACGAAATAACAAACATATCTCATTGATATCACAAAATATATAACCCTTTACAGATACGTTTCCTTAACTCAACCCGTATTGTAGATACTAATATTAGGCTTATAGTAATACAGGTGCAGCCTTTATCAGAATTTAAAATAGGGATTAACACCGCAGGCTAGGCCGGCAGCATATCGCATGCTCCACACCCGGCCCTATCCGGATTTTACTGGATTCAACTGGATTTGACCGGATTTTAGCGGATTAATCTCGATGCTCAGCTAGTAGTGCTGTGTCGCGATATCGGATTGTCTAAATTACGTATTAAATTGCAAATGAACGTTTGTTTTTATTACTTTAATCTCGGTTGCAGTACCGAATGCAAATATATTTCACTTTTAAATATAAGCGAAATAGTTAAAATGTCCTACAAAAGAACAACTCTCAGTTCGTATTTCATAGCTATAAAATTATTTATTAGTATACTTACATGAAATAAAAATCTATTGAAGCAAACAATGTATAAAATGAGATTTCTTTATATAAAATATTTAAAGATCCTCGTGACTGAAATGAGCACAAGAAAGTCCCGGTTAACGCAAGAAATAAGTGATAGTCATTGAAGATTGACAAATATAGCAATGAGGTATTTATCTACTTGGTAATCTGCAGAATCAGTGAATTTCGGTAAATTGTTTGAGAAATGCTCTCCGTTTTATTAAGTTTCAATTCAATTTACTCTGCCTACCTTCAAACACTTACAGGTATACCGACGATGATAACGTGATGATATTTATGTACTTACTAGCTGCTGTATGCAGCATGCTGCATTGTAAAAGTTTTTGGCGAATCCCACAGGAGCGCCTAATTTTTCCGGGACAAAAAGTAGCCTATGTGTTATTCCAGATTATCTACCCGTGTGCTAAATGCCATTAAAATCTGTTCACTAGTTTTGCGTGATTGAATAACAAACATCCAAAGTTTCGTATTTATAATATTAATTATTTAACAATTAATTAATTGATACAAATTCGTTTTTTTTTTATTCGTTTCGTTTTAATTCATGTTTTATGTTTCCTTTAAATCTAGTTTTAGCACCTTCAGTAAACTCGTATTAGGTACCTTCTGGGTTGGGAGTTTCGCGTAAAGCAATGCATTTGAAGCAGTTTTATAAAAAAACTGGTCACATGCGAGTCGGACTAGCGCACCTAGGGTTCCATATCATATCTATAAAAATCTGCGATATGTGGGAGCCCTTAAATAAATATTTAAATTCTGTTTTAAGTATTTGTTGTTTCTGTCTAACTATCACGGTTCATGACAGCCTGGTGATAGAGAGAAGGACAAACGGACGAACAGCGTATTCTTAGTAATAGGGCTCCGTTTGAACCTTTTGGTTATGATAACGAAATAAATAACTTGCTTGAGCTTTTTTTTAATCATAGGTCAACATTAATCACATAGTAATCGTTGTTTACTACTCTTATCGTACATATTCACCTTTTACGTAGACTTTTATATTCCACTCTTGGTTTTTCTATCCATTTTAGTATTATTTCATCATTTATTCTTACAACATAATATCTGTAGGAACATATCAGAACTCACATTAAATAAAATACATTCAGCATAAAATACAATAATAATTTCAACATCAGACATTGTATAAACTTTCGTCACGCTACTGAATCCGGCCCCCTTCGAGACGTAGACTCACTACGCCGTAGCACTAACATATAATCCTTTTCGCTACAAAAGCAATTTCAAACTTCCTTAGGGGCTTCGGATAATCTTTCTTTATATTGAGCTACAAACTGCAACTAGGGATATTCCTATACTCTTTTCGCCATTAAGATACACCAAAGCGGAACAGGGATAGAAAATGTGTTTTAAAGAAAATGCTTCACTTCTCAATAAAGAGGGAGCTGTAATGTGAATTTAAATCTTAATGTAATAACTTTGTTTTTAATTTAATTTGTAATGGTTTTGTAAATCTTTTGGGGGTAAAAATCAAATAAATTACCGAATTTAATTTGCACCTTAGGGTACTTTTTTGCCTATATCTTTTCATTTACATTTTGTATTTTTTAATAAATCTTAAATTACAACTTATTATACCTTAGGAAAATATGGAATTCGTTAGTTTATTAGATATTAATTATAAAAAAGTACTATGTTCTTTAATTACGCTCTCAGTTTGTAGAATGTTTACAAAATTTCAAAAATTTATATAAATAATTAAAAATTAAACACTTTCACTGTATTTTAATAAGATTTTTTGATTATAATTTTAACGCGAATCAGCTTAAATACATTTATTTATTTAATGTCTGGACCATTAATTCAAACTTAGTGTAATTAAATGCCTTTGTCAAAATAAACTGAGTAAAATTACTAGTTAACTGTCATTATTTTTTGACAATCATAACAAATATTAGATTGCTCTGCTTGTGTAGAGAAAGTCAAGCATATTAATAGTACGTCAGTATCTATGCGGTAAGGGTGTAATAGTGCATATGCATAAATTTACTGACGTTAACACTCATAATTTGCAAGATGGTAACAAACCAGGGAAAGAGAAAATACTACTACTAATTAACCAAACTTGTTGTGACAATTATAACTATTAGGAGCTGTCTGGCAGAAGGGTTGATAGTCTATTATTTAAAGAGATCCGTACCAACTATGAAACTACATTTTGTACCTAGGTCTAATTACGACGGAAACGTAATAGATGAAAACAAAACCAAAATATTTTTCAAAATGTTTTTCAAAACATTCTACATAGGTATCTATATACATTATACATATTATTATTTACAATTAATAATACGTGAGTTAGTTAAAATACGTTTCCGTCTTGTATATTACAAATCGGTAAATTCGAATCAGCAATTTCATTAATTAAGAACATTCTTAGCATAATTTTCAAACATCAACTTAATCAAAATACCAAGTTCGTTAATTGAAGAAATAAAATTGACCCTTAAAATAATCTATATCAATTCCTTTATTAATTTTGTGAGTGGGAAAAGCATTACTTTCATAGCTATTTTAATGGGTAATTTTCATAAACAAAGTTGGGAATCCGAAGAGTAAGGGCGGTGGAGAGGGGGAGGGCTGGCGCGGGTTCCTTTCCAAGATAGAAAACAGCTCCAGTGCTCGTATAATGGGTTTTTGGAATGGCGTCGTCCGTCTTGCCCCCCGAATCCCTCACCCCTACCTCCCCCGGGGCAAGAAAAGGATGAATTCTTATTTCCTCATCTCAGGGCGTCCGGTGCAAGCCCTCCATGTAGATTGCCTTTTTCTCGTACAACCTTCGTATAACATAACAATGAGCTGTTTTCAATTTTGTTTCACTTTTTCTTTCGGTTTGTTAATTTTCATTTATTTTATATTGACTTTCATTTTTATAGACTCTCGACATTTTGTGTCATTATAAACTAAATAAATTATTCATTACTGCAACATCATATACCAAATTAGTTTAATTAGAATGGTTAAATTTCTTTTCCAATATTTGACATGCGTTCTTCCGGACAAGACAAATTTATGAATTTATTTTCAGTTTTATTCTATTTCATATCAGGAAATTGTATTTAAATTTTAAACTTTTAATATAAGTTACTCTTGTATCGATTACAAGTATCAGTAACATTAAAAATAATATGAAAATAAGCGTGTTTGTACCATAATAGTAATAATAATAGTCCTGGGCAAATCACTCAAATTGAACAAACCCCAAAGTAAGCAAATTATTGCTTGTGTTGGGTTAGTCGACGTACTAATAACTAGAAATACCCATATAAATACTTTCATATATAAATTACATCATAATAATTTACATAATATACATTACAATTTACATAATAAAAACCCAAACCCAGAAATATGAACATCTATGTTCATCACACAAATGTGTTTGAAAAATTATTATAACTTTGTTTACTTACCAGACAATTTATTTTTATCTAAAACTTGAGAATATACCGACAATAATTGTTTAAAAAATCCATTTAAACTAATAAAGCAATAAATACATAAGTGATAAATAAATCAAGACATGGAAATAAAAATAAATTGGTACCATTGAAGTAGTGCTACGATTTATATCAGTATTTAATGTAATTTCAGATATCTATAATGGTTATAGCGGTAATATATTTGATATGGCTGAAGCGACTGCATTCATGAAGTGCAATTCGAGCCAAAAATACTTTGATACTTTGCCAAAACATGCAGTATGTGAACATAAAATATTTCGACATGTTATGACATACTTTTAATTTACTTGGCGAAAAAAATACTTTCATATTTTTGTTTTTGACTCCGTTTTTTTCTCTTTAAACGACTTTTAAAATATTTAAGAGGTACTGATGATTAATGATATCAACTCCTCTTGATATATAGTTTTTTTGGAATCGGAATCGAAATCGAATCGGAATTCGGGTCATTATTGTGCGAGTCCCTTTACGTTTGCTTAATGAAAGGATCTATAGTTCACGGTTATATGATTATAGTTAATTCGATATTCTTTTCATAAAAGGGGCCCAAAATTAATCGGAGAAAAAGCATTATGTGTTTCAGTACTATTATTTTTCGTTTTTAGGGTTCCGTACCCAAAGTGTATACGGACCCTATTACTAAGATTCCACTGTCCGTCCGCCTGTCTGTCTGTCCGTCTGTCATCTGGCTGTATCACATGAACCGTGATAGTTAGAAGTTGAAAATTTCACAAATAATGTATTTTGGTTGCCGGTATAACAACAAATACTAGGAATAGAATAAAATAAATATTTAAGGAGCTCCCATACAACAAATATGATTTTTTTGCAACTTTTTTCTTGATCTTAATAACGACAATTGGTAGACGCTTGAAATAATCCCAAAATATTTAGTTATATATTCACTTAAAAAAATAAATAATTGAAATGAAATATATGTTTAAGGAGGGCTGCCTTACATCAAACGTGATTTTTTGCCATTTTTTTATAGACGATACGGAACCGTTCGTGCACGAGTCCGATTCACACTTGGCCTACTTTTTTTCATACAAATTATTATCAGTATGAGGTGTAACGATGAATTAATTACTATATGTGCCTTATGATGATTTTTGGATATATAGTAAAACTATGTAAAACGTATAATCATAATTTCTGAAAAAGCGAATATTTTCAAAACAACTAAGAAGCCTATAGCGAAAGATAGAAATGCTTCATTGAAAATCTTAAGATTTACAAACGAAGTAAAATTTGCCGCGAATACAATTTCCCACGTGCCATCACAAATGACAGGGGTGGAAATGAACATCTAAAACGGTTACACAGCAATCATAGCAGTTGTCTGAAATGAGAACTCACCCTTACAAATATAAACAAGTAACGTGTGCTAGAAACTGCCTAAACGTTCTGAATTCATATTTTGTTTGCGCCGCCCTATTCTTTATACGATGGAAAACATTTTATGTGAAAAAATAGGTGTTCCTTTTTTTAAACTTAATTGGCTGTGTCTACTGTTTATTTAAAGGAACAGTCTGATGGACAGTCTTAGCGTAAAGAAGAGTGTTGAGTAGTTCTACAATGACTGTAGGTATCGTAATAATTAAACATGGTACTTGTTATAGGCATGACTTTACAGATTTTTCTTATATAATATGATAGAAAACAAACAGATGACTCTCCTAATAGAAAAAGACAAATATCGCCTGTATACACCAAAGATGTTAATAGCAGGCGCGTGCGCTCCTTGTAGGCAGAAAAGCAGTGCTTTACTTGTCATTCACAGATATTTTAATAAAACGTTCGTACGTTTTAGATGATTTTAATTAATAGTAAGTAAATGAATAAGATGTGTCACAATCATGTGCACGCCGCTGAAATCTATAAAAGAAAAAGTTTTTGTGGCCGAGTACTCCGTCGCATACTCAGTATCATAATCCTGTGCACGCCGCTGGTTAATAGTGCGTTGTTATCCGTGTAGTGAGGAGTTAATGCCACTTGCATAAGTTTACTAGTTTATCTTACCTTCCAAACCAGAATACGATAATGACTATGCAATCTATCGAGAAGTCTTTTCGCATACCCCTGATGGAGGGTGTGCGAAAACGGTACCGGGGCTGTGTCCCTTGTCCGTAGTATTAAACGCGTTGCACAAATATGCAACGGTCAATGGGTTTGCTTCCTATTCGGAGTTTTGGTTCCTTTTTTTTCCTTCTTGATTTTCTCGAGAAACGATGAACTGGAGTACGGGGGGGGGGGTATTTCCCCATTCTTCACGCCGCTCTGCGCATGTCAGCCCTGTCTGGGTGAGATCCGTTGGGAACGCCCGGCAAGGCGACCAGCAGCGAGAGCGGCGGCTTTATCAGGTAATATCCACTGGTTTAGGCACGGGGTCAGACTTCTGATGTGTTGGTTGTCTGACCGCTTTGTCCTTTAGAACATGGTTTCTGAAAACCGAGAAACAAAATCATTAACGGTTTCAATGCGAAGGTTTCTCCGGATGATATCGTTACGAATGTAGCGAGGTGCGTCTACTATTATTCGTAGAGCCATATGTTATTGGCTCTTGATCTTTTGCCTGGTCTGTCTATTTATCAGATCGTTTATCATGAGCTACGCGAATCGATTAGTACACAGTAAACTATATATAGTAATTTCATAAGACTTAGTAATTATTTTTTAATTAGTTTTTGCCAGCGGGTTTGCTCGCGTTAAATTCGGGGCAGATTTCCAAAAAAATGCACACATTTTTTATTAATCACAAATAGTCCGCATACCAATTTTTAACTTTCTACCTTGAAAATAACAGAGCTCCATACAAACTTCTACAACCATTTAGGAAAGGGGGTTAGAAAGTGACAAAAAGTAGCCTATATCACACTCCATCCCTTCAACTATCACCACTTAAAAATCAAGTCAATTCATCGCTCCATTTTTCGGTGATATACGGACAAATAAACATACACATACACTTGTCCATTTATAATATTAGTATGCATATAAATTTATTTTTCTTGGGCTAATGTCAACTCAGTTTCTTTTTATTTTTTTAATATTGCACATATATCCTAATGTTTTAATATACTACGAACTGTTAAAATTTTTGAGAATACAAGCAATCATCCTGTATGGTGCAGTAACACCCTTGGCTCAGATGAACACGTAAATCCGTCTGTTAAAGTTATAACAATAAGCGATAAACTTCATCATGTAAGCAAAATGCGGCAGTGGCCATCACCGTCCATCTCTTCAAGCCAGTGAATCAAAAAATAGGCTACTTCTTTGCGGCCAACTCGACTCTGAACGACTAAGGAAATGCACCGCTTACCATAGTGCTATAGTTCTATGACGGAATTATAATTCCTACAGTGTTGTGTGGATAAAGCACTTTTTTCTTTGGACGTCCATAAGTCGAGTGGGACGGATGCTATCCCTCCAATTGTGCTTAGAGTGTGTGCTCTAGAGTTGGCGCCAGTATTAAAAAGCCTATTCCAGCTCTCCTACTTACTCGGCGTTGCATCAAATTCATGGAAGACAGCTTTACTGCATCCCATCTCTAAAAAAGTAGCTCGCTCTAATCTGTCTAACTGTCGGCCCATAGCCATAATCTCCTTGTTCTCCATAATTATGCAGCCCATCATCAACTCTCAGCTCCTCAAGTATTTAGAAGAGCGACAGCTGATTAGCGACCGTCAGTACGGTTTCCGTCATGGCCGCTCATACTTAACACATCGGTGGGTAGAAGCAGTTGAGTCCAAGAGGGAGGCATTAGCAGTTAGCGTGTACATAGTGAAAGCCTTTGATCGGGTATAGCACAAAGCGCTTCTCACGAAGCTGCCTCCCTACAGACTTCCCGAGAAATTATCCCTTAAATCTGTCAATACTATTGTTGCTATCACCGACACTGTTTTACTGCATATCAATGACATGATGGGTATTCACAACATACAATGCTATGCAGATGACACTAATGGTGGTGATACATACTCCGGCCATAGCGGTATTTCCCAGGAACTCGTCAAAGAGTGCCGAAATAAGCTTATGTATGATTATTATGATGAGAATCAAGAATCGACTTACCGATGTCTTGCAAAGGGGTCGTCCAAACTTGGTCACTTTTAACCCCAAGAAGACACAGCTTTGCGTGTTCACCGCTAAAAAGACACTTTTTGTCGTATCACTTTGATTTAGGGATACTCCCCTGATAGCTTCAGCTAGTATCGGAATTCTCAGAGTCGACATATTTTCCCCGTGCTGGTCCCGGGCTCCTTTAATAGAATATACCAACTGCCGTTCTGCCAGGCAGGTCGTAAAAAGGCGACTGATTGGTTATAAGAGTCACTACCATCGTGGCTACTAGGTGGTAGATATCTGAATTGTCTCACCTAGGTCTGGTACCACCGCCTTATCTATTCCTGCCGCAATAGCGTCAGTGCTTGTCACTGTCGTGTTCCGGTTTGGAGGGTAGGGTAGCCGGTAAACTTAATGCATGTGGCATAAGACCTGGCATCAAAATAGCAACACAACATTAACAACTTTAGTGTCTATAGTGTTTAATCTTTCCATCAGGAGACCCATCTGCTTGTTTGCATATTATAATATAAATAAAATGTATCGAATTACATTCAGTTTTGCCACCATTTGGAAGTAAGACTAAACTTACCTGCAGAAAGCACGATGTGCTTAGCAGAGCGAGACAGTACGCCTTGCCGGCCCATCGCCTTATACTTTATATGGCACAAATTTGGCCTCACATGGAGTACCTCATCTCTGGTTAGGAGCTCCCCAGTACCAACTTTTTCCTGTTGATCGTATTCAGCGTAGAGTGGTTCGAATCGTTGACGACCAGGCTATTTCCAAACGGTTTGCCTCTTTGGCATTGCGCAGAGACGTTGGTTCACTCTGCGTCTTTTATCGTTTTTATCATGGGGAGTGTTTCGACGAATTGTTCGGATTAATTCCTACCACCGAATTCCATCAGCGGACATCGCGTCAAAATTTGAAGTTCCACCATCACCATCTCGATGTTTGAAAATCCACATCTGTGCGATTCTCTCAACACTCTTTGTCTCACACTACTCTCCTACCATCAGGTGCACCTCCTGCTTTTTGCTTTTTTGTTTGCCCCCTCTTCTAAAAAAATATCTATAGACCTACAATTTACTCTTTCAACCCTACAAGGAAACAGGCGTGATAGTACCTATGTTTGCATAGTAATCATATTATAATATGCGGCCATGATCAGTTTCTTGTCTATTTCTGGCGTTTTAACGTCTGAGTGTGCCTGTGTCATGTTAATTCTTGGGGATGGTATTTCCGGTACACTAACAAATGAGGTTAAGTATCTCAACATTGTAGATGTCTTAGCATTAGTAGCAACTTTGATGTTGCGAATATCTAGAGGTATAACTTTTTATCATGAGGAAACTACAGCTTGTTTGTTTTGTGCTATATAAAATAACTATTAACTAATCCGTATTTTATGTAAAATATGATTTTTTGGCGGTTAACTCTACAAATAGAAGTGTAAAATATATTTAAAAAAATTTCTATACTTATCTCAATAAAAAAAAAAATTAATATCTTTTAGTAACATAATTGTATTTATAAGTTCGAAGGCTTGTTTGACAATCTTCGGTTCAGACATCTTGCGACCCGCCTTTTTCCATCTTCTTACCATATTATGATTGATCTTCTAAAAGGTGACGTCATTGTGTAGTCGTCTACATATTCTTCAATTTATTATATATATCATATCTACTTATTCTGTTTGATCTATCAAATTATTAAATAAGTACGCTGTATTAATTAAATAGTAGGTGCGTAAAAGTAAGATATTATTTACCCCAAACATAAGATAGTTACCACTATCTTTTTGATTCACGTACACCTTATACAATCAAAGGATGCGGTCGCTTATAAAAATTAATGGTTACAAACACTCCATTCCAAACAGCATAACTTGGAAACAAATCTCTGCAGTTGAGTCATTAACATAGAATTATATAGCCAAGTTATCTTACTAGATGTGTCTTTATCAGTAGGTATTTTACAGAATTGTAAACAAGACTAATAAAAAAATCTGTAAACGGTTGACCCTGCAAGCTGAAACTTCCCACTAAGTTAAGGTATTTTAAGCTCAACAGAGTAAAAACTATTAGCATATATTGTTTCAGTTCAAACATCTATTTTGTTAAAATTGGCAGTACCTATATAGATTTTTGAAAGCTGTAGATATATTTTGATCTTTCGAATGGCATTCAACTCAATTTTTGAAATCTAAAATATTACTTTAGCTAAGTAATCGATAGGTTGACAATTTGAAGCAATGTCAAAAAATATTTTTGTCAGAAATTTACGTCATTGATAAATCCCAAACAAATAGACTGATTTTAATCCAATAAATATTTGTAAAGGAGAAAAGCTGATAAGATTTTTAAGTCAATCGGTGTATTAGCCTGAAAGTTATTTCAAAAATATTAAGTAGGTTTGCTTAAAACAACGTAATTTTAATACATAAAAAGCTGCAACTTTTGAAAATTAAATTCGATTTTGATTTTGAAATTGCATTCCACGTAGTTTTTTAGTACTAAAATATCGTAAAATACCAAAAAATGATTGGTTAAAAAATTTTGAAATTATTAGACGTAGTTTTTTAAGGAATAGAGCTGATTAATTTTTGTACTCAATCGGCACATTAATTTTGAAGTTATATTAAAAAAAATACTGTGTCGCCAAAAATATTATTGGGGTTTTTTTCAAAAGTTATGAAATGTTTGCATAAACACATACATACATACAGATATACTAACGTCATCGGGAAAGTAGTCGGAAAGGGTTCCTAAGTACTCAATTTTCGAAAATCGGGATAAAATCAGTAACTTCCTTCTATCTATCTGGGTATATACGTAGCGATAATCCCTTATGTCTAATATATCAAAACTATTAGATATACGCTGATATGAATTATCTTTTTTTAGACAGGATCTAATGTTGGCATTAACTTTTACACAAATAACTTAAATAAAAATCTAAAGTCTGTAAAAATGATACTTAGTAATTTCATATTCGAAGAGATAGACTTCAACAATTAATTCAAAACCAAAATTAGCCAAATCGGTTCAGCCGTTCTCAAGTTTTAGCAAGACTAACGAACGGCATTTGATTTTCATATATAGAGATATATACATATAGTATTATGTAAGCTACATAATATATAATACTATACGACACATTTGCGATTGGTTGTTAAACCCATAAGAACCCATAAGGGAAGTTAAAAATCGTGTCACGTACATCTAAACCTACTAAGGTTACTGCTCACTACGTAACTAAGTTTTTTATTTGTTTAAAATCCGTTTTAATAATTTAATTTGATGTTAAGAACAGGAGATCTGGCATGTCGTGTCAGTCGAGCAGTCAATTTGTGGCCTACTATTAACATCAACGAAGAAATAAAGGGTCATTAAACAAAATATTATATTTCGCAATTAGATTTTTAGTTTTAAAGTTTCTAAAATCACAACATTTTTTACGAAAACTTGCTAGATTTTTAATTCTGAATTAGTTAGAGTTCAATCATTTATCACAACTTGAAAAGGAAAGCCGTTGACTGATAATAATGAATTACTTAGTTGTAGCTATACAGCGTTAATTACATTTTTTATACTTAAAAAAATCATCACGGTCATATCGACGGGTCCTACGTACACTAGTGCAAGTGCAATGACACAACTTTACAGGAGAGCGGATTAAACGTTCTATAGCTTGTAATTTTGACATAAATCAATAGAAGTATTTGAAAATATGTACTTTTGTACAAATTCTCAAACACTTTACTGTATTAATTTACTACATTAGGATAAATATAAGGTAATTTTAGGGCTTTGATACAAAAAAAGGTTTCCGTTGTTTTGCGGGTTGCACTAGTATACGTAGAACCCTTCGACCAAAATAAAATAAACTTTGGTCGAAGGGAAGGGAAGAAAAATTTATTTTACTTTGATCGAAACGTAGGACCCGTTGATATGAGCTCTCCGTCTCCGTCTAGGATATACTTGTATGAGCCCAATAAAGGACAGGTCACCCATTTTTTAATAATTTGACCACATATTATCCACTAAGAAACAGTTTATATAAAAAAAAACGAAAAATTAGGTTCTAGAAACTATTACCTAATCTAGGTTTTAAATGTAGGGCCATATGCGCCTTTTGCAAATCTAGTGTCGCTAACCCAATCTGGCATATTTTCGTAGAAATTTTATTTTTGTTTAATTATTTTATTTATATTAATACTATTTGCAATGTAACATTTACATACAGAAACATTAGCTTTTCATTTTACACACTAAATACATTCTTCATTTACAAGACGTAGTGTGTGTCTTCATCATGACAGAAATAATTATGCTTAAGCCAACTGAAAGAATAATTTTAACGATTTGGTGGTTATTTATTAGGTGGACTCTTAGCTTGACCTAATCATAAAAGCTAATTATATGTGTATATTTAAATTCTAACCTCTAGACCAAAGAGGTACATCACTATCAAAAATCACTTATACGTTACAATTAAAAAAAATGATTTTAGGTAGAAAGAGACGAGATTAATAGCACACTAAAAAATTCTACATCATTGTTTGAATTCCAAGTTAGAATCAACAATGGCGCTCGATAGTGGTACAATAACCCGCCTCAAATGGCCCGGAACTTTTTCTTTAATGGTTTATTTAAAAATCTCACTATTTCCATTCTAAGTTTCCTTTACTGGAGTCACATAAATCTTTTTTATTTGACTCTTGAGACATCTAGCATTAATCTGAATTGCTTTTATGGGTTTTATGTTATGTTTTTTTAATATTGATTTTTTCGTGTTATAATATTAAAGTAGATAAGGTAAATGTGTTTTCTATTATGTAGATATCTATAATTTTGCGTAATGTAGTATTAATGGTAAAATTAATTGTTTAGTGATACTGGGCAGTAAGGTTTAATTATTTTTTTTCGCCGTGTTGGTCCCGGCCTCCTTTGTAGAATAGGCCAACTGCCGTTCTGCCAGGCAGGTCGTAAAAGGCGACCGATTGGCTATCGAGTCACTACCATCGTGGCTACTAGGTGGTAGAGTTCTGCATTGTCTCGCCCGGGTCTGGTTCCACCGCCTTACCTATTCCTGCCGCAATAGCGTCAGCGCTTGTCGCTGTCGTGTTCCGGTTTGGAGGGTAAGGTAGCCGGTAAACTTATGCATGTGGCATTAGACCTCGCCACAAGATAGCAACGCACCATTAACATCTTTGGTGTCTATAGGCGATGGTTGACTCTTTCCATCAGGAGACCCATCTGCTTGTTTGCTATCTTATGATATAAAAAAAATATTAAATTAAATGGAAGGCATTGTGCACAACAAATAATAAAATACCTATGTATAGTTATTAGTTACACATGCACCAAGGCACCCACATAAAATGAAGGCCGATGAAAAACGAATGCATGATTTTGGATTCCTACAAGTGGCACCATGAAACAGCTAAGTATCTGCACTAAGAAACATTTGGATTCTTATACAATTATGTAATTGGACGTGAACAGAATTTTTTCTTATAAAATTTTTGTGACTCTTCCACAAAATATCAGTGTTTTGAACAGACAAAAACTTTGAAAACTTAAATTATAAATTAAGCTTATGCAAGAACGTGTTCACTTTGAATAATAATATTAGTCATAAATATTATTATTGTGGAAAGTGATAATATTGTTATAATTCAATATTAAAATTATTTAGTAGTATCTAAGTAATATCCTTATGTAATATTTGATGTCACAAAATTAATGATTAATCACATAGTAGGTACCTATCTAATAATATTCATACGTTACAACAGCAAAACAAAACTGCAATAACCGATGCGCGTTATTGCAGTTTTGTTTTGCTATGCACTTATATGTGATCCTATTCTATCGCGCCCTCGGTACATCACTCCCCCCCTTCGAAAAAGGTGTTATGCCTGATGCATCTGGTTATGCCAGTGAAGTGTATGTGCTTTGAGTGCTCAGGTATGCGGTGAGTCGAGACGAGCAGAATATATGCGGTCCTCAGTGAGTCGGAACGAGCAGAATATGCGCGGTCCTCGGTGAGTCGGGACGAGTGCGCTCCGCTGTGGTTTGCAATGAGTCGGAACGAGCAGGACAGAGTTGCTACATGGAGATCCAGTGAACGTTGGCAGTTCGAAGTGGATTCCGCAAAGCGTAGATGATGCGTAGCTTGTGAAGCTGGCTGATGCTGTTGGAAGCAGAAGGGGGTATCAGGAGGTGCTGATGGTCAGAAGGTTGTAGCGTGCTGTGGCGTCAGTCACGGTAAGGCAGGCGTAGCGTAGATTGCCGCCTTTGGCTGCGCTAATTGTCGTTTCCCGATTTCTTCCAGGAAAAGGGTTGGACGCACTTCAATGCCTGACCTTTAAATTTGTTGTGATAATAACATAAGTTTTTAATAGAATAATCGTGTTTATGTAGCATTCTATGCGAACCTAGATTTATGACCTAGATTTACCATAAAATTTGCCGTGTTGCCTTTTCTTTCGATTAAGCGCATTAATTTCTATTTGCATTTTTGCTAATTGCGCGGATATTTCAGTCATTGTGCTACATTCTGTGTTTTGTTTTGAAATCTTAGCGGCAATTTTAACTAGGTTTTCCAGAGGCAGGGTGGGATCCGTGACCGCCAATACCAAGGTTAATGAAGGAGGATGATGGCTTCTACCTGAGCAAACCATAGGCGTGGATAATCTCTCCAAACATCTGGTAATCTTGTCGTCGTGGTGGTAATGTTGTGATTTCCATGAATATTGCCGAACTTGCTGTTGCTGAAGAATTAGCGCTGGGGTGTTCATCTTCCTTTTTGCGTGTTCACTGGTCGATGGTCACCAATATTACGTTGACTAAATGACAGTCACAAATGTGTTTATTAAACTGTAATTTAACTGGGTTTACATTAAGCTTAAATACTAGAGATTCACGTGTGTGCTGCGTGATAAAATCTGATAACGTTGTTGCGATAAGATATCGATGGTATCTGTGTACGATAAGTGTGAGCGTGGCCTATCGCGCCCTCTTTACATATAACATTATAATTTACGAAGTTACGAACTACAGTAGATGAGTAGTACAGTTAGATGAGTAAAGTGCTAGACCGTTGAAGCTAGATATCATAACATAGTTTATAGCGTTATAGCGCTCGGTTGTCGCTCGCTGTATGACGTTGTGATGAGTCACGCGCTATCTCGGCAGGCACGCGCGACCAGTGTTCCAGTTACACGATATAATGTAGTCTATAACGTAGCGCGCTAGAAAAATATAGTTTATTATGTACGTTGTACGTGTATGTAACGTGTGTACGTTGTAGACTATAGTCTATAACGCGCTATCATAAAATAGTTTATTTGAACAATACTAATTTCTAACCGGGACAGACGGTTTTACGGGCGCATCCGAGGCACGGGAGTGGTAACACACCATCCGCCAATAAATGTGTTCTTATTCTTATTCTTATCTGTCAGAGTCCGAACTACTACTGAATAAGCTAAATATAAGACCACGTACACCGTCAACTTAGTCAAGTTAGTCACTTAATAAATTAATACATTTAAAAACAAAAATTTAATTATACGTCCATGCTAATATTAAAAATGTCAATGTCTGTCTTGTTGTCTTGTCTATCTGTCCTACTCTTTCACGGCTAAACCACATAACCGATTTTGATTAATTGAGCATGTTGATATTATGTGAAGAGCTTGGGTCCAACATGGCTAATTTCTTCCAAAAAGTCAACCCTTAAAAGACTAAAATAAGAGATGTAAGCACGACTGGTATTTTACTTGCGGACGAAGCTGTGCGAGTCAACTAGTTACTTAATAAGTAGTTCAATGACAAATTGTTAAAAAAATTCAAAATGTATAAATTGTATAGTATCTTCACGCCCCCGTGTCCCGAACAGGTCAGAGGTACAACAAGTGCACCCACGATTAGCCGAAGATACTTAGTTCTACAATGTGATAGGTGGAAAGCCTATCGCCAACTGGGTACTTATCCAGTCCCAGGCAACGTTATTTTTTTTAAGAAAATTGAAAAAAACACATGTTTGAATTGGTCGACCCGGGAATCAAATTCGGGACCTCATGTAATCCACACCGACACCGGACCACTAGACTATAGAGACAAATATTGATATAGTACAAGATACAAATACTATAAAAACTCTAAATAGTATCAAAAAGCAATGTTCTCTTAAAAATAAATAAAAAACGATGATAGAATCCTAAACAGACACCTTTCGATACTTTCCCAGTTTTATATCCCTATAAGCGTTTTAGTTAAGCATCCGTTTTGATACCGTTTCGGAGTCGGTGTCGGCGTCGTCAGTACCCTCGACAATCGCGTTTACGACTTATAAAAGTTAGTCTTTATAGCTTTCCCGTATATAAAAGTGGCTTTTATGTGTTTTTAATTAATTGTCCTGTCGTTAAACGGTATATCAGTTCTGCCTTTAGCTTGGAGCAAAAACTTGACGTTGTAGTGATTTAATACGTATAATCTTTTTAACGGCCTAACAGATCATAAAACATTTTAAGGGTTTCAAATGAATTTTATTCATAAATCACGAATAAAAGTAATTTGTATTTATTTTTTCAATTACTTTAAATACATTTATTAAAGTAAGAAAACATTTCTTAAAGTGAGCATTCTATAGAACACAAAGAAAAGTCGTCTCCAATAGACTTCTAAGATGATCATGGTGCGTTGCAAACTACATGGTAATAATGTCAAGCTATATAAATAAATCCACTGAAATACCCCCTTTTTTGGGTGTGTTGCCCCAAAGTACCTCCAAATATTAATCTATTCAAACGTAGTATTACATTTACGGTTTACAAAACGAAATTAATTTTAACAAGCATTTAATCTGTTTAACAAATCATTTGCTTGTAAAAATTATGTTAAACACAAATTAATTGCTTGTTAAAATTAATTTGCGTTTCGAAAATCAGCCATTAGCCTTTGCTCGCGTCTCAGCAAATCATTGGCAAGAAGACTTCATCATCAAGCAATTTTTCCCTTTATTCTCCACTGAGATGATAGAAGTTTCTTCCTCTCGTGCTTCTTCTTTAACATTTTGTAAGGGCAATCTTTCAATATTACTTTGTTTTTGATGTGGTTAATGGCATGATAAATCTTTCATTTAAGCTGGGCGGTTTGGTGGATTTAGATTGCATTTCGTAGCTAGTAGCTAGTAGACATACGTTATCATTTTTTACATTACTTCAAAAAATTCATTTTTTTTCATGTAATTTACACAAAAAAAAATATAAAGTATTAATTAATGTTATTTATACAGGAATTTTCTGGAGATATATAAGAATTATGATTGTGCCAGTTCATAAAATAATATATCTACTATTTTTGAAGTATAAATTTGGTTATTTATCCTGTAACATCTCGCGGATGTTTTCTTTTTGTATCAGTATATAGCAAAATAAAGCAGATGGCTCTCCTGATGTAAAAAAAATATGGCCTATAGACACCAAAGATGACAATGTAAGATACATGCATAAGTCTATCTATTACCTTACTTACCCTCAAAACCGGAACACGACAATGGCAAGCATTGACGCTATTGCGGCAGGAATAGGTAAGGCGGTGATTATCTTATACCAGGCGAGACGTTACGAAATTCTACCACGTAGTAGTCACGGTGATACGTATAGCCAATCAGTCGTCTTCCACGATCTGCTTAGCAGAAAAGTAGATGATTTATTCGTCAAAACGGGGAGCCGGGCCAACACTGTGTAAAATAGAAATACATAAAAATCCTTGTAATTACAATTTAAAAAATTAAATATCTTTTATTTCTTAAGAAGAAATGAAGCTAATTTAATCTGTGACATCCCTGGGATGTATAAGAATCACTGTAGTACAAGTGGATAAAATACTATTTTTGAAGAAGAAATAAAAGTAATTTATTCCTTCACTTCCTATGGTGTGTAAGAATTGTATATCCAGTTGATAAAATAAAGTACTATATTTAAAATAGAAATTAGGTAATTTATCTTGTAACTTCCCGAGAATATACAGTTAATCACATAAACTCTGTTTGATCGTCATATGCGTTATTTTTTAACTTAATACGACCATCATGTCTTTGTTGTTATTTATCGGATGTTGATAGATAAATTTCTCAATCAAAATAATTAATCTTAAATGACATTAATATTACTTATGGCAACAGAAAATGTGACATTTGTAAGTCTTAGTAAAAAGTGGCATGTTTGAACTTGTGGGCTGTAGCTATCTTCATGTCGAGTTGGCTATGACGTCAAAGGTTTGCTGCTAATGAGAGTTGGTATTGTCCAGTTTGACATATTTGCAAAATTTACGTTTTCTAATAGCTTTGGATCACAAATAAGCAGGTGGGTCTCCTGAAGGAAAGAGTCTACCTTCGCCAATAGACATCAAAGACGTTAATGATACGTTGCCGTCTTGTGGCGAGGTCTAATGCCATATGCATAACCTTACTGGCAACCTTACCTTCCAAACCGGAATACGACAGTGACAAGAACTGACACTATTGCGGCATGAATAAGTGAGGCGGTGGTACCAGATCCGGGCCAGACAATGCAGAACTCTACCTCTCTACTCTGGGCATTTGAAAGATAAACATGAACATATTAAAGTACTTACCACAATATTTTTATACTCATTAACAAAATATTTTTTTTATCTTTTGTATAATGTCATCGTCTCACCTGTAATCTCCTTTCACGTCGGACAGGTCTATTGTTACTCTTCGTATAAGAATCATTGTAGTCTTCGACCAAAGTAAAATAATTTTACTTTGGCCGAAGATTGTAGTGCCAATTGATAAAGTGTTTACTATTTTTAAAAATTAAGTTAATTTAATAAAAAAGTATCTTCACGCCCGTATCCCCGAAGGGGTAGGCAGAGGTACAATAATGGCACCCACGATTAGCTGAAGATACTTGGTCCCACAAATGTGATAGGTGGCAAGCCTATCGTCAACCGGGCACTTTCCAATCCCGGGCAACTTTGTGTTTATCAGAGAACTGAAAAACACTTTTTTTAAGTGCCCGACCCGGGAATCGAACCCGGGACCTCATGTGGTCGACGCTAACGCTGGACCACTAGATCACAGAGGCGATGTTAATTTAATACATAATTATAATATAATATGTTCAAAAAAAAAATTTAAGTACGTAGATTTATATAAATAACTTCTTAATCAGTATATATAATATTACGCGTTATTAAATAAAGATTTAAAATTAAGATAAATATAAGATACGTTAAAATAGTTTATATCACTTAATTTTTGAAGCTTATTTAAACACAAAACAATATGATATACCGCTTTATATGATAAAAATCGTTTTATTTTATTGTTCATTATATCAGATGTATAGCAGCGTGTAGTGTACACTTAAATCTGTTAACACAGCGTGAAACCGTTATTGTTATTCATTGGGACTATAATATGGAATATATGAATATAATCTATTTAATTGTATAATACGGATATGCTTTATTTACGGAGGCAGTTTGGAGTTGGGCGAACGATTAGTTTGTTGTGTATAGTAGGTATTTGTTTTTAATATTTTTTGTTATTTCTTTATATTTAACTTCTGTGGTCTAGTGATCCAGCGTTGGCGTTGATCACATGAGGTCCCGTGTTCGATTCCCGGGTCGGACACAATAAAAAAAGTGTTTTTTCAGTTTTCTGAGAAACACAAAGGTGCCGGGATTGGAAAGTGCCCGGTTGACGACAGGCTTGCCACCTATCACATTTGTGGGACCAAGTATCTTCGGCTAATCGTGGGTGCACTTGTTGTACCTCTGCCTATCCCTTCGGGGATATGGGCGTAAAGATACTTTTTTTAAACCCATCACGGTTTAAAAAAAAGTATTCCACTAACGCAGTATTGGTTTTAAATAACCAATACTGCGTAAGTGGAAAAATTAAAAAGTAGATATTAAAAAAATAGCAAAAATGCTAATTTCATATACATATAAATACATAACATATATAGCGGGCGAATTAGGTCTCAAACTGGATGTCGGCTATCTGCAGCGCGGCGGCGAGAGCGGCGCGATTTGGAGCTCTGAGTGAGCGTCACACCGCTGTCATCCAGTTCATTTTCATAAGAATCATATTATGTTAGATCGAACCGCTCTCACCACCGCGCCATAGTTCGCCGACATCCAGTTTGAGCCCTTACACTGTAGGGAGATAACCGCCACGGTCCGCACATGCTCCTACTCCCTCACATTGGTGCTTCTTTGCTTTAAAGTATGTTAGGACAAACAGATGGAATATTCTTCAAATGGGGACCGGGCTAAGATTAGAGTAAAGCTTACATAATATTAATTTTATTCTAGAATATTGGCTTCTATCAGATGGAGGCCACAGGTAACAAAAAACACAGTAATGACCAAAACCTTTAGAATGTTTTTGATAGTAGGTATATGATTACAAACAGCCGGCTTCTTAAATAATAAGGATAGCCATTGGCTACAGACATTAAAGACGTTAATGTTGCGTTACTGTTGTATACGCGTGGCAGGGATGTAAAACTACATATGCAAGCAGTAATATTGACAGGTACTGAGAGTTTGTCTAATTCTTGTGTACACATTTACGCAAGTATCTAAAATTACACATTCTTTAGTTTCTTATTTTTTCAGTTTTTATACATACATTGCGAAGTATCTACGTTATATATTTATGTATTTAACGTAGATGTATAACATCTTCGTTAACCATATAAATAATACATTAGAGTCAAGTTTACTTAGTTCAGAAATATTTTTTTCTTACTGCTTATAGTCATCATATTAACTGATAGAAGTCAGTATTCTAGCGTATGTTCTGTGATGAATAAACAAATAAATAGGTAAAACCTATTAGTTTTTTAGAAAATATCATGTAATAATTTCTTTAAAAAATCTTTAAGCAGGCCATTCTTTCCCACTACTTTGAGGTATCTTAGATTAGAACAGTAAAAAACATAGCTAAGCATAGATTTTCGAGCCAAAAAAAAATTCTAAAGTCTAAAATTTTTTAATTGAAAAATGTCAAAGTAATTTCGAAAAAACACGAAAACTCCTAATCAATTCAACTGATTTTGATTCGATTTACGAAATTTGAAGGAAAAAAGGTAATTAGTTACCTGTACATTAGTCTGAAAATTGTTTTAAATAAAAATAAAAATATTTATTTTTCAGACAACAAAGATCCATAAATGTTAGTTACAAAATTACCTATAAGTTAGAACTTAATAACTAAGTTTTAAATAATTAATTTGAACTAAGTATATTTAAAAAAAATCCAAATAATTTTAATATTTAAAGAGCTGCAAATTTTGAACTGTTGATTCGATTTGCCCCCTCAAAAAGTATTCTACGCAGTTTTTTTTAAATAGAAAAATATTGTAGAAAGTTAAAAATCAACTGGTTTAAACTCTCAAAGTAGTGTCGAAAAAAAACTTTTTGAAAATACTTAGGCACTTATAATTATTTCATTCGATTTGGAGCAGTAGACGTAGTTTTATAAAGAAAAAGATGATTAGATTTTGGAACTAATCGGTATATTTATCTGGAACTTATTTTGAAAAAAAAAATATTGTTTAGGCGACGTTTTTCCAAAAATTCTCATAATTAAAAAAGCTGAATTGATTCATATATTAAGGAAAATAAGTTCGACAGAATGTCATCAATCCCGTTTCGATAGATCAAGCCGTTCAAAAGTTACTAGAAGTTTATATACATACATAGGTATATACAAACACACACATACATACAGACATACTAATGTCATCGTGAATTTTAGTCGGAAAATGTTTCTTGGGCCTGAAAAATCATCTAAAAATAAATCACATATATCGTAACTACTGCTTATAAATATGACTTATATAGAATACTGTATTTATAAAATGTACTCTTTATGGTATATACTAACAGTGCCCGCGACTTCGTCCACGTGGAGAAATTTCAAGAATAAAGCAGCCTATGTTACCCATTACATCAGCTTTCTACCAGTGAAAGTCTCGGTCCAGCCGTTTTAGAGATTAGCCGGAATAAACAGACAGGCAGACAGATAGAAAAAAAAATTGAAAAAATATTATTTTGGTATATGTACCGTGTATAAACATACATTTGGTAAAAAGCAGTTATTTTAATATAACAAACAGACATTCCATTTTTTGTTTGTATAGAAGATGTATAGATGATTTACAAGAGTTATACGAATACATTAACTTAAATCAATTCAAAAAATGCCTTGAAAAACAGACGAAGATTGGTTAAAACATATCTCGTATTTTTTAAATTTTTTTATATCACCAAATGAAAGAGTGCAAAGTGGTCATAGACACAAATACAAGTGGCTATAAAATGAATGTAGCTGACTCAGTACAGGCTGGTATCTCTATTGCGCATGTGCGGTACATTCCGGTACTTTTATTGATTTCAGTAGCACTAACGGTCCATAAAGCCGACGTGCCGGACTGGAGCCTTCGCTCTATGCCCCTTATTAGGTACTTATAGTATCAAGAATTTTTTCCCTGTTAACTTTTAAAACTTTTCCCCGAGTTATCTTCTTTGATATTTTAATTTGGGTGATCTTTAAAAATTACACATATATTGACCGCTCCGTTGGTCGAGTGGTTAGGGAACCTGACTACGCAGCAATAGGGCTCGGGTTCGATTTCCGACAGACGTCCGACAAACATTTGAGTGATAAGCATAAATATATTTCTGGGTTTGGGTGAATTATTAAATCTATATGAGTATTTATATAAGTATTAGTATCGTTGTCTGATACCCCTATTATAAGCAAACAATTTGCTTTGGGGTTAGACCAATTTGTGTAATTTGTCCAGTGACATTTATTTATTATTATTTACTTCTTATATATATTATACTAGCTGCTGCGTGCAGCCCGCTGCATTATACATTTTTTGGTGAATCCCGCGGGATTGCCTATTTTTTTCTGGGATAAAAAGTAACCTATGTGCTATTTCAGATTATTATCTACCTGTGTGCCAAGTTTCATTTAAATCCGTTCTGTAGTTTTTGCGTGATTGAGTAACAAACATCCATCCAAACATCTAAACTTTCGCATTTATAATATTATTACTAGCTGTGCCCTCGACTTCGTTCGTGTGGAAAAAATTCTAAAATAAAAACCCTCATAGTTCCCGTTCCCATGGCATTTCTGGGATGAGAACTATCCTATGTCCTTTCTTGGGTCTCAAACTATATTTGTACCAAATTTTACCCAAATCGGTTCAGTGGTTTGGCCGTGAAAGCGTAACAGAGAGACAAACAGAGTTACTTTCGCATTTATAATATTAGTATGGATATTACTAGCTGCAGCGTGCAGCCCGCTGCATTATAACAGTTTTTGGTGAATCCCCAGGGATCACCTATTTTTTCCGGGATAAAATGTAGCCCATGTGCTATACCAGGTCATTGTCTACCTGTGTGCCAAATTTCATTTAAATCCGTCTAGTAGTTTTTGCGTGATTGAGTAACAAACATCCATCCAAACATCCAAACTTTCTCTTCCAAAAATATAAATATAGAAATACAGATTTAAAGAAATATTGCAAAATTTTATTTCAGTACATATTTTACTGAGAAAATAGCGTCAATGCTGGTCACTGTCATGTTTCAGTTTAAAGGATAAGGTAGACGGTCTTTGTTGTCTATAGGCGATATTTATCAGGTATCACGATCAGGAGCATCATCTGCTTGTAATTTAATTTTTTAAATAATCTTCTTTTACCTTATTGTTATGGCATAAAGAATTAAGCTTCGTATGATTTAACTTATTCTTATAATCAGAGACGTAAAAATGAAAGAAAAAAATGTACAACTGAGGTACCTAAGATCTTCTATATATTAATATGTAAAGCTGAAAATTTGTACCTCTTTTTAGGACATTTACACGAATGCATTAAGACAATAGTTAACTTTTCCATCTGCTTGTTTGCTAGCTTTTGATAACGTACCAGAAATATTTGTCATCAAGTGAAATGACCAAGAAATAGCTACACAAATACAGCAACTTTAGCTATAATATGTGATAACCGTTTTCCGTCTGACGTTGAGTAGTAGAGAGTGAGAAGAAGGCAACCCTTTCGACAAATCGGGAAAATATATCTCGTTTAATATATTTTTTTTTAAATATAATTAAACAAAAAATATAAGAAAAAATGAGCTTTTTCCCAATCCAGTTACCGAATTCAGTAACATTTAACTTATAAACGTATAATAGCTGTCTTAAGTATGACATATTTAAAACATTATTATAAATATACTTATAAGCAACCTAATAACACATAATTTATTTAATGCCAAAGGTTGTATGTACCCATTATTACATATTAAGGAGGTATTAATGTTCATACCATGTCCCTAAATAATTAGAAAACTCATAAATGCCATCTACAGCCAATAAACTCCCAACGCACGTATTTCCGGATTAACAGCATATCTAGGTAGTTTCGATCTGTTCTTGTGAAACGCAAGTCAATGCTATTATGACTAGCGTGTCTCATTATTTCGTCAGCCCTAGTGAATTGTGAAGGTTATCTAACAGTTTTTGGCACAATTTTGGAAATTGTGTGCGATAAACATTGCTATCTTAAAACTTATCAAATTTATAATAAAATGTACAACTCGGCAAAATGTGATATCTTAAAATTTATCAAATTTATAATAAAATGTACAACTCGGCAAAAAGTGCGCATGCTTTATTATTAAAATATTTTTATAAGCGTATTTTATTGCACACCTTAATAAGTAGGTACCTAAGTAGTTCGAAATTTCATTTGGAATTCATTCATTTTATTTTATTTTATTTCATTGAGAAAACAAACTGTGATAAAAATTGAACAATATAAGACTTTACACCAGTTAAATGATTTCGCATACAAATATCTTGAGAATTAAACTTGCTATGTGATGTGTATATATATATATATATATATATATATATATATATATATATATATATATATATTATATATGTATAACGATACTGTCCTATTTTTTCTTTTCTTTCCTCCCCAGCCCCACTACCCCCTTAGTAAGTACATGTAGGTAGAGGCAGACATAATTAATGTAAGCAACTAGCAAATTAAAGTCAAATGTAAAGGCAAATTATAACCGTAGGGTGTCATGGGACACCAGATAGAAACGACATTCCTTAAAAAATCTGACGCTTTTTTTACCCTTACGGACATTTTTTTTCCGGCTAGGGTGCCCCTCTGCAACTAAGGAAACTTGTACCAAAATCGAAAGATCTAAGTATTATTGTTGAAAACTAATTGCAAATAATTGTACAACACCACAGGTTCAATCATTTTAATTCACGTTATTGGTTTAATCATTAAGGTCCGCTTGCAACAAACTAAATAAATACTTTTTAAATGAATTTAACCAAATCTAAAGTGATTTAAAATGTATTCAAATATTTTAGTGCAATCAAACCCAGATTTAAAATTATTTGTTAGGTTTAGTTAAAACAAAAAGAACCATTAATATCTATCGTGCAAAAAATTTACTGAAAATCGTGATATATTCGTAATTTAAGCCACATATTATTTTTATTTTCAAGTAAGAATACTATTTATGCTTAAGTAGATTATTTGTATTTTATAAATTTGTGTTGATTTATAGCTCAGAGTTGCAATTTTAGGCAATACAAAGTATTCGTTTCAAGTGTCTTCAATTATAACGCTTAGTCATAAAACGTCGTTATTTTGGTAAAATATTAAGTGTAAGGAAACATTTTCAACCCTAAGTATATAATAATGCTTGAGCGTATTACAAAAAGAACATTAAGGGGTGTTCGTCGTGTAATATCAACGGTGCGACGGCTGTGAAGGTTCTATTGCGACCTTTATTAAAACTAAATTTTGCACCACAAACTGTCCACAAGCTCTTATTTGAATCGATATTGGCTTGTTATCTTTTGAATAGAATTTAAAAATATGACAAAGATACAGTAGGGACAAATTTATAAAATAATTTAGGTTTTTTATACACATCATCGAACTGAGGCCTAAGCAGATGGCTGGCCTACACGGAAAAAGATAATCACCATTTACAGATACCAAATCTATGATGATATCCATGAATGTAATGTTTAAATTTGGCTAACATATTGAAAATCCAAAATATCAGCAGGCAGCAGATCGAAGTCTGGTGGATGGTGTGTTAGCACTCACGTACTTCGGATGAACAATACTCACGTTCCCGGTTCTTGCTTGAAATAGTCGATAATCGTTATCTGGTCAGTTAGTTGTGGCGATGGGATGGGAATAATCACTCATCTCGCCAACCGACAAACCGGTGAATTGTGGTGAACTGAAAAGTCTATAGAAGTTCAGTTTATTCTGCCTACTCTGCAAGGAAACCCGACGTGATGACATTTTTTTACTTACCCTTCAAACCAAGGTTTTTTACTTACCCTTCAAACCAAGACAAAAAGACAAAAAGTGTGATTAGCAAAGGTGAGGCGGCGATATTAAATCCGGGAAAAACGTTGCAGTTTGGCCAACTGTTTGATTTCCCGAACTGACGGCAGGTCTATTCTCTAATTGGGAGCCGGACCAACTCGGAGACAAATATTAAATAAATTAGTATAGCTTTTTTTAATAAAAAAAGGAGATTATTTACTGTACCCAATAAATTAAATAAGGATCTACCAATGTACTTAAAAATATATTAAATTCATCAAGTCAAGATGGTTCAATTAAATAGAAGCATATTAAGGATACAAACACATTTATGAAATTCCATACAGATTCCCTAAACCTACATTCATCTCTAGTTTAGCATTCTCTGGTGCGGGGGCCGGCTACCTTTTGAGTCGGTAGAGCCAAAAATTACAATTTACAAAATTTAAAAGTTTATAAAGAGCCACAAAAAAAATCTAGCCTCTAGGTTGTTGTAATAAACAGTATTTCCGGAAATAAAGTTTTTTGATAAAAAAGGTTCTTTTTTTTATAAAATAAATGGTATTTGCGTACTAAGGAGCCGTAGCTTTACATCTGCTTGCATCTGATCCCTGCGCTAGTATTAAATTATTTTTATATCAATTCAAAACTGAACAAAGAGTCTGCAGTTTAAAAACAAAGCCAATACGCCAGCTATTCCCCGTATTGGTCCGGGCTCCCTTTGAAGAATAGACCATCTGTCATTTTGCTAGCTAGTTAGTAAAAGGCGAATGATTGACTATACGTTTTACTACCATCGTGACTACTACCTGATAGATATATGCAACGTCTTGCCTGAGTATATGGCATCGATGATCAATGCTTTACCTATTACTACCGCAATAACGCCAAAGCTTACCGTTGTCATATTTCGGTTAAGAGGGTAAAGTAGCCGGTAAACTTATTAAAGTAGCATTAACACTTCGCCACACGGATACCTAGATACGCATCATTAACATCTTTGCTGTCTATAGGTTGTCTGTTTCGATCAAGAGAGCCATCTGCTTGTTTGCTATTTCATATTATAAAAAAGGCTCTTGTAGAAACACGCTATAGTGTATAACACGCTAGAACGAGAACGTTCTAGGTATAACGAAAAATATATGACAAAAAAAAATTCTTATCATCATCAAAGTGGTGGATGGTAAGTATGGAATGTATACAAAACATTCTTAAAGGATAATTTACATTTTTTATTTAATTTGTTTGCATAGTTACTACGTAATTTGCCTTCCAACTTTGAAATAGTTTTTGTATCATTTATTTTTTAATAATACATATTTATATATTTTTTAAACATACTTGCGCTTGTATTTATCGCAATTTGTTAACTGACTTATAAAATACTAGCTGTAGAGTGCAGCCCGCTGCATTATAGAAATTTTTTTCAAATCCCGAGGGATCGTCTAATTTTTTTGGGATAAAAAGTAGCCTACGTGATATTCTAGGTCATATCATCTACCTGTGTGTCGTATTTCATTCAAATTCGTTCAGTAGTTTTTGCGTGATTGAGTCCACCCAATAAACATTTATCCGTCCAAACATCCAAACTTACGCAATTATAATATTAATATAGATTTATAAGATTTAATTAAATTTAAAACCAAATAAAAGTTAAATATTTATTGTTGTAATTCGTTTGTAAAATCATGTTAAAACATCATTCACAACCACAGTTCACAGCAATTACGTTATGCTTTTTTTTAAAATGTTTCTAAAACAATGGAAACTACGATTTCATTCCATATTTTCGAAACTACTACGCTAATAAAACGACGCTAAAAAAGACGAAGACAGAATCAAAATAGTCTGAGCAAAAAGTTCGGCATTTATTTACTTCTGTTCGAAAAAGAATTCTAATCAAGTTATTTGTCATTCTCTTTATCTATTCTGAATTGAAAAACATCGTACCTACAGTATCAACTGGGTTTCAGTTAGTACAATATGTCCGTAATAGTGAAAGCAGCGCGGCAGTGAAGCGATGATTTCGGTACATTTGCCGCGACCGTAACGATGCTCGGAATCGTCTTGATGGACGCTATGAATGAGCTCTCACAACATAAAGAAATCCCCTTAAAAAGGGTAGCTCTAGGGTGGAATAACATTGGACAGTGATTCTTAAAGTTTTTGATTATTTTCTGTTTAATACTCATACAGGTTACGCTTCTAGTTTATAATTCTTCTAGAATTTTGGTTTACTTGTTTGAATGAATACCAAAAAGTTCCGCTTTCATTGACACATTAATAAAGATAAATCACAGTAAATATACCTATCTTAGAACATAGTAGAGACTGCCAGTTTCAATAATATGTATTGGCAAGCGATACAAAAGAACGCTTAAGTATATAAAAATATTTAAGTTTATTTTTAATTGTCACTCGGCTGGTATCACGATAAATTATATTAGTATCAAGTGTAATTAGTCATGACACAATATAACAGCAACACTTCAACTCAGGAAAAAGGTTGAATTAAAATTTTAATATTTTTTAACTTCCCGCTACGTTTGTAGATAAGGAAGTTACTGATTTTTCCCCGATTTTCGAAAATCGAGTTTTCACAAGATCTCCACAGCGAAACAGTATTTTTTAATATAACTTTCAGATTAATGTACCAATTGAGTACAAAAACTAATCAGCTCTATTCCTCAAAAAACTACGTCTAACATAAATTGCCCCAAAACCGGTTTATCCGTTTGGGAGAAAACATTGACGAAAATTTTTGGAAAAGTGTTATTTCGACATAACTTTGAAATTTTTCAACCGATCATTTTTTGGTATTGTATGATATTTTATTACTTTTTAAAACAACTACGTCGAATGTCGTTTCTAAAATTAAAATCGAATCTTATTTTCAAAAGTTACAGCTCTTCAAATATTAAAATTTCGTTGTTTTTAGCAAACTTACTTAATAATTTGAGATAATTTTCAGGCTAATCCATCGACTGACCTAAAACTTTTATTTACTTTTGTTCTTTAAAATCTGCGTCAAATACCGTTAATTGTATCAAAATCGGTCAATTTGTTTGGGATTTATCAACAACGAAAATTTCTGAAAAAATGTTTTTTTTGACATTGCTTCGAAACTGTTCAACGTATCGATTATTTAGCTAAAGCAATATTTTAGATCTCAAAAATTGAGTTGAATTCATTCATTGAATTCAATCAGAGTTTCCAAAATATACAGCTTTTCAAAAATCAATATACCTACTGTCATTTTAACTAAATAGATGTTTGAACTAAAAAAATCTATGCTTATAGTTTTTACTCTTGTGAGCTTAAGGCTGGTTTTAGCGTCACGCTGACCGCAAGCTGACGGTCGGCGCTGATGGGTCATAGTAGTCAGAGGTAGTGTTTTTGAATCACGTTGACTGCTCAGCGCTGACGCCCGTAGGTAAAATACATCAGCGCCAACCGTCAGCGTGCGGTCAGCGTGATAGTAAAATCAACCTAAAACATCTTAATTTTGCAGGAAGTTGCAGGGATGGCCTGCAGGGTCAATCGTTTACACATTATATTTTCATAAGATAGCAAACAGGCAGATGGCTCTGCTGCTAGAAAAATAAACCATCGCATATAGAAACCAATTATGTTAATGGTGCGTTGATATCCGTGTGGCGAGATTATAATGCCACATCCATAAGTCTACCGGCTACCTTGCCTTCCAAACAGGAACACGACAATGACAAACGTAGTTATTGCGGCAGGAATTATAAAAAATAAAATTATGTATTGTATAATAAATTAAAGAGAAAACTAAATATGATATTCATTTACCGATCCCCTTAAAGGATAGGCAGAGTGTAATGAAAGACGTACCCGATCATCACAGTTCACGGTGTTGTTACTTGGCGAGACGAGCGGTAACACCCTCATCGCTGTATTTTTACTGACCTGATAACGACTATCGTATCTTACATACAATGGATAGTCCCTATTAGCTTTACCAGCACCAGACTTCTGTTAAAATGCTACATGCATAAGTCTACCGACTAACTTACCTTCCAAATTGGAACACGAAAATTTATTTATTTTATTTATTTATAATCCACAACACTTAAATTACATGGATAGCTATACGTGAATATTAGTATTTTACAGCCAATTACGGACTTATATTATATAAACCAAACTGAGTGCACGTTAGTGATAATAAAAATAATAATTATAAAATGTACATTATTAACAGTGAAAAAGAAAAACAGTGATTTTAAGTTATATTAAAGGTAAGTATATATAATTATACCTACTCGTTTTGTACTTTCAGGAGTACACGTAGTGTATGTATTCAATAACAAGCATAGACGCTATTACGCCACAACTAGGTAAGACGGTGGTAGCAAATACCCTGGCGAGACCATGTAGCCACGATGGTAGTGACACATATAGCCTCTCGGTCATCTTTTACGACTTTCTAGCAGAACGGCAGTTAATCTATTCTTCAAAGGAGCCCGGACCAACACGGAGAACTTTATATAAATGTAGAAATCTTCAAAACACATAGCAGTTTGCTGAAAAGTTACCTTGACAACATTTGTTTTTCATATTATAGGATATAAAATAAGCAGAAGGCTACCCTGATGAAGAAAGACATTTTATTTATTTAAAAAAATTGAAATAGCTCAAATTGTACTACTAGCGTACATAAATACATGGAGTTTACACCTAATTTCGCATTTAATTTGTGTAACACAAAAGTGTTGCAACCTTACTTGTATAACCCGATATAAATTAGGAGTCTTTAGGCGATCTTAGTGACACCAAATATGTATTAATTAGCAAATCAGCGACCAAAAGCAAAATTTACTATTTCTGGACCTATTATAGCCACGTATTTTAATTCACTAAGTTTAATGATAAGGTAGTAATTCACCAAATTTTATATTATTAAGGACACTGGAAAATAACAAAAGGATATGGATAATGCAAACACACGAATCCCTACCTCAATGTCAAACTGACCAGTAAATTACTCACCTTCCTAAGATAAAACTAAGAAAAGCAATTTTATAATGGTACATTGTCCAATGAACAAATGACTGGTGTGCTTAATGAACGAAATATTTTTACATGTATTTATAAATTTTGCAAATTCCCACAGGCGCCCTATTTTTCGACGTCGCAAAGGCGTTCGACAAAGTCTGGCACAATGGCTTAATATACAAGCTATACCAAATGGGCGTGCCCGACAGACTCGTACTCATCATACGAGAATACCTCACCAACCGCCGATTCAAATTCCGCGTGGAAGGAGCCTTCTCCACCCACAGATCGATTACAGCAGGTGTCCCGCAGGGCTCCATACTGTCACCCGTATTATTCTCCCTCTACACGTGCGACGTACCACGCGAGCCGCACGTCGAGCTCGCGTTGTTCGCCGACGACACCGCCCTCTATACGTCCAACTTTTCCGAAGTAACAATCACCAAGCGGCTGCAGGCTGCGGCCAACGCCCTCGGTGATTGGTTCAGAAAATGGCGTATCGAAATAAATCCCTCAAAAAGTGCAGCCGTGTACTTTCGCCGCGGTAAACACCCGCGACAACAAAGGCGCGGTCTGCGAAAACTAGGCAACATTACCCTGTTCGGAAACGTCATCCCGTGGGAAAAGACAGTCAAGTACCTCGGGGTAACGTTGGACAGCAAAATGTCATTCAAACCGCACATACAAAGAATGAAAGTTAAGGCTAAGTTCGTTGTAGGTCGGTTATATCATCTTATCAATAAACGCAGTAAAATGTCACTTAGACACAAGGTGACACTTTACAAGTCGTGCGTACGCCCCATCCTTTCATACGCTTGCGTAGCGTTCGCCCACCTCCCCCGTACGGACTTGCAGCCGTTGCAAGTGGTACAAAATAAATTCCTGCGTATTGCCACGGGAGCACCGTGGTATATGCGCAACGTAGACCTCCATAACGATCTTGAATTGCCGAGCTTAGCAAAGCATTTCAAAGACATCTCCGAAAGATACTTCGATCGTGCCATCTCGCATCCGAACCCACTGGTGGTAGCCGCGGCTGACTACATCCCAGACCCTAATCCCGATCCCAAACTACGTAGGCCCCGCCACGTTCTTACCGATCCCGATGACCCGATAACTCTGGCAAACGGTTTACACGATGACACTACACACCTACATTCGCGACACCATCGCCGCCGGCGGCGACGAGGACCCCTGTTTCGCCCTTCGGCGAACCGAGCCCAAGGGCAAGGTTCGGCGGACGGACAAAACAATGCCACTAGCCCTCTCATCGCAAATCACGACCCCACCCTAAGCCGAGGTTCGGTCTCACAGGAGACACCCTTAGGGCGGAGGGCGTACAGCCCTACACCTTTAAATTCTGGCTGAGCACTCTGCTCGCCCACGCGACCGGTGAAGCTGTAACAGCCCTTAAGGCTAACAGCAATTGTGACATTCCGAAAAAAAAAAAAAAAAAAAAAAAGTATTTATATGCAGCGTAAAAATGTTTCGTATAAGTGCGGTAATGCTATAAGAGCGGTGCACCGTCGTGCGAGTCATTAGGGGTTACGAATCGAGAGTTGTTCAAGTATATCTCAACCATCGTAGCGTAGCGTCAGCACTTGTCACTGTCGTGTTTCGGTTTGGAGGGTAAGGTAGCCGGAAAACTTATGCATGTGGCATTAGACTTTGCCACAATTACTAAGTTTAATAATTGATACAAGATAGCAACGCACCATTAACATCTTTAGTGTCTATACGCGCTGGTTGACTCTTCCATCAGGAGACCCATCTGTTTGTGTTCTAATATATGATATAAAAAAACATAATGTTGGTTGACTTTAAAGTATTAATCACTTCATACTTGGAAGTTATCAAAGACTTCAAAGCATCCGTATGTGTATCCGCAGCATGTGTATACATCAAAGCCAAAGAATTGCAGCAAAAAGTCGAGAAAGAAAGATAATAGAGCTCGTATTGAATTATCATCTTCTGAAATCTATATTAATACTATAAATACAAAAATTTGGATGTTTGGATGTATGTATGTTTATTACATAATCACAGAACGGATTTGAATGAAATTTAGAACACAAGTAGATAATGACCTAGAATAGCACATAGGTTGCTTTTTATTCTGGAAAAATGATTTATTCTCGCGGAATTCATCAAAAACTTTTATAATGCAGCGGGCTGCTCGCTGCATATAGTAAAAAAATTAAATATATATGGAAACGTAAAAACAATTCAAATATTATGTGAGCTAAAAATAATTATAAATTGATCTTCTAACCAAGCTTGCAGATAATTGAGTGGATTTTGATTTAGCTACAACATAAAATAAATATTTGAAACACAATATTTAATTTGACGATGGAATATTGAAATAATAACTCAAACTAATGCTCATATCAATAACTTAGTATCATACTTAATAAACTTGTAAGTAATAAAAACTTACGCCAAAGTTTGAGCACCTGTGTTAGTTGAAAGTTTGCGCGACGGCGAGACGAGACACGCTAAGCCGAGGGTGGCGTTTTCATTACGCTTCGAGCTAGATATTCTGAATTTAGGCTATGTGACTAAGCTGCGAATGAAACTGTCGTTTCAATAAGGCAATTTATATAACTTGTATGCAACGGTATTGCATTTACAATTAGAACAAAACCAACTACATTATACCTAATAATAATTATTATAAAAATACATAAATGTCTATAAAACTAGTAAAATCAGATATACTTTCTCGATAACGGACGCAATTCTCGGGATGATAATGCTGCTGGCATAAGTCTCTCGATAACATTACTCTCAAACCAAAACCCAGGCGAGACATTGCAGATCTCTATCACCTTGTAGTCACGATGGTAGTGTCAAGTATAGCCAACCGTTTGCTTTTTAAGAACTTGCTGTCAGAACAATAGACGATCTATTCTTCAAAAAAAAAGCCCGTACCAACACGGGACAAAAAAGCGTGTCACATAGGATCTTCAATCAGAACCAGATAAACCAGAAATCTCTTTAAATTGGTATTTAATGGAATTTCTGAGTTTTATCTACTGACTACAAAGAATAGCTAAGTTTAAAAAATTACAAATTTTATTTAGATTTCACTTTTATAGTTTGTGCATTTGGTGTGTATTTAAAAAAAAATAAAGTAGCAGAGCTATATACTCAAATATTTTCAATGACATTCTCCTTTTTAACAATCTAAAATAAATAAGAAACTATCGTACGCTCCATTATTCTTCGTTCCTAAGATTTACTGCAGCAAAACAAGCAAAAATATCGTGTAGGGTTACAGTCGACGAAGTTTCTACAGAAGCTCTGACCTCCCTCACACCACGAGGGGAGTAAACAAAACAAGTTTTTCCTCCGGATGAATAAATAAGACAGGGGTTGTCTTTCGCGGGTCTATCCCCACTTGTGAAATTGGCGTTTGTTTGATTCGAATGTTTTAATCCTTTCTAACAACATGGCCTCAGCTGGTGTTTGTTTGAATAATTTGTGCCTTTGCTGAGTCCTTACTTTAAATTGTTTGGCCTTTTATTACATAGAAGAAATATCTTTTTGTACCTTCATTATGAAAACCTATTATTATTTTGGTGAGAAATTTACATTTTCTCTTAACAATCTATCTTGGACTTACTTTCATAACTATGTATAGAAATAAAATAATATATTTTGAAGGAAAGTAAACAAGCAAATGTTTCTCCTGATGATAAGAGATAACCATCGCTTATAAACATCAAACATATTATTGGTGCGTTGCTCTCCATTTGGCGAGGTCAGAATGTCACATGCATAGGCAAATATAGTATTTATCTTATTATCCAAACTGAAACACGATAGCAAGAAGCACCAAAAAGGTACGGTGGCGGTGCTACCAAATCTGCTTAAGATGAACATTTCTTTGTGCTACCTTTTCTCTTGGGTTTATTTCTTCCCAAACTATTAGCCGTATTTACTCATTTTTTTCTATATTATTCTCATTTTCCATTTTGATCCGCATCGCATCATGTAGTATATACTACTTATTTAATTATCTAACAACACTGTTTTTCTATGAATGCAATAGAATTCTGCTAGCATAGAAAAGTTTTATTACAATCTTAATATACATATATTAATTAAGTGTTACATTGTTTGTCTGCGATAGACTCTGAAACTACTAAATCGATTTTAATAAAATTTTATAGATATCAAGTAAACCACCAAAACATTCAATACAAATAATTTTTATGGCAAAACAAAGTTTGCCGGGTCAGTTGATCTAGTATAAAATATTAACTACTAAAGATGTAAAGTCTTTTCTTTTTTAAACGCCAACTAATTTCTGAATTTTCTATAGATTTAGTAGGTAATAGTTCCATGATTCAATATTAATGAAGTATAAACTTTTTTATCTCCTTACTCGTATCTAATTATTTGATGTGTTCTTTTTAGATCGAATGGAGCCCAAATTACAAATTTAAAATCATATCTTATTGTCATGAATTATATTTTGCGTTACCGAAATTCGCGAACGTTGTCTATTCTTCATTGACCCCAAGCGATGAATTTAACGACTCTCGGTATCAACAAAAGAGCAATAAGATATGCCGGGAAAAACTACTGCGTAGGACCCGGGGGAGCCGTCCCGTTTGAGCCGCTGTATTTTGGGTTTTAAGGAAATGTGTTATAAAGCTTTCGCTTAAAATTGCTTGTTCCAAATGACTTCTTCCTTATTTCTTTATGCCCAAAAATGCGTCTGATACAAATCTCTCTTCTCTTCGCGCGATCTTGTGGCGTGTATACAGTTTAATAATAACTGCCATTGACAGCATTTTATAGCATCCGATCACTTTTTTGATGCTCGTGTGTAATACATTTTTAGCTTTGTTGTAATTGAACACATTATAAAGTAAAATTAATTAAAAAACAAAATTACCATCTTGACGTAGTCTGGTACTAATAAATGAACACGTGCTGATGATTGAATAAAGTTGTAACATACACAATATGTTTTAATTTAGCAGTGTAACAGCTCTGAGCTAACTAATATATTTTTTCTTTTCTATTATTATTAAAAATATATTTTTATATGACAGAAGATGCTCCAAAGAAATATAAAAAATGCTTTTTGTATATATATATATATATATATATATATATATATATATATATATATATATATATATATATATATATATATATATATATATATATTTCGCTAGCTTCGCTTTGCTCGCTTATCGATTTAGATACACGTGCAAGTGAAAACTTCGCTTTGAATATTTTAATTTATTTGTAAGTATACTTACATGTGTATGCTTACGTACATCTGCGAACTGAGATATTAACTTTATTTGCAAAATTTCCAGATTTAAATACAGTAATTTCGGCAGCAATTACCTTCAGATGTTATAGCAAGTAAAATAAACACGATAGTATATCATTTATAATTTGGTTGTGTAACATTGAACTATATCAATATAATAATGGTCTAAATTAAAACTGGTATTTAGATCACTTAATACGAATAAATATGTCTACTTTCCTTTGCAAATTTTAATAACGAAATGAAGAATATAATTATTGAACCTTGATATTGAAAATTATTGAAAAGAATATAATAATTGAACCTTTGACAACTATCAATAAAATTGGATTATTAATTCCAGTTCAAATTCAATTATAATTATCAATATAATAATGGTCTAAATTAAAACTGGTATTTATTATACTATATCAATATAATAATGGCCTAAATTAAAACTGGTATTTAGGTCACCTAATACGAAGAAATATGTCTACTTTCCTTTGCAAATTTTAATAACGAAATGAAGAATATAATTATTGAACCTTGATATTGAAAATTATTGAAAATAATATAATAATTGAACCTTTGACAACTATCAATAAAATTGGATTATTAATTCCAGTTCAAATTCAATTATAATTATCCAAAGCTTTTGTATACTTAAATTTAAAAAAATTAAAATGTATTATTTGTAACAAAAAATTTCAGAAATTTTCATTCTCGGCTCGGCTTTTCACATACCCATATCTTGGAAACCGAGCTTTTTTTGGACCTGGGATCCAGGTAACCTTGGACCTTGATAAATTGATTCCTTGACCCGAAAAATCCCTAATTTGTGACTTTCATGAAAATCGTTGGAGCCGATTTCGAGATTCCAATTATATATATATATATATATATATATATATATATATATATATATATATATATATATATATATATAATTGGAATCTCGGAATCGGCTCCAACGATTATATATAAGACTAAGAGATTGTCCTTCCACGCAGCCAAAATGGCATTATACTTTATATTCTTAAATTTTCTGTCTGTCTGTCTGTTACGCTTTCACGGCCAAACCACTGAACCGATTTGGATAAAATTTGTTGTGTTTGTAAAATTAGAAAATTTAAGAATATAAAGTATAATGCCATTTTGGCTGCGTGGAAGGACAATCTCTTAGTCTTATATAAATTACGTGTCACGTTGTTTGTCCGCTATGGATTTCTAATATGTAAGGCAAAACAACGTTTGTCGGGTCAGCTAGTTATATATATACAAGAATTGCTCGTTTAAAGGTATTAGATATGATTTGACATTTGGCGAAAGCAAATTTTAAATTATGAGTAAGTAAATGAAATTTAAAAGTAAATGCACCATAATGCGCTTTATTTTTAATTCATATATAATCCTATATTTAGATCCACACGTACCGAATTGTATTTAACTGTAGCAAAATTAACTTAAAAATTGTTTAAATAGTTTTGTGCAAGCGAACCTTAATATTCATTATGCGAATATTTTTTATATATTTGAACACTAGACATGAAATCATGTAGCTACAAAAATAGATATTTAATATGTTACAAGCGAGTTCATATTTTACTTCACTATATAATTTAACTTGCATATAGGTATATAACTGTGGAGTTTCGAGTGCGTAACTTTTTCGAATAAAACATTATCGTTATGGAAACACGACATTAATGAAAAGACAGATAATGGCAACAGCAACATGTAGATAGGAAAGTACTACCTAGTAATCACGATCCTTTTTACTAACTTGTAACAGTTCGCCAAGTAGACAGATTATCATTTTTTCAAAAGAGACCCGGACAAACATGAAAATAAATTTATGAAAATATATTTTTTGAAAATTTATTTTTGCCTGGAAGTGGTAATTTTTTTACGTCGATAGGTTTGCATTTAGTCTCTAGTCACATCATGGGCGGTAAAAAGTTGTTTTGTTTTGGGTGTATCACTTTTGTCTTTTTCCGTCTAGAAAATCAGTGTAGATGTTTTTTTTTTTATTTATTCCCTAGGATAGTAATCAAGCAGATGGTACTCCTAATTCTTTTTCCATAGCAATAGCTTCAATGCTTGTCACTATCGTATTGCAATGCGGAGGGTAAGGTGTATGGTAAACTTATGCATGTGGCACTGCGATTCTGCCACACAAATAGTAACGTAAAATTAAAATCTTTGGAGTCTATAGGCGATGGTTTCTATTTCCATCACGAGAAACATCTCCTTGTTTATTAACCTATGATAAAAAAAAAACACAGTTTATGTCAAAGACAATTTTTTGTAGGTCTTTGGTTTATGTATTCTACGCACGTTTCACTTCATAACCGAAGCATCTTCAGGAGCGTCGAATAGCACTTCACTCTATTTTATTAATAATTTAAGTTTAAATTAAATCAAAAATATAAATCATATAAATTAATTTTTAATTATAAAGCGTTACGAAGTAAAACTGGTATATAAAAAGTGTGTTTCTGTTTTTTGCTACTGAAGTGGTTAAAAGAGTTACATGCGGTTGAACTATAATGCTGCTGGGATCTTCTTTAATTTCCAGACCTTTAGCAAGTTCACACCATTTCTGACACTTCTTTTTGTTTCAAGCTTTAGTGCCATTACAGTAGTGAAATATAAGATTTCGCGGAAAGTGCAAACTAATTACCTTTATTTCGTCTTAGAATCCGTTCAATAAATTAAAAAAAAACACTTATTTCATAAATAGCACTTAGTAATGTTTTATTACAAAGTAGCGAATTCCAATTTCCACATATCACAGATAAATACAAGAATCACATAACATATATATTCATTAACTCTATTTATTGAATCGTCTGCGCCCATGTTACGTAAATTCTCATTGGAACGGCAGTTCCCGCAATATGTATAATTGCCAACCCGTCCCGGGACTAAGCAACACGTCACCGGGATGGCCGCGTATATCCTGGTAATTGGAGCGCAGCCCAGGATTCCAGTTTCTTTATTGCAAATAAACTAGCCCCGCGCTGGTGCTGTTCTAGTGGGTTGGCGCAATTATAAAGATTCTGAAAAGCTTATACGTTGTTGGATTTTTATTTGTATAATTGAATATTCCTAACTAATATTATAAACGCAAAAATGAGTTTGTTTGTTTTTTGCAAAAGCTTTTGCAGCTAAACAGCTTAACCAATTTTTAAGAATTTTGGTATACCTAGAGATAATTGAAGATCCCGGATGAAACATGATATATTTTTATAAAATTGTATAAAATATAAATATATTGATTAACGGTTTTAATCTAAAGAAAATACAAATTTCTACTTGTCCACGAGTTTAACTAACCGATTTAATTCAGAATTTATTTCTTCTCAAGGAGCGTACTTCGCCAACTCCTTCGTATTTCATCGAATACGGTCCAAATCGCGAGTTCTCTTTGTCTTTCCGACATTGAAAAGCTTGTATTGAGTTTTAAGTTAACCGGTTTATTTCACGAAACAGGAGGACAATTACAAAATCCCGGTTTCTGAATGTATTCGGATCAATACCGGTAGTCGTAACCTAAACCGTTATCATTTTAGGTTTGTGGTCGATGGCCGGAACCAATTTATAAAATTAACCGGTATCCGGTACCCTGGCCGCACATCATGACCCCTGGAGCTTTTCCTTGCTTTTGCCACATTCATGAAAGTCTTTATACAAATGTACAGGTTACAGAGACTATTATCAGCACCTTCAGACTTAATGAATTAATCTAATCATGGGATGTCGATTTTCCTCAATGTCTACATTCTGTTACATATTTGCATTAAATAAGTACATTTACTTACTATTAAACATGTTTTATTAAAATGCATGCTGTTTCTCATACTGTTACTTTTAAAAAGACGAAGACAAAATCACTCATTTGTGAGCTTAGTGTTAAATAGACCAACTGCCATTCTGCCAGGCATTTTGTAAAAGACATACTATTATAACAAGAGAGTAAATAACTTCGGGTTGACTGACTTTGGACTCCTACTGTAATTTTTTTAGATAAAAACTTTCTGGTAATATAATTGCATGTATTAATTGGATTTTATCCTTCCTATAAACATATGCCTATAGACAGGGATTTATGAATAAGTGGAAGGACAAGGCAAGTCAACCTTTGTCAACCTTGTCAAATAAATAATAGAAAAACACCAGGACAAAATTTATATTAATTAAATATGAGTTTATGAATCGCATTTTCCTTATTACTTAGACTGCAAATATTAACACTTTTCTATGTAAGCATAATTAAATTTATTTATATTTTCTACCTATACAAAAAGCAGCTGAACATAAATATAATTGTTTCCCTTGCAAGGTATACAGAGTGAACCAAACATCCCAATACCACCAATACTATATCAGCAGCAGTCATCGTCAATAAGTACCACATTATTATATTACGCAACCTGTACACTACATTGAAATCAAAGTTTCCGTCCCGTATACAATGCGGAGCACAATACCTGCTTTCATTCAAAACTGGCCTAATAAAAATGCCAAATTAAGCCAAGAATAGCTTAATAGAGATCGATCCTAGGCTTAATCTGTCGTTTTTATTAATTTTTACTTTGGCCCGTGTTGGTCAGGATCCCTTTGAAGAACATACCGTCTTCCGTTCTGCCGCGCAGGTCGTAAAAGGCGACCAATTGGTTACACGTGTCACTATCATCATGACTACTAAGTGGTAGAATTGCACAACGTCTCACCCGGATATTTAATATCACCACCTTATCTATTCCTGCCGCAATAGAGTAATTGATTATTATCATTGTCCTGTTCCGGTTTGGAAGGTAGCTGGTAGATTTATGCATGTGGCATTGCGATCCCGCCACAAGGCTAGCAACACACCATAAACATCTTTGGTGTCTATAGGCGACGGTTCTCTTTCATTAGAAAATGACAGCCCTAAGCGCAGGTATTAGTAGCGCTTATGTAACAATGCAAAAAATACTTGAATAACCGAACGTGAATGTACTTTCAAGTTATCCACAATCCATCAGTTTGTCGACTGCCGAAATGGTTAGTATATTCCAATTAGCTCGTTGTGAATGTTAAAGATAACCCACAAGTCTTGTGATGGTAATAGTATGCTCCATCTCTCATATACTCATGCCCCAAAATATCATATAAAGCTGTTGATCCCAGTTATAGCAAACATAAGAAACAATATTAAATTATTATTTTTGTTTCTTATATAGTTATAGCAAACATAAAAAACAGTAATTATTATTGTTTCTTATGTTTACTATAACTGGGACCAACAGCTTTATATGCTATTTTGGGGCATGAGTGATATACTATCACTACCACCAGAGTTGTGGGTTGTTTAGATTGTGCTAGATTCTTCTGGCTAGGTGACAAGCAAAAAAAACTAAAAAAATATTGTTTGACCCAGGAGTCTAGTCAAGGATCTCATAATCTAAATACTAACCACATACAATGATATGTTGCCAACGTTACAAGACCAAACTAATAGAAGAAATAATTTCACCTGTTAATGAATCGTAAGTAATTTATTATTATTTAATAATATCATATAATACTATAATATGTATCTAATCTTATAATATCTATATCTATATTTTATCTATATTATAGTATCTAATCGTGTGTCTAATATCGATATCGATATCGATATTATATTTTATGTTTAAGTATATATTAATTTCATGTAATCTAAGTTCTTCAGCGGCACCTCCATAGCTACATTTTGTTGGTTGGTACAACTCAAAAGTTGACTGGTGGATATGACATTAAGTTCGCCTTTTGTACGAAAATGTATATTTTTGGTGTACAATAAAGTTAGAAAAAACAAAATAAAAATACGTAAGCTTAAATAAAGTTTGTTTCGTTAGGTTGAATATTTTAACCGACTTCGAAAAAAAGGAGGAGCTTCTCAATTCCCCGGAATCTTTCTTGTATATATGTTTCGTAATTGTTCTAAGACGTAAAAAATACGTAAGCTTAAGTAACGATTGTTTAGATAGGTTGAATATTTTAACCCATTTCGAAAAAGGGAGGAACTTTTAAATTCCCCGGTATCTTTTTTGTATAAACATAATATGTTCCGTAATTTTTTTTTTATTCTAAGACTAAGTCTTCTAAGTAATTATTCTAAGACATCACGACCGATTTGGAAAATTCTTTTATTTGAGGGGATACTTTTCATTTGAGTTTCGTCATATCAAACTGTTATTCGAATATCAATTTGGTGAAGATCTGATCTAGGGTTTCAGATATATAGCACCCCAATTCACGTTACAAAATATCAATCGATTTGAAGCGCTTAGAGCTCTTACACACATAAACACAATACAACATCGCGTCGTGCTACGACGCGGCATAATGTGTAAGAACCCTAAATGCTTTGACTCGATCACGTATTGTTATGAGAATCGGGTTCTTTGAAGTCTGTTATTGCAGTTTTACTGCGTTTGAAATAATTTTGTTGAAAAAATAAGTACTTAGAAATTATTAAATAAGAAATATATAATGTTTAGATTATTTTTGCTAGAACAAAAAACAAATCCCATTAAATATAACAGCTATTTACGCAACCAAAAAGAACTATAATCCCACTTCTTACAAAAAATGGAAAACGCTTTGTCGGCGCTCGCAAACTGAATAAGTAACGGCTCTCGTTCCCTTTCTTTACTTAAAGTTTTATTACCATTGTCTTGGCAGATGTTGTTTCATTAATATTTCATTTGGTTCACTTTGAATAATGTTTCATACTCATAAAGGTTGCGGAAAAATTACTATAAAGAGTATGTATTTAAATAATATTTTATTTATACCGAATGAGCCAAAGACAAACATACCATGATCAAATTGTTCAGGTGATGTTCGAAAATTAATCAAGAATTATATATTATTATTATTATTATAACTGTAGAGAAGGTAAGGGAGTTTTGGTTAATCGAGTAATTTTATTTGTATAAAAAAAACAGACACTGCGGTTTATCAATGCCTTATTTGACTATTTAAAATTTAGAATATATCCTAACTAATACCTATAGTTTGTTCTCAAAAATACGAGGTCTTTATATTTTCTTGACTCCCTTTTCCTGCTTAAAATCTTTGAATCACATTAATTACATCAAAAGAGGCTAAAATATAATATAACGATATTAAATTTTCTATATCAACATATAACAATATTAAAATGTAAGCTAGATTGTATTTTTAACCCCCGACGCATAACGAGGGATGTTGTAAAGTGTCAGGTGTGTATCTGTGTATCTGTGTGTCTGTCTGTGGCATCGTAGCGCCCTGGCGGATGATCCGATTTGGTTGCGTTTTTTAAAAATGAAAGCCCTATTTTGTAAGATGATTCTTAGCTATGATCTTCTCAAATCATCTCTTTTCAAATCGATAAAAGTAATTAAGCAACTTTTAAAAGATTTCCCGATAGTAAATATTGTATCCTATTACTTAATTATTTGTGTACGAAACGAAAATCATCAGCTTTTATTTACGTGGCAATTAAAATAAATAAGAGGTTTTCTAAACATTGCAAATCATTTTTTCAACGACTCACTGATATCCGTTTGTACTAAAACTTGGCAAACTTGTGTAAGTTCAGTGTCCAAGCAATATAATGGTACCATCCAACTGATCTAACGGTGTAGCCCAGATGTAACTGAAACTCTCACATGCAGAGTTTTAACGAGACAACCGAGTTTTGGCTCATTGGTATTGTTGCTATAAGTACCAACTAAGTTTTATTATTACTCATGATGATGAGGATCTGAAGTTGGAACTAAAGGAGTACTACCGAAAGTCACAGATAGAAAGCGCTAAGTTTGTGGAGTTTGAAATTGGTCATGTTAGCATGCAATTGACTTGTGTTAACAAGCACTTTGGTGCTGGATAATTTCTAGGATTTTATAATTAAACTGAAAGGTTATCATGGAAACTCCTAAACTAAATAAGATAAACTCATCTAGTTTGGACCCATTTGTTCTGGTTTAACACTCTAGTGCTAGACAATTTCCAGAGTATCACCATGGCGCTGGAAAGAGATCATGGAAACTTTTGCATAAAATACAGCAATATCATCGATTTTCGGGTCGTTTGATTCGTTCTTTTATGGACTGTGGAGTAGGATGGCTTCTGGAGCCTGATGTTAGAGCTGAAAGAATACTATGAGAACTTCTAAGCCAATCCAGATAAACTCATCGAGTGTGGGCTTATTCGATTTATCTTGACATATACTTTGGTCCTGGATGATTTATAGGACCCGATGATGGAACTGGAAAATAGCTAGCGGAACTCCAAAACTAAACAAGACAAACCTATCGCGTTTGGACTAATTGGTTCTTGTTTGACAAATACTCTAATGCCAGATTACCTTCAGCGTCTTTTGATGACACATCGAGGAGTTCATGAGAACTTTGAATTACAATTGATCATCATCCATTTTAGGTTCGTTTAATTCGATTCTTTAAGGTCTTTGGAGCGGGATAGTTTCCTGTATCTGGCGATAGAGCTGAATAAAGTCTTGAAAACTCCTGAGCTAAACTAGATCAACCCATCAAGTGTGGGATAACTAGATTTGGTTTGACATACACTTTGGTGCTGGGTGATTTCTAGGTTCTGACGATAAAACTGGAAGATGGTCATGAGAACTCTCAAACTAAACAAACTAAACCCATTGAGTTTGGGTTCATTTGTTCTGTTTTAAAAATATCCTGGTGATGGATGTTTCCCAGGGTCTTATGATGAAGGATTCATGGATGAAGAGAGTCATGGGAATTTTGGATTAAAATTTAGTAACATCACATATTTGGGCTGATTTGATTTGTTCTTTTCTTCTTCTTCTGAAAGAAGTCCACCCCAAACTAGAAAAACTCATCGAGTATGGGTTAATTCGGTTTATTTTGGCAAACGCTTAGGTGCTGGATATTTTACAGGATCTAACAATGGAACTGGAAGGTGTTTGATAACGGATCTAGAATGTGGCCATGGAACTCCTAAACAAAATATGCTGACCTATCGAGGGAGAGCTATATTTTTACAAATAAATCAGAATTATTTCCAAGTTTACATGGTGCAGCTTAAAGGAGGCCATAGGAGCTTTGCAATAAAATAACTCAAGTTCATTGATTAAGTAACCGTGGTAACCTTAACCTGATGGTGCAGGATCTTCTTTCGGAGGTCATCAGCTTTTTTCACGTTTTTCTTTTAACATGATGCATATGAAGTGGAGTGGTGATCAGATGATAGTAAAATATGTCGAGGGTTTTTCAAATTTTTAATTTAGATTTATCATTTATATAACATTGTTTACTAAAATTTTCGTTTTCTCGGATGCGATTTTTTTGGATGTGTAATGATATAAGTTCACAAAAAATATTAAAGAAATCCGCTGATTTCTGTTAATAAATTAATATTATACGAAAAATAACAATAATTTAACTTATAAGAGGATATAGTAAGAACCTAACATTATTTTTCAAAAGCTTCAGTTTCATTCAATAATACCGACGTTTTCATTCTGTGGATCTTGTCAACCGTTAGATTATTTTCATAATTAATATTCTCTATCGTCGGCGCTTGGTGAAACTCCATCATTCACTCTTCTTTAATTTCCTCTGCCTCTCTTTTTTGTCTCTTTTTAAATTGTGTCTTGTGCATTGCAATTCAACTTGAATGCACTTTGTGATGCATAAAATATTTAGTGTAATGGTTTATTGTCAACAAGTTCTATTTCTGAAACAAAAATATAATATTATAGCCTTGGTTCTTAAATTCAATTCCATCATTTTTTTAATTTTAAATTAATATACATATATTTTCATATAGGTACTTGATGAATGTCTTCTATTACATTGTGATCATGCGAAGTACTTCATCCTACATATTATAGTGATAATTTAGGCTAAAAATTCACGGAGCGGATTTCGCGCCCGTCGCGGTGGCTGGAGCGCGTCTTACGTAGAATGTATAATTGGGGATAATACAAATTAGCAAATTTGACGACTCGGTATGCGCCCACTGCGCGCACAGTTGTGCACAGTGCACAGTGCAGCGGTGGGCAAGAATCGTGCGGAACTTGCCTCAGCGGGCTCTGCGGTTGGTTGATGGTTGATCTCCACTATTTAACAAGTATAACACTAAATCAATGGACATAACCGCCCGATGTGCGATCTCCTGACGCCAAGTTTACCAGCGTTATAATAACCGCGGCGGCATGCGGCAGCAAGATCGCACAAAACTGGGATTTCGTGAGATGCGGATGCTGCGCCGGGCGCGGGTAAAAACCGGTCCGTAAGTTCTTAGCTTTGAAGCTCTATTTTATTAACTTTCACTAATATTATAAATGCAAGAAAGGGTTTATTAATTTGCTTTTCCTTCCTGAAGCGATGTATCAGCCAAATATTAACTTGATTATCGGTTTGTAATTATATTGTAATATGATTATATCATCGGATTGAATAGGTTAATGACTACAACCCCGTTAGATCATGAGACTTAAATTCATTAGCTAACCTAGGTGCAGTTGCACCTCTCACACTTCGGAGATATAGGTATAACGTATTTGTTTGTAACATCCTCAAGACTTAATAAATAGTATCTACTAGACAATACGGTTTATTACTGCATTATATCACTTTAGTTTCTGTGCATGTTCGGGATCCTTTTTGAAGAAAAGACTAGGTAGAAAATTTCGCGATGGCTCAAACTTTTGATTGAATGTGTCACTGCTTCAGTAGAACTTCAGTGCTTATCACTGTCATGTTCCTATTTGGAAGGTATAGAAACTTTGGTCACCGTACTTGTCCGGACCCACTTTAAAGAATAGACCATCTGCAGTTCTATCAAGCAGTTCGTAAAAGGAAAGCGATTGGCTAAACGTGTCACTACAATCTGACTACTCTATAGTAGAGTTCTGCAATGTCTCAAACTTTTACACATGTGCCACTGTGATTGTGATTGCACTACGTGATAGAGTTCCGCAACGTTTTGCCAGGATTTGACACCTTCGATTACCTATTCAGCGCTTGTCACTTTTATGTTGGTTTGGAGGTAAAATATCCAGTAAACCTATGCATGTGGCATAACGATTCCACCACACAGATAGCAACGTACCAAGAAGGTTCTACGTATGTATAGGCGATGGTTGTTTTTCTCCAGCAAGAGAGCCATCTGTTTGTTTGCTATTTTTTTTATGTATTAATATCGTTGACTGACTCCCATACCACAAGCTTCAAATTAGCCACAAGCAATTAAATTGCTTACTTTGAGGTTAGATCAATTCGTGTAATTTGTCCTGTGATACCTATTTAATGTTATTTTTTAGTTATTATTATGTTTATTTTTATTAGAAAAAGAAATACGTTTTATACAATTCCAGACTACGAAAGTTAAAATAACCAATGTATGATTTTTTACTACAGAACAAAGGTCTGCCGTAATAAATGAATGTTAGCATATAGGTAAATATACTTGTATGTACACTGCAAATGCCCTCAATGGTCGGCAATGAATACCAATTTATATACGCTAAATGTGCCAAGCAATTAAACTGCGGCTGTGGTTCCAATGCCGTGCTAGTCACGTTCCACAACAGCATTCACAGTTAGGGACATCTCTAATAAATGACTACGTTAAAAATTAAATAGCGTTGTAAATCAAAAAGCATAAATAAACTTTTGTGTCTGATTTTACTTGGCTATGATTTTTATAATTTAACAAGGTAGGTACATTGTACACTGTTTTCTACTTATATTTTGTGCACTCTCGCTTCTCGGGTCTGCTGGTAGACATTTCTTTGAGAGATAAGCATGCCCTTTGTACATTTTTATATGCTTATTGTTTTTTAAGGAATTGTATTTATATACTATACGAAAACTAATATATAAATAAATATATTGTGTTAAATTAAAATAATATACTGTGTATTATGTATAATATGATAGCTTTGAAAGGATCTCGTAAAAGTAATCAGACAATATGGACATTGGACATAATATAATTTAATGCTGCCGACTGGGCACCACTAGGCAACCCTTCTTTTTCTGTTTTAGAAAAGTAGCAAAGTATATAATTTTATATTTTTAACGGATAATATGTACATAATTATGACCAAAGAACTTTATTATGATCTTCATCGTTGATGATCAATTAAATTTTATTGTTTTTACTCTGTATGTATTTATTAAAACATAAAAATGTCGATTAAAATTTTAATCACGAGCCAAAAATATAAAATGATCATAATTAATTAAAAAAACTATTCCGCAAACGTTACAATGTATAAAATTAATGCCGCCGGTCGCGTTGGATTTTACGTGCAACTCTACTTCGTTAGTCGACAAAGAATCGCTATGATTTTTTTTTTCTTACAGACACTAGATGTCATTAGTTATTTCAAATTTCAGTATTAATAATAGTAATAAGCATGTCTTTTTTAAATTGAGTAACAGCACAGTAATATATATAATCGTGGCAACGTTACTTTTATTACTTGTAATGTATTATATTAATAGATATGTAGTAAGTTAGGTATTTTTGAAGGTCTTCATAAATTATGGCAAAATAGGCAACTACTTGAAATATTAGATAAGAAATCATAAAAATAAATTCAAATTTAAATGAAATAAATAATGTTTTTATTACATTTGTTTTATGTAGATAATTGCGTACGCTAATATGTACATATTATAATTCTCAAATATATAATAACTTTATTAACTACACTTTACAGGTAATTAAATTTTTTTTACTGTTTTATGAGAATTATGATAATTTCTGATATATAAGTTTACGTACACTTTTTCGAAATTATCAAAAATGAGTCGTGTTAGCGTCATTCGAAATGGTATGGTAAGGGATTTTTAAACCGCGGTATTCTCATATAGAGTTGTCAAGGGCGGGGACTCGTGATGAATTGGAAACATTCTGAACGCCGACCGGGAGAAGCGCAGGGGGAGTCTTTTTTGATGGGGCTTTGTTCAGCGAAGGGTGCGCGGGTGCAGAGGGGTTGATTAATGGTCCCTGTTGGAGGGAGCCATGTTCATTATACCAACGGAACGACGTGTTACTTGCCTACTAATATATTTTGCTTTCGGTGGCTTTATCCAACGCGGTATGTTATTAGTTCATTATTTTAGGCATTTTTATTTCTTCCGGAGATGAAAAATGACATATCTTGATTATACTGTCTGCATACAGAAATGGTAGACGATTTATGTTTTATTTTTGAGAGAATAATCAGAAGTGATACCGCCTTATATTTAAAATGGACGTTAATTTATTTTATGAGTCCATTTTAACATGTTATTGAGTCATTAAGGATTTCATCTGTTTTATAATAATTGCTGGGATATAAGATACTGTAGTCCATTTAAATATCCTCTTATAAGTTGTTTTTCTAGTGCGTCAATATAATAGGTATGAATTTGTTATAATTATTTGAGAGGAGGTGTTTGATCTCAAATCATCCTAAAGGTCTATGAGGCCTGAAAAGGTTAATAACTGTGATGACGCTTTTTTAACGTATTAAGCTTAACATATGCAGAGCCTTCAGACTTTAGGAACTGTATTGCTTGGAATTTTAAAAGCTTGATCTTTTTTGGGGATCGGAACCCCAAATACTGCAGTATAATGAGTACCTATATACACTTTAGTACAAACAAATTTACACCAATATTTAATTATTTTAGCTAATGGGCAATGATACATTTTCACTAGCTGATCTGCGCGGGGTCGCCCGCGAGCAAAGTAACGAGTAACGTATCGTCAATGTAATCTGTCGAACAAATCTTTGAGGGATGATTTTTTAAAAGCTTATATTTAGCCCCAAGTCTTTAACAATCTTCTTAACAAATTTCATCAATTCGGTTCAGCGATAGAGCCTTAAAAGTGTAATAGATAGAAAGACAAACAGACATATTTCCGAAATTATGTAAATGCACTTAAACTGTTTCATAAAACACTTTTTCGGCACCTTCAGGGTTATGCCTTCAGGATTGTGGTAAAAAAATAAAAATACATTAGACAGACTTTCACATTTCTATTATTTGTTACATTTTTAGTTATCTGTGTACAAGTGTTCGGTTGATGATAGGTTTGCCACCTACCTATCAAATTTCAAATTGTGAGAATAAGTAAAGCTACACGTGGACGTTGATGAAGATATTTGTATAATTATTAATTTATATAGAATAAGTTTTAATGGTCAGCGTATATCGTTTGTGGTTACTTATCTTTATATATATATATATATATATATATATATATATATATATATATATATATATATATATATATATATATATATATTATAATATATAATTACTATTATAATAATATAATATATATTATTATAATAGTAATGCGATGTTCACAATATAAAATCAGTATAAAAACTGAAGCATATGACATTAGACCTCATCACAAGATAGCAAAGCACCATTAACATCTTTATTTTCTATAGGCGAAGGTTGACTCTTTCCATCAAAATACCCATCTGCTTGTTTACTATCTTATGATATAAAAAAGACACGAAGAAAAATTAATTTGTGAAGTGATTGATGGTTAGTGACCCTTGCTACGCAATTAATGGGGCTCAGGTTCGATTCCCGACAAGCATTTGTGTGATGAGAATAAATGTTTGTATTTATGAATTAGGGATTTTATAAAGTACATTATATTATTTATTCATGTTTTTTATATCATTAGATATCAAATAAGCAGATGTTTCTCCCGATGAAAAAAAAACTATCGCCTATAGACACCAAAGATGGTACGTTATTATCGGTGTGGCTGGATGGTAATGCCACATGCACACGTCTACCTTCCACTTTATCCTCCAAACCAGAATACGACAATGATAAGGATTGACGCTATTGTGGTAGAAATAAGTAAGGCGGTAGAACCGTATATTTGGGCAAGACGTTGCGGAACTCTACCACCTAGTAGCCACGTTTTTTTTTATCGCAAGTGACACGTACCTACCTGTAGCCAGTCGGTCGCTTTTTACAAACTGTATAAGAGAATGTCAAATGGTCTATTCTTCAAAAGGGCCCGGACCAACACGTGGAAGTATTTCTATATATTATTATCGTTGACTGACACCTATATCATATGCAAAATATAAATTAATTCAAGTTTAGTATAATAATTAGTATAATTTATATGCTCATACCATAATAATTTATTATGGTACGAGCATGAGTTGAGAGATATATACCTAATTACACATAATGTAACTAAGGTAAAAATAATCATCCGATATTTAAAATTTACATTTTAATGCAGGCAGGCTTGAGTATTAAGATATGCAAGCCGGCCTACTGTTTCCTTAGAAATAACAAAACTTAACGCGACTTTACTTGCGTATTCTATTCGCATACCACGCTTAAAACAGAAACAATGACGCCATTAAAAATCCGCTCTCGGATATTTTCCCAGCGTATCCCGTAGCTCGCATAAATCGACAGCTTTCCGCCAAAGCTATTACCAAAGGAGCGTTTTCTATTCCGAGCCGTGCACCCGTTTTTCTTAGACTCCCATTATAAGGCGAGGAGGCACGCTTACCCTCGGGGGCCACCCACTAGACCCCCGAACCCCGAAAGTAGAGGTTAAGTCGACGTATAGGCCGTTATGAAAGTTTATAAGTAGAACGGATGATAATTATACAAGGTTTACGTTTAGGGCGTGCTGTTTAAGCGATATCACCTACTCGAAAGAGTTTTCGGTAAACGTTCCATGAATGTTGATCGTACTTGAGGTTTATTGTGAGAATTAGAAAAAAATACCTATCTTTTCCTAAATATACTTCTCACTTAAACTGCAAAAGCTGGGTCTTTTTTATCTACCAAAGTGAACAATTTGGATAGAAAATTCCTTATTGACCAACCACAATCTTCCGATTTGCACACGGACATACAATGATGAAAGCTCAGACCATTATTGGTGGTTCTTGGATGAAAATTTTTGGCTAATAAACTCTAATACATTAAAATGTTTTGATCATTTTTTTTTCAATTTTTTTTTATACCCGGAAAATCACCTGATACCTAATATTTTATCTAGACTAAAGTTCTTCTCAAATTTAAAAATTCAGAATGTTTTATTTTACAAGGATTTTTTTACGTTAAAATAACGTTTAAATACGTTATTTAAAAATAATGTAAGTTGTACCTTAGTAATATTCACTTAAAGGTTAGGTATGGTAAAAAAATACTCAGCCATAAAAATATGGCTTTTTGATATCTTTTTTTAAACTTTAACTTTTGTAATGTTGTAATCACCAAATTTTTTTTTTATCGCAAATGAATGACTTAAATCTTTGCATTTAGATATTGCAACATCCAAGATGTCACTAATGTATTGAGATTCTCAAAATTTTCAAAAATCAATCTACCACTTTACTTCATTTGTTACTTGATTGGTTAAATTTAACTAGTAGGTACAATGATAAGCACCTACTTACTTACTGGCGTTAAGATGCAGGAATAAAGATTACAATTGAGTATTACAATCTCTAAATATTTTTTAAGATGTGTCGTAACTCAACTTAGGGAATAGTCCAAATTTTATTAAAATCGTTCAGTAATTTTTGAGAAATGCGTATAGAAAGTTGACAAATATTTGAAGTGGGTTTAATTTCCTAAATTTTTTTTATTTTTTTTTCAAATCTAGATTTCACCTGTGTGTTATATGGTGTTATCATCCAATACCACAATCTTATAAATATGCAAACTCTATTTACATGTAAATACTTTGTAAAAGTAATTTGCGCGCGGCGTCGCTCGCGCCCTCGAGATTGCGAAAAGGCGCATTTAGCGTCTTCAGGTGATGCATGATAACTGTTATAGCCGAATATAATTTTCTCAGGCCCGCAGCGTTCCCTTAATCCCCGCAAAAAGCCTTCGGAATTATTTCTACAGATATTTACGATTTCGTGAATAAATAAAATTATGAGCGTTTGTACACGGGTATCTAACTAAGTCGACTGAGACTTGTTTATTATTATGTCTGTATTAAGTTATTTATCTTTTTAATGGCCGGCAAGAGTTATATGGGTCGGGCGATTTATGTCGTGGAGGATAAGGATTGGAGGATAAAAAGGAAGAATGTCGGGGCTCGCCTGTGATGCCATGCTGGGATCGAATTTAAATTTAAATGTAATGTTTATATTGATTTCTTTTTTATTATAAAAACAGAATTTTACCTGAATTATTCAGATGTAAATACAAAAACACATTAAAATATTTATGGTGCAAAACAAAGGAACCGACACTGCGTAAAAATATTTTAAACAAAAGCTTTGACGATAATTCGGTGACATCTAGCTGAGAATAATTACTGTAAGTACTGGGTATATCTATAGTACCTAACTAGGGATCACCCTCTGTACTACCATATAACATGTCAAACTTAATATTTCCTATAATATTGTCTAGCGTATCTTGCGTATATAAAAATTAAGAAATAAGAGGTAGGTATAAAAAAATATTATTTTTCTATTATATATATGAAATATATTTATTGTTTAATAGAAAATATGTATACCTATTTAAATATAGTTTTGAAACCTTAAAGTGTAATTTTTATATTGTTCATAATCATCGTTACTAGTAAGTTGTATTTATTACTTCCTCAAGAAGCTAACATCTTATCCTCTAGAATCTATTTATTTAAATTTTGGTAGGTACACGATTATGGCCATCCTGCAGGCAACCCTCTCTGTTAACTTGTTGCTAGAAATATCATTCTTGTGCTAAAATTCTGTTAAGTTAAACTTTTATAATGCTTTCTTTACATAAAACGTTCTGGTTGAAATTGAAACTCATATTTTTAATTAAAATTATTGAAAATCCGATCATTTTAGCGAGTAAAAAATGAACGTCAAATAATGAAAGTAATTAAATTTAAACAATTTAAAGTGCATTTAAAAAACTATTTAAAAATATGAACTCATGAAATATTTTATACTACTAGTTTTAATTACACCATCACTATAAAATTTATGTTTTATACTTACGCAAATTATGACTATGTGCTTGCAATTTAAATCTACCTAGATTTAAATTAGCAAGTACATACCTACCTGTTTAGACAACAATTTAAATTTTATGCGTAACTGTTTGAGAATACATATAAAGGTTTTAAAATAAAATTACTAGTGATGTTCACATAATAACAGTTCCTGTCAAGATGAAAAAATATTGCACAGATGAAGCATTGCACAATCTTTTGTTCCAAAGAATAATAAACAAGAAAAGGGTGACAATGACCACGGCTCTCAAACCCTTTTATTGCTTTCTCAAGTAAAACAACCGCACAATTGAAAGCAACCTTTGTTAGAAAGATCTGTTATTTTGATGCAATGATATTTTACAATTTCTAAGAAAATCTTCTAAAAACTTCAACAATGGAACAAGTCTTATTATGCTTGCTTCCTTTTAACCAGGCACTTCTTTTCAATAAAAAGTAAGCCTGGTACATGAAATATTAAAAATAAACGTCATTGAACTTTTGATACGTGTCCCAAATTTAGTTCTTGCAACCATTACTACTTTGACATCTCTTGTACGGTGTACCTATTTCATTTTAAATCAAATCTATTTTTCACTTTAAAAATTACTTTTGTTTATTTTATACCGGGAAATTACACATAACTAAAATAATCGCCCTTTAGAATAAAAATTTAGTGGTGATATAATAAGTAGTGAATATTTATTTATATTATACCATTTTTAAAAGATAAAAACTTCGACGACAGCAAAATTGGCCATATGAATTGAAAACATGTTCAAATATGTTTAAAAATACTTAAATTCATTTATCTGTGCTTATTCATGGCTGAAACGAGGTAATAACCTAAAGCGCTATAAGTTGTTAGCTTGGCCACTCCTTACCAACTAAACCTAGACCAAAGCACTCAAAGTCCTCGTGAAACTAGATGAACAAAGTTGATGAAAAACTTTGAAAAAATAAATAATAAATAATACAAAATTAACCCATTAATTTTAAATTAAAATATAAGTGACGTTTAGTTCAGAAATCCCAAACTTCGACCAAAGTAAAATATTTACTTTGGTCGAAGCACTCAAACAGATTCAGGAGAATTTTATTTTACTACAAAAAATTTACATATCCGAAAAAAGAATATTTAGTGAATTGTGGTGGAATATGCAATTACATGATTTCACGTTTCTAATAAACTTATGTTAAGGCAGAAAATTTATATTAAGCACAAAATAAATCTTAAGTAACTCCCGCGTTGTTATACAGGCCCTAGATTAAATCAGGCTAAATTAAACAAAAGGAAGTAGGTAAACTCTCAACGTAAAAAATCGTCAATCGTTTGTCATTGCTCCCCAAATGAGAAAGTCGTAAAGTTAAGTGCAACGACCTCATTGCAGACCCTACTCAAGGTCGTGCTAGTAAAATGTTTATGGTCTATAAAAGCTCGTCTGAACGGTGTCTGTATGTCAAGGACTCTTAAGTTATTTTTATTGGTCTTTCAAACAATTTTTTTATTGTCATAACATCTCATTCATTCATAGTAAATAAAATAATTTATTAATAAACAATTTATTATTTTACTATTAGAACATATACTGAAAACAAATAATTGAAATAAACGCATAACGAAAAAGTAAATAAGATGTTAGGTAATTTCGATACCTACAATAGATTAGGAATATAGCCAAACAAATAATGCAGAAAAATGGAGCCAAACAATTAATTTTACTAAATCATATTACATAACTTTTCATATTATACCTACCATGGACCACATGAAAAGGGTAACTATCATATGTAATTAATTAATTTATCTTTACCCGTTTTTCAAATATTATTTTTAATATAATCAGTAAATGAAATAAATTCAATATTAACTCTAAAACCGTACAGTAGTAGCTATAGGTACAGTTTACGGTGTAACCTATTTTAAGATATATACAACAATTTTTTATTTTATTAAAATAAATATTTAATTCCCATTTTGTAAATACAACATCCTTATTAGGCAAAAGAAAAGAGTTTTAAATTTTTATCAAATAACTTTTCTCTTAATATCTTAGCTAACATGTCAGTTAAAATTTAAGTATATACATAACTGAAGGGTCTTAATAGTTCAATAAAATCCCAGCAGTTCTCAAAGAAAAGTAATATTGGATACGCAAGTGGCTAATGACAATTTGATGCCGACGGAGTGGCGCGCTCGTAAAAAATCACTAGAAATGATCCCATTTTGATTAAAAAATCACGTGAACTCACCCTAAACGCGTACAGAAGGAAACTGTCGAATGATTTAAAAGTTTTAATAACGAAATCCTAGTGAAATGACATTATACTTTCAAATTAGGAGTGAAAATTTAATTTAAAAGAGAGACAAGTCGTTGCTCGAGGGGCGAATGAGATCTTCCATCGTAAAAATGTACAAGCTCTTCTTTCACAGAGTTTCTTTTCAGTGTGCAAAATTTATGCCAGTTAAATCTCTCTAAGGAAAATTAGAAAGGCCCTGTATTTATTAAAGGAGATGGTTTGCACTCGTTAGAGGAATTTTAATCGTCAAAGTTTTCCTTATGAATGCGGCATTTGGTCTTACTCTCAGTTATCTTTTATTAGATTTTAGGGCTTTTAATTAGTGTCTTTTAATGTACGGAAATGAAATTTTAAGCGAAAAATGACATCATTTTGATGTTATTAAACCCATTGACATTGTGAAAACTTGATTTTGTCAAATGTAAATCAAGTAGGTATGCTTAAATTCAAAAGAAATATATTTTGTTACAAACATTATTAAAAACTAGCTACATCCATTATTTCCCTGAATGATAATCATTTTTGGCAAATTCCACGAGAAACTGTATTTTGGCATGAAAATAATCTATGCTAGTAAACTAGGTACCTACCAAATTTCATCCACATCAGTTTGCCATTTTTATGTATTTAAATAACAAACACCCTAACGTATGAACATTGACATTTATGGGATTATATTAATAGTAGATTTTGCCCGCAGCTTCGCTCGCGTTAAATTCATTTCAAGGACGTGGGGGGTTAGAAAGAGACAAAAAGTAGCCTATGTCACTCTCCATCCCTTCAACTATCTCCACTTAAAAAATCACGTCAATTCATCGCTCTGTTTTGCCGTGAAAGACGGACAAACAAACACGATTTGGTAGTTATAATATTAGTATGGATAAACATAAAAAGATTCACGTTTACACAATATTATAGCCCTTCTTAATAATATTATTTTTAATTCGCTCAATAAAAGTAGCTATTTACAATTTTTTGGTCTGTAGGTAAACCTAAAAATCATAAAACTATTAATACAACATACATTTTCACGCCAGATCCCCGGCCTCCTTTGTAGGATAGGCCAACTGCCGTTCTGCCAGGCAGGTCGTAAAAGGCGATCGATTGGCTATCGAGTCACTACCATCGTGGCTACTAGGTGGTAGAGTTCTGCATTTTCTCGCCCGGGTCTGGTACCACTGCTTTACCTATTCCTGCCGCAATAACGTCAGTGCTTGTCGCTGTCGTGTTCCGGTTTGGAGGGTAAGGTAGCCGGTAAACTTATGCATGTGGCATTAGACCTCGCCACAAGATAGCAACGCACCATTAACATCTTTGGTGTCTATAGGCGATGGTTGACTCTTTCCATCAGGAGACCCATCTGCTTGTTTGCTATCTTATATCCATTATAGGGTAGATAAAACAGTTAGTATTTAAAACAATTGGTAACCGTGAAAAATATCAACAACACTTTTGTCAGGTCTGGGACATCATGATCTGCATCGTATAGAACAACCAAAAAAAAATAATTAGTCATAAGTCAAATATTGACTCAAAATCAGCACTACAAAAGGCACCTCCTATGACTAGAATATGATAAGACGATAGAATGCGGACAATGGTTCATAACAACAAAAATGTTAGTTATTGCAATGCTTAGATCATAATTACGTAATTGAAATGCATAAAAATTGCATTCCAACTAACTTCCAATCTCCTGTATCTCTGGAATCATGGATCAAATCTTCACCACATTTATGTCGAACAAAATGGGAAGTGCCAAAAGTATGTAAAAGACTGAGTAAGAGGGTCCCAAATAAGAAAAAAAAACTTTCTGAGTCGGCTAATAAAGTACCTACTGAGTTTCCGAATCAGCTAATAAATGTATTTTCATGCTGCTTTTGTCGTTAGTTACGGAAATTTCCTAAAGAAATAGAGTATAATTGTTATAGTTTAAAGCTTTATCTTATTAGTACTTTCATGGGCGTACCCAGGTTCTGGGCCAGGGGGGGCAACGGTAACATTTTAAGACTATATTTTTATCTACAACAATATGTAGTTAATAGAGAGGTAAACAAATTCCGGGGGGGGGGGGACTGCCCCTCCCTGCCCCCCTGTGTGAAATTACATCTTGGTCTATGTTCAATATTAACTCTATCTACGTATATTTTATGATACAAATTATTTGCTAATATGGCATAGTCTACTTACAAAAACATATGGTACTGTAATATCAATGTTACACTAATATTTTAAGCTTATATCTGTTTTTAGCATATCCTGTGCTAGGGAAAACTTTAAAAAAGTAACAAAGAAAAATTTTAAAACCAATGGGTTTTACTCCATAAATAGTTAACAATATTCGTTTTAATTATCAAATTTGTGAACAACAAACAATGAATGCAAACTAAGGGTTGTGTAGTCGAAGGTGATATTGCATTATAATTTGACATTAAATGTGCGCTCGCACACAATCCGGCGTGCGTTTCAAAGCATTTTCATGTATCGCTAATTAAAATACGCTGTCGCCACCGTAAACGAGCCCGCGGTCGCTTTTATACACTGTAAAGTAATTATTTTCCACCTTATGAAATTTAAATTTGTTCTAATGTTCATTTTATAAGGTATATTTATACAAACGACTAATTGTTTTTATTTCTACATAATACGTAAATATGTGTACAATATATTATTTCAAATTATAATAAAGAAAAACATATTAATATGAGTATATATATATATATATATATATATATATATATATATATATATATATATATATATATATATATATATTCTCATATTGTGTACATTTAAATGTATATACAAAATGCATATATATTTAAATTAATTTAACATAGTGATTTCGGTATCTGGGGCTCCTTTGAAGAACAGATAAAAGGAATCGATTGGCTACAACTACGATTGCTACTACCTTGGTTAGTAGAGTTTCCCGACGTCTCGCCAGGGTTTGTTACCAACGATTTATAATTTCCTGCATCAATAACTCTCTTTCTCTGACGTATTCCAACTTTGATGGTAAAGTAGCCGGTAAACATATGCATTAAACATTACTACCCTTAAAAGGATAGCAATTATACACTATTATTGCTTTTTGGCATCTGCTTGTTTGCTATCTTTTGGGATATAAAAAGGTATAAACATTGTATGAATTCCATTATCTATAGTTTTTTTTAACTTTCTTCATCCCAAGTTGAGTGGAGCTCTCATTATGTATAACTACATAAATATTTAACAGTTTTTAATATTTACTTTTAATGGTATACCTACTTACGAATCTACAGTAGGTAGATACTTACCTAATTCAAATAAGGTAATAATATAAATTTTAATTATCAACATTTTTACTAATGCAAATTTGATTAGAAATAAAGTAATTTATTATTTAGATAAATATTAAACTTATATCACAAAAAAAAAAACATTTTATAAATACATTCCTAACTTGCCATAGAACTTTTATAAATACATAATAATTTATTGTTCTTTATATGCGCCTGACCAACAAAGAGTACTAAAAAGTGCCAACAAACTTTGTAAATTAAAAATATCAGGAGTTACGAGAAGTTTATTCATCGATAGGTATATTAAGATATATAAGTAACAATTTTGGTGCAAAAAACTATGTAGGTATATAGGTTTCTGAAAATAGGTACTCAATTTCTTTATGTTATAAACACCTCAGATAAAGCATAAGCTACAACTTTAGGATACAAGAAACCCAATACAATGTGAGATTTATTATACTTTAAACATCTACGAGTATCATATTATCATCATCAATTTATGCTTCCAAGCTTACATCAAATCACTAAACGTTATAGGTATCATATTCTATGTAATTTATAACCCCGGATATTTATAGACAGTGATAATATTCTATTAGGAAAATAGTAATCATTTCACACTTTTACGAAGTGTTAAGCGTCAATATAAAAAGTTTAACCACTTAACGGCTAGAGTTGACACCATTTTATAAGCCATTAGCCAACCGTTTGCCTATAAAATTGACGCAAGTAGAGTCATAAAGATTAGTAGAAGTGCAAGGATCGAGTTTATGGCAAAGGATAAGTTCTGTTTTGTTATAAAAAGATAATAAGTATTATGATTTAATCAGGAAACGTATTTCCATGAAATGTACTTTTTTCAATTATACATATATTTAATTTACTGAGAATTATCTTCCAAGGCAAAGGGTTTATAAAACATTCCCGTGGTTTCCAATACTTCCAGATGCCTTGACAGTTAATTGGATAAATACCAACTTTTGGTTTTGATTAATATCAAACGAGATATTTGGTTTAAGTAATATCCAGTAGACAATTAAAAAATAATGTACCACAGATGAAAATATGATGAAATGATTTTATAACTTTTACATTTTCATTAATTATAATCTCTAATACATATTTATGCATATTAGTTACAACTTTTCGACTGTCTAATTAGTCTAGGGATTAGTCTATTCCGCTCTAGTTCAGGTGGCCCAGGGTACAAATTCCGAATTGGAAAAAAATAATTATTAGGCTATTTTTCTATCTATGTATTTTAAGAACAGTCAGTAGTTTGCCATTCGTAGTTGCTTGCCACTGTTTTGTTCTGTTCTGTTTAGAGGGTGAGTTAGCATGTAAATTTACGCACTAATAACATATTTGATGTGGGATGTCAATTCCTAACAGTAGAGCCATGTGCTTGTTGGCTATCTTATGATATAAAAAGTAGTCCAATAGTTATACCTTCTTGACAAGGAGAGTAAGTAAACCTGCCGTTTTTGGAAATCACAAATGACAGGCGATAATCGTTGAGATTATTACAAAATGTGGTGACAGCAACATCAGTATAAAGTAAGAATTATTATAGGTTTCGTAAGGTTGCAGGTCGGTACTGCTATATCAATAACATATTTAGACATTAGTGATCATATCCTATGTTTTGGGTGAGGGCGAACTTTTGCCAACTAAGAGACTTCTTAGTCTTAGACTTTGAATCTGTTAAAAATATTGTAAACTACTCAGTTTCAATTATAAGACCTAAAATTGATTTTGTCTACTGACGTGCCATCTATTCAGAAATGTTGCGCAATTTCTCACTAGTCACGGTAATTTTAAAGCTAAATTTATCTCATTTAAATTTATAGTCCTTCTCCTTTTTGTGAATTGTTAAATTGTAAGTATGAAAAAACTGTACATCAAATTCTTTAGCAGTATAATCTCTGGTCAAACGAACGTAGTCAAGTGCTAGATCTTGTGGGAACGAGTAGAAACTTCCGTGCTTTCAAGGAATTTTTTATACTTACAATGGAAGTAGAATTGAGTAGATCATTTTGGTAGATCCTCAATTCCTAAATTACCGTAGTACAATAGCTATCAGGCTTAATCTGATTGTAAAAGTCTCATTTCGCAGCATTTTTATGCTTTACCACTTTGCTGTCTCCTGCTGACAAAGAAGAGAAAAAGGATGTATATTCTTAATTCTCCTATACACTCCTGATTAATTTCGTTGCGGTTGGAACCCGCAAGCCAACTAAACTTTTTCCTAGGGCACCCTGAGCTTGCAACTCAATGGTAATCAGGATAGGTTGCTGCTGTCTGGGTTACAGAAGTTACAGTGACGGGAACGAGAGGTGGGCCCATTGCCATTTGGCGTGTCATTTAATACAATATTAATAATTTCTGGCTTATTTATAGGGCAGTAGTTGCATCTCTACATACATTGGTGAGTGCGTGATAGTTGCAAAAATAGAATATTTGTCTTTCTGTCAGGCAATTTACATAAGGCAAACAATTAGCCAAACTTAGTATTATTATTATGACATTAATAATATTATTACTACACGTAGTAGAGTTTTGCAACGTTTCATCTGGGTTTAGTACCACTGAAATACCTTTTCCCGCCACTACAGCATCAATGACCGCCTAAATACGACAGCAACAAGACTGTCTTATTTACAGACAGAAGCTTAGAAATACAAAAAAAAACAAAATTCTTCAATGCACCACGCAGATAGCAACGCACCATTAGCATCTTTGGTCATAGGCAATGCCTATTTTTCCATCAAGGGTTGCTGTATTATAATAGTAAAATATAATGTATTTCATGAATAAAATAAAATTAAAATATAATTTCACATTATCAGATACCAGCTCGTGTAGGTAAATTCTCAACTAAGCTAATAGTGTGGACGTAGAAATACAACCACACGACCGTGCCATAACGAATGGGAATGACCCGATTAGGGCACCTTTTAACGAAGTAAATCCAACTTATCGGTAGGCCTGTCGTCGGTCTGACCCAAGGGTTAGTCTTATCATAGATACCACTCCATGCTGAACGGTAAATGGAAATACTTATTTTTAGTTAAGGTGCACCTTAATACTGAATATATCAACTTTCGCAATATCGTTTTAAATTATTGGTCACTATATGTTTTAATAATTATTATTTTTTAAGGTCTGGACGATAAAAGCTGCAATCAAAAAATTTTAGTAAGCAATGTTTTTACTTGTTATAATATTTTTTTTAAATAAGTGAACATTATTGCACGTATTGAGAAGCATTCGATTTGGCACAGTTAAGAATTGATATAAAGAAAAAATGCTGGGAACTAATGTTCATATATTACCAAATTGTGATCGAATTTCTACCACCAACTAGTGTTGTAATAAATTATGGTGATAAGTAATTCTAATTAAGGTTTAAGTTATTTTAGAAATTTTACAGTATTTTCATATTAATAAGCTCATAATCAAACTGGGTGGCTATTACCATGTACCGTTCTCCCCGTGTTGGTCCCGGGCTCCTTTAAAGAATAGGCCACCTGCTGTTTTGCCAGGCAGGTTGTAGATTGGCTATGCGAGTCACTACCATCGCGGGTACTAGGTGGGAGAGTTCTGCATTTTCTCGCCCAGATCTGGTACCAACGCTTTACCTATTCCTGCCGCAATATCGTCAGTGCGTGTCACTGTCGTGTTCCGTTTTGGAGGTAGGTAGCAAACTTATGCATGTGGCGTTAGACCTCGCTATAAGGTAGTAACGCACCATTAACATCTTTGATGTCTATAGGCGATGGTTGACACTTTCCATCAGGAGACTCATCTGCTTGTTTGCTATCTTATGATATAGAAAAAAATATTTAATTTCATATGAGTGAATTATACACATTATATTTTACACACATTATACACATTATAGTTTAATTGTAAATTATAAGCTTTTTAGAATATGATTAGCCTAATAAATTGCATTTTAAAGTAGGTATTACAAATAAACTCACTTGTCTGTATAAAATTTGTTAAAAATATTGTAAACTAGCTGACCCGGCAAAAGTTGCTCTGCCTTTTTAACTACTCTTAGTTTTTTCTATATGTTCTCACCTTGTAAACCTTCCCTGGACTTCAAATTATTGAAGCCCAGATCCAGAATTCAGAACCAAAATTAGCCAAATCGGTTCAGCCGGCTCTCGAGTTTCAGCGAGACGTAACAAGCGAAACCGGTTGGGTGTGAACAATAAAATATACGTGAACTGAAAGTACAAGTGAGTTTATTTGTAATACTTTAAGATAAGCCTAAGTTTGGACATAAATAGATTAGTCGGATAGGTACTAAATTTCATCGTGAAACGTCTAAGCGTGAAGAAGTACCTAACAACCACACACAAAATCATGCACACAAAGACATACACATACACACAAACTTTAGTATTAATGATATTAGTGGAATATATTTGTATAAGGTTATCGCGTTCAATTTATTTTTTATGAGTATTTTCTTTTGCTTTCATATCTTTATAGTCATTACTCATGATTCATGCCACAATTAAGCGCATTGAACTGCAACACCCACGTCTAAAGGTAAGCTCCTTATCGAGAAAAATTGTTTTTAAATTCAAAATGAGTATTGTATTTCTCATGTAATTAGATTATTTTTTATTTTTGTCTAATAATACCTACACGTTTAATCAACGTAATTATGTGGTAATAATCTCTCTGTGCGGTTGTATGACTCCCGGTTTATAAGCTAACTACTCAATACCTCGAGACGTAGCGTGGAGTCACATAGATCTCCAAGGTAATCAGAGATCCCAACAATAAAAAAAATCAGATAAATAAAATTGGTTCACTGAAATGTTTGTACGTACATACGTAACTTCGGATTAAATGCACTAAATTAGATTGTAATTTTTTTGTTGTGTTTGTTATTGACAAAGGTAAATCTTAAATACGGAATTGATTGAGTAAGTAAAATAGAAGATATTGAGAAAGCGTCTGTAATATAATATTACCTACAATAAGGAATGATCGAATTATTTAATTGTAATTCTATTGATTTAATATGATCGTACTAATAACGGTACATTTTGTCTTATTTTTTTATTAAGTACACTACCCGTGCGAGGCCGGGGCGGGCAGCTAATGAGTATTAAATAAAATGCACTCAAATTGTGTCATATTGTTTTTCTGATTATTGCTTACTTTTTGTGCATATTAGAAGTTTATTTATATTATTTAATACAAAATCACATAAATTAATTGTCTACATTTTAAATCTTTATTTTAAAAGCAAAAAACATTATTCTTATTTGTCGGATGCTAAAAGAAATATTAATTATTTTTAATAAAATATTGTTCTTTGTAAAACTGAGGAATATTTTATTTTACAACATACTTAAATTTAATTGCGAAACTTAAATAAGCAAACAAGTAGAAATTTTGTACATTTTACAATTACCTAATGTTATTTTTTATCTATATTATAACAAAAATATTTTATTCACATAGTAAATCAAAAAGTCAATTCTTTATTGAAACCTATATAAAGGAGTCCGATTTTTCATAACATTCTGGCGGCATTTTAAAAGAACTGGAATTATTGTCTAGCAAGAACTAAAACTATTTCTACTATTTTAGTATTATAGGTATTTTATTAACTGTGGCAATTGTTTAAACGAATGAAATGTATTTGAAATCAAGAATTATAAATTCGTTATTACATCCGATGTATTCAGTTGGTTCGTTATGTGGTTTCCCAGCGTAGAAGCCTTCGTGGCTACGTAGTTCATTAAATTACTACAAGATGGCACTACTAGTTTTATATTACACGTTGAAACAAGTGTTGATGTTATTTTCGATTACAAATTGTTTGTGCATTATAGTTACCTACGCTATAATTGTATAGGTATTATACTTAAAATATTATAGCTTGACTTCAAAATAAACTTAAAATACTTTAATATTGTAAAGTTGTTTGTTTGTAAAGAAAATGTGCACCAACAAAATTAAGTTATGACCAAATCCCAAGCCCTAACTGAAGTTATAATTAATTATTCAATAAAAATATTATTCGTATATATTATACCATTTTCTTGCATTACCACCCAATTTTGGAAAAAAATTCAATATATTAAGTCTCTTATATTCTGTGCTCTATTAAAAGTAACGTAAAATCCACAATAATATTATAAAAGCAAAAATGTTTCTGTTTGATTGTTATGTTTTCACACTGAACCGATATTGATGAAAATTGGCAAGGAGATAGTTAGACCAGGAGTCAAAAATGAGCTACAATTTTTTTTTCTAAAATCAATCCCTGAGGGGCTGAAATTTGCATTAAAGATTATGTTGATGTAATTTAATTTACTCCTTTCGCGGGTGAAGCTCGCGGGTCAGCTAATTGATAATGAAATTCAAAATAAACAAACATACATAGGTACCTACTAGAACTTTATACTAACTACAACTTTATATTTCAAAGACGATTTTAAGGTATTTACTTAATTCGCAAAATTTTCGCGAGGTCTTACGTATATGTAACTGCTATGAAGCAATTAAAACAATGAAATAAAAGACAGTGTAAGAAATGGGGAAAAATTATCCAAGGTATGAAAATTAAAGGAGATCGTAGTGGCTTAATAGTCCACTCATATCTACCACACTTTAATCCACGTCAGTTTAGTAGCAAAGGCAGTAATACGCAATTTATTTATTTTCTCAACGCACGTTTCATATCTTAACCGAAGCATCAATATCAGCAGGAAAGTCGAATAACACTGATGATAGCATTATAAGGCGTACACCTTTAGATTTTTCAAATTTTTTGTTACTGCAGTGATAAAACTAATCAATAATTTTGTTGTCATATTGTTTTACACAAATACTGTAATGTGACTAAATTATCTATATATATATATATATATATATAAAAATCAATTGCTGTTCGTTAGTCTCGTTAAAGCCCGAGAACGGCGGAACCGATTTGGCTAATTTTGGTTTTGAATTAATTGTTGAAGTCAAGAGAAAGTTTAAAAGGCGAGAAAATAAAGAAAAAATAAGAGTAGTTAAAAAGGTAGAACAGGGTTTGCCGGGTCAGCTGTCTATATATATAAAAATCAATTGCTGTTCGTTAGTCTCGCTAAAACTCGAGAACGGCTGGACCGATTTGGCTAATTTTGGTTTCAAAATATCCATGGAGATTCAGGTTAAGTTGAAAAGATGGAAAAATGTAGAAAAAAGAAACGGAAAAGTATACAAAAAGTTGGCAGAATGACGTTTGCCGGGTCAGCTAGTTCTAAATAAAATTAACGCTTTCTAATAATTACACATGTAGGTATATCTCCCCTAATCTTACATGTACCAAGTTGAATGTAAAAAAAGTAAACGCTTATAATGTCACCGCCAATAAAATGTACCCCCCTTCAAAGTGATATAAATAAACAATAAACTCCATTTCTTCCACTTAACACCGACAGAACGCCCCTATAAAGTCGCCATTTCACATCATTGCTAAATTGGTAGATCATAAATCGTACTGTTTAATTTAATCAGCGCCCGCTTAATTCATCTGTCTGTCTGTACTTCACTAATAAAAATCATTTTTGCCCTTGTATTTTTTGTTTTGATGTTACGATATGGATAATTTTAGCACGCGCCGTGATAATTTGGTTTGTAATGATTTTATAGTAACATGAAATGGTGTTTAACTATTATATTTTTCAAATACCTATAAATAAAGTTAAAAAAAAATTATAATATCCTGTACTCGTTTTAAAATTTTTGCAGAAATTTTATTATAATTTTAGTAACATTACAAATTCTTTTTTCCGTTATAACAAGAATAGGCCAACTGCAGTTCTGCCAGCCAAACCATCGTGGCTAGTAGTGGTAGAGTTCTGCATTGCCTCGCCCGGGGCTAATACCACCGCCTTACCTATTCCTGCCGTAATAGCGTCAGTGCTAGACACTGTCGTGTTTAGTTGTGTCGTGGTAAGGTAAACTTATACATCTGGCATTAGACCTCGCCACAAGAGCGCAACATTAAAATCTTTGGTGTCTATAGGCGAGCGTTGACTTTTTTTATCAGGAGACCTATCTGCTTATTTGCTGTTTTTTATATAATAATATAGCAAACAAGCTGATGGGTCTCCTGATGGAAAGAGTCAACCATCGCCTATAGACACCAAATGTGTTAATGGTGCGTTGCTATATTTACTAGTTGCTAGTTTACCGGCTACCTTACCGTCCAAACCGGAAAACGAGAGTGACAAGCACTGACGCTATTGTGGCAGGATAGGTAAGACGGTGGTACCAGACCCAGGCGAGACAATGCAGAACCCACCTAGTAGTCACGATGGAAGTGACTCGCATAGCCAATCGGTCGCGTTTTACAACCTGCCTGGCAGAATTGCTGTCCCATAATATAAAAAAAATATGAAATTTGGCACAGTTAAGGGTTACGTTGCAAAGGATTGCAGAAACCTAATATTTTTAAATTATATGCATTTCATTAATAAAATAAATCACGCACGCTATATTATGTTGGCATACATAATAATATAGACACCCCCCTATTGGTGGACTCTTTTGAAAAATAAACTAACTTCTTCTGCCAGGTTCTGCCAGGCAAGTTATAAAAGGCGGATGATTGGCTATAGGTGTCACTACCATCGAGATAACTAGGTGATAGAGTTCCGCAACGCCTCGCCCGGGTATTTTTACCGCCTTACCTATTCCTGCTGCAACAGTGTGAATGCTTGTTATTGTCGTGTTTCTGTTTGGAGAAAGTAGCCGGTTGACTTATACGTGTGGCATTGATATCCCAATGTTATGAATAGCAACATACCATTAACATCTTTGGTTTATCTAGGCGACGGGTTCTCTTTCCATCAGGAAATCTATCTCCTTCTTTGCTATTAAATTATTTGAAAACACCTTGTGTAATCAAAGCCGTTGAACTATTACCTACTAAGGTTACATACTATCCACTATAATTCATCTGAGATGAAAACGCACATGCAGGTGCTGTATCTACTATTTTCTTTACGGCTAATGTATATTGTCAAACTTAAAACAGAAGTTATTGTTTAGTCTGAATTTTGACCACAGGCCATTTCACAACATCCTGATTTTCCAATTGCAAAAGGCTAAAAGTGAAATTAAACTGAAAATATGAAAATTTACATGCATTGCCTTATCATACTTAGTAAAATGCACAATATCAAGTGTTGCCATATAATATACTTATGCTATCATGGTGCGGCCACAATCTTAGGGCCGCTTTTATACGGTGTTTTGTGTACAATAAAGTGTTAAATAAATAAATAAAAAACTTTCAGATTAATAGGTATACCGATTGATTTACCTATTAATCCTAACCTAACTAACTCCTAACCTAACTAGCTTTTCTCCTTAATAAACTGCGTCAATTATTGTAAATTGGATCAAAATCGGTCGATCTATTTGGGATTTATCAATGGCGAAAATTTTGAAAAAAAAACTTTTTTGACTACTTATTACATGTAGCTAAGACAAACATTTTAGATCTCAAAAACTGCATTGAATGCTATTCAAAAAATCAAAATTTGTGATTGTCTTTAAAATATACCTACTTACAGCTTTTTGAAAATCAGAATATTGTCACTTTTAACAAACTATAGATTTTTAAACTCTGAAGCAATATATGCTTAAGTTTAGTTTTTGCTCGTTTGAGTTTAAAATACGTGGATTTAGCCGAAATTTCGAGGAATGACTTGTATGGTCAACCAGTAAACAGATTTTTTATTACAATGTGCCTCTGCTAAATTTTTATTTTTATTTGTAACGTTTTTTAGTAAAATATGTTAATTTTTTGATTAATTTGTCCAACTTTTTCTTATGTTTAGGTGTTTGGTATTAGGTCAAATATATCGCAATATTCAGCCATATACCTAAAATACCAAAAATCACCGAATAGGCCGAATACCGTATAGTAACTAAATAGTATTCGTGGCATCTCTACTTATAGCTATGGTTTAAAGATTAATCTAGCCAATAAGGTAGGACATTACATCCACAAAGCCACATGGACGGCAAATGTTTACGACGACGTTACATGTTTTTTTTTTATATCATAAGATAGCATGTTTCCTGATGTCCTGATGGAAAGAGCCAACCATCGCCTATAGACACCAAAGATGTTAATGGTGCGTTGCTATGTTGTACCGAGGTCTAATACCACATGCATAAGTTTACCGTCTACCTTACGCTCCAAATCGGATCACGACAGTGACTAGCACTGACGCTATTGCGGAAGGAATTGGTAAGGCGGTGGTACCAGACCCAGTCGAGCCGATGCAGAACTCTACCACCTAGTTTGTTTTGTTTATTAACTACTTTATCAATATTACTAGCAAAAAGCAGAGCTTTGTAAGGGCTCGCAAATATTATATATATTATTTATATATATAATATTTGCGAGGGTTATATTACCTAGTAACATTGTTAGGAAAGTATTTTTATGAGAATTACATATTTTAATGTATGGACTGTATTTGTATTTATCTAACCTAAAAAATCCAGCGTATTTTCACCCAAACATTATATTCGCATCAAAGGCGTCGTCAGGCTTTGGTCTAAGGGGCGCAGGAAAATAAAACCAAAATAAAAAAAAAACATGTTTCTAAGAATTTTCTTGATTTATTAAAAACACGATTTTTATAATTATCAATGTTATCTACACAGAACAAATATAAAGGTTACCTACATATTTTACAGTTTACACCACATTTTCTGGTCTACCTATAATATAGTACGGTCTACCTATAATACGTAGCGACTCAAGATCCATCTCACGTCACCACTTCGCTCTTAAAGTCTAATATTGATAGAAATTAATTTTTATTTATGGTACCTTCTTGTAAAAAAGTTTTCAAGAAAAAATGGGTATTAAAAATGGTTAATCTTATAAAGAAAAACGCATTTTTAACATTTCGCTAAGATCAATAGTTTTTTTTAAAAAAATCGGGAAGTTCCTGGTTTCACATCGATTTTCGAAATCAAAAAAATGTTTTATTTAATTAACCTTCAAAATTTTTAGAATTAATATTGGACTTACCGCAGGCACGAAGAATTGGCGACAGAAACTCAGCGAATAATTTTTTCAAATTTTTCTTTTAGAGAAACCCTCGAGGTTCGATTCCCGAGCAGACAAATCAAAAATGTGTTTTTTAAATTTTCTAATAAAAACAACGTTACCCGGTATCGGAAACGTGCCCGGTTGGTGATAGGCTGGTCACCTACCACGTTGTGGGACTTAATTATCTTCGGCTAATTGTGGATGCACACGTTGTACCTCTGCCTACCTCTTTGGGGATACTCTTTTTACCCTCGGGCTCACATTGGAAATTGATCTCAATAGAACATTAATCAATTAATACACTTGTACTATTTCACAATAATCATATTATGAAAAATCTGTAAACGGTTGACCTTACAGGCCAACCCTGAAACTTCTTTTAAGCTCAAAAGAGTAAAAACTATAAGCATAGATTCTTTCAGTTCTGAGAAATATTGAAATGTCTCAATTGATAAGTCACAAAAAACAGCAAGAAAACACTAACTTTACTTACTTGCTTAGTTACTAAATCAGTAACTTCCTTATCTACGTACGTTGCGGGAAGTTAAAAAGTTTAAGTATATTAGTAGATTAATATTGTATTAAAATGGAGTGAATGAAAATGAATTAAAACTGCCACGCCAAAACTCAAACTTAAAGGTGCGATATTTTTTCAGTAAAATGTACCACAAAAGGGCATAGAACGTCGCCCAGCGTAGCTTTGTAGCATTTTAATTCGTTATTTTTATAATAGATGGCGGTAATAGTAATAAAATTCTAATACAACATGTATCTTCTATTTTGTTATGTTTTTAAAGTGGTATTTTAATGGTAGATCATATCTAGACATGAATTTAAACTACCACGTCAAACCTCAAATCTAAAAGTAATATACTTTTTAAATAAAATGCATCACAAAAGTGCATATAAAGTCGTCTAGTGTAGGGATCGCTTCGCTCGCCCTAATTACGTGAAGCAATAACTGTGTACTCCTTTTTTACAACAATAACGCACACAGTGGAGTGTAAAATTTGGCATAATTAAAGATTGCATTGATTGCAGAGTGCAGAAACCATACATTCTTAAACAATATGCGTTACAAATATATTAAATTAATAAAAATAAACAATAAACACTTTATATTTATGTGATGTATTATATTTTACTTTACGCTTGAAGTCTACGAATAAACTTAGGAGAGATTTTATTGTTTAGTCCTAGAAGTAGAACTAGTGTTTTACATGCATATTAGTCCGAACAATTGTAGCCACGTCGTTCAAACACAAAGTTATATCGCGATAATATTCAACGAATCTTTGTTTGATAATATGTCCTCGGAGTATGAGAAGAGACGAGAGAGGCCTTACACTTTTTATATCAAAAAAAGGAAATAAGCAAATAGCTATCCTGATGGAAAGAAATAACAATATGCATAAATTTAAGGCTATCTTACACTCCAAACAGTAACACGATAGTAACAAGTATTGATGCTATCACGGCAGGAATAAAAGGAATCTCTGAGGTCATTATCTTAAGTACCTACCAATTTCATCTGTTTCTGTACGTTATTCCCAGGCGAAAATTCTGGTTGTCCTATTGATGTAACTTGGTGTTGACTAAAATAATTAATTATTAACTTTTTATTTATACAATGGTACTGCGTCCCATGATTTCACCATCACAATACAAATTTTATATATTTTCAGAATAAATAGCCTTTTTTTATCCAGGTTGAACGCAGCCAACTAGCTCAGCCTTTACCGTAGAAAGTAAAAAATACATACACACATACGTACACATACATACAATCACACAGACGTCAGTGCGTATTTTCCGCTTTTAAAATGTGAATTTTCCCTAAATGACTAATGCCTATATTATACAATGACTAACAAAGTCAAAAAGAAAATTCGCTCAATTGAAAATCACATTTACTGCACAAGTATCTACAACAATGATATGAATGACTTATACATATTTTTCCTGTTCCTGGTGTAGGTACCCATTGGAAACGCGTGTTGCCTTTAAGGGAGCCTTCCTTTTGTAATGTGCTTTATTTAATTTGAATTTCTAATTTTATAACGGATATTTATTTCAAAATCTTAAAAACTTATAGCGTTCGAACGATATTAACGTCCAATTAAATGTTAAATAATTCGACTTTCTGATAATATATACACAAACTGTCTCATTTTAATCTAATGGGTAACCTTTTTGGGTTAGATAGTGAGTTCAGATTCGATTCCTGAGTTAAGCAAATCTTTGTAGCAACTCAGATTTTTTGATTGTTCACACTTCACACTCGTGTGAGTTGGATTAAAAAGCTTCAAAATTATTCTTGCTTATGGATCAGGATTAAAATAGAATAGGATAGGATAGGATAGGATAGGATAGGATAGGATAGGATAGGACAGGACAGGACAGGACAGGACAGGACAGGATAGGATAGGACAGGACAGGACAGGACAGGACAGGACAGGACAGGACAGGACAGGATAGGATAGGATAGGATAGGATAGGATAGGATAGGAAAGGATAGGATAGATGGTGCACCTGATGGTAAGTGATTACCGCCGCCCATGGACATCCGCAGTACCGGGGGTATTGCAGCTGCGTTGCCGGCCTTTTAAAAATGAATAAGCTCGTTTCTTGAAGGTCCCTAAGTCGTATCCATTCGGAAACACCCCCGAGGGTAATTGATTCCACAAAAGAGTAGTGCGAGGCAAAAAGTGTCGACAAAAGCGCACGGTTGTGGATTTCCAGACATCGAGGTGGTGAGGATGGAACTTTAAATTTTGACGCGATGTCCGATGGTGGAATTTAGCGGCAGGAATTAGTCCGAACAACTCGTTGGAACACTCCCCATGATAAATACGGTAAAAGATGCAGAGCAAACCTACATCTCTGCGTAACGCCAAAGAGTCAAGCCGATTAGAAATAGCCTGGTCGTCGACGATTCGAACCGTTCGTAACCGCTCGCTCGAACTGATTGTAGTCCAGTGCCATCTCAAACCTATTAGGTATATGAAAGAAGCTTGGAAAATTTACTGGATAATGATAAGCGTTTGGTTATCTCAATCGTAATAAGAGATTAAGCATAAATATATGCACGGTATTACTTTTTAATACTATAAGATTGTAAAAAAGCAAATGGCTATCTTGATAGGAGACAGTCATCGCCTATATAACCAAAAATGTTGATTGTGCGTTACGTCCATGTAACGAGATATAATGACATGCATAAGTTTATCAACCACCTTATCCACCAAACTAGAACACGACAGTGACAAGCACTAATATACTATAGCGACAAAACTAAGTAAATCATTGGTTTAAAAGTCGAAACCCGGGCGAGACGTTGTGAGATCTCTTTTACTTGAAGTTACGATGTTTGTAAAACATTTGACCAAAAATTGCCTGTCAGAAAGGAATGGTCTATTGTTCAAAAGGGATCAACCCGGAATAATTAAAATTATATCTCACGGTATCTTTTTCTATACTTCCATTACAATAATAATAGCCCTATTACTGACATACTATCGAAATCGAAATCCAGGTTCTATATGTCAAGGTTGTATATGTATATATATATACACAAAGCGCATCTGTTCCTTGCAAAAGCGTTTATTTTCAAATGAGTAAATAAAGCCACTAAGACAACAATGGAACGTTACGAATGTCAGATAATGAGCGTGGGCAGTGAGGAGGAAGGAAATGTGTAGCGAGGAGAGGCTGTGATACTTCCGCGCCATTTCACACTTTGTTGATGCCCCACTGTGTCAGGAGCAGGCGGGGATGCTCAGATGAATCGCTTCATACAGCCTTCATAATTACATAGATGTTCGGTTATTTTTTAACCTGTTACTACTATATAAAACTGTATATTTACTATTTTTGTCAATCAATCACTAATCACTACACTATTATTAGTTTTGCCATTCTAAGACAAACAATGCCTATGTGTACCGCTATAATTCATGCACGACTGGATCGATCTTTATGAAAATTGATATACAATAAGAGCACGTAATAGCTCAAATTATAGGTTGCAAATTTTTTGTGTTTCTGTTTGTCTGTGTATCCCTTTATAACTCAAGACCGTCTGGACTGATCTTTGTGAAAATTATTATGCAATATTATTATATTTGTTCAATTACGTTAAATACCTAGTTAATAAAATTAGTATAATAAATTAGTTACACCTACTTATAAGTGTTGATATAACTTTATCATAATTCATAAGAAAATATTTGTTTATTCATTTTTGATCAAGTGGTTAGCTACCCACATTATAAACATATATGTGTGATGAGCGCAGACATTTGTATTTACGTTTGGATGTTTCGAATATTGTTCATTGCGGAAATACGTTAATTGAAAGGAAAATTTTTACGCTAAAATAGTTTTAAGCTGATAAACTTATGCTGGGTTGCTATAGTCAACAATTCGTTATTCGTAGCAGTAACCTTTAGCAATCAATTAAATAAACAACGAGACGTTCCAAAAATTGTTTGGACATAACATGGAACTATTACCTACTGCTTCATCCGAGGAACATATTGTAATTTGACATATTTTGTAGGAACAGTTTTAGCTTACTACGTCTCGTAGAAAATATTAATACACGTAACTAAAACGAGTCGTGTTACTGATATAGGAACCGGACACGAATTTTTTGTGTATAAGCTGAAGAATGGGTTCATTGAAAAATAGAATGTATTATTCCCGTAATCATTTTAAACTTTAGACAGAAGTATGTGAATGAAATTCGATAGTTTCGTTTTACAAAATTATAAGAAGGAAGCCAAATATAATTTACTACTTTTGTTTTCTTTATACCTAATAAAAGTATAAAATATAAGAGAATATCTTTATGATAGAAAAACATAACCGCAAGTAAATAGCATATCTCAAGATTAGAAGCCTCGACACAGAAGAACAAAGCGCTCAGCGAAGCAAATCCTACTTATTTATCACCAACAATATCAGAGGCAGTAAAAATGTCAACGTTCGCCCGATGCTCGCCGCCTATCGCCTCACTATCACTCGCCTCCGAGATCCCGCCGGGCGTTGCCGTTTCTACAGTCGGGGTCCATCTTTCATTGTTGTTTCTGTAACGAAGAAATATTGAATAACTATTATTTAAATAAATAACTGCATAAAATACATGAACTGATCTTTTTTTTCAAATCATAAGAAAACAGATCTTGATAGAAATAGACACCCTTTGCCTATAAACACCAAATATATCAATTTTGCAATGCTACCCTTGAGAGTGAAAATGCCACTTTCATTAGTTTACCGGCTACCTTACTATCCAAATTGAAACTCGACAGCGGTGAGCATTGTCGCTGTTGCGGCAGAAAAATTCCCAATATAAGCAAATATTAATTTGTTCAGTATGGAATTGTGTTTAATAAACTCGGGAACCCTGAAATATATGCTTACCGCACAAACGTATGTCCCTATCGGGAATCGATTGCGTAGTCAGTAGGTATTGCACGTTGACCTATACATAAATCTGGCTTATCTAAATGGTAAATTGCTAGGCGATGTATTAAACAGTAGAATTTATTTAAATAATTCCATAATTATGTGATTATTAAATATGAAAAATAATAATTACAATACTCAATGAAATGCATTTCGAATTTATGTGATTTAGCAGGCAATCAAGAATCTACCCTTGCAGCAAAATCAAAGAGTGCAACATTTCATTATTTTTCAAAAATACATGCAGTAATTTTATACACTCAAAAGATTTGGTATATAAAAGAATAAAATTACAAATAGTTTCATTGTTCACATAGCTCACTAAATAACTCATTTTCATTCTTTCATTTATTACCTAGCTTTCTCTTAATTAAAAACGTGTAATAACTATAATACAATAATTTGTGGATTATTATCAAACATGTAAATTTGCTTATTTTATCGGTGTAAAATTATCTTAACTAGGGAGAAAAGTCCCTCACCCTATGTAGGCATCCCATACTTGTCTAACAGTATTGAAAAGGTAAGGAACCATTGAAATAAAAACTGATTTTAAAAGCGCAGTCAAGTCAACCTAAATTGACTTTAACATACAAAGATCAAATTTGCATTATTTAAAATTTTAATTTCATTTAACACAATCACTAGCCAGTTTAATTTAATTTGAATTAACTAATTACTTTAAGGCGGATTCCAAATGAAATAAACTAATTATAAGCCCACTCTTACTAACCAATTACAGCAAGCGATTTATCAGGTTTGTGTGATCAAATAATTAAAAATATGCCGACCGGTAACCGAGTTTGTGGTTGTAAATTTTGTGTGTACGTATTCAATTTACGAAATGAAATGAAACGTGTCAGCTTCAATACGCACTACGCAATATGTTGAGTATTTACAACGCATTTGTGTTTTCATAATAGACACTACCAGTATAGAACCCGTTTAATGAACATTTTGGGAAATTATTGCATATTCGCTGTGTACCCGATTATTTTTGTCCCCACGAAATTCCCTTTAGAGGATCAATTTTGAAATATCTTTTTAGTAATTATTTATAATATACCATATAACACATATATCTATGAAGGTGCGTGTTATTAGACAAAAAACTCAATACTTTGCAAGATCTGAGAAACAAACTTGAAAAAAGTATCTTCACGCCCTGTCCGAAAAGGAAAGCAGAGTTGCAACTAGTGCAGCCACGATAAGCCGAAGATACTTAATCCCACAATGTAATATGTGGCAAGCCTATCGCCAACCGGGCCCTTATCCAATCCCATGTAATGTTTTTATTAGAAAAATGAAAACATACATTTTTGGATTGCACGAACCGGGAATCGAAACCGGGTGAGGTCCCGGTGTAGTCAGTAGCGATAGACAAGAAAGTTATAATAATTTGCTGTATACCTATCTATATTAATATTATAAATGCGAAAGTATGGATGTTTAGTTGGATGGATGGATGGATGTTTGTTACTCAATCACGCAAAAACTACTGAACGGATTTAAATTAAATTTGGATTAGGTGAACCCAATTAAGATTGGGTGATCCCGCGGGATTCGCTTAAAAATTTTATAAACAGTGGGCTGCACGCTGCAGCTAGTATTATACGTGCTGGTTCCGGGCTCCTTTGAAGAATAGACCAACTGCCATTCTGCCAGGCAGATCGTAAAAGGCGACCGATTGGCTATGCGAGTCACTACCATCGTGGCTACCAGGCGGAGTTCTGCATTGTCTCGCCCGGGTCAGGTACCTTAGACCTTACCTATTCCTGCCGCAATAGCGTCAGTGCTTGTCTCTGTCGTGTTCCGGTTTAGAGGGTAAGGTAGTTGGTAAACTTGTGCATGTGGCATTAGACCTCGCCACAAGATAGCAACGCACTATTAACATCTTTGGTGTCTATAGGCGATGGTTGATTCTTTCCATCAGGAGACCCATCTGCTTGTTTGCTATCTTATGATATAAAAAAGCACGTGTTGGCACATGCGTCAGTTTACCTACTTTAGCTTTCCTTTTATACTGATATATGATAGTGACAAGCACTGACAGTATTGCGGCCAGAATCAGAAACAAGCTCTCCTTTAAATTTTCGTTTATAATGCAATACCTTGCAATACCCCCACAAACTTTCTATATAAGTTTACAATATTAGTAATGAATGAATAGTATACTTCTTATATATATTATATATTAATACGTGAAGGAAAAACTTTGGACCCCTTTTTAAGACCGGCAGAGTATGAAATTAGGCACAATTGTGGTTTATATTGCGGAAGACTGCAGAAACATGAGAAACACCAGAAAACAGATTTTATTGGTTTATTGTTAATATCATTATACTTCAGGGTGTTTCAGAGAAAGTTTTTACCTAAACATTATCATAATTTTGATGATAAAAACTATTTTATTTTATGTCTCAATTCTGTCCTTATAAACATTGATTTTCGGTCGTTCTTTTTTCAAATAATAGCTCGCAGGAGATGCTGTGCGAGTCAGTTAGTATATACTTTACAAATTGTCCTGAAATTAAAATTAATATATAGAGGCCAGCTTCGATTGGAATATATTTAATATCGAGTGGACAGCGTGTCCGTCAGATTGGATCATAAATATGTGGCCAACATAACTTTTCACTTTGCTGCATGTTTACGAGGCTGGTACTAATTGACGTCACAGTGAGCGACGATGGTGATGTGTTGCACAGCAAGCCCGCTAGGAACATATTTATGGATGCTATATCTGATATTTTTCCCAAAGGCATGCAATATGTTATGTGAATATTAATTCATTGACCGCCTTTGGGTCTAGTAGCTTAATGGTAAGCCTATCTGACTCAGATCATGACATCTTAGGTTTGATTCCGTATCGATCAAACAAAGATGTTGAATTATTAAAAAATTTTCTAAAAATGAGGAGCATAAAAATAATACACTAAGCAAGAACTATTTTGCCCCGTATTGATGGTCTACCGTTCTGCCTAGCATTTCATAAGAAGTGAACAATTGCCTATAACGAGTTACGATCTTGGTTACTAGGTGGTAGATTTTTGTATTGTCTCGCCCGGGTCTGATATCACCGCTCACCTATAATACGCGACGCGTTTTGGAGGGTAAATCAGGCGATAAATTTTGCATGTGGCACTAAGATCTACTACAAAAATAGCAATGTCAACTACAATCAAGAGTGCTATCAGCTTGTTTGCTGTCTTATGATATTAAATTGTATTATTGTCACTTGCGCACTGAAGAACGCGTCACGTATTGCAAAATTTATATAAATAAAAAGGCAGGAGGTAGAGTGCCGCTAGTGGCACTCTAGGAATATTGTCTAGTTACGAGATTTGTTTTCATGCATAAAATGTCTTTACCAACAACGTTCATTATTCTGTTATCATCATACAAATAAAGTATGGCATCATACGCTGATCTTTTAGTTTCAAGTCAGCCATTTAAATCACCATACAAAACAACTCTTTTATTGTTGTCTAGCAGGTGGCTCTTCTGAAAAAATCATATAGGTATAGACACCAAAGATGGATACTGCGTTGCTGTCCATGTGGCAGGTTGGCAATGCCATATGCATAAGTTTACCTTCTAAATCGGAACACGGCTATGAGGAGGAGGAGAGAACACTATTGCGGTAGGAATAGGTAAAGCGATGGTACCGTATATCTGGGCGAGACGTTGCGGAACTATATCATTTAGTAATCATGATGGTAGTGACACTTCTCTGTGACTCCTTTCAAAGCAATTTCTTAGTTTGTCAGCGCAAGTTGCATTTACACACATAAATAGAGAGTTATACTACTTACTTACCGAATAAGATGACAAGGTTCAAAAATTACACTTCAAGTGTAAAAAACAATACAGCATGGTTCGATAAAATAATACAGCATGGTTTATTTATATTTTTTCACGATTTTATTAAATCGTTATCATGAATACTAATAGACACGTCATTGGAAAGGAAACGTGTCGCTGCATATATGAGCAAACGCTCCTAAACTGTCGAAAGTGTCAAGATAAATATATCTTACCACTTACACTAAGATAAATATATCTTGACACTTTCGACAGTGTAGGACCGTTTGCTCATATGTGCAGTGACAAATTTCCTTTCCAATGACTTGTCTATTAGTATTCATGAGATATGTATATATAACTAACCAATCGTGTGCATCTAAGCCTGCCTGGATAGATGATAGATGGTCTATTAATCAAAAGAGGCTCGGACTAACACAGGTTGCTGGTCAAAAAAATTCTAGTGATTTTCAGCGACTGGAGACTCAGACTGCCTCAGAGAAGCACCTAGTCAACCGAATCCTAATCTTTGCTATTAGATACTAAGAGTGACGATATAAATATATAACACCGACAGTAGCATGCTTATCTTAGTATACCATACCACGAAATTATCATGCTACCAGAAAGATCAGTGGTTTCACTACCTTTACAATAATTAATCAATGCCACCAGGAAGATAAAAGTACTAAATTTCACTACCTATGCACTTATTTTCTATTATAAATAATATCTTCCAACCTACTTCTTACATTTTACGTGCCTATTGGCTGCTCTGCTCTCCTCGGTTCACCTGTTGAGGCCTGGATGGTGACTGCCATTACCTCATTACTTTTTCTACCAATGAGAGTGGGTCGGTACGCATTGGCTCCAGGAGACCTGCTTTGTGTTATACTTTGTACAGTAGACTGACTAGGATTACAACAAGTACGGTACTGGTCAATAATTTTGTGTTTATATCATATTTAACAAACACACACATGGTAGAGTTGTGATTTAATAAGTATATAACTAATGCAAAAAACAACGGACAACTGTTATTTTTATAAGTCGTTTTTCACATTATCGACAACGTAATTATCATATGTTTTATGTACTGTCAAGAGATAAGGCGGCGACTGGCACTGAATGTAAATGAGGCGCAGAGGATATCTCGAGCATTATGGATTGTAGAGTCGTGTTGCTGAAGTATGGCTTTTTGATCAGACTCCTCTTAGCCTTGAGTGCTTTGAACCCACTTTATTAATCACGCTACTGGCTGACTGTCTCACGGTTTATCTTTATGGAGGATGTTCTGCAATTTTAAACATTTTGTTTATAAAAATAAAACCTATTAATGGCAAATAGTTATTTGATCATACCGATTCAAATTGAGTTGTTATCTTTTTGAATAAATAAAATGTAATTTGTCTTCTCATAGTAAAAAACTTACTTTTTGCGTTGTTAATTAATTGTTTTAATTATAAGTAACATTAATCTAATCTTAAAACCCTCGCCTATCTCCTCATATATTCTTGTCGCAGTTGCGTCAGTGTTTGTCACTATCGTGTTCCGGTTTGGGAGGAAGGTAGCCGATTAACTTTTGCATGTGGCGTTAAGACCCCGCTACAAGGATACTAATGCACCGTTAATATCTTAGGTTTCTATAGGTGATGGTTGTCTCTTTCCATAAGGAGAGACATCTGATTTTTTGCTATCTTATGATATAAAAAAAATATTAAAAGCTGACCAAATCGAATATCATCAATATAAGCTTTTACACAAACATCCACTTTTTCATGGAAGGATTAATTTGTTATTAAAATTAACTTAAAAATCATCAAATTCGATTTAGCGGGTTAGCCGAGAAAGCCCACAGATAGATAGAATAACTGACTAATATTACTATGCATATAACAGTAGATTCTAGTGATTCACATGAAAATTATGTGAGTATACGAGTCAAAAATAATATGGTGACGATAATATAAAGTGATGGAAGTTTGTCTGTCTGTATGCTTGTATATATGCGCACACGTGCTTCTTGTAATATATAATATTATGCTTTATTTTGTTTAAATCAAATATTTTTATGAGTGTTTTGGAGGTATCTGCACTGAAATCCCATTTATTTACTCAGCGGTTAGAGTGTTACCAAATTTTTAACGCTTAATTTTTCTTTATCATGTTTTTAAAGTTTTCACTAGCATAGGATTAGTGCTAAATCGTATATAGTTAATCCCTGTAGTGTTTATTTGGTTCAGAGAGAGGTTAATTCAATTTTGTACAAATATCACTTTGCTGAATTATTAAAAACTTTGAACATGATTATGTTCACAAATTTTTTAACTTCTTTATTATTTGCTTGTGTTGTGAGTGTTAGTCAACGATACTAATACTAATATAAATCCTGGAATGTATTTAATAAACACCCAAACCCGGAAATACAAATATTTATGCTCATGACATAAATGCTTGTTCCCGTCGGGGATCGAACGCGAATCCCGTCAATTGCGTAGTCAGGGTCGCTAACCACTCGACCAACGTAAACGATGATGTCAATATAATAATAAATAAATTAATTATTTAGTATGTCTCTGAATGAATGAATGAATGAAACTCTTTATTGTGCACAAACTTAAAATTTAAAAATACATGTTCAGTAAAATAAATTTCTATATAATAGTAGTACACAAAGGCGGTCTTATCGCAAAAGAGCGATCTCTTCCAGACAACCTTTTGTTGCTAAGGATAAAATTTTAAGGTACAGTAGGCTAGCCAAACAGATATAAATACTATTATATTACCTTATGTCTATTTACCTATTTTATATCTATACATATATATTATACATTCGGAAATCAAAAATGAATGTTCTCATTTTTGATTTCCGAATATATAATATATAATAATAATATAAAACACATTGACACACAGTAAATATACGCTAAGAAAGTGTACAAATAACAAAAATACACAACAGAAAAATCTTAAATAATATTATCCAATCTATTAAATTTAACTTCAAATAATATGTTTTAACTAAAGTTTTAAAAGCATTTAATGATTTCGCACGTCTAATGTTAGCAGGAAGCTTGTTCCATAGCTTAACGGCTTGAACAGTAAAAGAATGTTCATAAAGATATGAATTGTGTGCAGGCATACGCAAGGAAAGATTTTCACTTGAACGCAGTTTCATAACCTCACTGTCAAAAAATTCAAATCGTTCCTTTAAGTAATCAGGAGTAATTGGATCAAACAGCACGCAGTATAATAAAAAGAGAATATGGGCATCACGGCGAAGTTTAATAGGAAGCCACTTGAGTTGAGAACGAAACTTGGAAACATAATACACATATTCTGGAGACGCTCAAGTTTATTTAGCTGCTCTTTGGTGAGATTAACAAAGCATACGTCTGCATAATCCAGTATCGGAAGTAATAGAGTTTCAGCGAGTGTAATTTTGGTAGGTATGGGTAATAAATTCTTTAAACGTCTCAAGGAACTCCAGGATGCAAATATTTTTTTACTAAGTTCTTTAATGTGAGAAGTCCACGAAAAGGTGCTATCAAAAAATACACCCAAATTTTTACCAGAGTTAGTCTATGTGTGTGTATTTGTATATGTAAACATCTCATAACTTTTGAACGGCTTGACCGATCGAAACGCGGTTGATGACATTCGATTGGATTCCACTCAACTTAGACTTTCTGAAAATTGAATCGATTCGGCTTAGGAGACTTTGAGAAATATTGAAAACTCCTCAAAAAAAATTTTGGCGAAACAGTATTTTTTAATATAACTTCTAGATTAATGAACCGTATAGTACAAAATCTAATCAGCTCTATTCCTGAAAAAAGTATGTCTAATGCACAAATTGCATCAAAATCAGTTTATTTGTTGGGGTGTAATCGTTGACGAAAATTTTTGACAAAAGTGTTTTTTTTGACATAGGTAACTTCGAAATTTTTCAACCAATTATTTTTTGGTATTCTACGATATTATTGTATTAAAAAAACACGTCTAATACCGTTTGAAAAATCAAAATCGAATCTAATTCTCAAAAGTTACAACTTTTCAAATATTAGTTTTAGCAAACTTACTTAATATTTTGGAAATAACTTTACGGCTAATACACCGATTGACTTAAAAATCTCATCAACTTTTCTCCTTAAAAACAGCGTCAAACGCCTTTAATTGGATCAAAATCTGTCAATTTGGGATTTACAAATGACGAAAATTTTTGAAAAAATAATGTTTTTTTACATTGCTTCGAAATTTTACAACCTTGATATATATTTGGCTAAAAAGATATTTAGATCTCAACCATTGAGTTCAATGCCATTCGAAAAATCAAAATCGATCATCTTTCCAACATATACCTACAGCTTTTTCAAAAATCAATATACTTACTGCCACTTTTAATAAAATAGATGTTTGAACTGCAAAGAGTTGTTTATAATTTTTTTATAATTCTTTTAGGCTTGAAATACCTTAATTTAGCGGAAAGTTTCAGGGATGGCCTGCAGGGTCAACCACTTACTGATTTTTTTTACAAATTGCCTTACATTTTTAACACAGTTTACATAACTGTGCAAGGCAGGTACGTACTAGTTGATCTACGCCCATTATGAAATAATTTCTAATTCTTACGCGAAAAATATCTCTTCTTTTTCCGATACGTAGTTACATATAAACTATAAACGTATGTTACATGGGATTGCTATAACAAGTAATAATACGAGACAGTGATACCACATTCGCACGTGCAGAAATAATCATCTTGACTCGTGGAAAAAAGCTTATTATAACACATCAGCTGTATTCCTGCAACAATTATACGAACGAGCTTCTCCCATTAAAAATATTTAAACTTTTTATTCACACTCAGAAACATCGCCGATGTTTGAAAAGCAATTTATAAAAAATTGACTTACAGTAGACATGAAATGTCATCAATTTATATATTAATTATATAATTATCATTTTATTTTATCTTTTGTCACTTTTTTACTTAATATAGACACTTTAATACACACATTTTTCACAGACCTAACGCTTTAGCAGTTAGTTTTAAACTGTTGTTTAAATCTAACTTATAAAATTATCAATAACATTGAATTGTGCTCAAGATATTATTAGATAGGAAAAGAAAAAAAGATAAACCAGCAAATTGAAAAAAGAAGCCTAATTGAATTCTTTCATCCATCGTCTATAAATAGCAAAGATATTAATGGTACGTACTTTCCGTGTGGCGAAGTTGGAATATCACATGCGTAAGTTTACCAGCTACCATATCCTCCAAACCGGAATATGAGAGCGGAACGCATCGACGCCATTGCGAAAGGGATAGGTGAGGTGGTGATACCAACAAAACCCGAGCAAGATATTGCAGAAATCTACTACCTAGTAGTCACGATAGAAGTGACACGTATAGCTAATTGTTCGCGATCGGTAACTGATCTATTCTTCCGAGGCAGCCCAGACCAACACGGGGTAAATTTCTACGATCTCTAGTTTGAGCCTAGAGCCAAAGGGGGCCCAGACCAACACAAAAAAAAAATCCTTTCCATTCCCTTTCCATTCCTATTCAGTTTTTTCATCTCATTTCTATTCATTATCATATCATTTCCATTCGGTAAAATAGTTTTTTGTATTTTTAGAATTGTGAAAGTTGTATCGTTACTCTCGTCTCCCCACACAACTTAGGTATAACTCAAGAACGACTGGACCAATTTTTATATATTTTTTTGGATTTATCTTCATAGGAAATAGGATAATAAAGTATTTAATTATGATTTAAAAAATATAAATAAAAAATTTCTTGCTTGCACGTCATTAAGATAATTGTTTTTTTTTAGTATTAATATATTTGTTATCCTAATGAAAAATATAACTTAATAATTTCGTATTGATTTTAAAATCCTAAATCTGCTTATTCATTATCTGTCAAGCGGAACGACGTTCGTTGGGTCAGCCAGTTTCTTATATAAACTGATCTCCCATCAGCCACTTTTATTACAAAGTTAATTAAATGTACATATTGTTTTCGAATTTTAATACAAAAAATGTCAAGTTCTAAAAATTCAAGTTCCTAAACTAAGCAGGACAAGTTGTGGCACGTAAGCTAGGGCAAAGTTCATTGCTTTGCTTATCATCATGTAACAACACCGAAAAATATTTATACAGCTTTTACATTTAATAAATTTTGTTGTTGTATAGTAGATATCAAGTAACTTATAACGCGTTTAAATTTATGAGTTTTGCTAACTTTGGCCAAACAGATTGTATATAACTTTAAATAATTTAAGGTTTTTCTTCGCAGCTTCTAAGAAAAGAAATTGGTTAAAAATATATGATAATTTAATTTTAAAGTTTTATTTGGTTCACTCATTGAAGAATTACATACTTTTATTGAGTTTTGGCAACTATAAAAAATAATCATTTTATTTTGTTAGTAGTGATTTTGTATCAACGCACACATACTTACTTTAATTATAATAATAAAAAATATTCTTATTGTAATTAAAATTTTATGTATGCTAACGATACTAAAAATAAAAAATTTACTATGTATTTTGTTACTTCTTTGCTATGATAAAAACATTAATATTTCGTTAAGTACATATAAACATATAAACCTAATCACATTTTAAATAATTAGCAAAATTTTCGATTTGTTTTATGAGCATTAAAAATTCATGGGTAACTAATTATCGTTACATGTAACGATATATAATATGTTAAAATGCAAATATGTTTCTTTGGGTGAAAAATGGCGACAAATTGGTGAACCTCAGAGTGTTTAATGTCCAAAGTCACCGGATACGTTCGGAGAATTTGGAATCACCTGTAGTGACATATATCTTATCGATGAAACGAAGTCTCTGTAAGCGCCTCTGTGATGAGCGTTAATAACGACACCAAAGAGACGGTAACACTGACGGTAGAAAAGCTGCAAGCTGTAGAGAAGCTGCAAAAGTCAGATATGGAAGAAGTTTCACAATGAAGTTATATTTGTTTTATACCTACTGGGTGTAAAGAAAATTAATGTTCTACTCTTGATTAGGTACAAAAATCTTTCACAAATAGTTACGAATTTTAGGGTTTTTAGGTATCCATAAATAGGTAGCTACGTTTGGTAGTAAATTAAGTATGTTTTCATCACTACCCATCATTACGCTGCGCCGAACACCCGAATTCAGCAACACGAATTTTATGCTTATTACATAAAAAAACATTCTTGTCGGACTTTGAACCTGAGCCACTATTGCGTTCTCAGGTCCTGGATCTAGTGTTGGAAAATCAGTTTAAAATTAAAAACGCATGTTTCGTCAAATCGTAATTATATTATTGCTAATATTTTGATAAAACATTTTTATAAGCTTAATAAAATATTAAACATTCGTCATAAAATACTTAATAATTCCTGTGTAATAAAGTTTTTAAATTTATTTTTATTTAAGTTGTTAGCACAAGTTTATAATATGGTTTTTTATTTATTTAGAAATAAGTTTTAATAGCTTTTTAATTATAGTACATGTGAAATAAATTTTGTTGAATATGACACTGGTTTGCTTTTTATTGCAATTTAAAATTTTAAAGGGCAGAATGATTAATTGCATGTTAGGACATATATGATATAAATAAAAATTACTTAGAGATATATTAGTATATATTAGTGCTGATAGCGACACAATGCGAAACATACGTATATATCTAAGTATGAGTTTCTAAGCAAAACATATATTTTTAAATTTTTTTAAACTTTTTATATTAAAAATATACTGTTTAATCCACCAAATCATTATTTGGTAACTCAATATAATCATATATACGCTATTATTTTATAGGTATAGATAGATAATTTTTGCCGATCAAAATAATACTTTAACTTTCTTGGGAAATTGGTTAAAAATTATAACCATAACCGTAATGGGTATGGTTATAATTTTCTTTATTATAATTTATCTCTTTCCATGAAGAGATAAAACAATCGTTTATAATCAACGAAATAAACACTTTTTAACGCAATTATACTGCAGCAACTGACTTCCCATTTCTTATATCTCCGGAGACCTGTATATCTTTAAAAAATTAAATGGGACCACATGGGAAATATATCCTCTTTAATAAAAAAAACCAAATTCAGTTTATAAATATCTGATCTATTCTATACTTTTTACCGTAGGCACTTGATGAAATTCCATTGTTATTATACGATTAAATTATCACGTGTAAATTAGTTTTACTTTTTGACTTTATTTTTAACATATCACTCAACCGGTTATACTTAATAAGTATATTAACATCCTGAAGATGCTTAAAAAAGTGAAACCGTTTGAGTGATATGTTAAAAACAAAGTCAAAAATTGAAATTAATGTACAAGTGATAATTTAATCGTATAATAATATTTGATCTGAGTAACCAACTAATATATCAGCCGAAATGATAAACTTTTACTGCCACGTCTAACCTCCTCCTTATGGGAAGTTGATGGATAAAGATACTTAATGCTTAGGAAAATTTTCCCTGATACGAAGAGTTCAGCACTACAAAGTTATTTGCATTTACACTGGCCGAATAATTGCACTGTGCTTCAGGGAGAACTTTAATTAAACCTAAGTATCTTTAACATAAGTAGGTTTGGTACACTTCGAGCACTTAATTAGAAAACTTTACACAGTGAATTATGTTAAACTTTACTGCTTTCTCAATTTAGTTAAAACTAAGACAACTTTTAGTAAAGTTGTTTTCATTAAAAACATTTAATTATTTTTATTATTTAAGCTATTGTCTATTTTTTACATATATCTATTGATGCCCAACTTTACACACGGGATGTGCAAAGAGAACTGAGTGCCATACGTATAAATAGATACCTGTAAATTTAACTTGTTTCGTTCATATTACTAACAATTTTGTTACAAACATATCAGCATATAGACTCTTGACATCACTTTTAGACAACACCAAAAAATTTAAATGTCATATTTTTTCTTGCTAACCGCTTGCCCGAGCTGTAGCCAATAAACGCACAAGTGATTTGCAAAGCCAAACAAAAAAATTACAATTATGACACTACTGATATGAAGTTACCTATTCCTGTCGCAATAGCGTCAATGCTTGTCTTTGTCGTGTTCAGATTAGAAGGGTAAGGTAGTCCGTAATCTTATGCATGTGGCATTATATCTCGACATCTTTGGTATCTATGTGCGATGGTTTCTCTTTCCACCAAAAGAACAGCCATCTACTTGTTTACTATCAAATGATTTTATAAAGTATCGAATAATGGCTAGATGTGGCAGTATTACACCACCTAGTAATCCCGATGACAGTGACGTATATGGCCCTGCTAGTATCTCGCCTTTTACCTGCTTAGTAGAATTGCAGCTATTCCATTCTTTGTTAGGTTTGGATCAACACTGTAATGAAATTTCTGACGTCTTGCCGTTATTAAAACATCCAAACCTAAAATGCTAAAATTCCTGACAGTAGCTCAGACTTTATAATGGCAGGAATAGTTAACGCAGTAGATACATAAAAATATTTTCAAAGAGAGAATATCTGGCTTCAGATAAATAAGTTTGTTTCCTTTTTATATCTATCGTAAATTAACTATCTCAAAGCTAGTTAAATCGTGCATTATATAAGTAACATTACGTACAAAACATTTTAGATTTCCTAGTTTAATTCAGTGCGCGTTCCTGATTCACTCCAGTAACACTGATGTATGTTGGCATATTTGCGAGGGCTTTTGACACAAATTGAAAATAATGGACTGGTGCTCAACTTCGTAATGCGACTGTTGCACTTTTGTGTTGTCATAGATCTACCTATTTATAAAGTGCTTTTAAAAGGGTTTAGCAAGTACATACGCTGGATGGACTTAGCTTATGTTGAAATTTTACACTTGAATTCTTTATAGAAAGGATTACAGCTAATTAATATAAGCTCAGAATAAATCTCCAAATCTAATCAGATGACCTTTTGATTCCAAGGGTTTCCTATGCAAGATAATAATACTTACCTCCTACACGTAACTATCTCAAATGATAATCACTACTTTCTGCAACTTATTACACAATATTCTAGTTTGATTGTTCCTAGCCCGTTCAATATTTATCCTATCTACTAGGAAAATTAACTTTACCTTCACTTTACAACGTTTATTACGCAAATAAAACAACATATAGCCTCGTGTCTCATCTAGGTTCTATTTGTAAGAAAGAAAAAATATTTCGAATGTATCTACACGCGTAGAGGAGAATGCATATCATTAATCTATAATTTTACTCATTTAATACGTTGATATTTCCACTATTTAATCTTCCTATCTTTATTACACTCACATCATAGCTGTTTTTTCCCTGCGGACGTAATAACCTGTAAGTCAGCCCTGGCTTTATTAGGAGTAGAAATACGAAAGTACTGATCAAAATTATAAATGTGAATTTCATCTGTAACGATTTAACTAGTTATACGTATGTATAGCTAGCGATCAGTACAATCGACGTAATCGATCATATAGCAAAGAAGAATTTCGCCGCCTCGAGCCTGTCGACACTAGCACAGCGGAAGAGCGTCCCGGCTTTAGGGAAATGGTCGCAGGTTCAAATCCCGCGTGACGATATTTTTCTTTGCTGTTTTTAGGGTGTTTTCCAGTTTACCAAGCACGGGGTGAGTGTTATAACACAAAAATAATTTATTAGGAGTGTCAAAATGTAAGAGAACTTTAATGTTAAAAAATATGGGTGTTAAAATTTTTTGCGTATTATACATAGAAAACAACATATTCTGCCATAACATGGTATATTTAAGTATAAAACGAAGTTCAACATACTCTAAACACCATCTTAATAATGTAAGGTGTTACAAAACCAATTCGACTTACGATTGCACAGACAAAGACGCCAAGTCTAGAAGCCAACTACACAAATAAAATACTAACTACACAAAAAAAATTATGTATTTTGTCAATAATTTACTCCGTGTTGGTCCCGGGCTCCTTTGTACAGTAGGCCAACTGCCGTTCTGCCAGGCAGGTCGTAAAAGGCGAATGATTAGCTACGCGAGTCACTACCATCGTGGTTACTAGGTGGTAGAGTTCTGCATTGTCTCGCCCGGGTCTGGTACCACCGCCTTACGTATTCCTGCCGTAATAGCGTCAGTGCTTGTCGCTGTCGTGTTCCGGTTTGGTGGGTAAGGCAGCTGGTTAACTTATGCATTTGGCATTAGATGTCGCCACAAGATAGCAACGCACCATTAACATTTTTCGTGTATATAAGTGATGGTTGACTCTTTCCAATAGGAGACCCACCTGCTTGTTTGCTATCTTATGATATAAAAAAAATTATGTGTATATGTAATAATATTTTTGTAATTATTTTTTACATTGACCGTGATCGCGACCGGAGATTACTTTTAGATTGACATGGAAGATACAAATACATACATCATATAAAAGAAATTAAACTGCAGTATCCGACTTCCCATTTCCTGTATCTCCAAATCCCTGCATCAGAACTTTTAGAAACACAAAGAGTATACTCTCCCAAACAAAAAACTGATTTTTCAAATCAGTTTATAAATGACCGAGTTCTGAGAAAACATAAACAAAAAAACGAATAGTCGAATTGATAACCTCCTCCTTTTAAGATATCGGGAGGGATTTTCTCGAGCGCGTTAAATTAACCTAGAGGGGGAGAGGTACTATATATCGTATAATGGTTACCTAAGGCTTTCCACTAAATATAAGCCCTTATATATAGCCTGAAATTTAGGGCAGTTAAATAAAAAAATCCAGTAGCTTCCGCCTTTGATCATTGCAAGTTTATTTTTTTTTTGTTATTCTTACATCATTTCTAACAAAATAAAGAAAATTCAATTACGTTTTCTTTGAAAATTTGTAACCTTAGCAGGCCCTTACGTTATAATCAAGTCGTCAGATTTTTAAATTTTAGCTCGCAATTAATCCACCATATCTTAATCTGAAGCGGTTTAGTGTTTCCATGTCACTGTTTTTACATATACATTTTTTTTAAACTGTAGATGCTTTTCGTACCACTGAAATGATAAACATTATTATTTTAATAGCCATTTATTTTTCCTATTATTTAATCTACAAAATCCTAAAAGTCCCCATGACGCTCGCATCGAATAAATCCTCATTTAGCATCTTAACACCCCCCCCCCCCTTATTTAGAGGTATTAAGAAATAGTTATGTACCTATTATTAAATTTTTGCTTTAATTAGTTCACAGCTATGGAGAAAAAACTACTTAGTCAAAACGGTTTTTATTTAGTTTTTTTATTGTTATCGTTTAAGGAATTTAATGAAAATAATGTATTTTTCTTACTTGATGCAGGATTCGTACACGGGAAGTGTTTTGTTTCAGGAATTAGTCTAATCCCAACCCCAAAGTAAGCCAATGTTGTTTGTGATATTGATGTTAGTCAGTTATACTTAATCATAGAAATATAAATATAAATGCTGAAATGTATTTAATAAGGACCCAAATCCAGTGAAACAAACATCTATGCTCATCACAAAAATGCCTGTTTCTGTTGGGAATCGAACCCAAGTTCCATTGATCGCAAATTCAGAGTTGCTAACCAATCGGACAATAGTTACAATTAGCATATCAGTCGAATTAGTTTAAAAGGCGAACAAAAAATTCTTCAATCATTTTTATATGAGAAAAGAACTACTTATTTCGTGTTGTTGATATTTATCAAATTATATCTAAGTACAAATATTTTACCGACTCATGTTCGCTCATTTAAAATTGATTTATATTTTCATTAGTAAAAAATAGCATATTATAATACTTGCTTTCTGAGGTAAAATAATTTTTAAGGTGAAACTAGTATTATCTCTTAATTATTTATCTATTACTGTCTGTTGCCCGTGACTTCATTCGTGTGATCCAAAAACAAAACTTCCTTTTGCTTGGTTTGGTAAAAAAGTATTTTATATTACTCCAAAATAATGTAACTTTACGAGTGACATAAAAAAAAGTTTTTGATTTTATCTACTATAAAAAAATTCACAATTTACAAGCAATCTTTCTAAGTGTAGAAACTGTAGAGTGTTGTCAAACAAATAATTCTCCTTATGATATTAGTACTTATAGGTGTTATATAACACACTAAATTAAATTTAGTTTTAGAATTAGATTTTTTTATTACGACGCAATTAATGGTTTTATTTACGCTATACTGAGTAGATCTGTGTGATAGCGTAATGATGTTTTTTACTGTTGGATTAATTTTATGATCTTGATTTCAAAAGATTTTGTAATTACTGGAACCTTTATTAACATAAATGTTTATTGTGATTAACAACACTAAAAATATGCTAATTACAAGAATATAATATTATTATTGATTCATTTATAGCTTTAGGTCCTTTTATCTAATTATTATTTTCAATTTAGCAGTTTGTTATAATCTTATGAAAACTAAAGTAATATATAATATATTTTAAAAAAAATTGTAATTTATTTAACAATTTACATAATATAGGGTTTTCACATTTTACAGCCTTATAATTATAATGAGGACAAGTTTTTTGAAGATAATAATATTATCTAGATTTAGTCCCTTCACTCAACTATTATTAAACAATTTTCATTCACCTTTGCCTTTGCTGCTATGTACAAAGGCGGAATCACCTAACCTCGAAAATGTCCTCGAATTATTGTTGAAAATTATCTTCTACTTCGCCCAATATATATTGCATGACAGTCCTCACGTAATAATTGATACAGACCAGTTCTTGGCCCCTTTGGTATTTCTTGTTAGTTTCAGCACTCTTTCAGCAAATGTGAGGTCCTGTATGTTTTGTATGCTTTTGTAATAACCAGAGTAAATGTAAGACAGATTTTTGCCATCACTTGCTAAACTATCAGCTTACCTCTGGCAGTTGGTATAATATCCTCTAGAAGAATACACCACTTGCAATTCTGCTAGGCGGTTCATAGAAAACGAACGATAGACTATACGTGACACTACAATCGTGGCTATACTATGTAATAGGGTTCCGCAACGCCTGCACCTAGGCGATCTGGTACTACCGCCTTACCTATTCCTGCCGCAATAACGTTAATGCTCATCATTGCCGTATTCTAGTTTTTGAGAATTGCCCGTTTAAAATATAAGATGATATAAAAAGGTTATTACTACACTTACAAAAAAAATGCAAAATTTTTAAAAAGACAGGGTTAGACAAAACGTTACTTTAAGCCGATTAAATTTGTTCTTGCAAACAAAAATATAAATTTTTACTTAATAATACTGACTACAATCTTTAGTTTTCAGGTCATTAATATTCAAACGTGCCAGATCAAAGCATGACTGCGACATTAAATCGACACACTTACCAGTGAACAAGGAGACAAAATATGTACGATGTGCGACAAGGCCTTGGTCTCCTTTTAATGTCTTTATCATTCCAGTTGCAAATAAATTTAATACATTTTGCTTCAAATTGGTCCGAGCTTCTTATGAGGTATTATAGAAAATACTGAGATGTTGTCTTACCAGAAAATAAAGGAATATTCGTGCCTCAAAGCCTTTATATGTATATGCCTTTATATGTGGGTACAACTAATTCTCAATAACTAGGCGAATAAATTGAAATAGAATTGAATAAATTATAAATGACAGGACCAAAATGAGTTATGATAGTCTTAGTTGAGTATGATATCTTCAGATTGCTTGATTTTACCTAGCATATAATAATATAAACGAATTTTTGTTAAAATTATTTAAAACTAGCTGACTCGGCAAACGTTGTTCTTTTTTAAAATATTTTCTCAACTATTTTTTTTTAAATACTTTCTCACCTTTAAACCCTCCCTTGATTTCAACAATTAATTCAAAACCAAAATTACCCAAATCAGTTCAGCCGTTCTCGAGTTTTAGCGAGACTAACGAACAGCAATTGATTTGTATATATATATATATATATATATATATATATATATATATATATATATATATATATATATATATATATATATATATATATATATATATATATATATATATATATATATATATATGGAATAACTGCTTTTTATTCTTTTTAACTGACATTAAAATGGAATTTTATTATCTAATTTAATAAACATATTAGATTAACAGGTAATAAAACAAGTTTTTAAGAATTCTAAGACTATAAGGCTAATTTATTTTAATGAAAGATCAATATAATATATCAGTAATGCAAAATGAAATATGAATATTTTATTCACAAACCATTACCAAGATTGTGAATGAGCTATCACAAGTTGTAGTATGTGACAGGGCTATGAATTCAATAAAAATTCTTGATACCTATTAAGAGATCATTATTGTATTGACTTATAGAAGTTGTATGTTTTTTGTGATGTCAATTTAATTAAATGTCCATATATCTGTTTTAATACAGATAAATTATCTTCACATTAAACAAGTTTCTTTGAAAATTATATATGATCATTCAAAGGTCAAGTTTATTTATTTATTGTGATGGGAAAGGCTCAGGACTTACAGTTTAAGATTTTTACATACATGTGATTGCAAACAAGCATTCGGTTCTATTAATCGTAATAGATAACTAATACTTTAGACATTTAATGTGTAATTGATGCAAAAATTTGCATATGTGTCTGGGATGTAAAATGTAAGAGGCTAATTAAACAAAACAGAACATATATATATATATATATATATATATATATATATATATATATATATATATATAACTGTAAATTAATTGTAATACATACTTTGTAACACCCATAGCTATCCTTACAAATAAACTTTCATTCTTCAGTTTCATATAACGTTCCTTATCACAGTTTAGATGATAATGATTTAAATTCAATAGGTATATACTTTTGCCTATATGTTATTAATTATTATATATATAAAAAATGTCAATATAAAAGTGAAATGTTGCAGCAGTTATTCTGCTAGAATAGGCAGGGTAGAATAAGTTCTTGCTACCTACTAAGGTGCCAATTAAAAGGTAAGTTAGCTAAAATTCCGGGTGGATTTTACTTCGTTATTCAAAATTTTATTGACGATAAGAAATTACCTACATATAATTATAATAAAAAAATATACAAATATTTATTGAGCATGACTATGGTAATATATATATATATATATATATATATATATATATATATATATATATATATATATATATATATATATATATATATATATATATATATATATATATATATATATATATATATATATATATATATAAGCGGTCGGTTAAGCCGATGTTGAGTTATACCGGAACTTGCAGACGGACAAATAGAAAAAAACATATTTAAAACTTATAAATTGCCCAATCAGTAAATTCAGTATAAATTCTATTTATACTGAATACCAATTTTCACATCACACTGGTTGTTAAATGTTGTTGTTTGTGAACACATATTCGAAACTTCATCAGTGATTTCCTTTTGGCGTGTCGACCAAAGTTTCTCTCATGATTGTGTTCGAAAGTGCTGCGAAATATAAATCTCGAGATAACGTCATACTCATATGTGGCAAGATATGATATACTCACATACTCACAAGATAGTAACGCACTATTAACACCTTTGGTTTCTATAGGTGATGGATATCTCTTTCCACCAGGAGACTCATTTGCTTGTTTGCTATTTTATGATATATACAAAAAAAATGTTACCTATCGACTTGATGACTTCAATAATAATGATTAATCAAGGCCTAAAAAAACTTTATTTGGCCGTCTCGTTGGTACGCACTATTAACACCTTTGGTGTCTATAGGTGATGGATGTCTCTTTCCACCAGGAGACTCATTTGCTTGTTTGCTATTTTATGATATATACAAAAAAAAATGTTGCCTATCGACTTGATGACTTCAATAATAATGATTAATCAAGGCCTAAAAAAACTTTATTTGGCCGTCTCGTTGGTCGAATGGTTAAAGATCCTGTTTATGGAATGATTAGGGCTCAGGTTTGATTACCGATAGGGACAGGCAATTGTGTGATAAGCATAAATATTTGTTTTTCTGGGTTTTAGTGTTTATTCATTCAAAAAACAACATGATGTCGATGTCCCGCGGACTATGAATCCATACTTGTATATCAGAGTATATCACAGACAAACTATCAATGAATTGAATTAACAACCGTGGTGATCCGTTCGCCTTTCTAGATAATACATCCAGTTGATCTATTTTTCAGGAACTTTACTGCTAGAAATCTTTAAAAAGCGAGAGAAGGCTAATATCATATTAGTTAGCAAATACATATTAGTTGACACATTGTTACTAAAATCGTAAACTCTAACAAGAAGGTAGAGCCCTGCAACGTCTTAACCGCACACCGCAATAGTGTCTGTGTTTGTTGCGGTCGTATTTTTTTTTCATTATGTGGGATTGGTTGTTTTCATCATGTGGCATTCCAATCTTATTATACCGATCACGATAATCTGCGATATCGATAGCAACCAGTGTTGGTCCAGGGCTCCTTTGAAGAATAGGCCAACTGCCGTTCGGCCAGGCAGGTCGTAAACGGCGACCGATTGGCTATACGAGTCACTACCATCGTGGCTACTAAGTGGGAGAGTTCTGCATTGTCTCGCCGGGGTCTGATACCACCGCCTTACCTATTCCTGCCGAAGTAGCGCCAGTGCTTGTCACTGTCATGTTCCGGTTTAGAGAGTAAGGTAGCCGATAAACTTATGCATGTGGCAGTAGACCTCGCCACAAGATAGCAACGCACCATTAACACCTTTGGTGTCTTTAGGCAATGATTGACTCTTTCCATCAGTAGACCCATCTGCTTGTTTACTATCTTATGATATAAAAATGAAAAAGTAATATTAACAATGAACAAATAAAATCGTATTATTACTATATATATATTATTACTATTTTATGATATAAAAAAGCTCACCATTAACTTACGGTACGGTTTCAATTGGCGATAGCTAACTTTCATTATTATTAAATTGTTTGTTATCATATAAAATAATAACACTATATTTTTAACTAAAACTTACACCGACGAAAATTCAATTTTCAATCACCCTCTGCTTTCGAACCATTTTGAGTGGATTTTGTTTTTCCAAGAATTATATAATATAATTCTCGGGGTATATTCTGTTCAATTAAAGAAGAATTATAATAATGGGATCCCCCTGCAAGAAGTTATGTGTGGTGGAACAATAAAATCGGTGATTGAACAATCAATCATCTCTTGTTCACATACTCTCATGGTTAGAATTTAAAAAATACACAAAAAATATATGCGTTAAATTGAGTACCTCCTCTGTTTTTTCATCGGTTGAAAAATAAAAAGTACTAACAGTCAAACGTGGCTGTCTTATATTGGCGGGTAGAAATCAATTCACTAATTTTTTTTCTATTTCACTTGTTTGTTAATTTCGTGTAAACTGTTCGTTATTTTTCGATAAAAATTTATTAGTTGTTCGTTGGTTACTTTTTAACTTCCCACTACGTATGTAGATAAGAAAGTTACTGATTTTACCTCGATTTTCGAAAATCGAGTTTTCACCAGATGTCCACGTTTTTTCACGACGACGTCAGTATGTCTGTATGTATGTTTGTATATTTGTGTGTGTATGTGACTGTGTGACTGTGTGTGTGTGTATGTGTGCCTGTGTATGTATGTAAACATCTCATAACTTTTGAATGGCTGTACCGATCAAAACGCCGTTAATGGCAATTGGATTCCGCTCAAGTAAGATTTCCTAAAAATATGAACCGATTCAGTTCCGGAGGTTTTGAGAAATTTTGAAAAAACACGAAAAAACACTATTTTTTTAATATAACTTCCAGATTTATGTACCGATTGAATACAAAAACTAATCAGCTCTATTCCTTAAAAAACTTCGTCTAATACATAAATTGCATCAAAATCGGTTTATCCGTTTTGGAGTAATTGTTGACGAAACATTTTGAAAAAAGTGTTTTTTCGACATAGCTTCAAAATTTTTCAACCAATCATTTTTCGATATTCTACGACATTTTAGTACTAAAAAAACTATGTCAAATGCCGTTCCAAAAATCAAAATCGAATCTAATTCTCAAAACTTATAGCTTTTCAAATATTAAAATTACGTTGTTTTTAGCAAACTTACTTAATTTTTTTTAATAACTTTCAAACTAATTCACCGATTGATTTAAAAATCTTATCAGCTTTTTTCCTCTAATAACTATGTCAAATACCGTTAATTTAATCAAAATCGATCCATTTGTTTGGGACTTATCAATGAAGAAAATTAAAAATAATATGTTTTTTGACGAAAGCAATATTTTAGATCTCAAAAATTGAGTTGAATGCCGTCATCGTTTTTAAAATATACAGCTTTTAAAAAATTAGCATACTGCCATTTTTAACAAATTAGATGTTTGAAATTATAAATCTATGCTTATATTTTTTACTCTTTTGAGCCTAAAATACCTTAATTTAGTGGAAAGTTTCAGGGATTGCCCGTAGATTCAACCGTTTACACAATTTTTTAAATAATTTATATGTATTACTTAGATCTATTGTTAAAAAAGGGTCTGAAAGTCTGAATCAATACAAGGAAATTGGTTAATCGTAGTAAATCTTGATCTAAGGTCTTATAAGTATTCTTATACTTATTTGAATACTCATTAATATGCACAAATACCTGTATTATAAATACAAATGTATTCATTAATTTCTAGATTCAAATTTGCCTACCTAAAAGAAATTAATATAATGAGAAATTCGAATATGTATTTTATCAATTATGTTAATACTTAGGAATTTCAAAGATTAAAACATGTTTCTCTGTAATAAGTTCTAAAATTTACGATACACTCAAACGCGATCACCAAATGAATAATTCATAATATTAAACTATTTATAACACTAAGCCTATACGAAAATGACAATATTTTTATCTCCAATAAACTTGCTTGCTTGATTAACGTACTTTTGTTAGGTAAGGCATAATCTTCAAACTAACATTATTCACTAAGTACTGCAAGCAACATATTCTTATACTATAAAGAAGTTAAGAAAATGTAATTTGTTACTTGCTGAAAAGCAAATAAAAAAATCTCTGGAGATACATAGTAACGCATATTATGCAATCAGCGGTAGGTACTTTATAAAAGATAGTTTTTCCTACGCAACGCAAATTTATTCTGCGGAATTGTATTATCTTTGAATTTCTTCATAGAATACCGTTTTTCATTAGATTAAATCTAGTTCTGTTCATTTTATTACTTATCACTATTTTAGAGATTAAGATCATTAAACAGTTTTTGTAAAAATACTGAGTATTTTTCTGCATGTACATTTTAGATAGTTTAACATATTTAATCATAGCCTATAACGTCTCGTAACGTGATGACCGCTGTTCTCAGTCCATACGCCATCATCAGTTCTCTGTGTATTTTATATATAAGCCATGAAATTTAACATTGCGCGTTTGCTTCGTTAGTAAAATTGCTAAGAAAAACCGATTTTTTTAAACTTTATTTTCATCTAACTTTACCGTTTTACTCTTTTCTAGTTTTTATATTTTATGATGGCCCATCGGTCAGGTGGTTAGCGAACCCAACTAGGAATCGATGGGTTTCGGGTACGATTCCTGACTGGGACCAATATTTGTGTGATGAGCATAGATGTTTGTAATTCTGGGTCTGGATGTTTATTGTGTATGTGTCTATTTATGTATGTATTTCTATATATTAGTAGGTATTGTAAACTAACACCCATAACAAGCAAATAATTTACTTACTTGGGGTAGGTCGATTTGAGTAATTTTTCCAGAGATAACATGTTTATCTAGATTCTTTTAGATATTTGATTGCATTTAATAGCTTGATTTCATTAATTGTTAGACGTTATATGGTAATTTTATTAATGAGGATTCATTAAATACATTTGTTTTCTTATAATAACAATAACAAAATGTTTTGTACGGTTTTAAAAATTAAAGCCTTCATAAATCAAAAAAAAATCCTTTTCGGTGTATTTATATCTTAAAATGAAATACATTGATAACTGAGGCACGCGCTACTGTTCGTGACTACAATTATGGTAGATTACCTAGTCGCGAGCTATATCGTCGTTGATACTGCAATACCGCGTAACTAACAACAGACAATACCGCGTAACTTAGATGTGGCAAATTTTATAGGAGAACGAAAAAACTGTAAATCTTCTCCAATACTAATCAAATACGAGTGTTAACTTTTAGCTATTTAGAAAAGTGTATTAGTGAGCTTATATGATAATATCTAATTGAGTCCAATCAATATTAAGCTAAGAAATACATCATCATACAAATACAAATCTAAAATTAAATACTTTTGTACTTCCGCGGTATTATTTACTGTTAGTTATGCGGTATTGCAGTATCTACGACGATATTTTACAGACTTCAACTGTTGAGTTATTATAAATACTCAGATTGAAGGTTATTTTCATATCATATTACAATAAATTAAATTTACGCAATTTGTTTAAAACATACATAATATATTACAAAAATATAACAAAAAATGTACATTTTCGACTTATGTAATAGTGACGACTGTTATGGTAGCCAAACAGACTTGAATAATTAGTATCAATGATAAAAGTATAAGTCTCATTATTTGAAAATGTTTTCGTATAAATCCAATATTTTATTATGTATTTTCATGTTTTACCCGGTTTGGTCCTGGCCAGATAATACCAGGTATCACTACTGCCCCGTGACTAATAGAGGGTAGAATAGATACCGCAATTCCTCCAGTGTTTGGATACAAATCTCTGTAGTATTTGATGCTACCGCCTTAAGTAAGATCTTAGGTAAGCCAGTCGTACCAAACCCGGGTGAAATAGCGTCAATGTTTGTCACTGTCGTTATTTGGTTAGGAGGGTAAGGTAGTCGGTAAATTTATCCATATGGCATTACTATCCCACCACACGGATAGCAACACACCATTAACATCTGAGATGTCTGTAGGTTGATAGTTGCCTCTTCTATCGGAAAAGTATGGCTCTTTTTGTTATCTTATAATATAAAAAAAATTATTACAATGCAAATTTAGGCAATGCTAGAAATAAATCCTCGACAGCGACAGAAATCTTTTAACATGCTCTCACAGAATGGGTAACATAACAATATAGTAATAATTACAACTTTTACCTAAAGGGCTCCATACAAGCCACAACATATTATAATTACTTTATATAGCCTGATTATTATCACTTCAAATTAAAAAATTAATTATAATTATACTACTTAGTAATCAGAATTGATTATATATTGTATGAAATTAAACAAAACTTTATTATGATTATAATTAATTACTGCTTCGTCAGTCGAGTTCTTGTCGACCATGGCGAATTGATTTCCAAGGAAATTTCCAAGGAAGGAAGGAGCCCAAGATGCTAAACTGTAATTTACTTGAGCTTCTTACTATTAGATTTTGTTGAGTAGATGACAGGAAAAATAAAAGGTTATATGATGTTTTTCATTATTATAATGGGGAAAGCGTTTAAAATTTTTTAAATGTGTAAAAAACAGTGACATGAAATACAGAAGCGTGTCAGATTAAGGTATGGTAGGTTAATTACGAGCTGAAATGTGAGGACATTTAGAAAATCTGACAATTTAGGAGATGGGAGAGTCACTAAATTTTAAAGAAAACTTCATCTTAACATTCTCGAGCGCGGTTGAATTTTCTTCTAAATGAATGATGTAAGAATAACGTAAAAATATAATCTGACAATTTCCACAAGCTGAAGTTATTGGAATACTTTGTTTTTACTGCCTTAGATGCCCGGCTCTATATGAAGGGTTTATATTTAGCAGAGACTTTTAACAGTAGGTATGCGAGGTATCCCTCTATGTTGAAAAAAAATAATTCTTAACAAAAACTTTTTATCCCTAAATAAAATCGTTTTCTCGAAAAAAAATTTTTTTACTTGTAACGTTTTAAAATATACTCGTTAATTCTACCGGAAATCGATATAAGGTTTTCTCCGTGTTCTCCGGACTTTAATTTTCTTTAATAGTTATGAAATTGGTGGTAGAATTTTAAATTTGATAATAGACACAACAGCTATTCATCCTAGTTATGACAATACCCAGTATATAAGTGCCTACATGTAGCAATAGCGTCAAAGTTTGTCATTGTCGTGTTCAGTTCGGAGGCTAATACCTATGTGTCGCGACGTTAATATATTTTCAACAGAAGAGCCTACTGTATGTTTGCTTCTTATAAAATCATGAATAAAAGTCATTTTCTTGACGACGTGTGTATTAAATTTCATGTAAATTCATCCTGAAAGAAGTAACATACACACTTACATAATAACTTTCGCATTTATAATATTAATGAGGTCCTTCTATTTTTCTAATACAATAACCTTTTTATTATGTAAAATAAATAATGGGACACATCTTTAATATATCTAGAGATAGTTCCATCTTCTATTGTATACAGACACATGAAGTGCGTGGGCACAAACTCAGTATGTACTGCATAACTTCTACTAACAAACCTTTTGTGCATGCAGACTAATGGCCAGCAACTCTAAACCCTGTCTGTAACCACTATATTTATAACCGTGAACGAGTTATAACCGTGAGTAATGGGACTTACGTACCCAGCTACATTATACCATACTAAATCTCCCGTAGTGTCGCATTTACTATTTAAATGTATTCATCTGTAAGTTTATCCGGGCGTCATGCGGCGTACCTTTCGCGTGGAGACCTGTATGAATAATATTCGTTATGAACCATCCAATGAAGTCTAGGCGCTGGTTTGGAGTAAAACTTTCAGTGCTTCATTATAAAGATTGTCAATTGTTTTATTTATTTTTTTGTTTACCACGCCGTGCTCATGTTTTTTACTAATTTATCCAACACCAGTTGAATACTAATACAATAAGCTGTTTCGTAAATTGTGAGAATTCTAATGTAATCCATAATTTTACTACTCTGACTTATCTTAATAATCATAATTAGAAAATAAATAAAAGTAAACAAATAATGTCACCTAAAATAAGCAAATAAAGACATACGTTCTACAAACTTAGATACGATTAGCTACTTAACTCATAGTGTGACAGTTGGTTGGTTTGGAATTGGCAAATCGATCACATATTCAGTCTCGGGTGTGTTATATTTTCGAGAAAAAATGAGGAGTTTATTAAAAATTATAGGCCTATTCCAAAATTTAAACCTAAGATATCATTTGTCTTATATCCATACCGCTAGAACACTGAGGTGACAATAAATCAACCTGACCAATATAAATATACCTTTAGCAATTATTCATCATATAAAGCAAAACTTCGTATTTTTTTAATAACAAAATAAGATTACTGAAATTGATAATAATAGGTATATCAAGTTTTATGCTATTTGATTTTTGACCTAAAATCGATTTCTTACCATTTTTTGATGCAAGACAGATTAGAACTAATACTATTTATCAGATCCGTGAATACTAAACATCCTGAACGTAATTCTTGTAATCATTTATCGGTGTATTAAGTTACCTCCGTAATTGTTCCTGTCACCATAACAACAGTTCTTACCTACGTGATCTATCAATTTGAAAAGTAAATTAAATTTACGCAATAAGCCCAATAACCCTTTCTCGTAAGCACATATTGATAATACCTTTGAAGCACCTGCTCTGTGGTAGAAAAAGAAGAACCATCGCTCTAGGAGCCAGGTGGCAAGGAGAGATAAACTGCCATTTTAGAGCGAATAATACAATTTTGATAGAAGCTCTAGAATTTGTGGTGTCAAAAGCAATGGACTACTTTTGCGCTATTTGTAATAGCAAAAAGTGAGTAAAACCGTCGACCAAAAGACGGTAAACGACAATCTTTTAGGCTAATCTATTCTGGCTGCAATACCGTAAATGATTATCACTGTTGTAAATCGGTTTTTAAATGCAGTTGTTCATGCTTTTTTAAACCAAATAAGTTGTAAACAAAAATATATACTAAGTTTTTTCATTATGTAAATTATTAAAGCGAAACAGAATATAGGGCATAAATATTTCCCCTTTTTATTTGAAGTAATGCATAAATACTTTTGTAATTCGTTTAGACAAATTTTATTACCAATAAAAGTCAAACTAGGAAAGTGTTTAAAAATGTAATCGATGTAATAAATATCGGTGTTTATTATTTGGCAAATTTAAGTATGAATAAATAATTAAGCGGAGTTTACTGCCGTCACAAATTTCTTAGATTTACACACTGTAAATTCATGGTCATAAAAATAAAAAAACTCGTTATCACCCATTTTTAATTTGTATTAGACTGCTTGACCTAAACAGAATGTCAAATATTACGTGCTGTAATTAACTACATATTTTATGACTTACACTAGACATTCTGTTTTAAAAAGGAATACATAGTGTGATTGTAAGGTGTTGTAGGTATATATTGTCTATAATTTTTACAAAAAATCGATGTTTAACAAATTTGGTAGTACTTAATTTGTAGTCTAAATTTAGCCTAATGGATACAAGAATATCACATAAAAACAAAATAAATAATAAATACCCCACATACTTTTTAATGTATGAGGTTCATATAGTTTTATTGATAAACTATATATATAAGTAATTTACGCACGTCTGTTAAAATATTTACAAGCTTTATAATTATATAAGTAAAAGATTACATTATTATTAAGACTAGCGACCTGCCCGCGGTTTCACCCGTGTAGCTTTTATTCCAGTAGGAATATCGGAAAGGATTATATACCAAAACCTTCCCTAAGAATCAATCTATCTATTAAAAAAAACCCCATCAAAATCCGTTGCGTAGTTTTAAAGATTTAAGCATACATATGGACATAGGGACAAGACAGAGAAAACGACTTTGTTTTATACTATGTAGTGATAACATACACAAACACTTCTCTCTTTTTGATAATACATATTATTTTTTAAAACTTGTGAAGTTTGTATATTATTACATTATATTTTTTTTATTTTCTAGCTTAGCCTAATACATTTACATGACCGCCCCGTTGGTGGAGTCGTTAGCGACCCTAACTACGCGATCGATGGGGCTCGGGTTCGATCCCCGACGGCGGCAAGCAGTTGTGTGATGAGCATAAATGTTTGTATTTCCGGGATTGGGTGTTTATTAAATATATCCTAGTATTTATATATGTATTTCTATGTATTAGTATCGTTGACTTACACCCATAACACAAGCAAATAATTTGCTTGCTTTGGAGTTAGATCAGTAAGTGTAATTTGTCCCGTGAATATTTATATTTTTTTTATATATATTGGTATTTTCCTTTTTATTGCCCATGGGACAATGTTTTGCTCGTTGAGACATTTTTACATAATTTTTGACAAAATATTTTTCTAATAGCTTTTTATACAGTTTACTTAAAACATTTTTGACATAGATAATGTTATTTTTTGTAAACTATTCATTTTCTGGATAAATTGAAATTATTGCTTAACATGACGTAGGTAATTTTAACAAAAATTCATTAAGCCGTTAGAACTCTTACAAATAGTTCCAAAGGTAGAAAGGTGGAAGATGGGCCGAATATGTCGCTACAACGCTTTTCCAATTTCTTTTTGTAAAATTGATATGTAAAACATAAATGTTTTACCATTTGAAGGTGTTTTGATCAGTAAAGCATAAAAAAGTTACTATAAAAATTGGGACAAACTCAAACAAACAAAACTCTCTAGACTGATCGATTTCTATTTGTCTTATGTCCAAAAAATAAATTTTTAGGGGTCCATGCCTCATAAGGAAAAATCGGAACCGTTATAGGATCACTTCGTTGTCCGTCTGTTAAGACACTTTTTCTCAGGAATGTGTAGAATTATCAAATATCTACGGTCCCTCTTAGCTGTGAAAAAATCAAACTTGTAAGTCAACTCGTTCAAAAGATTTGACTATTTATGTAGTATATTTTATAACTTTTACGATTTTAGTCAACCATCGCTTATAGACACCAAATATGTTAATGGTACGTTGATATCTTGTGGCGAGATCTAATGCTACGTGCATTTTGGTTTACACTTTGGTTTCATTTTGGTACATTTGGAAATAGGTAAGGCGGTGATACCAGATCCAGGCGAGCCAGTGCAGAACTCTACCACCTAGTAGCCACGATGGTAGTTACTCGTATAGCTAATCGGTTGCCTTTTACGGCCTGCCTAGCAGAAAGGCAGTTGGTCTATTCTTCAAAGGAGGCCGGGGCCAACACGAGGAAAAAACTCCAAAAACCGTACATTTTAAGTTACATCACGAAAAAAACGCGATCAAAAATATGTTTTTTGGAATCACTAATTCCAAAAATACATCATACCTATTATTAAATATTCTAAAACTTAATAATAAATAAAAATAACACCTCTATTTCGGGGTTCTCTCATTACCATTTCTAATTTTCTAATAGTATTAATATTTTCGGTATCGAAATCGCAAGCGACGTCTAGTTTCGTCATCAATTGGATGGTAAAGCTAAGTTAGCGTCTAAGAAACTGGAGGTATTGAATCGTGCTAAACGGTACTTCACGCCTGGCCATGTAATAATCCTCTATAACGCGTGAGTTTAGCTGCACATGGAATACTGTTCGTACCTTTGGGCTGGTGCACCCCAGTATCAAACCATCTAATTCGACAGAACCCATCGCAGACTAGGGCGCCTTATTGGATATCCTATTCTTACCAGCGGTTTTAAACCCTAGTCACCGGAAAGACGTTGGATCTCTATTGTGTTCTACCGTCTGTATAATACGGAGTGTTCTGACGAACTTTTTGATTTAGTACCAGCAAACACGTCCCGCTATTGCATTAAACGCCGTAGTCTCTTGATCATCATCTTGATGATTGGTCATCTACGATCGTTTGCACGTACCTTTTTTATACGAACTGTCAATTTTTTGAGACAGCCTACCTCACACAGATTTTCCGAGTAGCTTAGATATCGGGATTTTTAAGAGGAGCATTCACAAACTTTTTAGAAGCCAACATTGCATTGATAACTAACTCTTTTCGTTGTGAAACTTAATGAGCAGTGGTTTACATCAGGTAAGCTCACTTGCTCGTATGCTTATAAATTTAATTTAAAAATAATAATTTCTTCAAAATAAAAGAAAATTCAACCGCGCTCGAGAATATCAAGGTAACGTTTTCTTTAAAACTTTCTGACCCTCCACTCCCTTTCATTAAACTGAAACTGTCAGATTTTCTTAATTTTAGCTCGCAATTAAGCCACCATACCTAAATCTGACGCGCTTCAATGTTTTCATGTCACTGGTTGATTCATTTTTTTCATCTGTAAATACTTTTCCCACTACTGAAATAAAAAAAAAATATTTAACCTTCTATTTTTCCTATCTAATCTACAAAATACAATAGGTCCCTACGACGCTCGACCTTTTGCTCCCCTACTGCAATAGATGTGGGGCTATGTCTGTCAATGTCATTTCCCGAGTTAAAAACTAGCGTAAATGGTAAACACATAGCTACACATGTGGCTTTACATTCTTGCTAAGCGTATAACAGCGCACTATCACCATATTTAGTATCGCTAGAAGATGCTTGTTGTTAATCAGGGAGCTGAACGCAGTCTGGCTTTTTCATCCATGCTTTCCGCTAATAGAAATTAATTTTCTCTTTGTAAATTGGATTAAAAATTGGAAGTAAATATTTTTATTCTGATGCAGTTTTTCGCAATATATCTACTTACAAATTATGGTAACAACACGTATAAATATTTATGTGCACTTAAATAAAGATTTACACAGTTTGTAAACTCATCAATATTATGTTTCAATATTCCCTTTTGGCGCGGTGGTGACGTTATAAGTAACCTCATATTAAATACTAGGACAGTCAGCTGCGGCATTATCTATCTATATTAGGCACAATTATAGCTAAAATTGCGAAAGACTGCAAAAACATAATATTTTTAAATTATGTGCGTTAGAAATACATTAATTTAATAAAAATGAACATGACACATACTACATTCATTTGATATAGGAAGGTACGTGATAAATTATAATACTATATTCATTACGGCAAAAGTCTGTTGTCAAACTTAAAAAGAGATTGTATTGTATAGTCTGTGGTGGATTTGGACCACAGGGCAATCGTTAGTATAAATCAATATATGAAGTAAAAACCTTGTACCCCTTTTTACGTCAATAACGCGAGCAGAGGAGTATGAAATTTGGAATCAAACATTACAATTTATAATAAAAATATATACACATGTATACTTATTACGTTTATGGCTAAACTCAAACTAAGAAGAGATTTAGTTGACTAATTTGTGGTCGAATTTTCGCTAGATATTATGTTAATACGTGAACCAATTAACTTTGTATCTAATCTACTAAATATAAAATACGTGAAGGAGTGCAGAAAATTAATATTTTTATATAATCCTATGCATTAGAAACACCTCACAATTCAAATAATAAACATTACACACCCTACAAATAATATATACTACTAGCTGTGCCCGCGACTTCGTCCGCATGAAATAATTTCTAAAGACAGTCCCGTGGTTTTACAGTTGGGTAGTTCCAATTTCCGGAATAAAACTACCTATCCTATGTCCTTTCTTAGGTCTCAAACTATCTTTGTACCAAATTTAATCCAAATAGGTTCAGTGGTTTAGGCGTGAAGAAAAGACATACAAATAGAGTTACTTTCGCATTTATAATATTAGTGTGGATTTTGTTTATGGTTAAAGTATGATAAATTGGATACTTTCCATCGTCGGCACTTGGTGAAACTGCATTTTAAAGTTGCAGCTTGTAACTGTATAAAATTTATTAAAAATATTATTATATATATTAATACAAGCGAAACCGGTTGGGTGTGAACAATAAAATATACGTGAATTGGAAGTACCAGTGAGTTTATTTGTAATACCTACGTTAAAGTCTAATGGCAATTTTATAAGACTGAAGAGTTTTTATTATTTAATCTGTGATTCAACGGAGTCATAGAATAATAATGATAATAATAAATAAATATTCACGGGATAAACTACACTTACTGATCTAACCCCAAAGTAAGCAAATTATTCGCTTGTGTTGTGGGTGTTAGTCAACGAAACTAATACTTAAAAATACATATATAAATACTAGAAATATTAGAATATATTTAATAATTATGGTCGATTGTCGTCCAGAGAGGTATCCCTAACTATACAATAATGCTGGGGCCGCACTTGAGTCTATCGTCCCGAAGTTATATGCGCGCTAAGACCCACGCAGTCCGGAATACATATTCGTAAGTACCCGACGCATTAGATGTCCGAACCTACATTTTAAATAGCAGACGTGTCGGACTAGCGCGTCGGGTATTACTAGATCCCGAAGTTCTTTCTAAAATGCAGACATCACAGACTTATACGTCAGTTATCTTATGAACACTATAATGAAACGAAATTAAAAAGAGGAAAATAATTAAATATAAAGTAGATTAATTATAATGTTTGTTATAATAGATAGTAAGAATAAACTAAAACTACTAAACTAAAACACAGATATTTTTGGTCCGCGCAGGAACTGAACCCACTACCTCCGATTCCTCGTCCGACTTCTTAGGTTTTAAAAACTATTAAGTCATTTGGCTTCATTTGTATGATAATACAAGGCATTTAGTTTCATGTTGTTGTGACTTTTATCGCGCGAAAAAGCTGTTAAAAACCTTAAAATGAGTTTTGACTTACTTCTATATCTTTTTGATTAAATTTTAATCAAAATACAGTTTTCACTGTTGATGACAAACATTTTACCTACCTATACTCGTAATCCTTTGGTAGTTTACTTATATCACTCATATTGAATTTTTTACTTTATAACAATAGAAAGTTGAAACAATACTGATTGACATGTAGTAAAGAGCAGACGAGTCGTCACGACACGTCGGTTATTAACCAAGCCCCCCGAGCGGCAGCCGAAATTTCCCGAATGGCTAACGCGTCGGCTATTTACGAATATGCGTATGAATAGATATAATAACTTAATAATAACTTAAATAAATAAAATCATTTCATTTAAAACTATGTATCCGCAACATAGATGTCAGAATTTCTATCAGATACGTTATGTTATTGTAGTTAAATATACCTACAATCATATAACGTATAGGTACATACATAGATCACACTCGTAAAACAAAATCCTCTTTCTAGAAGTGTAGGGTACAAATATGTGTTTTCTAGTTACTGTAGCTAAGATATCATCTATCATAAAAATCTAATATTTATATATTCACTTGGTATTACTTATTTAATGCTATTTGTTTCATTTATTTATCCATTCAGTCAAACGATCGACAATAGTACATGTTGATGAGGTCGCTATTTTAGATTGATAATAGTTTTATTTCAATTAACGGTTATTAATTACACCGTAATTATGTATTATACTCCAGATTGTATCTTGTCATGATAATTATTTGTATGTATTTAGTTGTGAAATGTTAGTGCCAAATAACTATCATCATATATTTAATTTAAATCCATGTTTCCTTACCTAACTGTACATCTTAAAAATTGCAGTGCATACTCTCCATTTAATCAATGACCCAGCATCAGCGAGACCTTTTAAATTTTTAAAGGGGTCACAATCGTTTCGTCGTAATAAATAGCACCGCTTTTATTTCTTATGGCGAAACGAGTTTCTTTTAACTTGAAGTATGATGCGGCCTTTTTTAAAGAAGTGAAAATATTCAAGTAACGCATATACACCATGGTTTTGGTATGAATTATTGAGTACCTACTCAATTATGAGAAATTGGCAGAAACAATTGCTTTTCGTAATTTATTAATATTAAAAACGTTTACACATTTTTGCTGGTAATTTGATGTTATCAGGAAAAAATCTTCCATTAAAGTTATTCCGTTTTCATTTATCTTGAATGTCACTTGTTTTTATGACACAGGGTTTTAGTTAGTTAGTGATTGATCGCTGTTTGTAAACAATGAAATGCGCGGGTGTCCGTACCTACTTAACATTTTTATTGGATAATTAGGTTAAAATTTAAGAACCTATTTTTATACATTCGGTATCAGAAACGGGTATTGTGTAAGTGTGTACAGTTATTTATCACTCAACGTGTATAGGCTACTACTAGCTTTTTAACTGTTATTGTAAACTGTTATTGTAATATTTTATACGCTAGAGTGGAAACTCGTCTCGAAAACTAGACCCCATGTAGAGGTAAAATATTTGCTTGACATTACATTAGCACAAGAATCTTTTTTATTCCGCAATGAATAACATATTTGTGCACTTATTAATAGGTGTTATTTTGTGCCAGTCATAAAAGCCAGCTAGATTTTAAAAAAACAGACAGTTTTATAAGCACACAAGCATATGGTGTCACTTAAGCCAAAAGTTCTATTTCTGGGTTATCCTATCATAATTGTCGTGTCAGAAATTATCGGAAGATAGGTACTTTTTACATGGTTATTTGGTTATTGGTTACATACATGGTTATTTCAAAAGATATTTTTATTAAATTTTATGCCTAGATATATGTGTAATATATACCTACTAGTTATCAATAACAGGTTCTATCCATACATTACGGTTATTATGCCATTACTGCCATTAGTATTTGCTAAAAGCGCTGTTTTCAGTTTGACCAAAAATTTCTAGCGGAAAATGATAAATAAGAAGATGATTTTGTCATAGTAGTATATATTATATTTTTCATTTTTTAGTAATAACAATTTATTTCATGGTTTAAGTTTTGAAACTTAAAATTGAACGTGAATAAAAAATTCGTTGTGGTATGGGTATGATGGAGTGACAAACATCTTAAAGTTCTTATTTTCTTAATTATTATATATAAATGATTTAAACTCATCAAGTGGTTAACAAGTAGGTACTACCATAGAAAGTCAATGAACCTAATTGTAAATAGGCTATAGTTTATTGTCAACTGTCGTCTGTCTTGAAGACAGGCATTATTGCCAACAAATATTTTTTTCGTAGCGGGCCAATTAATTATAATTTATAAATGCGTTCCTTTGTGCATCATTATTTATTCACGCACGCACTTAGCACTCGAAGGGCAAGCAGCATGTTCAATATATAAATATAGGTATTTACTTGTAAGTTAATGAATTAATGTCAGTAATTACTTTTGAAACGGAATATTGACCTTCATGGCTGAAGAAGGAGCGTAGAAGAACCTATGTACTTATTCAGTCATATACCTATTACCTTTTGTGAATTAAGACTTTATAACAGTAACTGTGTTCATTTTTCCAAGATAACAAGTATTTAAAAGGACCAGAGCATAAGGTTGTATTAAAAATACTTTAATAGTTCCATATATCAATTTATTTCAACTTTTAAGATCAGATAACCATTATTATTATTTAAATGTATTATTATTTAAATGTACTGCTGTAAATTATTTAAATGTAATTTGGGGGTCATTGGCCAGAAGCGTGCTCGTCGCGACCCCTGCCAGTCCACTGGACTGCAATTCTGGCCCGAATAAGTACCGCAGTGCGGATTAGGGCGTCCCCTGGAGGCGACGCGTACCGATCCGCCCCCGTCGGTACGAAAAGTGGCGGATGCGGCGATGGGGGCCGCCACCCATCACGCCAGGCCCGAATAGGCGAGTCGAGGGGAGCAGAGTGCCAAATAGGCACGTGGAATGTAAGAGGTGGGTTGGAAGATAAGATGCATGAATTGATAGATGTAATGAATGAGAGATGCCTAGATGTTTTGTGTGTAACAGAGACTAAACGTAAAGGTAGTGAAACCACTGATCTCCCCGGTGGCATGATGGCTCTTTGGTCTGGTGTGCCCCAGAGCGATCATGCTGGCGCCGGAGTAGGTATTCTTCTATCGTCACGCTTAGTCTCTGGTCTGAAAGATTATGGGATGGCTGGCTCGAGACTTCTCTGGGTCCGGATCAAACTGGGAATCACGAGAGTCTTTTTGGTCGCATTATATGCACCGGTAAGCTCTTCGTCGCCCAGTGACCTGGAAAAGTTTTGGGATTCTGTAAGGGATGTTCTGGATATGGTTGATGACAATGAAAGAGTCATTTTATGTGGTGATTTGAATGGATGGGTCGGGACTAAGCGGCCTGGTTTCGATGCCGTTCTTGGTCCGTATGGTGACAGTAGAGTGAACGACGCCGGTAAGCACATTGTGGATTTATGCATGGAAAGGAATCTTCTTGTGGCTAACACAATATTCCCTCATAAGGACATACATTTGTATACATGGAGAAGGAATGACCAAAAGAGTGTGATAGATCTGATTTTGATTGATAGTAGACTCCGCAGTTGTTTAATGGATACGCGCTCCTACAGAGGTCCCAATCTGGAAACGGACCACTATTTGGTAATAAGCCGATATAGGGGTCTGTTTAAGAAGTGGAGACATTGGCGACAACGTGTTCCATTCGGAGAGCTTGAAAGGATAAAGAGCGAAAAGTTGCAAGACCCGAGTATAAGGAGTATGTATGAGATTCAGGTTCGAGATAGGTTGGCGAAAGTGAACCTACCGGACTTGGATGTAGACGAATGTTGGAAAGTTTTGAAAGATAGTATGATAGTAGCCGCGAAAGAAGTATGTGGTAGTGCAAAACTGTGCAAGTCAATGAAAGGAGATGCATGGTGGGATGATGAAGTGAAAGCTGCGATTGAGAGAAAGAAGAAAGCATGGCTAGACTATGTATCATGTTTGCAAGCGAATGATGGTATGAAAGACAAGAAGAAAGAATTGTATCGTTGTTGTAAGAATGCCATCAAAACCTTAGTAAAAGAAAAGCGTGAAAGAGAATGTTTGAAAGCGGAAGAGAGACTGGCGAGCAACTTCGAGGCAAACACCAAACTTTTTTGGAGGGAGGTGAAGAAGTCTAGGAGTTGTTCGGCAGCCTCCAGAATGTATAGGATTAAATCTAAGGATGGTGACATTCTTACAAGCACAGAAAGAGTGTTAAAACGATGGAGTGAATATTTTGGAGATATGTATGATGCTGTTCAGGACGCTGCCTCCGTCTCTGACTCAGTAAGTGACTCGGAGACGGTGGAAGCGTGCCAGGACATTACTATGCAAGAGATCGTATGGGCGATAAGAAGTATGAAAAACGGAAAGGCTGCGGGAATAGATAAGGTGACTGCTGAGATGATCAAATACGGTGGTCCTGCCGTCTGGGACTCTTTTTGGGTCCTCTGTAATACATGTTGGAGGACCGGTAGAGTACCCGAAGACTGGCGGCGCGCGGTCATCGTGCCCTTGTATAAAGGCAAGGGCTCACGTATAGACTGCAATAGCTATAGGGCCATCAGTTTGATCAGCTTAGCATCGAAGGTGTATGGTAAGATCATTGAAAGGAGAATGCAAGGGAAGTCCGAGGGAATGTTGTGGGAGGCACAAGGGGGTTTCAGATCTGGAAGAGGATGTATGGATCAAGTTTTCTCACTCCGCAACATCGTAGAGAAGCATCTGGCTGTCGGCCAGAAGGTTTTCTGCGGTTTTGTGGATTTGGAGAAAGCGTTTGATAGAGTTGTGCGAAAGAAACTTTGGGACATTTTACCCAGTTATGGGATAGATGGGCGTCTGCTGCGTGCTTTGCAATCCATGTACTGGGATTGCAAAGCATGTGTGCGGGTGGACGGCAACATATCGCCCTGGTTCGATGTCAATATCGGCGTCAAGCAGGGTTGTGTGTTGTCAGCTCGTCTGTTTATTCTATATCTGGATAAGTGTCTCCAAAGATTGAGGTCATTGAATGTGGGAATGCGCATGAGTGATCTAGTGGTGAACTGCCTGCTTTATGCAGATGACGCTGTACTTTTAGGCTCAACTCCATCTGAGCTGCAAACACTGGTCACAGTTATGAATGAGGATTGTAAGAGTATGGGCTTACATTTGAATGCGAAGAAAACTAAAGTTTTGGTATTTGAAAGAGAAACAACCAGAACGGATGTAAGAGTTGTGGTCGATGATGTAGTGCTGGAGCAAGTGGATGAGGTTGTATATCTTGGATGTGCTTTTAGCAGGGATGGAAGATACACCGCTGATGTTGTAAGAAGAGTGTGTGCAGGGAACAGAGTGAATGGAGCGTTAGGGAGATTACTTAATAGCACAATTTTAAGTCAGGGTGCCCGTCTAGCCCTGCATAATCATGTGCTTATCCCAACGCTATTGTATGGAAGTGAGAGTTGGGTATGTCAGAAAGGGCATGAAAGTAGAATCAACGCGGTCGAGATGAGGTCGCTAAGAAAAATATTTGGTGTGACACTCGCGGACCGGGTTCGTAATGCCGAAGTGAGAGAGAGGCTAGGTTTGAAAGAAAGTGTCGGTGTAAAGATGAGAAAGGGCATGCTCCGTTGGTTCGGACATGTAGAAAGAATGGTAGATGAAAGGTTAACAAAACAGATATACAACGCGAATGTGGAAGGATGTAGGTACCGGGGAAGACCAAGACTGACATACCACGATCAGATTGATCGGGTACTGTCCGAAGGTGGTGTCAAGAGTCTTCGCAACCGGCGTGTGTGTATGAAGAGAGTGATGAATGTGGAAGAAGCGAGACAAGCCTGCAAGGATCGTGATGTATGGCACTCGGTTCTCTCTGCCTACCCCGTAAGGGATCTGGCGTGAAGATATGTTGTTGTAAATGTACTGCCCCGTAATATTATGTACTAATTTATTAAACTATAGTATCTAGATTTAAATTATTTACTCTGATGTAGGTAAATTGTAGAACAATGTTTCTAGCGCATCAATTTCGCATATTGTTTATTAAAATTGCCTCAATGGATTAGTGTGACCATCGGTGTAAAATTAGCCTTTTTACTAAGATAATGGATTCCTGGGTCGATTCTCGGATTGGATTATTTTTAAATAAAAATTATTAGTGTATTTCGTCAGATAAAAATCACAAAAATGAATCTTTAATTAGTTTAACGACAATTATACCAAGTATAAAAAACATAATTCAATATATATTTATCGTTGGCTGGACTGCTTACCTCGTAGTTCTAGCTTAGTTTGATCAAATCATGAGGTTCCCAGGTCTCACATTCAATTGTTTCTCTTTGGATAAATGTTAGTAACAACCGAGATCATGGTGGTGAAATAATAAGTCCCATATTACCATCAAGCGGTAAAATATGTTGAATCAGGAGCACGCGTGCTATCTACATTTGAGTTTGGCTACCCTGAAAGAGAATTGACGTGACTACATTTATTTTATACATTAAGTGTTTTTTACAATTTTACATTTTAACTTGTTCCTATTTAAAAATATTCACTAATAATTTATTAAATAAAACACAAAGCTTTTTGCTTATGCTATTTATAAAATACCTTACTTTACGACGTTTTGTGTTATAATATATATACACAGAAAGTCGTAAAGAAACATAAGCAGATGGACAGTTACGGTAATAAAATTGTCGTAAAACTGATGAACAAGCATTAATTAAAAAACGTACACATACGATACATTCCTACTAAAAAGTTTAAATTGCTTCGCTTGCTAATCGCAAAAAATACTTTAAATTTATAAGGAGTTTGAATGTGATAATTTTCTATTTTATACCTTTAAGTTCACTTTATCTTTATAAATTATTATTTTTTATTTACATGAATTTCAATTTATATCCGTGTTGTACCGGGCCCCTTTTCAAAAATAGAACTTCAATCTTGTAGGTCTACGTGATTAGTTCCTGTAAATACGATCAGCTTATATAAAACGAACGCTTATCGTGTCATTTTTATCGTGAATTAGTTGGTAGGCGTGGCCTGCAATGCTGTCCTGTAACGCTTCGTCGTAGTTTACCTATTTAAAAAAAAAGCTTCAAATTGTGGAAATTAAACTTGAGGTAAGGTAAGTAAACCTATGCATACCTATAAACGTATGCAAGTAAACCTATGTATCAGTTATATCTCCGTTAGACGGTACGTTTACTAAGTGGTAGAGTCTCGCAATGTTCGGTATTCCTTTTTTTTCCTTTCCTGACGCATTAACGTCAATGTTTGTCACTGTCGTGTTCCAGTTTGGTGAGTAAAGGACCCGGTAAATTTTATGTGTCATTAATATCCCGCCACTCGCATAGCAACACGACACATAAGATCTTTGGTATCTATAATTTACAGCTGTCTCTTTCCGTTAGGTGATCCATCTGGTTCTATTTTATGATATGAAAACATAAAAGCTAAGTGTGTCACTAGTCACTACTATTGTGACTACGAACTAGGTGGTAAGAATGTACCATTTCTCCCCCGGATTTCATGACATCGCCTTGTTTAGGTATTTAAGTCGCAATAGTAGTATAAGTAGTATAATAGTAGTATAGTAGTATAATAACAGTATGTTACGAGGTAAGATAAGGTAGCTAATAAATTTATAATAGATAAATAATAACATCGTTGGACAAATTACATGAATTGATCGAACCTCGAAGTAAGCAAATTATTTGCTCATGATATACCTACAAGCAAAATCAGTGGGTGTTAATTTAACAAAATACTAAAACAGAAATACCTCAGATAAAAGAAACTTAAAATTGAGCACTGTCAAATATCATAGTAACGCCACTATTTGATACCTGAGTTTACTGTATGACGCGGACACCTCGACATGCACTGATCAGCTTGATTTGGAGTGTGTGTGCGTAAGCAATGTATTAATTAAGTAGCTTAGCTTGGTTTTGAAGTTTAAAAACAAATTCTGTCTTTATATTTTTTGGTCTGGCAGTAATTTAAATCTAGTAATACAAATGCTCATCACACAAATATTTGTCTCGGTCGGGAATCAAACCATCGAATGAATAGTCTTTGTCTCAAATCACTCGATCAACGGTGTTCATTTCACTAATACATGTGGCACTGTATGTGCAAATCCCTGCCATGAGGATCTACGATATATAAAATCTTTATCAAAGCCCATTTTCCTTAATATTTATAAAGAAAATATAAATATTAACCTAATAGTTTCATAATAACTCAGCGGGAGAAGGCTTTTATTAAAAAGTCCTAATTTGTTTTGAACCCGCCTCGTCCGGCTAACTTTTGAATGCTACTAAATTACACCAGGCGCACTTAATAGCACAACATTGTACCAGTTTCTGTCAAAGCGCCAAGTTTGCGTTTTAAAAAGTTTTAAGCATCGCTTTTATTTAGTAATTAATAAATCTCATTTCTTATACCTAATTCATTTAAATGTTTGGTAAGAAAATAATTGGTTTGCTTGTACAGTTATCATAACTTAAATCTAAATTAAAATAAACGGTAAATGAGGAGTTTTATTCAATTCTCGGATCTATTGGAATGTCTATCTAAGGAAATCTTAATAAGAACCCCGGCGTAGCTTGCAGAAAACTATTTGTTCCAGATATCGCAAATAAGAAGCAGGAGTAAATAACATTCGCAAATGCAATGACGGATATCACCTTTTACTCCATTCAATCCGATGTCAGGTTAAATCTTTCTACTACACTACGGAACAGGCATAATAATATTAAATGAAATGAGCAGATTCTTCTTTTCTAGATTATTAAATACCTAGATTATTATGCCTATTCAAGTTTCTATATGTTTATTAACATCGAGTACGTAAATAATTGCTTAAAAATTACGTTTGCTGTATAGAAACACCCAGTTTATATTTACTTTATTTTATTAAATTATTTATTTTTAAGGGTAATATACAACTAAATATTCTGTGAAAATTTAAAACGTCTACCTGTTACCGTTATTAATATTGAAATACGTAAAAAGCATACGTAAAAAGCATGTTTATTGTATTGGGACCCTCATTAATATTTTATTTTTTTTATTTTTAGTACTATTTGTTGTTATAGCGGCAACGGAAATATATAATTTGCGATTATTTCAGCTTCCCAGGTATCATGGCTTATGAGATACAGCCTGGTGACAGACAGACAGACAGACAGCGGAGGCTTAGTAATAAGATCCCGTTTTTACCTTTTATTTACGGAACCCTAAAAATTATTCTACTTTGATTTGAGGCAAACTTTGCCTCGAATCAAAGTTGAATAATGTTTCTACGCGGAACTATGCGGGTAAACCCTGGGTCTATGTATCTTTTAAACCACGGTAATAAGGAGTTACCGAGGCTACTATTATTTAAGAAATATTTCCGCGCGAACAAATTTCGCGTGTACCGATATTATAGGTATAATACATAATTTTCCCTTATTAAAAGAAATCTGTAAACGGTTGACCCTGCAGGCCATTCCTGAAACTTCCCGCTAAATTAAGGTATTTTAAGCTCAAAGGAGTAAAAACTACCCAAGCAGCAACCAAGCATGTTTAATACCCATAAAGCAGCTCATATAGAACTTAAAGTTCTATTGCAGCCGTACAATGGTGTAAAAAGATGCTTTTATCGGTATAAGAGACCTTTATGAGTTTTTATACAGCCTAATGCTGTACAAGGTCTTTGTTAGAGTTCCGCGTAAGCTTTAGGCGTTATATCTGAATATTAATACACTACTGTACAGCTTTAAGCAATTTGTAACTCATTAGGCTCATTTTAATCCTTAAAGCTGTACATTAGCTGTATTTTGTTTAGCACGGGAATTTATTACAGCTTTAAGTGTTATTATAGTATCACTCAACGCTTGTTTCTGTAAAATGGGACATGCAATCACCGTTCTACAGCTAATATTTATGGCGTAATTGTAGACTGTTATGCAGCCAATGGTGTTAAAAAATCTGCATATACAGCTATAGTACAGCTCAAGGCTGTATTACTGAGAAAATTGTTGTTTGCTGTTTTTATATCTGCATAGTTGATATCACGTGGAATGGAATCAAAAATCAAGAGGAATATTGAAAAGGAATATTTAAATATTATAAATTACCAACCAAGTAATCGTGATGAAGATAAAGCTGAAAAATTACTAATTCAGGTAAACCTACAATCGTCATTTTTATTAATGTTCAAGGAAAAGGGTTCCGTAACAAAACCATTAAAAAGTGATTGTAGGTTATCTGATTTATTATTTTTTAGGCTTATCTTCTTCATTAAGGTTACTTGGTTGGTAATTTACAATAACTGATTTTTTTAATGTCATAAGATAGCAAACAAGCAGATCGGTCTCCTGATGAAAAGAATCAACCATCGCCTACAGACAGCAAAAATGTTAATGGTGCGTTGCTCTCTTGTGGCAAGGTCTAATGCCCAATGCATAAGTTTACCGGCCACCTTACCCTCCAAACCGGAACATGACAGTGGCTAGCACTGACGCTTTGCAGCAGGAATAAAAATATAAAGAGTTCTATCACTTAGTAACCACGATGGAAGTGACTCGCATAGCCCATCGGTTGTCTTTTACGACCTGCCTGGCACAAAGGCAATTGGTCTATTCTTCAAAGAATATATAAAAAAGAGTTAAAAAGAGAAATAAAAATCATTACACTGAGAAAATATGTATTTTTTTTATTTTTAACTTGCTACTATACGGAGTTTCACAAAAGCGGTATAGTAAGTCGAAAGGGGGTGATTTAGAGGGTTATTTTGAACAACTTTTGTTCAACGATTTGTGAAAATTCCCGAAAAACAATTTTATTTTTCCATTGTGAAAAGTCACGTGACCAACAAAGTTTCTATGGAGAATCAATATTTTTTTCGCGAATTTCCAAAAGTCTTTAAACAAAAGTTGTTAAGAATGACCCCCTGAGCCACCCCCTTGCGGCTTACTGTACCACTTTTGCAACACCCTGTATATATGTATACTTACAATCGTTTTAAAAATATTATATACTTAGATACAATTACAGGCAAGAGAGTATGTGTTTCTCTTTGCAGAACTAATAATATAAAATCACAAGCACGAAATAACGTATTCTTCTTAAAAATATTTTTGTGATAGACTAATATTTAAAGGGCTTGATTTTTCGTTCTTGATCAACTTAGTTATATCAAGTTGTTTTCTTGGTCATTATAATTCACCTTTATCCTCCCACAAACTGCGTACGATACAAATACGGTTTTGGCTTCTCTCAATTGTTTTTATTATTTTATAAGGCATATTTCCTTGAAAAATAAAGTAAAACATAATTGAAATACATGTCCCATAAGTTATAGTTAACAATAGGTTGGTTTAGTTGTAAAGTCAAACGACCGACATCAATACAACACAATAGCGAAATCAAGTGACAAACATATGTTTTGTATTTAGGGTTCTTCAATTTTTGTACGCATCTCTAAACATAAGTTAAGTGATTAAAAGCCAATTACTGTATAATAGATTTATATAGGGACTTAGTACAGCCTAAAGTGTATTTGAACGGTAATTAAAAGCCAATAGCCGTATAATAGAACAAAAAAGAGATTCAGTACAGCTATTTGCAGTATATCACCCTCCAAATACACTTTAGGCTGTATAACAAAACGCCGCCATTATTGTGTATTAAAAACAACAATAAAGAAATATATTGTTAAATAAAAGATATATTTAGCAATAGCTAAAGCTATATCTTGACAAGCAACTTATATTATGATCATTATGCCTTTATATACAATATTGTACCATAAATACTTGTATATTCTAACCTTAAACACAGACACTTACCGTATTTCGCAATGTTTTTATTTGTGTTATCTTGATTATTTCGTTGGCGCGTGAATATTTTGAGGAAAAACATACACGACTTTACAGTCATTTAGAATTCGTACTTTGAATACACCTTTGAATACTGCTCCAAGTCCAAGAATTTATCGTTTATTAATATATTTTTAATTATGGCGTCTGCAGATATAATGTTATACAATATCAAAAACAGATTAGTTACTTTTTATCATTTTCAAACACTTATTAAGAACATTTAGCTGCACAAGAGAGTATCTTAAGTATTATAGTTTCTTTATACACCGAATAACAGCCTTTGTACAGCCTATACCAGCTTGTACAGCTATTGTGCAGCCTATTTAACTCTTAGCTGTACAAGACCGTTACAAGAGAGTATCCTTAGTGTTATAGTTTCTTTATACACCAAATAACAGCCATTGTACAGTTTATAACAGCTTGTATAGCTATTGTGCAGCCTACATAACTCAATAAGCTGTATAACTTGGGGCCCTTTTTGGTATTATATCGGCTGTAGAAGCGCTTCTACAGCATTTGTACGGCTTCGTATACAGCTTTAAGTTTAAAAATGAACCTAAATGCAGCCTATATACAGCTTAACGTGCTACTTGGGTATAACCATAGATTTTTTCTGTTCAAACATCTATTTCGTTAAAATGACAGTATATTGATTTTTGAAAAGTTGTATATTTTGGAAACGATGATCGATTTTGATCTTTTCTATGACAATTATTTTGAGATCTAAAATATTGTTTTAGCTACACAATCGATAGGTTAAAAAATTTCGAAGCAATATTAAAAAACATTTTTTTAAACATTTTTGCTTTGATAAATCTCGAATAAATTGACTGATTTTAATCCAATTAACGATATTTGACGTAGTTTTTTAGGAGGAAAAGCTGATAAGATTTCTAAGTCAGACGGAGCTTAAGCCTAAAAGTTATTTTTAAAATATTGAGTAAATTTGCTAAAAACAACGTAATTTTATTATTTGAAAAGCTGTAACTTTTGAAATTTTGGTTCGATTTTCTTTTTTTAAACGGCATTCGATGTAATTTTTAAAGTACCTACTAAGATATTGTAAAATACCAAGAAATTATTGGTTAAAAAATTTCGGAGTTATGTCGAAAAAACACTTTTTTCAAAATTTTTCGTCAACGATTACTCCCAAACGGAAAAACCAATTTTGATTCAATTTATACATAAGAAGTAGTATTTTAAGGAATAGAGCTGATTAGTTTTTCTACTCAATCTGTACATTAATCTGAAAGTTATATTAAAAAATGATGATGTGTCGCTGGACACCAGGTAGGAACGAACTTCCTTCGGCTAAACGGCACTACTCGCTTGTGTACGCGACTGTCGCGCCTGCGCACGTCTCATTTAACGCTTTTATTCCACGCATTTTTCTTACGGTTTTACTATCACATTTTTTTCAGTTCGGTCGCGCAGCAAAATCCCTATCCCCTCCAAGCCTGCCGTAAGGAACTTCGTTCCAATAAAATTACTATTTTGCCAAATTTTTTTGAGGTTTTTTGAAAATATCCCTAAATACCCTGGGCCGAATCGGATCAAATTTTCAGGAGGTCTAAGTTGAGTGAAGTCCAATCGAATGCCATCAAACGTATTTCGATCGATCAAGCCGTTCAAAAGTTATGAGATGTTTACATACACACATACACACACACACGCACGCACACACACACACACATACATACATACTCGTACATACATACTGACATCATCGTGAAAATAGTCGGAAAAGGTACCTAAAACCTCAAAACGTGGAGACCTGGTGAAAACTCGATTTTCGAAAATCGGGCCAAAATCAGTAACTTCCTTATCGTAACGTATCGTGCATGTCTCTTTCGCCTATAATCAATGATACTCTTTCAGATGTACAGCTATATTAAATTAAAGTAGTGCATCAAGCCTCGCGTCTTAAGGCCGGCGCGGCGCTTGTGGCAGCTGGAAGCTGGAAGTGTGGCAGTGTGAATTGAGTCCAATCCAATTTTATCCGAACACACATTTCTCCAGTGTGGCCATATAAATAGTGACATCCTTGTGATAAAATTAAGTTAAATCAACTCAATAAGCCTGAAGCAAAAGCTTGGGTTTCTTTGGAATTGCAACATATTTGATCAAAAAAACGTATGAGAAAACAGTTTTCAAATTACATTGTAATATATTATTATTGTATTTTCACGCGTTAGGTCGTTGCGTATCCCTCGGCGTCAATGCATTTTCCGGTTTGTGTCTCATGAGTCTTGTGCCTTGTCATCTCAAAGTTTGTAGTCTTTTTACATAATATGTATTTGGCATTTATGATATTAGTGAGAAAAAAATGGAGTAATAGATTTGCGATTGATCGGGTTTTATACTAGCGGACGGGTATACCTAGTAGCAAGTATCATTATTGTATAATATATCATGTTAATGTTACTAACCTATAATTGTACCCACGTATTACAATAGGACGTAATATAAACGTTATTGGTTTAAAATCTATTATACTTATCTATACATATTATAATAAAATCGTAGGAAAGTCAAAACCGTACATTGAAATTTTTTTTAAAAGAATACTTGGGGCGTGATCTACAATCGATATCAAAGCCAAAAATATAGTTTTTAGAATTTTTGTCTGTTTGTTTGTCTGTTTGTCTGTTTGTCTGTTTGTCTGTTTGTCTGTTGGTCTGTTGGTCTGTTGGTCTGTTGGTCTGTTGGTCTGTTGGTCTGTTGGTCTGTTGGTCTGTTGGTCTGTTGGTCTGTTGGTCTGTTGGTCTGTTTGTCTGTTGGTCTGTTGGTCTGTTGGTCTGTTTGTCTGTTTGTCTGTTTGTCTGTTTGTCTGTTTGTCTGTTTGTCTGTTTGTCTGTTTGTCTGTTTGTCTGTTTGTATGTTTGTATGTTTGTCTGTTTGTCTGTTTGTCTGTTTGTCTGTTTGTCTGTTTGTCTGTTTGTCTGTTTGTCTGTTTGTCTGTTTGTCTGTTTGTCTGTTTGTCTGTTTGTCTGTTTGTCTGTTTGTCTGTTTGTCTGTTTGTCTGTTTGTCTGTTTGTCTGTTTGTCTGTTTGTCTGTTTGTCTGTTTGTCTGTTTGTCTGTTTGTCTGTTTGTCTGTTTGTCTGTTTGTCTGTTTGTCTGTTTGTCTGTTTGTCTGTTTGTCTGTTTGTCTGTTTGTCTGTTTGTCTGTTTGTCTGTTTGTCTGTTTGTCTGTTTGTCTGTTTGTCTGTTTGTCTGTTTGTCTGTTTGTCTGTTTGTCTGTTTGTCTGTTTGTCTGTTTGTCTGTTTGTCAGTTTGTCTGTTTGTCTGTTTGTCTGTTTGTCTGTTTGTCTGTTTGTCTGTTTGTCTGTTTGTCAGTTTGTCTGTTTGTCTGTTTGTCTGTTTGTCTGTTTGTCAGTTTGTCTGTTTGTCTGTTTGTCTGTTTGTCTGTTTGTCTGTTTGTCTGTTTGTCTGTTTGTCTGTTTGTCTGTTTGTCTGTTTGTCTGTTTGTCTGTTTGTCTGTTTGTCTGTTTGTCTGTTTGTCTGTTTGTCTGTTTGTCTGTTTGTCTGTTTGTCTGTTTGTCTGTTTGTCTGTTTGTCTGTTTGTCTGTTGGTCTGGTGGTCTGTTTGTCTGTTTGTCTGTTTGTCTGTTTGTCTGTTTGTCTGTTTGTCTGTTTGTCTGTTTGTCTGTTTGTCTGTTTGTCTGTTTGTCTGTTTGTCTGTTTGTCTGTTTGTCTGTTTGTCTGTTTGTCTGTTTGTCTGTTTGTCTGTTTGTCTGTTTGTCTGTTTGTCTGTTTGTCTGTTTGTCTGTTTGTCTGTTTGTCTGTTTGTCTGTGTCTGTTTGTCTGTTTGTCTGTTTGTCTGTTTGTCTGTTTGTCTGTTTGTCTGTTTGTCTGTTTGTCTGTTTGTCTGTTTGTCTGTTTGTCTGTTTGTCTGTTTGTCTGTTTGTCTGTTTGTCTGTTTGTCTGTTTGTCTGTTTGTCTGTTTGTCTGTTTGTCTGTTTGTCTGTTTGTCTGTTTGTCTGTTTGTCTGTTTGTCTGTTTGTCTGTTTGTCTGTTTGTCTGTTTGTCTGTTTGTCTGTTTGTCTGTTTGTTTGTTTGTCTGTTTGTCTATTTGTCTGTTTGACTGTATGTATGTCCGGGGTAAAGTCAAAAAGTACGGCATGGATTTACTTCAAATTTTGCATGAATATTACATTATAGGCTACTTATTATTACGCTAGCACCTACGCGGGAGGAGCTGTGCTGAGTAAACGAAGTCCCCGCGGACTAAGTCGAGGGCAACAGCTAGTAATAAATAAATACTTAAGAGTTAAGACAGATTAAATAAAAATTATTTTTTTTATAGAAAAAACTATTATTAGTAATTAAATAAATACTTAAGACTAGACCTCGTGGTCTAGGAATAGCTTATTCGGCTCATATCATAAGTGCCCGGGTTCGATCCCCGGGTGGGCCAAAGGTGTTATTGAGGTTCTTTTGAGGTTTTTCTCGAAAATCCAAAATCTCAGTAGCAGCTCGGAGTCTGTCGGAGACATGTATTAACAAAACTAATATATGTATCAATACGTATATTATATATATGTCGCAATGAAATTGTCAATACCGATACGATAAGACATATTATACAATAATATATGTTTTAATACGTGAAGAAAAAACTTCGTACCACTTTTTAAGACAATTGCGCGAACGGTGGAGTACGAGATTTGGCACAGTTAAAGTAAACATTGCGGAGGACTGCAAAAACCTTTACCATTGATGATATTTCTACACTTTTTATCGTCGGCACTTGGTGAAACTCCATTTTTACACAATATTTGCTAACTGATCACACTTGTACTGTTTCACAATAAGATAATTATATTTAATTTCCGACCGGTTTCGCTTACGCAAGCATCCTCAGGGTATTGACGATAAATATTAACTAACAACGAAATCGAAATGTCACAAAAATCTTTGTGATTTTTGTGACATTTCGATTTCGTTGTTAGTTAATATTTATTGTAAATACCCTGAGGAAACAGTACAAGTGTGATCAGCTAGCAAATATTGATGATATTTTACCATTTTTTTACATACTTACATAGGTTACATAATATAGAACTGTAATGTCACCAGATTATATAGAGGTTCTCCTTATTGATAGTTTTCCTTTTAACTTATTTATATATACTATTTCCATGACTTTTTTCCCACTTCCAAAACCAACCGTTTAGCCTGCAGAGGGGGGCCTCTGCAGCCTAACGGTAGAGGGAAAAAATCACGGAAGTAGTAAAAATAATGAAGTTAAAAGGAAAATTATCACGACTAAAAGACAAGCTTTTTAGTAGTTGAGTAATATTCGACCAACTTATAAAATATGCTTAAGACAAATTTTTATAGGCGGTGAACCTGTGGTGCGGATACATGGGGCAAACTAAAAGTTTTGCACTTCTAGCTAATCGGAACTATTTTAATTACGAATGTTATATTTTTAAAACGTTGCAACATTCTGAGTAATAAGAAAAAACAATTGGCGAGAAATGATTTGTCAATTGTTTTTTTATCACACATCAAAGTTCTACGAACGCAACGAAAATGGAATTAAGGCTAAAAGATTTTAGAGCGATGATTTTTATGATTTTAAAAGTTCTCTTTTTCCGCAAGACTGTACCGCTCGTCTTCAAAATGCTTTTGGGAAAGAAGCACCTTATTTGAGCATCGTGAGGCGATGGTTTGCTGAATTTGAGAGAGGTTGAGTTTCTTTGCATGACGAATTTCGTGAACGGCCTTCAACTGCCGTCAACGAAAGTAATTGAAGAAAACCCCCGGATTACCTATGAGACAATTCGAGGACTACTGGGGATTGGTATGAGCCAAATTCAGAAAATTTTACACAAAGAATTGAAAGTTTGGAAACTTTATTTTCGTTGGATCCCTCATGAACTGACAGCGGAGCAGAAGCGGGCTCGCGTGGAATGGTGCTCACAGATGCTACTGAAGTACGACCACAGACATTCTAATGCTATTTATGAAATTGTCACAGGAGACGAAACGTGGATGTATTGTTTTAAACCCAAAAAAAAACAGCAATCTAGTGAATGGATGGTTGAAAATGAGAGCAGGCCAACAAAATTGAGACAGGCGAGAAACGTTGGTAAAAAAATTATCGCGTTTTTTTTCTCAGCTACGGGTCCCATCTGTACAATTTCACTTGAAGATCAAAAGAGTGTTAATGCCGAGTGGTATTCTACCATTTGTTTACCCAGGGTGTTAGAAAAAGATCGCGAAAGACGACCCAAAAGCCTATTTTCCTACACCATGATAACGCTTCTTCACACACGGCCAACAAAGAAAAGTCATTTTTAGCTTCCGAAAAAGTACATCTCGTCGCTTATCCTACGCATAGCCCCGACCTAGCACGCTGTGATTTCTGTATTTTCCCCAAAATCAAAGATTTGATGAGAGGTTTTAATTTTACCAACTCCGAAGAGGCGGTGATAGCGTTCAATCAGCACGTAGAAAACATGCCTTCAGATCTGTGGTCCTCCTGTTTTAAAAAATGGTTCGAACGCATGAAAAAATGTTTAATATGTAAAGGAGATTATTTTGGAAAGCAATAAATATAATATTTTGGTTATAACACGTTATTTTTTTAAGTTACGCAAAACTTATAGTGTGACCTACGTATATGTGTATTTGTCATTGACGTTGAATATATTACATCTTCATAGTATGAAACAACAAAGCCCTCTTCTTAGTCTGTATTATCCCATCACGGGGCAACTTTGGAACCCGAAATTGCGCGTGGCCCACTTTACCAATTTACTTATTGTATTTTACAAAATTAAAATTTAAAAACTGGTCAAGTGCGAGTCGGACTCACGAATGGTTTCGTACCATCATCTATATAAAACGGCAAAATTCCCGTTGTATGAGAGCCCCCCTCAAACATTTTTTTATCTTAAGTTAATATATTTTTAAAGAGAATATATAACTAAATATTCTGTGAATATTTCATGCTTCAACCAGTTTTCGTTCCTAAAATCGATAAAACAATTCAAAAAATTCAAGTTTGTTGTATGGGAGCCCCCTTAAATACATATTTTATTCTGTTTTTAGTATTTGTTGTTTTAGCGGCAAAAAAAATACATCATCTGTGAAAATTTCAACTGTCTAACTGTCACTGTTCATAAGATATTGCCTGGTGACAGACGGACGGACAGACAGACAGACGGACAGACACCAGTCAGATAGTTCGTTTTACCCTTGGGGTACGGAACCCTAAAAAATCACCAATGTTAGCAACTCAAAAACGAATTTATGGAATTGAAAATGCATTTTCTTAGCGTTTTACTTCGTAAAATATGTATTTGAAAAAAATTGCAATGTTTGATACAGTTTGCTTTCGCAACAGCGAAATGCTTTGGCATCAGTAATATTGTGTGTATTTAAAATTTTCATTCCTAAACTACTTTTATATTTATATCTTAAAAATCCAGACCTTTTAACTTAACGAAGTCCCAAATGTTTTAACAATTGTTGTGATTTAGTATTATTAACTTATTATTAATAAAACGAATAAAATTTTTGAGATAAGGTGAGGTTGACATGATTATGATGATGATGACGTTAAACTTTGTATTGCAATGTTACCACACTATCACATAATTTTTCTAAACATTTATCTGTAATATTATAAATAAAGTTATAACTCATGATTTGCTTTATATGGTAATTACTTTAATTTAGTTATTAATATTAAAAATTAAGCTGATAGCAAATACTTGATTTTCTGTCTTACAGCAACTGCTAAGTATTAAAGCAGCCCCAAGGATAGCAAGAAACAATGCATAGTACATCATCAAAAAGATAATTATTCTTTCATTGCTCTTATATCATAAAAACTTGTATTTTTGTTATATAGGACTTAGTAAGAGTAAGTAATAAATTACATCTTGGTTACTTTAGATAGCAAACCAGTTTATCATCACGAATTTTTTTTGTACTGCCGAAGGCGTCGTTTATCTTTTTGTTGCGTTCTGCGAATAAGAGGACTACCTGATGTGTAGAGAATTGATTAATGGACAGGTTCTTATAATTTGCTGTTACCTACATAAGAACGACATTTTATAGAACCGTATATAATTTCCTACAAATTTTTATCTCGTATATATAAATGTATGAATATAACAATTAAAAAATATGAATAACTGTTAGTAAATACACATTACTATTTAAATTCTCTCTTACTACCGGATCAGAAACGCGGTCACACTCTAAAAAGATCCGGCAAGAGAAACTTAGCAGGCTTGTTTTTTGCACTTGACATTTTTTAAGTTAAATTTCTTTAGAATAATTATTGTGAATTGAATTCCAAAGAACAGAAAATCGACATAAACGCATACATCTTTTAGATTTAGCCTGCAAGTGAATAAGACAGACTCCGAGTAAATGAACGGACACAGCTCCAACGATTTTCATGAAATTTAGTATGCAGTCAGTTTTGCGGGCGATAAATCGATCTAGCTAGGTTTCATCTTTAGAAAATGTCGTTTACACAAATAACGTTTATCCAGGTATTGTATTATTATGTGTGCCTATATTTTGCCGAGTCAAACTGATAAACGTCGTAAAATGAGTAAAGTATCAATCTACAATATACCTACTGTTTAATTCTTGTTCTGGTTTAAAAATTAGAAACAATATTTATATGTTAATAAACTCTAAAATTATTCTACTCATAGCACTCTATATTACTCATTCCCACAAAATGTTTGAAGTTTTACTTCTGAATTGAAGTTTAACTTCTACAGTGTGTAAATTGTATACACACTTTTTTAACTATGTGAAAACTCTTAAGTACGAAAAGATGTAAAAGTTATAGCCTTAGGATGGACTTGTAGCCGAGCTTTAATAATAGTCTCGTCGATGGTTTTAAAACAACGTGTGACTAATTAATTGTCCTAAATATTGTGGTTATGACGTTCTCCTTCTACAACGTGAAGGATTTGTCATGTGTGTTTTGCAAAATCAGACAAAAACCGTTTGATAGGTTGAAAACTCCTAGGACGTTTGTATTCTGATTTATGGATACATGTATCAAATAAGCCGATTGATCTCCCGATGAAAACAGGCAATTACCATTGCATATAGACCCCAAATATATCCACGTGGTAGGATGAAAACACCAGATGCATAAGTTTATCGGCTACCTCACCTTGCGAAACGCAATACGATATTAAAAATTACGGACGTTATCATGTTACTTCAAACGCAGTATAATAATTATACAGACAATAGAAGAATTATTTTACAATATAACATTTTGTGTTATTTTTTAACAGACAGGGTCAGTTTGACGTACTGAATATAAATGCACAAAATACGTACCAATGAGGGGGTGATTGTGAAGAATGAAGACATTTTGCAAAACCATTTTTTTTTAAAAATTCACAAAAAAATCAATAAACAAATAGTCATAAGTCATTGTAGACGATAAGTGATATATAAAACAGTCAATTGCGAGCCGGACTCACGCACGAAGGATTCCGTACCATTCTTATTCAAGTTTCTACCTGTTTATTAAGATCGAGTAAAAAATGCTTAAAAATAACGTTTGTCGTATGGGAAAGGAGGGCCCTTTCATATTTACTTTATTTTTATTTAATTATTTATTTTGAAAGGTAATATATAACTAAATATTCTGTGAAAATTTTAAACGTCTACGTGTCACCGTTATTAATATTCAGCAAAAAACACGAAAAACATACGTTTATAATTGTATGGGGATCCCCCTCAATATTTTCATATTTTTTATTTTTAGTATTTGTTGTTATAACGGCAACGGAAATACATAATTTATGAAAATTTCAGCTTTCTAGCTATCACTGTTTATGAAACACAGCCTGGTGACAGACAGACAGACGGACAATCAGAGAGCGGAGGCTCAGTAGTAGGGTCCCGTTTTTACCTTTTACGTACGGAACCCTAAAAAATATGTAACAAAAAAGATATTTAATTTTATCTTCAGTAAAAATAAAAAATGGTGAGGACCTTACCATTTTTGGTCTCATTATGCAGTGCACGGTTATGGAGATATAAGCCTTAACGTTTTATTGAAAAATGGCGGCAATTTTGCCATCTAAGTACTTAGTATTTTGTGCATTTACATTCAGTACGTCATACTGAACCTATGTAAAAAAAACTACAATTTTTTGACTTAGGTGCATAGTTACGCAGATAAAACCATAACGGCTTTATTGTAATATGGCGGCACTTTCACCCCTCATACTGAATGTATGTAAAAACTGCATTATGGACAAGAGTACCTAACAAGCTCCTCTATGGCCTACACTATTTTATATAGAAAGTATTTAGCTGAACTAAGATAAAAAACATAACACTTAAACGATAGAAAGATCATAGTATCGATCTGATACAATGAATTAGTTTTAACTGCACCATAATTCCTTAGAAGCTATTAAATCATGACAATCCTAGATACTGTTCACGTTATCAATTAGAATTACTTAGCAATAAAAAACACTTTACTGATACGTCTTTATTTAAAGTGCAAATACCTTTTGTTGGTAATAAATAAGGATAAAATTGCTTTAGCTGCTTGTTGAATAGCTGCAAAGCATTTTGGCGTAAGGATTGCTGGCTTGGGGCACGTAGCGCGTAATAAATAAAGACTGAGAGTTAGTGCACGCCGTGAGCAGAGCTTGTTCCTTATCTGTCCAGCAATGTATAGCAGACCAAGTAACCTTACACTTCGTGGGGAATTTAACTTATAGATGTCACTTTAAAACATTAGGGCGTCTAGAATTGTATTCAACTTTTAATATAAGAAATATATATTATGTCTTTAACTTTGAACTGCTTCTGGTTTGGTATTTAGCCTATTCAGTTTAGATTATAGGGAGCCAGATTTAATTTCCTGAAAATGTAAAGAATTATTGAGCTTTTTGTATGTAGCAAATTTTCATAAAAATATTCTGGGAACAAATTACACAAATTGATTGGTCTAAGCCTAAGGCAAGCAAATTATTTGATTGAGATATGGATGTTAGTCAACGATACTAATACATGAAAATACATATATAAATACTGAAATTTATTTAACAAAACACCCAAATCTAGAAATACAAACGTTAATGCTCATCACGAAATCGCCTGTCCCAGTCGGGAGTCTGGACCCTGTCCCCTTCGGTTGCGTAACCATGATCACTAACCATTCGACCAACGGTGAACGGAGCGGTCATAATCACATCAATACTTGCGACTGCCGCGCTCCTGCTAAAAAAGAGACAGTGCATCAGCACATGGATCTTTAAATTCAAAAGTAACAAGTAGATAATGAAGCAGCTTAGAGTCTGATGGTAGAGTATTTACACATTTGTAATTAAAAAAATTGCATAACACTTTTGAAAGGTACCACTAATTTCGCCAGCCAAAACGTTGGCTCATGTTCACCCAGTATAATATTGTTATTATATTATATACTATTAAAGTATAATATTGGCCGCCCCGTTGGTCTAGTGGGTAGTGAACCTAACTACGAATCAATGAGGCCCGGGTTCGATTCCTGACAGACACAAACATTTGTTTGTATTTCTGGATTTGGAATTTTATTAAGTACACTATATTATTTATTTATATTTCTTTACATTATGTATTTAACAATATTTATATATGTATTTCTCTTATAATTGTTGACCTATAGACACCCATGGACCCATAAATAATTTACTTACTTTGGAGTGCTTTGGGGTTAGATCAATTCGTATAATTTGTCCAGCGATATTATTGTATATTATTTCAAAATTCGGTATTTAAAAAAATTATAGTATATTGACACATAGTAAGAAAAAAAACATGCAAGTGCGATCTAGTGACTGAGAATGTTTATTCATTACAAACAGAAGTTTAAAAAAATATTTTTATTTTATACATAAGACAGCAAACAACTTTTTTGTTGTTTCGATGGAAAAAGACAACCATCGCCTATAGACAATAAAAATATTAATAGCGAGTTGCCATATGCATAATGTACCTCCTCCCAACCGGCACACGACAGTGACAAGCACTGATGCTCTTGTGGCAGGAATAGGTAAAGCGATATTACCAAAAACGGACAAAATTTTACAGAATTTTATTATCTAGAAGTTGCATTAGCATTTCGGATTTCGATTCAATTTGTGTTAATATTTTTTTTAATCCGCAGGGTTGATTGTAAGTGGGTAAGTAGTCACTTTATTTTATTAAATTTAAAATAACACTTGAAAACTTAAATTTGAAAAACATCAAGCAAAACTTAATATAATTTAAGAAAATCAGTTACATTATAGGCGATCGATGTCGCTTTCCATTAGGTCATCTGCTTGTTTGCTATCTTATAAAAAAGTCTTCAGAAATTTAATATTAAATACTTATATGACTTTAGCTACCTTTTACGACATCTTTTTCACTCCAACATGTGATTACCTATGTACATTGTACATATTGCCACTTTTTTAAATACCAAGATGCTCGTAATAACCGCTGCCTCGCATTGGTCGAGTGGTTACCGACCCGAACTTAACAATCGATGAGGCTCCTGTTTCAAACATTTGTGTGAAGAACATAGAATTTGTATTTCTGGACTCGAGGGTTTATTAACAATAATTATAGTATTTGTTTGTGTATTCCTATGTATTAATATGATTGAGTAGCACCCACATCACAAGCACTGGCTTGCTTATTTTACGGGTTTGATTAATTCGTATAATTCATCCAGCGATATTTATTTAAGTACTACCTACCTGACCCACGCAGCTTCGTCCACGAATTGATTAGATTTTTTAAATATAATTTTTCATACAAAAATTCATCTCCCTATATCAGCCCTTCAGAGAAAAGAAAAGACTAAATTGATTTTTTTAATTTCAGAATGAGAATGAGTTGAATGCCATTTGAAAGATAAAATGGCATTCCAGAAGATCAAAGAGATCAAAATATTGACCGCCCCGTTGGTCGAGTGGTTAGCAAACCTGACTACGCAAGCAACGAGGCTCGGGTTCGATCCCCGACGGGGACAAGCATTTGTGTGATGAGAATAAATGTTTGTATTTCCGGGTTTGGGTTTTTATTATGTATGTAAAAGTATTTATATATGTATTTCTATGTATTAGTATCGTTGACTAACACTCATAACACAAGCAAATAATTTGCTTACTTTGGGGTTAGATAAGTCAGTGTAATTTGTCCCGTGAATATTTATTTATTTATTATTATTTATCAAAATCGATCATCGTTTCCAAAATATACAGCTTTTCAAAAATCAATATACTGCCATTTTTATCAAAATAGATGTTCATACTGAAAAAAAATTATGCTTATAGTTTTTATTATTTTGAGCTTAAAATACGTTAATTTAGCGGGAAGTTTCAGGGATGGCTTGCAAGGTCAACCATTTACAGATTACAGACAGTGATAGGTGACCAGTCTATCACCAACTGGGTACTTTTCCAATCCCGGGCAACGTTGTTTTTATCAGTAAACTGAAAAACCGCATTTTTGATTTGCCTGACTCGGGAATCGTGCCCCGAGAGTTTCTCTGAGTAAAAAATCTGAAATAAAAAGGCATTAAATCGATACTATTATTATGATTGAGAAATCATAATAATAGTATTGATTTAATGCCATATCATGACTTATGAGAATAAAAGTGAAATAACGCGCAGAAAAAAGAATTTTTTTAAATATTTTATAGATATAATAAAAATAGTTGCAATAATATTGAAATGTTTTAAATTCTAAATATTAATTCTCGCTTATTTAAGTTTTTATTTTTATATAAGTTGCGTTTATAAAACATATACTAACATATTATGCGTACTTAGGTATTTTATTTTAACACACCTAAAAATAATAGCAGTTTTGTAAATTTTTGTTCAAAAGCATTTTTGTTTCACTCACTCACAGGAAACGAACACGCTACTATTTCTCAAGATAACATTTTATACAAGTTTAAGAAAACTTACAGATATACTTCTAATGGATTCGTGACCATTCTTATTTTGTTGCACATGCAAAAATAAACCTTCTTGCATACGAAATTGACTTTACTTTTCAGTTTTTGGATGTTTGGCAAGCAACGGGGTGCCAGGCAGGGGCTGATTTATATTGGAGCAATGCAGCAGTAGAGTAGTGTGCAGTTAGTATTGATTTCCATTCGTGATGCCCCTCCCCTTGCGTGCATCTCACCTCACGCACTCAACAATGGCAGAGGGCCAAGTAGCTACTAATAACCCACCTATAAAAATATTTGTAGTTTCTCTTTATAATCATAAACATATAAAAAATAGTAAATAATGATAAGAACAATTACTACTTCACGTAAAATAGCTTATGTCTATATCTTCTTTCTATTAAGAATTTTCCACTCCACCATAGAAGATTTGCATCATTATTAGAATCTTTATTTCAATCTGTATTGTTCGCTTTGCACAAATGAATTATATTAATAATACTTCCAGCTCTTGTGGCAGTTGTGTTTTGGTTAAGAGTATTGAACAGGTAAACTTACGTGCGTTGTGGCCTTTGGTATATCCCAGTCGCAACAGAAATCATTTAACATTATCGGAGCCATCTGTCTGTTTTCTCTCTTAACCGATTTGTTGCGGCGCATATTTTCCAAAACTTTCTAAGTGATGGCGTACAAATATTTCTTGATCGGCTGCCGTTTCAAACGCCATATAAGTTGATGACACGGATACCGTGTAAGCCGCCCTTTTAAAATGCAATTTGAGGGAGATATAATCGATTTAAAAATGACACGACTCCCGTGTCATACTCCATAGTATGTTGAAAACAATCAACAAAAACAAACAAATGACACGGCTACCGTGTCATCCGCAACAAATCGGTTAAGGTATGAAAAACCCAAATAGGTCAATTTATATGATGTTTAAGGAATTCCAAACACGAAAATCTTGTTTTATTCTTCCTTTGAAAGTATTAAAAGAAGTTCTTTGAGTGCTTAACCTTTTATTCAACAATACTATCAATATATATAATACAAATATAATTGAATATTCCAACCTTGACACGTCTAAATATGAGATTACATACATTTAAATATTGCCGTCCCATTTGCATTTGCGGACTAGGTAGTAAATGACCCCGTTTACACAATCCACAGAACCAGAGGTATTGAGACATATATTAATATTTTTTTTCTTATAAAATAAAGAACTGTTTACCTAGGTTAAATAATTCTCTTTGTAATTAACAATCTATTAATAACAACTAACATGCGAGTGTTGTAAACATTGAAAATGCGACGATGGGAAACGCAACTCTTCTCGCAGGGTGACAAAAAGTTGAATGGTGTTGAACCGGAGTGTCTAACGTTATTTGATTCTCTTTGATCACTGTACAAGAAACGTGGTATCATGGTATAATTTTAATTTATTTGAGTAGACCTAAGATAGAGTCAATTCACTTAAAATTTTCCCTTACTTTTTATAATCAATTTTACTGCCGTAATCTCTACGTTGTGCTTAAACTAGATAACAAAAAGTATAATATTCTAATTAAGTTTCATCTATACACTGACAGTGTGTGACAATATCAGTAAATATAAGCTAACCGTTCCGGACGATAATACGTATTCACTACCATTAATTAGTTTATAGATATAAGGGATATGAGGCAATCGAAATTAATGAGCTGCTCTTTTTAAGGCTGTTAGGTTACGTATTCAATGATTATTTTAACTATGATTTGATTACGCGTAGCGTGATTAATGGCAAATAGTATTATAATTGACTAATGGCATAATTGAATGTAGTCTAAACTAATAAAAATGATAAATAAATAAATATAGATGTATAACCTCAAATGAACGACATTATATATTTATTTTCCCCGTGTTGATCCCGGGCTCCTTTGAAGAGCCAACTTAGGCCAACTGCCGTTCCGCTAAGCAGATCGTAAAAGGCTAAAATTGACTAATGGCATAATTGAATGTAGTCTAAACTAATAAAAATGATAAATAAATAAATATAGATGTATAACCTCAAATGAACGACATTATATATTTATTTTCCCCGTGTTGATCCCGGGCTCCTTTGAAGAGCCAACTTAGGCCAACTGCCGTTCCGCTAAGCAGATCGTAAAAGGCTACCGATTGGCTATACGAATCACTACTATCATGGCTACTAGGAGGTAGAGTTCTGCATTGTCTCACCCGAGTCTGTACCACCGCCTTACCTATTCTTGCCGCAATAGCGTCAGTGCTTGTCAGTGGTTTGGAGGGGAAGGTGCGCGAAGGCGAAGGGGAAGGGAAGACCTTTAATATCGCCACAAGGCAGCAATGCACCATTAACATCTTTGGTGTCTATAGGCGATAGTGGAATCTTTCCCACCTGCTTGTTTGCTCTAATGTTATTATAAAATAGGTCGGGGCAAAAGTATTTTCGTATTTGAATGTATTAATTATTAGTAATCAAACTTCTTTGGCTGTACTGAATGTAACTGGCTGGTTTTAATACCATTTTAAATGTGGCATTCTGAAGATGCAATAAATAAATAAAAAACTAGTTCCCGCCATTTTTCAATTGTGTTTCAAGCGAGCAAAATGAACGTATGTGACAAAGAAATTCGGTACATTTTAAAGTTTTATTACAAAAAAGTTAAAAATACGACGAACGCCGCGAATAAAATTTGTGGAGCTTACGGACCTAATATGGTATCAATAAGAGTATCACAAATGTGGTTCAAGCGTTTCAAGTCCGGAAATTTTAGTATGAAAGATGAGGTTCGCTGGACGCCCTGTCACAGATAAAATCAGTGTCATCTTTGATAAAGTGAAGCAAGATCGACATATTAGTAGTTACGACATTGCTGAAGAACTGGATGTTGATCATAAAACAGTTTTACGTCATTTACGAAAGTACGGGTACAAGAAAAAACTTGACATTTGAATACCACATGATCTCACTGAGAGAAACCTAATGCAACGTGTTTCCATTTGCGATTCTTTATTGAAACGTAACAATTCCGAACCATTTCTTTAACACTTAATTACGAGTGATAAAAAATGGGTAACTTACGATAAGAATGTGCGAAAAATATATTCGTCGAATGGACAAGCGCCACAGACCGTGGCAAAGCCCGGCCTGACTCGGAACAAAGTGATGCTATGTGTATGGTGGGATTGGAAAGGAATCGTCCACTATGAGCTTTTGTAGCCGGGTAAAACTATCGATTCTGACCTTTACTGTCAGCAACTGACGAGAAAAAAAAGAGTATTGAGAAAAACCGGCCGTAGCTGGTGAATAGGAAGGGCGTGGTTTCACCACGACAACGCCAGACCGCACTCATCTATAGCTACGCAGCAAAAATTGAGAGAGCGTGGCTGAGATATGTTGATGCATCCTTCGTGTAGCCGTGACCTTGCTTCATCAGATTTCTACCTGTTTCGGTCATTGCAGAACTCTTCAGGAAGCATAAAGCTAACCTCAATAGAACACTGTGAACACTACCTGTCAGATTTTTTTAATTCAAAAATCTCAAAATTTCTACAGGAATGAGATCATAGTGCTACCCAAAAGATAGCAACAAGTCATCGACCGAAACGGCACATACATATTATAAATAAATAAAAAATTATACCTAAAAAAAATATTTTCCTTTGTATGAACAATACAAAAATACTTTTGCCTCGACCGTATATATACACGTATAAGGGGAATTAAGGTAAATTTGAATGGACTGATGGACTGCAATGTTTACGTCCGATACTCCTCACCTGAAAAGAATTTAGCTTCTTAAGATATCTACGTATTTTATGAAATCTTGTACAATTTTATGATGTTTACATTATCCTCAACTTGACATGAAAATAGACTAAAAGTACAGGTTATATACTAATCGTTCCTATTCTAAAAGACACGGAAATTGTTGAAATTACATTTATTTTCTACAAAATCAGCGTCACTCTCCTCGATATAAATTGACCTTAAAATAAGTATATGCGATCATTTTCTAAAAGATTTAAATCCTCCCTTTAATTGTATGTTGCCATGTAATTTCAGTTTGATGTTAAATTCATTAACAAGAAGGAGGTTTTTCATAATGAATCAGGTTTTTAAATACCAAGCTTGAAATGTGTTAAAAGAACTAGAAATATGGGTGTCAAAGTAAAGTAATGTACTCATACACCTCGTACTGTAAGTATAAAATGTTATTGTCTTTGTTTAAGATTTAAATACAAGACAAGATGAGAGAGAAAAGAAGAGAAAGAAAGAGGAGAGAGAAGATCAATAGGTACTTTTTTCCTGATATGTATAGTAAGAACAGTCGGACTGCTGTTAAGTAACAAGCTGACATTATTATTAATTCAAACTGTTGTTAATATTTACTATATTACCACGTATAACTTATGATAATATATTAATAAATTATTTTTATAGCCTTATTATTGAAAGCATGTTGTATTTTATAAAAAAGGAGGCGTTTTGCAGACATTTTGAGCTTTAACGTCCCAATGCTTCTTCAATTCAAGAATGATTTATTATATTGGACTACATTACAATGATAAATGTTCAACATGGCCTCGACCAACCGACACACTCCCCAATATAGTTCAATGGCCCCCAGCTCGCATGCATTATATTAAATAGCGTCAGTCAGCTGATATGAAAACTATCCGAAAATATCTTTATCTCTTACATATGAATATACCTACATTATACACATTGAAACAAAAATGATTTGTCAAATAATAATAATATGTAAACCATCATAAAACCAAAGATAACCGCCGTTCATATAAGTAATTTACGCGCCGCTTATATAAGTAATTACTGGAAACAACATAGATACATGAATAGGTGATAGTGACAGGGCGAGCGGGACGTCGCAAAACTCTACCACCTAGTATTCACATTATTATCAATGATATACCATTCGTTCTCCATCAACGAGTTACCTTCTTCTTGCTTCAAGACAAATAGCCTACTTCTGTTCCAAAAAAAATTGAGCATAATATTTCGGATAATTGTAAGTGCAAAAAGTCATTACTGTAAAAAATTCGTAGCTGGTAATTGTACAGTGTGTAAAAAACCCTGTTTGATCGGCAAAGGAGAATGTTTGATTACCTAACACAATCGTATATATGTTGCAGTGAAATTGTCAATAGCCGTTAGATTATAATATACCTAGGGATTTTATAATTTGGTTAGGTTAGGTTAGCAGTTAAATTATAATATCACTTAGGTAGATTATAATGTAACGGTATTGACAATTTCACTGCGACATATATACCATTATTTGGTGTGTGTGTGTGTGTGTATATATATATATTTATATATTATATATATACACAGAATCATTTCCACAAGTTTACGAGCTACATTTACTTCCAAACCAGAAGCACGACTGTGACAAGTACCGACGCTATTGCGGTAGGAGTAGATAAGGCGGTAGTACTAAACCAGGTACAGATATTGCAGAGCTATACCAATTTATTGATATATTCCTAAACACTGGGCCCGAATCAACAAAAGGAATGTAGAACACATCTTTAGACTTTCGCGACTAACAGGTAGTAAAGTTCTGTTAAGTCACACCTGGGATTAAGTGGGTAGTGGTACTACCTTATTTTTACCTACCGAAATAATATCAATGTCTGTCACTGTCTTGTTACGATTTGGAGGCTATGATAGCTGGTAAATTTAGGTATGTATGTGGCACTACGTTCCCGCCACACGGTTAACGAGACCTCATTATATTTGGTGACTATATTTTATGGTTACTTCTGGCTATTAGGAGAACCATCCGCTTATTTGTTATGCAAAAATATCAAAGAGAACCTCGCGATCGCTCCTGATGGCTTAAGATAACCGCCGTTCTTATAAGTAATTTACGCGCCGCTTATATAAGTAAGTATTGGAAACAACATAGATACGTGAATAGATGATAGTGACGTCGCAAAAATCTACCACCTAGTATTCACATTATCAATGATATGCCATTCGTTCTCCATCAACGAGCTACCTTCATCTTGCTTCAAGGCGAATAGCCTATTTCTATTCCAAAAAAATCTGAGCATAATATTTCGGACAATTATAGGTACAAAAAATCATTACTGTAAAACACATTTGATTTGCCCGACCCGGGAATCGAATCCGGGACCTAATGTGGTCAACATTAACACAAGACAACTAAACCACAGAGGCGATATATCTAAATATGTATGTTATATTATAGCAAGTTTAATAACAGCTACAGCATGGGTGGTAGTCTCAGGATCATGGCAACTGAACGAAAATTTAATTATTCTACAGTTTTTATCGTCGGCACTTGGTGAAACTCCATTTTAATGTAATATGTTATCACTTATACACTTGTACTGTTTCACAATAAAGCTATTATCACTTTTTACCAACCGGTTTGGCTTACACAAGCATTATCAGGGCAATTTATAGTTACAAACTTTGTATCATCATCATCATCATCACATGTATGTAGCATCATCAGGGCAATTTATAGTTACAAAGTTTGTAACTATAAATTGCCCTGATGATGCTTGTGTTAGCGAAACCAGTTGATAATAAGTGATAATAGCTTTATTGTGAAACAGTACAAGTGTATAAGTGATAAAATATTACATGAAAATTTAATTACTCTTTGTAAGTCCGGATATGATATTACCCCAGAGAAAGTTGTATTTAACAACTACTTTAGCAGTGCGTAACACAAGCCAGGAAGATTAGTTTTCAACCGACTTCCCAAAAAGGAAGAGGTTATCATTCAAGTGTATTTTTTATGTTCATCTCTGAACTGTCATTTATGAAGTGCTATTTTTAAGAGGGTATACTTCCTGTTTGGACCTGTTTAAATCTGGCAAAGATCTGATGCAAAGTTTTAGAGATACAGGTAATTTGAACTCAGTTGTTTCAGTTTTATTGCGTTTAAATTATGTACAACAATTTTTATTGTGCAAAATATTCAGACACGTTGCTAATTCTAAGGTTTGAATTCCAAGATATTCCATACGAAACCTACTTTTTGCTTAATAACTTCAGTGCTTACCACTACATTTGCGTCCCCGTGTTGGATTCGGGCTCTTTTGAAGAAAAAACCAACTGCCGTTCTGCCAGGCAGGTCGTAAAAGGAGACCAATTGGCTACGCGAGTCACTACCATCGTGGCTACTAGGTGATAGAGTTCTGCATTGTCTCGCCCGGGGTTGGTACCACCGCTTTACCTATTACTGCCTCAATAGCGTCAGTGCTTATCGCTGTCGTGTTCCGGTTTGGAGGGTAAGGTGTGTAACATGTGTAACATGTGGCATTAGACCTCGCCACAAGATAGCAACGCACTATTAACAACTTTGGTGTCTATAGGCGATGGTTGACTCTTCCCATCGGGAGACCCATCTGCTTATTTGCTATCTTATGATATAAAAAAATATCATGTACATCACATGAATAAAGTATCTGAAATTTTTGTAAGCAGTGTTAACTTATCTGTGTCAACTTTCATACTCCATCGTTCGCGTAATTGTCTTAAAAGGGCGATAAAGTTTTTGCTACAGGTACAAATATATAAATTGAATATATATGACATAATGTTATTTATTTCTTTTTTTGTTGAAACCTTTTTCAATTTATTTTAGTTCGAGTAATGTATGCAGATGCTTGCAGTACAGCTTTCGACATTACATAAACATGAATTGTACAGGTAAAAACATCCAAAATAACAACATTCATTTAGCTTCAATAAAGTGAAAGCGGTGGTTTAAATATATTTTTCACACCAATGCTTTTTGGATAACGTATATAAAATTATTCTTATTATGCATCTTAAATTTATTTGAAGATAATGATGATTAGTGTAAACTTTGACTCTTTGAGACCCATGTCATAATTTTGTAAAGGAAACTAACACTATTTTTATATTCATGACTTTCATAATATCATTATTAAAATTATTTTTTTTTGAACGATCATGATTGAACACAAAATAAATAATATAATGTTATCTACATTAATAATAGCTATATTAAGATTTCATATACGAATTTACCGATTAAACCCATTGTTAGGTATATCTACAACCGGTTTCGTTTACATACGCGTCTCCAGGGTACTTATAACAATTGATTTAAATTAAAAGATGAATATTACGTTTGTACTTACATAATATTGTTTTTTGTTATAGGTATATCATCATTCAACAGATATCAAAGCCTCGTTATTAAAAGCAAAATTCATCACTAGGAGGTAAGAATTAATTAAGTTAAGCACGATGAAATCTGATTTTTTCATTATAAAATAATTGTTCGGGCAATTACATACGATGATGAACAGAAAATATTAATTCTGTTATGTTGTGTATATATACCAAAAACGGTAATGGTGCGTTGCTACCGTTGTGGCGGGACTTTAATGCCACAAGAGTAAATTTACCAGCTACCTTACCCTTCAAACCATCAAGCCTCCAAACACGACAGTAACAAACACTGACGCTAGTGCGGCAGGAAAACGAATTTTAACAAAAATCTAATTTTTTGTGTAAGCCAGTGGTGTAAACATACTGCATCTATATTATTTTAATGATAAACACAAATTAAGATAAAAGTTGTGTCATTAATAATTAACGGGATCTTACCGCGATTATGTGATGTGTTATTTGCCCGACATTTCGGCGCTGTTGCAAGCACCACGATCATGGGGGAACTGATTAAAAATATACAAAGTTGTGTCAATTAGATATTTATTTAAAACTAGTTTTTACTAAGTAATTGGTGAAAGGTAGATGGTAGATGAAACGTTATCAAATAAGATATTCAATGCGAATCTGGAACGATTTAGGTACCGGGAAAGACCAAGACTGACAGGTACCCACTATGATCAGATCGATCGGGTACTGTCCGCTGATAGTGTCAAAAGTCTTCGCAACCGGTGTGTTTGTAATAAGAAAGTAATAAAGAGGAAGCAAGACAAATCTACAAGGATGTGATATTATATGGCACTTGTTTCTCTCTGCCCACCCCTTAAGGGATCTGGCGTGAATATATGTGTGTAACTATTTTATTCTATCTGAGATTTTAACAAAATTTACAATGTTCTTAAAGGATTCACAAAAATCTTCAGTTGCACAGCAAAACGCGGGGCGGAGTTAGTATTTTACAAAGAGACAACGAATATAATACCTACCTCGCGTGAGACATCGAGCTCTTATCGTGAACTGCTGAGATTTATTTGGGGCTTTTTAGTAGGGATTTATCGCGTTACAAGGAACCCGTTCCGTGTCTACCTACTCAGCTTGGTAAATAATGTTCAACCAAAATTAATGGCGTTTTCTTTCTTTAAATAGATGACTAAATACCAGAGCTCACGTTATATCAGTTACCAAACCTTGTTTATATTGGGTGGCTTACGTAATCTAAGCTTTTGGCTCCATTAAGACAAATTTCCCGTACTACGATAACGGAATCGAGTTTGACTTTTCCATTTTATCGGATATGTGTTTTAAAACTACAGTTTACTGTTATGGTTTATCAATACATATAGAAGAGGTTGAATCCAGTTACTGATTGACTCGTACAGTGTAGGTTACGAAAATATGAGTATATATATTTTTTAATTTAACATATGTATTTTTAATGCTCACAGAAATAATACCTGGCAATTACATAAAATTCTGGCGAAAAAATCTCACAATATACATTATTAATATTACTCACATAATACTAGTCCGCACGTCTCGCCCGGATATTTGAAACCACTCCCGCTGTAACAGCGTCAGTATTATTATTACGGTGCTTCGGTTTGTATGGTAAACTTATGCAATTGCATTTACACCTCGCCATACGGATAGCAACGCACCAATAACATCTTTGGTGTCTACAGACAGATGGATCTCCTGATGGAAAGCATTTGCTTATCTGCTTGTTTGCTATTTCATATAAAAATATGATCAAATCTATTCTGAATATTTAGAATAGCTGAAAAACTTCGACAACCTTAACCAGTACTTGGGCTAAGATGTGATAATTAGATAATATTTATTTGTTATTAATTTATAAGCAAAATAAATTATTACTTTCGTTTCATTATATTTTGATACTACATTTTCCCGTATTGGGCTGGGATATCTAAGAAAAATAGAAAAATATAGGTGATCGATTACCTATCTATACTAATATTATAAAGCTGTAGAGTTTGTTTGTTTGTTTGGTTGAACGCGCTAATCTCTGGATGTACCAGCCAGATTTAAAAAGAATATTTTTGTGTATAATAACCACATTCACGAAGAAGGCTATAGGCTAGCGCTAGTCTAGCTAGCTAGCTATACTGAGAAAATGTAAGTAATATTTTTTCTGTCACGCGAATAAAGTTGCGGGAAACAGCTAGTACCTAATATAATAATATATATCATTATCTAGGTGGTAGAGTTCCACAAAATTTCGCGCGGATATAGAACTACCGCCTTACACATTACAGCTGCAAAAAAATTCAATGCTATAATAAATATCATATTCCACTTTAGAGGGTAAGGTAGCCTAAAAATTTATGCATGTGGGATTACTATCCCGCCACATCATATATTGGGGTCTATATATAATGGTTGTAACTTTCGATCACGAGAGTCATCTGCTTCTTCGTGATATTTTGATAGAATAAAAAATATAATGATTATAGGGGAAATAAATGGGTCTCGGGTTCGATTTCCGATAAGAACAAATATTTGTGTGATAAGCATTTAGATGTTTGTATTTCTGGGTTTGGGTGTTTATTAAATATATTTCAGTATATATTAGTATTATAGATTAACACCTATATCACAAGCTTATATTTTGCTCACTTTTAGGTTAAATCATTTTGGGTCAATTGTCCAGCAAAATTTTTACTATAATATTTATTGTCTATTTGAGTAGTGAGATGGGTGGAGATTATCCCATGAACAAAAAGTTTAATTATTAATAGCCAGTTAATTATAAATATAAATCGTAGTTGGGGTTATTCAATATTTTTTCCTATACTTTGTAGAACCAATGTCAAAACATTAAATAGCAAGCTCTGATTCCGAACAATTAATGGGAGCCGAATTTAAACAGCCTTGAATGGTTTCAGCAAGAAAATCAAGTGAAAGACACACGTCAACATACTGTAGAAATAACCGAGATTCTTTGTAGTCAAAATATTTACAATGAGGGAACTCATAATTTTGTTTCCAACTACAACCATAATATCATATATATCGCTTAAATTTACCAATATTTATGTGCCAGTAGAAAATAACATAGCCTGTTGATGGTTTTACAAACCGCTGAGTAGAGTAATGTATTCTGATAGAATTTTTCAAATTTATGTTGTTGTGATATTTACGAAACCCTATTTCTGTCACAAATCAACTACATAATTTTAAAATAACATCATAATTACCTAACTGAATTTCTTTGTATGTGTAATACAACGAAATTATAATTACATTAATGTTTCATTTTAAATTGTAATTAATTCTAAAATCTATTAGTAGTTAGTCTTGTGATCATTAATATTAATTAGTAACTGCGCCTTCAACCCGCTGCGTGATTAAACGTGAGTAAGAAGCAAGTGAATCCCATGGGAATAATGCATTTTTTCTGTAGTGAAAAGTAGCATATATGTGCATAGCTTAAACACCTACGAGATATTTTGAGCCCTGTAAACAAGGATAGGGTGGTGTAATAAGAAACAGGGATTTAGGGTCCCTAGGTAGGGCGATCGAGTAGTACCGATTTCCCGACCTCCCTGCCGCCCTGCCCATTGGGTAGTGTAGTAAGAAACAGAGAGGCAGGGAGCACATTCGCAGCGGCGGTAGTCTAGCTGTTTTATTTACATAAAATGTGCACTATCCTAAAAAAGAAATTACTACTTCACATATAATTTTTTATAATGATTTTGATTTTATAATTAAAGGTTATTACATATCTAGGTTAATTAATTAGATGATGTAAGTGATTTTGGTGAAAGAATAATTATTTGTTAATTACACAGGGAAAAACTTCCAGCATAATTAATAAGAATTGCGTCTACGAGATAAAGCGCTCAAGAGGCAGAGCCCGAGAAATCATGTGATGTGCCTAACAGGTGCTTTAACTGTACCTATTCCAATTTTAATTCAAATTACACTAATCATATGTACCACCGTGAAGTAGTAGAGAAGGAAACAGACAAACACACACACACATACACACACACTTACACACACACACGCACACACACGTGGGCCACAAACATTATCACAGTAGAAGCTTCAGTTCACCATGATTAGCCGCATTTTACTTACCTACCTGTAATGTTTTTTTTATGTGATAGCCAGGACTAATAGCTTTATGTGCTTGTACAAGGCAGCGGTGTCTTAACACACCACAACCAGACTTCAAGTTGCTAATTTGAATTTAAAAAATTTTTAGCCCGACTTGAATTCACCCCCCGTTCAACCTCATGGTCTAAGACAAATTGAATTAAAAGATAGAATTAAGAGATAAGAGCAAGTTTACAACGATTACGTTATAAAAATAAAAGGTCATTCTTTGTTTTTTTTTTATTACCTACTAAGTTGTGATCAATTAGTTAATAACGAAAATTAAGCACCTATATTAATTAATAAACATTAATATTAGCTTTGATTCATCATTTATTTACATAAATATTCCAATAAATAATATATCTATTTTTTTAGTTTTGCTTTCGCTTGAACAACTTACAAAAATTTTAACAAGCACTTAACTTCAGTTATGACAAAACAGAAGTGATAGGCATACTTTAGTCTATGCTTTACGACAATAGACTAAGTTTATGCATAAAAGTAAGCTCGAGTCATGTTAGGAATTTGCGGTTTTATAGCCAAGTACTGAGTAAACTTCATCATAAATATAAATTCATCATAAAATAACCCATTGACAAGCAGTGCTTTTGATCGTGTCTATGACAATAAGTCACGATACTGTTTTATATATAGGTATTGATTTGACGCAGCATAATAAGTTTATCAGGAAAATTCTCGAAAAATAAATTATATCATACAAAAGTAAACAAGCAGATGGCTCCCATGATGAGAAGAGATAACATCGTCTATAAACAGCAAAGATGTTAATGGTGTGTTGCTATTTTTGTGGCGGGGTTTTTATACCTCATGCATAAGTTCACCGGCTACCTTACAGACAGTGAAAAGTATTGACGCAATTGCGGTAGGAATAGGTAAGGCGCTGGTACTAGTCCCGGATGATATAACGCAGATCTCTACTACCTAGTAGCCACAAGGTCAATGACTCACATAGCCAATCGTTCGCTTTTTACGGACTGCTTGACGGACGGCAGATTGTTTATTCTTCTAAGTGCGTCCGGACCAATATGAGGCAATAAAAATTATTAAATATTACAACAATATTCTAAAATATCCGGTCCGGAAAACTAGCATTCCACAGACATTATTGCCCATTTCTTATGACGTTAGAACGAAACCGCTTTGCTACATTATTCTTAAAATCCTTTCTGGGGAATCGTAAAATCTATTTCACCTAAGCTATTTATGTTTCAAGCATATTTTTTTAATTTTACATTTTTGTCCAAAATTTTGCCTTTTTGGAACGTCTCCTTTTAATAATACTGAAAGAAGTAGAGTTGTCCAAATTTTCTTTAATTTCAGTTAGCAAGTTGGGTAAATTGCTTTATTGAATTTTTAAATTTTTATGCAAAATAAAATTTGCCCAGTTACATACATTAGATTGCATCTAATTTTATTGATAACTAAAATATATATTTGATCACGGGACATAACATGTAATTATATTGTAGGCAAATTTGTAGTTATTATTGTAATCGTAGGGCGCAACTGTATTTATTTAACACTAGCAACCCGGTCCGGTTTTGCACGGATAGAATAACTGCATTTTTTTACGCCGTTGTGTCGCATCAGAGATTTCTTAAGAGCATCATGAGTGAGCATATCGCAGACTATATATACATCTAAAAAAAGAATCTAGTCGGCTTGATCTTTCTCTGACATCTTCAACAATCATTATCATATTTCAACCAATTTACACAAAATTTTAACAAATTTTAAAATTTTAACACTTAATCCTTGATTACGGATTCCTCTATCCCTTGGTCAGAACCACATTAAAATCGTTTATGGGTTAATCTCGATTGTAGGGTTAATCTCGTTTATCGGTTAATCTCCTATAGTCAGGACGACAGATATGACGGGGGACTTTATAAATGATGTAGTGAATTATAATGTGACATTAATTTTACGCCATATACCTACTAGGTGATAGAGTTTTAGAACGTCTCGTCTGCGTTTGTTACTAATAGCTTTTTTCCTGCCGAAATAACGTCAGTTCCTGTCACAGTCATGTTCTGGTTTGGAGGATAACTGGTACTGTTACTGGTTTCACTATTTTCAATACAAAATTACTAGCTGACCCGGTAAACGTTGTTCTGCCAACTTTGTGTCTACTTTTCCGTTTCATTTCTTTGAAACCTAACCTGAACCTCCTTGAATATTTTAAAACCAAAATTAGCCAAATCCGTCCAGCCGTTTTCGAGTTTTAGCGAGACTAACGAACCAATTGATTTTTATACATATAGAAGAAGATAGTAAAATTAAGTACTTTGGTAATACATAACTAAACATGGATTAAAATAAAACTCGTAGGTAATACAATTAATATACATAATTTAATACCTTATTTATTGAGACAAAATTTTAAATTCAGCTCTGTTTAGTAAACTTTGCCACGCTATAAGTTTTTCAAACCTTGCTTTACATATTCGTATGTACATGCATTGTATGGCAATATAGATAATGTTTGGAGATCCGATTCAACACCGAAATCCACTTACCCCTTGCAGTGGGGCCTGTAAGAGTACAGCGTTAGCTGTTTACAAGAAGGGCTCAATTTATTTATTCGTTCATTAAGCGAAGCGGGGGATCGCAGCGAGAGCTGAATTTTAGGATAATGGGTATATGGCCTACTTGTAGATAAAGTTCAATATGTATTCTGGCGCCTGTACTATTAAAATTAGTAGGTGTTATGAACCATAGAGCACATTTTTTTATCTGAGAGTTAACGTAATGAAACAATATGCTTCGTATAAAAAATTTTTGTAAAATAAATTCCACAAATATTATAAGAGAGTCACTACCATCGTGGCTACTAGGTGGTAAAGTTCTGCATTGTCTCGCCCGGATCTGGTACCATCGCCTTACCTATTCCTGCCGCAATGGCGTCAGTGCTTGTCACTGTCGTGTTCCGGTTTGGAAGGTAAGGTAGCCGGTAAACTTATACACGTGGCATTAGACCTCGCTACAAGATAGAAACACACCATTAACATCTTTGGTATCTATAGGCGACGGTTGACTCTTTCCATCAGGAGACCCATCTGCCTGTTTGCTATCTTATGAAATAAAAATCATGGGATAGCTTATAAGCTGATGATTCTAATCCTTATGACAAGAGACAACTATCACCTATATAAGAAGGTATAGAATAAGAACAAAAATTTATTTTATTGCTTTATTGGCATTAGATTAAAAATTCATCGGTCTGGCAGTTTGTAAAATATCGAATATTTTATGTTTTTTATAATTCTGGACCCTTTTTGTCGATCTCCATGTGGACTATTGTAAGTGAATCATTAATCCTTGGTAAAGCATGAGTAATATTTGACTGTAATAATTTAACTTTTAATCATACGGCATATCAAACTTCACTTTTTTTTTTCAATTTGTTAAACCACATACAAAATTTAATGTTATCGTTTACGGTCTGGTCTGGTTTTCGCAATTCTAATGATCGAGATATTTCCTGAATAAAAAATTTATCTTTATATCGTGGGATAACAAACAGGCTGATTGATTTTCTGGAAATAGGCTTATCGTAATCAACCATCGCCTTCAAACACCAAAATATATGTGGCAGGATGGTGATTTTTTTAGTTTTGCTTTCGCTTGAACAACTTACAAAAATTTTAACAAGCACTTTACTTCAGTAACAGGGTTAAGTATATCCTGAAGATGCTTTAAAAAGTGAAACCGGTCGAGTAATATAATAAAAAATTGTGTAAATGTGAAAATTATGTACAAGTGGAATAGTAAAAGTGTCTAATAACAATGGAATTTCACCAAGTACCGACGATAGAAAGTATAGAATACACTTTACTTCAGTTATGACAAAACAGAAGTGATAGGCATACTTTAGTCAATGCTTTACGATAACAGACTAAGTTTATGCATAAAAGTAAGCTCGAGTCATGTTAGGAATTTGCGGTTTTATAGCCAAGTACTGAGTAAACTTCATCATAAATATAAATTCATCATAAAAGAACCCATTGACAAGTAGTGCTTTGATTGTGTCTATGACGATAAGTCATGCATAAATTGACCGTCTGTCCTACCATCCAAACTGGAACACGAAAGTGCCAAGCATTCATACTATTGCGAGAAGAGCAGGTAAAGCGGTGGTAACAAATACGAGCGCAACGTTGTGGTCCTACCTATCAACAGTAATAGTCACGACGATAGAGGCATGTGTATGTAATTGACGATGGTCTTTTCTTCAATTCTTTTAGCTATAACCAATAAGTGTAATCGTATGGTCAAGAGAGTATAAAAGCCCCTAGAATTAGAAAGTATCTTCACGCCCGTATCCCCAAAAGGGTAGGCAGAGGTACAACAAGTGCACCCACGATTAGCCGAAGTCCGAAGATACTTTTTTTTATATGTGATAAGATAGCAAACAAGCAGATGAGTCTCCTGATGGAAAGAGTCAACCATCGCCTATAGACACCAAAGGTGTTAATGGTGCGTTGGTGATGTAACACCTTTATGGTGTTACATATACACTGGCAGCTTTGTCTGCTTTCAAATGTAGAGTTCTTTTGTTTAGAAAAAGAAATATGATAGAATAAGAGTGTTCTTTCTGATTTAGTGGGGAATAGTCACATCCCCGAAAATAAACGAAAATATATTATGAAAGTTTATTATTAAAGAATCCTGAAAAATCCTGCCGATCTTCCGATCCTCGAGCAGCCAAGCGAGTCAAAGGAAATTACCTAGTAAAAGGGGATACGATTGGTGGAGTAACACGTCCGGCTGATAGATCGCCGGGCGGGTGTTACAAGTTGGCGGAGGCGCCGTGCAGTCGCTGCGTGAAGTCGCTACGTGAAGTCGCTACGCGCAATCGCTACGTGAAGTCACTACGTTCAATCGCTACGTGCAATTGCTACGCTCGACGAAAAAACCAGGAGAGCTAAGTATTGTGGTCAGAGGGTAAGAGTCAAGATGGAGGCCATCAAGCGCTTCAATGGAACGCAGAATTTGGCGTTCGCAGAATTTATTAAAGACTTTAAAACGGTCGCAGCAATAAATAAATGGGATATAGAGAGCTTACCTTTACTTCTGGGATTGTATCTTGATGGCCCTGCATTAGCGTTTTATAAAATGATATATACCGACACGGCCAATTTCAGTGAATTATGTATAAAAATTGAAAACGAATTCTCAATCTCGATAAATTATATGGAGCGATTTTATGTATCCAAACAGGGCCGCGATGAAGAACTACTAACATATTTTTACAGACTCAGCGACATTGCGGCCAAAGCTGAGATATCAGACGAAATTTTCATAAAACAATTCATCAAAACGATGTTGCCCTCGCTAAAAGAAAAACTAGGAATGAGAGTGTATTCGTCGCGAGAAGAATTACGAAACACAATCATTCAATACAACGAGGTCTTTGGGGGTCAAATAAGAGCGAGTAACATTCCTTTACAACCACCAATGGGGGTGCAACAGAAGGTAAAATTCAGGGAGGAACCAGACATCCTGCCCGGTACGCCCATACGCTCGCAGGAAGAACGTCCACAGCCGTCGGAAGTTTTTCACACGCCCCGGTATAATCTAAGGCCGAGACGTTATGAAAGAACGGCCTCAAACACACGTAATGATTTCAGACGCAGTCCGATGACACCACAACACCCAAACGTACAGGGACGCCGCCGAAGAATCGAAACGCGGGAGATGAGAGCTGCGTCCCAAACAGATGAAGATCTCCCGACAGAAAGTAAAGGTTTGTCCAGTCCATTTATACAGGTCGTGATTAAGGGTCATTCGTGTTCAGCGTTAATCGATACGGGAGCAGATATATCGTGCATGTCGGATGATCTTGCGGAACATCTAAAAGTAACATTCAAAGATGATGCACCCAATAGGCATTTTGTAAAATCGCTAGGAGGATCGTTACTAAATGTGATAGGAAAAACGTGTGTAAATTTAATGATAAATAACAGCATTTTTGCGAATGAAATGTTAATAATAGAGAATATTAAAACTAAACTTATACTAGGTCGAGATTTTCTACAAAAGTATGATGCTGTAATAGACTTTTTAAAGAATTTTATATGTCTTAAACAGCGTTGCTATGTAAATTTCATTAATCCTTCGTCGCTACGAAATAATAACGATCTTTCCATTGTGGACGGCTACCATAGAAACATTGTAAATAGTAATGTCACTAATGTAGATAAATCATGTAATTTGTTAAAATCGGATTACATATATTACGTGAATTATATAGAGAAAAATGAGGATAAATTATATCCGCACGTAAATTCCAGAAATGAATGCGAAATGGTTGAGATTAATGTAAACCCGGACTTATGTAAAAATCAAAAGAATATGTTACGAAATCTATTTAGTAAGTATAGGAAATGTTTCGCATTTAGGCCCACAGAATTAGGTAGGTGTAAACTAACAGAAATAGAAATAAAAACGGTAGACCAGGTAGCAGTACACCACCCGCCATATCGTGTATCACCTAAACAACTAGAAATAATCAATACACAAGTTAGGGAAATATTAGACAACGGTGTTATTCGCGAATCTAAAAGCTCTTATGCTTCCCCGGTAGTGTTAGTGCGGAAGAATGATAACACATGGAGATTCTGTGTGGACTACCGTAAGTTGAATAAAAAGGTGGTAACAGATAGCTATCCATTGCCTATTATTGAAGACATTTTAATATATCTTTCGGGTGCCCACTATTTCGCTGATTTAGATTTAAATTCTGGCTATTGGCAACTTATGATTTCGGAAAGTGATAGGCACAAAACGGCATTTATCACACCGTCAGGATTGTATGAGTTTAACGTGTTACCTTTTGGCTTAAAAACAAGTCAAGCAGTATTTCAGCGTACAATGGATAAGGTGTTAGGGGATATCAAATACAAGAATGCCATCTGTTATGTTGATAATATATTAATATGGGGGAAAAGTTTCACAGAATTTAAGGAAGCATTAGAAAAGGTGTTAATGCGCCTTAAGGAAGCGAACCTTACGCTTAAACCAAATAAATGTAGTTTTGGGTATGAAAAGATAAGTGTGTTAGGGCATGAAATATCGGGGGATGGTATTCGACCAGATAGCAGGAAATTAAAGGCGATAAAAGAGATGCCTGCACCAACAAATGCAAAACAGGTAAAATCGGTACTTAGAGTATTCTCCTATTACCGTAAGTTTATTAATAATTTTGCCAAAATTGCTCTACCCTTGATAAAATTATTAAAGAAGGGGTCAAAGTTTTGTTGGTCCTCGGAACACCAAAACGCGTTTTCCATTATCATAGATCGAATGTGTAGCCCGCCCATTTTAAGTCATTATTCTAGTGATAAGGATGTTTTAACTAGGTTGTATATAGATGCTAGTGGAGAGGCTCTGGGATGTTGTCTAATGCAAGGAAAAATAAAGATGCATCCGATATCGTATGCATCGAGGAAATTGAGTGAGGCAGAAAAGAAATATTCCACTACTGAGAAAGAATGTTTAGGTCTAGTATGGGCGTTAAATTATTTTAGGCATTTTTTATGGGGATTGAAGTTCCAAGTCGTAACCGATCACAAGGCGTTATGTTGGCTTAGAGATAGGAAGGATATGAATGGAAGGTTGGCGAGATGGTCGCTGAGCATACAAGCATATGATTTCGATATTGTGCATTGTGCAGACAGAGAGAATGTAGTTGCCGATTTTTTAAGTAGAAACCCGTTGAATGTAGGGAGTACAGTCGAGGACGTTCAGAAAGAACAAGAGGATGGCTTGGAAGTGTATAAATTAGAGGTAGTTAAGGTCCAAGAAGAGCAAGGGATGGATGAGTCATGTAGGCGTTGGTTATCTCGAGTAAAGATGAGCGACACCGGAATATATAAGGGGTATAAATTGAATGAGGGAATATTGTGTAAGAGAGTAAAGAGTGGGAATGTTATGAAAGATCTTGTAGTTATACCAAAGGGTTTGTTATGTGAGATCTTACAGGAACTGCATGACGACCCATGGTCAGGGGGTCACTTGGGTTTGGCAAAAACGTTATGTAAATTCAGAGATAATTATTATTGCGAGAATGCTGAGAAGGAGATCGAGAAGTATGTAAAAACGTGTAGGTTGTGTCAAGAGAGAAAAAAGGCCAAACAAGTAGCTGAACTACAGCCTATAACTGTGACCCATATGATGCAAAAGGTAGGAATCGATATCTTAGGGCCTTTTAGAAAATCTTCAAACGGGAATAAATATATTATAGTATGTGTTGAATATGTGTCGAAATATGCGATATGTAAACCGGTACAAAGGGTTACGGCAGAGAAAGTGAGTGAATTTCTGATCGAGGAGGTGTTTTGTAGGTACGGAGGTGTTAAGGAGGTAATTTCTGATAGGGGAGCAGTATTCACGTCACACCTAGTGAAAGAAACTGTGAATCGATTTGGGGCAAAGTCGCGATTTAGTACGGCGTTTAGGCCAGAAACGAATGGGTTAGTAGAGCGGTTCAATAAAACGCTGGTTCAAATGTTATCGATGTATGTTACCAGGGACCAACGAGACTGGTGTAGATTTGTGCCATTAGTATGTCATGCATATAACACTAGCAAACAATCAACCACTAAAGTTTCACCATATATGATGATGTACGCTAGGGAACCGATATTCCAAAGCGACATGGGGGTAAATAGGGATAGTCAAAGCCGAGAAGTAAATTATGCCGAGAGACATAATTTACAAGGTGCGTTAGTTCGAAAGGCAGTACATAACATTGGGAGGGCACAAGTTAGGCAAAAGAGATATTTTGACAAAAGGGCTAAAGTAAAGGACTTTTCACCGGGACAATTAGTATTAGTATATACACCAAGACGGGTGGACAATAGGAGTTTGAAATTATGTAGGCTATATAAAGGGCCGTTCAGAATAGTGGAAAGAATATCCAATGTAAATTATGTAATTACGAAGTTAAGCAATAGGAGATATAGAGATATTGTACATATAAATGGGTTGAAAGCATTTCATGTACGTATGTAAAAAAATATATAGTGTATTTATAGTCATTCATTGTAATAAATAATTGTTACATGTTAGACCATTACTTTTGTTTGGGCTTGTATATGAGAATGCTAATATTTGTATTTGTTTCATGTAATATGACGGGATTCAACCAATGCTGTGATGATGGACCGAAGCAAAAAGAAAAAAGATGACCAAAAGAATATTAAATGAAGAAATGTTAGGTTTTCAATCGAATTGTATTCCTCTCAAGTTCTTCTATTCAATAATAAAGTCTTATGGGGTATAATGTATGCTAGGGACAGAGCCGCCTTAGTATGAAGTCGAAAGAGTCAGTATAGGTTAAGGGTTGAAAGTCTTTTGAAGGGGAGTTCAACTTTGTAGTACGACATAGTCGACACAAAGGATATCTGTATAGGATATACATGAACTCGGATGGTTATGGGAGACATTGCAATGATGGTTTAGTATGGTTCAGAGTAAGGAATATTTATGATCGTGATATATATATATTGGGGCGAGCTCGATGTTGAGAGGAAGTAATACTTCAATCTTTTTTCTTTTGGTCACCAGAGAAAAGAAGTTTGAATTGTTATGCCTTTCCATCTCTTATTATCTCGTATACAGCTAGAGCCCCTCAGGCTAAAGTTTAATAAAATAACAAATGTTTGCGGTAGGATAGGTTAGGTGAGGGGGCTGTGGTCTGTCTTTTAGAGGGGTTTAGGGAGACCAAAGTTTGTGACATGGTGTGGTGGTAATGGTCAGAACCACACATGGGGCAAACTATCTTTTAGAAAAAGACAGTCCCACAAAATTGTACCTTCCCCTCGTAGGTAGGGCAATCGGGATAGAAATAGGTAGGCCATATGAAGGGAGACAAATGCTCCTCCAGTTTCAGCTGCTCCTACCTTGGGGGGTAGCTGATGTAACACCTTTATGGTGTTACATATACACTGGCAGCTTTGTCTGCTTTCAAATGTAGAGTTCTTTTGTTTAGAAAAAGAAATATGATAGAATAAGAGTGTTCTTTCTGATTTAGTGGGGAATAGTCACATCCCCGAAAATAAACGAAAATATATTATGAAAGTTTATTATTAAAGAATCCTGAAATATCCTGCCGATCTTCCGATCCTCGAGCAGCCAAGCGAGTCAAAGGAAATTACCTAGTAAAAGGGGATACGATTGGTGGAGTAACACGTCCGGCTGATAGATCGCTGGGCGGGTGTTACAGTATCTTGTGGCGAGATCTAATGCCACATGCATAAGTTTACCGGCTACCTTACCCTCCAAACCGGAACACGACAGCGACAAGCACTGACGCTATTGCGGCAGGATTAGGCAAGGTGGTGGTACCAGACCCGGGCGAGACAATGCAGAACTCTACCACCTAGTAGCCACGATGGTAGTAACTCGCATAGCCAATTGCCTGCCTGGCAGAACGGCAGTTGGTCTATTCTTCAAAGGAGCCCAGAACCAACACGGAACCAACGCAGCCACCTATCACATTGTGGCACTTGGGTCCCACAATGTGAACGGTGGCCAGCCTACCGCCAACCGGGCACTTTTCAATCCCGGGCAATGTTGTTTTTATCAAAAAACTGAAAAAACACATTTTTGAATTGTCCGACCCGGGAATCGAACCCGGGACCTCATGTGGTTAACTCCGACACCGGACCACTAGACCACAGAGGCGATGCAATAGAATTAGATATTTTAAAGATATTTTAAATATTTATGAAGTGTTTTTAGGTGTCATTAATGATATCTCGGAGGCTAGTGGTGGTATGAAAACACCCCCGTGTCTCGATGAGCATATCATGCTGTTGGTCCCGATCATTGCTAAAAAAATACTGTACCTTTTCATTATCAGGTCAGTTAAATGCTGCAATTTATGGTACCACTGCTTTACCAATTCCTACCACTATAGTTAGCGTCATATTATCATTGTCGTGTAGACAGGGGTAAGATAGTTGGTAGACTTATATAACAACTTACTGTTCCAAGATAAAAGTATCCTTTGTGCTATTCCAGGTCACTATCTATATGTGTGCCAAATTTCATCAAAATCGGTTTGGCCGTTTTTGCTTGAGAGTAACAAACATCCATCCATCCATCCATCTAAACATATTTTCGCATTTATAATTAATATTAGTGGGATAGAATATTAGAAGGATAGGATGAAAAGCATTTTATTTGCACATGTTACAAATAAATTTCTTAAAATATAACGTCACATGGTTTTAACAGCTACTATACATCTCACGTCTGTTTATTTGCACTAGCAAATCGAACAATAACATCTCTTATAAGTTTGACAACAGAATTTAGCCTTCAAGTAAAATTGTACACATGAGTATTTATTATCATGTATATCACATGAATTTAATGTGTGTAATTTTTATTAATTTCACACTACTACACACCATTAACATCTTGGATGTTTTAGCGGTGGCCTGTCCATCAGGAGTTTCATCTACTATACAAATATCTTAAAAATAAAATAAAAAATAATGTGGTGTCGCGGGACACCAGGTAGGAACGAACTTCCTTCGGCTAAACGGCACTACTCGCTTGTGTACGCGACTGTCGCGCTTGCACACGTCTCATTTAACGCTTTTATTCCACGCATTTTTCTTACGGTTTTACTATCACATTTTTTTCAGTTCGGTCGCGCAGCAAAATCCCTATCCCCTCCAAGCCTGCCGTAAGGAACTTCGTTCCAAAAATCCATAACTGTATCTACTTAGCTTTCGATAGATGTTACGCGCTTAATTCGAAAATTGTTATCTCAAGTTACAATTTTCGCATCGAATCCTACATTTCATTTTAGATAGTAAACTAAAAAAATATTCACATTAAGTAATTGATAGCGAATAGTTAATCAAACGAATCTCACATCAAACGATAACGAAATAAAAACGTGAGAAAGATAGCAATTCGCTTCGGCGCAATTAATGCCTTGTTAAAAATAAATCGCCTCTCGAAACAAACGTCGTAAAACAAATCGAACGTATAATCTCATCATAGACACCGCTTCTATTGCTCTATACACTTTCGTGGATTAACTTAAGCATTCGTATTTTTATTTAGTAACTAGTGAAAATAATTTTAGATAATAAAGTAGTTATCCAAAACTGTATATATATATATATATATATATATATATATATATATATATATATATATATTAAAATTATTAATTTCCTATAGAAATGCGATGGCATCAACAATGAAAGTTACATTTTCTGAAAATTTGATCTGATTCGGCCAGGTAGGTTATGAAATTTCATAAAAAACTTTAGAAAATGCCGTAACAATATTTTTTAAAATATTTCCGGATTGTCAATCCGATTGACTTTATATATATATATATATATATATATATATATATATATATATATATATATATATGTGTGTATATTAAAATTATTAATTTCCTATAGAAATGCGATGGCATCAACAATGAAAGTTACATTTTCTGAAAATTTGATCTGATTCGGCCAGGTAGGTTATGAAATTTCATAAAAAACTTTAGAAAATGCCGTAACAATATTTTTTAAAATATTTCCGGATTGTCAATCCGATTGACTTTATATATATATATATATATATATATATATATATATATATATATATATATATATATATATATATATATATATATATATTATTTCTATAGGAAATTAATTATTAAAATTATTAATTTCCTATAGAAATGCGATGGCATCAACAATGAAAGTTACATTTTCTGAAAATTTGATCTGATTCGGCCAGGTAGGTTATGAAATTTCATAAAAAACTTTAGAAAATGCCGTAACAATATTTTTTAAAATATTTCCGGATTGTCAATCCGATTGACTTTAAAGCCTAGTATCGGTTGCCGCAAATCAGGTTAAAATCGGTCGATTCGTTCGCGAGATATCGTTGACAAAATGAATTAAAACAGTTTACAACCAATCGATTTTTTCCACAGGACAACATTTTTAGAGTTCAAAAAACTTTCTCAAAGGATTTCTGCTGCATTTTTTCGAAGATTTAAATTACCATAGCGGTCACATTTGACAGCTTTTCAAAAATGAAAATAATGACGTTCTTAATAAACTTCAGATTTTTGAGCTCGGATTGTAGCGAAGTAGCGCATATTTACTGCGACCCTAATTCAGCCCCGCGGTCAGCGGTAGATTTTTGAAAAAATAAAAAGTCTACGTCTAACCTCTGGAGTTCAACTATCTTCTTGCCAAATTTCAACGATGTGGTAAGTGGTTTAGTCTCAATGAGTAACAAACAGGTGGACAGACAAACGGACACACTTTCACACTTATCTATTGTACTATGGAAGTTTAGATGTAGCATTGAATAGTCGTAAATGTAGCTGCAGAATGAACTTTTCTCATAAAAATTGTGTTACGTATAATGTAATAAATGTGTCCAAAGACCAGCGGCAATAACGGTTGAAGTTTCAACCATTACATGCAATCAGCGATTTGATACAGCGCGATCAACCTTTGGTGAGAAATATTGTTAGAATTAAACATTTTAAAGTTTCAGAGTGAAATAATATATTATTTGTTTCGAAAGCGTTTGAAGCAGTTTTAATATTTTTACATAATTTAATATGTTGGACCTTATATACTATTGTTTTTAAATTGAAAAATATACAAGAGACTTTTACAAGTGGCACTAACATGGATACCAACGCACCATTAACATCTTTTGTGTCTGTAGGCGATGGTCGTCTGTTTCCATCAGTAGATCTCTATATAAAGAAACTTCGCAACTTGTTTTGAAATGTAGCGATTGTATACAGCAGTACTAATTTGTAAATATGTGTCCGATGTTAAAATTCTATACAATACGTCTTTCTCCGTGTATTTGTATTTACTTAGAAAGCTTGATACCTTTTTTAAGAATTTGTTAGTGAAGACATCTCCTTTACGATAATGTTCGATTTTCTATTAAACTTGAAAGCGCTCCACGTCCTACATTCTTATCTCAAATGTTCTAACATATTTTTCCAAAGTTTCCCGGCGCTTTCAGGCAGCCGCATATAAAGGTCTATTCACACATGGTGGGAGATAAGGCTGCTTTCACACCATTAAGCCACGCGCTGGAGCCCGGGGCTTTTCCAGATTAGATTATACACTCGATTTATGACGTCATTAAAGCTTTGATAATTACTCGGGACATGCTGCGTAGGCGAGGTAAGGGGGATTTGGTGGGTGCGAACTGGGAGGAGGGGGTACTTGTATTGTTTGATTGGATTCCTGGCACTGCGAGGGTTAAGGGATTAAAGTTATGGAGATTAGTTCGCCGCCCGCGGCTACGTTCACTTCGTTTATGTTAAAAGGCCTATAGAGATGTGTGCGGATAAGAGATTGCTTATTGCCAATTGTGATAGCGGAGGCAGGTTTTAATTTCGTTTCGCTCGCAATTGCGTGTATGTAAATAGAGACCAATGGATATGTAGCAACTGTTTCTGTTTTGCCGCGACTTAGAGTATCAAAGGAAGAGGGGTATGATTTTTGAGCGTATGTATCTCTTTTAGTCGATATTTATCAATTTATTCTGATATATATTCAAAATAGTTTGATGGACTTTAAAGTGAGCCTTCTTTATTTTAAGAGTATAAGGTTATACATAAAAGTAGTCAAAAGTACGTCATAATTTACGAATTTGGACACAATTTCATAATGAATATAGGCATTCTTTATTTACTTATTTAAAAATAAATATAAAAAATGAAGTCCATGAAAAATAAATAAATATAAATAAATTTATGTTTTAATTGATAGTGCAAAATGGAAAGTTAGTATGTGGCTATTGGAATTTGAATGAGCCCTTAATGATAAAAATACTTGTCTTTATTTCACGCGTTTTTTTATTAAATTGCTTAATTGACTAAAACTGTCAAAAAAATTCCTCTTAAAATATTCACTTCAGAGTTATGTCAAATGTAATAAATTAGTTGTAACGTGGTTTTAATAAAAAATCTATACATATAATAAAATTGTAGGAAAGTCAAAACTGTACATTGAATATTTTTTTTAAAAGAATACTTGGGGCGTGATCTAAATCGATATCGAAGCCAAAAATATAGTTGTTAGAATTTTTGTCTGTTTGTCTGTTTGTTTGTCTGTATGTATGTCCGGGGTAAACTCTAAAAGTACTGCATGGATTTACTTCAAATTTTGCATGAATATTACTAACAGGTCGGATCAACATATAGGCTACATATTATCACGCTATCCTCTACGGGGGAGGAGATGTGCGGAGTAAACGAAGTCCGCACGGACGAAGTCGCTGGCAACAGCTAGTGTTTTAATAAAATTATTTTTAATTATATACAAAGTGTAATAAGTATTCGCATTATTATTGAGGACACTAAATCACTACGGTAATTATTTGGAATTATTAAACTTATATTCAAAAAATTGATTTTCTAAGCATTAAATAACAAACAAGCAGACCCATCACCAAAGACTTCCGTGGTACGTTACCATACACGTATGAGGTTTGTAAGGTCACGTGAGTCTTGGCTACATGCGGAAGTTTACCGGCTACTCCACTTTAGAAGCCGGAACGCAGCTTATATTGCCAAACATGCAATGAGTTGAGACAAATCCAGAAAAATCATCTCATAAATCTAACATCTGATAGCCACTAGTTTGACGTAAATAAACTCTTTAAAAGAAAATATGATAAAACTTTTTTACTACACAAAAGTATTTTTTTCGCCCGTTGTTGTTGTTATTTGCTCGTTAAGTATTTGCCTGCGTTGTCATATAAAAATTCGTTCAAATGCGTGACCAAATACGCGCAGTGTAGGGCACCCACACACAGTAGGCTGTTCTTTACAGTCAGATAACTAGCAACTTAATTTAAACGATTTCTGAAATCTCCCATTTATTTATGGGCATTTTGTAAGTTGGTCGGCTATTACTTGTTAATCTGCAAGGCCTACCGAGCTAAGAAATCTCCTGATTTTTTTCACACGACCAATAGAAACGATTAAAAAAATTACCACTTAAAAACTTAATATTTCTCAAACAAATACTTGAAGCGAAAATCATATTTCATACACACGTATTGTTTATAACGAGATATCTAACGACACCTTACATTATTGAAAAGACGAGGAAAATACAGCTACACAAGATATAAGCTCAAAAAAGAGTTTCTGAATTATGACGTGGATAGATAGATTGCTGGAGTCGTGGGGAAAGTACATAATAAGGTGTAACAGCAAATACCTATATCATATCGGTTCAGTTTCAAATTAATTGTAAGTAATGTTTTTATTTTTACACAACACAATGTTATAATTACAAACAAAGATTTTTGTTTTTAACATTTGCACTTCTATGAGCTCGAGAAATTGCATTGTTATAGTGGTGTAATATAAGATTCTAACGCAAGAATATTATATTCCGTATAACTCAAACAATAATGGCCGCTATATCTCTCGAGGTACAGGTAATTTTCCAGAGTATCTCACCCTTATAATATGAAAAATGTTTATTTTCTTGGTTCCAAAAGCCATTTAACGACAATCTTAACAGCCTTATCTGACTTGCTGGTGTTTGTGAACATACAGTTTCAAATATAAAATCTGTGAACAGTTATGTTTAAAAGTTTCTTCAAATCTTATTAGGTATTCTTATATTTCAAGATATTGTGGTGATACTCCGATCGCTAGGGGGTTTTTTACTCGTCTTTGCTGCGTTTATTTCTTTAATTGAGGTACGCGGAATCGACTTACTAATTACTTTGAATAAAAACATTACTATCAATCTTCAATTTATTTGGGCATAGGTCTTAGGCCACAGAAAAACAAACTAGGTACCATTACAATTTCAAATCATAGAAAAAGACTATACAATTCTACGGTTCTACATTTAAAATATTTAAAAGCGGACAAGGCTGCCAGCATTCTTGTAATATATCACCATAGAGGTATTATAATATCTGGAGATCATGAGATTCCGGATTCTATACCAGTCTAGATAGTCTAAGTCCTCGGGGATTTTTATTCATTAATTTTTTTTATTAGCAGCCTGAGTTATGAATATGACTCTCAGTAGGCATAAAAAGTTTTTGCTCCCGATAACCGCAATTAAAGATTATTTCTTATATGTGCTTTAATTTTTTTTATATATATCATAAGATAGCAAACAAGCAGATGGGTCTCCTGATGAAAAGAGTCAACCATCGCCTATAGACACCAAATATGTTAATGGTGCGTTGCTATCTTGTGGCGAGGTATAATGCCACACGCATAAGTATAACGGCTACCTTACCCTCCAAACCGGAACACGACAGCAATAAGTACTGACGCTATAGCGGCAGGAATACGCAAGGCGGTGGTACCTGACCCGGGTGAAACAATGCAGAACTCTACCACCTGGTAGCCACGATGGTAGTGATTCGCATAGCCAATCGGTCGCCTTCTACGACCTGCCTGGCAGAACGGCAGTTGGTCTATTCTTCAAAGGAGCCCGGAACCCACACGGGGATTTTAAATGTAGCGACGAGGAAAATTACTACTTATTTCTCTAACCACCAAAAAGATGGATGGCACTGCAAGGTGGTAGTGGTGGATGGTGCTTATCAATGCTTTGTTTACTCTCCGAAACTTATATGATAACTGACGTAATGCTTTTAGTTCTTGGCATTTCGTTCGGACTACCAACATGAGATTGGTATAGTTGGGCAATCTGACAAATCTAACATAACTCTGAAATTTACGGATAAGAATCTTAGATGCTGTAAAGCACATTTTAATTATTTCTATACATAGTTTATTATAGTTTCTTAAATTTAATCAATCGAATGAATCGAAAATCGAAAGGCAAACACTTCGTAAATAAATGTAAAGGAAGAAAATCCGCTTTATATGTGGAATGAATTTTCTTAGAAAATTTAATACTCAATGTCATAAAGTGAACAGTGGTACTGAATTTAATACAAAAATGAATATCTTGACACCAGATCCCTTACGGCAGAGAGAATCGAGTGTGACTGTTCATACAAACACACTGGTTACGATCATTATTGGCACCGTCTTTAGACAGCGCCCAATAAATTATTGTATTGACGTACACTGATTTTTTAGGTGTTTTTTGGTTTTCCATGGTATCTACACCCTTCGACATATTTTGTAATATATACCGTTTTTGTTAACATTTTATCTGCCATTCTTTCTTATGTCCAAACCTATGGACCAAGTCCTATTTCATTTTTACATAGACACTTTTTTTCCGTCCCAACCTCCTCTGTATTATTGAATATAAATAGGTATTTATAAATTTTATATAATAATTAATCTTTAAATTATATCTTTTATGAAATCAAGAACAATAAAGTAAAAGTTCACTTTGCTCGACGAAAAGAAATCTCTTGATTTCCGTCATCGAAAAATATCAATAAAATTTATAATATGATATTTATTCTACATTTATACTTTATATATTCACATTTTAATAAATTAATAATATTCATATTTTAATAATTAAATTTATTATATAGTATTTAAAACTTTGTGTAGTACTTTATAGTCTCAGTTCCAAAACTTTTTGACTACATTTAAAATTTTACCATGTAACTAATTTTGATCAGACCCAACACAATGTTAAAGCAATTTAAGTTAGAAACCACCCATTACAACCTAACAGTCGTCCGCGAATGGCCCTTCAATTAAGTGTAATGAGGCGACCCGTCCGTTTACCAACGTTTATCTACGTATATACCAACATATAAGGATATACCAACATGAAAGTAGACAAAAACGAGAACGTTAATCTCAAGTTAATTAAATTGTGTGTGGGAATTTAGCCCTTGCATATTTTTACCAACACTTATTTTTAAGCAATTTAGTACAAGTTTGTTAAAGTTTGTTTTGCCTTGCATAGCTACTTTGTAGAAGCAGTTACTAGCGGATATATTTCTAAACTAATACGGCTTGGTGGTCCCCTAAAAAAGAGCTTGATTTTTCTCAAAGGACGGTAACGCACCTGCAAGACCCCTGGTGCTGTAGCTATTTATTGGTGGCAGTCATTACTGATTATAATCAGTGACTCTTCTGCCCGTGCTATTTTACATAAATCATTCTAGTGGGAGTTTACTAGGTGGTATAGTTCTGCATTGTCTCGCCTGGGTCTGGTACCACCGGCTTACCTATTCCTGCCGTAATACTGTCAGTGCTTGTCACTGTCGTGTTCCGATTTGGAGGCTAAGGTAGCCGAGAAACATATGCATATGACATTATACCTTGCCACGAGATAGCAACGCACCATTAACATCTTTAGTGTCTATAGGCGATGATTGACTCTTTCCATCAGGGGACCCATCTGCTTGTTTGCTATCTTATGATATAAAAAAGTCAACTCTACACAAAGTACTGTATACCAACTCTAAATTTTTAATAGAAAATATTGCTTTCTATAGAATCATAACTGCACAAAGTATAAAGTAAAGTAAAGTAATTTGTACTACCCTACAATATTTAGCACTACATTCATATTTTAAATAGTATCTATACATAGATTAAAATCGTAGGAAGGTCAAAACTGTCAATAGTTTGCTTATTTTCCTATGGTATAAAATATGATCTATAAATATAATAAAATCGTAGGAAGGTCAAAACTGTACATTGAATATTTTTAAAAGAATACTTGGGGCGTGATCTACAATCGATATCGAAGCCAAAAATATAGTTTTTAGAATTTTTGTCTGTTTGTCTGTATGTATGTCCGGGGTAAACTCGAAAGGTACTGCATGGATTTACTTCAAATTTTGCATGAATATTACTAACAGGCCGGGTCAACATATAGGATACATATTATCACGCTAACACCTACGGGGGAGGAGCAGTGCGGAGTAAACGAAGTCCACGCGGACGAAGTCGCTGGCAACAGCTAGTTTTATATAAGATTATAGATTACTAGCTTTGTCCACGACTTCGTCCGCGCAGTCTTCGTTTACACCGCACAGCTCCTCCCCCGTAGATGATAGCGTGATAATATATAGCCTATATGTTGACCCGATCTGTTAGTAATATTCACGCAAAATTTGAAGTAAATCCATGCAGTACCTACTTTTTGAGTTTACCCCGGACATACATACAGACAAACAGATAAAAATTCTAAAAACTATATTTTTGGCTTCAATATCGATTGTAGATCACGCCCCAAGTATTCTTTTAAAAAAAAATTCAATGTACAGTTGTGACTTTCCTACGATTTTATTGCATGTATAGACTAGCTGTTGCCCGCAACTTCATCCGCGCGGACTTCGTTTACTCCGCACAGCTTCTCCCCCGTAGGTGATAGCGTGATAATATGTAGCCTATATGTTGACCCGACCTGTTAGTAATATTCATGCAAAATTTGAAGTAAATCCATGCAGTCCTTTTTGAGTTTAGCCCGGACATACATACAGATAAACAGAAAACGGACAAAAATTCTAAAAACTATATTTTTGGCTTCGGTATCAATTGTAGATCACGCCCAAATATTCTTTTAAAATAATATTCAATGTACAGTTTTGACTTTCCTACGATTTTATTATATGTATAGATAGATATAGGTATGCTCTTTGAGTATAATGGGCATAGTTTGACGTTTGAATGTATTAGGTAATATTAGTGAGACCGAGCATCAAATTTCGAATGCACGTTGTGTGTGTGTGTGTGTGTGTGTGTGTGTGTTTTCGGCTTTGTCATTAAAGTTTGTTTTTCATTATTTGCTATTAGGTATAGCCGCGACAGTGATACACCCTCTGTGAAAAGTTGTGTGTGTGTGTTTAAAGTTTCTGTGATATAAAATCAATCAAAATAACGTTGAAAAAACATATTTATTTTAAAGATATTAAAGTTTTTATGTTATTTTGTCTTTTTTATTAGTTATGCCAGCTTTTGTGTATTACTATGGCCGGTATATTTAATCAAATTATTATTTATTGAGATTCAAAATATTGAGGACAAAACGCAATAACGTCTAAGAACACGTATTTCACTTCTTACAATCCTGTACATGCACGGACGAACAGATAGCGAAATCGAAGTAATAGGGTCTCGTTGGCACAATTTGAATACCCTAATTAATTAAAACAAGAGCTCTTATTAATAAAACTATTTACAATTCATGTAATGGTCCAAGAGCCCGTGAGTGCCAGACCTTCGGATTTTAATAAAAGCCGAAAATTTTTCTATGTATGTCCTTAGTACAGGTAAGAATGATCCCCACCCATGAAGCTGAGGCAGCGGTGGCTTTGGCAGGTAACAGGTAAGAAAGGTGTATAAAATTCCATCTCAAATTTATCATAAAATAAAACTGAATTTTTTTATATTTGATTCATAATAATATCGAAACTCGCGTTACTCATTGCCAGACAGTTAGTATGGTTGCAACCCTCTGCCGGACACCCTTAAACTATCATAATTTATAATTATACTTACGTTATATTATAAAACCTAAATTTTATATATAATTTTATTAATTATGTAAACATAGATTAATAGGCCCCCAAGGGCCTATTAATCTATGTTTACATAATAGCCGGACAGATTCGACGGTTCTATCATCTTCTAAGAGCAAGGAGCGTATACAGTAACTAGTGCGAGTAAGACAGAGCGCTTGGTCTATTGCGGACCTTCACTGCGCATCCACTGTTATTAAGTTCAAATTGTGCAGTTTATTTTTTTTTTTAATCAAGAAATTTCACTAAATAAATTTTTAGTTTGAAAAACAAATATTTAAAACAATACTCAGTAAAATTGTTCTAATACAACTTCAATCATATCGAAACTCTAATAATTTAATTTATATTATTTTTCATTTTTACGAAGTTTATTATTTTCAATTCTATCAAAATTGTAAAGCCAATGAATTAAAGTAAATTAAATTTAATTGTGTATTAATCAAAGAGATTTTCTTTAAATAAAAAAGTTACAGAGAAATACATTTATTTCAATTAAATCTTTAAACATTTTCGTTATTTTCATCGTCGTCGTCAATACATCCATATTCCTCTTTTTTTTATATCATAAGATAGCAAACAAGCAGATGGGTCTCCTGATGGAAAGAGTCAACCATCGCCTATAGACACCAAAGATGTTAATGGTGCGTTGCTATCTTGTGGCGAGGTCTAATGCCACATGCATAAGTTTACCGGCTACCTTACCCCCCAAACCGGAACACGACAGCGATTAGCACTGACGCTATTGCGGCAGGAATAGGTAAGGCGGTGGTACCAGACCCGGTCGAGCCGACGCAGAACTCTACCACCTAGAAATACCTCGTCACTATTATTCCATTCTGTGAATTGATCGTCTTCAATATCGCCTTCTTCATTGTTTTCTGCAATATTAAAAAAAAACCAAGTTAATTTAATTACAAATAGTCCAAAATTAATGTACAATAATTTAACATAATTATCATATACCTGGAACTGTTTTTAGAGATTCGCTGATATAATTTGGTAATTGATCTCCTTCAAACCATTTAAAATAGTAGTGGTCATTTTCCAGTATCCAACCATTATTTACTGGTTTTTATGCTGTTGGATTTTATAAGTGAGCGTTGTTCCATATGCTACATATGTAATTCGCTCGCAAAAATTGCTGCAATAGCTTACATTTGCAAGGTGGTAAACAGCTAGCATCGACATTTTGCAACTTTTTTCGATTAAAAGCTTCGTTCACATCAGATACTGTGTACGAATTAATAAACATTTGTAGCTTAGTAGCATCAACATCATTGATATCATTCATATTGTATAGATAGCATATAAAACTTTGAATTATATCGAAGATTAATACTTGTTCATTGTTATTTTCGATGATTTTGCTGTCACCAAACTTCATGAATGCTTGTTGAAATTCTACATATTTTTTTAACAATTTAAACGGTTTCAATTTTGCTTTTCTGTAAAATGCAGGATTGTAATCACATCCGTCTGGCTAGATGATAGAACCGTCGAATCTGTCCGGCTATTATGTAAACATAGATTAATAGGCCCCCAAAAAATTATATATAAAATTTAGGTTTTATAATATAACGTAAGTATAATTATAAATTATAATAGTTTAAGGGTGTCCGGTAGAGGGTTGCAACCATACTAATTGTCTGGCAATGAGCAACGCGAGTTTTGATATTATGATGAATCAAATATAAAAAAAATCAGTTTTATTTTATGATAAATTTGAGGTAGAATTTTATACACCTTTCTTACCTGTTACCTGCCAAAGCCACCGCTGCCTCAGCTTCATGAGTGGGGATCATTCTTATCTGTACTAGGGACACACATAGAAAATTTTTCAGCTTTTATTAAAATCCGAAGGTCTGGCACTCACGGGCTCTTGCTCTATAATTCTTGCAGTTATTTCAGAATGTCCTCTCTCCTTAATAATTATACTCTTAAACCTTTGAATCTCATACACGATTCATGTGATCTAATCTATAGTATATTTAAATTTAATAAATTAAATATATTGATTGCCTCACTGGCTAACCACGAATCGATGGTGCTGGGGTTCGATTCCCAACAGGGACAAACACGTGATAGGCATAGATAATTGTATTTCGGGGTCTGGGTGTGTATTATGAATGTAAAAGTATTTATACATGTATATAGATAGTATTATTATCTATCTATATACTATTGTTACATTATAAAATGTAATAATGAATTATATTATATAATTAAAAAAAACGTAGAAGACAGCGTCAGTAAAGCACCACTTTATTCTGTTTATTGTTAATAATGTTAACATTCTACTCGTAGATTACGTATAAGTTTATTTAAAAACAAAGACAAGTGAAATAATTCATTATGCCTTTAAGTAAATCAATAAATTTCCGAACAAACACTTAAAGATCAAACTCTGCACACATTCTGTTATAAGTATAAAGAAACAATTGAAAAAACTAAGTTCATAGGTTGGTATTTTGGCGCTCAGAATGTCTATATTTGTAATCTACTTTTACCATTACCTAATGTACTTAACTGATAAAATACTTAACTAATTGACAGCTAACATCGATATTTGAGGTTATACGTGTACGTAAATATTTTCACGTGTACTATTGTCGCATGAAGAATAGATTGGTAAAATTTTAATAAACATTTGAATGTGTAATTATTATATAAAATATGTGAAATACAACAAACAATATAATTAGGGCGAGCGAAGCAAACCCTATACTAGGCGACTTTCTATGCACTTTTGTGGTACCCTTTACTGAAAAAGTATCGCACTTTTAGATTAGTTTTATTGAGTCTACTATTAAAATATCATTTTGTAAACATTAGAAAAAATAGAAGATACATGTTGTGTTAGAATTTATTACTACTAACGCCATTAGTTAAAATGCTACCTTGGCGTGATAGATTTAATTCATTTTCGTTCACTCCATTTTAATACAATATTAATCTATTAATACACTTGTACTTTTTAACTTCCCACTACGTATGTAGATAAGGAAGTAACTGATTTTACTCCGATTTTCAAAAATCGAGTTTTTACTAGATTTCCACTTTTGAGGCCCTAGGAACCTTTTTCGACTGTTTTCGCGATGACGTCAGTGGGTATGTATGTATGTGTGTGTATGTCTGTATGTAAACATCTCATAACTTTCCACTCAACTTAGACTTCCTGAAAAGAACCAAAAGGGCCCAAGGGATTTTGAGGAATTTTGAAGAAACCCATAAAAATTTCAGCATAACAATTTTTTCTTAATATAACTTCCAGATTAATGTAGCGATTGAGTACAAAAACTAATCAGCTCTATTCTTAAAAAAATTACGACTATTGCATAAATTGCATGAAATTGGTTTATCTGTTTGGAAGTAATCGTTGACGAAAATTTTGAAAAAAAGTGTTTTTTCGACATAACTTCGTTTATTATTTATTTAAACCAATAAATTTTTAGTATAAATAATAAAAAATTACTTTGAATGCCGTTTTAAAAATCAAAGTCGAATCTTTATTTCAAAAGTTATAACTTTTCAAATATTAAAATTACGTTATATTTAGCAAACTTACCTACTTAATATTTTTAAAATAACTTTCAGGCTAATATACCAATTGACTTAAAAATCTTATCAGCTTTTCTCCTTTAAAAACTGCGTCTAGTAACGTTAATTGAACAAAAAGTGACAATTTGTTTGCATCTATCGATGACGAAAGATTTTGAAAAAAATGTTTTTTGACATTGCTTCGAAATTTTTGAACCTACGATTATATAGCTAAAGCAATAGTTAAATTAAGTTGAATGCCATTTGAATATGACAATTTGAAATTTGATCAAAATATACAGTTTTTCAAAAATCAATATACTGCCATTTTTATCAAAATAGACTGCATGTATGATTGTTTTGTTAGTTCATTCGTAAGTGTTTTCTGGCTGTTTTTTGTGATCTGGCAATTGAGACATTTCAATATTTCTTAGAACTGAAAAAATTTATGCTTATAGTTTTTACTCTTTTGAGCTTAAAATACCTGCAAGGTCAACCGTTTACAGATTTTTCACAATATGATTATTGTGAAACAGTACAAGTGTATTAATTGTAATGTATTGAGTGTAATTGAGTGTAATATTGTATTGAGATCAATTCCCAATCTTAGCCCAAGAGTAAAAAGCTCAAAAAGGTATATTCATGCCCGTATCCCCGAAGAGGTAGGCAGAGGTACAACGTGTGCATCCACGATTACGCCGAAGATACGTCTTAGTCCCACGTAGTACTAGTACAATGTGATAGGTGACCAGCCTATCACCAACGGGGCACTTTTCCAATTCCGGGCAACGTTGTTTTTATTAGAAAATTGGAAAAACACATTTTTGATTTGTCTGACTCGGGAATCGAACCCCGAGGGTTTCTCTGGGAGAAAAAATCGGAAAGTTTATTCGCTTAGTTTCTACCGCCAATTCTTCGCGCCTGCGGTAAGTACAATATTAATCATAAAAATTTTGAAGCTAACTTAAATAAAACATTTTTTTGATTTCGAAAATCTCTGTGAAACCAGGAACTTCCCGATTATACTTTCTTATTTCTATAGATTATAGGAACTATTTATCTTAGCGAAATGTCAAAAATGTGTTTTTCTTCTTAAGATCAACTTTCATTTTTAATACCCATTTTTCCTTGAAAACTCTTACAAGAAATCTGCCATAAATAAAAATTGATTTCTATCAATATTAGGCTTTAAGAGCGAAGTAGTGGCGCGAGATGGATCTTGAGTGGCTACATATTATAGGTAGACCGTACTATATTATAGGTAGACCGCACTATATTATAGGTAGACCAGAAATATGGTGTAAAATTTTAGTATAAAGTATCTTCACGCCTATATCCCCGAAGGAGTCGGCAGAGGTACAACAAGTGCACCCATTTAGTGAAGTGATTAGCCAAAAATACTTGGTCCCACAATGTGATAGGTGGCAAGCCTATCCCCAACCACTTTCACTTTCACTTTCCAATCCCGGGCAACTTTGTGTTTCTCAGAAAACTGAAAAAACGACCCAAACCCGGAAATACAAACATTTATGCACATCACACAAATGCTTGTCCCCCTTTGGGATCGAACCCGAGCCCCGCCGACAGCATGTTCAGGGTCACTAACCACTCGACAAACGGGGCGGTCACACGCAATATGATTTCACGTTTAAATTTTGTAACAAATTTTTTCTTCCTAATTAGTCTAAAGTGAGTTGAAGATTAAAATTTTATTATAATATATGAAAAATATAAATTTATAAAACAATCCAGCTCCATTCACACTATTAATACTCATTTCTTTTTTAAATTTTTCAGTTATAATTTTAAAATTGACTGTAAATTTACCCTTTGCATTTAAATGTGATGTTTTTCGATTTTAAATCATAGCATATGTTCATAATTCACTACCTGTAAAATTTCAATGCATAGTATCTTGAACAACTTAAAATCCAATTTTATGCTCTTAGAGAATACCCATATATTTTCTTCTACCTATTTGTTTTGTATCTATCTATATTTCCATAATAAAAGTTTTCAGCCGAAGATATTTCTCGCGCAATAACAAAATATTCCTACTCAAGTTTCTAACGCGGAAACGTAACACGGTGTCTGGTATAATTTCTAAGGGATTTAAACTCGTATTTTAGCGGAGGTCTCCATTAGACTCGATTAGAGATGCTATAAAGGATACATTAAAAGTGACGCGATCATAAGTTTGATCGCATTTGGCAACAGTATTGTGATCCTGATACGAGTACATCGAACAAACGCGGGTAACGATCTTTCAGAGTATTCGACTTGTGACTGGCAGATTCAAACTAGTTCATTCAGAAACTTTGTAGCGTTATTTCTTGTTATTCTTATTCTTATCTTTCTAGCTTTGCCCGAATTGAAGTGATTTTTCGAAATGTCTCATACAGACCATCTGTCTGCTGAGCTGCGTAACAGAGCTTCTGTGGCGAGCAGAAAGCTCAGTAAAAGTTTGAATACCTGAAACTAGAGCCCGCCTTAAGACGCAGTCAACACCAAAATCGCGCACTCTGTCTATTTCTATTGGAGTAAAAAAGAGCCCACTATCAGTGTAAGGCGGCTAGGTCTCATTATTAAGTAAAAATTAAAATTGAAACAAAGAGTAATTTTTTTGTCAAATAAAACCGCTACCGAATCAGGTAGCGGTTTAGACATGAATATAATGACTTCATGTTTTTAATTGCAGATCGATACGTCAAAAAATAAAGATATAGAAACGTTAATGATGATTTTAATACTAATCTTCGCAATTATTTTCTATCGATCCAAGCCAATGTTCAATTATGTATCGGGTCCGGTCACGGTCTTTGACATATAATGAATATTAACATATATTTTTAGTGATGTGCTATAATAAATAGTTTTTCTTAAAAACCTGCTAAAATAACTTAAATTTTAACAAATTAGGTCTTGTCAGCCTCTTAAGGGTATCTCCAGTGAGATCGAACGACGACTTAGAGCAGTATCTTGATGATAAATTAGAGAGTAAGAGGCATCACGATTTCAGCCCGTTATTTTCTCTTGACCAGGGTTAATAAATTAAGCTTGTAAAAATATGTTAGAATAGAAGGGCTTTATGAAAGAGAAATATACAGTACTGAGTAAATAATATAAAGTGTTAATTGGTTGTTCACTTTTCTCAAATGAAAACAGTCCTTACGATTCTATTATTTTTATAGGTGCGATTTTTGTATGTTATGCATTCCAGTTTTGTCCAAAAATATAGAAAAGGACATAAGTTACATTTTATTATAAAAATTAAAACCGTCCGTAATATATAAGTATTATAGAATATCCCGATATTGTAAATTTGTTTTTAAAAAATTAATAATTCCGACGAATAAATAATAATAATCTTAATACATATATAATTTGGGAAATCAAATAATTTATTAATTTTACCTTTCCTTCTATATAATGTTACTTATTACTATGAGTGAAGTAACGTTACTAGAAGTAAAATAAACTTTATTTTACGTAAATTATAACGGAACTAGTTTTATTCTAAGCATTTGCTAAAGAAAATCAACTTGTACTGAGATGATAGATATTATAAAATTGTGCCTGCCTGCCTATGCCTGTGGACTATGGGCGCTATTTCGTATTTATGTCAGTTTTATTTTTATATCTAAGTTTATTAACAGGAGTGTATACATTTCTAATTCAGTAATAAACTCGACAGATATTGGCTTTATAGCAACAAAAGTCTATTCTATCAATAAATGGTTCGGCGGTGGAATCATAAAGTACAGTACCCGGCGATAAATATTGCACATCGAACTTTGGAAAGAGACAATCGGATAATTTCGGCTTCGTAAAGCGTTATCTCTGTCCCACACTACCTATGTGACGTTTAGTCAGTCGTTGTTCAAGTACGATAGAGTGCAGTCGCGTCCCGAAAAAAATATATATTTAGAGTTGATAACACCCACAAATTTAAATAATTTAAAGTTGTAATATGGCATCTTTCGGAAAAAGAGGGAAACCTTTACGAGGTCAGTCACGTGAAATTATCTACAATGTTTATAAATACTTTGTAAGCGAAGCTGATAGATTTAAAAAAAAGTAGATGAAAATGTAAGTTGTTATTTTAAGAAGATTCAAGAGCGAGTTGCAAATGCCACTGGAATTTCAAGAAGAACTTTGAACAATATATTAAACGAAGTCAGTACTGAAACACATTCGACTGAAATTAAGTTCAGCACTCCAAAAAAAGGGAGACCAAAAAAGCAATTTCGTTTGGATATGGACGATTTTGATTACGATGTTGTTCGAAGAATGGTGTATGATTTTCACTTACGATTTAATGAACTGCCAACAATAAAATCATTAAAAGCTAAGTTATCTGAAGCTATTAATTACAATGGGTCTGAAAAAACATTGAGAAAAATACTTCATGACATGGGATTTCAGTTCACTAAAATGGAAGATAATCGAAAAATTCTAATGGAAAAGCACGACGTTAGTCTCAAATGAATGGAATACCTTGATAAAATACGCAAATTTCGCGAAACAGGAAAAAATATCGTCTACATGGATGAGTCATATATACATGCATCCCACACTAAAGGGAAATCTTGGAGTGACGATAAGAAAAAAGGAGTAAAAAAGCCAATTTCAAAAGGTCAACGTTTGATAATAGTTCATGCGGGAAATGAAAAAGGCTTTGTACCCGGTGCTTTTTTAACGTATAAATCCACGGACACTACAGGTGACTATCACAATGAAATGAATAACGATAACTATGAGAAATGGCTGGTTAACCAATTAATCCCAAATATACCCAGTGATTCTGTTCTAGTTATCGACAACGCACCCTATCACAACAAGTATGTTGAGAGACCCCCCAACTCAAACACCATTAAACGGGAAATGATCAACTGGTTAAACAGACATGAAATTCCAGTTGATCCAAAATTAACAAAAACCCAGATTTACGCTATTATATGTCAGCACAAGGAGAGGTATACAGAGTTTCCTGTGGACAAAATACTTGCCGAACATGGGCACACTGTGTTGCGATTGCCACCATATCATCCGGATTTTAATCCAATTGAAAATATATGGTCTCAACTGAAAGGCTATGTAGCCTCTAGAAATGTGGGTATGAACTTAACTACAGTAAAAACATTATTGACAGAAAAAGTAAACATGATCGGCGCTGAAGAGTGGAAAAAGGTTTGCGATCATGCAATCAAATGTGAGAATGAATATAGAAGCATTCAACACAGTTTAGACAATTACACTGATAGATTAGTAATAAATACGGCTGATAGTGACAGTGATATTGACCTCTTTGAGAGCACAGATAGTGAAATGGAAGTAATTGAGAATTAGAATTATTATTATTTTTATTGCAATGTCTCATTTTAGCAATAGGTATAATGGTGTTTATTATGTACACTAAAGCTGTAATGTTCCAAAATAATTAAATACGTAAACATAATGTAAAAATGTTTTTTTATTTTATTTTACCCCAACCTAAAGCCATCACTTATAGAAAAATTAGTGTATTTTATACAAAGAATAAAAATATCAAAAGAAGCAAATCATACTTGTTTTAACAGCTCCTAATAGGTACCGGACTGTTTGTATTTTGTGCGACAGAGATAACGCTCTACGAAGCCGAAATTAGCCGATTGTCTCTTTCCAAAGGTCGATGTGCAATATTTATCGCCGGGTACTGTAAGTCATCAGTCAGTTATGTTTCATAACCTGCTAAGTCATCATAAAACCCTACTAACTTTATTTTTTATATTTCTTTATTTTTAATAATAAAACATTAATAAAATAACAAATACAATACACTGATAACAAAATGTATGTAATATCAACATTATTATTAATAAAATTAAGCCATCATAATAAATTGTAAATATATTTACGTCTTCAAGATTTAAAGCAAATTAAATTAAATTTATAAGGGTTTATAATTACAATAACGAAGCAATAAAATTTTAGTGTAATTGTAAATCGTAGTTACATGGTATTAAAATATTCAAATTAATGTAAAATGAAGTCTTTTAAATAATTAAACATGAATAAATATCACCACATCCATTGCCTCACAGACAGTGTGCAAAGTAATGCAACAACAATAAGTATTCAACACGCAATCTAACGCTCACCTTCTTAATGCTGGGCGTAATTTTTTTAGTAATAAAAAATGCAAGTGTATATGTATTTAATTTTCGCTGTTATGTAACGTAAGCAACGTGTAAAAATAGGTCAATTTATCAGCGAATAGTCAAATACGTCATATGGAGTACCACAAGGCAGTGTTTTAGGACCAACACCGTTCCTGATATATATAAATAGCCTATGTAATCTGAATAAAAGCAGAGGGAAAATATATTCTTATACTGACGATACGGCAGTCGTTTTTTTTGGGCTATCTTGGGATTGCGTTAGACAGTTTGCCAAAACGGGACTAAATAAAATATGTGACTGGCTCAAATGTAACTCATTAACATTAAACCTAAAAATAACGAAATTCGTTGCTTTTACTAATTATAATACCACACAACCTCAGCTTTCAATATAAAAATTCATAGTTGAGACATGTTCTATATAAATTATTGCTCTTGCAACTCAATAAATAAAGTTACTGAAATCAAATATTAAGGTGTTTTTATTGATCAGCGATTATCCTGGTATGCGCACTTAGAATTATTAATGTCTAGAATATGTAAACTAATATGGTGACGTCATTTGGCGCAAAACATAACAATAATGTCCAAAAACAATATAACAATAACAGAAAACTAACCAAATTATATACGCTCGTATCGGTTACAAAAATGCTGACCATGGCCATACTTACACTTATATTATTAACCGGGCGAGCTAAGGGAAGCCCCGTTTTCCATTCCAGTGATGCGTCAGGTTAATGTGACTGCGTTGTACACGCGCACGTTTACAATTTTTTAATCTCCTTAAAAAATTGTTGTTTAAATATATTTTGGGTCCCATCTGCACAATTCCACTTGAAGATCAAAAGAGTGTTAATGCCGAGTTGTATTCTACCATTTGTTTACCCAGGGTGTTAGAAAAAGTTCGCGAACGACGACCCAAAAGCCGCATTCACCTACACCATGATAACGCTTCTTCACATACGATCAACAAAACAAAGTCATTTTTAGCTTCTGAAAAAGTATATCTCGTCACTTATCCCGCGCATAGCCCTGACCGAGCACCATGTGATTTCTGTATTTTCCCCAAAATCAAAGATTTGATGAGAGGTTTTACTTTAACCAACTCCGAAGAGGCAATGATAGCGTTCAATCAGCACGTAGAAAACATGCGTTCAGATCTGTGGTCCTCCTCTTTTAAAAAATGGTTCGGTCGCATGAAAAAATGTTTAGAATGTAAAGGAGATTATTTTGAAAAGCAATAAACATAATATTTTGGTTATAACATGTTGCTTTTTTAAGTTACGCAAAACTTATAGTGTAACCTACGTATAAGCTTATCATTTGGACCATTGATATATTTGGGCAATCAAGACGTGCTCTCACTGTAGGTAATTTTTATCAAAAGCATTAAAGCAGTTCTCGAGCTATGCAGAGACATACAAACAGAAAAATGCTAAAATTGACGACATTGAGCCATAAAACGAATATTTATAACGAAATTAGATACAAAGTTAAGATATAGACAGAGGCCATAGGTTTATATAGTATCATTAATTAAGATCCATAAGACAGGTAGCCAAGCTATTGAATATAACCAAATCGAGTACCTAAATATTCAAATGTGAGTAAGTTATATTTTTCATAAAAACTGTCTGAACTTATTGTCCAAATTTAAACTTCAAACCCAAGGCCTTATTCAACTATTGTCTATACCTTTCGATAAAGGGGACAACTAAATTACAAGACTGAGTAATTAAAATTACTAGCGATTGCCCTGTGGTCAACATTCGATCATAGACTAAATAATAAAATCTCTTTAAAGTTTGACAACAGCCTTTAGCTGTAAAGAAAAAAGTATACATATGTGTATATTATCATGTAAGGGACATGAATAAGCGTGATGTTTCATTTTATTAATTTAATATATGTATATACAAGTATAAGTATATTTCTCATGCATATTGTTTCAAAATTGCTTCTTCAGTCCTCCGCAATGTGAACATTTATTGTGAAAAATTTTATACTTCACCTTTCGCGTTATTATTTTAAAAAGGAGTACAAAGTTTTTGCTTCACATATTAATATAGATAACTTAAACGAAGAGTTGAATTTGCCAGTCGCAAGTAGAAAATAGCTGTAGCTACCGATACAGTCCAGTCAAAATAGGCGATAATTATGAAATGTGGCGCCGATTGTCGCTCCATTAGGCGGCTTTGTGGCTCTGGTCACTACGTGCGCTTCTAGATATGCAAATGTACGTGAAAATAATTATCCCTGGGGTACAAAGTTACGTTTTCAACCCTCAACCGTCTTTAGATTTTTACGAGCCATGATATTCTTAAATTATAGTTATCTGCAAGACATCATCTCGTGGCATCTCGTGGTTGTCCAGTGGTCGAAATACAACCGTAATTCATAAAGTTATTACGATTCTTTTCTATATATACTAGAAGTGCCGGATTTGGCTATCTTAGTACCCTAAGATAGTATAGTCTAAGTAAGTATTGTCAAAAATTTGGTCCTTGTGCCTAATTTTTGTCAATAGTTTGACTTCTTCAATTTTGTGAAACTACTAATTGAATTGAACGTAGTTACACGAAAAGGATCCAATCTACACAGAATCACTTTAGAAATATTGAAGTTTGAAGTTGGATATTATTTTATTTTTTAACGTACCATACATGGGTACTAGTTGTGACGTTGAATTAAGTAACAGAGAGTTATTTTTGCTTAAATGTTTTACTGGCCGATAGTATTGATGTTAAGCATCATTTTGGTGCGCTTAACTAATTTTTGACCATATTGTGGATTGGATCCTTTTCGTTTAACTACGTCCAATTTGGAAATACTTTTACCAGTAGAAACTAGCATATCTAAATAATTTCTGAGTCACATACCTACGCTACATTTTATCTTAATTTTCCCGATGGATTTGGACTCACCCAGAGAATCAGGCCAATCCACAACTAGCTACCAATTATTATTTTTATCCCATTGTTATTATTATTATTTATTACTTATTGCATTATTATTATCCTATTGTGTGATAGGTGGCCAACTTATCAACAAATGTTGCATACCTAATCTCAGGCAAGTCACGTTTTTTAATAAATTACTTGATCCCAGGTTTCGAACCCAAGGCTTCATTCGTATATGCTGAAAGAGTTACTGCTAGACAACTGTGGCAATAAACGTCAAAAAATATTGTAGTAATAGATAAGCAGCCCCGAAGGGCTCTTTGTATACTATTCTTTAAAAAAATTATATTATTTATTAAAACTTCAACCAGTAACTCTAGTTTTTGTGTATTAAGCATTGATTACCATCAAATTTTGAATAACTTATTTCATATTTTGATGTTATATTAGTGTAAATAAAAATTAAATGAAGGGCTTTCTATGAGCAAAAGTTATATTAAAATTTTTATAATATTTTTGACATTATCGATTACCAGACCGACAGAATTTCGCATTTATAATATTTGTATGGATAAGTACTTTATAGATAAGAGATTTATATTTATCAAGCAATTCGCCATGGAACCCACTACGTGGTTAATTTTTAGGGTTCCGTATTCAAGGGTAAAACGGGACCCTATTACTAGTATCCGCTGTACGTCCGTCTGTCTATCTGTCTGTCTATCTGTCCGTCTATCACCAAGCTGTATTTATCTCATGAACCGAGAAGATATACGAAATTACCATAGATAATGTACATCTGTAACAAATACTAAAAACGGAATAAAATATATATTTAATGGGGCTCCCATGTCACAAACGTGATGATTATGCAATTTTTACTAAATCTTAATAACGGCAACCGGTAGACACTTAAAATATTCACAGACTATTTAGTTATACTATTCACTTTAGAAATAAATTAATTAATTAAAAAAAATATTTTAGGAACACAGGCTCCCATGCAACAAACGTAATTTTTTGTCGTTTTTATAGATAATGGTACGGAACCCTTCGTGTGCGAGTACAACCCCGGCCGGATTTTTTTACTTTATGAAATAAATATATTTCCAAGCTAAGTTACAGTAGAGAATAAAAATATTTTCAAGTTGTGTTAAGTACTTAAATCTAAGTTAGAACTGCCTTTAAGCAAAATTACATACAAATTACTTCAGTTGTTTCAGCGTGAAAAAGTAACAACTACACGCACACAAACTTCCGCATTTATGATATTAGCAGAATTATAATTACACACAAAATAAAAATAATGATTTCTATACAAAATTTCACTCTCAAATAACATAATTTATAAGGGTGGTATAAATAATTAAGTGAGGCGTTTAGTTTCCTGTAATATGTTTATGGCAGTATCTGGCAACAAAACTGTCGTCACGAAAGATAGCTTTTAACTTTTTCTTAGGTTAGAATTTAATAGACGGTAATAGTTTGTTTATTTAAAACTGGTTCTTGTGGCTTCACTCGCATGATAAAGTTATCATTACAAGTATCTTCATTTGTTGTAATAAAAATGCAATAAATGACTGAGTTCTGATGTAACATAAAAAAAAATTAGCTACATTGAGAACCTCCTCCTTTCTGTAAAGTCGATTTACAAATTGTTGGTCCGAAAAAGAATAGACGATCCACCGTTCTAACAGGAAGTTTGTAAGAGCTTACCCATTCCTGCCTCAATAGCGTCAGTGCTTGTCACTGACTTGTTCTGGTTTGGAGAGTAAGATAACCCGTAAGCTCATGCATATGCCATTACTACCCCGTTGCTAAACTGATAGCAATGCACCATTAACATCTTTGGTGTCTATAGATGGTGATTGTATTTTGACATCAGGAGAACTATCTGCTTGTTTGCTGTTTTATGTTATAAAAAAAAATACAAATAAATGCTACAACATGTTTATCAAGCTAGAGAAACTGCGAGCAACAGCTTGTATTTTAAAGTTATCTTTGAGGATGACTTCTTAAACATTATAAAAACATTCAAAGTAGGTACAATTCGTAGTCCGTAGGCAATGATTTAAATTTAATTAGTTTCAATTATTAACTGTTATAAAGCATTATGAAGAACCTATATTAGTATATTATATAACCTATATTACTATATTAGTATTAGTACTAAAAACGTAAAGAATAATCTTCTCACATATTATGCCCTGTATAAAGGTGCCAGGTTATTAATTTGTGATGAAGGAGACTAACCTGCAGTGAATTTATATTCGCGGCCTTAGTACTGATCGTGAAGTAATCTTTCAATTATCTCGATTCACTAGATCACAGGATCACCACAATAAACCAAGTTTGTAAATTCAGTTTACATTAAAAGCTTGGACAGTTTTAAAATAAAATTTTAAGTATCTAATTTATTTTAACGAAAAACTTTACGATTCTACTATATTCTGTTTAAGCTTAAAACGCATACCTAAAATATTGTCTTCATCTTTGTATAAACACAAATTAACTGCACGTCACCAGAAATGTAACCGAACTAAATGCATAATACAAAATGTCATTCTCAAAATAATCAAAATTTTACTCGAACAAAACATACTAATAATTCACCTGTCATAATAATAGCTTATAACAGAACAGTCATAACAATTATTACCGATATTGTCCAAAGGTGAGCAAACAATGGTGAAAGACTTTCTTTTATTAACCATAACGTATAATTACAGTTTGAGATTTGTTTTTTAATAGTTCGTTACACCTTGCTTTTAAGAAACGGTGCAATAAAATATTACACAAGGCCAAACATTGCGGGATTCCTGTGAATCTATTCGCAATACAGAAAGGTATTTTAACAACTTTTGTTAAAAATAACCATTTTATTCAGCTTTTCAAGGATGCCGTTCCGTTGCGCAAGATAACCCATTTAAAACATGCCTAAAAGCATTTGAATTCTTTGTTAAAGCCTGCAAGGGTTATATTATGTTTTCTAACAAAAAACGTTTCATTTTAAGTTTTTTAAGGCGTAGACAATCTTCTGCGAACGCGGCCGGACACAAAAGATTCAGCCGCTTTGTTTTCACGTTCTTTTTTGTTTTCTTTTATTAAAAATAAATATACGTTTGAAACTTTTGTATTAGGATGGAGAATTGTTATAGGGATTTAGTCGTGAAAAAATCTTTCCAGTGTAGATACACATGAGTGTAGATGTATCAACAAAGATTTAGTTAAATAATAAAAAGCTAAAGTGTTATAGGAAAAAGTGTGCAAATATTAAAAAACGGTAAGTGTTTGTTAATTTAGAACATTGAAGGTCTATGGAAAATTAGACAGAGTAACAATGTTAATTGATTACAAAAGTATAATACATCTTGACTGTTATCATGACATTACCACGCAGCATCACTTTTTTTCACTTCTCCGTCCATATTCAGTCAATCAGCGATAGCATTATAAACGAGAAAATAAGAGTAAGATACATTTTATAGCAGGCATGTAAATTAAAACACACTTCAAATGCTTATCTATTTAATACCGTGTACTAGACTTCTTGTCATCTTATTCAAATGTAAGAAGAGTCTCCTGTACTCTTATAAGTGGTTTTTTTCTGGGATAATGATATTATTAGTGTTTTTTGTTAATAGTTACTATTGTTATGTGTAATACCTGTGTATTAATCAAATCACACAAAGCCCTTGACGAGATGACTATCAACCCTTTTTCTGACAGCAAATGCGGATATAGATGGATATAGATACCGGGGAGACCAAAACTAACGTACCATGATCAAATTAGTCGGGTGCAATTCGAAGGTACTGTCAAGAGTCTCCGAGAGCGGTGTGTTTACATGAAGAGCATCACGTTCATAACTGTGTCATGGTCAAATTTCAAGCAGGTAAATGAGGAAACAGAGTTGTTTTTCGTGTAAAATACATGCATCCTAAATAAAAAACAATGAACGTCAATCTTAGTATGTATATTTTGGGAACAAATAATTACATTTTGTGTGCAATTGCGTTTTTGTAGGATGTAGGAGGTGTTATGTTTATATATGAAATAAAACAACTGTGTTACCAAAAGTAATACCTTTCCTTTTTTAAAAATGATGGCGATTACTAAAAAACTATCCACGGTCATATTTTTGCACAACATTCTAACAATTATTGATATCGTGATTGAAAGATATCGTTGTTCCTATTTTTTTCATTATCTGAGATAATATAATTCGGAGAAATTTACCTACACAAAATTTGACATTGACCCAACTATGAATCTGGAGGGAGCAAAGAAAGTCTATTTAGATCGTAATGTATGGCAATCAATTCCCTCTTCTTATCTTGTAAGGGACTTGGCGTATGTGTATTTTCTCAACTTACTTCAAAAATAAAATATTTATGCGCTAAGGTAGTTTACCGCTATTTTACAAATATTTAAAAACGAATTACCTATAATAAGATACAAGTATATAAGAAAAGGAAATAATTATTAATAAAAAAAGAGTATCGAGTCCCTGATAATTAGCTCTTTAAAAATATATCTGAAAGTGTTAATAAGTTTTGCTAAAAAAAAGATGTATTCGATTTGTCTGTACCGTCTATTTATTTGTTACCTAACACATCATGGGACTTAATAGGTACTGCTGGGATAGGGATCTTAGCCTAACCTAATTAGGATTAACTTTTTCATTCCTTTATAGATTCGCTTAAAACAAATCAGTATCTTATAGAAGCGGTTCGAAGTCTGGTCGTTATGTAATACGTCATGCAAGGCTGTTGACCTGATGAAACAACAAGTGATACTCGTTAAAGTTTGGCAAAATTTATCAATAAAGGTCACTACTCATCTTTCCAGCAGACAAACTGATGATTCGTGAGAAACCGGGGCGTTCATTGTCATTTACTCTGCCTACTCCACAGGAGATTAGCGTGATAGCTAAATTTAATTAAATATATTTTTAATATAGTAGAAGATTATTGTGTATCTAACTATAATAGGTATATGTGTTTTAGCCCTTATCTCGTGCTACGGAAAACTTTAAAATTTAACAAAGATAGGTACCTATTATATATTATATGTACATGTATATTTAGATTCTTTCGAGATAGGTATTAAAAATTAAAGCCGTGGCAATAATATAAATATTTTAGACAAATCTGTGGGACATAAAAAAAACGATAAATGTAACTTCTCTTATAGGTACATAAATTATGTAGATTTCTAAAAGACGTCGCAAATAATTTTGTTAAAATGCTCGAATATACAATGTTGTTTAGAATTTAAAGTATTTCATTTTCCTTAAAGATATAGTACATATGTACCTACATATTGATACTTAAATAATAATCCGGGCTCCTTTAAAGAATAGGCCAACTACCGTTCTGCCAGGCAGGTCGTAAAAGGCGACCGATTGGCTATACGAGTCACTACCATCGTGGCTACTAGGTAGTAGAGTTCTGCATTAAACCGGGTCTGGTATCACCGCCTTATCTATTCCTGCCGCAATAGCGTCAGCGCTTGTCACTGTCGTGTTCCAGTTTGGGAGGTAAAGTAGCTGGTAAACTTATGCATGTGGCATTAGACCTCGCCACTAGATAGCAACGCACCATTAACATCTTTGGTGTGTATAGACAATGGTTGACTCTTTCCATCAGGAGACCCATCTGCTTGTTTTTTATATCATTAGATAGCAAAAAACAGAGAACACATGGCACTCCTGATTGAAAGAGAAACCATCGCCTATAAACACCAAAGATGTTAATAGTGCGTTGCTATCCGTGTGACGGGATAGCAATACCACATGCATAAGTCTACCGGCTACTTTATCCTCCAAACCAAAACACTACAACGACAAGCACTAATGCTATTGTGACAGGAATAGGTAAGGCAGTGGCACCGTAAATTGTTGCGGAACTCTACCACCTAGTAGACATAATGGTAGTGAGATAAATAGCCAATCGGTCGCCATTTACGACTTACCTATCATAACGGCAATTGATATATTCATCAAAAGAGGATCCGGACCGGTATATGATTGATTTCTGTTGGTTTAAAATTTAAAATTAACTAGCTGACCCACGCTGTTTCTCCCCAGAGCAGTGTTACTATATTATCAGTATAATATTCCACATAAATGTTAACCCTATTCCAGAATTTTGGGGTTTATTTTTGAATAAAAAATGATTTATGATAGATCCCGGGTCATTAACAATCTCTGTGCTAAGCGTCATCAAAATCTATTTAGTGGCTTAGTCCTGAAAGCCAAACATATAGGTACATCAATAAAAACACTTTCTCATTTATGACATCTATTAGTATTAATTATCTTTGAACTCTTTAATTATTGTTTTTAATTTTAAACCATTATATCGAATACTTTTTACACGATCCGAAGTATATTTTGATTATTAGCGAAGCGGCTTGATACAAAACGATTGCATAATACTCGTATTAAGCCCAAGAATAGTCTATTCATAATGGATGGTGTATTTATAATGGGCGACAGGGGATTCAAACAAAAAAATAACCCACCTAGTGTCACCCAAGACAAGATGGCTGCATTCCAATGTAACTGTATATATTTTGAACTCTATTGTTATCTCCATACAGGTTATAAATAAATAGCGCGAGATATCTCTGGTAGTAACTCAAGCCATGTCCGCAGATAGCGGCCTCCGCGTACCTACTCCCACCTTAGCTTAATACCACATAACTCAACCATAGAATAAATTATTACCAGCCTATTCTTGTTCACGTTCCTTTTTCGTACATTCCCTTGTGTATTGATAGAAACTTGTAGAAAGAGTGGCATGAAATAAATTAAAAATTAAAATAATATTTATTCCGCTAAAGTAATATTTATGAACTTATACCTATCTATTCATACCTACATGTTTTTGTACCTAAATAATGATCTTGAAATTACATTAAAAACTTATCAGTAAGTTGGCATAATAATGTAAATTATATCCTTGTTCTTATTTCTCGCTTTATCTATATACCTATATGTACAGCAAAAACTTTATACTTGCAAAATCTTTATAAGTGATATTAGCATTGAAAACAAAATAAATTAAGCAATTTATTTAAATGATATTAACATAGCGGAGCAGCCAAAAACCTAATATTTTAAATGAAATGCATTAGAAATACATTGACGTAATAAAAATAAACATTACACACATTGCATTTATATGACATATACATGATGATATACGCACATGTAGGTACACTATTTTGCTTAGATATGACTAAATCTGATGTCTAACTTAAAAGAGAATTTGTTGAATTTCGATCAGAGGGTGATCGCTAGTATCAAATAATCCCACTAAGTTATAATCCGCGATTTCGTCTTCATTGTCTAGGTATATCGACATTATGACGTTTATATATAGGTATATAGGTAGGTAGGTATGTAACGAAAAATAAACTCAAAATCTATAGGATTAATTTTTATATTTTTATCGTTAGAAAGCTACACTATCCAAGAGTGACTTAATAAAAGGAAGTAATGATTTTGGATTGTGCGATCAACATCGCTGAATGCGTAGTATTTATAAAACTCATAGTTTCTTGAACATTAATAACTTTATGTTAAATAATACTTATTAATTTGTCGAACAAATTTTCCCCCGTGTTGGTCCTGGCTCCTCTGAACAATAGGCCAACTGCCTTTCTGCCAAGCAGGTTGTAAAAGGCGCCCGATTGGCTATGCGAGTCACTATCATCGTGCCTACTACGTGGTAGAGTTCTACATTGTCTCCCCCGGGTCTTGTACCACAGTCTTACTTATTTCTGCCGCAATAGTTACAGTGCTCGTTACTGTCGTGTTCCAGTTAACTTATGCATGTGGCTTTAGACCTCGCTACAAGATAGCAATGCACCATTAACATCTTTGGTGTCTACAGGTGATGGTTGACTCTTTCCATTAGGAATCCCATCTGCTTGTTTCCTATTTTATGATATAAAAAAAAATTAACTAAATAAATAGCTAAAAGAAAAAAAAAACACATTTATAATACCAGTACATCAGCTAAAAGTAAAAACTTTCTCATTTACTATAGGTACATACCCGTAGACAAATATTTATAGAAATTTAAAAGCATAACAATATTGAAGATTCCTTTTAAATCAGTTCAAGATCTAAAGTCTGTGTCTTGTACTCGTATCATTCAATCAAGTGCGTTCGCGTTAAGTGCTAAAGAGTTTCAACTTTTTTTACGTTCGTGAGTGGGCACAGGACGATACCAAGGGTTTTTATCTCAACGTGATGTATATTCTGTCACGATTGTGGGAGGGACGTGACTTAAATACATGACGATTTATTTCAGACCTTAAATACCAATCTCTTTCCAATGTACCGAAGCGACACTGTTTTAAATATAAATTGATAATTTTGTTATACAATCCATAATATAAAACATAAACTTGAAAAACGAGTTTTGCTATATGATTTTTGTAATTACCTATGCCGCAATTGTTCGACGGATTACTTTGAGTATATATTACACACCTTATAATTAAAATATTACACTGACGGTCTTGTTAAAAATAGGTATAATCGTCATAATTTTCACATTTAAAATACAAACGTCATAATTTTCACATTTAAAACGGGGATAAATAAAGGAAAACCTTCGTACCATTTTTTATGAACTAGGAACTCTTATGGTTTCACTATGACCGTCCGTCCGTCCGTCCTGCCGTCCGCAGTCTTGCGTAGAGATCCTTAATACTAGAAAGTAGAAAGCTGTAATTTGGCATGAATATACATATTAGTCACGTCACCAAAGTAGTATCATAAAATCTTGAAAAATATTTATTTTAGAATAGCTCCTCGACATGTAGGTAAATATTATTTTTCTCGGGTACCACATATAAGGGGTATGATTGGATAGGTTTAAAAAAAATACTGTAGGTTTGTGCAGATAATTTTTCGATAAGGGACTCGTTTGTGAAATATTAAGCTTAAAAGTGCTATTTTTTTTTTAAAGTCAAGTGTTCCCCGTGTGCCAGCTAATCGGTGGATTTTGGGGGTAGAAAAAAGTAACGGTGGTACATAGTACATTTAACACAGTTAAAAAGGAACCTATAAGGGATAAGAAGGCTTTACAAGTTTTTGAGTAATAGTCAACTAACTTATAAAATGTACTTGGAGAAGTTTTTAACCCGCCTTGAACCTGTGGTGCGGATATATTTGTCATTGACGTTAAATAGGTTAAATGTTTATATGAATGGATATTTATGAATCAAAATAAGCCCTCTTCTTGGTACGCATTATTGTGATGGGTAATTTCGGAACCCTACAATGCGCGTTTCCCGGCAAACACTTTACCATTTTTTTAAGCTAACCTATATATATATATATATATATATATATATATATATATATATATATATATATATATATATATATATATATATATATATATATATATATATATATATATATATATATATATATATATATATATAAATCAATTGCTGTTCGTTATTCTCGCTAAAACTCGAGAACGACTGAACCGACTTGGCTAATTTTGATTTTGAATTAATTGTTGAAGTCCAGGGAAGGTTTAAAAGGTGAGAAAATATAGAAAAAAAGAGTAGTTAAAAAGGCAGAACAACGTTTGCCGGATCAGCTAGTTGTAAATAAATAAAGATTAATGTGGCGATGCCATCTCGCCATACAGATTGCAACGCACCATTAACATCTTTGGTGTCTATAAGCGATAATTTCTCTTTCCGTCAAGAGAACCATTTGTTATGTTATGATTAAAAAAATATGTCATTAAAATGCGTTATTCACAAAGTATTGGCTTTTATCTTCTCTTCTCATCTGTTATGTTGTTTTGGACCCCCCTTGAAGAATACATCATCTGCCACTCTGTCAGGCAATTCATAAAATGCGAAGGATTGGCTATACGTATCACTACAATCATGATTATTAGATGGTATAGTTCCGCAACGTCCCAGGTATTTGATGTCACCGCCTTACCTAATCCTGCCACAATAGCGTCAGTGCTTGTCGCTGTTGTGTTCCAGTTTGGAAGGTAAGGTAGCAGCTAAACCTATGCAATTGACATTGTCAACTTGTCGCATGAATAGTAACGTCAAAACTAACATATTTGGTGTTTATAGGCGACAATTGTATCTTTCCATCAGGTGAGCCAAGAGCAAAGAGATTGGTTGCTATTTTATAATATTAAATTAATAACTAAAAAATGTTTTAATATCAAAAAGATAAATAAAGACGAAAGCAATAAACAATACCTATATATTTTTAGCAGCTCTACCAATAATAAATACCAGTTTGAACGTAAGAATGATTTCATAAATATTTTGCTACATACAAAACGAATAAAATAAGGTATTTAAAATATGTTAAAAAAGATTATCAAAAAATTACATGTACTCTACACAACGAATAACCTATAGGTAATTACTAAAATTATTTTAATACATGAAATATAAATAAAATTAATGCTTAGGTATTATTTTGATAAGTACCTGTTGATAAGTACAAGTATTTGTAGAATTAAGATATCCATATTCATATACGCCAGTTTTCAACTCTTTATAGAGGGTCTGTATGTGATGAAAATTTAGATTTTTCTACATTATAAAATAGCAAACAAACAGATGGGTCTCCTGATGGAAAGAGTCAACCATCGCCTATAGATATTAAACATGTTAATGGTGCGTTGCTATCTTGTGGCGAGGTCTAACGCCAGATGTGAAAGTTTACCGGCTACCTTACCCTTCAAACCCGAACAGGACAGTGACAAAACTGACGCTATTGTGGCAGGAACAGGTAAGGTGATGGTACCAGACCTGGGCCAATAGCCAATCGTTCGCCTTTTACGACTTGTCTGGCAGGACGGCAGTTGTTCTACATACAATTGGTATATGTTAAAACATACTTTATAACATATACATCACAATATGCACTTATACATATAAAACTTTAGGTAGATGCTCAAGTATGTGTCAAAATTTTTCTAAGGTAGGTAAACTTTATATCGTAGGATAGCAAACAATCAGTTGGTTCTCCTGAAGTAAAGAGATACCCTCGTTTGTAGATATTAAACATATTATTAGTGTACCTATGTGCAAGACACTTGCATATATTTTTCGGCTTCCTTTTCCTCCAAACAGGAACACGACAATGATAAAACCTTTACGTTATTGCGTCAGAGAAAAGAAAATGCAGTGGTGCTAAGTCCAGAAAGAGATCTATGCTAAGTGTTCACGATGGTAATGTTACGATTGGCTAATCGAACAACCTGTACAAAAGTCAACTCTATTCTTCAAAAAAGGGGTGCCTTTCAAAAAACATGATTCTGTATCGATTAGATTGTTGAACCGTGAAAATAAAACGATTATAAATTTTCACATAAATCAAGTGTGAAGCACAAAACCGAATATACACCTTAAAAACTTAGGAAACGCATAAACAACAAATTTAAAAAGGTATTCTTATACGGAGCCAACACGCTACACACCAAGTAAATATCGAAGCAGTACATCGCCCAGCGGGGTCGTTAGGAATAGTTGTGAGTTCGCGAGTTATGGACACCGTAAAAGGATGTATCTGCGGCGACAAGGGACGATAAAACTATAGAGCCTGCAAAGTTCCAACACGGAAACTAGATTTGTTCGCGTGTAGATAGCTATCTTTGTAGCAAAAAGTAATATATTAAGTAACGAATATAGTTTCTTAACAAGTTAACCAGCAATAGCGACACGTTTTTCCTTTCGTATTTATACAACAAGGTAAATATATAACGCGTTACAAGAAATTGAGTACAATAAATACGTTTAAAAAAAAATTAATTAATCACTTTTTACTTTTGATTTTTTTTTTAAATTTTACTATTTCTTACTGTTTATAAATATACTTCTACAAATATGTTTTTTTACTATCGATAGGGACGCGCTTGACCACGATCTCGCCTTATGGTAAGCTAAGATGCGGCCTAAGATGGAACGTGCTTCCCTAGAAGATACCTGTTCACTCTTGTTTTGAAGATCCCCAGGTTATACTCGTCGGGAAACACAGACCCAGGAAGCATATTCCAGTCCCTGTCCCTTTTTACCCATATGTTTTTTCCAATGGCATACAAGGAGATCTAGAAAAGTATCTACCTAAATGCATTTAAAACTGAAATAATTTATTTCCTTAGATTATTACATCTAAATAGTTTTTGTCCTTACAAGAAAGTTTGTAACTATTTTTGGTCATAAAATACAAGTAATGAATGAAAAAGGTCTAAAATTATTAGTTGATAATATGTATTGAGCTTATATGTTCCAAGTTGTGTTGATGGTATGCTGTGGTGGTATGTTGATGGTATATTCCAATTATATATTAAAATTAAATAAAAAACAATAGGTACATGTTTATAAGTAGATAATAAGTATATTATGTGTTTTGAATAATTTTAAATATTAGAAAGTTAATTATTATCGTTGCGTAAATTTACTCTAAAAGCGAGGTAGCATTTACTACTTTTTAATACCTATAATGTATGTACATTGTACACAAATGTGTCAATTAGTAACCAGAGAGATTATGAAGTCTTTGTTAGTAATTAATTTTTCAATAGAGTTGACGCGAAATTCTTGGATCCTTTTTAAAGAAAATTGCGCGTACAGATAAATCTGTGATTTGACATAGGTACTTATCGTTTATTTAGACATAAAGTGCAGAAAGCTAATATTTATTTTATCTTAAGGTCTTATTAATAGTAGGGCAGCCCAAAAGGGGATTTTCGTATTTACTCGATCGCGTCAGATTAACATAGGGAAGATATATATTAGCTTATATGTGTTAATATAAGCCATTTATTAGCTTATATTTGGTGGAGAGCCCCACAACAAAATTAAGATAACTTCGGCTTGTGCAAATTGTCAGATTATATTTTTTCGTTATTCTTACATCATTTCCTATATAATAAAAGAGATTCAGACGCGCTCGAGAATCTCAAAACAACATTTTTTCTGCAACTTTGTGACCCTTCCACTCACTTACGCAGCTTACACTATGCTTGTTGAATCGGCAAATTTTCCAAATTTTCGGTGGAAATTAACCCGTCATACCTTAATCTAATGCGATTTAGTGTTACCATGGCACAGATTTTTTTTAACTTTTTTTTATCTGTAGTTTTTCCCCACCATTGAAATGAAAAACTTTACCTATATAACCTTTTATTTTTCCTACAATTTAATCAACAAAATCCAATAGGTCCCTACGACGCTCGGGTAACTATTTATTTAGCATCTTGGGCTCCCCTACAATATATAAAGATCACTGACGATCACTGGTTAAAATAGAAAGTAAATATCCAATCCAGTGAAAAAAAATATCTATACTTAGATACGATAAAATAACATTTTACATAAGAGAATTATGACAACCTAAATATCAAACTCAGACTGCAGGAAAAAACCTTTTTTCCTGTAGTCTGAGATATCAAATATATATATCAAAAACGTTGATACATATTTTTACGCCATTTTTAATAGGTAGGTACCTACCTAAGTATATAAATAAAATAACTATGGTCCTATTAGGTATCTTATGAAAAGTTTAGCTTAAAGGTACCTATAGTTGACATTCCTTAACATAAGCACTTTGTTGTATTTTATTCAACTTGTAGTTAAATTAGAGAAAAGGTTGTTATATTTAAAAACATACTAGAGAAAATTGTGGTAAATTTGCGTATCGTGGTAATTACTCTGCGTAGGTTTTTCATGGGAATGACAGTAACCTACGCCTTTATCGCATTGTTACGTTATAACTTTAGGATCACTAAAATCTACGTTTAGGCAAATTTCTATCTATCGGTAGGTATTCTAACATAAAACAAAAATTAAAACATACAATATAATACACAAATATTTTACATGCACTCTAGACATCAACAACGCAAATGCAATGCAATCACATGCGCCAGCGCAGTTAATACAAAAACATTAAAAATTCTATCATTCTTCGGAGCAATTAAATTTAAAGTATCGGTACATACGATAAGGTTTATATTAACATGCATCAAAATGTTACTTATGCCGCTTAGAATTAATGATACTTACCGAGATTTATAAACGACTGGACGGTGCAATGTGGAATATTGTTTTAGGGCTTGACATTCATGTTTAATGTCTCTGTTATACTGGGATTCTAGTGAGAAATTATGGAAATACTTAAAATTCTCTGATGCAATTTTCAAGCCGCGTTGTCAGAACTAGAAATAAATACATTTAGATTTTTTGTTTGTTTATTTTTAGAATTGTACTCCATGTCTCTTATTTTAAAACATGAACGTTTAAAGAAGCAATTAATTAAAAGTGGGTGGCTTTTTTCACCATGGAATAAGAACAATAATAACGCATTAGCTTGTAAAGGATAAAGGGCTGTAGGTACAAAGTTTGCTCTGGTTAATCCGATCTGTTACCCTAGAGAATTCATCCTAGGGTGAATTTTGGGAAACGTATGTCTGAGAATTTACCTTAAACTGGGTGAATAATAGGATTTTTTATCTATACTCACTTCCTATTTATCACCTCGATAATGTAGACTTGACTAAAGATTTTCTAATACGCTTGATATATAGCACACATTAAAACAATAATTATCGCCGACCTGATGAATTTATTAATATCATTAATGGTGATTGCTTATGTCCAAGGCACCGACCATCAGCATTATGTAAATTGTTAATACGATTAACTGTACAAACTTTTGGTCAATTTTGGGTTGAAGTTGTAAATGTAATAGAAAAATATACCTATGTAGTGAAAAAAATCTGTTCTTTTATTTGTTTTATTGGCTCTCACGGTTGGTGCTACTCAACAATCAATTCATGTTATAAAAATCATAAAGACATTATAAATAGACACGTTGACTGTACCTGGGATGAAAAATCCGCAATAAGTATCCAAAGTGAATTCCTTTTTTAACCTAGTATTTGGTAAATTTTAGGACATACATATGTTTCCCGGAATTTACCCTAGGGTGAATTCTTGAAAGTCGGAATAACCGGTTTACTCTTAGTCTCAAACATCACATTTTTTCATCCAAATTACCCGGTATATTTCATATAACTATAGGGCAAAGAAATGGCGGTCGTCTCTTGATTGCTAGATAATATTAAGAGTACAAAATAAATTACAATGAGACGCTATGAGAAATTTTAAAATGTTTAGCTATGTCATGAAGATGCGCAAAACCGGTAAACTTTAAATAATTTGGAAATATATAAGTATATTTACTTATTATTTATATAAATGTATATATATATATATATATATATATATATATATATATATATATATATATATATATATATATATATATATATATATATATATATATATATATATATATATTATTTCATAAGATAGCAAACAAGCAGATGGGTCTCCTGATGGAAAGAGTTAACCATCGCCTAGGTATATACACCAAAGGTGTTAATGGTGCGTTACTATCTTATAGCGAGGTCTAATACCACAAGCACTGACGCTATTGCGGCAGGCATAGTTAAGGCGCTAGTACCAGACCCGGCCATACAATGCAGAACCCTACCGTCTAGTAGCCACGATGGTAGTGACACGTATATCCAATCGGTCGCCTTTAACAACTTGCTTGGCAGAACGGCAGTTGGCCTATTCTTCAAAGGTAACACTGGGGAAAATGTATAGGTAAGTAGCGAAACGAGAACAAGTGTTTTATAATTAAAATCAAAATGCAGTTTCAAGTGCCGACGATTAATAGTATAAAACATGAGAAATTATTAAGATTTTGTAAGAGTAGAAAACGAATCCAGTAGGTACCTACAATGCTGTTACTACTTATCTCTCCTATTATTTATGCATTTAGGCCCAGTTAACTAAAATAAATGTAAGTTTCATGAAGAAAATTGATTACTTACCCGTAACAATTACATATTTTTTTCATTTCATAGGATAACAAACAAGCAGATGGGTTTCCTAAGGCGAAGAGATAACTATCGACTATAGTCACCAAAGAAGCTTATATTGCTGTCCATGTTGTGGGGTTTTTTCATACATTCCTCCAATTTGGACAATGGACATTACAGTGATTAGAACCGCGCCTTAATAGATAAGGTAGGTATATAATGGTTAATATTGTAAATGAATATGTAGATTAAAATCAAAAAATAAAACTACATATATATCTTTCTTTACATAAAAACGCTCAATTCAATATTTCAAAGACACCAATATCTAAAAAACATTTTAAAAAAATTCAGCAGATAAATGTAAATCATTGAAAAACATTTTTCATCACCACTTTAATAAATTCGTTCAATAAATTCGCCGTGTTGGTCCCGGCCTCCTTTGTAGAATAGGCCAACTGCCGTTCTGCCAGGCAGGTCGTAAAAGGCGACCGATTGGCTATCGAGTCACTACCATCGTGGCTACTAGGTGGTAGAGTTCTGCATTGTCTCGCCCGGGTCTGGTACCACCGCCTTACCTATTCCTGCCGCAATAGCGTCAGCGCTTGTCGCTGTCGTGTTCCGGTTTGGAGAGTATGGTAGCCGTTAAACTTATGCATGTGGCATTAGACCTCGCCACAAGATAGTAACGCACCATTAACATCTTTGGTGTCTATAGGCGATGGTTGACTCATCAGGAGACCCATCTGTTTGTTTGCTATCTTATGATATAAAAAAAAAATAAAAAAAAAAATAAAAGACATTTAAATGGAGGTATTACAAAAAACATCAATTTATATGTAAAAGATTAGCAGCCCAATGAATATGACACTCAAAAATAGCTGTATATTATTCTCAAGCGATAAATGATTGAAGATTTAATAATAATCTACCGCGAACTCGTAAAACAAAGATTAACATACAGTTACGGTTGTAAATAGCCTATAACTTTGATTTTTACGACTAAATAATCGTAAAGGAACCCTGACAACGCGGCTATGTAGAAAAGACGCTTTGAAACAAGACGTTATGAAGTTTCGTCTACTTACTTTATTTGGTTGGGTTTTTTAAATGCGGACAATGCAAACGGAAGGCCCATTTTGATGCACTTTTATTTTACGAGGGACTCATAACATAAAACGTGGAACGTCTCAACAACAGTTACAGGAATGTTGCAGGAACAAGGATTACTATGGCACTTGTTACTTGCTTCTCAAGGTTGCTTTAAATAAATTATGAACTTTGTTTAAAAGATGGAAGTATCTACTTAGTTACCTATACTATTACCTACCCTTCTTCTTAACCCGTTTAATATATGCAATTTGGAGTAGGTTTGAGGTATATGTATGTGTAGGTGCTTACCTAAATGAATTAATGGGTATGGTGCCGTCAAGTCTTTAATGAAATTGGATCACTTATTAATGAAAATAGGCTTAAGCCTATCATGGAGAACATTCAAAACTATTTTTTAATTTTAATATCTATAGGTAATATAATAAATAGTAATGATACTAGGTACCTACTATTTTTTTTATTTATGTGATTATTATGATAATCGTTTTTCAATATTTTCTAAATTCTTTTGTGTACGTGACTTTATCTTATTTTTTTAGCTTATCTAGGTATTGATGCAGGTAAATGTAATAATCTGAGAACAGTGTTGCTAGCTTCGTTATTAAATCGTTTTTTAATTTCCCACTACGTATGAAGATAAGGAATTTACTGATTTTACCTCGATTTTCGAAAATCGAGTTTTCACCAGATGTCCACGTTTTGAGGCCCTAGGAACCTTTTTCGACTATTTTCACGATGACGTCAGTATGTCTGTATGTATGTGTGTGTGTGTGTGTGTGTTTAAAAATTTGAACCGATTCGGTCTAAGAGATTTTGGGAAATTTTGAAAAAACACCAAAAAAATTTGGCGAAACAGTATTTTTTTAATATAACTTCCAGATTTATGTTTCGATAGAGTCTAATACATAAATTTCATCAAAATCGGTTTATCTATTTAATCGTTGACGAAAAATTTGGAAAAAAGTGTTTTTGCGACATACTTCGAAATTTTTCAACCAATTATTTTTTGGTATTCTAGGATATTTTAGTTTAGTACTAAAAAAACTAAGTTAAATGCCGTTTCAAAAATCAAAATCGAATCTAATTTTCAACAATTACCAATGGCTTTTCAAATATTAATATTACGTTGTTTTTAGCAAATTTACTCAATTTTTTAAAATAACTTTCAAGTTAATTCACCGATTGACTTAAAAATCTTATCAGCTTTTCTCCTTTAAAAACTGTGACAAGTACCGTTAATTTAATCAAAATCGGTCAGTTTGTTTAGGATAGGTATACTTATAAAAATGAAGAAAATTAATAATATAATGTTTTTGACATTGAAACATATCAATTATTTAGCTAAAGCAATATTTTAGATCTCAAAAATTGAGTTGAATGCCATCATCTTTAATTAAGTGGAAAGTTTCAGGAATGGCCCGTAGAGTCACCGTTTACACATTTTTTAGTTATCTTTTTTAAAATAATTCATAATGTACCTATGCTGTTTACCGTTCCTGTACTTTACTATACGGGTTGGAATACCACCTATATAATTTACTGGCTACCGTTTCAAACAGGAACATGACAGCTGAAAGCCTCAACGCTATTACAGCAGAAATAGTTAAAGTAAGGTGGTGATAACAAACACGGTCGAGATATTGCAAAACTCTAACACCTAGTAACTTATCACAAAAAAGGTGATAACTCCCATTCCAAAACTATCGTTCCTTTCTTGCAATAACCTAAAAATGTTGGTACCTATATATCTTAACAGTCTTTATGACAATAAAGCTCCCGCCACCAGACTGGCCTTTTGAAGGGATTTTCCAGTTGAAAAAAAATACAATTTTTTCCTACCCGAAAATTAAACTCAGTATATCATGATCTGAATCAAATAGCTCCTGAATAAACCAGTGAGGCTGCAAACTGTTGCGATTTATAAACAAAAGACTGAGTGTTGTTTAATGACGGCTGTTCTAGAGTCTGAATAGCGAATACCTACTGTTGTAACTATTTGTGGTTGCCCACGGCCAAAATTCCGAGCAATTAAACAACTGAAATGTTGACTGCATCTTGGATAAATTTAATAAGGATAGGCAATTAAGAGCGCAAACGGTCTAAATGTGTAGGTTTGGCTAAAAACCAAATTTGGGTTTGCGGAATTGTGCTAGACACTAAATGCGCTTGTTGCTGCAGCTTTGAATATATTCACGTACTTTGAACATTTAATTTTTGGATCTCTACACCTAAAACTATCTGATGTGCATAATTTCGCCAACGAGTAGATTTATACCTAAATTATGATATCAATATAATTTTTCTAAAAATTATGTTCCTATTTCAGCCCCTTAGGAGTTTATTTTTGAAAAAGTACCTAGTCTAAATTTGACCCAGGGTCTTTAACTATATACTTGCCAAATTCTATCAAAATTGGTTTACCGGTTTAACGCAAAGCGTAACAGACAGGCAGGTCCCATACAAGAGGTCTTGGTAACAAATAATAATAATAATAATAAATATTCACGGGACAAATTACACTTACTGATCTAACCCCAAAGTAAGCAAATTATTTGCTTGTGTTATGGGTGTTAGTCAACGATACTAATACATAGAAATACATATATAAATACTAGAATTTATTTTATAAATATCCAAACCCGGAAATACAGGCATTTATGCTCATCACACAAATGCTTGTCCCCGTCGGAGATCGAACCCGGGCCCCGTTGATTGCGTAGTCAGGGTCGCTAACCACTCGACCAACGAGACGGTCAAATATAACAGTTCTGATTCTAGAATCCCTTGTCTTAAGATCTATCTTATCCTATAGGTAGGTCTATCTACCTACCTATCAATAAAATAATAAAGAATTGAATTTGTATCTACCTAAGGATTTTTGAAGGTTCTTTTATAATTAACACGAAAATGATTAATATGAGTCAAATACTAATGTCATGTTAAACAATAACAATACATTAATAATTGTTGATATCAATGAAATTGCAACAATGTTTCACTTATAGGTTTTTTCACCCTACAGCATTGTACCTACCTACCTAAATGTAGGTAGGTACATTTATCTACGTTTTCCTGTGACGTCAATTTGAATTGAAATATAAATTGAATTTTATTTATCTAGTAATTTAATTAAAATACTTTTCCCGTTTTCATAGTAATATTATTTACATACATCCATAAATATTTGAGAAATAAATTAATATTACCTACATTTTTATTAATATGTTTATGAGGAACAAAGATATGTAACATATTGTTAAGCACCAATAACAAAAATTAAAATCACATAATTGAAACCATTACAGAGATTCTAGAGAGGTCTGAGTAAACGTCGTGAATCGCTCGATAATAATGAACGTGATGGTAGTGACGCCATCAGTGTATGAAGCGGCCGTTTCGGCTACATAAACAGCCCGTATACTGAATAAACCAATCTTAACAGATTTTTATTACGTTCTTATTATTTAAACGATAAAGAATAAAGTCGCATAGCTGTAGCTCGGTCATGTTAGGACGTCCTGCATAGATCTCCCTCTACCGGAGCCGGGAGGGGCTTTACGCGCCGGGCTCACATGAGACAAGATGGCCGAGTTTTTTGTCCCGCGACAAAATCCAACAATGAATCATGTTCATTGGGTACGTTAGATATTCGAGTTTAGCAACCATTTTAAATTATTTCTACTAGCCGTGTGACTTAAAATAGGTCACTATTACCCTAGCTACTGGTCATTATATCATGAAAATTTATCATTTTAAATCATGTGATCTTGCATAATTACCTATTAACAATTAATTATTTTTAATTTTAGCACTTAATTACCTATTATCACAAATATGTACATGCTGATTCAAATAAAACGACTACAATTCTGTATATTTCCATAGGTAAGGTGATTCGGGGCGACTGTGCGCACTTTCGCCTTTCAGAGCTTACTGTGTTTTAAATATTAATGCTAGAGATATAGAAAAATAACCTTTGAATAGAGCATTTATTCATTTATAAATAAACCAACTTAAGGTATATCTTTTGGTGTTAAAAGAAATAACACCTAGAGAAAAAATCGGAATGCGTTTTCTTGCCTCTTATTGCGGGTAACCGTGCGCATCCTTGTGGCGAAAGCAAACGTATGTGAGTTAAGTAAACGCATTCCCTAGGATAACACAAAAACAATAACAAAACAATATATTTTGTCAACATTTTTCTGGAAGCTCTTACTGCTAACTCAGTCTTCACTTTCCACTTTCAGTCACAAAGGTTACTTATATATTTTGAGGTGAATCTCATTTACCTTAATCATAAAGTTCAGTCCGGTTATACTCACCTTATTAAGTATTTCTTATTTTTATCTAAATAGGGATCGCAAGGTACAATCAGAATCAAACTAGTTTCAACAACTATAAAAAATAAAAGCAAAGGACTGTAATTTATATTATCAGCTTTTAAAAATCAACTAAATTTGTCACCGCAGTCAGTGTCTACTTATTTAGTAAATAGAAACAACATAACTTTTATTGGAACATTAATACTGCTAATTATTAATGCAATTATTACACACACACACACAGACACACACACACACACAAGCGCCTCTTTCATACGCAGTGGGTATCTTGTGATGAATGGTGTTATTCTTTATGGAAACAATCATCACAAGCACTACATTTGATCCATTCTTCTTTTGGTAGTTCTTCATTCTTTTCTAGACAAAGTGGATAGTGGTAATCTCTTGCTTTTGCTTTCAAGGTATAAGGCTTCTGTCTTATTTTTTTTAACTTTCTTTTTCTTCTTTTCTGTAGAAACTTGTAGCTTGTTTTTGGCAGGAGTAGTCAATGACAAAACCAGAAACTTCCTTTTGCTCGTTTTCTTTTCCTCTTCTTGACGCTTCTTTTATTCTAATTGTTGTTTTAAAGGACTTTGTGTAATTACTTGTGATGACATGGAAGCTCTACCTCCCACATATTTTTTCTTTAATTCGAGGAAGAGGCGAGAAGTCAAACACATACTTGCTACTTGTTGGTTTTTCATTCAATATATGATCGGCAGGACTACGTATTTTTGCAATACAGGAGCTATTGGACTGGTTTGTTGTTAATTAAACTTCCACCGTTGGAACGTCTAAGGGAGGAGTTCGAAGACTATTTATAACTTCATCTTCATGGTGCCTATTTTCAATACAATATTTTTATATACGGTATTCATAGACGGAGCTCCAACAGTAGACTTTGCTTTTACATGTTCAAGAATTGATGGACTTCGTGTTTCTTTAAGAAACTCGTCTTCACAGGCATTGTTAGGAATTTCATCTACCATTGAATTCGAGTAGAGGTCGTCTTCGTTTGGTACAATCTGTCTATTAGCTGTTTCCAAAGGCTGATGTACCTCCTCCGACTGATTTTAACCCTCATTAAATCCTTTAGTCTCAGTTTCCAAAATATTATTTTTAGGGTAACAGTTTACTGATACTGATTGGTTTTAATGCTTGTTAAACATCTTGTTGCGTTGCATTTGTTACCAATGACGTTGCAAAATCTTCTTCATCAAATAAGTCGTCGTCCTAGGTATATATCTCAGTAACTTTAAAACCAGATTCAGCATTTCCCAGTGTAGCTACTTTTTTATATGCTTTATTAAATAAACGAGCTACATGATATTGAGTAATTGCTTTTCCAAACATGAATTTGACACGCTCTATTGAATATTTAACCTGTAAAGGACTGTAGAGGCACATGTCCAAGGGTTGAATTGTGACTTCCATGCAAAGCAAGAGAGCATCGCAGTGTTATATCTATTCACTAGCATATTGTACTGCTTCTAAGCTGATATGAGATGAATGGTTGTTAAATATGAGTAATACTGGATCTTCTTATTTGGGATGAACAAAATCACGGCGACGACCCCTCCGCGGATACAACCATAGACACTTACTACTTTTTTCCTTTTGTAGTTACCACCTTTGGAATTTTCTTTGGTACGGTGCTCATTCTTGTCTCATCTATATTATAAATACGACTTGGCTTAAATTTGTACTTCTCATACAACTCCTTCAAGTTTTTATAAATTCGGTCAACTTAAACCTCCTTAATCTCATACTTTGAGTCAGACTGGTCACTGCAGATTGTCAAATGACCAGTTCAGGGTGAATTTTTAAAAAACATTGAACCCAGTCACGTCCTGCCATTTTTGATAATTCATCAATTCTATTATCAATATTATTCACAGAAAAATATTCGTAGGTACGTCAAGCGCTTCAAGTCATTTATTGTAAGTTCGAAATATCTTTGATCCATTATCTTACAATGAATTACACATTGTGTCTCTTGCTCAATATTGAATAGGTACTGGCTTAAAGCGACACATTGAATCTGCAGCTTTTTAAGTTTAAGTTTTTTCAGCAGACAGGATTCACTGATTCCAATGACAGCTGCAGCAGTTACTTTTTCCATTTCGGATATACCTACTCGTTTTAGCCTTAGCAATTTCTTCAGTCACTGGTGCTAGTTCATAAGACCTGAACTAGCACCACTACCTAATATATTAGGTATGTTCGCAGCATGATGATCAACACTGCCTCATATAAACAAAAATGTATTAGTACCTTGAAGATTTGTAAAAGAACTTATTCAGTGAATTAATCAATAATTTCTGAATCATTCTAAAATATTGCTCATGAGGGTAAGTGTACGCGTGCGCACACTTACTCCCGCACACTTTCCCCAGGAAGCCAAAATACACACAAAGAAAATATAGCAGTTATAGTTTACAATGCGGAGGACTGCAGAAACCTAATATTTTTTGAGGGTTTTTAAAAAAAAATTAAATCTCCTGAACCAAATTGATCCAAATTTTTTAGGGAATCTAAGTTGACGAAATTTAATCGAGTGCCATCAACAGCGTTTCGAACTGTCCAGCCGTTCAAAAGTTATGAGAAGTTTACACACACACGCACACACACACACACACACACACACACACACACACGCACACATACAAATACCTATACTGACGTCTCGCGAAAATAGTTGGAAAAGATTCATAGGACCTCGAAACGTAGAGATCTAATGAAAATGGATTTTCGGAAATCGGGGCATAATAAATAACTTCCTTATACCTAGCGGGAAGTCAAAAAAACGTGTGATTGTAGTTAACTCGAACCTCAAGCTAATTTGTTATTAAAGGAAATGATTATCCTTTAAATATTTAATCTCGTTATACAATTATTATGTGTATTTGTATAAGTGTGGCTATGTTTTTGTTTCGTTCAAACAGCTGGTGAGATTAGCATGAAATTTGGTTTAGTGGTTTAGGTATATTAGATACATTTGTAGCCTGAATCTGCATTTTTAATCTTCATTCAAATATTCAAATAATTAGAGTTAGACACTATATTTGAGTGAGACAATTAAATATAGTGTCTAGCAAATTGATTATTTTTCATAAAATCAGAGAATTTGTTTCTTTATTGTAAGCTACTAAATCCTACAGAAACTTTTTAAAAGATTTTAAATTATGCAGTGTCATCTGATTCGTAAGACTTTGGGCCTCCCAATTACAACGTATATTTTTTTAAATATTAAAGGACAGCAAAAATGCAAATAGCTCTCCTGGCATGGGTTAATTACTAAAACACATATATACTTATCAGTGATACTTTCACATGTCGCCATCGTCAAGATACTGCCCTAAGCCGAGGTTCGGTCTCACAGCAGACACCCTTAGGGCGGGCTCTTAGCCCACCTAACTTAAATTCTGGCTGAGCACTTTGCTCGCCCCAAAAGCCCGATTTCGCAGTAGCGGTCATTTGGACAAACTGCTTAAGTTCATTTCGAAAAAAAAACATGTCGCCCGGCAGAAAGACCGATGGTATCTATTGTTTCACAAGGTTCCGAAAAACTTATTGTTTTCATGAGATATTGTGCCAAAATGTTCTTTTGTTAAATTATTAACATATACACTAGCAAGGGGAAAAGTGCTACACATACAACATAACACACGTAGGTACACATACGTATTTACAACTTAACAGTTATCATGGCGGTTGTAATACTTCGTCTTCGCTAGACTTTTACCAGTTGCCCGGCAGAAAGGCCGATGGTATCTATTATTCCAAAAGAGTTCTGAAAAACATATTATTTTCGCGTAATCAGTTTAACTATCTACCTACATGTAAACCTAGCCGTAAAGCCGGTGACGCGGGGGCGCTCGGATATTTTCAGCCGGCGACGCTTCCCGTGTCGATCGGCGCGGCACGGCGCCGAGTATATCTTTTTCACTTTTTGATATTAGGTTTGTTTATTTTTATATAAAATACGTTAAAAATTAATAAGAAGAGAACAATATTTTTTCATTCGTTGTTTCACTAGACACCCGAGTGGTCGAGACAATACAAATGCCATTAAATATAAAAAAAATAACTTTGTAAATAAAGAAATTGACCCTACGGGCCATGCCTGAAACTTCGCACTAAATTAAGGTAGTTTAAGTTCAAAAGAGTAAAAAATATAAACATAGATTTTTCAGCTCAAACATCTATTTTGTTAAAAATTGGAGTGTATTAATTTTTGAAAAGCTGTATATTTTTAAAACGATGATCGCATTCAACTCAATTGTTGAGATCTAAAATATTGCTTTAAATTAATAATCGATAGGTTGAAAAATTTCGATGCGATGCCAAAAACCATTTTAATTTTAATTTTCTTCATTGATAAATCCCAAACGAATTGACCGATTTTGATTAAATTAACGGAATTTTGACGCCGTTTTTAAAGGAGAAAAGCTGATAAGATTTTTAAGTCAATCGGTGAATTGACTTGAAAGTTATTTAATATAAATTACGTCAGTTTGCTAAAAAGAACAAAATTTGCTATGTCGAAAAAATACTTTTTTCAAAATTTTTTGTCAACGTTAACCCCCAAACGGATGGACTGATTTTGATGCAATTTATGTATTAGACGTAGGTTTTTAAAGAATAGAGCTGATTAATTTTTGTACTCAATCGGTACATTAATCTGGAAGTTATATTAAAAAAATACTGTTTCACCAAAAAATTGTTTGGTGTTTTTTCAAAATTTTTCAAAATCTTCCGCCGCATCGCTTCAAATTTTCAGGAAGTCTAAGTTGAGCGGAATCCAATCGAATGCCATCAACCCCGTTGCGATCGGTCCAGCTTTTCAAAAGTTATGAGATGTTTACATACACACCCACATACACACACATATATATATATATATATATATATATATATATATATATATATATATATATATATATATATATATATATATATATATATATATATATACACAGACATACTGACGTCATCGTGAAAATAGACGGAAAATGTTCCTAGGGCCTCACAACCTGGAGATCTGGTGAAAACTCGATTTTCGAAAATCGGGGTAAAATCAGTAACTTCCTTATCTACATTAGGTATACATATGAAGTGGGAAGTTAAAAATAGAGGAACTGAAAACGTTGCAGTAAAACCAAATTTATTATATTACTTATTTTAGATAATAAAAAGCGAATTATTTTGCTGCTGGCAAAATATAACAAAAGTCTATAGACATAGAATAAGAAAATTTGGTATCTAAATTTCAGCATCTTAGTAGTTTTGGATAAAGAGTAAAAAAAAAAATTGAAACGCTAGTTTAGTTACTATTCACTTTTATGTTTTAGTTATTTCTTAATGACCGATTAAAACACAAAATTCGGAATTGGGTAAAGATTAACCTACCTGTTTTATTTTGTATAAAAAAACATTCCAAACATTTTCCTATATATAACAAATGTATCAAAAAGTCTGATAAAACATTCTGCGCAATATACTAACCTATATTTAATTTATTTAACGACTTTCACGTCAGGGTTTACACAGTAAACAGCCAGTTCTTTATCAATGCCGTAGTACCGGAACAGCTGACTGTTTAAATTCAATACCACAAGGAATAGATAATAATATCTCCGCTTATCTTGCGTTCAAAGTAAGCGGATTAAAACTACTATAGCAACAAATCTAGAAAATGGAACAAGCGACCAAGATCAGCATTCATTTTAATTCAATACGTAACGTAGCCGGCGGCAAATCAACCCAGTAAACAATGGTGGTGATTTCAAAATTATCACACACGCCCTATTGTATGTGGAAGTCGCTTATCTATTTTATTTCCACTCCTCTGACATTGCATACAGATCCTAGTGTATGCTAAAACTATTTAAATGAGACTGGAATGGTGTTCCATCGTAAATCGAGCTTCAGTAGAATAGAGAATAGGGATATCTGGCATTCAAACGGTTACCTTTTACACTGTTAAAGGTAAGTTAGAGAAATATTGCAAAACAATTGTAATATTTACTGTCTATGGGAATTATTATCGCATCGCAGGAAGAAAATAAAATAATAATCGAGTACATAGCTGTTATTTATTAATATTTTTTATTTTGTCTATAAGTAGTATTGGAAATTGTCTTTCTAAGGATTATCTCTCGGGATAGCTAAATTGATAGTTTCTTTTTTCGATATACGAGAAACATATCCACAAATACTTTTGCATATTCTATTTATTATATTTTACTAAGAATGTTTATAGGTGGGCAACAGTGTTAGTTTATTTTGATCAAATCCTCGGTTTGTCCCCCATACTTATAAGTTAAGTAAAACTAATGCTAAGTTAATTTTTCGGTTTATCTATATATTATATAAGGTAGCACAATTAGTTTAGCGATCTACAACTTGTCTAAGTATCTTGGACAGATTTTTCCCTATTTTTTTTTCATTCTCAGTTAATGTCCCAGAGCGTTTAAATTCAAAAGATTAAAAGAAAAAGACAATTGTTATGTTTATTTTTTACAATAATAATAGGTATATAAAATAAAAATTAGGTATAAGACTTAGGATTGCAATAAATAATTTGAGAGCGGTCTCCGATGGTTTATATTTGTTTAATGTCCAAAAACCAATAAAGTCCTTTTTTTATCATTCTTGATCTTTTAGACTGTTCCCGCTTAGACTAAAGTTGAGTAAAGAATAAAAATGCAATCCTTTTTATGTAATGATTTAAAAATGCTTATATCAACAATTATTTACTTTTTCGGTATTAAAATCCCAAGCAGGTAGCACATGAAAATAGCTACTAGTAATTACTAAGTTTGTGAGGCTTATTATGCAGAGAAATAGCATTTCTATTACTTAACATAATATCCTACTTATTAAGTCTTGGAACTACTTAAAATGTAGTGTTCCAAATGCATAATTACCCTAACAATAAAGTGATAGTAACTTACAGATCTAAAGCATTAAACAAAATAAAACCCATATTCAAAAAATGGGGACCCCTTTTGTGATGTAACTTATACTTTTTTATTATTTGTTGTGATAGTGGCCACAGTAACACGAATTCTCTGAAAATTTCATGTGTCTACATATTTTCGTTCAAGATAGATAGAGAAGGCATATTAATATGGTTTCGTTTGTAGCTATTTTGCTATGGAACCCTAAATAGGTTATCAGAAGTAAATTTGGGAATTGCAATAATAGGATTATTAGAATATTTCAATAGCATATGATCAAACCGCAGCTATTTTAAAGTTTTAATATCCATATCCTGTAGAATGCTATCCGCGTGGCAGTCAAAAATGTTTTATTTAAATAAACTTTTACAGATACCAGCTTTTTATGAGTCAAAATTTTTAAATAATTATTACCAAATCCAGTGAAAGAAACTCAAGGGACATATTTTTTCTTATATAGATGCTTTTGTTTTCGAGGACATATTTAAGTTTGGGATAGCTATACCTACCTATTTTAATCTATATACCTACTTGTACTTAATTTCACTGGTTATGATAACCTACAAGCCACAATTTATTAGCAACAAGTACTAATATGAAGGAAAAAATAAGCGAGGCGTTGGTACTGCACCTGAAAAATCTAATGCAGAATTCTAAGGGTACTGTCTAGCTGGAAATGTATGTTATTAAGTGGTTGGAAGTTAGAGTGAAAAAGTAATTATACCTAATCTCATCATAAAAATGCGTTCTGTTTTTAAATGTTTTTTGAGTTTGTATATCTCTTAGCAGTATCATAGATACATTAATTTCATTATTCACAAAACGATTAATGTTTGGAAATCTAGCATAGCATACTTAATAAAACAATCACGAATTTACCAGCCCCAACATTGTGGTATGAAAACAAACATGGCGGGAGTTGAATGCTAACACGCAGCGGCGCCTGCGCACGTGCCGTCTGATATCCGTCGAAACATTTATTTTTATTTACACTTTATGTCCGGGATGCAGCAAATAGTGATGAAGGAAAAACGATTGGTGCTGAAAGATCACTGTTTTTTAGTAAAGTATTTGTGCCATGCAAATGGTTGCGAGGGTTTCTTGCGATGATTTTAGTTTTACAAAAACATCACATACCTACCTACCTACATATGTAGGTTAATTCGGATAGATTAAGGTATTCGGATCATATCACAAGGTTCCAAGTATGAAGCAAAGGGTGGGAAAAATATGCTATAGGTAAAGCTTGGAGTCTCGTGGAAATATGTCAAAATCTTCGTGCGTCAAATAAGCGCGTAAAACTCAATCTCAAGAAACGAGTTGTAGTCGTAACGGTATCCACCTACAATACACCGATGGAAATGTACTTACATGACCACTTTTGTTACTTCTACCTGTTGTTAACTAATGGTGATGAAATGGAACGTATTTGGAACTTCTTTCTCCTTAACCTTATAACTTCAATATCGGTATCTGTCTTGTTTCGGCTTTGAGGTAAATGTACTTAAGGTTTTATCTACTTTCAACAACAACCTTTTACTTTGTTATTACTTCACGTTAAGAAAAATAATAATTTACAATACTGCAATGTTTATATTGTCTTTAACTCGATTAAGATTTTGTTTAAAATTGAACAAGTGTAAAAATTAATATCAGGTTTACCACCATATAAATTTATTCGCAAATGAAATGAGTGATAATTAGTTACGCTGCATTTGCCACGTTCAATGACTATCACTCATTATTAGCACTAAACGGGACCCATAGGTTAACGTGCTTTTCCAAAGCAAGAAGGTGTAAAAACGCCCTAGGTTTTTCTCAAAAGCAAAATCTCAATAGTTAATTTTTTTTAATCCTGAACCATAAGCTTAATAGTCTCACCAACTAGAAATCGGTATATATGTTCGTTTTAAATAATTTTATGATTTTGCTTTAAATATGAATCAGTTTTGAACAACCTGACTGAATAATTTTGCTAAATAGGTATGCACAAAGCTTTTTATTAATTTTTACTCGTTAGCGATAAAGTCATAATGTAGGCTGAGTTGAATAATCTTTTTGCTACGTACGAAAAAAAAAACTACTTTTATGAATAGGTAAGTAGGTAAGTGTATGGAGTACCGCTAGTGTCGAAACGAGCGAAAAATTAGCGCAGTAACGCCAATTTGATGTCGCTAACCAACTTTTAGGTACAAAATATATACTCTTTACGGTTCCTTAACGATAACAATACAGTACCAACTGCTAGCGCTACTCTATACCTCCATACCAATAAAACACTGCTACATATTTTGCAAAAGTGTCCAAATAGATTTGATATAAAAATAGCATCATAGTTCATATATTTACTTACTTAAAATATAAAAAAGGGTAGGTTTAAATACTTAAACGAAAAAATTGAAAACTCTACCTGTAATAGAGTGAAAAATTATTCACTTTAGCTACGTATATTGCAAGTAGGTATTAAGTAGGTAACTAAAGGATGTTCGCATCTTTACTTTGTGTGTAACTTAATTATCATTAATTATCATTAATTATCAATTAAACAACAATCCAATAAAGCATGTCTTTGATAGTAGGTATTCGTGAGGATAATTATAATACATTTTATGGAAATATAAACCTTAAATAATGCACAATTAAAGTAATTATGTTAATAAAGCAGGTTTAATACTGTCGACATAAGAGTGTCACGGAAAATCTGTGGTATTGTTTGGTGGCATCATGGAAAATTTGTGTCACTTGCAGATAGCGTTGTAAAACTAAATAACGACTGAGTTTGTGTTTGAAAGAAGTAAAGAAAAGGTAGACAGAGGTACTGCCACTGCACCCACGATTAGCCGAAGATACTTAATCCCACAATGTGATAGGTGACAAACCTATCGCCAACCGAACGCTTGTCTTCTAATCCCGCGCTACGATATTTTTATCAAAACACTGAAAAAACACATTTTTTTAATTGCCTGACGCGGGAATCGAACTCGGGGCCTCATTTGGTCCACACCGACACCGGACCACTACACCACAGAGGTGAGGTGAAAGAAAGTATGGGTGCAAAAATGCCAACAAATCTGTTGTGCTTTTATTTCACTCACAAAGTCATATTTTAGCACATTAAGTACCTACTAAACCACAGTTTGTGAAGTGAAGTAAAAGTTCCTAAAAGTGCATTTTAACTTAGATATTTATCGGACCTCGCGGCTATACATATATCGGCTCACGCGAAGATTCGTATTCTCGAAGTGTTTTGTGAACTATATCGCGACAACTGCTTACGTCATAGTATCAGTGGTCATTAAACTGCGGGTTGCAGTTGATATTTGTATAACCCACGACAAAGCAAACAATATTATTGTAACATTCCTTAGATTTTTTTATTCGTTAACATTAACGAATGTTATTCAATTTATTTAATTGTATGCTACTGTTTCTTCTTATTTCATTCACCCAAAAGGTTACAAAGCTACGATAGGTAGTCCTTCATAACCGTAAAAGAGTAAAGTAGTAAGTAGTAAAGTAGTAAAGAGTAGAGTAAAGTAGAGTTGTATGTTTTCTTTTTGTCATGGAACAAAATTAAATAATATACCTACGTTGATACACAACGTCAGTATCAAAATATGACGTAGGGGTATACATTAAGTTACTAAACATATCTATGTACCTACTCGGGTAAATTATTGTTTGCTATTATTATTATTGTTTATCGTTTCTTTGTCGTGGGTCGCACAAATATCACCTAGGTGCGGGCCGCAGTTTGATGACCACTGCAGTGACGCGCTGAACCTCTTCGTAATGCAATTACGCGATAGCCCGATCACATCGCAACAACATGAATCTTCGAGTACCCCAATATATCTAGCCACACAATAAATGCAATGAAATTTCACCAAGTGTCATCGATGGCAATTGTAAAATATACCTATAATAGCGCAATACACCAACAGCTAGCCAACTGTATTTTAAAGTACCATGAGGCGACAATAAATAATAGTTAGGTACTCAGTTTAATCCTTCATAATAAAACCTTGACTCCGACATATTTCATTGTGACAAAAAATGAGTAATGTCCACTAATAATTTATTATTGGCATTGACACATACCTTAAAGGCTTAAATACGCCTTCTAGCTTGCACATGCCCGGCGTTAATGCCCTTGGTGTTGCAGTTGCCTAAAGACGGCTGTCAAGCCGGTTATTTATGCTTTGCTTATGGTATTTACTAAATCAATCTATAAATTACATTGAAATATTTCAGAGTATTATGAAAAAAAAAACACCTTTTAAAAATATAAATAATTAGCGGCCACCCGCGGCTTTGCACGCGTGATAACACCTAATATTCATTTTTAATCGAAAAATATTTTTAAATAATGTCCCGCCACGTAGCCCGTTGCGTGGTTTGAGATTTTTTTTAAACCCTTCCAGACTCATAAATTCTTATTTTTTCATAGAAGAGGGGTTAAACGAGCTTGAGTTTCACCTGACGGTAAGTAATCGCAATACCTACCAGAAGTCTTGCAGTTACGTTGCGGACCATTTTAGAATGACATCTTAAAGGTCCTCAAGTCGTATCCATTTAGAAGTACCCCCATCGCGTCGGTTAATTACCGAACGAATAATTCATTTGTTCAGTTACCGAACAATTATTCCACAAAGGAGTACATACCTAGTGCGAGGCAAAACATACCGAGAAAAACGCACAGTTGTGGATTTTCAGACATCGAGGTGGTGAAGGTTAAACTTTGAATTTTAACGCAATGTCCGATGATGGAATTCAGTGGCATGGATTCAGGATTAAATTAACCTAGGTAAAGGTTTAATCTTAGTAAGACTACTTGTATACCTAACTAGTTTTATTTAAATCTTTTCAGTCATAATGAATGAATGAAATTTTTATTTCAGGTACCAAGTCCCATAGATTACAGAATTTGTCATAACGAAATTTGTAGATTAAATGAAATCAGGTTAAATTACAATGTCAAAGTGATAAAAAAAATTACATTAGGTATTAATATTACCTACATTAAATTACATTTGAAATTTATATTATTAAATAATGTTATATTACCTACCTATTACTAATTTTTTATTCATCGCGCTCTGATATACCTACCTATAAAATACCGAGTTTTCTATACACCAGAGTATAGTAAACAAGTAGATACCTATATAGTTTTTCGAATTGTATGAGATAACCCTCGCTTTTAGACACCAAAGTTGTTAATGGTGCGTTGTTAGACCTGTGGCAGTAATATAAGTGCCCCATGCACAAGTTTACCTACGTGTTGTAAGGAGTAGGTAAAGCGATGGATAATAAACCCCAGCGAGACCACAGAATACTGGAAACTAACAGAAGTTAATGTATATACCTATAAAGAATAACCGTCCCGAATCATTCCGAGATATCGCGTCCGTGAGAGTTGTCTATGTGTGTGTTGCTGGAATTTTACTTGTATATACATTGCCTTTTGTGAGGCTCCAGTATTCTGTGGCGAGACCTTGCATACCTATACTATCTACCTATATACCTAATTAGTATTCACGATGGTAGTAGCACATTTAACCTTCTTTCGCGTTTTAAGAAATTCGTGCAATAAAGCGGTTGATCTAGTCTTCAAAAGAGGCCTGCATCAACACAGTGAGATAAGTATCTACTGATAATACCTATAGCTTTGTAGAAATTTAACGGCTAGTTTCCGAAACACAAATTAAATTTAACAAGTAATTACCTAATCTGTGTTTAACTTAATTTTTACAAGCAAATGATCTGTTAAACACAGATTAATTGCTTGTTAAGATTAATTTGTATTTCGGAAAGCGGCCGTAAATTATCTGCTTTTCCCCGTATTGGTCCGGGGCCCCTTTGAAAAACAGTCCAACTGCCGTTCTGCCAGATAGGCCGTAAGAGGCGACCAATTGGCTATACGTGTCACCATTATTGTGACTACTAGGTGGTAGAGTTCCGCAATATCTGGCTTCGGTAGGTATATGGTAAGTACCACTACCTGTCCTATTTCTGTCACAATAGCGTCAATGCTTGTCAGTGTCGTTTTCCAGTTTGGAGGGTAAGGTAACCGATAGACTTATCCAACATCAACAGTTTTGGTGTCTATAGGCGATCGATCGAGAGAGTAAAAAACAAAACTTATAGAGTTAATAAAATATTTCTATAGGTACCTACCGGATCGATGTAAGTAGATATTTTCTCTTTTAGTTAAGAACTTGTGATGAATTCGATTTGTTCCACCTAATAAGTATTGAAGTAAAATTATAAAGTTTTACAAAAAACGATATTGCGTGGAATCACTACATATTATTAATTAAAATTGTCAACAAAAACCAAGTTACAAGTTTAGGCAAGGTTGTTGGCTTAAATCCATTCGTGTAAAAAATTTCTGTTAAATATTTAAGGTTTTCCATAGCATGTGATAAATAGGTACTAAAACATATAGGTACCTACACCTTCTTATATAGGTAGGTACGTACCATTTAATCCGAGCAAAACCAATAACAAAATAACCCATAGATACCTACAATAATATAGGTAGGTACCTAACAGGTATGTGATTGGTGTTAAAGTTAAGGAATTTCCCAGCAGTGTTGACTAGTTTGCCGAAGGAATGTTTATGAACTGAGAAATCATGTAAAAAGGGATTATAGCCTAATACAACAAAAAAATAATAGAATTATATTTTGTAGATCTTTTCTGAACTACAATGTTGCAGAGTTTCTAGTTTTGTTGCTACATGGATTGTGTTTTTACTCTATCAACGATTAGTGTGGTACTTTTATAGAATAGTAATAAAGTAATGAAATGTTTTTTTAAGAGTCAGCAAAAACTAGCAAGAATGAATTATTGTTTTGCATTGTGCTAAATATGTAATTAATTCTTGAGTTTTTTCTTAGTACCTACTAAATAGATAGCAACGCACCATTAACATCTTTGGTGTCTGTAGGCGACGGTTGTCTCTTTCCATCAGGAGACCCATCTGCTTGTTTGCTATTTTATGATATAAAATAATAATAATAATAAGTGCTTGAAACATTCTTGGATCATACTCGTAAGATGATAACCTAGCATAGAAACTTAAAGCTTGACTTTTGATCAAGATTTATTCGCCGTATTTACATGCGGATCTTTTTTAGTTTAATAAACATAACTATAATAACGATAAAGACCATTCGATCGTTCGATCGTTATCATTATCCTACTACGACTTGTCACTTTTTCAAAAATAAAATAATCAAATGCCTACCTATCCTAAAAAATCTAGTTATATTTTGGTTAGTCAATTGCCATCGATATTTATTCATTAAACAAAAACACCTCTAAGTGATACTTACAGCAAAATGAGTAGATGTAAAAGTATTAGCAGAAAATAATAAATTTCAAAAAAAAACAAAAATTCATTTCCCGTAAGAGATAGGTATCTACACGGTGACGCATTTATGAATTGAAGAAAATCACGATGTTATAGAGCAATAAAAGTGATTTTAACTTGGGTATTCATACAAATATAAATTATTACCAGTTATATTTGGTTACACTCTAATAAAAACACGCTATTTTTATGTATTTATAAATAAATGACACACGGAATTATAAAATTGGCCTAATATTTACCATTCTGATTGTATGTCTCGTACTCTTACTATAGGAGTAACAGAGACAGATATCATTAGGCAGCTGTCAAAACCGACTATCGTAATGGCGGATGCTTAAATGGAATTCCTATGGCTTATATTCAACATGTTCTCAATATTCACGGCACTATACACGTTATACTATTAAAACACTTCATATTTATTAAAATGTTTAAAACTACAAAAATAGTAGTGTTATTGTAATACACAAAATTAGTTTAAGTCGTACGTCACGAGAGGCATCGGTCGCCATATCCAAATCCGGTTGTCCAGGCCCGAATTTAAGAAAATTTAAAAAAATTAACAAAACTGTTCTGTAAATGCCTGTTATTTTTTTTTATTTTCCAATTAAAACATAAAAATGTTTTAAAATGTCTTTGCGAAGTAGATATGTTAATTTACAAGTCGAAAGATGCCCCTGGTTCACCACGACTCACCAGTTTGTGAGCTAATGAGATGTGTAGTGGTCTGCAATGCTAGATTTGCTAGCTTTACGTACCTACCTATCATCGCTTGTTAATCAGGTGCAGGACCGGCAACAGTTCTAAAAGAATAAAATAGCTAGGTAAACTTGAATGAAAAAATAATGTGATCAAGCCCTATCACTTTATTTTTATTTATTCGAAGTTAAAAACGTGTGTATCTAATTATGTACGCACCTGAAAAGTTATACTTAGCTAAGCCACAACTCTTTTTTGGCCGTTATTATGCACGTCCATGGTAATGACGGCTAATTAGGTGTATGTCGCTAGGTAGGTACCAGTGTACGTGCGTCATAATATTATTTCACTTCATAATGTCGTTTGCCCGAAGGATGTGCTCACCTGTAATAAAAATTTACTTCCATATTTTTTTCAAACGCCTTAAGAAGTATGACTTAAATAAAAAATCTTGTACACTGTGTTCTACTTATATTTGTGCATTCTCGCTTCTCGGGTCTGCTGGTAGACATCTCTTTCATAGATAAGCTTGCCCTTTATATATGTTTTATATAATCTGTTTATATTTAAGAATTTTATTTTGTGTGCAATAAAGTGTTAAATATATATCTAAATAAAAAAAAATTGGATGTTTGTTATAAAACCACCTCAAGATGGCTAGACAAACTAAGATGAAGTTTAGTATATCGAGAAACCACGTTCTATTTATATATTATTTATTATATATAATTTTCTATTATGGTGAAAGAAAAAAAATAATTCTGTAGCGCAGTACAGTTCGTAGTTGTAACTGGAGTAATGTTGTTGAGATATTCACCTAACGTTACAGCAGCACCACGATATGACCGAATATGCCGAAAACTTTTTATCTAAGTAGACTATGTTCTGATTAATCTAACACAACTATCTATCTTCACGGTTTCGTTTAGTGACCCGCACACATTACTTTCTTCTACTTAGGCAATTAAAAAAACAGATTATATAGACCGTTATAGTGTAGCCTTATACTGCTGAAAGAACTTTTAAAATCTAACCTCTTTATTATATCTATCGCTAGCTGTTACTCACAACTTCGTTCGCGTGACCGAAAACCATTACTAAATTTGCTCCGTAGAATCAAAAAGTAGCCTATGTCACTCCTGAAAAGTGTAGCTCTACTGATAAAAGAATTTTTAAGATCGGTTTAGTAGTTTTGAGTCTATTCATAATACAAACATACAAAAATACACAACTTTAAAAATACAGATGTTTTCTCAAGTTTTTTATAATTCAAGGAAAAGCAAGGAAGAAACTTCTTCATCGACGTAAGTGAAATTTATGCACCATGATGTTTATTATTAAGTAGTAAATAACAGAAAATTTATATATCTAAAAAAAAAACACTTTTTCGTGTGAACACATTACTCACACCCTTTTATATTTTAGTAGGTAGTAAGTATAAGTACAAATGTAGATTTACGATAATCTCATAATTATTATGATACCTTTTTAGAGTTAAAGCAATAAAATACACGTATGTTAAAAACAAATTCTATTAGGCCATATATATTTATTTGTATAAAAGAAGCGTTTTTATATCATAGAATTGCAAACAAGCTAATAGGTATTACTCTCTATATGGAAAGAGATAACCATCTTCCGTAGACAACAAAAATGTAAACTGTGTGTCAGCATTCTTGTGGTTAGAAAAATGAGAATGTAATGACAGTAACATAGGTTTACCAGCTTCCTTAACCTCTGAACCAAAACATGACAATGATAGTCACTAATACTGTCGTAGCATAAAAAGTTGCAAAGCGCTCTATCGTAGTAGTCATGATAGTAGTGATACCTGGTCATAAAATTTTTGTTTTGAATTACAATAAAATTATACAAATAGGTATTGACTTAATGTGCATGCTAATCCCATTATTATTAGAAAAACAAAGATTCGATTGCACTGGCATAAGTTTGTTCTCTTTCATGCTACAACGGACAGCTGGAGAAATTTGTGTGAAATTTGATAGATAGAGTGTAGGTATATACCTACCTACTTAAGTATTCAGACTCAAAACATAATTCATAGTTTTTATACCGGAAAAATTACTTCATTACCGTAGAATTTCCTGTAATGTCACATTCCTGCAGCTAGGATATCATTTCCTTCTTTGATGTCTATTGGTGAAGCATTTTACAATTTAGAGAGAACCGTTGAAAATAACCGCAAGTTTCTTTAAAAGGTATATAGACTCTTTTTTTTTTGAAGTAAAATAAGCTTTACTGAGAATATCATTTATATATTGAGATATATTTTTAACCAAATCCGAAAACGTTTAACAAAATACAAATTAAAGTGAAAAAAATAAACATCTATACCTACATTTTATTAATTTTAATAAAAAATATCTTCCCGCCCGTATCCCCGAAGGGGTAGGCAGAGGTACCACAAGCGCATCCACGATTAGCCGAAGATACTTGGTCCCACAAATGTGATAGGTGGCAGGCTTATCGTCAACCGGGCACTTTCCAATCCCGGACAAATTTGTGTTTATCAGAAAACTAAAAAACTCTTATTTTTGAAGTTGCCCGACCTGGGAATTGAACCTGGGACCTCACGCGGTCAACAACAACACCGGACCACTAGACCACAGAGAGAAAAGTTATATTATAATATGCTCATGTTTCGTCCATATGAAACAAAACCTTAAATTTTTAATTACAGGAAATAGAGATATGTGCAATGTTTACGTAGGTACCTAGATACTTGCAATATTACCACAGATTGTACAATGTTTAAGATAGGTAGTAGTATTAATAGAAATATAAAAAAATACTGAGTCCGTGCCTGAGTGTACTTGCTCCGCCCATTACAAGCAACAAAAGTCGACAGCAGCGTTCCTTCAAAATATCTCTCGTTTGGAAGCCATTTTGATGACTAGCTAGAGAGAGATAGACTGATAGGGCAGCATAGAAGCAGTTAAGCGTGCGTGAATGAGACAATTATGCAAAGTTAGTCGTGTTTTAACGTGAAAGAAAAGAGTGTAGAGAAAATTTATTAAGTTTGTACTAAAGCTCGATAGATAATGCTTTGTGTTGGTCTTGTATTATATTTGGTAGAGTTTCAAGCGACGGTTAATGTTGCTCTATATTTATTTAAAGTTATATTTCAGAATTTTACAGTAAAAAATCACTTTTTAACAATTATTTTGCTTATTTATATTTAACTCTCGTGATTTAATATAAGAGTGGTTAGAAATATAAAATGTATGTAAAGTATTAATCAAGTAACTACATAGGTATTTCATGTTTTGCTAATTCATATTTACCAATCTTTATAATAGATATTAATATTAATATGTATTAATTATAGTTTATATTTGTGAGTATATAAGTAGATAGGTACGGTTTTTTATGTGTGTTTAGCAATCTTATTTATTAAATTTCTAAATAAAAATTGAAATCTTTTTATTTAACATTAATATTTATTTTTGTAAATAAACATTTAATTATTTTATTTAGGTATTTTATTGGACCTATTATAAATTAATAGATAATTGTTTTTAGTAAGTAAATCTTTAATAATTATATTAAGATAAATAAGTAGCTAGTTAGATTGGGTACCTTTATTTATATTTTTATCTAAAATTATTGGTAAGTACCTACTTACCTATCTTAGTGTTATTCCTTTGTTATAAAGCTGTAAAGGTAATTAATTTTTGTAGATACAGCCCGTACATTTATTTTTTTTGTATTTAGGTAGGTAATTGTTTCTTGTTTCCGGTTGGACGAAACATAGGTATGTTTTTTGTTACATAGCTACCTACATGTTCTTCATGGTCAATATTCTTTGTTACTATTAGGTATAATAGTCACAATTATCTGTAATCTTTTTTAATTTTTCGTTTTCGTTTGAATGATAATTTAAGTATCTATCAAGCAGATAACCTAAATGAAATATTTTTTTTTCATTTAGATACTGTAACTACCTACCTACATACCTATCTATTAATTTTTGTTTAGGTACTATTAGGTACCACTGATTATGTAATAGTTACTATCCTATCACCTAGGTACTACTGAAATAAAGTAGGTATACCTACTTATTTTTTAAAAACATTTGTATTTGATCATTTTTAAAGAATTTCTCTTTTTTTAACCACTGTAGAATTTGGATTAACCTTTGAGTTAACGTAATGTAGAAACAATAGGTACCTATGTTCCAATTTATATTGTGTCGTCTAAATAAAAATTAGTTTAAAGAATCAAAAGTGATAAGTATTTATTATTTGTTTGAATATTTCAAAAAATATTTTATAGGTTAGGTACTAAGTAGGTAGGTAGGTAGGCATCGACACCATAAATCTGTTTTAGTTTTTGTTTCTGGGCAGGTATCTATTATTTCTGCTGTTTTTTTTATTCAGAAGAGAGATTAACGAGCTGGAGGTGCATCAGATGGAACCTAGTAGTGATAGGTATGTGATCATCGCCGGCCGGCTATTGACATGGGCAATATCAGAGGTCTTGCAGCTACGTTTCCGGCTTTTTAAGAACGAGGAGGCTTTACTCTGGTTCAGAAGTCGTATCCGTTTAGAAATTAGAAATAACGTTTAATTTATTCCACAAAGGAGTAGTCCACCCATCTACCTGGCTAGTCCGGGCAAGAAAATAAAGCAGCAAAAATGAAATGTCAAAATACGAAAGGGTTTAAATACTTTGAAATTTTTATTAATTACATTTGGTTTTTTTTTTATTTAATAAATATATATTTTTATTTTATTTTTTATTACATTTATTTAATAAATTTAAGAATAAAAATAATTACATTTATTTTTATTAACTTATGCTTGTGGCATTAGACCTCGCCACAAGATAGCAACGCACCATTAACATCTTTGGTGTCTATAGGCGATGGTTGACTTTTTCCAACAGGAGACCCATCTGCTTGTTTGCTATCTTATGACATAACAAAAACAATTTTTAATCTTATAATATCAGTTTCTAACTTTTATTCATAATATTTTAACTTCATAAATCATAATATTTTAGGTACTTACATTACCTTACCTACCTTGTTATAATCACAACGGACGTGAAACAGTCATCACGGCTTCGTGGTTTAAAGCCAGTATACTAGATGGCGCTACTACCTAACCACAATAGAAGCGCTCGTAAAAATAAATTTTATTGTTATGAGGAAAATAAAACGCTTGTCGTCAATTTAAACATCATTTTACTGTGTAATAAGATTTATTTTACGATTAACAAATGTCTAGATGAATTTGTCACAGTATGATGAATGAGCCTATAAAAAGTTCTTTTTTATGATTGTTTAATATAACATTTGACGATACCTACTAATTATCCGGAACGTATAATGAGAATGTCAAAGTAATAATTTAATATTATCGAATTATATCTTAAAGTTAGGTACATTATTAAGTAATTGTGCATTGTATAAATTCTTATATAAAACAGCACAAGCTGATCATGCAAATACAATTTGATCGGGTAATTTTATACTGCTTGAATTAACATTTTACCTTCACATTTTTCTTTGGTTTTATATTACTTGTCGTAAAAAATATTTTTAGGTCTTACTTGAGTTCAATTTTGGTAGTTTGCAAAACTTCACCTGACGTGAGCTGAACAACAAAATAATGCAAGAACTAAGCTCTAGGTGGCGCCATTTCAAACTCAAAGATGGTGAAATTATTATTAGCTTTTTAGTTCAGTCATTTGGTAGTTATACCTGGAAAGTTTTCCGGGTGTTTTGAAAACTGGTCATTTTATGAATGTCGGTATGCTTTTCGAATGTCAACTTTGCCACCTCGTATCTCCGCCGCTCGCGCCGCCATATTGAAAAATTGGCGCCTAATAACAGTTTTTTGGGAATAACTCCTTTCCGACGCATTTTACGAAAACAACATTTATGTACTAACTAAACTAGAAACGATTAAAATTGTAATTTAAAAAAAAGTTTATTTTCAAATAACTTTAAAATTTTCATCCAATTCAGTTTTGATTCCTAAAAACATTTTCACTCTTAAACAATTGACTCTAATGTGTACCACAGAAAAGAGTTTCAAATAATATATCACATTACGATTTTCATAAAATTATGAGAAGTTGAAGGGGTAACCTGCAGTGTCAGCCGTTTTTAACATATTTTTTTTAAATAGAAAAGCGGACGAGCAGATCGTTTTCCCGATAAAGTGATAACATAGATACAGTGTGGTCATGAACGACGTGGCGTAGGCACGAAAGGAAGAGTAGGTAGAAGGAAAACAAGGAGTACGGGTCTTGAGCACTTTTATTCCCTGAATATAAATAAGAAGATAATAAACCATACTCTGCCAAGTGGAATAGGGCAGCCACAACCTCTGACGCTGAAAAGCTCTCAAGTGTCGAGACTACTAGGTGGTTCTAGGTGGTAAAGTAATAAGAATGTGATGTTACTTATCCAGATGTTTTTCCCCGTGTTAGTCCCGGGCTCCTTTGAAGAATAGACCAACTGCCGTTCTGCAGGCAGATCGTAATAGGCAACCCATTGGCTATACGAGTCACTAACATCGTGGCTAATAGATGGTAGAGTTCTGCATTGTCTCGCCCGGGTCTAGTACCACTGCCTTACCTATTCCTGCCATAATAGCGTCAGTGCTTCTCGCTGTCGTGTTCCGGCTTGGAGGGTAAGGTAGCCGGTAAACTTATGCATGTCTCATTAGACCTCGCCACAAGATAGCAACGCACCATTAACATCTTTGGTGTCTACAGGCGATGGTTGACTTTCCATCAGGAGACCAATCTGCTTGTTTGCTATCTTATGATATAAAAAAAGGATTTGTTCACATTCGACCTACAATTTTTCGCCCCACGTCAGAAATCCGTGTACGTCCTACATTTTATTCCCGTTTCGTCCTAACAAATGATTTTCTACTTATTATTATAATTTCGTTCAGATTCGCCCCAAATTTTATGCCTGTTTTACCTCGTTCGTTTTTGTTAAAAATTTTAAGTAAGGTCAGAAAAGTGTGTGTGTGTAACAAAAGTAATCTTATGTTTCAGAAGTGACGACGTTCTTGAAAAAATTGTGTATTTGTAAACCGTACTTTTAGGACCTTATACAGGTACAGGTATTATACAGTAGGGCAAAACAGGAAATATTTCGTATGTGAGGCAAATACGGAAATTTATGGAATTTGGGACAAAACGTTAGGGCGAATAGGGAACAAATCAAAAAAAGATGTTATATGCGATATCTAATATTTTCCTATTAAATACCAAAAACTAAATGGTAGAGTAGGCCTGTATTGTTACCACGGCCTTAAATAGTCCTACTGCAAAAGTGTCGGTGCTTGCCACTATCATGTTTTGGTTTGAAGGGTAAGGTAGCCGGTGAACTTATGCGTTTGGTATATTATCACTGCCACATGGATAGCACTGCACTATTAACAACTTTGGTGTCAAAAGACGACGATTTCTAGTAATAAACGATGGGGATTATTAACCGTTTTGATCAACAATAAATCAATGAATTGTAATAAACTGTGAATATTTTTAAATGTTTGGTTCAGTTTGTCATCCTTGTAAGAGGGTATACGTGATAATATAGCCTCGTATACGCAGACCCATGAGAGCCCGGGAAGCTACTAAGATTTTTTCTCCAAAAACACCATGATGTTTTTTGCCTAATCTGAAAAGTGAACTTAAACCTTACGATCTAATCTGAACAGATTACAAAGCTACGTGTATGTATGCCCTATAATTGGGATAAAACTATCGTTTTTTTTAAGTTGGACATAAAAGTAGATTATCTACAAAATTTCATTAAAATCGGTTTGGTAGTTTAGGAATCCATAGCGGACGAACAACGTAACACGTAATTTATATATTATATTAAGATATAATTAATTAATAATTTAAGGAACACAAAAAAAGAACAAACCAAAAAGTTGTATTGGAAAAAAAACGATAAAACAAATAGATAACTAAAAATTAAAATTTGGATTAAGAAGAACATACTAATGGTAATTAATAATTATATTATATCATAAAATAAAAAAAGCGGTAAGCAAAAAAGTTACGGAAACTTGTTTTTTGATCAGTATGCGTAGATATCTGTATCATGTACGTACCGACTTAATATATTATGCTTGTTGGTTTGGTTTTGTGTTAAGTTGAACGATATAATCGATATTTATTTGCCTGCAGTGAAGCGTTTTTCGTACCTATGTGACATTAAAACAATTTTCACATACTTAGACCACATGTATACTGATAGACACGCTTTGGGAAGAAAACGTGTAGCCACGCATATGAGCAAATGCTCCTATCACTGTTAAAAGTGTCATACATTTGTAGATATATTATATCGTAAAAAAATAGAATTAACACAAGTTGTTCTATTTTATCGCACCGAATGATTACAAAGTTTGAAAATTACCCTCGAAGTGATTTTATTTAAATAGTAAGTAGTATAATCCTGTATTTCTGTGTGTAAATTCAAGCTACACTGACAAATGAGAAATCGCCTTGAAATGCGCATCCTATTTTAATTCGTGAGTTTTAACTACCCACTGTCACACGCGATGGTTAAATTTCTTTACAAAAAGGTTTATTAAAATTAGCGATATAGGTATAGATGCTTGAGACTTGTTTTACAAGCGTTCAGTTAATTATTATAAATTTTACAAGTCCGTCTAGTGTGTTAAATATACATTCACATCATTATTTATACATGCAGACGTCGAGTATAATGTCAGATTAGCTATTATTAATAGCCAACGAGCGTTTCAGAGCTTGGCAGACGAGACCTTGGCATTAGTTCAATGAATCATATATATGTACAGTCGAATTTTATTACCTAGTGTGTTTTGAAAACAATCGCACCGTTGTATAATTGTTTCATATCAACACATTATATTATTAAAGTATAGTTGTAGTCAAATAATTAAGTTATATTAAGAGTTGCTATTTATTGGATGAGTAGTGTATATATCTGCGAGTATAAATGTACTCGACACCTTCCATTACTTATTTATTCAGTATTTCGTAAGGGGAACAAATTTGTAAGACATCTTTATTCGCTCATTTCCAAGAGCTTACTAATATTATGTTACTTCACGTCAAATCCCTTGCAGATTAGTCTAAGAAAATTAAATGCTGTACGTCAGGTCACACAGGCTCCTCCTAATTTGCTTTTATTCATCCACATACATAATTCTTTTCTTCTATTTATTCCTCTATGAAAATATAAAATCATTCAGTTGTTCTGACTATAAGACACTAATGATGATGTTTGAATAACATAACCATTTGCTTTCTTGTACTTTTATTGTATGTTATATTTTTTAATGGCTACCATCATAATCCACCATTTTTTATGCCTATCATAGGATAAGAAACGAGCAGATGATTGTCCTGTTGGAAAGAGAAATCCATCGCCTTTAGATACCAAAGATGTTAATGGTGCGTTGCTATCTATGCAGTAGGATGGTAATGCCATATACATGCATTCGTATAACTTAGTAAATTACTGTTTTGTATGCTTATTATTTACAATGTTTCTGTTATGGCGAAACACCTGCGTTAAGTGGACTGATGATAAAACAATGACAGAAGTTTGTTGCAATGGTAGAGTTTCGCTACATCTCGCGCTAGTAGATAACCCCGCCTTACCTATTCCTGCCGTTTGTTATTGTCATGTTCCGGTTTGGTGGGTAAGGTAGCCAGTAGACTTCTGCATGCCGACTACATGGATAGCAACGCATCTTTGGTGTCTACAAGCGACGATTTCTTTTTTCGTCAAGAGAGCCATCTGATTTTTGGCTATCTAATGATATTAAAAAGAGATTGTTTTATATTAATCATACTTAACCTTCCGTCTATTGGAATATCAAATCTTTTATCAAAGTACGAATTAGGTGTGCGTATAGAATTGGTCAGTTTACCAACAAGCGGGTCACTTGATTTGAATCTGTCACTACCGAGCTTGAACATGTGTACCTTACATGATGATAATAATAACACTTATATTTCTATAATATGAAAACTTAGCTGCCTTTATATATAAATATCTGTGGGAAGCTCCTTTTGGGAGCAAAGCCAGACAATTCGATTTCTCATGTTTTGTTTATTCTTTCATTCTATATATAAGAAATAATTGATTTTTACTCGAAATAACATTTTAGCTCTTAAATATTTAAAAATAATATTTATTCTTAATAACAAAACATAACGTTGGATTAAAACTAGTTCTTATATTCATCATTAGATGGCAGGATATCACTTTTAGTATCGTAGCATTGAAATTCACTTTAAATTGGAATAAATTAAAAACAACGATTTTTTTATTAAAATCTGTTCAATATATGACAGTATTTTTGAATTGTAGAGCATTGATATGATTACTGTGTATTGTTTGTCTTTTTGAAGAATAGATCATCTGCATGTTCGTAAAAATTTATGTCTGTTGCATTTCATCGCGGCCCGCTGTGTTTTTTTCTGTTTAGAGTGAAAAGGTAAGTATTATGTGTGTGGTATTAACACCTCGGCACACGGATAACAACGCTCCATTTACAACATCCATAATGTATGGTAAGGTGATAGTTGTCTCTTCCCACCAGGAGAGCTATCTACCTGATTTTTTTGTATAATTGGATAGCAAACAAGCTATACCATTCCTAAGCTAGTAACCGTGTTGCAGGGATGGAATTCCTAGTGATTAAGTTTACCGGCTACCTTTCTATCCAAACTTTAACATGGCAGTGACGAGCTCCGACGCTATTGCAATAGAATAAGTGAAGACAGTAGTATCAAAAATCCAGGCTAGACGTTGCAGAAATCTAACACCTAGTTAGTAGTCATGATGTTAATGAAATGTATAAGGCTTTTCGAACATTTTACGAGATGCCTAGCAGTAACGCAGTTCATTAGCTATTTTTCAAAAAGAGGCTTGGATCAACACAGCTATCTTATAATATAAAAAAAAGCAGCTGGCTCCCCTTATGGAATTATTAGCCATCCGATTATTTGCTATCTAATGATAGCTAACAACCAGACTTAAAAATCGATTTCAATTTTAAATGAATATTTAATGAATTTTGAAGTATTTCGTACTCTTGACAACTATATTCAATTATTGGATTCGGATTTCGAAATTTTTTGGAACTATTCATTATTGCTTTTATTCGTTATTTTGTTTAAAACGGTACTTAAAATTTACTTGTAACACTAGCTTGACGTGTAACGATGACATCTATTTCCAATAATTAGGTCGTTGCTATACTGAATCAATGTCGGCAATATTGGTTTCATGAGTAACTTTTTTTGACAATATTCGAAACTTTTTGTTCTTATCAATATTGGTTTAAGATTTATATTGTTTTCAAGAGTAGACCTGCTGGTGACTAATAATTCCATCCGTCTGGTTATTTGCTATCATTGAATAGCAAATAACTAAATGGTTCTCCTTGTGGAAAGACAAACCATAGCATATAGACACCAAAAATTATAATGGTGCGTTGAAATTTGTGTGACATATTAGTATTGCCACATGCATAAGTTTGCAAAAGATAAAGTTAAACTATAGCATATAGACACCAAAAATTATAATGGTGCGTTGAAATTTGTGTGACATATTAGTTTTGCCACATGCATAAGTTTGCAAAAGATAAAGTCCGGGCAAGACTTTGTAGAACTCTACCACTTATATAAGTTCTTTAGTTTTTTCTGTATTATAGGTACTTATATGTTTTACGTTCCTAGATATAGGAGTGATATGGCTTACCTCATCTTTGTTTTATTTTTTAGAAGTTTGTCGATTGTTTTCAAAAGTGACAGTAGCAAAATATGGGGCGCGTTGCAATGCATACATTCCTACCTGCTGCAGGTAGTATGCAGCATACTTACCTAGTCTTGGTTTCAATGATTTATTGTTAGAATTATTAATTATTTTCATGCTTTTTATAATAAAGCCACTTAGCAGGGCTGGAAATGTCTACCTTTATACTTTTATATATAATTAGCTGCACGGATAATCTTCGCACAGGTGTAGTAGGTATGTATCTAAAGTCAAAATCTTTTATTTACAGTATGTCCTGAACTCAAATTTGATATGCAAGCTCGCAGTATTACACAAACAACAAAAAATCTGATACTGAGAGCTTTTAACTAATCTAAGGGATAGAATTTTATATGATACTCTAATGCTAGAGGTCTGAAAATTGATATAGGGATATAGGGAGATTTAGCGGTGGGAGGGATGCGCTGTGTCGCGCTCCCGGCTGCGTGGGTACCACCATCTTGCTTGTTTCTCTCGTAAAACAGCTTTGCTGTGTTTCGGAGAGAAGGGCAAGACAGGCAGTGTAATTACTGGCACCGAGACTTAACATATTATGTCTCAGGATAGGTAACACATAAATGAGGTACTTGGGCTAGTTCCAGGTCAACTACATTATGTTCATTGGTGACGTCAATCACTTACCATCAGGTGTCACATCTGCCAGTTTGCCTATCCAACTAACATAAATAATAGGCATATTTAGAAAATTATCCCCATCCAATTAAATGAGGGATTGGAAGTTTGTACAGGTTTTCCCAAACTTAATTTCATGCTAGAAAACTTAAAATTACAATTGCATAGATATACTTCTTATAATAAATTAAATAATTTGAGAAAAACGAAAGAAAAACCAAACAAAATAAAGAAAATATTGCTATAGGCAACTTACAAGAAGCGAAATCACACAAAAAACTTTTTCATGTAAAAATTTGTCAAGACGAGACCATATGTATACGACTGGCACTGACAAAAAGTTATCAGATTTCATAGAGAGTCAGGTTTCTAACTCTACCCACCCTTACTCCGAAACCTCTAACTTCACAAACTCCACACCTTAGTGGTTTATCCGTTTCGCTACTGGCACTTGGTGAAAATTTTATTGATTTTACTTTTCTATTATATAAAAGTTTTTTTATCGATAGGGAAGCGCTTGACCATGATCTCGCCTGATGGTAAGCTAAGATGCGGCCTAAGATGGAACGCGCTTCCCTAGAAGGTAAGTTCTTGTAATAACAAAATGGTCAAGCCGCATATTTTGACTAAGGTGTAGAGTTTGTGGAGTTAGAGCTCTGAGAGAAACTTGGCTTTACATGAGATTATGAATTTTTGTCTATGCAAGTATATGGTCTCGCCTTGGCAACATTTTACATGAAAATGTTTTGTGGGATTAATTATTCCTCTAGTGTCTAATAAATATTTTAAACAAATCTGTGGCATATTAAATTGTGATAAATATTACTCCATCACTCTAGAATAAATAAACTATATTCTTAAAACATTAACCTAACAATTTTGTCGACATGCACAAACATATTTTGTTTAGAATATTTTATTTTTTTTATTTTAAGACCAGTTTGTTCAGCACGAATGCATTAGCTCGTTTGTTTGCTGCTTAAAGAGTGTATTAGTTAGTGAGAGAGTGATAGTAATAAAGTATCATCACGCCAGTCTCCTTACTGGGTGGACAAAGTAAACCGATCATCTAAAAAGTAGGTATGCAGTTTCCCATGGTTTCCGGGTTGGCGAGATAATTGGTAATCTACAAAGTGTAAAAAGTATTAAATGGATTATATTTAGTATTTTATTATTTCGTTATAAATTTGGAAGGCATTTATGAATTAAGAAAAAAGAAGGAGTCTAAGTAAATATAATAAATAAATACTGAAAACACCATATGATTGATGTATGTTCTATTTGTATTAAATAGTACCTAGATGGCTTTGCATCTTGGATTGGTAGTAAACGTCTTTGGTTTTAAAATAATTGAAATTCCGCTATAATTAAACAATCACTACCAATATATGTAAGTATTATTGGAATTTTCTAATTTAAATAATATTTTAATTCAATTCAGGCCTACCCATCGTCTTACAAAAAGTATACGTGACGGCATTTATAACTATTCTTAAATTTAGGTCTAGGTGCATAGTTTTCGCACCTAGTAGGTAGTCCCTGGTTAGCTTATTAGGCACAGATCATGAAATCCTGGGTCAAATTATTATAGAGTTAGTTTAGTGGTTTTCCCCGAAAATCGAAATACCATCTCAGTCGGAGTTATATTTGTAGTGTGCGAACACTTTTTTGCTTTTTATATACACGCAGAATTATTTAGCAAACGCCCAGATAGTAAGTAGTTCTAGTGGAAAGTGATCGTCCTCATCGCCCATAGATACCAAAAATGTTCATACTACGTCGTTATATTGGGATGCCACATGCAAGAATTGAATATCCACTGAACTAACAGGAATAAGTAAGGTGATACCAAGGAAGTTATATTCTACCCGGAATGCTAACACGCGCTTCAAAATCGTTCCGAAGAGTACCATGACATGAGTGGAGTGTGTCTCTTTCTACTAAATAAAGCGCCAATCGCCATATATAAGTGCGGCCATGCGTAGTTTGCAAATTACTACTAAGTAATTCTACTAATTTGAGAAACAGTTTTTGCATTGCATAAGTAATGACGTAATAATTATAATAAGAACATTTTAGAACTCACTGTGTTAATTACAATACATTTTATGCTAATTTATTTATCAACGTGTATGAATAAAAAGGATTTAATGATTACTGAATATGTAAAAATCTACCATCTAGATAGTTTTATTTGTACTGGCAATTGCAAGAAAGGGACAACATCCACTCGTGTCGTTGTCTTGCTCAGAACGTTTTCCCCCTCGCTTAAGTAAGAAACCAATGTCAACTTTATGAGTAACGAAATAAAGTACATTTTTATTTTTTAAATATTGCTTTGTAACAATTCCAGTTATAGTATATAAGTTCCTTGGGTGATACTATATATATTTGTTTGCCAAATACTATAAAATTGTTACAAAGTCTGTGGCACAGAAACTGTTAAAGTTCTTCTTCTATCTTGGCAGTGCTAAATAGAGGCAATCCTTAATATATTGAAAGAAATTTTTCCCCGTAATGGTTCCGGGCTCCTTTGAAGAATAGACTAACTGCCATTCTGCCAGGCAGGTCGTAAAAGGTGACCGATTGGCTATGCGAGTCACTACCATGGTGGCTACTAGGTGGTAGAGTTCTGCATCGTCTCGCCCGGGTCTGGTACCACCGCCTTACCTATTCCTACCGCAATAGCGTCAGTGCTTGTCACTGTCGTGTTCCGGTTTGGAAGGTAAGCCGGTTAACTTATGCATGTGGCATTAGATCTCGCCATAAGAGAGCAACGCACCATTAACACCTTTGGTGTCTATAGGCGATGGTTGACTCTTTCTATCAGGAGACCCATCTTCTTGTTTGCTAGCTTATAACATTAAAAAAAATTGACCCACAATATATTTTTGTTTCAATTTTAAATTAACCAAAATTGCGAGGAAGATCCAGTACAGTTACATCTTTATAAACAAATAAGTTTGCCCCTTCTGATCGGAATTTATTACCTAATTCAAATTCTAAACGTTAATTATTGCTTATATTGTTTTTGAAATTCATTCTTTCTTGGTCTAGGTTCGCATTGTACTATCAAAATAATAGACCCTTTTAGCGTGTACTTTATGTTGAACTTCTGATAATATTAATCTATAACTGGATTTTTTAGAAACTAAAATAAAATAAAGTAGTAAAATTTTTATTTTTGTAAAAATACTGTTGCTTGCAAATTTACTTCCTCTAGAATTAAATGTAAAAAAAAAATGATTTCTTTTTATATAAATAAGTTCATGTCAAAAAAAATTCATTTTCGGGCTTTTATAAGTAACAGCCCTTAGACTACTTGGTCTTGTTGCAAAATACTTACTTTTTTAACTAACGTTTCCTACTCATAAACTATCTCCTTGTCTTTTATCATCATATGACAAGTACCTAGTGTTCTAGATGATTCAGACAGACCTATTTCACTTACGATTTTTGTAAGACTATATATAACGTACAAATGCTGCTAATATTACTGATATTTTCTTGTATAGAAAAAGTTTCAGAAATGATTTCGATACCTATTTCGATATCAGATCATGAGGAGTTAACCCTCATGATCTGAGTTAAAAAAGACAGCCACCAGGCCAACGCGACGGTAAGTAATAAATAAGCAATATTTGTAATATAAAATGGATGTCGATAGCAGATACATATATATTACCTGCATATTTTAAAAACTGCGGGCATTTAGTTTTCAGGAAGCAAAACAAGTTACAACAAGAACTCAATTAGTTAACACTGCATACTGGGTTCACTGGTTCCACATATTACCTGTTCGACTCTAGATCACATTAAGTTCTATTTCGGCTCCTAAATCGAGAAAGTGATTTTGTACAGAATAACCTCAGTAGTACATCGCACTACACTATTTTTTTATATACCGGTATCCAGTAGACCATATAAAGTAGTCAGTTACGGTGTTAACTTGTGATAGTTGTTAGGCCGCAGTCTCGAAGTCCGCGTTCCGCTGGTCGCCAAAGGCAACACGGGAGTCATTAAGCGGCTTATTCACAATTCATTTTGTCAGTCGATAAAATGGAAAAGTGTGATCAATTGTGCGTTGACTAAACTAGAAAGAAATATGCATAGTATTATTATTTACTTATTTTTCCTTACCAGTGGTTAGCCCTTCTTTATGTAATTGAATGGCAAACAATCTGATGGTTTTCCCGAAGGAAAGTGACAATCATCGCCTATAGACACCAGAGATATTAATGGTTCGTTGCTATTCGTGTGGCGGGGATTAATTTCCAAATGCATAAATTTATTAACTACCTTACCCTCCAAACTGGAACATTCCAAAAGCAAGCACCGATGCTATTGCAGCAGAACCCGTCAAAATGGGTTTAGCCGTTTCAGAAATTAGCCGGAATAAACAGTCAGACACACATAAATTAAAAAATATTTTGGTATATATGTGTACACATCCATATACACTTAGTAAATTTGATTATTTGAATATAACAAACATACAGAAACAGCAGAGTATAAGAGGTCTTTGCTCGTTCGTTCATAAAGTTTTAAAGTTTTTGTTTAGTTTTCTTCCTGCAATTTAATGATCTTCTATTTAGCAGATATCTTAATAACCTCTATTTAATATATTTCACTTCTTAAAAAAAGCAATATGTGCTTTTTAGAGAATTTATTTGATGTATGAGTTTAATATCCAGCTGTGCTTTACGAATTTATAGTCATATAATTAAGTTATATCTAAATTAATATCTTAGCTGTACCTAAGTCTTATTTTTTTTAAATCTTGATTCATTTATTTATTCAAGCATGAAGATAAATTAACATTAACATATATAAAGATATGTAAGTATAAATATATCTTCATCCCTGAAGAGGAAGGCGGAGTTACAATCAGTGCACTTTAGGTTTCACAATTAGGTAGCTGAACATAGTACCAAAATGTGATAACTTTTGTTAAATAAAAGGTATAAAACTTAAGACAACAATGCTGTTTCATTGTTGTCTTAAGTTTTATACCTTTCCTTCAAAAGTGTTTGAAATTAAAAAATGGAGAAATACCTTCGTTTCGCTTAAATGTTGGAAAAGATGTTATTCACAAATGTTAAAGAAAAATGCTCCCAATGTATAATTTCCTTATCTTGGAGTTAAACTGAGCACAAGATGCTGAAATCTACTTTAGATCATGCTGTTATTTACCTTGGCTCGAAACTTTTTGTTACCTGTATCCTATCGCTTGGATAATATCATCATTGCTATGTTGACGTAAAAAAATTCCTTTATATAATACGATAGAAAACAAGCAAATAGCTTTCTAGATGGAATGTAATAATCATCGCCTATAGACACAAAATTTGTTAATTGAGCTTTGCAATCCGTATGGCGTAGTGTTACTTCATTCTTATGTTTTCCGTTTCCAAACCCTAACGCGGCAGTGACAAGAACTGACATTTTCATAATGGAAACACTTTAAGCGTAAGAACCAAATTGAGCCACACATTGCACGAATTTATTACTTTACAAATATCTATATTCCTTGGAGTTTACCCCGTGTTGGCCCCGGCCACCTTTGAAATTCTTCAATTTCACTAGTACAACGGCTGTAGGCCTATTCAGGACTATTTCCGTTCTGCCAGGAAGGTCGTAAAAGGCGACCGATTGGCTTTGCGAGCCACAAACGTCATGGCTACGAGGTGGTAGAGTTCTGCATTTTCTTACCCGAGTCTGGTACCATCGCCTTACCTATTCCTGCCGCAATAGCGTCAGTGCTAGTCACTGTCGTGTTCCGGTTTAGAGTAAGGTAGCCGGTAAACTTATGCATGCAGCATTAGACCTCGTCACAAGATGGCAACGCGCCATTAACACCTTTGGTATCTATAGGCGATGGTTGACTCTTTCCATTAGAAGACCATCAGTTTGAATGCTATCTTATGATATATAAAGAAAAAGGTGAATTAAAACAAACTATCAATGCAGACCATTTCTTATTTGACAAATTCGCTATTTCAATTTCGCTACATTTCATTAAATATTTTTCCGATGTTTAATTCAGGATGGGCCAAAATATGTAGATCATCTACCTTCCTATATGTCACTACCATTACTTCTACTAGATCGTAGACTTCTGTAACTTTTGCTTGAGACGGTGCAATCATTGTTATGTAGGCGTAAAAGATTTGCTGCGTCTGTTACAAATATTTATTTAAAATTATGCTAAGAACTGCATAAATACATAATAGGTATACTGGTGTTTATATTGACAGTTAAAAGGTTAGTATAACAGATACACAATGCATGATATGCCCGGTTTCTATATCAGTAAAACGACTCATTTTAGTTAAAAGTAGTAACATTGTCTACGCGGTGTAAGCTAAAACTGTTCATGTAAATACCAAATTACCAAATGTCCAAATAATTTGTGGAATGCCTCATTATTATTAAATTGTTTGCTAATGGCAGATCGTTGATTATAAGAAACCGGCACTAAAGATGATGAAAAGAAAAAAGAAAAAAAGAACCAAAAAGAAAGATGGATGTTCATGTGAAGTCATAAATGTGAAGAAACTAAGGCAAATCTGCATGGATCATGATGTATGGTACTCGTGTCTCTGCCTATTATTTAAGCAATCTAGCGTAAAGATATGGACGTATATGAAACGGTAACTACCTTTAATAACACAGCTAGTTTTTTAGTGACGAAAATTTATAACTGAAGGCTACATGTATCATTACTGTTATGATTACTAGATAGTAGAGTTCAAAGAATTGTCCGGACTAGTTCTACTATCTTTTTCATGTCATAATGCATCAAACAAGTAGATGGTTCTCCTGATAAAAAGATATAGCTATCGCCTAGAGACACCAAAGGTGTTAATGGTGCGTAACTGTTTTTGTGCAAGGTCTTAATGCTGCATGCATAAGTTTGCCTGTTCCCTTACCCTGCAAACCGGAACACTAGAGTGACAAGCACTGACGCTACTGTAGAAGGAGTATGTTTTAGGTGAGACAATAGACTATAATATAGATACTTATACTAGACCTAGGTAAAACAATATAGAACTCCACAATCTAGTAGCCATTATAGCAGTGACTCGCGTTATAAATCGTTCACCTCTTTCAAACAGTCTGGCAGAACGGCAGATGGTATTTTCTTTCAACGCGGGGTATCTTACTTATTAATGTCAACACAATGATAGTGCTTACCATTGTCGTTTCTAGGTTGGAAGATACGTAGCCGGTAAACGTTTTCGAGTGATTTGATATCCTTATCACGCGGTTAGCATCATAGGATTTCCGTTACTAGTATAGCATAGCTGAAAAAAACTTAATTTTATAGACAGTTATTAGCAAAACAATTTAACGACTAATTTCAATTCGCTTATAATTTCTTTATCTATGACTAAACATAATTTCATTATATGTAGTATGTATTAGGCTGTGGTATTAGGTAAAACTAAGTCCTGAAGATGCTTTAAAAAAATTGCACTGGCTGAATAATGTGTTAAATATATTTGCGAAGTGAAATAATTAGAAAGTGCAATTTAACTCATTTAACTAAAAGCATGAATAGTCCATAATATGTAGATATGCGGATGCATTTCCTTTTTATTAAAATATCTGTATTATAGATAAATTCGCACATTGTTCCTCTTTTGAAAAATGAACCATGTGCTTTTCTTCTAGGTAAATCATAATGACGGTTTGGCCAAATATGACACTACAATTACGACTATTAGATGGTAGTATTTTGCTATGTATAGCACTAATTTTAGACCACTGCCTTACCTTTTCCTGGAAAAATATCGCCAATATTTATCACTGTCGTTTGTCGGTTTGGAGGATAAATTAGTAACGAATGTGTAATTAGATCCTCACCACGCGTATGTTGATATGCCATTTATTGGTTGCCTCTTTTCACCAGAAAAACTATTTCCTTGTTTGTTCACTCACTTTATAAAAAAAAAACTTTAAAACCAAAAATTCAAATAATAATCAATCATTACAGGGCAATACGTGCAAAACAGATAACTTACAGCTATCAACAAAAACGATCTAAAAAGGTAGTAAATTAATACATCTACTAATAAATTGATCCAGATCATATAAAACGTCATAACTACCCATTAACAGTGCATTGATTCTTATCAATCATATAGCAAGCTGTAAAGCTATGAGACTCGATAAAAAGGAAAATTACAGTCATAAAACCACAATAATCGAGTCTGACCAGACATCTAGACGCTGAGTCGCGGCCACACAACACTGTTATATCCTCGCACGATGAAGAAATAAACTATCAATGACTCCTTTATCTCTATTAAGAGGGTGATACTTTAAACAAGTCAATAATGGTTCAATAAACGTCTAAAGAATGGCATAATAACAAACCACGTGCGTCCGCCGACTGCCTCCATAAAGTTTCGAATTTATATAGAGGTTTAGCCCCGGAGGCGTATACGAAATAATCTGAGCGGTGTTTACTGTGAGTTCTACAAACGGCGCAATTCACGTGACGTTAACGATCGTTCAAGTGGTAGTAAAAATCGTGTTTACTAGGCTCGTTGGGCACGCGCGGCCTGCGCGGGCGCCGCCTGCCACGCGAATATCAACGCATCTGTCTCTTGAATGCGAATGAGACGATTCGCTCAGTTTGTTTGCTTTACCGATAAGCGTTAGGATGACGTTGTATACCTATTTCACACATTATTTTACATCTAGTTTTGGCGTTACTTGGCTATCGGCATGTGAATTGTTTACGAAGTACATCAGTAAACCGAGAATCAAATGTTTGTTTGTCTAGGATATAATATATAATATACAACACATTTTGTTATTTAATAAACTAGACAATAATCACCCTTATTAAATAATATGTTTGTGGATCTTTTGAGAGAATTATAAAAAATAAGCGACATATTATTATCGTATGTACCTATTAGTATAATACTTACATAGTTATATATCTTTACACCAAATCCATGCAGACAGCATATAAGGGATCAACCAAGTCCCAGACATTACGATTTCTGCAGATTTTCAGAGAAATGCAATATAATATTATACGTCTATAAACACTAAAGATGTGAATGGTGAGTTACTATCTGTTTGGCGGGATGGCAATGCCACATGCACAAGTCTACCGGCTACCTTACCCTCCAAACCGGAATAAGGCAAAGACAAGCACTGAAGCTATTGTGGCAAGAATTGGTAACACAGTGACACCAAATACCCGAGCGAGACGTTGCGGAACCACCTATAGCAGTCACGATGGTAATTGATACGAGTAGCCAATCGGTCACCTTTTACGGACTACCTGGCAGAACGGCAGTTGATATTTTATTCAAAGGAGGTCGCACCAACACAGGGTTGCCTGGCAGTACCTACTACCATTTATTTATATAATAATAGAGTATATTATATACACAGACCACATATCTAGTTCGATAAGAATAAATACGGCCTTGTATTAATAGACGCATGAGGTCTACCCTGCTTAGGATTTGTAACGTGAGAAAATTTTGTCGACTCGTTTTCTCGTCATTGAAGATATTTTCTCTACCGGTCTTCTTGTTTCCATCAATCATGAGTGCCATTACAGGCGTAATTGCACTCATGATTTACTTTATTACGTCAAAAGTCAATATTAAAATAACGTCTACTTACGTCACGGCGTGTAGATACGTTATACATATGTACCTAGATAGGTAGGTAAATAATTTCCTCCATCTTCTTTCCAAATATCTTTTATTTACATATATCATGTGAAAATTCTAACGATCTACTAATTTTAAAGTATACTCACACCATTCTGATGTCTGGAAGTTCATTAGGTACAGTGCAGTTTTAAAGTCATTTTTGTCTCCCACAACTACCTACCTTATAGAAATTGCCAGCAAATATGTTTCCAAACCAATAAGACCTTCAAGAAAATAACTAATTCATTACTCAAAAGCTGCTAACGCACTTGCAAGACTCCTGGCATTGACGTCCTGGTAATGTCGATGGGGGCATTCCTGGACGGGGGTGATTACTTACCATCAGGAGAGACTTTAGGTTTCGCTTCTATTTTTAAAAATGACTTTTAAATATAACTTTTAAGAGACTAGATAAGGTGCCCAATTTATTAAATACCGCTGTTGAATAATTGTGGATAAACTAATTGCATCTCTATTTACTTCTTGGGGGATATGGAATTAACATGAATTATTAGATATCAATTTGCATATATGATGGGATGAAAAATTTATTACCTATAGACATCAAAGATTATAATTGAATTTTGCAATCCACGCAGCCTTCATATTCATTGTACTTAGGTCACACTATAAGTTTTACGTAACTTAAAAAACAACATGTTATAACCAAAATATTATGTTTATTGCTTTTCAAAATATTCTCCTTTACATTTTAAACATTTTTTCATGCGATCAAACCATTTTTAAAACAGGAGGACCACAGATATGAAGGCATGCTGATTGAACGCTATCACTGCCGCTTTGGGGTTGGTAAAAGTAAAACCTTTCTGTATTTTCTCCAAAATCTTTGATTTCGGGGAAAATACAGAAATCACAGGGTGCTAGGTCGGGGCTATGCGCAGGATGAGTGACGAGATGTACTTTTTCGGAAGCTAAAAATGACTTTGTTTTGTTGGCCGTATGTGAAGAAACGTTATCATGGTGTAGGAGAATGCGGCTTTTGAGTCGTCTTTCACGAACTTTTTCTAACACCCTGAGTAAACAAATGGTAGAATACCACTCGGCATTAACACTCTTTTGATCTTCAAGTGGAATTGTACAGATGGGACCCGTAGCTGAGAAAAAAAACGTGATCATTTTTTCACCAACGTTTCTCGCCTGTCTCACTTTTGTTGGCCTGTTCTTATTTTCAAACATCCATTCACAAGATTGCTGTTTTTTTCGGGTTTAATCAATAAATCCACGTTTCATCTCCTGTGACAATGTCATAAACAGCATTAGAATGTCCGTGGTCGTACTTCAGTAGTATCTGTAAGCACCATTCCACGCGAGCCCGCTTCTGCTCCGCTGTCAGTTCATGAGGGATCTAACGACAACAAAGTTTCCGAACTTTCAATTCTTCGTGTAAAATTTTCTGAATTTGGCTCATACCAATTCCCAATCGTTCACAAATTGTCTCATAGGTAATCCGAGGGTTTTCTTCAATTAACCGCTTAACAGTAGCCACATTATTTCCGTTCACGGCAGCTAAAGGCCGCCCTTCACGAAATTCGTCATGTAAAGAAATTCGACCTCTCTCAAATTCAGCGAACCATCGCCTCACCCTGCTCACACAAGGTGCTTCTCTCCCAAAGGCATTTTGAAGACGTGCGGCATAGTCTTACAGAGAAAGAGAACTTTTAAAATCATAAAAAATCATCGCTCCGCTAATTGTTTTTTTATTACTAAGAAGGTTGCAACGTTTTAAAAATATAACATTCGAAATTCAAATAGTTCCGATTAGCTAGAAGTGCAAAACTCTCTCTCTCCCGCCAAAATATCACAACAACAAATATAAACGTTTTAATTTTTATATTTTATTATCGGCTACTACTCCGTGATCCTGCAATATGTCGTCCAGTTTTGTTACCACCACCTTATTTTTTCCAGCAGCAGCATTATTGTCAGTGCTTATCATCGCTGTATTCTAATTTGGAAGATGAAGTAGCGAGTAAATTTATGCATGGGGTATTTCACTCCTAACACATGGATAGTGAGGTAGCTACTATTATCTATATATACTATATCTATATTGTGTTATAGACGAGGTATATATTCACACCAGGAGATGTACATGCTTGCTATCCTTAAATAATCTAGAAGCTAAGAAAAAAAAATTCCACAGAACTTCTACTTACTTTCACAAATATTTCTAATTTGTTTCTTATAAGACAATTTTGCTAGTATATATTTCGTAAATTATCTTACTAGATTGTCTAGAGTGGATAATTCTGATCTGCATATTTTAATATTCCTTCATTAATTTTTATAAATATTACTTGCGTAAATTTTTCCCACCCATTACGTACCCCCTGTTTTGTAAAAAGTAAATTATTTTGTCCAGGCCTTGTACCACCACCTTACCTATTCCTACATAATAGCATCAATGCTTATCCCTGTGGTTTTCCAGGTTGGAGGGTAAGGTAGCTGGTAAACTTATGCAAGTGGCATCAACACCTCGCTATACAAATAGTAACAACGCACCATTAACATCTTTGGTGTCTATAGACCGTGGCTTTTATTTCCTTCAGAAGAACCAGCTGCTAGTTTGCTATATTATGATATAAAAAAAAGAAACCTGCCTAATTTGGGTTAAATATTTATTTATTTATTACTTTTTTGGACACAGATAATAGCACAAAGAGAAAATAAACGTAACATAAGTACAATGGGCGAACTTAGCTCTACATAAAGAGATTTCTTCCAGTCAACTCGTTACAAATTTTAAATAAATTTAACTAGTAACCTTTATGCACAAAAAATAAATATAATAACATAACTACACTAAATATAAATGATTAATTTATGACATTAAATATATTCAAGTTAAGCCTCTCCGTCTAAGTATTATATTATGTCGATTTTTAATAATGCTGGTAAATAAAACAAACATTTTTTTAAGCAAGAATGGCGAACAAGTAAACGGTTCCAGTGGCAACAAAGAAACACTGTCGGTAAATTCATTTTCGATAGACAAACATAATGTGATTAGGATTACGTAACTGCCCGATTTAATAGCACTTAACAGTGTATAAATATGGTTTCATCTCACTTATATTATCATATGGCATTACCATCCCGCCACTTCTAGGCATCGCCATACGGTGGACGTTCCACGTACCCGGCCAAAGCGGTTCGACTCTACATTCTTCATTCGAACCGCAAAGAACTGGAACATGCTTCCTGAGTCTGTTCCCCGACGAGTACAATCTGGAGATCTTCAAGAGAAGAGTGAACAGGTACCTTCTAGGGAAGCGTGTTCCATCTTAGGCCTCATCTTAGCTTACCATCAGGCGAGATCGAGATCAAGCGCTTACCTATCAATAATTTAAAAAATATTGGATAGTAACGCACCATTGCTACCTTTGTTGTCTATAGGTGACAGTTATTTCTTTCCATCAGGAGAACCATCTGCTTTAAAAAAAAATATAAGCAAAAGGAGAGGTTGTGTGCATAATGTGCGTTACTCTCCATCTTGAAACGATTTGCTAGAAAAGATGTCTATGTACACTAACAAATAAGCTTGGATTTAGTGCAAATAAGTTATTCCTATAAAAATTACAAAATACTTTGTTAATGCATCTAGCGGGGCGTAACGAGTGTACAAAATGATCCTTACTTTATTAATTATTATGCTAATATACTTACAAGCGAATCTCAAACACTTGTATATGCTGCATTATGATATCAAATTATTAGCATCATTAAGGTATGCATGGTCATTCTAAAAATCGCTGGAGTAGTTTTTATTTTTAGTTTTCTGACCGTCGCGGTCATGTTGTTCTATCTTATTATTGTTTCATTAAAATATACAAAAACAATTGCATTATCTATATTTCTAGAGCACTTTGCATTCGTGAAAGATTATAGGACGTTGATATCAAAGTCAAAGATAAACAATCTTGCAGTATATTTTTATTAAAATAAGTAAACAAGATCGTTTAGAAATAATGAAAGGAATGAAATTCATCATGCCATTTCTATTGTAGAGGTGGCTGAGTAGAATCACCTGATTGTTAAAAAGCTTCATATAATGTGTTCATCTCTATCGTCGCATCTTTGCTTTTATATCAGCAAAACGGCTCGTTTTAGTCACGAGTAGTAACCTTTTCTACAAGGCGTATCTAAACTAAAACTGTTCCTATAAATGTCAATTTCCAAATGTCCAAACAACTTGTGAAACACCTCTTTGTCATTAAATTAGTTGCTAACGGTTATCGCTACGATATCGAATCGTTGATTATAGAAATTCGGCATTCGTTAGCTATAAATAACCACCATTCATTGCTTGCGATAGTCAAAACTAGCTGTTCTACGCGGTCATCTGTGGTACAGTAGGGTTAATACTCCACAAAATTTTAAGTCGCGACTGAGTTTTTTTTTATATCATAAGATAGCAAACAATCAGATGGGTCTCCTGATGAAAATATCCAACCATCGCCTATAGACAACAAAGATGTTAATGATGCGTTTCTATCTCTATATATTTTTCCTCGAATCTCCTGGATATCGAATCTCGGGCCTTATGATTTAAGTCGAATACATTAATAAATAAACCACGAGGTGGGTTCAGTGAGTGAAATTATACCATTCAAACTTACAAAAATATAGATACCTATAAATTTTAACAGGCTTGTATACAGTATAAGCCATTTGATTGCTTTATACCGGATTCGTATAATCAACGATCCGTCATTCGTAGCAGTAACCATTACCAACCAATTTAATTACAAGGCGTGTCATACCGTTCCTCAAGTTGTTTGGACATATGGAAATGTAACATTAATAGCCTACTGATCGTAGAAAATGTTCCTACTCGTAACTTAGACGAGTTGTTTTATTGATATAGAAACCAGGCATTAACGCTCGAGTGGTTAAATTGAAGCCTTAACAAGTTATCATCTGTTGTTAAGTTGAATTCATAAGGATTCATTGAATATAAAATATACGATACACTTATATGTCTGTCTATCTAGTGAATAAACATTGAGCCAACCATCTTTACCATTTAAGTAAATTATCGTCAGTGAATAAACATTGAGCCAACCATCTTAATTACCATTTAAGTAAATTATCATCAGTGAACAAACATTGAGCCAACCATCTTAATTACCATTTAAGTAAATTATCATCAGTGAATAAACATTTAGCCAACCACCTTAATTACCATTTAAGTAAATTATCATCAGTGAATAAACACTTAGCCAACCATCTTAATTACCATTTAAGTAAATTATCATCACAAATGATTGTGTGACAGGTGGCCAATAAATCAGGTAGGTAAGTACATATCCAGCTTCAACTATATAAAATAAATTAGTACCATCACGCCAGTTCCATTAACCGAGACCAACTGCTTTACCAGTTTAATCCAAGTGTGTTTAATGTCCAATTCCTCTGGGATATAAACGCACCACCACCAGACTCCGAGTTGTTATTGAGATTCGCTTTTTTGAAGATATCACTGAAAATTTTAATAAATTTTTCGGACCTGGAGGAAAAATTCTGGTCTTAACGATCTGAGCCTAATAGACTAACAATTCGACCACTAGATAAGACCACTAGAAAACTCATATAAATAGAACGAAATAGCCTCATGTGTCTATTAAAGATTAGTATCGCTAAATTAAAAAGAGGCAATTTTTTTTTATTTCATAGGACAGTGAACAAGCAGATGGTCCTCCTAATAGAAAGAGATCATCATCGCCTATAAACACCAAAGACGGTAATGGTGCTATTTTTAATAATTGATGATGAAATGTGATGATTGGTGACACGTCCAATTTTTAGGGGTATTTTGTAAATAGTTTTAAAGCAATTTTACAAACCAATTTGCTTCGGCCTTCAAAATATGCTTCGGGCTTCGATTTATATGTGCTGCGAAAATACAATAAGAAAAACTATACTGTGATTTTAATGAAACAACCATTTTTAAAAGCAGATTAATTTAATCACAATTTACCCTCCACTATAAGACACACTGACCTTAGCTACTTATCGGCACATGGCTACTAAGATTTTAAATTATTAATAAATATTCGAAAGTTTGTATATTCTTTCCATACAACAACATATCTAAAATGTACTAGCTGAAACATTTATATTTATATGATTTGAAATTATATATAATTATATAGCGTTCATAAGCACGTTTATTAGGTTGAAAAAATTTGAATAATTTCTTATTTAAAATCCCGATAAGACCTGCTCGTTGTGTAAAACCCGCATAAATTATTTGATGGCGATTGTAAAATAACAGTAATTGTTCGTTTTGAATATATATAGTTTTTTTAATCTCAAAACAAAACAGTATCTTCACGCCCGTATCCCCGAAAGGGTAGGCAGAGGTACAACTAGTGCACCCTCGATTAGCCGAAGATACTTGGTTCCACAAATGTGATAGGTTGCAAGCTTATTGCCAATCGGGCACGTTCCAATCCAAAAAAACTAAACAGTGTTTATTTTAATACTAAAAGTGCTGTTAAGGCATTTTAGGTATTAAAATCGAAAAAAAGATCGCGGATCGATTAGTTTTTGTGATGGTAATCAGGTGAACTCTTGTTACTTGAACTGATGTTACTCGGTAACCTCACAACAGACGATATTATTACATTAATTTTATCAATGAAATGAAAACAATATAAATGATTAATATATGTATCAATTCAACTAACTCCAATAATAATATAAGAAGACCCAAAAAGGATCGGCGTTAACAATATTTTTTAGGAATAATGCAGCTGTGTATCTACAGGTTAAAATCATGATTAATTCAGTAGTTCCAGAGATTACTTTCCTACTACTTCCCGGTTCCGTTTAATAAACTAATCATCTGTTTCCTGTCAAGTAGTTCCTAAAAGGTGACTGTTGGCCATACATGTTACTAGCCTCGTGACTGCTAAATACGTGTTGTACGCCGACTAGCCTGGGTTTGATAGGTACCTACCTACCACCGCATTTGCAATGCTACTGCCGCAATAGCGTCGGTACTCTCCATTGTCAAGTTTTAGTTTGAGAAATGTTGATACCTCATTTTTGGAAATCTTTGCGTAAGTTGTAAGCAAAATTAATTTAATCAGAAATTGGTTGACAAATCGGGGAAAATTATATTCGTAAAGAATTGATGACGAATCCATTGGTGAAATAAGTAGTGATCCTCATCACTGCATTTTACCGTTCTCATAAAGATTATCGCTTGTCTCGTGCGACAGTTTACGGGTTCATCCGAAGCACAGAGATGTTATCCCACTACCACTAGACACTGCTGCTACTGAGATTTTGAGTTTTGAAACCCGTGTTTGTCTGGGCTCCTTTGGAGAATAGAAACATGCCGTTCTGCCAGACAGGTCGTAATAAGCGGCCGATTCGTCAACAGGTCGTAATAGCGCACAATGGCCCGTAGTGTGGCTAAGTGCGGTATAGACAGCTTTGATAGATAGATAGATAGGCGGCCGTTTGACTATATTATGTGTCAACACCGTCGTGACTACTTGGTGGTAGAGTTCCGCAACATCTCGCAAGGATACCTGGTACCACGGCCTTACCTATTCCTGCCGCAATAGCGTCAATGCTAGTCACTGTCGTGTTCCGGTTCGGAGGGTAGCCAATAGTCGGTAGACTTATTCATGTGGCATAGCCATTCCGCCACACATACAGCAACGCACCATTAACAACATTGATGTCTATAGGCAATGGTTTCTCTTTCCATCTGTAGAACCATTTGCTTGTTTGCTATCTATTGATATAAAAAAGGTACTTCTTTCAGTTTCATTCTAAACTATCTGCGTATTTAAGCTTTTTTGACGTTTTTTTTTCGATTGGCCTAGTTGAAAACCAAAATCTGTAGTAGATGAAAATGAAGATGTTATTACTGCGGAGCGATTAAAATTTTATGAACGATTAAATATTTTAGTAAAGAAGAAGTATCCTAAGTATTAATCCAAGTTTTATCAAGACTTTGCGAGTTCGAATGATAAACATCTAAACATATAACCTAAGCTTTCACTATCCTAACATATTTAGTAATATTTTCTACTTTAATAACATGTAATTATTTAAAACTATTTGTGTCCGTGACTTCTCCGCGTGGAAAAATTTCTAATATAAAAGTCCCGGGGTTTTACCCACGTAGTTCTCGTTCCCGTAGAATTTCTAGGATAAAAACTATCTGATGTCCTTTCTCGGGTCTTAAACTATCTTTACAGCAAAATTCATCCAAATCAGTTTAGTGGTTTAGGCATGAAGAAGTGACAGACAGACAGAACTACTTTCACATTTATAATATTTTATAAGTAAGAAAGCGTAATCATAGTTTACAGTTTAAAATATTATTAATGTTTTTTTTATAAAATTCATACACACACTAAAAATACAAATTCGCAAAAGCAAAATAATAGCCAAATAAATATTTATTATTAACTTTTTTAAAATTTAAAACTATAATCAATTTAAAATCAAAATAAGCTAACTACCAACGTGCCAAATTTCATCCAAATTTGACTCATTTTTTGCGTGGGTGAGTAGGTAACAAAAGTTTTCACTATCACAATATATTAAGAAGTATTAAATAAAATCCATTCCCTTTTTAAAGAAAAGGAATTAGTCTTGATTCTAAATAGTAAAAATATGAAAAAAAGTACATTTCATTTTTTAAGCTATACTATAAAGCTAGTTAGATAAATATAGTTACAAATAAACACAAACCAAATTTATTAAATTAAAAAACTATGAATAGATTTTATTCAATTTAAAATTACATTAGTTTTAAAATTAAAAAATATGAGATATATAATTTTTTAATTTTAAATATAATGTAATTTATATCAATGTAGTTTATAAAAAGTATCTAGTAATTTATTTTAGATAAATCATTACTTATAAAAAAGTTATGGTTATTTTTTGTAGTAAAGGCTGAATGTTTGTATGCATTCTGATCCCCGGCTACTAAGCATTTACTAAAAGAGTTGAATACAATAAAAATGCGAGCGTGTCGCAGGGTAGGCCGCTCTACCAAGAGCCATTCATCCGTTTGATGTCTTCATTTGGTCGCGCGAACTGAGTGCTCTTGCGATAATGCGCTATTGTTTACCCTTCGATAGTGCGTCTTCTACTGCACGCGCCTCACTGTGATAGACAGAGACAACTATAATTAACATCATACGAACGCCGCTCTACGCGTTTTACCGGAGTATTCCCATCTCACTCCCTCCTAATCTACAGTCCAACGAGTGAGCGCGATAGCTAAACAACCCGTAAAAACAGGTAGTAGAAGAAATAATAATCATCTTTACGACTTCTCACTCTATTCAGCACCTTGTTACGATATTGCGCGCTCATTGTAGCCCGACCACAAAGTGGTTGTAAAATCTTTTCTTTACTGGCCTGTTTCACTAATTGTACATTTATGACTTTACAGCTTTGCTACTTGACTGAAGTGGCATAGTCATTATTAGCCTTTTGTTGACTTTTTGCACTTTTGTTCTATATTTTTTAGATTGTAAATCTTAGTTTTACTATTTTTGTATATTTATTTTAAGTTTTACGTATTTGCGTGCAACTCAAAATTATTATATACTTTTCTGAGCTTTAACCACGTGTTCTATTTGGAGTGATAAGAAATGGGAAAAGAGAGCGTGTTTGATAATATTTATAGTCATTAGCAAAAAGGGGACGGAACAATCGGTAGAGTTGGTATCGCAGGCGGCGCGCGGGGCGGCGCGCGTGTCTCTACCGTAGAGTGTTCTCAGTAGATTGCGTGAGCCGTGCCGCGCCGGTCGTACCCGGTTTTCAGTCGCGCGCTCTATCTATCCGCGACTGCAAACTTCGCTCGCGACTCTACAGTCATATGTCCATTCCTGATACGAATTTCCCACAGCGGCACGCACGTGACTAGACGTTCTGACCAACTAACCCGGCAGGCGGGAACGTTTAAAAACTCGTAAAATCCGTAGCACGCGATCCCAAGTCATAAAATAATCGTAAAAGTAAACACACGTCAAACGGCCTTTATCGCCGCCGAAGTACATTATGACGCTCGAGTGACGTTTTATTGGGTAATAAAATTAAAAAGGCTAGTGTTCAATCTTGACTATTTTGTGACGGCGGAGGTCGCGTTATCACGGCGCGTGGGGCCGCGATGACATAAGTGTTTCCTAACTGAGTGACGATAGTGTCTGTGACTGTTCAGAATGAACTCCTATTTCGAGCAGGGTGGCTTCTACGGAGCGCACGCTGTGCACCAAGGTGGTGGTGGCAGTGACCAATACCGCGGTTTCCCTCTGGGATTGACATATGCCCAGCCTCATGCTTTACACCAACCGAGACCGCAAGATTCACCTTATGACGCATCTGTTGCAGCAGCTTGTAAATTGTATGCTGGTGAACAACAGTATGGAAAAGCGGATTGTTCGAAAGCGGGTTCAGAACAACAGAATGGATATGGAGGCAAAGAGGCATGGGGAGCAGGGCTAGGGGCTTTAGTAAGGCCCGCTGCATGTACACCTGAAGCCCGATACAGTGAGTCGTCGAGTCCAGGACGAGCTCTACCGTGGGGGAATCAATGCGCATTGCCGGGGTCTGCTGCTTCAGCTCAACAAGTTCAACACCAGCCCACAAATCACACCTTTTATCCTTGGATGGCTATTGCAGGTAAGTCTTGATTTTATTCACCAAAAATTTCCAAGGTAAATGTAAAAAATAAAAATAAAAATTTAATATATTAAAAAATATACACATTAAATTGTTGAATAATTTAATAATTTTACGTTTTTCTGAAATTATACAATAACTAATACATTTAAATATTATTATAAATAACTATCACGTAATAATAATGAAAGCGCTAAAATGTAGTCCATTCTGGCAAGCGTTTTATATGTTAAAAGAAAAAAATCCAATAAGAAACCAATAAGAAGAACATTGCAGGTAGCGAGTTGGAATTTACTCAAGTACCAATAAAAATCACATAAACAGAGCGACCCTCGTTCACACCTTATTAGTGAGACAAATTTGAGAGGCATTCTCAAATTTTATCGCTATTAAATTAATGTTTGAATGGATTGAATAATTGAGTATTATTTTAAAGATTAAAATAAAAATATTTATCGAATTAAATAGTTATAGTGTTAATAAGCAGTTGGAGTAATTTAGAAATCTTGAAAATAATTACTATGACATTTATAAAAAAAATCATATTAAAAAAAAAAGTATATTAGGATATAAAAAAATGTATTATTTTTCAATGTTTTATGTAAATTATGGGCTTGTACCAATTAAGCATTAATAGCGTAATATTTATGCGATTCTTATTGCGTTTATTACATCCGTGAAAACAGTGAACAAATAAACTAAAAACAAAAATATTAGTTGAGTTAGTGTCTTATGCACGCAATGTGTAAATTAAAATACAAAAAATTCTTGAAAAAATAAAATAGATGTGTAATTCAAAAAATAAATAGAATTGTTAGATATAATTTTATTTTTCGTTGATTTTTCGTTTGAAAACATTTTACTTAATAAGATTATTACCTCTTTAAAACATTTTATGTGTCAATTTATTAAATCTAAAATAAAGAACTTTCAAAATCTAAAACATTTATTATTGATTAATCGAAACGGCATTAACACGTAAATTATATTCTCATAAAATTTACGTATCATATATTCTCACTAAGTAAAAGAAAAAATTCTATTCATTACGCAAAAGGCTCAAGATATTAAACATAAGGTAACATTTATCTTATGACCTCCTGTAACAATAATTATATGTATCTATGATTTTATTACGCATTATTATTTTTGAATCTTTTTTACGTAGCGCGAAATTAAATTAAAGTAAAATAATATTATTTCCTTTATACAAAAACATTTAAACTAATCAATTCTTTGCTGGAATTCATATTTTATTAAAAAATATTTTAGCGTTTTAAAATAAATCATTCGGTCTAATATTTTTTAACCTCAATTAAAATAAGCATTTTTTTGAATTTTGATGTGAAAATATCAGAAAATATATTTATACAAATTAAAATAAATTTATAAAATAAAATTGGGAGAGACTGAAAAGTCATGAATATACTACTTGTAGCTCTACCTGCCCCAGCAGCGACATGTTCGTAATCGTATTTATTTTTAAGTAAAATAAAAAATATTATAAACCAAATATTTAAAAAACATTGTTAAGTTTATATAAAATATAATTTTGAATTACGAAAACTTAGGGGTATTTTTTTCTTGGACCTTTGACATGCTACATTTTAATGGCGAACTAAAGTCGGGAGCGCCAGCGCCACTCCGCCCGCCCGGGGTCAATGGCCCGATCTAGTTTGGGCGCTTTAATATTAACCTGAGCTTTAATGTCTCTTGGCCATGTAACATAATGACCATTCCTAGTTAATATGTCGGCCTTGATGCATAACATTTGAACAATTAGGATTAATTCAAAAATAATTAGTGATGTTTCTATTTTCCCAATTGCGTAGTCCTTTTATTATTTTATTAAAATTACAATATATAACTTTTGTTTGCAACTGTTTCACCTCGGTGGTCTAAGGTACTGAATTTATCATCACTCTGAAAAGTCATTCTGAAAAGATATCGAAATCATTGGATAATACTGCATGAAACTGGATTTCGCACAAATTGTCAAGATTTTATACTATTAGGTACCTAAGAAGACGTGAGCATAACGATTAATATATTTTTTTCCTAATATATCTAATTTAAATCTAATTAATAGTTATAGGTGAGTGTGAGAGTCTGTATGTGTTTGAACGATTATGGCTACTTCACACTAAAACGGCTGGATACCAATGGACGGATTTGGATTGATATAAATCCGTCCCTTGGTATCTTTTTTGTATCTCGGATAATGAGTTATTTCCGTGGGATTCTAAGAAAATAATCATGCAGCGGACTGCGTGTCGGGTCCAATCTAAGTTATTCAGTTTTATATTAACATAATTTTATCTAAAAAATATGTACCTGCATATATCTAAATATATAGAAAATATAGTATATAGTATGTATATAGTATCTGAAAAACAGATTTAAAGACAATTATCTTCTTACATTTCTTGTGTTTGTTGAATACTTTGCTATTAGTAAAACTTACACAACTATCGATCTAAGTTCTTTGATGTTGTTATTAAAATTTGAAGGGATTCTCATATATTATTATACAATAAAATTTATAAAATAACAGTTCAACTTAAATACGGCTTCCTTTGATTTTTTTAAAATAAACAATAAAAAGATGCAATCTGTCATTAATATGTAAAATATAACATTAAATATTGTCATAAATAATGTCAATTAGTTAATAAAACATAAAGAAAATTGATGAGCAGAACTGTTATAATTCAATTAGTTATTTCATACTTATTTTTTTATTTTAATATGAATTTAATTAATGGTCGGAGAATGGCCTTGTTTATTAATGTTAACTTAGTAACTAGCCCTGATTTTACTATAATGTGTATAATGTATATGAAACACTAATACCAAGTTGAGTTTTTATTTCACGTAGAGTATCAAATAAAAGTTTTTTTCAACATATTACTTCGTTTCTGACATATTCGGGTAAAAAGTCTTCTTAATAAGTTGTCCAGTAAATTTGAAAAGATGAATATAATTCTAACTGAAGATTTATTAAGCAAACAAAACAATTAAGTTTTGTTACCCTTATAATACTACGAGGAGGATATAAGATTAAAAGAAAAGTAAGTACCTACCCAATTATTCATCCATGTAAATTCTTTCTTTGTGGTTGAAGAAGATGACCGCTGTAAGGAAAAGTATATTTTGTATAATATATTTTTATATGGATTAGTTCTATGTTTTCTCATAATATATACCTAATATAAGAATAAATTACTATGAGATAAACTGAAATTTTTGTCTCAAATTTTATATTTAACGATTATAATAACAAAATATTTTTTATCAATTATAATAGTAAAAAAAACTAATTGTTACAATTGATATAACGTTTATATAATAAAAAGCAAGTTTTTACACTAAAATATTAAAGTGGAACTTCTTTAGAATCGTTGTGATTTGAACGTGTTACAAATGAAAATGCGTCACAATAAAAAATAAACACGTAAATGTATAAAATTAAACGGACGAGAGAATGATATAGAATACATTACATAGCATTTTATATTAAAATAATATCTACTTAATGATTCCAAAATCAGCCAGATATAGATAGTACAACCAAAGAGATTGAACTGCAACTTTTCTTTCTAAAATATGAAACCTTCTTATTCAACTCCTTCACTTTGTTTTTTCTTTCTATTTCGTTCATTTCTACTTCAACCAAAAGTTTCACATGTACTGCGTGTGAGCTTATACTTGATTTTTTGTTTCTTAATCACAAAATATTAGTTAAAACGTTTTATATCAATTAAAGTTGCGCTATCAATAGATGGTTCTGTAATAAATTACTTGTGTATAATGTAAATATACTACTACGCAGATTAAGTAGGAAATGATTGCTAATTTTTAGGAATCCGTATACAAAGTGTAAAACGGGTATCTCATGAACCGTGATAGACAGTTGAACTTTTCACGGATGATATATTTCTGCTGCTAATAACAACAAATTCTAAATACAGAACGTAATAAATATTTAAGGGGGGCTCTCACATAAAAATTTTTTGGTTTGTGCGTGAAAAAAAAGTGATTGCTAATTTTTTTCTCGATATTAATAACGGCAACTGGTAGACGATTAAAATATTCACAGAAAAATTAGTAATATATTCACTTTAAAAATGGATAATTAAATTGAAATAAAACAAATATTTAAGGGGGCTCCCATACAAAAACGGGATTTTATGCCGTTTCTATAGATGATCTTGCGGAACCCTTTGAGCGTGAGTTCCACTCACACTAAACCGGTTTTTTGAAAATAGATAAACTGCCCTATAAAACAAGTTAGGTATCTCGTTACATTGCGTCATTTTTTTATATTAATAGATGACATGACTGACATATAAAATTTATATACTTTTGTTAAAAGCATAGGTACTTAGAGTTTTCAGATATCTAACAAAAATATCAATCTACTAATTATACGAATTGATTAAATCTAAATACTGGAACTTTTATGTAAATGTTATCTGTGTACTTAATTTTTATACTCTTTAACAAGTACTAAATAAGTTCAATTTATATATTTATATAATTGTGGGTGCACTGAATGTAGGTATCCCTGCTGAAATCTTCGAGGATACGGGCGTGACGATACTTTTTTATTAAGTTTTAACAATAAAGGCTCAAACTATATAACTGTCCGGTTTGGACGGTAAGGTAGCCAGTATATATGGATGTGACGTTACCATCTCGCTACATGGATAGCAGCGCACTATCAACATGTTTATGATATATTTTTTTTAATATCATTAGATAGAAAATAATCAGACGGCTCTCCTGATAAAAAGGGAAACCATTGCTTATAGACACCAAAGATGATAATGGCGCGTTGCTGTCCGTATGGCGGCATAGTATTGCCACGTGTATAAATTTACCGGCTACCTTACCCTCCAAACCTGAACACGACAGTGTCAAGCAAATACGTTGTTGTGGCAGGAATAGGTAAGGCGGTGCCCTGTGGTACCAAAAACCCAGGCAAGACGTTGCAGGAAGCTACCACCTAGTAGTCGCGATGGTAGTAACACGTATAGCCAATTGTTCACCTTTTGCGACCTGGCAGAATGACAGATAGTCTATTTTTTAAAAGGGAGCTTGTACCAACACGAGATTTAGGTGAGAATTGTTTTCTTTCTGTCAAGACAGAGATCTTCTTGTACACTATCTTATGAAAAAAAAAAACTGATTACACAGCTTCTAAGTCTTCGCAATAAAATAAAAGTAATTAACGTGAGTGTATGTATATGTGTGGACTACTTTAACAAAAATCATTCGACTTGATAAGATTAAGATATACGGTCTACAAAAAACTAGCCAAAATAAATAGTCGTTCATATGTCATTTGAGGATCACGCAACATAAATTGCGAAACAAAACAAGCTCGCATACCTTGAAATGTAGGCTTATGAATGTTCCAATTCCTCTATACCATTGACTATTCTTCTTTCTTATCTAAATATTATAATAATAATAATAACATAGCTGAACAAATTACAAGTATTAACCAAAAGTAAGCAATTATATATACCTGGACATGGCTTTTTTTCCTAGATACTCATTTGTAGTGTACCTAGGATTGGGTAGATTAGGGTCAGTTGATAATGATTTTAAAGTCCATTATCAAGTCTATTCAAAAAAGAAATTTAAAAAAACGACTATTAATAATTCACAAAAAATGGGTTATCTGCTATTTATCATACCACTATTTTCATTTAAAAAAATATATATAGGTAAGGCCCTATACATTGAACCAATAAAAGGGGTCAGGTTAGCCGATTAGTAACTAAAATATTTTGCACATTTATAAATATGAAATATAGAATTACAAACATAATTCAAATTCTGATATTTTCTTATAGAAATAATAGCAGACTAAAAAATTTCAAATTTAAGAAAAAGCGTCTTATGATTTAACTTAGTCATTGCCACAGCCCACAGTTAATGCAAACGTAAACAAAACTGTCACGAGAAATGCACTATTATGAACCCATTCTCCATTGTAATATTATGCACTTACATCCAAACAAGACACTCGGTCGGCGACTAAGGCAACGGTGGTTTGCTTGCCTCATACTCCATTTTTCTAATACTTCTTGCTCGTATTTATCATGCCCCGTATGAGTGCTACCTCTGGTGGCGCACTAGACCCCGTGGCTGAACAGACCCCGCTCTGCCCTAATTGTCTACGTAGGGTTTTTCTAACAATATAATAATCTTTCTACAACACCTGTCCTTGTACAGGTTTTGCTGGAAGACATCTCTTAAAGAGATAAGCACACCTATGTATAATATTTTATCCATTTATTGTTAGGTGATATTTTATTTTTGTACATACATTTTGTACAACGAATTAAATAAATATATAAATATATAGAAGGCACACACATCAAACGGAAGTTTTGTGTAACGGTAAGAAATAATCACCACTTAAGTTACAAAATATGTTAATGTTACGTTGATACTTGCCTCAAAGCCTCAAACATTACATTATCGGCTACCTGCTCGCCTAGCCGGAATATCAAAATACCATTAACACTCTGGTCGCAAGCAGGTAATATCGAAGGAATGGACAGTAGTGACAGATCTTCACAAATAACATACTGATAATAATATAACTTCACAATAACATTTTCATTTAAAAATATATACCTATATATATATATATATAGATCTAAGGATGATATATCCCATAAAAAAAGATACTACTCGTAAATTACCGAGCACCGAGTAATTTAGTAGATACTAAAATACCGATTTATGTTTAAATTTTTGTCTATGAATTTTTGGGAACCAAAAACCATATCGAGGTAATTCTTTTTGATTTAAACCAGATATATTTCAACTTAGGGAACAGTCCAACTTATAAAAATCGGTCGAGTAATTTTTGGGATATGCGTATAGTCGCATCGTATATATATATATATATATATAAATATATATATATATATATATATATATATATATATATATATATATATATATATATACAAACACTAATAATTAGCCTTCTATTTAATAAGTTAGTTTAACTTTTAGGTTTATTTTTTTAAATTACTTTTATTTATGACTTAATTAATAATGCGTTTTATCTACTCGTACCTACAGTGAGAACACGTGATTGTGCAAATGACTGGATATATGTTTTTATCGTCAATGAATTTACACCCAGCGAAGCAGTTAGATAGGTGTTAGCTCGTGTAACATAAATTCCATCTTGAGTGTTTTAGTCTAATAGCAAATTTAAAATATAACCAACTTAGGTTTAATTATAATAATTATCTAGTAATTATAAACTCTGGTGCCTTTATATAGTGCATTATTTTTGTTTAAATAAGAATGAAATCAGAATATAAGAACAATCATTAAATACATAATTACCAAGCGTGAAAATATGAATATGTATTTGGGAATAATACGTGATGTATAAAATTAAGACTTTCAATATTTAACTGTACTACTCCATTTTTTATATCATAAGATAGGTCTATAGGTCTCCTGATAGGCAGATGGTCTCCTGATGGAAAATGTCTACCATCGCCTATTGACACCAAAGATGTTAATGGTGCGTTACTATCTTGTGGCGAGATCTAATGCCACATGCATAAGTTTACCGGCTACCTTACCCTCCAAACCGGAACACGACAGTGACAAACACTGACGCTATTGCGGTAGGAATAGGTAAGGCGGTGATGCCAGACGCGGACGAGAAAATGCAGAACTCTACCACCTATTAGCCACGATGTGCAATTGGTCACCTTTTACGACCTGCCTGGCAGAACGGCAGTTTACCTATTCTTCAAAGGAGCCCGGAACCAATACAGGGAGAACCTTTACGTTTGTAACATTTATCGCTTACTAGCTGCATCCTGCAGACCACTAAATTGTTTAAAAAAATGGTGAATCCCGCCGGAATAGCTTATTTTCTGGGATAAAAAGTATCCTACTTGTTATTCCAGGTCATCATCTAGATATTGTGTACCTAATTTCATCTAAATCAGTTTAGCCGTTTTAGCGTAATTCAGTTATAAACATCCATGTATCCAAACACCCAAACTTTCGCATTTAGAATATTATACATATATAGATAAGTTCACTGTTCAGTTATGGATAATGTAGGGATGAGAAAGTATCCAATAGATGGCGCTACATTAATTGATCAAATAGATATTCCGGTTTACTATGTGTTCCAACTAGGAATAGGACTGTTAGTATGGTATATTATTCAGCATTCTGCAAAAATTATATGATGAGTATGGTGAGCAAAAAAAGATTAACAAAAATATTCATTGAAACAAATAATTTGCATTCTAATTGGTATATTTTTTATTTAGATTCCCATTCGCCAATGCTAGTACCTATGTGTTAAAGAAGGTGTAAAAAAAAAACAAAATATTTCATAAATTAAAAATAGAAATAAAATACTTAATCAAATATGTCTATTAGATTTTAAATCCTCTACACCGCTTATATTGACTTTGTCGCCAACATCATCGTTGTACGAATCTTCTTTTTTCCATATAATATTGCGTAAATCCAAAATTCTTTACGTGTTTAACATTATGTTTATAATGACATTATTCAAAAAGGTACACTTAGGCAGGTACATGTAGTACGATATAAAACACTAATATTACTTATTATTAAAGATTTAGGTATATGAATGTTATTTGTTCTTTAATAAATTAGTACTATTTTTTTGAATACATATTTTTTTGCTGACATTACTATTTTCACACTTGTAATATAAAGTTGAAAAGTTCAATCCTATTCTTAGTTTGAATGCATACCTAGTTGAATTTATCGATTATTTGAGAGTCAGTGAGATAGGTGTCAATTTTCACCGTGCCTTGATAGTAACCAAATAACAACCCTCTCTTGCTTCTTTAGCTTATATAGCCAGAGGCTAGCCCAAAAAAAAACACATCACATTTTATAAACCCAGAAATTCCATAATCCCAGGATTCCATCCAGGATAATAGACCCAGTATCTCATAATCTGAGTCTAATAGTCTATTAGGTACTAGACCATGGATACATGCAGTACAATTTTACCAACTATTTACTAGCTACGGCGTAATGGGATATACAGAGAGACAGATAATAGAAATTGTATAACCGAAATTTGCGTTATCACGTGCTCTAACTCTATACTAATTTTAAAGCAATTACAAACAGACCAACAGACAAACATAACAAATTTACGCTATCACGTGTTCTCCATATATACATAGGTACATAGCTAGGTACTAATTTTCATCAAGATTGATCTAGCCGTTCTTGAACAAGACGTACATACAGTCAGATGAAAAAAATGTAGCCTATCATTTGCGTAATCTCGTGTTTTCATAGAAGGTATACCTATTTTCATCAAGATCGGTCAAATCGTTCTTCATTTATAACGGACTATACTGACATACAATCCAAGCCAAACAATAATTATCACAATAAAATTATTAAAACTTTCATGAAACATTATAAACTAAATAATTAAAAACGGCTACACTTACGTTTTTTATCGGAGTAGGTTCCAACTAGTTTCGGACTAATATGAAGTCCTTCCTCAGGATGAGTTTGACGTTCGCTCACCGTGCACTTCGAACGTCGAACTGCAAGTGCACGGCGAGCGAACGTCAGACTCATGAGGAAGGAACCTACTCCGATAAAAAACGTGAGTGCAACCGTTTTTAATTATTTAATTATCACAATGATAAAATATGGTAGTAAGTTATAAAACGAAAATTTTTATTGAAATTTTTGTACGGACAGACACTAAATACTTATAGGTATAGATAGACCAACAAAAGGCTAGCATTTTTATTATTTTCTAAATCGTACGATTAAGTTAATAATGAAAGACAGAGGTGCAAAAATTTTTGCTTAGGAAGCGTGAATCACAAAAATGTGGTTATATTTTTACAAAATATTATAAAATGCACGTTAAAAATCTATGGAATAATATACTAATAGGTAATTATTTAGTTTGTAATTTATTCAGTTCATACAATTTAAGTGCAAATTCTTTTGTCTACTTTGGGATACTAAACAAGGTTTTTATCTGTGTGAAATGAAATAATAAAACAACTATGTACTTAATATATATAATTTTTAATTTTCTTATCTTTAATTACCTATACTTAGATAATTTTTTACTCCATTATTTATGGCATTGCTTTTGATAGCTATTGTATATATTTTGTACTTACTCATGAGTGTTTACCTCTACGATAAGGTAAAATACACAATTTAACTTTATAACCATACTTAATATTTGACCATCCCGTTTGGTCTAGTGGTTAGCGAATCTAACTACGAATTGATGCGGCCTGGGTTTGATTTTTAACAGGGCTAAATATTTGTGTGATGAGCATCTCAAACATCTATTTTGTATTTCTGAGTTTAGGTGTTTATGTATGTTACAGTATGCATGTATGTATTTCTATTAATTAGTATCGGTGGCTGACACAAATAATACAAGAAAATAATTTGCTTTACTTGGGGTTTGATCAATTCGTTTTCGTCCAGCAATATTTATTTATTATTATTTAATATTTTTAATACGAAAGCCTGTCTGTCCGTTTCACTTTCAAGGCTAAACTACTAAATAGATTTCGATAAAATGTGGCATGTCGATAGTTCGATAGATCCGCGGTCAAACAAAACAAACAATAAAACAACTATTAAATTAAAAACAACTATTAATAAAGGGGTGAAATAGGGGACGAAAATTTGTATAATTTGTATAACTATAAGTATCGACAACATGTTATTTATTCGCGGGCGAAACTGCGCGGGTTGGCTAGTATTAAATAGATATTAGGTCCCTACATATTTTTTTTAAAATTAGACACGCAGAGTTATTCGTCTTACCTTGTTTTAAAACAACATCTAACCTTAAGTCGGGAACTGACCCTATAATTTCTAAACAGGTTCCGAAAATGGCGACTGAATTTCGCTTGAGGCTCAATATTTTAAATGCACCTTTATTAAAGGGAAATGAGATATTGTAATCACTAGCTAGTTGCACAAAACATGGCCGGTACTTGTCGTCGCTTTTCGTTTTTTATTCATTCGAAAGAACGCATTTGGACAGAAATTAAATAATTTTCTCGAATTCACTTAGTTTAACTGCATGGTATATATATCATTTTTATTGCGCTCGTTGTTATAAAACGCGTTTCAGTCAAACGGACGTTTAAATTTCCTAAATAGGATTTATACAAATAATTGACAAATTGACCAACTGAAGAGCCGAGGTCAAATATAAAATAATTGTTATTTTAAAAATCAACCTCTAAGGGGCTGATATGGGGAATAAAAGTTTGTATGAAAACTATATCTACGACATGTTAATCTATTACCGGGTGAAGCTGCGCGTATCAGATAGATATAAAATAAATATTAGATATAAAATTAATACAAAATTCATTGCCAAAAAAATATTTTTATGACATACTTTCAATATCAACTTACTATATCTGAAACGTTAAGACCAAGATATTTTAAATATGTAACCAAAATAAGCCACAGTTTGCCTGTTCGTTAAAAAACCTGATATGAGTGGGTAGTAAAGTTTTGGCTAAGGTAAGTTTTCATTAATATTTTGGAGGGTAGAAAAAAAAATTAAACCAGATTGTTATAGCTTATGAACCTACTCATTGCTCATTGCAATGGAGTTAATTAACGTTCTTGTTCACCACGATTCACTAGCTTCTCGGCGGGCGAGATGGACACTGATCTTCATTAGCATATTTTTAACTTTATTAAATATCGTTTTACTTTAATAATTTAATTTTATTGCTAATCTCAATTATGTTAGTATTTTATTTATAATTTAGTTTTAATAACCCATTTTTATTTATTAGCATAGAATATTGTGGATTTTCATTGTAAAAAATAAATAAATTATTATTACATTATTTACGAGCTTTTCCAAGGCATGGGGAGTTATACGCCGCTTCCAGTTTTCGGGCTGCTACTTAGATTTGTCTAAAGAAAATAAACTACTAACACTGCTTAACTCGGTAAACGAAACAGAAACCTCATGATCACAGCCATACAAGCGAACAACTCGAATAAACGAGTAGACGCGTGCGAACCAACTATTAATCATTAAATAATCATAGTTAAACCGTTAACAGCCTAACCTAAAAAGTTCTTGTCTCTAAGATTTGTGAAGAGTGTAAAAAACAACAAGTTGCATAAGCTGTTGTTCAGATGAGTTTTGTATATTAAACTTAGTATTATAAAACATGTGATAAAACACTGATGTAAAAACTAAGGAAACCTCGGATGAATAATACACATGTAATAGTTCCATGAAGCAAAACATCTTATCGAACATCGGGTTACAGAATTTCTCTCGATTACGTCAGTAACGCGATACACAGTTATTATGTCAATCAACGTTTATAACAGTTAGGTACTATTATTTATCTGTCAACCACAGACCACATGAATACTAATAAACACGCCATTGGGAAGAAAACGTGTCATCGCACATTTAAGCAAACGCTCCCATCACTGTCAAAAATATCATACATTTGTAGGTTATATTTGTAGGTTATATCGTGAAAAAATAGAAATAAGCCATGTACGAATTTATCGTACCGAATGAAATGACTTTAAACGGTTTAAAAATTACCCTTGAAGTGATTTTATTTCATCGGTAAGTAGTATAACTCCTTATTTCTGTGTATAATTACAAGCTATACTGACAAACTAAGAAAATTAAAGAAAACTAAGAATTGTCCTAAAAGGCGTATCCATTTAATCCGTGGTGTCAACGTTCCCAAAGCTCAGTTGTGATTATGTAATTATTTTTGCTTTTCCAACACAAAAATGGAGCTTCAGTAAAAAAAGTATGTCCATACCCGTATCTTCGAAGACGTAGGCAGAGGTACAACAAATGCAACCACGATTAGCCGAAGATACTTAGCCGAACAAACTGCAAAACTGTTGGCCGGCAACGCAAATGCAAGACCTCTGGTATTGCAGATGTCCATGGGCGGCGATGATCACTTACCACCAGGTGCACCTCCTGCTCGTTTGCCCCCTTTTCTAGAAAAAAAATGTGATAGGTGGCAATTCAACCAAGCACTTTCCAATACCGGCCAACATTGTTTCTATCAGAAAACTGAAAAAAACACATTTTTTAAATTGCCTGACCCGGGAATCAAACCCGGGGGCTCATGTAGTTAACGCTTACGCCGGATCCCTAGACCATAGAGGCGACAGGAGCTTCAGTAGTAGGCACACGCATATATGCGTACGATATAATATTAAAAGTGCAATCAATCGTGAACCGATTTCTTTTTTCTAAATATATTGATATTATTCTTATCCTGTCACTACCTCAAAACGAGTACAAATATTTTTTACCAATTACACATTTTTTATATTGCTAAGCAAAAAAGACATTAATATAATTATTGAAAAAACCACCTGCGGTAAACTAGTAATTTGTAAGTACCAGTGCTTATAGCCAATCTTTTGTATAATGGACGGCCAGTCCCCAATTATTTAATACGTGCAATCTCGAGCTTTGAGCTGACGTACCCTCTTTAAATTTATATATTACCTATGTACACTTTATTTCTTAATCTATGTTCAATGTTGTTACACAGTAGCGTCTTAAAAAGCGTAATTAAAGTTGGGGTATTTATAACAATTTTTATCAACACTTACGCGTTAACCAACTACGTGTTTTTTATAATTTTGAATATTTTTAGTCGTCTAATTTAAATAAAAACGACTTTAGATCTTGGGTTTAAATTCCAGAGATTTGCTCCAAGACGCAACTTGCTTGGGACCAGATGTTGGAGCCAAACAGAAAAGAAGAGATTACCAAACCTTACAAAATAACATTTTTTTTTACAAATAAATTAAAAGATGAGTTGTAAAAGTCTTGTTCCTAGATATATTGTACCAGTTGCATCTTGCAGCTCGCTGCACCATAAGTTTTTGTTGAATCTGTTGTTGAAAAAATAAGTTTTTTCCGTGATAAAAACTATCTTTTGCACTATTTCAGGTTATCATCTATATGTGGGCTAAATTTTATTTAAATCAGTTTTGCTAATTTTGCGTGATTGAGTAACAAACATTCATCCATACATCCAATCGTCGAAACTTTCGCATTTATTATAGTTGTTGTAAACTACTAGACAATCGCACGAATTTGTTTTAATTAAGGTATTACTAGCTAGGCGACTATGTTTCGGTCGGGCGATAGTGTTTCGTGTGAATCGGATTATCACCGAGATGACACTTCCCTAAATCAATTTTAAATGTAAAAGACTAGCTTTATACAAAATTTCTTCAAATCGTTAGAACCGTTTTGGACAAACCAATTACATACATATATATATTATACAATATATAAAAATTGCTCGTTTACAGTAGATATAGTCTAGCAGTATAAAATTAAAGGTCAATAACTTTGTATGCAGAAATGCTAACTTTTATTTTTATATGCCTCGAAATATTTTGAAGCTAGATGCACAGCTGATGCCATAACTTTGCTGTCCCTATAGAATGCGGACGACGCATCCGTGACTCATGTGGGAGCCCGCTGAGAAGATTGCTCTACTTTATACTATCGACGCGCTTAGAATATATTAAATGTATTACGTTTTCTAGTTAAAACTCTATTAAGGTTGGAACTCCTCAACAAGTTAGGCGAAGAAAGTTTATTGGAAGGGATGGGGGGAAGAGAATTTAAAAAAATATTATTTTCTTTGTGAGTTTACGTTGGTTCCTTGTTACCTTCAAACAGATTTTGCAACAACGTGGTGAACTAAAAATATTTTATCGTGTTAGCTCGAACATAAAAAAGCTAGGCATCTTGTAAAAGATTAATACGTGTCACTAACGTCGTGACTTCTGAGTAGGTAGGAGAGTTCTGTAACGTCTTGACGTGTTTGTTTTTTTACATATACCATAAAATAGCAAAAAGCAGAAGGGTCTCCTAATGGAAAGAGTCAATCATCGCCTATAGACACCAAAGATGTGAATAGTACGTTGCTATGTTGTTGCGAGGTCTAATGCCACATGCATAAGTTTACCGGCTACCTTATTCTACAAACCGGAACACGGTAGTGACAAGCACTGAAGCTATTGCGGCAGGAATAGGTAAGGCGGTGGTATCAGACCCGGGCGAGATAATGCAGAACTCTACCACCTATTCTTCAATAGAGCCCGGAACCAACACGGGGATTACTTGTATTGAATATTTTGGTGGGGTACTTGAAAGATGGGGAGGTGGGTTATTTGAGATAAAAACTATTTTTTTTATTTTATTTATTAAACACTTTATTGTACACAAAACATTTACAGTAAACAATGAAATGATGTATATTAAAACAAAAGGCGAGCTTATCTCATATCGAGATTTCTTCCAGCTAACCCATATGTAGAAAACAGTAGACAAACAAAGACACTTGTGCACATATTATTAACACGGCATAATAATAAAGCATACAATTTATATCAAATGTGGCCTTAAAAGCTATTAACAACAAACAAAAAAAAAAAAAACTAAAAAGAAGAGACAAAAAAATAACACACTTTAAAAGACAAGAAAATAAAACAAAAAATAATACAAAAATTACACAGTTAACTTGCTAACTACTTTCGCGTCAAATAATAATCATGTAATCGTGTTTTAAAGATGGATAACGATTCACTGGTACGAATGTTAGATGGAAGTGAATTCCACAGCCTAACTGCTTGAACAGAAAAGGAATTAGAGAAAAAATTAGATTTGAAGGAAGGGTAACGTAAGAGAGAACTGACATTAGCACGACAATTACTACTCGGGGAATGAAGAAAGTGAAAACGCTCACGAAGATAAATTGGGGACCTTGGGTTATGAAGAATATTATAAAGTAAACAAAGAAGATGAGTATTCCTGCGAAGACGTATGGGTAGCCACTTAAGTTGAGCACGGAATTCCGAAACATGATCATATTTACGGAGACCAAAAATGTAACGGATGCACAAATTTTGCATCCTCTCAAGTTTATCTACTAACCCTTCAGTGGCATCAAGAAAACATGAGTCAGCGTAATCAATTATTGGGAGAATCAGTGTTTGCATTAAAGTAATCTTTGTTTTCAGCGGTAGCAAATGTTGCAATGGCTTCAGAGAATGGAAAGAAAAGTAAACTTTTTTGCAAATATTGTTGATATGAGCCTCCCATGACCAGTCTTTAGAAAAAATAACACCTAAATTCTTAACGGTAGGCGAGAAAGGAATTCGAGTGCCATTGTAAACAATTGGAAGAATATTAAGGTTATTTAACAATTTGTGCATATGTCTATTACCAAAAATAATCGCTTGGGATTTAGAGGGATTTACTAAAAGACCGTTTGAAGTTGCCCAAGCATGAATCGCATCTAAATCTCGATTGATGGCACTGACCGCATCATTTATATCCATGACACCTGCTTGGCAATACAGCTGAAGGTCATCTGCATATAAATGAAATTTACTTGTTATAATTGTAGAGATGGCATCAATAAAACTCGTAAAAAGTAAAGGGGATAAGACTCCACCTTGAGGAATGCCCGCAGTGAGTTGTAGTGAATCAGAAAACGTGTCGTTGACACGAACACACTGCGATCGCCCTCGGAGGTATGAGTCAAACCAGGCAACAGCAGAGGACGAAAGGTTACGGGAGCGTAGAACTTCTAGTAGTATATCAAAATCTACTGAGTTAAAGGCACTACTAAAATCAAGAAGCACAGCAACTGTAAGTTTTTGATCATCAATAGAAGCACGAATATCTTCAGATACGTTAATGAGAGCTGTAACTGTGCTATGCCCTTTACGAAATCCTGATTGGAAAGAACTCAACAAGTTATTGGCTACATAGTAATCCAATAATTGAGTATGTACAATATGCTCTAATACTTTAGAGAGAAATGGGAGAATAGATATTGGACGATAGCAAGATGGAGAAGAAGGATTAGAAACTTTTGAGAGCGGGAGGACATGAGCTGTTTTCCAAGCAGAAGGAAAGGTATTACTGCTTAAGGATAAATTGAAAATAGATGTTAATATTGGAATTATCATAGGGGAAGATAGCGAAATCATTTTGGAGGATAAAAAGTCACTACCTACAGCAGTGGATGAAATTGAGCGAACATGCCTTATAACTTCCTCATCGGTAACAAGTTGGAAATTAAACTGGGGAAATGGTTTTAACGGAATAGATGATAAGTAATTTAATGTATTGGATTTAGTGGCTATATCCAAAGAAATAGGAGGGGTTGAAAAATGTGAATTGAGAGAATTAATATCAATGTTACTATTTGAAAATGGAGAATTTCTGCCAACACCAAGGGTTTTTAGAAATTTCCATGCTTGCCCTGAATCAGATTTCGCAATAGTGTCATGGATATAAAGACGTTTGGCTATCCTGTTTTTTAAGTTGGACCGTACAGTAGATATTACAATTTTTTATTGAAATTAGTTCAGTAGTTTCGGAGCCCATAGCCGCCAAATAATGTGACATGTAATTTATTTATATTAAGAAAAAAAAAAAAAAAAAAAAATATATATATATATATATATATATATATATATATATATATATATATATATATATAAAAAATATATATATATATATATATATATATATATATATATATATATATATATAAATTGTTTGTTGAAAGGTATTATATAGATAGACATATGTAAAAATAACAAGTAGGTATGCAAAAAGAAAACAGTCTTTTCATAAAAGGAATAAGCGGACTATATGTTGAGCACAAATTAAGATCAATCAGTCTTCTACGAAGATAGCAATTGATAGTGATAGTTAAACGGCGGGTGATTAAATATGTTAATTAAACTAGCATTCAACCGGTACTTCCAATACGGCACATGCACTCATATACTGCATTTTTATACTTTTACTGAATAAATGTAGACATGCATGCTAATTTGTTATTGCAAAACTGTTTATGCTTTTTTTTATTACTATCCACTTTTTCATTAATGAATATTCTGTAATGAATTTTAGAATAATGTGGTACTTAACATTTATAAAAATTAGTAAAATCCATATTAATTAATTACTATCAATTAATTAATTAATTAATATTTATATCGTATTAAAAGCACTTGTACTGTTTTACTTGACTTTTTATTTATTAAAACCAACCGGTTTCGCGTTTTAACGCATCATCAGGGCAAAAGTTATTATTGTTTAGTACAATTGACAATTTGACAAAGAATTGTCAAACCGGTTGGTTTTAATAAATAAAAAGTCAAGTAAAACAGTACAAGTGCTTTTAATACGATATAAATATAAGTTAACATGGAGTTTTACCAAGTGCCGACGATATTCAGTGTTCAAACTATAATTAATTAATCTACATTAATATTATAAATGCGAAAGTTTGGATTTTGGATGGATGGATGTTTGGATGAATGTTTGTTACTTAATCACACAAAAACCACTAAACGGATTTGAATGAAATTTAGCACACAGGTAGATGATGACCTAGAATAGCACAAAGTCTAACTTTTATCCCGTAAAAAATATTTGATCCCGCGGGATTCACCAAAAACTTTTATAATGCTGCGGGCTGCACGCTATAGGTAGCTGGTAGATATATAATATATATTAAAGGACATTATAGTCATATAATATACTAGACGTGCCCGCGATTTCATTCGAGTGAAAAAAAATCTAAAATAAATTAGCCTAAATCACTCCCTTTTATATCAGCTATCTGCTAGTGAAAGTTTCGTTAAAATCGGTCCAGCCGTTTTAGAGATTAGCCGGAACTAACAGGCAGATAGACAAAAATTTAAAAAAATCTTATTTTGGTACTTACCGTGCATAAATCCATATGTAATTAAGTAAAAAGCGGTTATTTTAATATTATAAACATACACTCCAACTTTATTTATTTATATAGAAGATGAATAGATAAATAAATATTGCTGGACACATTACACGAATTGATTTAACCGAAAAAAAAGAAATTTATTTGCTTGTGTTATGAGTGTTTGTCAACGATACTAATACATACAAATACATATATAAATACTGTAACATACATAATAAACACTCAAACCCATAAATACAAATATATAATGTGCTCATCACACAAATGTTTGTTCAACGGGGTGGTCAAATGTCATCAATAATAAAAAAGAGTATGGCTTAACACGAAAAGTATCTATAGTCACCGCGCGGGAACCACTGGTACGCTAAAGAGTCTAGTCATGAGTTCTGCAAATCGCAAATTATAAGCACTGTATTTCGATATTCGACCGCCCCGTTGATCAAGTGTTTAGCGAACCTAACTACGAATCGAGGGGTTCGGGTTCAATTCCCTTGAACTGGGTCGGGCAAATAAAAAAACACATTTTTTGATTTGCCCGACCCAGGAATAGAACCGTGGATTTCGGGTGATCAACGCTGACACCGGACCACTAGACCACAGAGGCGATTAGGTACTTAAATTTTACCTAATGGTCAAAATTTAAGTCCTAATTTTTTTACATACCTACATTTAGTATCAGCATTGAGTGCTGAACACCCTCCTTCCGTATAAGTATAAATAAATAAATAAATATTCACGGGACTAATTACACTTATTGATCTAGCCCCAAAGTAAGCAAATTACTTGCTTGTATTATGGGTGTTAATCAATGATACTAATACATAGAAATACATATATAAATACTGTTACATACATAATACAAAATAAACACCCAAACCCGGAAATATACAAACATTTATGCTCATCACACAAATGCTTGTCTCCGTCGGGAATCGAACCCGAGCCCCGTCGATTGCGTAGTCAGAGTCGCTAACCACTCGTCCAACGGGGCGGTTATATAGAACCTTTTACCAGCCCCCCAATTCACATAAGAAAACGTCTATCGAGTTGAAGTGTTAAGGACCTTGCACACATAAACACGATACAACGTCGCGTCGTAGTAAGGCGCGGCATATATATAAGAAAATGTGAAAAGGCCCTAAACACGTCGATTTGACTCACGTTTTGTTATGTGAATTCAGACAATCTGTAGGATATAAGTAAACCTAGAGAAAAAGGAAAAAAGAGGAAATGATGCAAATAAATAACAATAAATTCATTAATTTTATTAATTCAAAAATCATCGAACAGATAAATGACAAAAGTCATGACGATATTGAATATTAGCAATTAAATACCGCCATGCTGGAACAGATTTGTATATAAATTTATAAACGATTCGATTGCCTTTGTGGTGTAGCGGTCCGGTGTCGGTGTTAACCGCGTGAGGTCCCGGGTTCGATTCCCGAGTCAGGCGATTAACTATGCGTTTTTCAGTTTTCTGATAAAAACGACGTTGCCCAGGATTGGGCTTGCCACCAATCAAATTGTGGGACTAAGCTAAGCTAAGTGGGTGCACTGGCTGTACCTCTGCCTACTTCTCCGAGATACGAGCGTGAAAATGCTATAAAATTCACAGAAAATATGTTCTGAATCATTAAAATTAACAAAACTTTTATTCCTTCAGTCACAAATGTAAACGGCTAATGAATAATTTGTAAATACTTAAGTAGAGTAAAATGTAGTCATACCTAATCTACTCGTATATTAATATTATAATTGCGAAAGTTTGAATGTTTGGATGGACGGATGTGTGTTACTCAATCACGCAAAAACTGCTGAACAGATTTGAATGAAATTTGGCCCACAAGTAAATAATTACCTAGAATAGTACATAGGCTACATTTTATCCCGGAAACTAGATAATTCCGCGGGATTCGCCAAAAAATTTTATAATGCAGCGAGTTGCTGCAGATAGTATTTGTATAAAAATCTTGTGTCACAGTGTTTTGTTGTCGAACTCCTCAAAAAAAGATTCATTTTTTAATATTTTTTTTACATTTGGTAGGCATGAGAATAGCTCGTGAAGTATGTTTCATACCACTAAGTGATTAGGACGTACCTATCCAGAAATATTTTTCATATTTTTTAACGAATTTTTTTTCGTCTTTTTCAAAATTTGAAATAAAAAATACCTTGGAAGAGCCTGAATCATATTTGAGAGTACTCTGAGAGACTATTGAAGAAAAGGTACCTACCTACTTTTTATTTTGATAAAATAAATTTTTCCCGTGGCATTTATCAAAAACTTGTATGTTTCGAAGCGTGGCGCAGCATATATAGGTATTAATTAAATGCAACTGCCATAATACTCAATAATTTCTTCGAAACATTTTTACACGTTTTTTTTTACATTTATTCCCACCTTTTCTCAAGTAACGATTTCAGTTGATAAGTATTCTCGGAAACCTTTGCAATTGCACAAAATGAATTCAGCATAAAAGTTTTAAAAATATGAAGGTTATTGTGCAAACAATAGCAGTACAAGTGACAAATAAAATGACCTTGAACAACATTTAATAAAGCATAATCTACGTATCTACTGAATAGGCGCGTTTGTAATGGTTCCCCAAATTGGCCCGTCCGTCCACCGCACACAATAAAAACAAATAGTGAATACACACAAAAATAACAGTATAATAGCCCTGTAACAGTCGCAAGCCATAAACTAATAATGGGGGAGATATGTTTTATGGTATTCCAGTTTTGAATACGTTTTAAGTTTTTTGACTTTTAGTGCAGTGAATATCGTTTGCGAGCGAACACGTCCGTTTGATTCATCAAAGAGAAAATTAGTAATTATTAATATAAATCGATTATTAAGGTGCAGCGTGTGAAAGATTGACGGATTGGAGAGGTGCGCTTGCGCTTATTCCCGCCTGTTTATGCGCAACGCCGGCGGCCATCTTGGATCAGGATCGATCATAGGTGTGCAGCTGTGAAGTGATAAACATGAGTCCCGGGTTACTTTTTTTGTGTGTATTTAGTGTGCGGCCATCGTCTTCTAAGGTTAAGCTGAAACAAAATAATTGTTTCTTTAATAGTAGATTTTAATTGCTTAATAATATATGCTAATCAATAAAAAAAATTTAATATTCATGTGTCTGGATAACTAAAATTGTCAGTTTTTATCCCAATAAATGTAACTAGCTAAACGACCAAACATCACTGTGTTGGGTAATGTTTTTTCATGTGAAAACAAATTATCACGGAGAAGACAATTACTAAGAAAAAAGTTCAGAGTAAACTACCTATCTAAACATTCATTAAGTCGACTATCTAAATAAAAAAAATCATCGAAATCGTTAGAGCCGTTTCGAGGAAACTAATTAGGTAGATACATACAAATATAGATATACCTATACGTATACTTGCCAGAATTGCTCGTTTAAAGTAGGTACCTACAGGACTTTGAGTATAATTTATATTCTCCATCGTTGGCACTTGGTGGTAAATTAATTGAAAGAATCACATTACAGTTTCAATACTTAATTTTCTCCGTGTTGGTCCCGGGCTCCTTTGAAGAATAGGCCAACTGCCGTTCTGCCAGGCAGGTCGTAAAAGGCAACTGATTGGCTGGCTATACGAGTCACTAACATCGTGACTACTGGCTGGTAGAGTTCTGCATTGTCTCGCCCTGTTATGGTACTACCGCCCCTATTCCTGCCGCAATAGCATCAATGTTTGTCACTGTCGTGTTCCGGTTTGGAGGACAAGGTAGCCCGTAAACTTATGCGTGTAGCATAAGACCTCGTCATAAGATAACAACGCACCATTAACACCTTTGGTGTCTATAGGCGATAGTTGACTCTTTTCATCAGGAGACCCGTCTGCTTGTTTGGTAACTTATCAAAAAAAATTTAAAATACCTAAGTGGAAGGTACTTTCTTACCTACATTAATACAAGATTATTTGAGCAACAAATTTTAATAATAATCAATTAATTATTTATAGCAACATTTATATCACATTCTTATTTTTAATTTTGATTAAATCTTGTCAAAGAAGGTAGGTATTAAACAAAGTCAGTTTTTATGGAAAACTTTTTGTTCAGTAAATAATTCTATTTAAGTTCGCGTAGATAAAAAAATGTTGTTATGAAATTTCGAAGGTTAGAATCTTGTTTTTTTGTATTTATCATTATAAATCTAATCATTAATACATTCATCAAAAGATTATATCTTGTTTAATTGTTTCTTACATTATTCAATTTAACAGCAAGTTAATTTATCCACATACCTGACGTATTTATGTGGTACCTACTTAGAGTAGGTAATTAATGTTTTAGTTGGATTGCATGGAACGTGATGAAATTATTGAAATATGTAGGAACCACCGAAATATGTAGCGACCATAGTCGCTAGAATATTTATAATACTACGAGCGCCATAAAAATAAATTTTACACTTTTTATAAATATCCGCGAAATATTTCTTAATTTTTTTTCAGTAATATTCTCTTACAATCTGAATATTTTAAAAAAATGTCGCGACTGATCTCAAAAAACCTATTAAATTATAAAGTTTTATTTTGAATCACATAATAGGAAGAATTTGTTATCCTTTGTATTATAAAACTATATATAGATTTATATTATAAAACTATATAACAGCAAGAAATTAGTATCCTAACTTTTCATGTAAAGCTAAACAAAGTATTATGCTTTTATAATGATAATGTTAAAACAATGATTTTATCTAAGTATCTAATTTATATTAATAATAATTAATCGTATTTTGATAGCTATCCATAACATCACCATATAGAGATAGGTAAATAAACATTGTCTAAGCATAAAGCACTTCACACATATGGTTTTTATTAAAAAATACAGTATGGGAACAAAATCTCCTATACCTGAAAGCCGTGAGTTCACGTTATTACGCGTTGCATTGAAAATCATTGGTTATCTCAACCCAAGCCGTGACTGCTGTAATCTTACAATTGTTCCGATTCTATTCTTTGTTTGCTGAGAACTGTTAGAGAGTTTGTACGAGTAGGAATCTTATATAATTGGTTCATTTGAATGACTATAGATGCCAAGTGTTTTTAATATTAGATAGGTACTTCATTATTGTAGTGTGTGTTTCGAGATTCTTTTGTAAAAATATCCAACACGTTTCATACTTTTGATAAGCTTACCTATACATAATTTTTTAATAGCTAAAGTACGATTTGGCAGAAATCTTTTATATTGATGGTAACTGGTAAGTGCAGGAGCAGTTTTCTTACGATAATTATTCTGTGCTTAAACCTGCTTAACATGGTTCTGACTTAAGTCTAAAATTTACTCGTAATAACTCGATTTTATGTTTCATTCAAACGCCAAGTGTCAGAAATTAGAATGGAGGACGAGTTACAAATGAAAATACTGTTCAAATGCGTACATATGTATTAGTAAAAATACATTTAATATTGAAGTAAATTTAAGTCAATGCAATGCTTAATCACTTGAACTATTTTTCGATATTAATATAAAACTTGCATTTATATATATTAATATAAATTTTTCATTCAGAAACACAACAAATTAAAACGTACCTAATTAAATAGCAGCCGATGCCGTCGTTACATACCTAGTAAAAAAAAGAAACCTTAAACTTATGATCAACAAGCTTGTCTATAATTTAAAAAATAAATATAGGTTATAGGTGCATATGCAAATTATATTCACTATAATCATCAAGAAATAACTGTGTCGTTATAGAAAATATGCCAATTATTTCAGTTCTCCTTTCTGTTTTAAATACTACATTGTTTTTTTATAAATTGCGAGCTAGGTACCTATAACTTTAGTTACATTTTTGGGGAAGCATAAAAATATCGTTGTTAGTTTAAATCGGTAACTTTTTTCTTGTTATCGGCTCTCATCGTGATAATTGTATAAATATGTTGTTAAAAACTGTTACATCACTAATAATTTATATTTGTTGCTTGCTTTTTACTGCCTACTTATCTAAAATTAATTTTTATGTATTTAATTATATCTTTTTCCGTTTCTAGTAATTTTTATGTGTATCGACTGCAGTTGTTTACATTATTTTTCATATTCATTTCATACAAGAAATGAAGCATTTTTACGTTAGTAAAAAGTCTCTTTTATATGTGATAAAGGAAACATTTAAGTTAAACATTTAATCAAGCCTTTCCCGTACCCATGAGCCGCATGCCAATTAATAATTTTCCACGATTCGTCAGTCTACAAAATCAATATAAAGTACAATGTAATGATAACGATGGTACAATATAAAGATTTTCAAAAACAATCTGTGAATAAATAGTATATTAAAAGTCATAGTTCATTTATAAGAATAGCTCCAATTGTTCAGCGACTCGTATATTTAAAATGTTAAGTCTGTAGAAAATTCTACAAAAATCAAAAATATCAACGTACCGACGTGTATCGTTACTCATAACGTTGTATTTAGATAAAATGAAAAACATTGTTACATAATTTTAGTTTGTTGTGATACATATTTTTTCTGTCACAAAAATTAATGAAATTAAAAAATTAAACTATCATCAAATATCTATCAACTATAACTACCCACATCTCAAAAACTACTAAATCGATTTTACCGAAACTTAGACTTTTCCCTAAGTTGAAATATACCTGATTTAATTCAAAATTATTATTTCGATATAGTTTTTAGTTCCCAAGAAATTTGTGAACAAACATAGATATAAACATACAAATATACACACACATAAGAAATTTAGTACACGTGCTTAGACGCGTAAATACATCATCATCATATTTAAATGTTATCCAATTCCAACAATATTACATACATACATGTCAATCGGATAACCTTCGTTGTTTCGTCGGTTGAAAATATGTTCCTGTTTGAATTTATAGCGCTGTCGCTGTTTAGCCTGCATAACTGAGATCATGAAAATTTAAGGCCTAGGATCAAATCATACGTAAGTCAAACTAAATTTTTTGAAATTATTTTCTATGAAAGCAATATTTAAATAGAGATTAAGAATCTGCCAGTACAAAATTATGTTTAATAATGATTTGCCCGTGATTTCTCGCACTATAAAGTGATCCTTATTATTATGCAACAATTTTATCTATATTATATTATTTATAATAATATTTAAGAGTTTATCGATTACAAAATTTATTTCCTCTTTATTACAAAAATGTAGGTGTATCGAATCAAATACATGTCAATGTATCAACTCATCGTGTAGACCTACCTGTTAACAGTTAGCTATTCGATCATATATGAATAGTGATTCGAATGATGAATGGATTTTTCAGAATCATTACAATAGTTTCAGACTGACGCTGAAAGGCAATTCAAATCAACATTCTATTCAAGAACCTATAGAACTATAATAAACAAACTTAACACATATTATGCTCGTCACTGCATCGACTCATACCGTAGACCCCTAACCTGTTTCCAGTAAACTATTAAACCATATTTAATTTCACATAAACAGTGCATGGCAACATACACCTCGTATAAATTACTACAGCACACTAGTCTTTTATGCAATGCTAAATATTTGTTCAAGCAAAATTGATTTTTATTAACTTACCTAAAGAACTCTTTTTTGTTTAATTGTATTCTGAACTCTCTAAAGTTTCTTTAGAACCTTCAAGTGAGCGAGATAGAGTCAATTCTTGCTTAAAGGTGCAGTGTATTTGAAACATTTCTAAATGGTTTCATTAATATAGAGGGCTTCGTGCCGAAACTAGCGTTTTAAAGAACAATGTATCTTCTTTTTAAACAAACTATGTTAATCGTTTTACTTTACTATGATACACCTTGTACTTGAAAAAACATCAGTATATCATGCGATTTATCATAATTAGTTAAAAAGATTAATTATAATTATAGAAATTAACTTCATAAATGCACAATTAATATCGTCACTAGATGTATGTAGAGGTGGTTAACTAATCCTATTATTTATTTATTAAATATTTTATCGTAGGTATGTATGAGATATTTTATTATTTAGTTTATAAAAAATGTCTAGCCTATCTAAGATAATAAAGCCAAAACTAAAGATGCGGAATAAAATATAACTTTTAAGGTAATCAATTACCTTAAAAGTTATTTAGTACCCAAAAAATATCGAAACAAAAAACGTTTAATTTAAGAAGAAAAAATATTAGACATGAGAGTGACAAAGAATGATTTCTAAAGCTTTGTAAAATTACATTCAATGGCGTGACAAGATGGCAAGTCTAGATTATTTAGGTATATTTAAATATATTTATTAAAAAAAAAACCATATAAGTGTACAAAATATAATTATATCGGTCCCTTAGCCATAGAGTAAATCGAATGTAAATGAACACTTAGGTTAACCACCATTTACCATTTTAAAATTTGAAAATGGTTTGTGATTCTCGCCATCGTGTCTGTCTTTTTTTGACAACTATCAATTGTTCTTTACGTGTTTTTCCGTGATACTGAGATGTTCCAAAACTACTAACAAACTTATTGTGTCGTTGCTAAGAACAAAAAAATATACAGTTGTTTTAAATCAAAAATATCCTATTTAATTGATACATTATGACGCTATTGAATATCACAAAAGCGCTTCTGAAGTTTTATGGCTTGTTGAACTAAATATTTTATTGGTTAATGACTAGTTCGTTAGGAATATAAAGATATCGCAGTTGATCAATAACTTTTACGGCCTAAAAATATTAAAATGTAAAATAAAATACTCGTTTGTTACTACGACTACGTCAGATTTTAATTGATGAAGAGTTACTACTTACATGGAACTTTCTCATTAGATGGAGTTGTGTCATTGTATTTAAAACTTTGTCGTAAGAAAGGGATAGAACAAATTGTTTAATAAGTACATCGTTATTTTCTTTTTACCCTGAAACGAAGCCGGGTGGGATAATAAATATTAAAAGTTCATTCACCTCAAAAATTTTTAATTGTTATAATACTTATATAAATTAACGACTTTTAACAAACGAATAAAAGCATAAATTTAAATTTAAAAAGTTAATTAAAAATGTTAGTGTCAAAGTCAAAATGCAACATATTAAATTATTAAATAACAAAAGTAGCCAAGCGTGAAGGACGGACAACAGCCAGTTGATTTGAAATTAAATACTTAAGTAAATAAAAACATGTTCCGCGTTACGAATTAAAATTTTTTGACTTTTAGTCAAATCATTCTGTTTAGCAATAATTATGACTTAATCATTAAGGTGATTATTAATTTATTTTTAACTTTAGTATAAGTACATAATATTTTTACATATTTCCCCTATGGGATGCGCAGAGCGAGCTGAGTGCTTCACGATCACGATCTTTGCAGATTTGCCTTGCTTTCTCTACATACCCCTCATCATAGTACCTAGTTAGTCTTGATTTCTTCCGATACTCACATCCATTTTTTGTATTGCGTATCTATTTTGACAATTTCTTTATCCGCAATTATTATTAGTTTAGGTTACGTTTTTTCACAGAGTAAAATTACAGAAAATGATATGCTTATTGCGTATCGTTAACTATCCTTACCATATAGACAGCTGCATGATTAAAATGTTTTTGAAATTCCTTCACGAAATGTACATTCTAAAAATAAAATGGATAAAAATAACATTTTTTAAAACATAGGCATAAAATACTTATTCACACCATATGTCATTTGAGTCTGTTTACTCGTTTTAATGTGAAAGACTAAAAACATAGTTACCTATATACCCAAACTTTTGAATTTATAGTATCATATCTCTAAGCATGATTAGTGCCTGATACCCATAAATATAATATTAATACCTACAACTATAATAAATACCTTACAAAAGAAAAATAGGCAATTAATTTGGAATAGATAATTCCAACATGATACCTACTATAAATTACCTACAATAAATAATTTAAACTTGATAAGTATAATAAAACGAAATTGTTTACGTTTTTATTTTCCCATTTACATTTAAGATAAATAACTTTGTATATATTGATAAGCTCTTATGTGAGTTCAATTACCTCAGATTACACATATCTAGGCGCTACTTTTTAATTATTCTTAGGCAATCATCAACTATGTTACAGTCTGTATCGAATTTCTTTGATCCGTCACGGCAAATCGTGATTTGTTTCGGAACTCGTTGTAACGACCACTTCAGTTTATCACACCATTTCGGTAGGAATCTTGATAATTATCCATCAATAAAACTTTATGGATCGTTCGACTATAATCGTTTTATGGTTTTGTACCGGTGAAAGTTAGTGCTAGATATTTCATTATTTTCTATAGCAAATTTTTAATATTTCTTAATTCTGTATCAAAATAACGTGACCTATGTTATTGATTAGATAAATTTCTTTGGGAATTGGTCAAAAGGTAATAAAACTAGTAAAAAATGTTCGCGGCTTGACTAGAGAGAAACTTGGGCTGGCGCCGATAGCTGTGATGTATGGGCTCCTGCGCATACTTGTAACTAATCATTCCGATTATATCACACGTTACTCATAAAAATATATCTATCTCTTTTTAGCTGTACTGTTTAAAAATTTAAAAAACATATATAACACATTCAATTGTTTTATTCATTAAAAGTTATAGTTTTCTTAAAATGACATTTTCATTTTGATTTTTTGATTTCAAGATTGAATTTGAATTCACAAGACTTCAATTGTAATTAATATTGCTATATTAGATACCTATATATTACTAGATTACATATTATCGAACATGCTATAAGAACCTATCTGATATACTGTTTAGATAATTACATGTTTTTTACATTTCAAACATCGGTTAAAAATATTTCCATATTAAATTTCAACTTAATAGAAATAAAAATAAGAAAGAGACAACCATTTAAACAAAAGTTCAACTTTGTATGCCACACAACCTTACAAAGCCTAACTGAACTTAAATGATACATGCGGGTAAAAAAACGATGTTTCTATTATAGGATCCGTTTTTTCATCGGCCGATGTCCAAGAACACAAAAGTTAATTATAATTTATCGGCCATCTGTATAACAAAAATTAAGTTATCTACTAGCCCCTCGTAGGTGGCGGCATTCTTTCAAATTTTAATTTTACCCTTAGTTTAGTTTTGATATTCTTACATAACGGACGCTAAGTGTCCTAGTTTCATACATGTAATTTTAAGTTGTGAGAAGGATCTAGTGTTAGTTATGCAAGTTGCGTTAGGATTGTAAAGTCTCCGTGACCTACCACAGCATTTGATAGCGGCTCTTTATCAAAGCGTTCCAACTTCCAATCATACAATGCGACACACGTATGGCCAATTACGCTATATTTAGTCAGAAAGCGACACAGTTTGTTCTTTTGTGTACGTACACTTATTTGGTGCGTTTTACTCAAAGTAAAATAAAAAGTAAATTAAAAAAAAAAATAGTCTCAATAAATAATTCTTGTCATTTGTTAAGTTGTATTACTTAAATAAGGTGGAACTGGTGAAAAAATAAGCTGTGATTTCTTTTACATAAAGATGTAAAAATATTTAAAAGTACCTAATAGTAAAGTTAAAAATAGATCGTAGTCTATACCCAGAATGTACCAGGTATGTTGTCTAGATGATGATAATTTTGTTTTTAGTTTTGGGTTTACATAAAATAAAATATAAATATATACGTATATATAAAAATTTAAACAGATTTAAGAGAAATACCTTTATATAATTTAATATAATTTAAAAAATAATTAAATATATATATTATAGTTAAAAATACCCTCAATTTTTAACTATAATATATAATATAAGATATATAAGATGATAGATAATAGATATAATATATAATATAAGATATATAAGATGTATTGAATAGAATAATCAAGCTTTTGTTAGATTCTAACCGCCGCGACGATCAAGTGTTTAGCGAACCTAAACACGAATCGATAGGGATCAGGTTCGATTCCCGACAAGGATGAGCATAGCTGTTTGAATTTCTGGGTTTGGGTGTTTATTATGTATATTACAGTAGTTATATATGTATTTCTACGTATTAGTATCATTAATTAATACCCATAACACAAGCAATTAATCTTCTTACTTAAGTTGGTTTGATCAATTCGTGTTATTTTCCCACCAATATTATTGTTATTTTATATGCCAATTTTAATTTTTATGTACTTATGATAATATTTAGATACAAAAATAATATCTTAAAGATTCTAGATAAAATAAGATTTGCTTTTACTTTTTCACACGAATCATGGGAGATGTATTTGATGGTCAGTTCACGAATGCTAGAATCATCAGCATGCCTACAGAATAACAAGCAGAATTTCCTTCTCAGTCGCTTGAGATACATAAAACATTATACTGTTCGTCATGTTAACAACGGAAAATATCGTCGCGGTCTGTGTGCTAAGCGCAATTTTATATCGTGCATTAAATTAGCCATTATATAAAAATCGAATCGCTGGAAATGGTTGTTCAAGTGTTATTTTAAAGAATATTGTCTACGTGATCCGTTATAGAATGAGTAGTGAGCATTGTGTTGGGTAATGTATTAGTCCTGAAATATGTCAGCAATTTAAAAGTTCAAAGACCGAGGAGATTATAAATGCGAGCGCACGAAGCCGGCGCGTCGCGAAAATATGTCTTGACAAACAACGTTAACCCAAACGCGGTCTTCAGCGGTTAAGTTAGGTCTGTAAACCTAAGGTAGCTCTAATTTATTTTATCACGTGATAGATAATTTTAAAGGATTCTATCTGGAAGCTTGAGGCAATAGCCCATGAAGACTAAGTGTCATTAATGGTTGTGTTCCTGACAACTGCTTAACTCAGAAGTCTAAATCAGATTGACAGAAATCTTAACTTAGATTTTGCCAGACCACTTCAACGTTGCTATTTTGCTTTGAAGTCAAGCTGCCACTGAATAATTTTGATACTTTTTCTATACGTTTTTATAGTTATAGATAGAAAGTGTGTCCAGCTTGAAACTAGCTAATCTTAGACGCTTAAAATAAAATTGTGTTTACTTTGACAAGCCCGAGTAAGTTTGTTAACCATCTTAGTTAACAGTTGTCAGAAACACATCCAATGTATCCATTGACTACTAGATTATAAGAGTTGACCAGTACCCGATTCTGATACCGAATATACAAAAATAGGTACTTAAATTTTGAACCTAATTTTCAAATAAAAATATTTAGTATTAGTTCGGACACCCACGCGCGGCGTATCACTACATAGCATAAAACAAAGTCGATTTCTCTGTCTGTCTGTCCCTATGTCCGTATATATGCTTAAATCTTTAAAACTACACAACGGATTTTGATGCAGTTTTTTTTAATACATAGATTGATTTTCTAGAAAGGTTTTAGTCTATAAACCTTTTCGATATTCCCACGGGAACAATAGCTACGCCGGTGAAACCGCGGGCAGGTCGCTAATTGTTTATAAATAGCGATATACCGAACCCTCGACTAGACTCATTAGTACATCATCCTGTGACCATATTTTTTTAATCTTTACTAATTTTGTTGAGGTTTGCATGTGGTTAAGCCATATACTCTTTTGATTATATTTTTATTGTTTATTTATGACCATTAAATGTAGTGTCCTTCAAAATGTACCCACTTACAATATTTTACCAGTTAACCTGCAGATTTCTGTTTAGCAACCACCGTTTTACCAATTCCAGCTGTAATATCGTAAGTGTTTGTTTTGGTTTTAAAGAGAAAGATAGCCAATTAACTTATGCATGTGAAGTTGCGTCTCTACTTAGAAGATGGCGACATACCGTTTACATGTACGGGCATTTAATAGCAAAAGTAATCTTCGGCTTCCCCGTGTTGGTTCCGGGCTCCTTCAAAGAATACACCAACTGCCGTTCTGCCAGGCAGGTCGTAAAAAGCGACCGATTGGCTATGCGAGTCACTACCATCGTGACAACTAGGTGGTAGAGGTCTGCATTGTCTCGCCCAGGTCTGGTACCACCACCTTACTTATTCCTGCCGTAAAAGCGTCAGTGCTTGTCACTGTTGTGTTCCGGTTTGGAGGGTAAGGTAGCATATAAACTTATGCATGTGGCATTAGACCTCGCCACAATAGCAACGCACCATTAACATCTTTGGTGTCTATAGGCGATGGTTGACACTTTTCACCTGGAGACTAATCTGCTTATTTGCTATCTTATAAAAAAAATATCTTTCCATCAAGCCTAACTTTGATGCATATCGTTGCGGGATAAACTTAGTTACTGTTGCTACCACGCTTCACTGTTTCAAAAGCTATTAGTTAATGATAAAAACTGAAAGTTAAGTTTCTAGCATAAGATAACAAAAAAGTGGATTTTGCTCCTGATGGAAAAATATGGAATGATAAAATCATAATGGCGCATTACTATTCGCGTGACATAGTCATCATGCGGCTAATAACATAGAAAAGATGTCCCGTGTATGAATTTATTGATTACATAATTTTCGAAATAAGAACATGGTAGCGACACGAACAGATGATTTTACAGAATTTTATCTATCTATTAATATGTAAAGCAAAAACTTTTTATCACATATTGCGACGGTTACGCAAATGGCGGAGTTCGAAATTAGGCATAATTAAAGTTTACTGTTAATATTTTGAAATTATATGTATTGGAAATACATTAAATAAATATAAATAAACACACCCTATATTCATTTAGCATACAAAATCATGTATGTCAATGTGCACACATGTATGCTTACTATAAGGTATTTATGGCTCTGTCTGTTCTCAAAGGTAGAAGCGATTTTATTGTTTAGTCTATGGTCGAAATTCGACCAGAGAGTGACTGCCAGTACTAATTAATAACCTTGTCAAAAACTTTTGTAAATTTTTTAAAGGAATACTTATACAAATACTATAATATTAATTTAACTATTTTTGGTATAATAAGGCTTCTTAAGAATATTTGTTAAACAATTATCAAACCTCGAATATTTTATAAAGAATCAAGTAATGCAGTACTTGAAAAATTAATCTAAAATTTATTAAACATTTAAAAAGAGGCATTTAATTGGCATGATATAACAAAGCCGCTTTAAGTAATTATTTTATTTAATCTTTGTTAAAACGTTTATAAAAGTAGTATAGTGCATATTTTAACCAACAATTTGATTAGGTACACCTACAGTAATGATCATTAAGATATGCAAAATAAAAGAAACTATTGTGTAGAAAATCTTTTCTAGTATCTAAATTACATTTAAAAGTGAAGCATTTATCCAACTATTTCCGATAATATTATAAATGAAAAAGTTTATGTGTGTGTGTGTGCTTCTTCAAGTTAAAACAGCTGAATGAATTTATATGAAACATTTAAGTAGTGTGCAAATAGTCTGTACCTAGATTTAACATATAGATTACTCTTAGTTACTCATTGATATAATTAAAGTTGTTACTAGACAAAATATTTATAATGCAACGAGCTGCGCGGCGAATCAACATTATTATACACAAGCTGTTGCTCGCGACTTTGTTCGCGTGATACAAGTCATTACTTCATTATATTCAGTCTCTGTTACTTCTGGATAGAGATGTTATTTATATTATAATTTGTAAGATAGCAAACAATCAGAGGGCTCTCCTGATACAACTATCACCTATAGACACTGATTTTTAGCTGGGGAAAATGTATTGACGTGAATTTCTTCAAAAGCTAAATGAACCACTTGACTACCTTATATACGTATGCTATACTACTGAAGACGCTTATACAGTTTTAATTCTAAAAGTGGGGTAGCAAGTTAACTTGCTACCCCCAAGTTAACCAAAATGTGTCACTCTTAAAGCCATAATAAACAGGCGAGTAAAACCGCGGTTTTAAAGCTCGTCGATAAAGCTCACCGGTGTATTATTGCAATACCATGGTTTTATATACCGACGAGCCTGGCTCCGGCTTGTTATATTTCCTACATTTTTCCACGATTCTTCAGACATGACAGTTTAACTCGCTAGTCGATAAGCATCAACGAGCCGTGGATCAGGGTCTTTACTGTAGCTGTGTTCCTGTTTGGGCTTTAAGTTATCCGGTATATTTACTTACTAGCTGCAGCGTGCAACCCGCTGCATAAGAGTTTTTGGCGAATTCTGCGGGATAACCTAATTTTTTCGGGATAAAAGTTAGCCTATGTGCTATTCCAGGTCTACCTGTCTACCTGTGTACCAAACTTCATTTAAATCCGTTCAGTAGTTTTTGTGTGATTGAGTAACAAACATCCATCCAAACATCCATCCAAATCGCATTTATAATATTAATATAGATAAATTTTATTTAATTATAACATTCCTGGCACACGAATACACCATTAAAATTTTAAGTCTATGTGCCATTATTATTTATAGTAAGCCATTAGTTTGCATCTTTTAAATATATAAAAAAAAACAGTTAGTTTGGTATGTATACCTACGAGTTATGTACCTTTCGATAAAACATAGTAGAACAATGAAATAAGTTTTATTGTTAAGCATTATATTTTGTACCTACTCGTATCTTCGTAACAACTGTTTTTTCACGCCAGCATTTAAAAACGGTAAAAATCCACGTCATTGTGATTAAAACACTGCACTGTTTTATTATTATATCAAGTTGGCAATTATTAAGTATTTTTAATGTAACCTAAATAAACTTGCCTGTTATCTTGATTTCTTTAATCAAGTTATAGGTAAATTAATAACCAGCGCTTATAATCACCAAAGATATGAATGGTGTTTTGTCAATAGTAGCCTCCCTTCAGTTTGATCCAGGCTTCATTTGAAGAATAGACGATTTGCTGTTGTGCCAGGCAGTTCGTACGAAGCGAATGATTGGCTGTGCGATTCACTACCTACCATCATGGCTAATAGGTTGTAGAGTTCTCGATTGTGACGCCCGGGTCTGGTAACACCATCTTACTTATTCCTACCGCAATAGCATCAGTGCTTATCACTGTCGTGTTCCGGCTTGAAGAATAAGGTAGCCGGAAACATATGCATGTGGTATTAAGACCACGCCACAAGGATAGCAACGCACCATTAACATCTTTATTGCCTATGGGCAGTTGTTGGCTCTTTTTATCAGTCTGCTTGTTTGCTCTCTTATGTATAAAAAAGTCCCGATGATATTGACTTGTTCGTTTATATTCTACAAGCGGCCGGGATGGAACAATGATAGCTTATTTTTCGTAAGGGCCCAAAGCAACACGATGATGAATACTACCACCTACTCTTTCACTAATATTACAAAAACGTACCTTTACGCTAAATCATACTTACACGGCAGGAACACAGAATTAGGTGTAAAATATCGTGATCCAGACAGACTTACCTTGCTTCCTCATAGCCATACTCTATTTATGCAAATACGCCGGTTTGATATTTGACGTTCTCCCTAATATTTGATTTATACGAACGCTTTTAAAGTTTTGTTAAAAAATAGTACGTACGTGCATGTATGTTAACTAGTAAAAATCTTTTTATTTGCTAGTTAGCAGGAAAGCACTGCTTTTGTAAAGTTAGCCGTCATTTAATAGAGAATAGCGGGTCGCAACCCCCGCCCTTCCGGCGTAGCCTGCTGACCTCGCTGAAACTGAAACTCCGACCGTTTACGTCTTGAGTAATTGCTTCGATAGACCATTTTATACCTGCCCATAAACTTTAATTAATTTATTGCAAAAGGTCGTTGTATTCATTGCAAATAACTAATTTTGATAAGCTTGCATTACTCATAGGCTCAAAAAGATAAGACTTACGTATTTAATCGTAAATTACTTAATAATTAAGTAATGTTTAATAAACTACTAAAAATTTTGTCACGCAAGGGTCCATCCCTAAATTACGTCACACGTTAAGGGGGTGGGAGGGGGTTGACAAAGTGTGACATTGTGTGACAAGGGGTGGGGACGGGTTCCAAGTTTTGTGACATCAGATTTTTTCAAAATATAACATTTTATATCTAAGTATTACAATTATCATTATATCTAAGTATTACTAAATTTAAAAGCTATCTGTATAATATTCGAATGAGATTATCATTTCAAAAAAAATGTAAAATTTTAAAATATGTGACGTCAAACTAGGTGGGGGGGGGGGGTCGCACAAATGTGACTAGCTGTGACAAAGACGGGGGAGGGGTCAAAAATTCATGAATTTCTTGTGACGTAATATTTATGGATGGCCCATAATTTGATAAATATGTCGTAATATTATATATTATCACTTTGATTCCCTGTTTTGACAATTTAAGAAAATCAACAAAATTTAATTTTTTTAAACTGAATTTTATGTAATCCCATTTTTATATTATTTTTTAATTTTTGTAATATTTGTTCATATTTTTTAACGTAATTGACAGAAATTTACTAACATTTACGAACACATTATGTGTGTATTATAATCTGTAAAAAAATATTTATTATTATATTTATATTATTATTATTATATTTAAGTCACTGCTGTGAAATATATTTTCATGAGACTTTATAATAGTTTTTGATTAAATTTATACATACCAACAACTAAATATATAGCAAAATTCTCTCTTAAGAAATATTATGTTTATTCACACACACATATATTCTCGCCAGGTAACTGGGTTCGTAGTTCGCACCTATATCTTTCTCCAGATCTAAAATCCTCTCGTACCCCCCATATGATTCTATGGAACTCCCTTGCATACTCCTTTCAATAATTTTTCTTTACCCTTTGATGCTAAACTGGTCAAATTGATGGGCTCTTTTAATATTGTCTGTGCTCAAGGACACGGTGACCGTATTTGCAAACATAATAAATATTTGTTTTAAATGTTATTTAGGAACAAAATATCTAGCCATTCGTATAAAAATATATTGACTAAATTAGTACTGGATTTAAAGCAATGCAAACTTGTGTGTTTTGAAATAAATTATTGTATAACGGGTGATTTGAATAAATTGGCTATCAAGCCGTGTTCTGCTTCCCCTTTAATGTTCTACCTATATTTTAAAAAGAGCAATTAAGTTTAAGATTAAAACCCTTTCAAATATTGTAGATATAATTGTCAGGTGGATATTGTTTTTTATAATTAACTTGTTAATAATAAAAGTAATTTAAAAAATTAAACCGACTTCAAATATCTGTCTTCTCTTCTCTTCTCTTCAAATATCTTCAAATATCAACTTTACACATACCTACCTCAAGACCTGCTGAGCCGATTTTAATAAAACTTATATTCTTTTCTTACTTGAAATATCTGCTATATTCCATGATGAAAATCAAAAAGAATCATCTCGCTATGTTTTCCAGTTTTCGGGATATTCGTTGACAAACATACGAACATAGAAATGTGCAAACATATAAACATACATATAAAATGCCTAAATAATTCACCATACTCATATAATATCCAATTCCAGCAATAACACATACATACATATCAAACTGATAACCTTTGTTTTTTTGTTGTTTAAAAAGTAACGTAATTGATGCCAGAACAGCGTTAATGGTAAAAAGTTTTAATGCAGCAATAATATGAATAATGGCGAAAGAAATATACATTTTTATTAACATTTTTTAAGAGATACTTTTAAATGTCACAGTCGATGAAAGTAACAATCATTTAATGAACTATTTTTGTATTATTACTCTGTATTGAAGATGTCTTAGATTATGTTTTAGCTGTTAATTTTAGTGCTAACTCTACAAACATATTCTACCTACCATATAAGTTGTATGAGATTATCAGCGATTAAACGTCAATAAATAAAAGTTGGTAAATTTAAATTAAGAAAGTGTCCTTATTTGTACATACACTGAACATTAATTTGAAATCCTTATGCATTTTGGTATTAACAAAATTAAAAAGACATTTACGCAAAGCATTTAAGTGCAAAGCACACCAGTCGATCGTTTCGGTAGCTGAATTAAGATAATATTCACACCTGCCCAGTGTAGAAAGAAACGTCAAAATGAGACCCCGATGCAGTAACACAGAAAGTTTATGTGCAGACCGCACGCTACAATAATACCTACTCGCTTTTGCGTAAGCATTCGCTTGAATAATATAATTTAGTATGAATATTTTAAAAACATATAACCTTTACTGTATAGACTTATTGAAAGAATCGTCAAAAATAATTTATACTAGTTGCAGCATGCAGCCCGCTGTATTATAAAGTTTTGACGAATCCCGCGGAATCATCTAAATTTTCCGAGATAAAAAGTAGCCTATATGCTATTTCAAGTCTCATCTATCTGTGTGCAAAATTTCATTTAAATCCATTGGGTAGTTTTTACGTTATTGAGTAACCAACATGCATCCATCCAAATATCCCAATTTTCGCATTTATAATATTATAATATAGATTATGAGGCATCCATCCATCCGAACATATAAACTTTTGAAATTTAAAAAAAATATATATATTAATACAGATTAAACATGGGTGAACTTTTAAAATTTAAAAATAATTTATTATATTGATAAGTTATTTTTTTTAAATTTAGATACATGCTTTATTTTCATTGTATTTACTCGTATTGGTCCGCGCCCCCTTTATAGAATAGACCATCTACCATTCTACCAGCTAGTTTGTTTCATAAAATGCGAATGATTGCCTACACGTATTGCTATTATCATGACTACTGGGTGAAAGAATTCCCCAACGTGTCATCGGAGTATATGATACAACGCCTTACCTATTCCTTTCACATTAACACCAATGTTTGTTGTTTTCGTATTCCGGTTTGGAGGGTAAAGTAGCCGGTTAACCCATGCATAAGGATTTACTATCACGCCACGTTGATAGCGATGCATCTTTGATGTATAGGCGATGGTTTCTCTTTTCATTAGGAGAGTCACCTTCTTGTTTGCTATTTAATATAACTTTCTTGCATTTTTAAAACTACATCCTACCATAAGAGTTTGGAAAATTAATTATTAAACAAATTAATTTTACAGATTCGTAGACGCATAAATATCATATAAAATATTAAAAATGTAACAAATGTAACTCAATGTAAAATATTGCTCAAGTCGTAAAGTTTGAGTTTTACGACTTTAATGTTTTGATAATTTTTACAATCGCACAAAATATGATATCATAAAACTTAAGTAAAATACTATATTATAACATGCTTGCTTGCCTAAATTTGTACGAAACTAGCAACAATGCTTAGTATCTTTAATAATTATAAAAGATGTTACTTTGATATTTATTAAAATACTCATAATATGTTTGACTTTGATAAACACTTCTATAATTTCTTGATTCTCATGTGAAATATAAACTATTCTTTATATAACGCATTGTTGATTATTATTTGCTTATTTAAAAAATATACAAGTATTTATAAAGATATACATTATTTTAACTAATCCGTAATTTAAAAAAAATATACGGTAGGTATATTCCACTAATGTTATAAATGTGAAAGTTTAATGTATTCATTCAATCCAACCCAAACAATTCATTAAGAGAGAGAAAAAAGTTTTTTGCATGTGTGTAAGAAACACACACGCAAAAATCTTTTTTCTCTCTCTTACTGAATTGTTTGGGATGACTTTTAGTACAAAATTCTGTAAATACTGTAAATTACCTTGTGTTTAACACCACTTTTCCGAGTATATTGTTATCCTTATTATAAAGGTTGACTGGAAGAGATCACTTTATTAGTGATAAGACTGCATTAGTTACGCTTATTAAATGTATGATTTGTTTCCTTACATCAATCGTTACTTGTAATATTTGTTGTGAACATAGAGCTTATATTACACAGAATACTGAGATTTATTTAGGTATAAATTACCTACTACCTCAATTTACTGGAATAGACTATTGACCATTAAAAATGTTACCATTTGTAGTAATAATACATTTTTTTACTGTTTTGTAACTGTGATAGATTCTGGGCTTTTTGTGCAATTCAAACAACTGATGCTTCAGGTAACATTCTTTGATTTATTTGTAAACGTCATTTCTTTTTAGCACCTCATTTTTTTTTAAAATAAATAACAAAACAAAGATGTTTTAAAACGTGCTTTTTATTGTTGTTGCTAACAGCGTTTTCTGTAACATCTTTATTAGTTCATGATACATATTGCATAATAATGTTATTAGTTATTACATATAATTACAAATAAAATGTACCTTTGCATAATTATTTAATGTGTTACGAGTATTAGTTAAATGATAACGATCTACTAACATTTGAACATTAATTTTTAATATTCGATTCAGATCAAAGATTTTATCAATTCAACACCTATGTACTCATGTAATATTATTAAAACTACACTATATGTAAGTATGGCAATCTATTTTTGTTTTCAAACAAATATATTTTATTGGTGGATGTAGATATGTTTGTTTGTATAAAGCGTTTATATAAAATGATTAATCCAGTTGTAATCTTTTTATGTTAGCTTGCGTTACTTCATCTCAGGGAACAGCATTAGTTTTATCAAAATCGGCTCGGTAATTTCCAAGACATGAACTGATAGATGAAAGAATGGCGATTTAATTTATCTAAGCTAAGCGTAGAAGCAAGATGAGCTTGTTTAAAATTAGATGCTAGGTTCAGGATAAAAAATGTAATGGTTATATTATGGTAAAATCTAAACACGGTTATGTAGGTATAATAATAAATATTTATATTATGCTAAAAAACAATATCTTTAACGATAGGGCGGACAGGTGTTATTTTAATATATTTATTTATTTTAATACATTAAGAATAAAATACATGACAATGTGACAAGCAATCCCATAAATGATACCAAAACTTTTTGGACAATCGTCCATACTTAATTTGATTTCAATTTTATTGAGCTTCAATGGTGCCAAAACTTTTTGGACAATCGCCCATATTTAATTACCATAGGGACATAAAAGAAAAGAGCTTAGACACTCATCCGCCTTCGCCATTCAACAACATCAACCTGCTCTCTATGCAAGTTCATATACGGTGGTGATCACTTACCATCAAGTGAGCCTTCTACTCTTTTGCCCTTTTTTTTCCTATGTATAAATATATATATATATATATATATATATATATATATATATATATATATATATATATATATATATATATATATATATATATATTAATATATAATAAAATAATAAAAATATATATATAAAATAATATAAAATAAATATATATAAAAAAGTATAGTCTTAATTGCACATTATGTTTACGTAACGCTTGTTACAGCTATTCGATGACGAAAATGTGACTAACGTACATATGCAATTTGGTACCGTTAACTAATTTATTTACCTCTACTATTTACAGCATATAATTTATACTTGACATATAAAATAATAAAAATACGCTGCTTCCTTTTAGGGGTAGATAAAGGGGTAAATGTATATGAGGTATGGTTTTATAAAAAATAATAGTTTAAAAAAACTAAAAAACACGCTTTTTATAGAAAACCGAACTAAAAAATAGAAAACAAATTTTAATAAATTTAAATTAAGAATAGTGTTAAAAATTTCAATAATTATAAATTAATAATAGTGTGAATAAAAAAATAATTTTATTTAAAAAAAAGCGTGGGGTGCATGGTGTCAATAGTTATAAATATTTTATTGAAACATATGAGTAGAGTGATTATCATTTCGGTAATATCTTAAAAAGCACCCCATGCTTTTTTTAAAATAAAATTATTATTTTTATTCACACTATTATTAATTTATAATTATTGAAATTTTTAGCACTAACTAAAATTAATATTTTAAATTCAAACTGAACATTTGTTTTGATTTACATAGTTTTTCACTATTTCTGAAAAACGAGGCATGCCGGGGATTGGGTACGTACCAACACGAATTTTCGACAGATCACGACGAACATAAATTAGCTAATCGTAAATGAACTAGATTTATCTCTGTCTATTGTATAATGAGTACAACATAATTGGGTATAATAATCTATTATATAATAAAATCGTAGGAAAGTCGAAACTGCACATGGAATATTTTTTTTAAATAATACTTGGGACGTGGTCTACAATCGATACCGAAGCCAAAAATATAGTTTTTAGAATTCTTGTCTGTTTGTCTGTATGTATGTCCGGGGTAAACTCAAAAAGTACTGCATGGATTTACTTCAAATTTTGCATGAATATTACTAACAAGTATGGTCAACATACAGGCTACATATTATCAAGCTATCACCTACGGGGGAGGAGCTGTGCGGAGTAAACCAAGTCCGCGTGGACAAAGTCGCGGGCAACAGCTAGTTTACAAATATTTGTGTGAATGTTAGTTTTTACGATACTGGTTAAATTATGTTTTAATTCATCAAACACCAGCTGTTACAGCTTGATAGACATAATGGTAATTAAATTCCAGTACTCGTTTATATTTAAAATTTAATTGGTAATGGGAGCTTTTAACAAAAGAAGTAATAGCATCTTTTTTTAAAAATGTGAAGTTGGAGGTATTTTAAGTAAATTTAAATTGTTATCACCTTAATAAATTGTAATTAATTAAAGCAGTATATTATACATTAAGATAAGTTATTGTCTATATTTGAAATTGTGGTCAGTCGTTATACAGTGTGATATAATAAAAAGGCTAACTTTTTGAAGTTTCGCATTTGTTATAGGCATGTAAGGTAACTGTAACTCTCGATTCGTTCTTGCAATTTAACACATAATAAGTCTGTAGCTCCAGCTATGATACGGCTAACGACTACGACGCGACGCTAAATAATTTTTGAGTATTTCAGTAACATTATTTACATTTTTTTAATAATTAAAAGTATATTTCTAGAAATATACTTTTGAACCGGTTGTGGTGTGACTGTTGTGGTTAATTAACAGACGTCCTAATATCAAACAATCAACTCACAATAAAATTTCATACCTACCTATTTAATTACGGCAGAAGAAATACCTACTTAATTACGGCAGATTTAATATTTAGATTAAAATAATAAAATTTGTATTTTCTTTATTTGAGGTTTATTTTTTCCTCATGCGCAATCACTGTAGCTATTTACAGCGAAATCTCATAAGGAGAGATTTCACATTTGGATGCACACGATTTCCAGTCAGTCGCGTTGTTACCAGCAAATATTATTTAAATTGTGATTTTACCTTTAGAAGCTTTATAAGGCAAGTTACATAATAAGTAACGGTAACTTATGATGCCTTAGGTATTACATTATGCTAGAATTAAATCTAGATTTCAAAAAAGAGAGCGTTATTTTTTATATATATTTCATTTCTTTTCATTTAATGATTCCTAGTTTCTTCAAAGCTAGTTTTGATTAGACCTAATAAGTGGATTCTGAATTTTACTTTAGATATCAAAAGATAGTATTCTATTTTTGATTTACTAAATTAATTAGATGGTTTAAAAAATACGAACAATAAAAATAACAGTGAAGTACAAAAAACAACGGGTTAAAACGCGCACGCTTTCATTTCGTTTAAGTTCATTTCGTCTACGTTTGAATCCCGTCTATTTTAGTCACAGACGCGCGACTTTTAAATACATCTTAAATAAAATACCTATATAAATAAATCATTATCATTGTAATTTGCTTCATAATTAATGAAAGTGACAAAACGTATAGCTAATACACTTATATTTAAAAGTCATAATATTTTATCGAACATATTGCAAATTTGCTTTGTCGGCATTCAGCAAAATCCTGTGTTACCCTTTTATTACTTTTTATTATTATTAAACTTACGTATAAATCAACGTGTTATTCTGTTAATAGCCTTTTCAGAGCTATGGTATACCTAGATATAAGGCTTAAATATTAATCAAAAACCGAATATACAATAATTTAGGAATAAATAAAAACGAATTGTTAAGAATAAAAGCTATTTGTATTTCAATCCTGTTAAGAATCGCCTTATCAGTGTCTCGGAATGGGGTCGTCAAAACTTGGTCACTTTTAACCCCAAGAAGACACAGTTTTGCGCCTTCGCCGCTAAAAAGACAACCTTTGTCATATTACTTCATTTGAGAATACTCTCCTGACAGCTTCAGCTAGTGTCGGAATCCTGGAAGTCGACATGTCGAATTACGTTTATTTTCCCGGTCATTTGGAAGGCAAGGCTAAACTAGCCTCCAAAAAGCTCGGTTTGCTCAGCAGAGCGAGACAGTACTTCCTTCCGGACCATCGCATTCAACTTTATAAGGCATAGATTCGGCCACACATGGAGTAATGTTCTCATTTCTGGGCCGGAGCTCCCCAGTACCGGCTTCTTCCTTTTGATCACATTCAGCGTAGAGCGGTTCGAATCGTTGACGACCAGGCTATTTCGAAACAGCTTGACTCTGGCATTGCGCAGATATGTAGGTTCACTCTGCGTTTTCTATCGTATTTGTCATGGAGAGTGTTCCGACGAGTTGTTTGGATTAATTCCTGCCGCCGAATTCCACCATCGGACATCGCATCAAAATTTGAAATTCAATCCTCATCACCACGATGCCTGGAAATCCACAACTGTGTGATTCTCCCGATACTTTTTGCTACTCTGTTGTGGAATCAATTACCGGCAGGGGTATTTCCGAATGGATACGACATAGGGACCTTCAAGAAAAGAGCTTACTCATTCTTAAAAGGCCGGCAACGAACTGCAAGACCTCTGGTATTACGGATGTCCATGGGCGACGGTAATCACTTACCATCAGGTGCACCTCTTGCTCGTTTACCCCCTCTTCCAAACCAAACCAAAAAAGACCTTAGTATGCCACCTTAAGCAGCAACAGAAATGGCAACTTAAGCATGTGGGCTACACGACAGTTAATTAGAAATTTGCATCAAAATACAAAAAATTATAATATTTAATGTCATTTTTATTAAATTTTCAAACTTTCACACTAAAATAAAACTTAATTTATGATGATATTGTATACCTACCTACATGTAAATTTATTTTTATGCAAATTTTAACATTACATGGCCACAAATGGCAGTGACTTCATCTTGTGTTTCTACTCTTATACATGAGTTCGTATATTGTTAATTATTATGATTTTTGAAGTAATCCAATGGCGAAATTTCAAATTTTCTTTCTCTGTGACAACGGCTTCCTGATGGAAACGTCGATTAAAAACCTGACTTATAAATTCGTTTCCTTATTCTCGTCACATGGTCTTGGTGTAGATTCGGCCGTGTGTTATTGAATCAGCGACATTCGCTGCACATCATAAATCTTACGTCGAGTCTCTCCATTGTTCCCGTTGATGTCAAAGATCAGCAATTTGCCATTGTGCGGCGGGACAGTGTTTTACCTCATACTTCATTTGTATGCAATTATAATTAAGCTTGTGAATTTATCCTCTTACTTTATTTTTAACTGAGATGAATTATGGATATGTATATGCGTAATACGCGGCGTATCGTATTCCGATAAATACTTTTCTAGCAAAGATTTTAAAATTTAATCACAACATTGATCGAGTGATTAGCGACCCTGACTTCATAATCGGGTTCGATTCCTGACAGATACAAACATTTGCGTGATGATACAGATGTTTTTATATCTTTCTTATAATATTATTTGTGTGTTTATCATTATTATTGTGTGTTTATAATTGATAAACTCGCAAACAATGATTTCAATGTTTGATCGTATCATTATGCTGAGTGATTAGCGACTGGGCCGGTCCAACACGGGGGATGAAATACTTATACAGGTTAACTGATAAAAGATTGTAATTAAATATAATTACTGACTTCATAATATCTTGCGTATTTCTATCGTCATAATAATAGTGCTTTCCACGGTTGTATCTTATTTATAATTAATCAATAAATCTATAGATAATAAATAAATATAAATATTCACGGGACAAATTACACTTACTGTTCTAACCCCGAAGTAAGCAAAATTATTTGCTTGTGTTATGGGTGTTAGTGAACGATACAAATACATAGAAAAACATATTATATAAATACTGGAATATATTTAATAAACACCCAAACCCGGAAATACAAACATATATGCTCATCACACAAGTGCGGGGACATCCGTTGGGGAATAAACCCGAGCCCCGTCGATTGCGTAGTCAGGATCGCTAACCACTCGACCAACAGGGCGGTGATAGATGATAGTGATTATCACCATTATTTGCTTTCTGTTTGTCCATTTATTATTCAGTTACATAACGTTTTAGTATCTTTAGGGTTTTCATGTTTCAAGTTATGAACATACATACCTATGTAAGTTATCATAATGTTATAATAGATAGATACTTTCATAAAAACTTAACAGTGTAAAGAAAAAGTTTCCCCGTCTTGGTACCGGGCTCCTTTGAAGACTTGGCCAACTGCCGTTCTGCTAGGCAGGACGTAAAAGGCGACAGACTGGCTACGTCAGTCACTACCATCGTGACTACTAGGTGGTAGAGTTCTGCATTGTCTTACCACCGCCTTACCTATCCCTGCTGCAATAGCGTCAGTGCTTGTCACTGTCGTGTTCCGGTTTGGAGGGCAAGGTAGCCGGTAAACTTATGCACGTGACATTAGATCTCGCCACAAGATAGCAACGCACCATTAACATCTTTGGTGTCTATAGGCGATAGTTGACTCTTTCCATCAGGAGACCCATCTGCCTGTTTGCTATCTTATGATATAAAAAAAGAAGAATTTCGTCACGTTGGATCAGTTGACAGTCGTTCAGTTGGTCAAAGTGTATCGTCCAGAGGCAAAGTCGAAAGTTTGAATTCCGTCGTGTCGAATATTTTCTTGGCTAAGTTTTTAAAGTTTTCCCAATTACTCCTGTAAGAGATAAAACAATTACTACTCGTATATACCTAGTTTGGTACTGCTCTCATTTCTATTTAACAGAATTATCTGAGCTGATAGGTAATTTTAATTTTTTTATTTTGAAAAACCTATTCATCAAGAAATAAAATATGACTCATTATAATTGCTACATTGACTTATATTTAAACAAGCAATAAATATTGATGACAGGTGGGTAATTGATACGGCTTATATTCTTTGTTATCAAACTCACCTGCTTGTTCTTCTACCCTACTATTAACTGGCTAGGCTCTGACATGCATGAATTTTCCTGGTTTTATGATGTGAAGCCACCTAAAAGTTGACCTTTTAAAAAATAGCTGCAAACAAACATGTACAGAGGTGGCCTTAATGCTACAGGGCAGGGTTTCTCAAAGTGGGGTGCGCGTACCCCTGGGGTACGCCAGACAATTGTAGGGGGGAACGCGACAGAATGTATGTACATAGCAATTGTTGCTTAGTTACTTAGGATTGCACTAGATTGTGAAGCAAATATGTATTTGGAGAAAATAGCTCATAAAATTTGCTAAATTTGCTCCTAAAAAAACCTCAATCATAAAATAATTAAACAATACTATGGAGTTTTTCTTTTGCGTCTGTATTTGTTTATCATTTAAATACATTTTCTTTTCTGTCAAGGGACAACTTCTTTAGGGGTTCGCAGTTGTCTTGAAAAACTAACAGGTGTGCATGGAGATATAAGTTTGAGTAACCCTGCAACACGGCATTCTGCAAACTTAAACCTACGCAATAAGAATCGTACCTTTGTTAGTTCGAGCGTGTAGTCGGTTCTTAAAATGGAATCTTTTGGGCGCCTCATCAGTGGAGCTTTATGGTAGTGTTTTATTCTTAACATGTTAAGGTCAAACATTTTTCTTGATTTCAACTGGATCAATGGCATTTATATTTCACTAATTCAATAATACACATAATGAAGAATGACCCTTTTATAAACACATTTAAATTGTTAAAAAATAATTGCCAAGTATAAATATGTGGGTATATAAGAAAACGGATTTAGGAAAAAAAATATCCATTTTATTGTCCTGATATCTGTATATCTAGTGATGAGCCACGATTACGCTAAAGATATTTAAAGTACCGTTACCACTTTTTTAACAGTTTTAGTGTGTCACCGGATAGATTTTATGAAAATAACTATCTAATTCAATGTCATTTCATTATTTTTTAAATTTAACAAATATTATAGGTAAGACGTTCATTTTGGATTTTTCAAGTTATGTGATCACCTGTTACATCATAATACCGTTGGCTTATTATAAGGATGCCAGTTGCTGCTGGTGTCGTCAGAAATAAGGGTGTGATAGTGTAAATATATATATATATATATATATATATATATATATATATATATATATATATATATATATATATATATATATAATACACACTTGCACTGATACACAATAAAACATTTGTTTTTATTGTGAAATAGTAAAAGTGTATTAATAGATCAATATTGCTTAGAATTATAGTTTCACCAAATGCTGACGTGAAAACTCTGTACAGTAGGTACTACAATATACCTCAAAACTTATCACCACAGCTCTAAATTTATATACGCAAAATGTTATCATAATATGATAACAAATAAATCCAAACCGATAAATTAAATTATTTACATTTATCTATAACGGAAATAAGTGTGCATGTCGAGATTTGAATTCCAAGCCCCCACATGACTTTGAAATCAGTCTTCACGGCTACACAAAGAATAACGTTCATGTATTTTACACTTTTTAAATTACAGTTTACACAATTTAAAATGATATATCCAAAATTAAAATTAATTTAAAGATAAAAGCATTTGGTGTTAACGGCCTTACTGGTACATTAATTTATGTAAATATTACGGATATCCTTTTTTAAAATCAAAAAGTAAAAGTTGGTTTCAAAGAGCTGGTTATATACAGTTCCCAGCAATAAATTATGTGTGAGGGAACGTTTAAAATATTTGCATGTATAATTTCAATTAAAATAAAATAAAGGAACAGTAATCGTAGCCATCCTATGTCAATTTACAAGGTGAATTAGTCTCTTGCTGTTCTTGGATCCCTCCGGCGTTGTGATACGATTTTACATATTTTATCAATCTTGTTATATGTAAATAAATATTGTTGTAATAAGTTTACTTAATGTTTTATAGACATAGGACATTGTCTATCTATACTAATATTATAAAGAGGAAAGATTTGATTGTTTGTTTGTTTATAGCGATTTAAATCGAAAACTACTTGACCGATTTTAAAATTCACCTTTAGAAATTCTAGGAATGACATATAGGCTAGTTTTTACCTGACTAAGCAAACGAAAGTAATGATTTTTGGTCACGCGTACAAAGTCGCGAGTGACTGCTAGTATTGAATAAGTAGAAGAAAATAATGAATCTTTGTTTGCAAGATTATGAGTATTCGAATTTATTATAAAAATATTGTAAGGTACCAATATGATCTACCATATGATGTGAAGGTATCTTAATATCAGTATCCAGTCGAAATGGAGTTTCTTTCACTATATCTGAGACTGTGACTGTGACTTAAAGCTGAGGTGTCAATTTTAACTGGACGACGAGTCATGTGTATAAAAAGAATAAAAACGTGGATAGGGACCAGCGAACAAAACTCTCGTTCACGGTTGTGTAAAAATAATTCCTAAATATTTATATTTATTTCAATAAAAAAGAGCATTTAAGGTAAAATTAATTAATATTTTTTAATATTCTCAAAATTGACAGAACGCTGAATCGTTTGAAAAAAGTTTTAGTTTTATAGGTGACCGGAAAGTGTCTCAAAAATCAGTGCTAAATGGTCGGTTTTTTGGTGTCGTTTTTCATGTTACGTATTGTTGGCCTAAATCCTCAGCCCGCAAATGATAATGTGCGATAGGTTCTACTACGTTCCAAAAGTTACGGAAATGCAATAGAAAATATAATCATATAGCAACGTTATATACAAAATATTTAAAAATGCATTAAAGGAGAATGTTATAGACATAAGTTGGTAATACGATATTATGTACAGCAATAATAATATTGATGAGAAGCTTACAAAATAGTTACAGCTGTTCTGGAAGCGTAGGTACATACACTTTAGGGTTAAAACAAAAAAAACTAAATAAACAGCAATTATAAAAAAGTGACTATATCTTATTTCTCAGGAAAAACCAAACGTAGTAAGTACCCAATAATATAAATCGTAATAAAATTAATAGAACTTAGGGTTGTTACTTAAAAAATACAATAAATAGGTATAGACTATTTATACAGTGAATATTTTTTTATTTCTCAGACAAACCAAACGTAAACAATAATGTTACTGAATATAAATCTTAAGAAAAATTTGTATTTTTTAATTAGTAGATAATTTCATATAATTTGTAAAAATATCACTTTCACCAGTAATTTTCTCTTTACTTCAAATATCGTCACATCGGTTCTCTTGCAAGGTTTGCGTCGTACAGCCTATCAAACGGCGATACACGTTACAGTGCACCTCGTTTCACAACTTTATCGGCTGGCCAGATGGTGATGTTACTCGTGTTAACTCCTATCAGTGTATTTCACCAACCTGATTGCAATTATCGCTTATTTCTTGCTATAACCTGAACCAACAGATTTACGAAATAACCCGAACTGCGAGAGTGTTAATAAATCACAATTAGTCTTTTTATAGAATTGCAAACCGATAAAGGGTTCTCCTGATGGAATGAAACTATTATCACGCATTGGTTTAGTTCCTCCGAGCCATAATAATCTCATTTAATTAGGTATTATGGTGCGTTGATATCATCGGTGTTGAAGCTGATACAAATATTTCGATTTTTGAGGGTAACGGCAATATCAACTTAATTTCACCCTTGCTAGATCCAGAAGTCAAACCTGAGACCATATCTAAGCCAAGTAGAATCATTAGAAAATGACAGTATCGTTTTTGGTCGCCATATTTTTTTTCTCATGTACCTATGCAGTCTGTACTGTCTATTATGGGCGATCATCTTTTACCGTACAGTTGTTTCTCACTATCAGTGCTAAAATCATTGTCTGATTAACAGTTTCGAACACATGGAAACACTAAGTGCATCGGATGAATGTCGGTCGCAACAGTTTTTTTTCGCTTAATTATATATATTTTAATGCAATTAGAATTTGTGCATTTTAATATCCTTATTTTAATTAACGTTAGAGACCGTGTCTCTTTTGAAGAATAGACCGTCTATCTTTCAGGCAGTACGTAATAGATGAACATTTTTTTTTCATATCATAAGATGCAAACAAGCAGATGGCTCTCCTGGTGGAAAGAAACAATCATCGCTTATAGGCATTGCTGCTTGCTATTCTATTGACGGGGTCTTAATGCTACAGGCATACGTTTACCGGTTATCTTACCCTTCAAACCTATAACTGTGACAAGTGCTAATGATACTGCATCAGAAACTGGTAAGGCGGTGATACCAGACCCTTGCGAGACAATGCAGAACTCTACCACTGAACTCTACAGTAGCGTTCTGAGGTATTAAAAATTCAAAACATACAGCCAATTTAAGAACGTCCGCCTTTAGATCGATTTAAAATAGACGACTGCTAAACCGTGCGGAAAAAAATTGTTGTTGAACGAGCGAGCAAAGAAATTTGAGTCTATTGGATCTAGCGTTTGTAAATTGCATGCATGTATTAATGTACTCTTAGCACTGTATGAGATATATTCGCATCTTAGCCAGGCATTTCCGTAACAGTGTATTTTTACACCGAAAAGCGTGGCTAAAGTGCAGGTATATGTCATACGAGTTATAATCTATATTTATATGAATTATGCGAAAGTTTGGATCTTTAGATGTGTGACTGAATCGATTGAGTTAATAGCATAAAGCGTAATAAATTATTCCCGTGGGATTCACCAAAAACTTTTACAATGCAGGCTGCAGAGTGCATCTCTATATGATACTTCCGACTGAAATTGCCTATTATCGCAGCGTCTAGCAACATCGCTTCGCTCTGACGCTAACTTCACTTCAAACTTGACAACTTCAATCACACGAATCGTAATGTACTATCGTTTGACGGTAGCTCGAGCATCGTTGTTTAGACCGAAAATATATTCAAGGGGTTCTATTAATCTATCTATTAAAGTGATCCCACTTATATACCTACCGCACTTAGCACCAGTACGGGCTATTGTGCGTATAAGTATAGCGCCTATTCCTACCAACCGTACTCATTAAAAAGACCCAGCACCTTAGAAGGATGCTTAAACAGCTCCCTATATGTATGGTCAAGGCTATGCCGAGATATAGCCCCTATCTCTATGATGCCCTCTTCCTATCATGCTTTGGCTATTTGAGTGCCTCCTCCATTTAAATGTCGATTGAGAGAAAGGTAAACGAAATATTGACATGTATAGAGAAATATGACTAACCTCCAACCAACAAAGTATACTGAAGATTTTGATATGTATAGGGAAATATGACTAACCTCCAACCAACATAGTGAATATACTGAAGATTTTGATATGTATAGAGAAATATGACTTACCTCCAACCAACATAGTGAATATACTGAAGATCTTGATATGTATATAGAAATATGACTTACCTCCAACCAACATAGTGAGTATACTGAAGATATCACAGTTCGGAGCGAAACTACTATATATTTTAATAACTATTACTATAGTTATCTTTATTGTTTCTATTTGAATTAAAAGTCAGGGACAACCGTTAATCGCGGTTGAATTATCGACCGCCGAAATTGCGTACAAGTTCAAGGACATTAAAAGTATCCATGTAGGCGCGCTTTAATGATCTACAGTCGTGACGCGCTGTTATAATGGTCGACAAATAAATTTTATTAGTCACATTTATGTATCTACGAGCACCTAATATGAGTCGAGTGATTTTATTAATACTATCAATCGCCTGTGGCCTGATTTCCACCATAGACTTAAAAGTGAAATCTTTTAAGATTGACAACTGACTTTAGCCGTAAATAAAATAGTTTGCAAATATGTTTGTTATCATGTATATCAGATGTGTGTGTATTTAATTTAAGGTATTTCTAATACATTTTATTTAAAAATATTAGTTTTCTGCAGTCCTCCGCAATGAAAACTTTAACCGTGCCAAATTTCACACTATACCGTTAGCGCGATTGTCTTAAAAAGGGGTCCAAAATTTTCCATTCACTTATTAATATATAGATTTGGATATATTATCTAGCTGGTAATGTAAGCAATCCCGTGCTTTGAAGAGCCCCTCTTGTATTCGATCCAGGTTGTGACTACGAGGTGGCAGAATTTTGACAAAGTCCAAAAACATGTAATTAGTCTGGTCAACAAGTGCTTTTTTGGTCAACTTTTTTCAGCAGTCTCCGAAAATTATGATTGAGGTGTCATTCGATTCGGAATGGCATCTAGATAGTTTTCGAAAAACAATGAAGTTCCGCAAATAAAAATTACAAAAGTTATTAACAATTAACTAAAAATAAAAAGGGGGGTTTAGTTTTTTGCAAATATCTCATAAATTAATAAAGATTTTTCAAATTTGAAAAAAGATTCAGAAAGAGGAGGAAATTTCCTAAAAAAAGTTCTGACTCCCGGAATTGTAGGACTAATATTTATAATTTTCCCAGAGGGTTGAAAATACGCCCGAAAACGGGTACTCCGGCTTGCGCAAGCCACGCCTCCTTCGGACCTTTAATGAATAAATATTATTTAAACTTATTAAATATAAAAATTAAAATTTGAAAAAATTCAAGTGCCTACAGGACAGATCAATAAACAATAATCCGTGGTCAAAAAATTTTTATCGCGATTTTTCAATAAGTTATCCATTAATTAATTAACAATTTTTTGTAGCACGAACATTAACATTGCAAGTGCGATAATTGTTAAACTATTAATCTAGGATTTTTTTTCTTTCGTGGAGCTATTTTTCAAAGGTCTTAGAATAGATTCCCGTTGGAAAAATTAAAAAATTGTAAATTTTCATTTTGTAATTAACAGTTTACTAAGGTGAAAAATTATAAAGCTTTATTAAACATTGAAAAAAATTTTTTTTTCATAATATTATTATTGATCCGTTTTCTCATGATCAGAAGCTACTTAAAAATGATTTTTTATAATTTTTATCTCCTATTGTTTAAAAAAATGTTATAAACAAATGCGTTGTTTATGAGATAATTTAAAATTTTTTTTCGATAACATAATCTTTGATGATAATTATGATTTTTTTTAAAAAAACCGTTTCTTAAAAAAAATTTTTTATTGCTGAAAAACGCATTTGTTGATTAACAATTATTTTCTCCCACTTCTAATTAACATTAAGGAACCATTTTTTTTTAAAATCATTATTTATTTTTCTTTTTGATATAAAAAAAAATTATTTAATTTTTCATTGTTTATGTAATAAACAATTTGTTATAAACAAATAAATTTTTACCTTTTATTTTTTTTTCTTATTTTACTTAATGTCACAAAAACTGACATGATTTTTTTTTATATTTTTTTTACTATTTTTTTTTTAATTTTTAAATATTCGTTGTCTGTAATTTCGTCATTCTTGCCTGGTTTTTCATCCTTAAAATTATTATAATTTATAAACTAATGGAGATATGATGAAAACACCCAAGACTTATTTATTCTTTAACTAATAAAGACTATACTAGATAAAGAATAAATAAGTCTTGGGTGTTTTCATCATATCTCCATTAGTTTATAAATTATAATAATTTTAAGGATGAAAAACCAGGCAAGAATGACGAAATTACAGACAACGAATATTTAAAAATTAAAAAAAATAGTAAAAAAAATTAAAAAGAAAAAATAAATCATGTCAGTTTTTGTGACATTAAGTAAAATAAGAAACAAAAATAAAAGGTAAAAATTTATTTGTTTATAACAAATTGTTTATTACATAAACAATGAAAAATTAAATATTTTTTTTTTTTATATCAAAAAGAAAAATAAATAATGATTTAAAAAAAATGGTTCCTTAATGTTAATTAGAAGTGGGAGAAAATAATTGTTAACCAACAAATGCGTTTTTAGCAATAAAAAATTTTTTTTAAGAAACGGTTTTTTTAAAAAAAATCATAATTATCATCAAAGATTATGTTATCGAAAAAAATTTTTAAATTATCTCATAAACAACGCATTTGTTTATAACAATTTTTTAAACAATAGGAGATAAAAATTATAAAAAATCATTTTTAAGTAGCTTCTGATCATAAAAAAACGGATCAATAATAATATTATGAAAAAAAAATTTTTTTCAATGTTTAATAAAGCTTTATAATTTTTCACCTTAGTAAACTGTTAATTACAAAATGAAAATTTACAATTTTTTAATTTTTCCAACGGGAATCTATTCTAAGACCTTTGATAAATAGCTCCACGAAAGAAAAAAAATCCTAGATTAATAGTTTAACAATTATCGCACTTGCAATGTTAATGTTCGTGCTACAAAAAATTGTTAATTAATTAATGGATAACTTATTGAAAAATCGCGATAAAAATTTTTTGACCACGGATTATTGTTTATTGATCTGTCTTGTAAGCACCTGAATTTTTTCAAATTTTAATTTTCATATTTAATAAGTTTAAATAATATTTATTCATTAAAGGTCCGAAGGAGGCGTGGCTTGCGCAAGCCGGAGTACCCGTTTTCGGGCGTATTTTCAACCCTCTGGGAAAATTATAAATATTAGTCCTACAATTCCGGGAGTCAGAACTTTTTTTAGGAAATTTTCTCCTCTTTCTGAATCTTTTTTCAAATTTGAAAAATCTTTATTAATTTATGAGATATTTGCAAAAAACTAAACCCCCCTTTTTATTTTTAGTTAATTGTTAATAACTGTTGTAATTTTTATTTGCGGAACTTCATTGTTTTTCGAAAACTATCTAGATGCCATTCCGAATCGAATGACACCTCAATCATAATTTTCGGAGACTGCTGAAAAAAGTTGACCAAAAAAGCACTTGTTGACCAGACTAAATTAGCTTCCACCACTTTACGTATTCTTTCCGCAATAACGTCTTTGTTTACCACACTTTCGGTTTGGAGAGTAAGGTAGCTGGTAAAGGTATACACGTGGCATCACTATCTGCCAAGTGGTTATCAATGCACTGTTAACATCTTTGGTGTTTATCGGCGTATTTTTTTATTAAGAAATAGCAAACAAGTAGATGGCTCTCCTGCTGGGAAGAGAAAGCATCGCCTATAGATACCAAAGATGTTAATGTTGTGTTGCTACCCGTGTGGCGGTATGGCAATACCACATGCATAAATCTACCGGCTACCATACCCTCCAAACCGGAACACAACAATGACAAATATCGACGCTATTGCGGCAGGAATAAGTAAAGCGGTGGTACCAAATACCCGGGTGAGACGTTGCGAAGCTCTATCACCTAGTAGTCACGATAGTAATGACACGTATGTTGTATAGTCACTCGGTCACCTTTTACGACCTACCTGACAGAATGGCAGTTGGTCTTATTCTTGCTATCTATGATATGAAATTCTGTTTGCTATCCTATGATATGAAAAACGGCGATGCTAAGATAGTCAAAAACCTATCATTGTGCTAAAACTTTGATTACAGCAAGCAGTTAATAAAATTTTTTTTATTATTTATTAGGTTTCCTTGAAACGGATACTGAACTTGATAATTGCAGGTTATTTAACAAGTTGAAAATTATAATTACTTTAGTCTAAAGATTTTATACTAATTAATTTACTGAGAGAAAACTTTAAAAAGTAACGGAGAAAAATAATAATCAAAAACCATAAAATCATGTTTCATTTCTGTATTTTTTACTATGTATATTATATCTGAGACTTGCAGTGCCTCGCAGATTAATTCCACAGGTTAGTTAAATTATGGAATGAAAAAAATATACTTTCTTATGAAGCGCCTTGTTGAAATATGACATAGATACCTACCAATTTAACAGATATTACATTTAATGTTTATTTTAAATTAACTAAATGTTATTAAAATATATGTTCTTAGAATAAAATCTTATTGTAAGAATATATATATATATATATATATATATATATATATATATATATATATATATATATATATTCACACACACATACATATATATTCATATACAGAAAAAAAACTAGTGTTCATCTAAAAATTTATGAATTAATTTAGTAAAGTGTATTATTAAAACGCAGTTCTTTAGATCTTTATATTAATACGTGAAGCAAAAGCTTTGTAGTACAAAGACTTTTTTGGACAACTTCGTGAACGAAACAGTTGAAATTTGGCGCAGTTGAAGTTTACATGGTAAATAAAAGCAAACATGACACACACTAGTTCTACTATTCATTTGACACACGTGACACACTTAGAAATGATTTTATTGTTTAGTCTATGGCTGAATTTCAACCAAAGGGCGGTTGCTAGTAATAATAAATAGCTAGTAATAGTAAGTAAAAAGTTGCTAGTAATAGTAATCAAAACTAGAAATAGGCACGATTGAAAAATACTTAAATCTTACATACTGTATTTGAATTACTAATTTCACATTAGCTAGTACCTAAATTCCTTATTGTTTTTATTTAGCCATACCTAATGTTTATTAATTATTTTGTACAACTTCTAAGCTCCTAGTATTCCGTAAACTTAAACATTAATAAATATTTACAATACGATGTACATTTCATTTTATGCAATGACATTAAATACGAGTATTTTACGGACCGTTTTAATGTTTTTACAAATATTTTTTTATTCTTATATATTTTTTTTTTAATTATGCAAAATTTAAAACATTTGCAAAAAATTTAAGCATTGGAGGATAAACACGAGTATATTAAAATCCCCTAACGTTTTTATTTTTATCAGTAGAATCATTTCATTATATATTTTGATGACGAAATGATTCAATTTATATGCCCGTTTTGTTTTAGGACGGACAATGTATGTTATGACTGTTTTAAGTAGTTTTACAACTATGACATATTTTGACATAATTTATAGATTTATATATCTGATAATGATAATATGTTGAAAAGTCTTCATCTTGTCATTACACGGACTATTTATATCTATATACCGATTGTGTAAGTTAAAGTTCATCGTTAAAACATGTAGGTACCTACAGTTTAAACTATACAAATTTAAATAATTTATGTAGTTCTTATTCTTAAAATTGACTTAAATTTATTGCGCTACACAGACAGCAACTCAAAGATAACATTTTTATTACGTATCTCTAACAACCAAAATCTGTTATAATTACATTATTCTAACTCGAAATAGAAAACAAACGAATTTAAAACGCATAAAATACAAAAATTGTTCGCACTGGAATATATTTTGAATTGCCAAGATAACAATCAAACTCCAAATGCAATAAAACTTAATAATGATGTGGTAATAAAATGAATTACTAATTATGTTTTTAAATGCCAGCTTAACGAGTCGCTATAGCCAAAAATACCGGAAAGTTTATAACACTAGTTAATATCTTCCTATTAATTATTTCGTAGTTGTAAAGGAAAAATCATAAAAATTACATATTTTAATAATCTTTATTTATTGCTGACACGGTTTTGAAGATCTATAAAGCTATTACGTTTTTTGATGTTTTATGTTCATCATTATTTTTTAACAACGCCACATCACTGACCCTAATAGGAGCTTAAGTCCATATTTATTGTATTATTGGATTTTTTCCATACATATGAAACTTTACGCTACATGTCTTACGCTACGTAGACATAGAATAATTGTGTCGAAATTATTAATTAAATAAATGTCACCACACAGATTTTTCTTACGCGATGGGTAGAGTGAACCGAAAGAAACTTTCGGTTCACTCTACCCATCGCGTAAGAAAAATCTGTTTAAGTTTACAACATTAAGTACGTCAGTTTATTTAGTGGGTTAAATTCGTAGTAATCACCGTCGCCGCGTTTGCTAATTTCGCTTTTTATTTGCGATTCTCTGACTCAAGATTTTTCTTGATAGAAAAAGCTCATAATACTTTGCCCAACCTAAATTAGAATCTGAGTTTGGAAGGGCAACCATATACTGACGAAGTATCAAGATTTTTTATTTTATAAATGTAATGGTCTTGTTATTATCTTTATTTTTTATAGAAGAGGCGGCAAACGAGCAGGAGGTGCACCTGATAGTAAGTGATCACCGCCGTTCATGGACATCTGCAATACCAGAGATCTTGCAGTTGCATTACCGGCCTTTTAAAAATGAGTAAGCTATTTTCTTGAAGGTCCCTAAGTCGTATCTGTTCGAAAACACCTCTGCCGGCAATTGATTCCACAACAGAGTAGTGCGAGGTAAAAAGCGTCGTTAGAAAGAAATAATTGCTCAATATTTGCTTAGCCGTCAAAAATACTTGTATTTTAAAATGTAAAATTATGTGTAATTCTTTAAATTCAGAAATGTGCAACGTAATGTATGTACACTTTAAATTGGATTTTTCCATTTATAATAAACTCGAATTATTCAAATCGATAAACGGAATTTTAAGCCGATTGAAAATAAAATAAAATTATGAAATTTGCCAGAATTTAACGTTATGAAAAATGTTTTTTAATATTAAAATTACTTTTTAAAATATTTGTAAAAAAATTGTCGTAAACAAGTGAACTGATTAATATACACATTAATATAAATATTTTACAATTGAAATTTTATTTAAAATTTATAGAAATTAAATTATTAAAATTTTCAGCCAGTCATAAATTCATAATATTAGCATTAATATTATAATGCAATTTTAATTATTCCACTGTATAGAAACCAGCTGTTCTGCAAAAAATAATTATACATTAAAAATTGTTTATATGGAAGTATGATATCTGCAGAATAGCAACTAATTTATGTTTTACTAGTTACTACTGATAATTGTCTATATATAAAATTTCATACGACTACCATAACTAATTATTATGCACATAGTAGTAACTAAGCATTGTAAAATCGTATCAAGGAACGTAGATACAAGTTACAGAATATATAATATGAAGGGAAAATTAATATTTAGGTAAAATAATAGGTAATTAATATTTAGGTATAAACTGTGGATACAACTTTTCAAATGTGTTATAAAATTGGGTATACCTATACCCAAAAAAAAAATATTTTCTAATTCAAATATTTGAAGTCAAGCATCGCGTAGTGTATTTTTTGGAATTGTATATTTAAATTTAATTGCTTAATTATGTAAAATGTCTTAGATTACGAAACAAAGAACATAGCTAGTTAAGTAGAGTTAAGTAAAATTTATATTATACCTTAAAAATAAGTAGGTACCTAGCTACTAATTTTATGAAGCATCATTGAGTTTACAAACCAAATCGATTATTATAAGCGTTTTGTCTTTCATTTTTATTAGATGAAAGATATTGACTGATTAAAGGAGCAATAAGTTTAGCTATTATTTTCTTTAACTTCAGATTTAAGAAAAAATATTGTTTATTTATTATACATATAAATATTGTTCATATGGTCTTAATAGGTACTATATTAATACAATAAGATTAATATTAAATGTATGTAAAAAACGGATGTACTGTGGCATTAATAAATATTTAGTTTTACTTCATCGTGTTGGTACATGTCGATCTCGTATCACGAGTTTTAGGTCGAAACTAGTCTGATATTATTCTACTTTTATTAATAACCTTAATAATGTGGTGTATGGAAATGAAACAGAGCACAAATATAAAATATTTGTGTCTCTGTTTCATTACATTTGTATTTAAATGGTAAATAATTTTTACATTCACGTAACATTCAAAAGCCTATTAACAATAGTAGAGGCAAGCCACGAAAAAGGCGACGACACAACTCATAAAGTTGTAGTAGACATGCCTTTGTGGAATTTAATATATTTTGTAATGGAATAAAATATGTTATCCAATTATATTTATGCTGACTGTAACAGGTGATGTTTATAGTTATGTAACTAACACTGCGTTATATTTATTATTATGACATTAACAAATTATCGTATTAAGGACAAATGCGAATTATTCTTATATTATTGGCTATATTATATTTGGCTATATTATTGGCAACGCAAAAATTATAATAATAAATTAAATACAAATTCAAATTGACATTTAAAACTTTAATAATGTATAAGTGATAGACATAAGTAACAAACATTTTGAAGTTTTTACATAATTTAAGTAACTTAATACGCGTAGCTTTTGAGTCAATTTGTACAATTTGTGGCCAGACATTTGGAATGGCGCTTGGTAATTAATGTATAAGTAGGTTAATTTTTAATGAAATAAACTGTAGAACCTGCCTTTGTTTTATTCAGACACCTCAAGTTATTTTTAATGATGGTTTTAACTGTTCTTTTTCATTTATATGTTTCTTAATTAAATCTTTATACGGGACGTTTTAAATTTTAAGCAAGTCAATTCTTAATATATGTCCGATTAATTTGTTAGTAGTTTTAGTATTATAAATATATTTACTTTTTATATCAAGAAAGAAAACAAGCAGATGGCTCTCGTGATGGAAAGAGGGAACCATTTCCTATAGGCACCAAAGATGATAACGATGTGTTGCTGCGAGTAACCATGCGGCGAAAGGTTTGACCAGTCGTTCGCCTTTTATGAACTACTAGGCAGGATGGCCGATGGCCTTTTCTTATTTAATTATGTTAACATGTAGGCACTTGTTTTTCCAATGTATTAATGTTATGTAAATTCTCTTTTAATATTTTTATAGCATACCTACATATAAATGAGAGATATCGCCGCTGTTATAAAGCTGCGTATTCTATATATTGATACTCTAGGTTCTCTTCAAGCTGGAAAATGACAGATCTAAGGAATAATGGTTAAAATAGGCCTGCCCTCATAACAGCATCACCCAGGTGGTATCGTAGAAAGGTGGATCAAAGCGCCATTCTACGACATCACAGATAATAATTCAAATATTTAAAACTTAAAAATTTAATAAAATCCGCTGAACCTTTTAAGTAACAGCTAATATATTTAACATTTTTTCTTATGTTTTGATGAAGGTAATCTAGGTTAATTAATTTTAAGAGAGGTCTTACACATACTAAAAAGGCAACGTTTATTCGTCTACTAAAATAAGCGACTACTTAGGTACTTATAAATACTCCGATTCAAGACAAACAGCCTGTATACTAAAAAATAAGATATTGTATTATATTTCTTCTCCAGTTAAATTACGTAAGCTGTGCCTAAATACACGTTAGTTTTATTTATGTCTTTATAACCGGATTGCGTGTGTAGTACTAATAGTGATTTCACGCATCCATTGCGATCCTACTTACTCGTTTTGGGCGTTATGAATAACCATTATTTTTAGACACTCGTATATTCATTATTTTGATATAAATCTTATGGAATATTTGCGATGTAACGGGAATCCTACAAAACGGAGTAATAAGTAAGGTTTTTTATATAGAGTCATTACATAATAGGTGAAAATATTTTAACACAGCATTCGGTATGTCTAATCAAAGATATCAAGCTAAAAACAAACGTCATTCAAGGGTTAAAAACTTTTTAATTTGTATGAAATTTTATTCGTATACGAACTTTTATTCATAAAAATCAAAAATGTTTACACCCTTGAGTAACGTCTGTTTTTAGCTTTGATTAGACATACCGAATGTTGAGTTAAATACTTTCACCTGTTATGTAATGACCTTATACAGACTAACAGGCGAGTTACCTTCGATACTTCTGGAGAATACTCCGTACTCGATGCTCGTTAAAATGAAATAATAAAATTAGGGGCCTAATTTTTGAACAACATTTTTCTAAAAATAAATGAAATGTCGATATTAAGACATTATATTCTCTAGTACGCGCTAGTCGACATCAGGGACACGCCGCCGCCACCCCCGCTATTCTGTGTTGTTAGCACGCTACGAGACACATGCGTCTGCGCGGTGTTCAAGTATGCCGCAGGTAAATATAGGATTATCGGGGTACTGTTTACTAAGAAGTTTTTTAATATTTGTTTTTAATGTTATTTTTTCTCATCATATATGACCGTCAACTATCACGTCCTTAAATATTGAAGGTAACTCACCTGTCAGTGTGTATATGTCAAAATATAGCAAAGAAGGAGATAAATTTCGTGATGGATAGAGACAACCATCACCTATAGACACCAAAAAAGGATGTTAATGGTGCGTTGCTATTCGTTTTGCGGGATGGTAATGCCACATGCATAAGTTTATCGGCTACCTTACCCTCCTAATCGGAACACATAGTCAGAAGCAAAAACGCTATTGCAGCAGGAACGCATTAAAGCAGTAATATCAAAACCTAGGTGGGAAAGTAGTCATCATGATGTCGCCGCTGATGATTCTGGTTTACGGAGATTACAGTAGTGAAAATTATCACCCAGTGGTGATTTTGTAAGATAAGATATAATTTCTTCTTTTCTTTAATGTGACATTTGCAACATCAACCACAGTATTGATAACAACGTACAAATGAACAGAATTGTTTACAAGTAGCGCAGCACAATCCCTTCTCGACCTCTCAAGTTAGGATGTTACATTTTACGTGCACGTTGTACAGACTAAAATTCGATGTCACACTACCATTGACATGTTATTACACACTGCAAACTAGAATTCGAACATTGCAATTAAGTCTGTGATCACCTACTTAAAATTATCTAAGGCATCCAGTATGCAGTCGAAATGTGAGGCAGAAAAAAAGAACGAGAACCTAAACACTGAGAATTGTGGCGTTTCTTAAAAGAGTTCTATGTCTAGCAATAGACAAATATAGCCTGATGATGAAGTATTTACAATGTTATAAAATATAAATAGCCAAATCTGTGCATGCTCACCTAAGCAAGTCACGGAGGTCTCTACAACGATCACTTATTGAATTAAAAAGCTTCATGATGCATTTAAGCAAGGTAAAATTGGCATTTGGTTTTAGTGAAATAAAAGGTTAAACAAAATTTGTAGAGTCTAATATGTTTGCTCATTTTGAAATGCCACCTATTTTCGGTACCCACATAAAGAATGTTAGCGTGCATCATGACATTACGACGTGTATGGTCTGATCCGGGCCTCAGAGGCGCAATACAATTTGCTAACCTCAGTCGGACGCCTGATAAAGGGTTATTTTCTTGTAAAGTATTATATTATATTTTTTCGTTAATGGCTGCACTACGTTAACATCTTATATTTTTCAAAGGTTTCTAATGTACCTGTGCAATGCAAGTAATATAATTCAGAAGCATTTTAATGCCAAAATTAAAATTGATATTTCGTCGTATGAACAGATAGTTCATAATACCGATTTAAAACAAACAGATAATAATAATAAAATTTATTTAGTACAATTCAATAGTACAACTGTTTTATACAGACACATTTTACATGAAATGTTAAAAACATTATTACATTTTGACAGTGGTTGAGGACCTCCTTTTAAGTAAAAAAATACCTGTATCTTGAATCCCTAAATATAATTAAGATAAAGGTAGAGAATACTGATAGAAAGAACTTAATGTTAGTTTTCAAACAAGGCTACATAGTAAAGTCGCTAGACTTTTGTTGCCAGAATAGTCACCTTCACAACAAGGAATCACTTAGCAACAAAACGCTAAGTTATCACTCAAAAATCGCCAATTTATACAATCTATCATATCCATTAAGATACAGATGATGATGATGATGTCATTACAACGTTGTGCTATTTAAAAGCATCTTGGTATTCGGTATCTGGATGGAATTATCTGGTATTCTAAAATCTGGATAGGATTTGGTTAATCAAATTTTTGATTTCTTCTCTCCTGTCCAAGCCTTACTCCAACAATTTTAATGTTGTATTAATCTGTAAAATCCTTGGTCATCTTTCCAACAGCAATCGATATAATGTTCTTATCTGGTAAAGGAATTATACTGGATCAAGAGCGTGATCACCTAGTAAAACTGCTGAAATCTTCTTTCACAACAGCTACGCTTATCTTTTTTTCATATCATAATATAGCAAACAAACAGATGGGTGTCCTGGTGAAAAGAGTCAACCATCGCCTATAGACCCCAAAGATGTTTTTAAAAATATATAAACGGGTCAATAACGCGTACATATATAGAACTTACTTGTAAAGCTTGACGTTTCGGCCAAGTTACATTGACCGTGGTCACGAGCAGACTCTCAGAAAAAAAGCCCAAAGATGTTAATAGTACGTTGCTATCTTGTGGCGAGGTCTAATAACACATCCATAAGTTTACCGGCTACCTTAACCTCCAAACCAGAAAACGACAGTGACAAGCATTGAAGCCATTGCGGCGGAATAGGTGAGTTGGTGCTATCAGTCCCGGCCGCGACAGTGCAGAACTCTACCAAATAGTAGTCACGGTGGTAGTGACTCCCATAGCCAGTCAGTCGTTTTTTACGAGCTGCCTAAAATAACGACAGTTGGCCTATTCTCCAAAGGAACCTGGATGAACACGGAAGCAAATAAAATAAGACAAATAATAATTTATCGGTTTGGCGATCTGTAACTTGTCTAATTTATCTAGAAATATTTTTTCCCTATTTTTTGCCTGTCTCTATTAATGTGCCAGATCTATTTCATTTTTTAAGGTTTGTCAAAGTTTATATATACTTTATACATAAAATTTGGAATTACAATAATTATTTTAAGGGTGGCAATATAACTTTTTTTTATATCATAAGATAGCAAACAAGCAGATGGGTCTGGGATGGTAAGAGTCAACCATCGCCTGTAGACACCAAAGATGTTAATGATGCGTTGCTATCTTGTGGCGAAGTCTAATGCCACATGCATAAGTTTACCGGCTACCTTACCCTTCAAACTGGAACACGACAGTGACAAGCACTGACGCTATTGCGGCAGGAATAGGTAGGTACCACCTAGCAGTCACGATGGCAGTGACCCGCACAGCCAATCAGTCGCCTTTTACGACCTGCATGGCAGAACGGCAGATGGTCTATTCTTCAAAGGAGCCCGGAACCAACACGGGGAATAATAGTGCCAAACCTAAAATTTTATGTTTTTCTGATCAAAACACCTTCAAAAAAACGGTAAAAAATTGATTAACTTACACACAAATTTTACGAATTTAATTACCCAAATTAGGAAAAGGTTGGATAAGTTACAGATCGCTAGACTAATAGATTATTATTTGTCTGATGTTAATTTTTTTTTAGCAATAAAGTTAATTTTTTCTTATTCTGGATTATTATCATCTCCCTTTTTGATGGTCTCCGCTTGGGCTTTTAGTTATTTGTTAAACAAAGATTGACAATTTATGGGTAAGTACTTGATTGAAATATTTTTTACCATCCATCAAACGACTAGGGATGATAATTTTCAAAAATTTCAGGAACAGTTTTTTACTGAAATAATAAGTACTTACCTAATCTTAATCTACCTCTATTATATAATCTGTGCTATTACTAAATTTCACGCATATCGATTCTGTCATTGAGACGTTATTAAGTAAGTAACAAACAAAATATCAAAATCCATAAACTTTCTCATTTACAATATTAACGAATTATTATAATTAGCATGGTAACGAATTTATGCCGCAAGAGGAAGGACAATATCACCTAAATTGCCATGTGAGAATTGTTAACTTTATACAACACTATAATTGCAATAATATATCATTTTAATCTACAATACTATTCATTAAACAATAAAATATATTTATAATTATTATTTAAAAGAAAACATTTATTATAGCCTTGGAAACTTTATAACATTCAACACCTGAGCCTTAGTTAAATATACATTAATATTTCAACATCATAACAAAAAAATTCTTTTTGGTAAAGTTTTATTAATAAAGTCTGATAATGCATAAAATATAGTTTTTCAAAGTTGTATGGTTATTTTAAAAAAAGAATATAGCGTAATAATAATCCTTAATTTGATTAGCCTATTGGGCTCAGATTATAATTTGATATAATAATAATTATAATAATATCGCTGTACAACTTACACAAATTGATCTAACCCTAAAGTAAGCAAATTATTTGCTTGTGTTATGGGTGTCAATCAACAATATTAATACATAGAAATACGTATATAAATTACATACATAAATAATAAACACCCAAACCCAGAAATATAAACTAATATCCTCATCACACAAATGTTTGTCCCTGTCGGGAATCAAACGCGAGCCCCATCAATGCGTAGTTTCACTAACCACTCGACATGCTGGGACGGCCTGCGGGGTTATTATGTAACTCGGAATGCGAAATTATCGTGATTGTTTAGTTATTGCAAGACACATAACAGTCTTGTATATTAGTGTCAGTCGTTGCCGCTTGATTAGTTTTGGTGCTTTGACATTGAAAAAAGTGCATCTAGTGACCAGCAAGCAATTGGCGACGTTTTTGATGATTTTTTTCGTTACGTTTAGGAGTCATCGCTAATCGCTGGTGGATTACAAAAGTTAGGTTACGCCTACGAGGAAGTCAAAGCGGGACGATATTGCGTTAGGCAAGAGTCTCACGAGGTTTTTACGAGGCTTTCCGCCAATATCCAAGTGTTAATAGTTGCTTGGTATCTGGTACTGATGTGTTAACACCCCTGTGCTTTTGATGAGCTGGTACTTGTTAGGTAAAACTGTCAGCCCTTATTATCGCAAACAACAAGTGGTTATCATAGTTGGAACGGTAAAACGGTAGACGGACTCGTCAACTGACGAACCGGTGACAATAGTGAAATGGAAATCAGTGTAGATACAGAGGAGATGCTAGAGGCTCAAGCCCCCAAACTTTAAAAAAATTAATAATTACTTTACTAAAGTCTATCCTCAGATTAATCAAGCCCTTCCAAAAAAACGTTCGATGAATCAAGCTACGAGTATTTGAAAGTCTGTTTCCATTCAGTTCATTCTATTTACCTGCAAAGGATTCTGCGCGACGATACTTAAAAATAATAATTAATACAAATTATGTAAGTACCTAAGTTAAGTTCCTTCCACTGTCCTAATCTTGCCGTTTTTTATTTTAGCAAATCTCGCTTCCATACAAAAGAGTTTAAATTACAGAATTCTACAAAGAAGGATGACATAAAATCGTGCTTTGAAGTAATTTCGCTAACGCTGTAAACCTGTGCTGGGATGTAAAACTAGTAACAATTTAAAAATAATGATTTAAAAACATAAACAAATATTGCTTCGCTCATGAAGGTGAAGGTAGATGAGCAACTAGTTTTACGTAAAGGCTTGTCACCTTTCAGTGTGTAGATAAATTTTATATCGATAAACAATCGATACGTCGGACGCATTGCTGAATAAGTTAATTTTTTTAAATTAAGAACTTCTTTCGAAGTAATTGCGATACTTTTTCGGACTCAAAACGATGCATATAGCAAATATAGAAGTTAATTGATATAATTTCTCACATTCCAATAAAATGTCTATGTATGTAAAACATTACAATAAATAATAATAATATTCACGGGCCAAATTAAACTTATTGATCTACTAACCCTAAAGTATTTGCTTGCGTTATGGGTGTTAGTCAACGATACTAATACATAGAAATACATATATAAGTACTAGAATTTATTTAATAAACACCCAAATCCGGAAAAACAAACATTTATGCTCATCACACAAATGCTTGCCCCGTCGAGGATCGAACCCGAGCCTCGTCAATTGCGTAGTCAGGGTCGCTAATCACTAGACCAACGAGGCGGTTAATAAATAAATATATAATACAAAATAAACATATAAAATGAGGTGTTAGATTAGTGCGTGCCGCCCGGTTTCGCTTGCCGCAAAACCGTCAATGCTTGACAATGCTGTGTTCTAGTCTGAAGGGTAAAGTAGTGAACTTATGCCAGTGGAATTCCATCGTCGCAGCGTCGCTACACAGTTAGCAACACACCATTATATTCTGCTATCTTCTTCATTATGAGAGCCATAAGCCTATTTGCCGTAATATGAAGGTTAAAAAATTACTAGTGAATAAGTAGCTATAGATTTTATGGGCTTTTGATTTTGGGTCGTTTTATATTTAACAGTGGTAATATTTGTTAAAATTGAACAAATTTGTTATTAATATCTCAATCCACAAAAGGAACTTTATTTTAGCAACTAAATCATGCGTCAATTTAATATTCATACGGTTGCGTAACAGCTGACAGCATTTAATTTACTGGTCACACGCTGTCCGTAGTTTAACTGCATCGAACACGTAGAAAAATTACACGGTGTCATTTCCTAAGGCCGTCCTTGCCATAGCAATAAATTTAACAGTTGTGACACGCAAATCTCTACTAACTGCACATGATTTATTATTGGCAGCAAATACGGGGCGAACAATTTACTTACAATCGTGCCTGATAGTTCTGGATCAGTCGTGGCTACATTTCGTAATAGATTCGTAAATTGTTTCGCTTGTTTTTGATAATGGAATTCAAATATCTACTTGTTTGAATAATGCGAGACAGTGGTTTGCTGTTACTATGGTAACCAAAGCTAAACATCTGAGCTTCATTAACAATACTTCTACATAAATCTGTAGCTGTCTCTACGTTCAATGTTTTCACGTGTAATCAAAGTATTTGTTTTATTTCTATATGTCCGGTTATAAGTTATAACTCAAGAAGGGCTTGGCCGATTTTGAAGACAATGGATACTAAGTGTGAGCACGTCACTTTGCAAAATGATAAGGACATTTTTTTCCGCTAGTGAATTTAAACCCAGAGAAGCGAGCGGATGCTAACTAGTCTAATTTTCACATGTGAATTTGAATAAAGACCCGTTACAACGTATCAAATGTAACAAATGTAAATAAATGTCATTTATTTATTTTTTTAACTTCCCGCTACGTATGTAGATAAGGAAGTTACTGATCTTGCCCCGATTTTCTAAAATCGAATTTTCACCAGATCTCCACGTACCGAGCTCCTGGGAACTTTTTCCGACTATTTTCACGATGACGTCAGTATGTCTGTATGTTTGTGTGTGTGTATGTATGTGTGATGGCATTCGATTGGATTTCTATCAACTTAGATTTCCTGAAAATTTTAACGAAGTCAGCTTAGGAGATTTTGCGAAATTTTGAAAAACTTTTGAGTTTCTAACATGATAATAGCTTTATTGTGAAACAGTATAAGTGATAAAATATTACATTTTGAAAAAACTCTAAAAAAAATTTTGGCGAAACATTATTTTTTTAATATAAATTCCAGATTAATGTACCTACCGATTGAGTACAAAAACTAATCAACTCTAACTAATTCCTCAATAAACTACGTCTAATGCACAAATTGCATCAAAATCGGTTGATCCGTTCGAGAGTAATCATTGTCGAAAAATTTTGAAAAAAGTGGTTTTTCGACATAACTTTGAAATTTTTTAACCAATAATTTTTTGGATACGATTTGAACGATATTTTAGTAGGTCTAAGAAAACTACATTGAATGCCGTTTCCGAAATCAAAATCGAATCTAATTTTCACTTTTCAAATATTAAAATTACTTTGTTTTTAGCAAACTTAGTTAATATTTTTGAAATAACTTTCAGGCTAATATACCGAATGATTTAAAAATCTTATCAGCTTTTATCCTTTAAAAACTGCGCCAAATACAGTTAATTGGATCAAAATCGGTTGATTTGTTTGGGATTTATCAATAACAAATTTTTTGAAGAAAATTAAAATATTTTCTTTTTATGTTAGTTGGATAGGCAAACTGGCAGATGTGTCACCTGATGGCAAGTGGTCAACATCCCCAATCAACATAAACTATTTTAACTGGAACTGCCCGGGTAACTCATTTATGTGTTGCCTATCCTGAGACATAAGATGTTAAGTCTCGGTGCCAATAATTACACTGCCTGTCTTGCCTTCGCTCTAAAACACAGCAAAGCTGTTTTACGGGAGAAACAAGAAAGATCACTATCTTTCTTGTACCCTTGCAGCCGGGAGCGCGGCACAGCGCATCCTTCCTACCGGTAAACAAAACTTTGTGTATTTATTTATTTGGTAACGAAAATGCAATTTTAGAATAATCTCCCTTTACCTCCCTTTTGGACTGGGCTCCTTCGAAGAACTCTCTGCCGTTCTGCCAGGTAGTTCGTAAGATGCCAACGATTGGCTTTGCGAGGAGAGTTTTGCATTCGTTTCAATTTTATTTATACATATTTGAGTGATTTCACACGAATGATTGCAACTGTCTGTCAAATATATTTTAATTGAAATGATTGAACAATTGTAATTTACGTTCTGAGCTAGAAATATTGTTTTAATTGAAGAACTTGTAAATTTGTAATGCCAAGTTCATCGGCGAATCAGTAGTAGTCGTTTGTATATATTTATATCGAATATATTAATAATAATGAATTTGCTCTCAAAGCTATTTGCTTGTCGTTTATAAATGCATTATTATTATATTTGCACTATGCAACTCGGCGGGCGATCATGTCCAGGCGCCGGTTTACAAAGTCACCACTGGCCCTCAAGCAGCAGGGCTGGCGATCTAGAAAAACAAGCTCAAAGTATTCGTCATTAAAATTAATTGTAGCCTATAATAAATTACTAGGTGATGCGTGAAACGGATATAAACATACAGGTTACTTATGATTTATCTTCAAGTAAAAGACGAGGCGTCGTGTAATTTTATTCGCATAATTATTTATACGTCATTAGACACGTAATATTCTATTTAAAGGCAAAAAACATTTATTGTCTACACACTGAATACGAAATTAGATCTGACAATTGAATCACAAAAATTTTTTTCATTTACATTGTCGTGACAATGAAGGTTCTCATACAATCTATGAATTACTAACCACCGTGAAATTATTTTTCTGATTTATTAAATTAATGGAATTTACTGAATATACAACTCTATTCTTTTCCCTGATAATATTATTGATATTAAAATAAAACTTAAATTTTTAACATTTTATCGATTATACATTTTTTTACATATGTTTTGATGTTGTTAATAAATTTTTGGTCCTGCGTTAACTATTGATAATCACCTGGAAGAAAGAAAAAACATAGTTATCTATCATGAGTAAAAGTAATCACGAAATAATGTACATGTTGCGATTAGCAGAGAGATGTCAGCATTCTTATTTATTTTACTACCGTCATGACTACTAGTTGGTACAGTTATGTAATGATTTTCCTCAGCAGTTTTGCCGCTTCAGTTTTTCCTGGTGCGTCCGGTTTCGGTTTGAAGTGTAAGGTAGCCGATAAACTTAAATGTGTGCCATTATATGCATATAAAAAATAAAAGTAGTATAATATAATGTGTTAATGGTATATATGTCCTGTTAAGTTCTAGACTAGTTTAGTCAAAATTAAATGCATGAAGAATATTAATTCGCTATTTTCTCATATCGAATCTATATTAGCACAATAATAATAGGAATACGAATATAAATATTTATCACTAGCTGTTGCCCGCGACTTCGTCCGCGCGGACTTCATTTACTCCGCACAGCTCCTCCCCCGTAGGTGATAGCGTGATAATATTATGTAGCCTATATGTTGACCCGACCTTTTAGTAATATTCATGCAAAATTTGAAGTAAATCCATGCAGTACTTTTTGTATTTACCTCGGACATACCTACATACAGACAAACAGACAAAAATTCTAAAAACTATAATTTTGGCTTCGATATCGATTGTAGATCACGCCCCAAGTATTCTTTTAAAAAATGTTCAATGTACAGTTTTGACTTTCCTACGATTTTATCATATGTATAGATTCTACCTGACAGAACAAATAGCAAGAAGCAAGTATTTAAATATATTTAAAAAAATATTAACGTGTAACTATTTTGTATATTTTTTTAAATTCTACCGATTTTTAAGAATTTTGAAATTTCTACACTTAACCCTCCTGTATTTTGAAAATGTTAACTACAAGACCATCCTTGATTATATAGGTAACATTTTCAAGACACTAGGTGCTGCATGCTGCATACTATGCAGATCGAATCGAACGGTCTAGGTATTTTAGACGTTAACGTAGATATATTATAAACGAGTTAGTCAGCAATTTTGCTTACACTTATTATATATATATATATATATATATATATATATATATATATATATATATATATATATATATATATATATATATATATATATATATATATATATAAAGATTACCGTTGGGGAATACACATATATTTAGGCATTTCGATATTTAACCCTCTATGAAATTCTTGAATTTATGAAATATAAGGGGTAGCCCTACTCTTGGCCAGGAGTTATACGCGAAGATATTATCCGTCACAACCAGATGAGTTCAGCTGTTGAGACTGAAGCCCGCCAGGACTTTTATCTCGCACAGTATATACAAAACGAAAAATATCCATAGTGTTAATGTTAAAAAATCAAGTATTTATCAATACGGCCAGAGAAACCGAGTAGTTTATTCGCATTAAATCATACCAGTCATAAATCGTGCAAACCCGTTCTACAGCTTATCAAAACAATACGCAGACACACTTCCATTTCTAAATCGAAAAACGTCTTCTAAGCTGCCACTGCCAAGAAAATGTTGATCGTTTATTCTCAACACGAAAGTCTCTCTTCCTTTGTCATTGATATTGCGTTTAATACCTTCTTGAAATATTACCATGATCATTTCAAAATTAAGCCTCAAGAGTATGATAAATTTTCATAAATCAGATATTATTTATTGGAGTATAGACTTTAAGGTGTTGCCAATTGGTTTATTTCGGTTTTACAGGATTTGTTCCATAATACATTCATATTTCATATATTTACAAAATAAAAGATATCGATGCAAAACGCTGCTAGCTATTAAACTCGATCAAAAATTTTGATACTCGGATTTTTTGTAAAGATCTGCCTAGACGATACGAAATTTTAATCAACGATTTTTATTATAAAGGAGGATAAGTCGTTTTAACAAAATGTGTAACTTACTGCATTAAAGCATTTAAAATATGTCCTTATTGCAGTCTTACAGTTTTTTATAGATATAATATGTTAATGTATTTAATTTGACAAAATATTATATTTAAACCATTACAAAATACCTATAGACCCTATCAGGTCATATTCATTAAAATAAGACTATATACGCTAAAATATATTAATTAATTAGATATGAAAATTTTTGATACCTACCTACTCATTCATAGAACGGTGTATAACACCACTGCACAGTGCGAAAATTGCCTTAACGTTACTTATTTAACAATATGACAGCAGCAAATAAAACATTAATTATTTTCGAGTAATGTAACAGATCTGTGATTATAAATAAAATTATAATTTATATAATATTACTAGCTGACCCACCCAGCTTCGCCCACTAGTAGAATAGCATGTCACCAATACAATCTTTCATATAAACTTTCATGCCCTTAGGGGTTGATTTTTTTAAAAAGAAGTAGCATGTATTTATCTCCTTGCTTAATTTCATGTAAAGCGTCAGCGTCAGCGTTTTAGCCGTGAATGCGTAACCGACGTACAGACTGACAGATTTTCGCATTTATAATATTTGTTTGAATTAATATAAAAGTTTTTTTGTTTGGTGGTTTAGATATTTCGATGTTCATGACTCAATCCTACAAAACTGGTTGAACGGAATTGTAAGAAACTTGGTACTGACCTACACCTTAATATTCTTCTTGATGACCCACAAATAGATTACCATGTCGTCGGTATAGGGCTTCATACAAATTTTCATACCCCAATGTAGCCTTTTAGGGGTTGATTTTTGAAAAAAAGTTAGCCTATGTTTGATGCCAGATCTTCAACTATCTTCATACCAAATATTATTAAAATCGTGTCAGCGATTTAGGCGTTTAAGCGTAAAAGACAGACAGACTCTCGCATTTACAATATTAAGTATCTCTTGTAATAAGTATATTTTTTTTATATCATAAAATAGCAAACTAGCAGATGGGTCTCCTGATGGAAATAGTCAACTATCGCCTATAGACACCAAAGTTGTTAATGGTGCGTTGCTATCTTGTGGCGAGGTCTAATGCCACATACATAAGTTTACCGGCTACCTTACCCTCCAAACCGGAACACGACAGTGACTAGTATTGACGCTATTGCGACAGGAATAGGCAAGGCGGAGGTACCAGACCCGGGCGAGACAATGCAGAACTCTACCACCTAGTATAGATAAGTATAGATGTATCGTTTTTTAATTTATTTTTAATATAGATGTTCAAACCTTACACAGATAATTATTTATTCCGGAAAATGTACTCTATCTTTTAGATTCACAAAAACTTTATATCTCACTACTGGCTGCATTTCTTGTAACATAAATGTTAAAATAATAATTTTAAGTTAAGATGGCTTGTTATTTTCACACTATTAATTTTCAATAAATTCAAGCTCAAAATGATTTGCAAGTCGCCGCCCCGTGTAGTTCGACCATCGTGCCAACCATCGGACCCACCGCCTCGATACTTGATCCTTTGACATGTTCAAAACTGCAAAATAAAAAGATACCATGTTCATTTTTAATTCAACCTGGGTTTTATTTTTATTGCTTATTAAATTGTTTAATTTTGTTAAAATGCCATTAAGATCACCGAATGTATCTACTAAGTGATAATTTATTTCAATTATTAAAAGTATATAATAATATAGATAAGTTTACGAGTCCATAAATTTATTGTGACACCAATGTGAATAACGATGTAACTTCTGCAGCTGTTATCGGTTACATTGTTTTTATTGAAATGTATTTATTGTTCTGAATTAATACATTGTGAGCTATCAGCTACCTTTATCTTTCATTAAGTGACACGCACAAATTCTAGTTATTGTATGTAAATAATAATTACAATAGTTGATCATATTTATTACTTTAAAAATTTTATATCTCTTATATATAAAAATTAATTGCTGTTCGTTAGTTTCGCTAAAACTCGAGATCGGTTGAACCGATTTGGCTAATTTTGATTTTGAATTAATTGTTGAAATCCAGGAAAGGTTTAAAAGGTGAGAAAATATAGAAAAAAATAAGAGTAGTTAAAAAGGCAGAACATCGTTCGCCATTTTAACCACTCTAACCTTAAAACAGGCAGAAGCACCGCTTGTGACCACTGTACTATTTGAGTTCATTTAATGTCAAACTTTTTATGAAAATAATTTTACGTGTGTACAATAAGTATCATTATAAATTTGAACAATTAAGTGTGAAAGTATGATATTGTAATAAAAATATTATTTAACATAATAAATGAAAATGATGAAGACACTTTTATAATGTTAAAATTCATGAAAATCCTTCAAATAATATCACTAAATTCACAATTATTACATTTTATTTTTACAATTTTTACATTTAATTTTTACGCCGCAATATATCGTTACCATAGACATAATACATTTTTGTATCTCTCATTATGAAGACTATTTGATTTTACCCACTTAAAAGTTAAAAAACGAACTGCGTTTGTTTACATTTAAGTATTTGTTACTCGTTAACAGTATAAATAGATGAAACTTATTTTTTTATTTTTTTAGGAATATACTAAGAAATCTATGTTGTAAGTTTCGACTATAGTAAGAAATATTTTAATTTTTGTTGCATTTTATACAATAGTTTATTTAAAATTTTGCGCCTAACTTATCTCACATTTATGTTATTTATTTGGTTGGTCATAAATAAAAGAAAGTGTTAACATTTTGGTAGAAAATAAATATTTTTTAAGAAAGAAATAAGAAAAAGCGTACAAGCGTCATGACTTTCCAACTAAAATCCTTTTAAAATTAATTTGCGATTAAAAAGTGTCCGTTGAATTGTAATATTGACTTATTTTAAATTTAATTAATTTTAAAATTTCGGCTAGTGCTATACTCTTGTACCTCTTATAGGCTGATCAATCTCCTTTTGTAAATTGATTTTAATCTCAAGTGGCGTCAAACGGTATCTACTAATATGGCCAAAATCGGTATTTCTACAATACTAACTAACCCGCACAGATTTCCCCGCAAGTAAAGTAACAAGTCGTTGATATCGTTTTTTATACTACATAGCCTATTTCAGCCTCCTAGGAGTTGATTCTTTTAAAAGTTAGCTTATGTTTGACACCGGGTCTTCAACAATCTTGTTGCTAAATTTCAACAAAAGCGGTCCAGATGTTGAGGTAAAATTCAGTCACATAAACACGCACGGGAGAACTATATTAAACAGGGTATAAAGTACGATCTATCGAAAATCAAAACCATAGCTTTTGACCACGATTCAGAGATGAAAACTGTTGTAAATATGTGTGAGAAATTTTAAATTTTGTTGATGATCTGTTTTACCTTAATTTCGTATAATTTGATTTATTGTGACGGTGTTTCTTTCATCAAAAGTGTATTTATTTATTATTACGGTATTTCTTTCATCAATAGTGTATTATGCGCTATATGTTGTGCAAACGCTGGTTCCAGAGTTCCGCGGTCGCGACAAGTCCGGGCAATGAATTCACGGGAAAAATCATAAAACGCAAATTAATTTTGTATTTCCCACAATAAAAAGAATTGCCATCAAGACTAGAACGTAAAATTGCATGTTATCTTAATTCTTCGGTTGACCGTCCCTTTCACCCTTTATAGACAAAAAAATTAATGAGGCGTTCCACAAATGTTTGGTCATTTGATAATTCGACATTTATTTTAGAAACGGTTTAAGCTTAGGTACGCCTCGCAGAAAATATTACTACTCGTAACTAAAACGAGTTGTTTTACAGATATAAAAACCGAGCATAAAATCTTATAAAACAGTACAAGTGAAAAATAAACGCTAATGAAGATTCGCCGAATTTTCAACACATAACTTCTAATAACAAAATATAAGCAATTAAGTTTATTTTAACTCTATGTTTTGCAAGTAATTAATTCTTAATAATAACTAAGGAGAGCGCACTACCTTGTAGAACATAAATTCTTAATTTATACACTCTGGTTGTCAAGAATTCATTATTTTTCCCAATGCTCATGATACCAGTCAGTCATACTGCATTAACTTTAATTAAGCACGGATATATAATCACAGGTGTAATCATAATTTTAAAAGGGGATTGACGGCTTGTAGGTCTTACACATACGTGTAGTACTGTGATAACCATCGGCGTAATTGTGCAAAATATTGCCCTTCGCTAATCTGTCTGCTTGCATGCAGATTTAAAAGATAGCTACCTACTCTTTGTCTGATTTTTTTAGTTGCTTTTGTAAATTTCTTATAAAGTTTTTAATTTTTTGATCTGTCTGTCTGACTGTCTGATCTGTCTGTCTATCTGATCTATCGCCCGAATTGAAGGTATGCGGAAATTAAAGTTTTTTTCATTGTATTATATTTTAAATCTATATAAATATTATAAAGGTGAAAGTTTTAAAGTTTGGATGTATGACTGTTTCGATATCTCATTCACGTGAAAAATACTAAACGAATTTTGATGAAATTTAATATACAAGTAGATGTTGACTTTTCCAGGTCAACATGATCTACATTATATCTCGGAAAAATGAGTTGTTTCCGCGGGATTCACCAAAAACTTTTATGATACAGCGGTCTGCTCCATGCAGCTAGTATTTAAATTTGTCAGAATTCTGAAATTGCATTTTTTATAGCACATAATAGCAAAATGGGAGATGGCTCCTCTAACGGAAAGGGACGACCATTGCCTATAGACACCAAAAATAGTAGTGGTGCGTTGCTATCCGTGTGGCGAGGCGAAATGATAACGCCACATGCATACCTAAGTTTACCTTTTACACCGGAGTACGATAGTGACCAGCATTGACGCTATTGCGGCAGGAATAAGTAAAGCAACCACAGTACTGAACACGGGCGAGACGTTGCAAAACAACCGCCTAGTAGTCACAATGGTAGTGATACCTTTAGCCAATCGTTCGTCTTTTACGAACTGGCTAGCAGAATGGCGGGTTCTTTTCTTTAAAGGGGCCCGGACCAATACGCTGGAAAAATATTCATATTACTCATACGGTACCATTATCTATATTAGGTAGTATCAAGGAGATTTGATATGAAGCTAACAACATAAATAATTCTAATTTTTGGATTCAAATGCATCGTAATTTTTTTGTCATAACATAGCAAACAAGCAGATCGGTCTCCTGATGGAAAGAGTAAACCATCGCCTATCAATATCAAAGATGGTAATGGTAGGTTGCTATCTTGTGGCGAGGTCTAATACCACATGCATAAGTTTACCCGCTACCTTACCCTCTAAACTGGAACGACAGTGACTAGCACTGACTTGCTGCAGGAATAGGTAAGGCGGCGGCACCAGTCCAGGATGAGACAATGCAGAACTCTAGTCACGATGGTAGTGACTCGCATAGCCAATCGGTCGCCTTTTACGACATGCCTGGCAGAACGGCAGTTGGTTTATTCTTCAAAGGAGCCCGGAACTAATACGGGGAAAACGTTATACGAATATATGATAAACCATTGAACCATAAAATCGATTTGCCCTGAAAGTAGCTCAGAATATTAGTCTTAATGTTGACTGGTTATTACAAGCTAAACTAATAATAATTTATTCAATCTTGGTCTAGCGGTGACTCCTGACTGTAGGTCACACTTTAAAGCAAAAGATACTGTGATACCTATATTTAATCTGCGATTGCTAATTATTTTAAAAATATTGCAAAAAAAATTGTTTATGGAATTTACTTAATTTTGTAGTGAAGTAGATAATTATATGCAAGAATCTTCGATATTATGACGAAAGGAGAAAACAATGCGCGTGGCGTCGCGTTGGTAGAAAATAGATATAAAATACTCACTGTACTCAAACCAGTTTAATATGTAATGGTAGCAAAAAAGTATTAAATTTCGTTAAATAATACTCCAATTTGCAGACTAACTGCGTACCTAATGTATGTAGTTAGTTTTAGTAATATAAGGCGCATACTAAAATAATTTTAATGTTTTTTTTAAAACTTTTATCTGCTCCTCGCTAAAGAGATAACCAAAAAAGTAAATATGTTAGAATAATAAATCGAATTAATTATTGCTGAGTATTTTGGTCCCCGTGTTGCTTTGGACTCTTTTGAAGAATAGGCCAACTGCTGTTCTACCAGGCAGGTCGTAAAAGGCGACCGAGTGGCTACTCGAGTCACTACCATCGTGGCTAACCGTTTTAAAGAAAATCGCGAAAAAAACATTTTTTTGATTTTTGACCTCGAATAATTTTTTTTCCATGTACTGGAACTTTGAGGAACTTTGAAATGTTATTTTTAATTATGTAGTAACAAGTTTACTCATTTTCAGCTGGATGAGAATGTATGTACCTTGCGAAATCTAGATTAACCAGGTTAATAATACAGTTGCTAATTTTTTTTACTAATATTAAAAACACTTAGAAAATGAAATTATGTGAAAGAAAATGAATGGCAATTGTTTTCCTTTATGGATTTAAACTCTATTTATTATTTTATGATTCATATTGAAGATTAAACAGCATTAATTTTTTGATATTACTTCTGTGAGATCAAAAAAAAATAAAGGTATTAGGTATACAATAAAAATAATGAATACCCACTTATTTTATTTAATTAAATTGTATTAACTACATGAGAATACTTTTATATAAATTCTCTTTGAAACACCATCATATTTTATCTTAATTGAATCAATTAATTATCTTAATTTACCCCGTGTTGGTCCCGGGCTCCTTTCAAGAACAGGGCAAATGCTGTTCTACCAGGCAGGTCGTAAAAGGCGACCGAGTGGCTACTCGAGTCACTACCATCGTGGCTACTAGGTAGTAGAGTTCTGCATTGTCTTGCCCGGGCCTTGTACGACCGCCTTACCTATTCCTGCCGCAGTAGCGTCAGTGCTTGTCGCTGTCGTGTTCCGGTTTGGAGGGTAAGGTAGCCGGTAAACTTATGCATGTGTCATTAGACCTCGCCACAAGATAGCAACGCACCATTAACACCTTTGGTATCTATAGACGATGGGTGGCTCTTTCCAACAGGAGATCCATCTGCTTGTTTGCTATCTTATGGCATAAAAAAAATTCTATATAAAATCTAATGGTATAATATTCAGCAAAAAGTACTTACACGGGATAAATATAATCTATATACATATAATAAAATCGTAGGAAAGTCAAAACTGTACATTGAATATTTTTTTAAAAGAATACTTGGGGCGTGATCTACAATCGATATCAAAGCCAAAAATACAGTTTTTAGAATTTTTGTCTGTTTGTCTGTATGTATGTATGCATGGATTTACTTCAAATTTTGCATGAATATTACTAACAGGTCGGATCAACATATAGGCTACATATTATCACGCTATCCTCTACGGGAGAGGAGATGTGCGGAGTAAACGAAGTCCGCGCGGACGAAGTCGCAGGCAACAGCTAGTCTATTATAAAAACCTCTCATATCTTTATGTGTAGGTATAAGTGGGATATCTTAATAAAAGAAGTGAAACAGAAAAAACAATAATTGAAATGTTTTTGCTATCGCTCCCTGCCGTCCGTCGACTTAAGATGTTATTTAAGATCAATTTTATTAAGATTTATTTTGTGAATATTTTTCGTATCGATGTAGTCCTTTGTCTATAGGTAAATTAAAATTTTAAGGATTCGGCTAATGATTTACGAGAGCTTATGATAATTATTTGACTATACAGAGTATGTACATTTTATTACTATAAAAGATATGCTTTGATATATGATATTATATGATATTAGACACCTAGTTTTGTACGTATACCTAAGCTCAGTACATTACGTTTACAAAAAAAAAAATAATAGGAGGCCAATATCTATATTTAAAATAGCATTACATGAAATTTACATTTCATGCAAGAGATTTATGAACGTGACAGAAGCAAGGCAAATCTGTCTGAATCGTAATATATGGCACACGATTCTCTCTGTCTACCCTGTAATAGATTTGGCCTGAAAATTTGTATAGTTATATTACTATTTCAGTGCTGATAAGCTTTGATTATGTACCTATAATCTAAGGTTGGTCCGGGCTCTTTTGAAGATTAGACTAACTGCCGTTCTGCCAGGCAGGTCGTAAAAGACGACCGATGGGCTATACACATAGGTTCTAGAGTTGCAGAACGTCAACGAGTATTTGATCTTAATTATTCTTGCTGCAATAGGGTCAATATTTGTAATTATCGTATTCCGGTTTGGAGGGTTATGTGAAAGGCTACATGAATAGCAACGTATCATTAATAGCTTTCTATATTTGGTGTCTATAGGCGATGGTTTCTCTTTCCATCAGGAGAGCCATCTGCTTGTTTGCTATCTTATGATATAAAAAAGGTGGTCAATTTTTACAAAGCCTTGCTTGAGTTTGGTACCATTGCCTTACCCTTTCACCAGTGCTTGGTCGTAACCATCGTGTTCTATTTGCAGATTTAAGAGCATAGCTGGTAAACTAATGTATGTGGTATTACAACCATGTGATAAGGATAGCACTGCATCATTATCATTTTTGACGCCAATACCTCGCTTTCCATCAGGACTTTCCATCTGGTTGTTTGTAATCCTGTGATGTATAAAAACATCAACAGGTATGTACCAAATACGAAAAAAAGTCAGTTCAATATCACTCAACAATAGAATACAGACAATTTTAAAAATATTTTCAGTCTCTCAAGCAATTTTTATCCAAAGTAACATTTATAGGCACATTTTTTTCTAGGCACTTTTATAGTGAATAGTGGTAGTTTTTTAAATGAAATTAAGTATTCGCCAGAATATGGGAGTTACAAGTTACTAAAATTTGATTAACAACATATACAACCATGATATAGTATGTAAACATTTTTAATTTACAGAGTTTCATATTGTTTTTAAATACAATCAGATTCAACGAAACGAAGTCGAATGAGCCATACTAGTTAAGTAAAGAAAAAAATATGATAGATACCAGAGTATTTTTTGGGCGAAAAAAATTATGGACAGACGTGAGCAAACATTATTTTGGACAATATTATGAACGTATAGAACCAATTTTCCTACCTACTATTAATTCGTTAAATCAAATTCAGCAAGAGTTTATCAGCGACGAGGCGCACTAGATGTGTTTTAATTTAACAAGTTCACCAAAATGTTAAGCCTTAGATACTACCTATACTAGGTATCTAAGGCTTAACACCTACCCTAGGTACCTAGTATAATTTATAACTGACCCACGCAATTATCAAATTTTAACAAAATCGTTTTTCTAACAGTTAGAGTATCCTTCTATTAGACAAAATCTAATTAGTATACACTTAAAATATATAAATGACGTAAAACGAGGTCTGGAATACTGGAACCCCGAAAAAAAACCCGATTACAATCCGAACGCAGACATCATATAACGCTAATTCTGGCACAGTCTGCTATAAATTATAAAGCCTATATTACTCATACAAATAAGATGAATTTAATGACTAGTTTGTAAAATACATTTTTTGTTCTTAAAATACAATCACTATAAATCATTTTCCCCCGTGTAGGTCCGGGCTCCTTTGAAGAATAGACCAATTGCCGTTCTGTCAGACAGGTCGTAAGAGGCGACCGATTGGCTATGCGAATCACCACTATCGTGGGTACTAGGTGGTAGAGTTCCGCATTGTTTCACCCGGGTCTGGTACCATCGCCTTACCTATTACTAGCGCAGTAGCGTCAGTGCTTGTCACTGTCATGTCCTGGTTTAGAGAGTAAGGTAAAGACCTCACCACAAGATAGTAACGCACCATTAACATATTTGGTGTCTATAGGCGATGGTTGACTCTTTCCATAATGAGACTCAGCAAACAAGGAGTTTGCTGTGAGTATCTTATGATATACTTACTTATAAAAAAAACTAAGAAAAATCCAAAATATTTTTCGAAAGCAAATGCTTAATATTAATTTTTTAATATCGAATAGTGTTTCAATACTTATCAATAGTCAGTAATTTGTCAACTATTACAGCTCTTTATTATCATAAGTAAATCCAAATTTAAATTAACGTTCAAAGCAAGCATGTGAGAAACACTTTATGACAAAGAATTTTATCGTTCTTGTATCAGAGCATTTAGTTCGCTTCGCTCGTATACAATTATTTACCTCCACTTATTAAAAATTCAACACGTTATTATCTTTAAGTGAAACTTCTTTAATGAAAATTGCTATATCATGAATATTTAATCAAAATCTAGATGACGTAACGATAAAGTCCAATAAAAATGCAAATTAAGCTCTCATTAACAAAAATAGACATTTGTATAAACTTTTTTGTTGTAATTTTCCAAACAAAATCCCTTCAAACATTTCTGTCCTAAGTAGAGCAACCTTCAGTAATATCACAAGGAAAAGAGAAGCTAAATCTTTCCCTTTCATACATTACTCTAAAACACTAAAACGCTCCATAGATGGCACTACAATCGTTGCTCTGATTTCAACTACCCCCTAGTATCGCCATCTAGCGGCGAATAAACGAACTTTTATTGCACGTTTATCGTAGAGGGCTCTTCAGCAGCTCGTAAATGTTTTTACGAGCTCTAGCGCTAGTCCCGTACCGATATAACCCGACCGAGTAGGGTAAGAAATGGAATATTCGGTGCTTCTGTTGAGCGGTATATTCAATTCAACCGGTGTTCATGGACTTTTATGTGCGATTCAAGGTGCGATTGGATGGCGTGCTTGAGCGTTTATTTCGCTTTATTGTTGGGGTTTGTTTATGCGATTGCTGTTTAACCAAGTACGGGCTTTTATACATGCTCTTGTTATGATTATTATACCATTATGGGTAATGAAGTACCTGTACTGGTTAATTTACATATTTTTAATCAATTTTTAATAGTTTTATGGGCGATTTTATGTCGATGCTTCTACTATTTTTTTAAAGTAACATTGTTACTGATAAATAAATTAGGAAAAGATAAACAACCAAATTATAAGTATAAATAACAAGTTACGAATCCGATTACCATTTATCAATGATTTATGTTTGAATTTTCCCCAAAATGTACCCGTGAAAAAGGCAAATCATAAATAAGATCCGATTCAAATTTGTAGAAGATGCTATCTGCGTGATTTGTAGGCTCGCACCCGAAAGCGTAGCCTAGTGAGGTGCTAATTGATGTACATTTATCGATAAATAGGTATCTATTTTTATCGATAATTGCAATAGAGGACATAGATTGCAGTTCTAGGTTCATACATTTGGATAACAACATTAAAGTTCCACCTTCGACAATAGCTTCGTTTTGTTGACATCTTTGGTATTAAAAAAGTTAATAACACTGCTTTTATAATTAACAGGTGCATAATATAACAACCGTATAACATTTGACAAACTACTTTCTGGTTTACCAGAAGATTAAAGGACTAGAATTACATAGTACCTACCCTCGAAAATAGATCTAAAATGTTACCGAAATTGGGAAATATATCCTTTTGGGATAATTTTTAGGGTTCCGTCCCTACCCAAAGGGTACAAACAGAACCCTTTTACTTCTTAGTAAGTAGGCCTTACGGCGGAATCTTTTCCGCCGTCGCGTCCAGCCGTCTTTGTTCGTTGAAATTTTCGCAGATTTCTGTTGCCACTAAATTAACAACAAATTAATAGGTACTAAAAACAGAATTAAAAAATATATAAGAGAGCTTTCATGCAACAAACGTAATTTTTCAGCGTTTTTTGTTATAAATAATGATACGGAACACTTCGTGCGGGAGTTCGATTCGCGCTTGGCTGGTTTTTAATAATTATGGTTTAAAACAATAATCTCATATTTATTATGTGTTTTACGACGATTTCTTTCCGTTTTATTCTTTTCTATTTTATTACTCTACCAAAAAAACTAGTTTTTAAAATATATAAATATTTACGGGACAAATTACACTTACTGATCTAACCCCAAAGTAAGCAAATTATTTGCTTGTGTTATGGGTGTTAATCAACGATACTAATACATAGAAATACAAATATAAATACTGGAATATATTTTATAAACACCCAAACCCCAGGAAATACAAACATTTATGCTAATCACACAAATGCTTGTCCCCGTCGGGCATCGAACCCGAGCCCCGTCGATTGCGTAGTCAGGGTCGTTAACCACTCGACCAACGGGGTGGTCAAGTTTATAATTTTATTAAGCATACTAAAAACTTTACTTGTTATTTTTGTTATAAACCGTCGAGAAAACGGAGGCTAGCAGTTTGACATGTAAGTATCTATGTATGTGATATTATTGGAAATGTATATTTGAGTATGTTGATTTAGTGAGGCGTCTAAGCAGGTATACCTACAGTACCCGGCGATAAATATTGCACATCGACCTTTGGAAAGAGACAATCGGCTAATTTCGGCTTCGTAGAGCGTTATCTCTGTCGCACAAAGTACAAACAGTCCGGTACCTATTAGGAGCTGTTAAAACAAGTATGATTTGCTTCTTTTGATATTTTTATTCTTTGTATAAAATACACTAATTTTTCTATAAGTGATGGCTTTAGGTTGGGGTAAAATAAAATAAAAAAACATGTTTACATTATGTTTACGTATTTAATTATTTTGGAACATTACAGATTTAGTGTACATAATAAACACCATTATACCTATTGCTAAAATGAGACATTGCAATAAAAATAATAATAATTCTAATTCTCAATTACTTCCATTTCACTATCTGTGCTCTCAAAGAGGTCAATATCACTGTCACTATCAGCCGTATTTATTACTAATCTATCAGTGTAATTGTCTAAACTGTGTTGAATGCTTCTATATTCATTCTCACATTTGATTGCATGATCGCAAACCTTTTTCCACTCTTCAGCGCCGATCATGTTTACTTTTTCAGTCAATAATGTTTTTACTGTAGTTAAGTTCATACCCACATTTCTAGAGGCTACATAGCCTTTCAGTTGAGACCATATATTTTCAATTGGATTAAAATCCGGATGATATGGTGGCAATCGCAACACAGTGTGCCCATGTTCGGCAAGTATTTTGTCAGACCCCCCAACTCAAACACCATTAAACGGGAAATGATCAACTGGTTAAACAGACATGAAATTCCAGTTGATCCAAAATTAACAAAAACCCAGATTTACGCTATTATATGTCAGCACAAGGAGAGGTATACAGAGTTTTCTGTGGACAAAATACTTGCCGAACATGGGCACACTGTGTTGCGATTGCCACCATATCATCCGGATTTTAATCCAATTGAAAATACAGTGTGGCGGTGACGATACACCAATTAATTAAACTTAGTATATGTAATAATGTTCTCAGCCTGAATACAAAAAATCTGATAAATACATCCACTGGTTTAGCCACAGGACAATTTTTTAGTTTTCATTTCTAATTTTGCGAACATGATGTAGATTATCAGCTGTACGCATAGAAATATATAGAGGTCAATGGCTGTACGTGACCCGTTCACCCTATATGGTTTGAAAGAACTCTTATAAGTAAGTTGCCAACTCGCAATACTAGCAGAAAATCCTTGCATTCATTGGTTATTTTAATTTTTTATCCTTTACAACTGACCAATAACAACCCAATCTTGTCATTAGGAGAATTTGAAAAGAAAGCGAAAAGTCGCTTTATCTTGAGTGCATACACAGTGTGTACTGATACAAAAAAGCGCATTTTGCGCCTTCTTGATGAAAGCCGTTGATTACACGTGTCACGTACCTACGATACGTAGGTCACGGTCATTATTGTTTAATGTTATTGTTTAGTACGATCAAAGATTTTGCCGTGGTAATTGATATTACGTTATTACTTGTCATGTACTGAGTTTTTATTTTTTTCTTTTATTATTCTAGACTTATAAATTATGCGAAAGTAGACGCTTCATTTCAATTTTTATTGTGGTAAAATACGAGTTAAATTGTGCGAAAGTAGACGCTTAATTTTTATTGTGATGGCCGGCCATGGCCATGATGTTTGTGCTAATTAGTGCTATTTTGTGATAAGACACGTTAGGTAACTATTATTATTAGTGTGAAGTGAACAACATTTTTGTTTTTTCTTCTTTACTTTTAGCCAATATGTGGCACGAATCCTAGATTGATACGGTCTTTATTCTTACAATATACGCAAAAATAATTCTATAGCTACGTAATTACTTATTGTACAAAATGATTGTGATTAATAATAATAATTTATCAAAATAATTATTGAGGATGAGTGTGGTTTAAAAAGGCGCCTAAATATTATGTCACACGTAAAAATAATAATAATAACATGAGGCGCCAGCCGCCAAGCCGCGCGTGCGGCGTTGCCGTCCTGGTGATAGGTAAGTCAAAGGATGTTTTATCTTTATTATATTTTCGTGTCATTAATTTTGTTCGAAATTTTTGTTTTTTTAATTTCGATATCAGGACTGATTTGATAGACTAAAAATACTAGTACTAACTAGTACTACCTTAATTCTCACTTATTGTTATATGGTCACCGCCACACTGTATATGGTCTCAACTGAAAGGCTATGTAGCCTCTAGAAATGTGGGTATGAACTTAACTACAGTAAAAACATTATTGACTGAAAAAGTAAACATGATCGGCGCTGAAGAGTGGAAAAAGGTTTGCGATCATGCAATCAAATGTGAGAATGAATATAGAAGCATTCAACACAGTTTAGACAATTACACTGATAGATTAGTAATAAATACGGCTGATAGTGACAGTGATATTGACCTCTTTGAGAGCACAGATAGTGAAATGGAAGTAATTGAGAATTAGAATTATTATTATTTTTATTGCAATGTCTCATTTTAGCAATAGGTATAATGGTGTTTATTATGTACACTAAAGCTGTAATGTTCCAAAATAATTAAATACGTAAACATAATGTAAAAATGTTTTTTTATTTTATTTTACCCCAACCTAAAGCCATCACTTATAGAAAAATTAGTGTATTTTATACAAAGAATAAAAATATCAAAAGAAGCAAATCATACTTGTTTTAACAGCTCCTAATAGGTACCGGACTGTTTGTACTTTGTGCGACAGAGATAACGCTCTACGAAGCCGAAATTAGCCGATTGTCTCTTTCCAAAGGTCGATGTGCAATATTTATCGCCGGGTACTGTACTAAATTTTGTAGGTTTGTTGGTAGGCATGTTTGTATATTCGCAAATTTATATATTCGTAGGTATGTTTGTCCACAAATTTCTCGGGAACTAAAAGCTATATCATGATAATTCTTTTTCACTTTAATTAAATATATTTAAACTTAGAGAATAGTTTTAGTTTCACTAAAATCAGTTCAGTAGTGTTTGAGATATGGGTATAATTAATATTTAAATTACTATTATTTTTCGTTTTATGCCTTGACCGCGTTAGTTTAGTGTTTAGCATATTGGGCCGATTTCTCAGGTCGGGCAAAGAATCTACTCGATTTTCTCCATCTAGAGCTATCTTAACACCAGCCTAAAGCTTAGTCGTAACGTATTAACAGCTCAGCTAGTATTACCTACATAACGGAGCTATATAGCTTCGATAGTATATTAACGATAATAGGTTGTTATCGCAAATTTGCAAAAATCATTTAAAATGGCAAATAAGGATCATCGTATATTTGTCAGCCGAAAAGTAGGTATCGCTGAAAACTGAGACCATCAGTGGACATTCGGTTCATTTTGCCAATTAATAGGGGAACGGACCCGCTGACTTTTTTATGAAAAAATGTTCAACAATATAAGTAACAAAGACAGGATCGTTTTCTTTCTCTAATAGGTTCACAAATGGCTAGGTATCTATTAGTACGAGTTCTACTGTCATGGTTGCTAGGTTGGTAGAGTTCCGCAACGTCTTGACTTGACGGGTTTAGTACATACCACTTTACCTATTCCTGCCTTAACACCGATAGTGCTTGTGACTTTTGATGTCCTAGTTTGAAGATTAAGGTAGCTGATAAACTTATGCAAGTGGCATTATATTCCCACCACACGCACCACTGACATCTTTAATTTCCTTAGGCGGTCTCTAGATCTCTCCATCAAGTTTGAGAACTTTAACATCCTATGTATTTTAATACAAAAGGATTCGTTATTAATCAGAAATAAATTACTATATCTCTATATAAGTTATTTTGGAAAAGTTTTTCTTTACTTGAAGGAATAGTAAATACCTACAAGTGAAAGTAAGTGAAAAGTAATAACCGTCAGATACCTATAGACAGCAAATACACTAATGTTATGTTTTAATCCATGAGTCGTTGGTGTCATATCGGAAGTTTATTTAATCTGAACACGATAGATAGTGACTAGCATTTACGCTATTGCGGAAATAAAAGGTAAAGACGTGGTTTAGTACCTAGGAAGGAAATTGAAGAATTCTACCACGTAAACCATCTAATAGACCCATTTCTTCTTCCAAATATTGTTTAAGTATTTGAAATATCTTTACTACAGAAAAAAAATGTTATTGTTATAAGATAAATTTGAAATAAAAGAACGATTTACACAGGAAATCAGTTAGATATGCTTATTTGCGCGTCTGGGTTTGTTAGTTTTGCCTTGAATTTGCGAACGAAATTTGCACAACCTGTTTAACATTTATAAAAGCCTTGATTAAAAATTTATTTGTATTACGACTCATCATCAACATTATATCAGCCATAGGACGTCCACTGCTTAACATAGGCCTCCTCTAATGACTTCCACTGCGACCTGTTAGAGGCAGCCGACATCCAGCGGATCCCTGCGACCTTGATCAGGTCATCTGTCCACCTGGAGGGTGGCCGTCCTGCGCTGCGCTTGCCGGTACGTGGTCTCAACTCCAGAACCTTTTTACCCCATCGGCCATCTGTTCTTCGAGCTATGTGCCCTGCTCATTGCCACGCCAACTTACCAACATGCTTAGCTATGCTGGTGACTTTCGTTCATCTGCGGATCTCCTCGTTTCTGATTCGATCTCGCAGAGAAATCCCAAGTATAGCTCGCTCCATAGCTCGTTGAGCGACCACAAGCTTTTTAAGAGGCTCATAGTTAGAGACCACGTCTCCGCACCGTAGGTTATCACTGGTAACACACACTGTCCTTAAGCTTTGTAGTATTCTGGATGAGAAAACGCTTTGTAACTTCCTGAACGCTGCCCAGCCGAGTTGAAATCTTCGATAGACCTCTTTCTCGAAGTTGTATCTGCCTAGTTGAACCGTTTGTCCCTGGTTGAAATAATTGCTAACAACGTCGAGAATCGAGTCTCCGACCAAAACTGTATTGGGCAAAACACGAATATTCGACATTACCTTCGTCTTGTCCATGTTTATTTTAAAGCCCATCTGTAAGGAGCATTTTGTTGAGCTCTTCCAGCGAATTTGCTAGAACCACAATATCGTCGGCAAATCGAAGGTGAGTGACGTATTCGCGATATATATTAATGCCGACCCTTTATTATTCAAGGAGCTTAAATGCATCTTCCATCGCATCGCAATGTATTACGACTGCTTCCTATTTATTAAACTTTTTTCTGTAAGAATACAAGATAATTTGAGTTAGGAACTAGTGCACAAATAAATACTTACATACTAAGTATAGTTTCGACAAATACTAACATTATGTTGCCATAAGTAAACCTAGTAAATAAATAAAAATAATGCATCTAATATATTGTGGAGACATGGCAAATTATTTTTAAAATTGTTATAAAAGTTTTATAGATTACTCATTTTAAATAACTAGGTATATGATAAACATAGCTTATAGATAGCTTATCCGGTTATTACAGTATTTCAAATCCAGGAATATATGGGTAGGTACAACTTTCGACAATGACCACCAAATAAATCCTGTTTTGAATATAAATGAGTAATCATAATTTGTTATACATAAAATAGATAACCGGAAACTGACGAAAATGGTCCATGCCTAGAATAATAACACGCACGCTATGGCCCAAACTCGAACAATAAATAATCATTAATTTGGATTCGATACTAGCCGCAATGGCCACTGACAAATCGATGATTTAAAGTGTTAAAACCTGTCATGGGTCGTAAACAAAGCCATTATAAAGTACTAACTAACAGTTATGTAAGCCTTTTTTAAGCTTAATCAGTGGATAAGTATATACCTACGTCAGTGATTAATGAACAATAGGAAGATCATAATTCACTGGTCATAAGATATATAGAACGCGCATCAATTATATTATGGTATATACTGGCTAGTAACATTTTATGTTAAAATATAACTAATAAATAAATGACTCTGCTGATAGAAAGAGACAATCATTGCCTATAGATACCAGTGATATTAACGGTGAATTGTTATCCGTGAGGCGGGATGATAATGCCACATTCATCAGTTTACCGGTTACTTTACCCTTCAAACCGGAACATGATAGTGATAAGCATTAATGCTGTATGTTCCGGTTCCGCGGCGGTAGTACCAAATTCGGGTGAGATATTGCGGAACTCTAGCCTAACCCAGGCGATATGTTGCAGACTTCTTCTATCTCTTATTCACTTTTACGAGCTGTCTGGTACGAAAGTAAACGGGAAAAAGGATTGAACCAACACGAAGCAAAGATAAATTACTATTACCTACTGGTAATTCTATTAAATATTTATTTTATAGAAAATATCCATAATTTAATAACATAAATAAACAATAAGAGATAGACATTTTTATTAACTATCGAAGTGTATTAAAATTTAATGCGTCTATTAAATATAAAGTAACAGATGTCAGGGTCTCAATATGTTTCTTAAAGTAATCAATTGTTCACATTCTTATAAATTTTTGTTTGTATAATTGTTTAAAATTAACTAGTGTATTTTTCTAATAAATCATGTCAAAAAGAGTCATATTTCTTACTAGGGATAATATATAAGTAGTTGAGCATTAGAATGAGGAATTACATTTATTTTCATTTACCACCATTTGTATCGTGGCTACACGTAGAGATTACGTGATTTAACAAAAGGAGTGCTATAAATCTGTTCGCTGTCTTAGTAGGCTTTGTGGGCATTTTTGATATGTGCCTTTAAAAGCTTTTTTCTGTATATAGATGAGAATTCATTGTGTAATTCATTAAAGTGAGGGTAGGTCGGGGCACAGGGCAGTGCGGTCCTCGGTCGATATCAAGAGATAACGCAATATTTATTACCGACCAATGAGATGTCCAACAAAGGTAAGATATTTATAATAGCTTTCGAATTAGTCGGTACAAATACACGTATATATTTGAGTATAAAAACATATTGCTTTAAACAATTTTTTATTACAATAATATCCAGTAATAATAATACTCATAATCGATAGATAATAAAATTAAAAGAACATAGAACATTTAAAATTAGTGTTAAGTTCAGGTTATTCTTTGGTATATATTAAATTTACATAATATGATAATATATCTGAGCCCATGACAACTTTGAAAATAATTATATCATCAATAAATTTTAACGTATTTTTTAATTTTTAAATAATAAAATAAACAAAATGTAAACATCTCAGGGTTATCTGTTTATTTATTACAAATAATTAGTAATATGAATTAGGCATATACCCATTACCCATCCTTGAACAATGAACAAATTGCATGTTTATAAATAGTTCTTATAAATAGGAACACAATTTATACAATTTACAAAACTAAAGCATAATTATTATAAAATACAGTGACTTTTGCTTAAAGTAAGTAGTTATTTAAACTACTTATGAATATCATAGCTAGTTTATTAGCTTAAAATAAGGCAACATACTAGATTACTTTTACTTTTGCAATATTTGAAATCATCAATATTTTGTAAGCTAATTATTTTAAGTTAAGTTAATTATTTTAAGTGTACCCTAATTACTATTTTTAACAGCAAATTTAGATCCAGTACTAGATACTTGGATTAAGACATTTATTTTCTTATTTTATTACTCGTTTGAAATATATATTTTTATAATGTCCTTCCTTCCTGGCATAATCATGCACACAGACACCCATTACAGCTTTAATAATGAGATGTTCGAAATATAAAATTAAAAATTTATACCTACAAATATTTTTATGTAGATAAGGCCAAGATGAGCGTATGAACTATTATAAAATCTAGAAATATCATCATGAGACTGAAACGGAAACAATTTCGTACACTCACGTGATGCCCAATTTTGTAGGGAACGCTGCATCTATTTGTTTTAAAAACTACTAAATAACTATTTTATAATGAAAGAAATGGAAGCGCATTTTATTGCAGCAAATATCTGTTCTAGCATTTGACCATTATGCTGGTTATTCCAGAAAGAACACGGGCGAGAATTCATACATCGTTTTTAGGGTTCCGTACCTAAAAGATAAAACGCGACCCTATTACTAAGCCTCCGCTGTCTGGCTGTCACCAAGCTGAAGCCCATAAACCATGATAGCTAGAAAGCTGAAACTTTTACAAATTATGTATTTCTTTTGCCGCTATAACAACAAATAAAAAAAAATGAAAATATTAAGAGGGATCCCATACAATAAACATGTGTTTTTCGTATTTTTTGCTCAATATTAATAACCGTAACAGGTAGAAGCTTAATTTTTTTACAGAACATTGAGTTGTATATTACCTTTCAAAATTAATTATCAATTAAAAATAAAATGAAAGTGTATTAAGTATTTATTTTTATAGTAAATATATTTCCAAATTCTTACTTTTTTGAAAATATTCAAATTTCTTCCTGTTTAAAAATTACGTTTGTTGTATAGATAATTTTCATTTTATTTTGATAATTTTAATTTAATAATTTTAATAAAAATAAAATGAAAATTTTCCATACAACAAACGTAATTTTTAAACAAGTAGAATTTGAATATTTTCAAAAAAGTAAATATCTGGAAATATATTAACTATAAAAATAAATACTTAATGCATAAAAATCTGGCCAAGTGGGAGTAGGACTCGCGCACGACGGGTTCTGTACAAATGTGATTTTTTATAGACGATGGTACGGAACCCTTCGTGCTTGTCCAACTCGTACTTAGCCGGTTTTTTTAGAGTTATTACTTTAAAGTTTTATATATTCCATAAGATTTTATATCAACTCCTTAACGTATACGCATTTAATAAATGTTTTTTAAACTTGGAGAATACTGACTAAATAAAGTTGAAATTTAGGCAACGTTAACGTAAACATTCAGTTCTCTCCTTAGTAGTCTGCGTTTAGGTATTTACTTTGTCATTGGGTGTCTTCAGTACAACTGCTTAACTCAGAAATCTAAGTTAGATTGACAAAATTCTTAGCTAAGATTTTGCCAAGACACTTTTTATATACTTAGAATAACAAAAAAAAGAAGTCCGCTTTAAACTATTCTTTAGTACAAACAGGGAAAATTTTTATTTGATAATTATAATGAAAAATATTATAAATAAACTTACTGATGTTTTAATGCAAATGTAATTTAAGTTTTATATAATGGTAACACTTAAATATGATGATAGAAGTCAATCAAACTACAGTCTAAATATTTTTGTATGATTGTTTCTAGCGATATATTTTATTTAATAAATTAATAAAATGTAGAAAATTATTCTAATTTATCTAATATTCGTCACAGTGAAAGACACACAAGGGATATACAAAACCAAAACTGTCTGTGTTCTTTATTAATATCTAACACTTTATTACCTACTACCTTAAACTAAACCAACTTCAATAACGACTTCTTAATACTACTAGAAAAGATTAATGTGATCTTTTACCAAATTTGTTTTTATGAAACCGGCCAAATGCACGTAGGGTTCCGTACATCACAGCAAAAAAAAACCGAAACAAACACGTTTATTGTATGGAGACCTCCTTTAATATTTTCATTTTTTTCATTTTTAATATTAGCTGTTACAGCGGCCACGGAAATACATAATTTGTGAAAATATCAGCTTTCTAGCTATCACGGTAAATGAGATACAACCTTGTGACACACAGACGGACAGACAGACAGTGGAAGCTTAGTAATAGGTTTCCGTTTTACTTTTTGGTCCGGAACCCTAAAAAATGATTCAAGTGCTGAAATATCTGAAATAAAAAAAATACATAAATTTTCGATCACTATACATAAAACTTAAATATGTTGTCCAAGGTTAAATAAATTGAACGATTTCTTACATCAATCATTAAAATAGGTATGCTTTGAATTTACATTCAACTTATTCTTAATAAGATTATTGTATGGCAAGGCTTGAAGTTAAATTTTTAGTCAAACATAGATTTTGTTCCGAATCACAGCCATTCAATCTACCACTCAGATCAACTAATTTTGTTGGACTGTAATCAAAAATTTATTTAGGAACTATTTTTGATATGTATATTATGGGACAACTAGTAAGTACCTAATAATACAATTGAAATATATGAGTAACAGAACATAATATTTTTTGTGATATTTGAAATTAATTGGTTTCTTCATAATTAAAATTAAAATATTATTAATCAGTCTTCAGTTTGGTATCAGTAATCAATTACTAACTCTATTTAATGAGGAACACTTAAATTTCTTCAACAATGGGCTCTTTATCCTGATCGTCAGATGATTCAGTGTCACTATTTTAAAGTAAACCCCTTCAAGTAAAAGTACTTAACACACTTATATATCCATCTTTCTTGATTATTTTGTGCTATCTACACATAGTACACTAATAACACTGTTAAAAAGTATTGCTCATACTTTGCAATTAATACACACTTGTGTTTTGAAATTTTCTGCAGTCGAGAAATTTATAATCAGTTAAGTAATGTATATCTTGTTTGGATTTATAAAAATAAAGTTCATTGATATAGTATAGCATTCTTGGAACTTATTTAATACAACTGTGAAGTGCGTTTTTGGTAGAAAGAGACGGATTATCGATATTTCAATACGCACAAACGAAAGAGCACGACATTTAGTGTATTTGACACTAAAAAAGTGAAAATTGAAAATTTTACAGTTAGTACAATAATTGTATCTACATTATATATACATCGATGCCTTAGTTCACAATTATTGTGAACTAAGGCATCGATGTATATATAATGTAGATATAACTACATAATAAGTAATAAAATATACTATATGTGGCATTACATTTTCATCATGTGGATGCCAAAACAACATCATTGATGCCTGTAGGTGACGATTATCTCTTTCCTTCAAGGGAGCTATCTGCTTTTTTCTCTTTTTATAATATAAAAAATCTGTAAACGATTGGCCTTGCAGGCCATTCCTAAAACTTTCCGCTAAATTAATGCTAAAAACTATGAGCATATCTATGTTTATGCTGCGTTTTTCAGTTCAAACATCTATTTTGTTAAAAATTGCAGTACCTTGTATTGATTTTTGAAAAGCTGTATATTTTGGGAACAATGATAGATTTTGATCTTTCGAATTGCATTTGATTCAATTTTTAAAACCTAAAATATTGCTTGAGCTACATACAAAACATTTTTTTCAAATTTTTTTTGATGCAATTTATGAATTAGACGTAGTTTTGAGGAATAGAGCTAATTAGGTGTTGTACTCAATCAGTACATTAATTAGGAAGTTAATTTAAAATATACTGTTTCACCATTTATTTTTAATTTTTCAAAATTTCTCAAAAAAATTTTCAGGAAGTCTAAGTTGAGCGGAATCCAATCGAATCCCTTCCTTATCGAATCGAATAACTTCCTTATTTATCTAAATAGGTTCGTAGCGAGATGTTAAAAAATTAATCGTTCAAAAGAATTATAGCAACAAGTGGTTCTTCTAAAATTACATACCACTAAGCCACCGCCGCACCGCCTAGAGAAATACATGTGATACATCAATAATATTAGCAGTATGATATCACCAGGCAGGGATGTTAATGCACAATTTGAAAAGTTCCTTTTTTACCATTTATTGTATTGATATAGCTGAACTTTAAAAATTAAATACATACTTATTGTACCTGCCTCTGTAACAGAAGCCAGTTGCTTTGATTTGTAATTAAGACATAAGATTTTAGGTCCTAGTTAGATTTAAATATATTTAAATTTGTGTGGGTGGTCTCATAAGCTAGTACCCGCATTGTCTATTCTCTAATCGAACTTGCGATTTGCATTGAGAACATACCCGGCATACATTATAAAGTTGGCTTGGCACGTAACTAATTAGCGACTATGTCGATATCGATACGTAGATCTGGTCCTTCATTACTGCTTCCTTTTGATGATATCTGTGAACTTTTATCATCGTATTTTCATTACAAATACACGTGATTAGTGATATTAAAAAAAGTACTGCAATATATTGTAGTAGCAAGCTGACCTGACCGACCGCGAGGCGAGTAATACGTCACGACTAGACAGCACCCCCCTCCCTATCCCGAAGCTCCAGCTTTACTATAGACTGAGATGTTCATATAACAAATAAAATAAGAGTGATAGAGATCGCACGATCTCGTGAAACATGGCGTATAACGCCCCTTGATTTATTGTGGAGTGTGCCAAAGTTCGAACTTTATGTGTGCGTGACACCACACAAACAGTTTATATTTATGAAAACTAGTAATTAGATCATGTCTTTGCTTGTGCAATATACGCATTAAATATTATTTCGTTCCATTCTTTAAGTAAACAATAAAATTTATTTTTAACTTACCTACAACTAATTTCTTTGTGGTCTAGTGGTCAGCCCGTTCAGCAGCTCAGATCATGATGATGGGTGGATCGGACTAAAATATTATTGAGGGGTTTTGAAATTCTAGTAGTGTCAACTGTCAATACTCCCGTGTCTTGGATGAGTACGTAAAGCAGTTACCCTGGGTTATCACAAGAAATAAGCGAAAAAAAAATGGTTATCAGATGGGTTAACCTCACAAATCAATAAACTGGTAAATTGTAGTTAACTCGCAAGTCTATTGACATTCGTTTCATCCTGTTATTTGGTGAACATCTGTAACCGATTTATTACCAGTGGATTATGTACGACCTACCTGCTGAGGTATTATGACAACAAATAATAGGTATCTAATTTAACATAAAATTATTTCGTTTTTTTGTAAAACAGATGAAAAGTAGTCAAAATTTATAATTTCAGTCGTTAAGCTAAATCGCATTCGATTTTATTTATAATTAGCTGCAGCGTGCAGCCCGCTGCATGATAAAAGTTTTCGGGGAATCCCGCAGGATCACCTAACTTTTCCGGGATAAAAAGTAGCCTATGTGCTATTCCAGGTGATCATCTACCTGTGTGCCAAATTTCATTCAAATTCGTTTAGTAGTTTTTGCGTGATTGACTAACAAACATCCATCCAAATATCCACCCAAACATCCAAACTTTTGCATTTATAATATTAATATAGATTGTACATTGAGATAAAATATAACTCACAGAGCCACAATTAATTCAGACGATAGAACATTCAGAGAGATGACTTATTTTAGAATCGAAAAGCAGCTCCAAGTGTGCAGCAAATCGGGATCGTCCGACCATATTATATTTAATATTCTTAAGTCTTAAAAACGCATTAATATGTTTTCAGATCAAACGGAAAGAGGGTAATCATTTCGTAGTATTGGAAAATTATTCATAAATCGTTACAAAATAAGAGTATTTTGTTACGTTAATCATTTAACTTGCAAATATATTATAGGATATATACGACTATCGCATCTACTACAAAATATCTTTAACATTATTATATCAGAGTAAAATACATGTATTATGTGCCTACTCTGTGGCTTGACATTGCGTAGGTACCTATTAGTACATAAGAATAAAGCAAGAAAAGCGTTACTTATATAATAGAACAATAAATATGAAATTATTATAAAATTACTATAAAAATAATGTGAATTAATTTACTATATATGAGGAAATATATTATTTATTTATTTAGTTATCATTGACACATCGATTGGAAATATCTTTTGTGTCTATATTAACAGGTAAAGCTTCACATGCAAGTTATGTCTAAAACATTTTTGTAAAAATTTAAGAATCAAAGAAGAAACAATGTTATATGTAAAGGATGATAATTATTTTCTATATGAAGGGTCATAAAACAACTCTCTCATAAAGCACCCGAAGAGTGTATTTATTATGTTTACAAAACCATTATAGAGTTATTAGATCTAAGGCTCATCCAAAAAGTGAAACCGGTTGGCTACTTACTCACATTTTATAATATGTGAAAAGTAATATGTGAAAATGGTTTAATTTTAAGCTAACCTTATTTTTCACCAAGTGCTAACGACACAAGGTATAAATCACATCTTTAAAAATTGTACTAGTTATTTATTCATAGTACTATTTCATTATAAGTGTGAAAATAACAAAAGGTTATTTGGTACACAAGAAGACCATGTTCTGACTAATAGAATACATCTCAGATAATATTTGTCCCCTAAAATAAAGAATTAATGTGGGATTAAAATACTCTAATCACGTGGTATGCTGTGGGACATAGTAAACATTATAACGAATTATAAATATAAAATTTAATTATAAATAACAACTTATATTTAAAATTTTTTTCTTTCTTTTGAACATAAATAATTTTTAAATTTTTAGGAAAAATTTGGAAGCTTAAATTCGGCTCAGATCGAAGCGACTTCGTAATGTACGTCCTATGTTGGCCTTGGGTTAGGTCAAAGCCTTTATTTTGACTGTCATAACCACAGCTGACCTAAACTCTACAATAAATTAAAGGAATTAAGGTATAGCATAACAGTACCGAAGGAAATAAAGAATATGTATATATAAGTGGTTGCATTAAGTTTACCTTAAATAAATCGACCGCCCCGTTGGTCGAGTGGTTAGCGACCCAGAATACGCAATCAACGGAGCTCGGGTTCGATCCCCGACTGGGACAAGCACTTGCGTGATAAGCATAAATGTTTGTATTTCCGGGTTTGGGTGTTTATTAAATATGTATATTCTAGTATTTATATATGTACTTCTATATATTAGTATCGTTAACTAACACCCATAACACAAGCAAATAATTTGCTTACTTTGGAGTTAGATAAGTAAGTGTAATTTGTGCCGTGAATATTTATTATTATTATTATTAAATAAGCTATAACTGATAAAAAGTACTATTAAAATACTAGTAAATAATTGACATTTATAGTAAGAGTGACAAAAAAATAATAAGCATTTTTAAAAATAATCTTAAAAATACTGCTAATGCCAACAAATGCGCTAAAAAATAATATAATGTGGGAAAAATAAACACGAGGCACTCATGCAGGTACATATTTTTAATTTAACAATTTTTTATTCCTTTAATCGCCTTTGTGGTCTAGTGTTCCGTTGTCGGTGGTGACCACATGAGGTCCCGGGTTCGATTCATGGGTAATTCAAAAATATGTGTTTTCTGTCTTCCGATAAAAACAACGCTGCTCGGGATTGGATAAGTGCCCTAGTTGGCGATAGGCGTGCCACCTATCACATTGTGGACAGTATCCTCGACTAATCGCGAGCGCAATGGTTGTACCTCTGCCTACCTCTTCGGGGATACGGGTGTGACGATACGTTTTTTAAGTTATCTCTTAATGTTAATTTCACTACACGACAAGGAGTTTAATTTTCTTTCTAAGGTACTATTAATTTATTAGACAATTTACTGAAACAACTAGACAAACAGTTAAAAACAGTTTACAATAGGTACAATACGAAATATAATAAAATATTTTAAAGTTGGACAGTAACAATGAGTAATTTTTAAAATCTTATTTTTATTTCAGGTATGTTGAGGAATTAACGTGGGACATAATCACAGGTACTCTTAAATACAATTTTATTTAATAATGTCTTTATTAATTTTTTATCTGGATATGCTAATGTAATTTATTTTTATGTTATGAGCTCTTTAATTTTATGAGAAACAAGGTTAAATAATAAAAGCAATGTAGGTACAATATAAAATAACAATGCACTTAATTTTTTAATAAAAAGTAAGACATTATTATAAATTTAATTAATTGTACTGATGTTAAGGAATTTTATATCAATTTATATGCTAACGGTATCATACTTTAATAATAATGATCACGTTTAAAAAAACGTCGATTTTTTTGTTCTGAAGATTTGGTTACTTAAATTAATTATACAACGCTGTTGATCAATTTCGCAGTTCGCACTGATGCTTGATTGACACGGATTACACGGATACGCTTTACAAGACAATTTCTTAGTTTGTCAGTGTTTCTTGCAATTACACACAGATATTACCGTATATATTACCTATATAGTTTATTTATACTAGTTACCTATGAAGTAAAATCACTTCAAGGGTAATTTTTAAACTTTGTTAGCTCATTCGGCACGATAAAACAGTACACCAAGGTTTGTTTCCATTTTTTCACGACATAATAATATAACCTTTAAATGTATGACATTTGTGACAGTAATAAGAGCGTTTGATCATATGTATGCGCGGCGACACGTTTCGTTCCCAATAGCGCGTCTATTAGTATTCGTGGTGTTTGCGTTGATTGAAATGTGGTGTGCAATGCGCACTGTATATTTAATAGTCTGTTTGATAATAAATTGACAAGGTTCTTGTTCGTACTAATTGCATAGTGGTAGCATGCCGAAACGTCTCCATTCATTCATAGCGTCAGTGAGTGTGACTGTCATGTTCCAGTTTGGAGCGTAAAGTAGTCTATGTAAAATAGGTAAAGTAGCTTATGGATGTGGCATTACCAGCTTGGCACGCGGATAGCAACGCACTATTACGGTCTTTGGTGTCTATAGGTGGTGGTTGTCATTTCCATCAGGAAAGCTATCTACTCGTTAGCTATTATGATATAAGATACAATAAGTATTGTAATATTATAAAGGAATATGCCAATGTCCCTGATTTTGATATCTTGAAAAATTTAACAAGCAATTTAATTGTTTCATTTCACTGTTTGCCACTCCAACTTATCCTAAGTACCTACCTATTAATACCTAATAATACCGAATACTTACACTAGTCTTAATTAAAAAAAGATTCCTTGAATTGCGTAAATCTGTATGTCTTAATAAACGTGGAGTCAAAAAAGACAACTTTAATAAACAAGACTTAAGACTTTGTTCGCGTGAGCAAAATTCATTACTTCTTTTTAGTCAGTCGGGTACAAAAGGCAGTATCACTCCTGAATAATATAGCTGTTTAAAAGTGAAAGAATTTTTAAAATCGGTCGAGTTGTTTTTGTGTTAAATCAAAACAAACAAAGAAACAAAAAGTCAAATCTTTCCTCTTTATTGCATTAGAAGTTTAGATAATGTAAGAATGTAGGTATATCGTGTGTAATATCATTATCAATGGACATATAATAAGAATATAGCCAAAACTAAGCAATTTATCTATATAATAGGATATTAATCATACGTATAATCCATTGGGAGACCCATTTGTTTGTTTGTTATTTTATGATATACGAAAATCCTACTCGCCATTTGATTTCTTTTTGGTCAAATTGGTCGTACTGATCTTACCACAAAGTAAACAAATTATTTTCGTATGATACACATGTTAGTCAACGAAACTAATATATAAATAAATATCTATATATAATGTTTGATGTTTAATAAATATATATTAAAATATATATTTATTAAACACTAAGACCCAAAACAGGAACATCAACGCTTATTACAGTCCTTACACAAACGACTGTCCGTGTCGGGTATTGAAAACGGGCTTCAGCGATTGCGACGACTGTCGCTAACTACTAGATCAATGGAGCGTTCCAATTGGTTGTTTCTTCTTATATTGTATAACTAGGCGGTAAGAATCAAGTGTTACAAGTGTGGATTTACGAACTAATACATTTAATTAATACATTTGGAATGTATTAGCGACAGATAATACTTGCTAACAGATGAACTGCTAGCGTATTTGTCATATATCCATACCTACCTTCTCTATATAAATATATTTAAGGCAAGTCGGTCAGAGCCCTCATTGTTGGTTGGACAATCTACTTTTCTCCTAAGCAGTTTGTAAAAATTGAACGGTTGACAAAACGTGTCACTACTATTAATTTTTACATAATGATAGAGTTTCGCAATGTCTTGCTCAGTTTTGGTACCACCACTTTACCGATTCCTGCCGCATTAGAGCCAATGCTTTACACTGTTTTGCCCGGTTTGGAGAGTAAGGTAATTTTTTAACTTAAACATGTGGTGTAACCATACCATACGAATAACAATGCAATATTAACATATTTAATGTCCATGGGATATGTTTGTCTCTTTCCATCAGGAAAGCCATCTACTTGTTTACTATCATATTATATATATATATAAAAAAAAATCACATACGAGGTAAATAAAGAGGTACATGTGTTATAACATCACGGTTTAAGCAGACATTGATAGACTAGGCAGCACCAGATTTTTTATATCGTAAGATAGCAAACAAGCAAATTGCTCTTTTGATGGAAAAAGGCAACTATCGTCTATAGACACCAAAGATGTTAATGGTGTGCTATTATCCGCGAACAGGATGGTAATCCCACTTGATAAGTTTACGCGTAATCTCACCCTCCAAACCGGAACACGACAGTTATGAATACTGGAGTTATTACATTAGGAGTAGGTAAGGTGGCGGTATCAGAACCGGTAGAGACGTTGCGGAACTCTACCACCTATTAGTCAGTAGTCACCATGGCAATGAGTAATGACACGCATAGCCATTCGTTTGCTCGCTTTTTAAGAACAACCCGGCAGAATGGAAGATGGTCTATTATATATATATTAGGTATATATGTTAATATATATTAATAATAGGTATATATGTTAAAAAATGTATAGTACATTGTAGACGTTAATTAAATATTAGTGGTGTATATACATGTATTAAGGCGTCGCAGCGCAACGAGATTAAAGTTTAAATATGGAAAACTCCTGTTCATTAAGTGGTTATTAGACACGGCGAGCAAACTGAGCAATTTGCTTAGTAAAATATATAGCGTAGGTGGGCACAATACTGCTCTGGTAACGCCGTAAACATGCTTGCTTCCTCGCTAGGTGGTCTTAACTCACGCTAGTATTATTTATTAGCTGAGTCGCCCGAGAACAGTAGCTTCACACGTTCCGAACCCTAGCATCTGTCAAAATATGTATTCATATTAAATTAAGGTAGCTTTTATTTGAGTTTCATTTTTTAGTATCCATTCTTTTTCTTTATTTTCTTATTACTTGTATATGTCACCTCAATGGTCTGAAGTTACCGGCGTTGTTACAGGAGTATGAAATCCTGGGTATGAATCCCGAGTCGGATAATTCGTATTAAACTTTTTTTTTTTTTGTGGAAAAGATAACTTAAAAAAATATAATTATATTATATATAAGAATTTTAGTAAATGTTCTATAGTGAAGCCATTACTCGCAACTTCGTTGGCATTACCAAAAATAATTATTTCCTTTAGTGTGGTAAAATATTTCTCCTGGATAGTGTAGCTTTGTAATGGTAAAATAGTTCAGTCAATTCGTTTTTGAAAAACATTACAAACATACAGAAGTACAAAACCTTCGAAAAGGCGACGATACGAGATCATTGTGATACTAGGTTGAATGTATGAAGGTATGAATTTGACAACGTCTCGCCCGGGTTTGGTGCCATCGTCTTACTTATTCCTGACGCAATAATAGTTCTGTTTTAAAGAGTAAGGTAGCCAGTAAATTTTGCATAGCAACGTGCCACAAACTATTTGTCGGCCAGTGAAATACGTCATGCACCTGAAAGCTACATTCTGAGCCAAATATCTCATCTCTCATTAAACTCATTAAGAATTGGCAATTTCTTGGAATTATCCTTGAAAATCGAAAACTCAGGGGCGTCTCCATACCTCCGTGTTTTCGGTAAGCACGCTTAGAAGACTACCTATTTTCTTACCTAGCAGTTCCAGTCGATCCATTGTCAAAATCATGTCAATCAGTGACGGGAATCACCACCCGCGAATCGTTTATCCGAAATTCTTATTGATATTCGGTTAACTCGGCCTACGTCATAAAGAATCCGCCCTGACAATATTTATTTATTTTATTTCATAATTAATTACATTTGATAAGGTTCCAAAAATAAAACATAATTTTTTAAAATAATTTATTGTATTTTAATGCTTATTCATGCATAGACAGGTAAATTCAAATTTATTTGTGGCCGTATTATTAAACCGGTTTGATCTTGCTTATAAAAATAAGCGCTCATTCATTTATAGTTGAAATTCGGTTTATAAAATAGCTAATATAAGAACAATTTACAATTAAGGGCAATCGTTTATTAATAAGACCCTAATTAATAAACGTTTATTATAAGTACATATTGTATAGGATATTATACCTAAGTCCGAGTATTCGGAATTGTGCACAAGCTATTCCGCAATTCCAAGACAGTTCTGAAATTTTAAAATAAAAACCAGAAATGAGAAATGTGGAAATGTATTTATTTATTTTTATTTCATAAATATCGAAATCACAAAAAATTTTTAATAAAAGATTTTTTAAAATATCTTTAAACTGAACCGAAAGTTTAATTTCTAAAACAAACAAATTTAAATCAAAAAGTTAGCGTAACCCAAGATTCTAAAAAAGTTTATATTAAAATATTTGAATCCAATAATTTGAAATAATTATTAGTAGGTATTACATGTTATAATATATGAAGCATTTTCAAATTTTTAATCAGTCTCGTTACTACGATAATAATCCGCTGTATTGGTCCGAGCCCCCTTTGAAGTTCAACTGCCATTCTACCAGGCAGTTTGTAAATTGGAAACTATTGACTACTAGGTGGTGGAGTTTTGCAACGTCTCGCTTGGGTACCACCGCTTTACCTATCTCTGCCGCAAGAGCGTCAAGCTTATATCTGTCGTATCCCGGTTTGGGTGGTCGGTAAGTTTACGCATGTGGCATTACCATGTCGCCACAAGTATAGCAACGCAAATTAATACATTTGGTGCCTACAGGCGATTTCCATTAGGTGAGCCATTTGCTTGTTTATTAATAACATAAAAGAAATAATAAAAATCGGTAGTTCTACTACCTATAATACTTTTTAATACCCTATAGTATAATACTAGCTGTTGGCCGCGACTTCGTTCGCGCGGACTTCGTTTACACTGCACAGCTCCTCCTCCCCGTAGGTGATAGCGTGATAATATGTAGCCTATATGTTGACCCGACCTGTTAGTAATATTCATGCAAAATTTGAAGTAAATCCATGCAGTACTTTTTGAGTTTACCCCGGACATACATTGACTTTCCTACGATTTTATTATATGTAATAATAGATAAGATTAACAAGTCCTTATATTTCCTAAATATTAATATATATAATAAAAAAAAATTAAATGGAAAAGTTTATCGACATGCAATTTCCGGGTTTATAAAAATTAATCCAAAAATGTTTGAGATTATACGAGCCTGAATTCCGGAATGATAATCTCCTATGCGCATGTTCTACAATTTGAACTATTATCCCTATTTATAAGTAGAACCGAATGCCTGTTTATTTACTGGCTGTACGCTTACATTTTTATTTATTATCTGTCTACATGACTATCTGTCTAAATGATACATTATTGATTGTTTGCCTTGGTGTTGATTCACATTATAGAAAAACAGAAAACAAAAAATATCAAATGGCTACTAACCCTAAAAATATACAGCAAATAAAAAAATATCAAAACACCATTCAACCCTTAAAAATATCCGAATACCAAAAAGTTCAATAATAACCAAATTAACCGTTCCTTTACAACATTTAATGAAGCAATAATTTACATTAATACCAACAAAATTATATCCACCAACTTAAATAACTGGCAATTAAGAGAAAATTTTCAGGGTAATTTTTCCGGGAGGTAGTAATTATTCGGGGACAAATTGAGTAAGATAGTCCGTGTTCGAGCCCGCGCATTGTTCATCCGATGACAAATAGTTAATGGGAGATAATACCACAGTATCGGGTGTCGGATGCGAATTTAGCACTATGTTTCGAGCCAATATTCCAACTTGATAATAAACACACACGGTCCTTTAATACATTATAATGTACATGACCGATTATATGTTTAGCTATTTAGTTAATAAAGTATTAGACATTTATTATAACGGATTTTTTTGTATATCTAGGATATACAAAAAAATCCGGCAATCAAGCATTGCATATTGGTCCCTCTGGAAGCAAACAGATTACATGCACCATCGTAACCAAATTTTTTTAGAGGTGTGTTGGTGGGTCTTTCACGATCAAGGTCAAATCATCAAGTCGTGAAAAGTCCTCCTTGTGCAAGAGATGTATGATGATGGACATATTACGCATTAAGTTTACGGGTTCGCTTATTCACCAAGCCATGTTATGTATTAAAATGCCACTTGTATATATTTACTGGCTACTTTATCCTCAAAAATAAAACACGACAGTGACAAGCGTTATCACTATGCATGGCAGGAAAAGATAAAGTGATGGGACCAAATATGAGCGTGAGTTTTCAGAACTCAACAATTTGTATTTGTTTGTTTTTAATGCACAATTTGGAAAACTTTAATGCTTAGTTTAAAACAATAGAAATTAACAATATCAGTGATTTACATAGGTTATATTTTGTTTTAAAAATTAGGGATTTCTGTAATGCGAAATAAAGCCTAGATCAAATTAAAATGTCACAGTCACTGGCCCTAAAATAAGCTTGTTTTAGGGCCAGTTACTGTAAGATTTTAATCTAACAAAAACAAATGCGTTGTTTCTATGAGCTTCCGGCTTTTTTTCAACTTGAACCGTTACCATTTATGCCAGTTATTTCATTGCAATTCTCAATTACGTACTTTTCCAATCAATTTGTGTTTCTTTTCAAACAACTTTCCAAAAGGAAGATTATTTATAAACCAATTTTACATACTTCCCATGTACTCCCATTTTAATTTGGTAAAGATCTGAAAATATAATGTAGGGTTCCGGAGATATAGGAAATATGAAGTCAGTTGCTGCTGTTATACTGTGTTAAAAATATTGTTAGTACAGCAGAAAGCTAATAGTAAACTGATACTAAGCTACAAATAAAATATTTCACGGTTAATATGATTTTGTACAATCCTATAGCCTATTTAATATGATCCTATTTTAAGACAATATTTACGTTAGGATACTTAAAGTATACAAATTAATTTTGATTTGTTTTTCTTAAATGTATTTATCCTTTAGAAAAAATAAAAGCTCAATTTTTATAATTGTTTATTCCTTAATTATAGGTTAAATAAAGAAACTAACTTTGGTAATATCAAATTTAAAGTGTCAATTGGTTTAACAAGCTGGTGCTTTTAAACAAAAATAAAACCGGTCAAGTCCGAGTCGGACTCCCACACGGGTTAGTTCGGGATCGACAACACGCATTCTCTGATTATTTTAAAGTGTCTACCTACTTCCATTTAAGAGTTAGATCACTGTGACCGACAGATAGCGTAATCAGGTTAGTACATAATAGACTTCTTTCTATTTTGTACTTTATTATTTATTATATTATTCTTTTTTCTTAGAATTTGTCAAAATTTAAGCACGGAACCATAAAAATAGTAACGCATTTAATATTCAAAGTAATCTGCTGAGTCCCTTTTGTTACAGAATGAATCGCAATTACCAATAATTATCTAGAACGTTTTCAATATGGTTATAAACTTTCATAACCTACGAGTAATCTAATACATAAACGAACGATGACTGAAATTAAAATAGTGAAATACACCAACATATTGACATTGCACATAAATATAAAACACACCTGCTTTAAGTATCTGTTTAACAGCTGCCAAATTGATTGGAAACTATGATTGATAATAATAATAAATTACTATTTACATGTAAAAAATAATCATTTCGGTTGAACTAGTTTTAATAATAAAGCTATTAAAATGCTTGTTACTTTGATGACTACATTATCTTTATTTATAGGAAGGTAAATCGAGGATATCGTCATATTTCAGATCGTTTTGCATAAAAAATCATAAATGTCAGGTACCCCAAAATTAGTCGGACTAGTTATTACAAAATATGAAGTAAGTCAATTGCACATGTACATAGTTTATATCATGGTGATTGATTTTTATATAATGTTTCGAAAAAGTCATTTAAAGTGTGTTCCGCAGCATAGATTATTTTTTTGTCATAAACTTGTCATAAACAAAAAGTTGATCTTTCTTCTTAACTTCAGAAGATTTAAAATCTTCTGAAGTTAAGAAATGTTTAAATCTTTTTTATACATGTGTACTGACATCTTTTATATTCTTTGGATACGTAAGACAGATTTTAATATGTTTTAATTAGCGATTAAAATTTTGTACATTATATTCTTCAAACTTGTAGGTACACGGACATATTGTACACGGAGTATGTGTGTGGCATATAAAAATGTAGCATCAAATCATGGGGAGTGTTCCTAGGAACTGTTTGGATTAATTCCTGTCGCGCAATTTTAATATCAGACATTGCGACAGAATTCAAAATTTCATCCTCATCATCTTGATGTCTGAATATCCAATACTGTGCCATTCTTGAGGCAGTTTTTGCCCCGCACTACTTCTTTGTGGAATTAATTACCGGCGCGGGTGTACCCGAATGGATACGACTTAGGGACCTACAAGAAAACAGCTTACTAATGTTTAAAAGGCCGGCAATGCAAATGCAAGACCTCTGGTATTGCTGATGTTCATGGGCGGCGATGATCACTTACCATCAGGTGCACTTACTTTTCTATAAAAAAAAGTTGTTGCCCTATATAAAAAAAGTTAGGTACGCGCTAAAGCGATAAGAGTGTAAAAGATTTCTATTTAAACCCCAAGAATGTTTTACTTATAAGGAATTCTCTATAAATCGAAATAATACATTCACTATCCTCATTTAATTTTAAAATTTTATTGTATTAAATCTTGTATTCAAAGTAAAAACTTTTAGTACCTACAAGATAAAAACTTCCTTAAGTTCCCACACACTTGGCCATAAATCTTACGTTTTTAATAGATAAATAGAACCGCGCGTAAACGAGCAATATCGCATTATTTGGCCCTCTCAGGAAAGGCCCTTCTGATAAAACCTCCTTGCCTCACACCCTTCATGTTAATGTACTACACCAGACGGTGACAACCATTTTTTGGCCCACTTGGTTACATTATGGGTGCTATAAAGAGTATTTCAAATTATATTTTCCGTGTCCATTAAAAGGAGTTGTAACGTTTCTGAGTTATTAATGGAATTTTTGTCATTTTACTTTACGCAACCTCTTATAAAATTTACTTAACGGTTAATTAACAGTTGCAGAGACTTAATGCAACTGCATTTCTTAATGCAAAACAGGTAGCGATGCTAATTTAAAAAATAGGTAGTTTACAAAACAACAATTGTTCCGCCGTTGTCGGTCTTTAGATGCAACAAAAGTGTGAGCTCACTGTACAAGGTAATAAAATGTTCAAAACTTTGAAAAAATACGCCGTCATAAAGTAGAGCGGTTCGGATGTAAAGTTAGATAAAGAACATCGCACACACCTGAGCTAGGAAATTGCTTTTTTCTAAGCGCCTCCAGTTTTTTACGTAACTTTCTCTGAGAATAAAGAAGTTTCTTGGTAAAACTTTCTTATTTTTTACTGAGTATAAATCACACCGACAAACGTCTGTATGATATGACGTCTTATGAATTTATGACAATCGACAACAAAAATATTTGTCCATACAAACAACACATGTTTTGTTTAGGGAAAGTTTGTCCATAAAATAGTTTGTAAGATTTGTAAGATTGATAGCCTTACCTTCCCGAGTTGCTAATATATTACTCCTTGTGACATTACATTTTGATTTAAAGTACAGTAGCAGGTGTAACAAATTCGAGAATTACAGATCTGCAAACTTATTACTGACCCCACGGAAGCCCAAAAAATGTAACGACTATAACGAGTTGTTTTTTGATATTTGAGGATTTCAATTACAGGATTAACACACATCACTGGGTTAAAGAAAGTTTTAAATATCTCTGTATATTGCATAAATATTCAATTAAAAAAATTAAAAAAGTAACTGTGGGCGGTGGTACGTACTTACTGTTTAAGATCAGAGTATTCTGCTTATGTAAGTACTATTTGTTGTAATCAATAAAAAATATTTTTATTTCACAGCAAACAAACCCATAGTCCTGGTGGGAAGAAATAACTATCTCCTATGGATTAAATGTGTCAATGATGTATTGAAATCACGGGCGGTGGGCGAGACCTTGCGAAACTCTACCATCTTGTAGTCACAATGGTAGTGACACGTATAAGGCCATCGATCGCCTTTAACGAACTGCCTGACAGAATAACAGAGACCAGTTGTCAATGTTTAACACACACAACACTCAGTATTTATAAAGTTTTGACATGAAGTTTTATCACGTGATATGTTACACAGGTACTTATTATATGGCAGATAATATTTTTTAACTTGCCGCTACGTATGTAGATAAGGAAGTTATTGATTTTGCCCTGATTTCCAAAAATCGATTTTTCACCAGATCTCCACATTTTGAGGTCCTAGGAACCTTTTCATTTTCAAAATGACCCCAGTATGTCTGTATGTATGTATGTGTGTGTGTGTGTGTATGTGTGTGTGTATGTGTGTGTGTGTGTATGTGTATGTGTGTGTGTATGAAGGTATGTAAACATCTCATTACTTTTGAACGGCTTGACTGATCGAAACGCGGTTGATGGCATTCCACTCAGCTTAGACTTCCTGAAAATTTGAACCAAGTTGACCCACGATATTTTGAGAAATTTTAAAAAACCCCAAAAAGTATTTTTTTAACATAACTTCCAGATTAATGTACCTACCGGTTAAGTATAAAAGTTAATCATCTCTATTCCTCAAAAAATTACACCTAATACATAAATTACATCATTGGTTTCTCCGTTTGGAAGAAATCGTCGACGAAAAATTTTGAAAAAAGTATTTTTCGACATAACTTCAAAATTTTCAACCATTCAGTTTTTGGTATTCTACGATATTTTAGTAATAAAAAAATCTACGACGAATGCCGTTTCAAAAATCAGAATCAAATCTAATTTTAAAAGGTACAGCTTTTAAAATATTAAAATTACGTTGTTTTTAACAAACTTACTTAATATTTTTTAAATTAATAGTCAATCGATGTTGAGCTTGAAATAACTTTCAAGCTCAACATCGATTGACTTTAAAATCCTATCAGCTTTTCTCCTTTAAAAACTGCGTCAAATGCCACAACAGGATCAAAATCGGTTAATTAGTTTGTGATTTATCGATGACGAAAAAAAATGTTTTTTTTTTTAATATTGCTTCGAAATTTTTCAACCTATCAGTTATTTAGCTAAAGCAATATTTTAGATCTCAAATATTGAGTTGAGTGTCATTCGAAAGATCAAAATCGATCAGCTTTTCAAAAATCAATATACTGCCATTTTTAATAAAATAGATGTTTGAACTGAAAAAATCTGTGCTTATAGTTTTTACTGTTTTGAGTTTAAAATACCTTAATTTAGCGGGAACTTTCAGTAATAGCCCGCAGGGTAAACTGTTTACAGTTTTTTTTATTACAATATAGCTTAGGAATAGTTACGAAATTGCCTATATATTTTACACTTTTTATCGTTGGTAATTGGTTAAACTCCATTTGTAATTTTGTTAATTCACTTGTACTGTTTCACAAATCACTTTATATTTTATTTAATACTGCCAACCGGTTTTGCCTTTTACGCCATCTTTAGCGCTACGACACTTTTATAAATGTAGCATTAACTTACATAATATATTAAGTCATACGTAACTTAAAAGTACGTGTCGTAACGAACATATCATTAAAGAGTTAAGATATGTACGTTAATGATATATTTATAAAAGTCTCGTAGCCCTGAAGACGCCGTACTAAAAGGTGAAACCGGTTGGTGATATTAATTTTAAAGTTATTTGTGAAACAGTACAAGTGTATTTACAAAATTACGAAATAGTCTGTTTACCTTATAAAAGCGAAATATACGTCTAGATACTGCGAGTAAAGTATTACCGTTGAACCCTTATCACAACTAGTTAAAAACTAATTACGGAGGTGACACCACCTTTCTATAAATCTACCTTCTCCACCGAATTGCTCTGACAAAAGTTATTTTTAAGAAAATCCCCTGGAGGTCGCTCTGCTCAAACCCCACCCGCGATCTCCGCAAGGAATTTATCACGATTTATATTCATGGCATAACAACGTGAGCCAGTTTAGAGTTACTGTTTAAATTATACAGATCCCCAATAAAACTTTTTGAATCCAACTCTCGTCTTTACGCAATTTTTCTCTCTTAAATGTTTTTATATATGTATTTAAAAAACATAAATTGTACTGAGATTAGCCATGCCATGCAAGCTTCTTCGTGATCGAAGCATTTTGTGAATAACTGAAATTTTTGTGAGAACATAAGTTGTTTTCCGGACATCTTTGAAGAATAGATCATTTCCTTTCCTACCAGACAGTGTAAAAATCCAAACGAGTCACTGCCATTGTGATTATAAAATGGTAAAGTTCTTGACGTTTCACCCGGGTTAGTATCACTGCTTTATCTTATCCTGTCGCAATAACATTCGTACTTTTTACCGTATTCGAGTATACCTATTCTGCTTTACAAAGGCAGCGTACAATTAACATCTTTAGTATCTGATGGTTAAGTCTTCTGTGCCAATGAAGTTATTTATATGCTATCTTACAATATGAATAATGCGTTATGAAACTGGTTTAAAGTCTTTTGTGTAACAGCAAACAGGTAGCAAACAAGCAAATAGCTTTCCCGATGTAAAGAGATAATCATAGTCTACGTACAGACTGACATACCCTTCAAATCGGCCGCAGCACCCGACAGTGAAAAGTACCGGCATCATTGCAATTAAACAAGTGTTACGCCACTGATTGCATAATAAAAATCCCACTTCAAAGGTAGTCACTAAAACCTATCTTTACTTCAATTTTTATAGTAAAAAAATATGACGATAAAATATAATGTAGCCTATTTAATTACTTATTCATATTATCATGGTGATATTTTTTTTTGTTTTACATACATATTAGATTTTATAGCGCAAAAACATAACTGTCTTGTGAGTTAGTGGCATACTGGTTCGATCTCCGGTTTCAGCCAGAGTTACTGATGAAATTACATGGTTATCCATAAAAATTAAAAATCTCAGTAGCCACTCCGTATCTAGTGGTGTTTAACATCTGTGTGACTCGGATGACCAAATATAGCTGTCGGTACCGATTATCAAGAAATAACCCATAGTCGATAGTGGGTGGATAAAAAATCCACCTATCACACCACATTTTACATAGCTACTTAGCTTATATTAGTTAAGAGCACATTCCTTTTTTAATTTTTTAAACAACAAATAATTTAACAAAAAACAACGTTAGTTTGCTTGATATTGCAAATATTGTAAAATATAAATAAGTATATGTACATAGTTATTTTGTATCTAAAACTTATTAATTGCGTGAAAATAAACTTAAATCACGAACCATATGGTGGCTCCAAATGTTTCAAACATTGGAGACAGTAACTCTTGAACGGACGGAACAACAAATCAGCTGTGGTTTGGAACGGAAGCATTTAGTGTCAAACAACAACTGCTTGAGGGCCATTATTAATCGTAGGGCCTTGTCTTGTTATTTTATGACAAAAGTATTACCTACTTATGCTTTTATTACATATACCTAAATACTTTAAAACTTACCTGTTTAGCCTATGTAGTTTATGCGTAGAAAAAGGCATTAAAGGCGCTTTGAAATTTTTGTTTCTTATTAATGTAGATAAAAATGTATTTTAATAGAATAACTAAATTGAGGGGCTACTGGACGCATTTTCAAACAAAATTTAACAATGGATTATTTTTTCTAGTCAATCTTAGCAGATTTCTTTTTTATTAAGTGATTAGAAGAGGCATATCGTCTATAGAAGCCAAAAAGCTAAGGTTGCGTTGCTATCCTGAAAAGATTTGCTAGTAATACTTATTGTCGAAGTTTTATCATTTCTTTGAACAGAAGAATCATTATTTAAAGTTATACTATCTTAATTATAAAACTGTAAACAATGATAACGTTCAGTTTATAGTTTTCTTTTCACACATTTTATCAAAAATTCAGCAGCTTAAATTAAGTTGATAAATTACTAGTACAAAATTGAAAATCATGAACTATTATACCTCCATTAACGCCAGTAACGTAGTTTACAATGCGTGTTTAGTCCTTATTATAAATAAATAAAGCTAATAAATCTTAGGTGGTATTTGGATATAGCCTCTAGATTGTGACAAAGGGGTGTAGTGTAGCCTTCAGGGCTCAGTCGGGGGTGGTTCCACCATAATTGATGAGGTTCTTAGCGCAGCAGGGCGGCGTAGAATTATCATCGCGCCGCGACACTCGGATACAAGCTCTCATTAATTTGTGATTAGCCCGCGGCTACGAGACTCTTGTGGGGGCTTTCTTCTAATTAGACAATCTGGTTTTCTTTTCAAAGTAGGATTAGAGTTTGTCGATGTGATTGTATAAGCCGCAAGTACAATTCATATAAACTAAGAGGGCGGCTTTTAATATTTATTTTATCTTTTTTAAACACTTCTCTGTTTAATAATATCTAATGTATTAAAATCTTTATGTATCAAAAGAAACATATATAATATAAACCATACGTTGTGTAAGAATATTTAATCGAAGTCACCGTAACCTCAACAAAGAACACGGGCAAGACTCCATACATGATTTGTTTTACGATTCACCTTAAAGTTTCATATATTCCGTAAGATTCGATATTAACTCTTCAACTTATTCACATTTATTATATATTTTTTAAGCTTTGTGAATAATAGTTACACAAAGATAAAGTTAGAATTTAGGTTAGATTAACGTAAACATTTAGTGCTCTCCTTATACTCTGTGGTTACAATTCTTATTGACAAATGATAAATTGTCACTTGTCAGATGCAAAATAATGACGTGATGACACTTGACATACCCAATAACCATTTACCATAGATTACACATACTGCTGTCAGAGGAACTCTCAGACACGAACGTCGATAGTAATTGCTGTAAAATAATAAAGAAAGCTATTTGCTTTAAACTATCCCTTTGTATAATTATATGTAATAAATTTGATTGTATATTAACTTATTTATATTTAAAGTACATGAAATAAAATGTTTTGTAATTGTACAATGGTAACATTTAAGATAGCAGAAGTCAATCAAAGTCTTTATATTTTTTTATATAATTATTCCTAGATATATATTTTGTTTTATTGATTTAAAAAACGTATAAAATTATTATACTTAATTTAATATTTGTCACTCTCAAAGACACACAAGGGATGTTCAAAACTAAAACGGCCCGTGTTCTTTGTAATAGTTCCTGTACGAAATAATGCGAAAACAATAAATAATTCATTGTTATGACATCAATAAGTTATTAAAAATTTCAGATAGCTCCAACCTATTATACCTATTAAAAGTCAGGAATGCTTACTTACGTATTATTCATAAATGTACAAATAAAAATGAGATAATAATATTACGCTGAAAGAATTGTACATATTCGTTTTAAGGTGATATAAAGAGGAAAATTTAAGGTATCTAAAAACTCAATTTATTCCCTAATAAAGATCTCAAGCATCGTTTACTTGGTATAAAGGAAAAACGTTATTCCCCCATACTGTTTATTTAAAGGCGGATTCGTATAGCATTTGTTTCTGCATACATATACCTGAGGGTGACATAACTTTAAATTCTTAGTATTGCTTACAATATCACACGAGATCTCATTACAGGCAATAACGAGTCAATATCTACAGTCTGATTTAGTTTTTAAGTATAATAAAGTTGTGACTAGTATTTACAAATACTTGACACTAAACTTAGATACGAAAAAGTAGATACTGATGTTTTGATTCTTCAAGTATTTTCATTCACAATTATACTTTTTTCACATTTCGATTCACAATCATATTTTGTTTCTTCCTGCATTTTTAATTTCAAAAGTAGTTTTCTGTTAGACTTTAAGAAAAATTAAACAAACAATTTAAAAAAAATACTTATCTTTTTATTTTTAAGTACATGTAGGTATCACACGTAATAATTATCGCTGATACTTGGTAAAATGTCACTGTGAATCATTTTAAAATGAAAATAATGTAATTGATAAGCAGAAGCACGTAAATCATTATTTAAATCACAAACAAATTTGACACCAGCGTGTTTGTGTGAAGACTGAAGACAGTTATAAATGAATTTAAAAATTTTACAATATTTATGTAAAAAGGCACAAATTCTTTTACTATCAATTCTGTGAAGCTTTGAAATTCACTTCCTTTACATATTAGGAGCAGTAAATCATTAGTCACCTTTAAAAAGTCCTTAAAAGAATTTTATTTATCTGTCTAATTTTTAGGGCAAAAGGCGTTGTACGTATTAGAATTAAGTAATATAAAAAAAGTTTTTTTTGTGTACCTATTGCATATATTTTATAAATTAATAATCTGTAAGTACACTTGTATTCTACATTTCTTTCACGCTTTCTCACTGTTTTGGGTTTGCTGGAAGAAATCTCTTACAGAGATAAGCCTAGCCTTTTGTGGAGTTTTCAAGAAATAAAATGTAATTTTGCATTTATGTGTACAATAAAGTATTAAATAAATAAATAAATAAATAAATGTCCTTAGATATTGATTAAAATAGCAATTATTACTACGAAACATTCAACCTACAAAATACGTGTTATTTTGTTGTTGAATATATTATAAAAACATATACTTATAATTTACATAGCGTAGTTTAAGATTGTTTTATTTAGAGCCAGCAATGCGATCATATTTCTTAAGTAAGTGGTCTACGCTAAGAAAACCTACGAATCAGATTAATTCGGTTAGAGGGGCTTGGTCGGAGCCAATTTGTCTGATTGCAATCCATGTCAGTGTATGTTACCTATATACGCTTGGATTTCAATAAATTCTGACCCTATCCTATCGCCCCATCGATAAATATTTTCGCATGATTAATTCAATAAACTTATTTTGCACGGTTGAAACATTTTTTATTTTGTTAAGGAAATATATTGGTTCGCGAAGGAAATGTGTTTCAATGTTTTGTATACATTCAAGTTTATTTTGGACGGCCGGATTCCGTATTCGTGTATTATTAGTACAGCTTATAAGAATACGCTCTTCACATTTTGATCATACAAGATTCACAACTGAATAATAATTTTTGTATTGTAATAATAATGTTAAAGGAGCATTTTGGTAGGGAAAATCATTATTATCTTGTAAATATGCAATTATGAAAATTGAATAGATTTGTTATAAAAAATTCCTTACCTATCTTTATGCCCGAATCTCCGCAGAGATAGGCAGAGGTACAAACATTGAACCCACGGTTAACCCAGAATACTTAGTCCCACAATGTTATAGGTGGCAAGTTTATCACCAACCGAGCATTTACCAGTCCCAGGCAATGTTGTTTTTTTTTATCAAAAACCTTAAAAATCATATTTTAGATTTGACCGACCCGGGAATAGACCCGGAACTTCGTGTGGTCAACACCAGACCACGAGATATAATATTTCATGCATAACTTTGCCGTCTGCCTCGATCTTCAAATACGATAGTGACAAGCACTGATGCTATTGTGACAAAATAAGGTATTACGTTGATATTAAATCTAAACGAGACGCTGCAGTGCCTTACCTCGCTCGCCTTTACCAGTTACCTGGCCAAAAAGGATAGATACTAGATATACAATGTCCTTAAAAAGAAGTCTAGCCAAAACTATTATATAAAAATATATCATCAATATTATAAACTTCATTTAATTATAGACGCAGTAAACAAAACTCAAAATCCACATTCAATAAATTCTTTTTTCTTGGCTGGCGCACAAGATATTTAGCTGAGACAGACTTAGGCTAAAGTATAGTCTTTGTAATATGTGCTATTTGAGAATCTCTTATTTCCAAATAAGCTATAATCTTATCAGATTTAGAGCAAATCATTAATTAAGTGATATATATTTCTTTTACCCCCGACATTACCATCAACCAGTACACGCCTATTCTGAGTAAATGTTTCAAATCTCAAAGAACGAGGGGAAAAATCAAACGGTAAATATCGGAAAGAATTCCATGCTGATTCTATTAGTCTAAGTAGGTAAATGGTCCTATCCTGAATTTCTACAGGTAGGTAGATCGCTTAAATTATTTTATAATGTTAAATTTTACATATGTTTTCATTAAGAAAATAGTTAAATAACGCAGAGAAAAACGAATTGGTCTAGTCCCAAAGCAAATCAATTATTTCCTTGCGATATCGTTTATTATTGCGATAAGTCAAACAAATTTAATATATATAAATACATAAGAACAGCGTGTTAATAATTTATATATATAAAAATCAATTGCTGTTCGTTAGTCTCGCTAAAACTTGAGAACGGCTGAACCGATTTGGCTAATTTTGGTTTTGAATGAATGAAAAAAAAAGAATAGTTAAAAAGGCAGAACAACGTTTGCCGGGTCAACCAGTAATAAATAAATATTCACGGAATAAATTACACTTATTGATCTAACCCCAAAGTAAGCTAATTATTTGCTTGTGTTATGGGTGTTAGTCAACGATACTAATACATGGAAATATATATATATATATATATATATATATATATATATATATATATATATATATATATATATATATATATATATATATATATATATACTTTTACGTACATAATAAACACCCAAACCCGGAAGTACAAACATTTATGCTCATCACATAAATTCTTGTCCCCGTCGGGGATCGAACCCGAGCCCTGTCGATTGCGTAAACCGGGTCGCAAACCACTCGACCAACAGGGCGGTCAAATTTAATGAACACCCAAACGCAGAAATACAAAAAATCTCTCGTGTTAGTCCAGGCTCCTTTGAAGAATATACCAACTGCTGTTCTGCCAGGCAGGTCGTAAAAGACGACCGATCGGCTACAAGAGTCACTACCATGGTGACTACTAGGTGGTAGAGTTCCGCAACCTCTTGCCCGGGTATTTAGTATCACCGCTTTACCTATTCTTGCCGTAATACCGTTAATATTTTTCATTGTCGTGTTCCGGTTTAGAAGGCAAGGTAGCGAGTAGCTTTATGTATGTAGCATTGCTATTTGGTTACACGGATAACATCGCAACATTAGCATATTTTGTATCAATAGGCGATAGTTTTCTTTCCACCAGGAAAGCGGTCTGCTTATTTATAATGGTATAAAAAACATCAATGCTTATCAAACAAATATTTATTATTGTTAAGATTTAAGAATCCAACGGGAATCGAACCCGAGCCTAATATTTTTCGTAGTGAGGTTCGCGGTCGTTAACCTAATAAAAGAAATGTCTAAAATAAAACCAGTATGTAATTAATCTAATACAGGAAAAAAATTAATATATTATAATAAATAGGTAGAGTGCGTGTCGGGCCATGCGTATTACGGTTCCGAAGTTGCCCATGCGAACTAAGAAGAGGGATTTTATTGTTTCATACTATAAACATTTACTTATTTAACGTCAATGATTATGTATGCTATGTATACTATAATGGATATATTCCACACCACAGGTTCACCGTCTTTAAAAAATCACCAAGTATGTTTTATAAGTTGGTCGACTATTACTCAAAAACTTGTTAAACCTGAATTTTTTTAAACAGTGATTTTTTCCACCCCCAAAACCAACCGATTCGCAGGCAAAGGGATGTGGGACACTTGACTCTAACAATAATTGGAATTTTAAAGCGTAATATTTTTTTAAATATGTCCCTTAATTGAAAAATGGCTTTCACAAACCTACAATATTTTTTTAAAATTCTATCCGATACCTCACACTATCTATGGGATACACAAGAAAAAAAATTAACATTCCACTTTACATGTACCTAGAGGATCAACCCCAAGAATATATTTTTCAAGATTTTATGTTAACACTTTACTGCCGCGACTAAAATGTATATTCACGTAAATTATAGCTTTCTAGTGCTGAGGATTTCTGCGTTAACTAGACTGCGGAAGGAAGGACAGACATAGTAAAACTATGTGGTTTTTTTTTAATTCAGAACCCTAAAAACAGGACTGACACGAAAGGAGAATTGTGGCGAAGATATAGTAGGCATAGGTCTCTAGCAATTAGCTATCGACAAGCTGATATGAGAAAATCATTGGGCAATATCAGAGCGTGTCATATTAAACATCGGTTTTTGGATCGGAACTGATTACTTTTCTTATTTATTTGAAACTAATTTTTACATGTGGCTTTGTTCGCGTTTAAAAAATTATGCACAGCTCAGCTCTCTTCTGCTGTGCTTTGGTGACGCCAACTACACGCTTCGTAGGGTATCCGTTCGAGTGTTTCAAAGTGTTTTGTGTTGATACCATATTTAAAATCATATCTTTTAGACGAAGTGAGAGATATAAATACATAATTGAAATAGTTATATACAAGTGCTGAAACGGTCTTGAATAAGAAGTGATTTATGCATAAGTGCATTAATACCAAGATAAGAAAACTGTCTAAAAAAGAAATCGATCTAGTTACAACCGGCTCGCGTTCTTATTAACTTTTAAACATAAAAAATAGGTATAGTGAAATAACTATAGTAACTAAACATGAGAACAGAACTTTTTGTTGTTATCGATGGTTTGTTTTATTATGAATGAAAAGTTTGGAAAATCCAAAATTGCATGCCTCATTTAATTATAAAAATAAAAAATAAGCTCTTTATATTGTGTTTTAGCTATAAAAATAAATTGATTGTCTGTTAAATGATAATTCGAAGTAATGTCAAACAAACTTTTTTCAAAATTTTTCTTAACGATCGCTCTTATTTTGCTAATTTTGATACCGATTTTGATGCTACTTAGAGAATTGGACCCGTTTTTTAAAGAAATGAGCTGATTAGATTTTGTAATTCATCTATGCATATTTATTCTGGAAGTAATTAAAACTTTTTCGTCGAAATTTTTTTAAAGTTTTTTTTTTAAATTTCTCTAACCTCTTGGATCCAATCGGTTAAAATTTTTAAGGAAAGTCATAGCTAGGCAAACCCCAATCGAATGCCATCAACCATGCTTCGATTGGGTAAGCCGTTCAAAAGTTATGAGATGTTTACATACACACACATGCATACAAACATACTGGCGTCTTCGTGAAAATAGTAGAAAAAGATTCGTAGGATCTCAAAATGTAATCTGGCGAAAACTGGATTTTCAAAAATCAGGGCCAATTCAATAACTTCCTTTTACTACTAACGTAACTGGAAGTTAAATATATTTCTAATCATGTATAGGTACATACATGGGATTCTATTTTTAAACAGCCGAAAACGGTGAATTCAGTTCAACCTGGGCGAGATTTAACTCAGTTCACAGTATTATGGTTATGGCTGGTTATGTAGGTGATGGGGATTGCAAACGTTTATAATTATCCCTTGTTACTTAAACCGACAGCTTTACGTGTTTTCAGAGAGTTTCCGTGAATAGCTATGTAATAGTATCGTGACGTTTTTAAGTCTACATAAATATTTGTCTTTCAATAAAAATACCAACACATTTTTTCGAAGCCAATAGGTCTTGAAATCTACGAGCTAGCGAAATGAAGGTACGGGTTAAATCTTTCGATCAAGATAAGCCATCACATTCAAGATATTTAAATCGATTTCCCCCAATTTTCCGAGAGAGAGCGCTGCAGAGGCGCGACTCAATTTATCCGGTGTCGCTACGGGACGATGGGACTGGGCTCGTCTATTGTTCACTAAATGAACTGTGCTCCGAGGTCTGTACGCTACAGGATTAAGGATGTAACCGATACGTCGACCTTATCTTACAAAAACATCGATATATTTTAGTTATAATAGGTAATTATAATCTTTATATTTCAGGTCGAAAACGGAAAAAGAAATAATATAAATAAACAGCTGCTATAAATGTTATATCACATTTTAATGTAGAAAGAACTTAGGTACATATTTCTGACACTTTTGATTCTGATTCTCTGATCTGATTCTTTGATTCTCTGATCTGATTGATTCTTAACAACAGTAAGATATTAATTCGTATAATTTTTTACGTGATTCTAATTTTAAGAAAAGGTACAGAAAAATGATAAGTGCCTGTAAGATATTAAGATATAAGAGAGAGTATTTATTATTGATGTTATAGCAATTCTGCACGCAATATATCAACTAATATAATAAGAAAATTTGGTATGATTATGGGTACTAATTACCTTGTTTTTGAAAAATAATCATTGACTATCATAATCGCTAATCAGCAGCCAAACTGCTTAAATGTTTGACCTGGGCATTCTATATTTGAATATTTAAACAACAACTAATACAAAGTGATGAATCGTTCTTGGAAATATTTATATTCAATCTACGTTTTTTATAAATAGGTATGTCGATTATTAATAACTATCCTAGCATTACAGTTTTTTAATATTGCTAAACTTCAAAGTTTTAAACCTTAATATTTATTTTCATCACATGTTTCAAGATAAAAAATTAAAACACGTCAAGATTATTATAAAATTTATCATATTAATGTCGCCGTTAAATTTATTTTATTACAAATTAGACACACTGTTGATATAAACAAATGTTATCTTCTACATAACATAGTAGTACGACGAATGACTGGAGGGAAATTAAACAATGCGTTATACTAACTTTAAGTGAGAGTTTGGAACCCTTTAAATTTTCTTTCATTAAGGAGTTGCGCTTATTTCCCAACCGGAACCTATTTGTTGGGTTGCTATTTAAAACATTTGCCCCGTCTGTTTACATAGATCAGATACGTTCAACAAAGGCTTTTGTAATTAAGAAAGATATTTTAAGTTGGCGGCAGCTTGGCTTTATACGCAAAATGAATTTACTGAATTAAGTTCGTTAGAAGTTTTGTTAAATGGTGTTGCGTTTATTTATTAGAAAACAGATTCTGTCATTAAATAACTTGAATAGAGGAATTTTAATAGAATATTAATTCACATGAATTACAGAATTATTTGTTTTCGCACAGCTGCTTTAACAGAGCGAAAATCATGGTTATAAATTGTACACTGTGTTGAACAATGGACAATTATTATTGAACATACCCTACATCGGGCCAATATCCAAAAGATAGATAAAACACGCAAGGCAATATTTCGAACTGCTCCCAAATATAAATTTTCCAGGACCAACCCCAATTTAGGAGTGTATTATTTTCGCTTTCGCAGACATCCGATACAATTAAAATCTTCTTTAATTAAGGGACGACAATGAATCATTCGCACGTGGCGCACTGAGTTTTCCACTTATACTCCCATTCATTCTCCTAAGTACCCGAGTAATAAGATAGATATTGTAAAGCAACACCTGTCATAATGTTAGAGATTAATATTATGTTCAGGTCATATATTGTGTTACAAGATAATTAAATATTAAAAATTTGCCTTTTTTCGCCGTGTTGGTGCCGGCCTCCTTTGAAGAATAGGCCAACTGCCGTTCTGCCAGGCAGGTCGTAAAAGGCGACCGATTGGCTATCGAGTCACTACCATCGTGGCTACTAGGTGGTAGAGTTCTGCATTGTCTCGCCCGGGTCTGGTACCACCGCCTTACCTATTCCTGCCGCAATAGCGTCAGTGCTTGTCGCTGTCGTGTTCCGGTATGGAGGGTAAGGTAGCCGGTAAACTTATGCATGTGGCATTAGACCTCGCCACAAGATAGCAACGCAGCATTAACACCTTTGGTGTCTATAGGCGATGGTTGACTCTTTCCATCAGGAGACCCATCTGCTTGTTTGCTATCTTATGATATAAAAAAAAGATAAACAAATAAATAGATATTATCAGGATTATTAACTTGCCGTGAAGCAGAGTTAACCGAATGCCTAGATATCAAGATTCACCATGAAATATAGATATGTTCGTTAGCAAGATGGTGGTTTATCCCCGAAATTCTAATTATGTGCTTTTTTACTTCCGTCACACATAACAAAGTCTGCATTGTATTTACCGTCGATTGTCAATGCTGGGATGTGTAGTGAGTGAAGATTAATTTAAGCATCCCTAATAACAGTCAATAATCTATAATATGTAACCTTTATATGAACCTACGAAGGGACTCAATTAAAACTATGTATTCATATATGTCTATCTTCTTTTTATTACATTTTTATTGGATACACATGACCATTAACTATCATGTCCTTGTACCTACCTACACCCATGTTGTACCTACCTATGTACCTCCCTACAGTATTTTACCAGTCAACCTGTATAAATTCATAGTATAAATCACACACCACATAAATACTAATAGACGCGCTATATCGAAAAAAAAATAGAAATATGCCATATTGTGCCATTTTATCATGTCTAATAAAAAGCTGAGGCTTAAGGAATGCCTCTGCCTTAAGGAAGGAGTGGTTTTATTTCATCGGTAAGTATTGTCTACAATGATTTTGGTGCTGTTAAAATTAAAACTAATTTGAAGTAGTTAACATCTACCCTCATTCAAACTGTATACCTCTTTACTTTTTCAATGCTAAACAGTTGTTTAATATTTTATTAGATTGTTCTACAAGTTAAAACTTTTTTAAAGATTCTTTATGGGGGAAGAAAAATTTAGGACATTCCCATGTAATACTCCAGAAGTAATCTGCCATCATATGTTCATCCCACCAACTTTACTATGTATCTTCGATCACTTTTAGATCTTGATAGAAACGTTCTCCTTGTTCTTCGCTATACGATCTAAGATTTTCTGTAAACTTGTATAAGTGGCATTTCAGATAATTTTCCTTTATAAACATATGACAACCAAGATTTTTTAAAGCTTATCAAAAGGTTTAAAACTAATTCGTTATAATTTTCAATATCTTGATTTCCTGAGAAAATTTTCACAACAACAACAAAAGATTTCCAAGCTGATGCTTTCACACTTATTCCTGAGCCAACAAAAATATGATATATCAAGATAAATCCATTTCCTTTCATTCATACCACCTTATCTGAAAATACAAAAATAACGGTCATCGATTTCACTGTTCAAATCCATCATACCAATCACAATAACCACACTAGACTTGAAATGGCTATGTTTATCGCTATCTTGCCCACTGCCTTAAATTTGCACACAATGTTTTGAAAATATGGCTTGTTAACGGCATTAATCTCCATCTTAAAGTAATCAAAATACGACTTTTTCATAAAGTCTGTAAAGATTTTATAATTTTTTTACTAAGTGTTCACCACAAATATAATAAACATATAATATAACATATATATAATAAATATATAAAACACCTCCAAATGACAACATATCGAAATTATTAAGTAAGAAACAGAATTAATACGATACATTGACATAACCTATGATAAAATGCATTTCTTTGCTAAATAAATACCTATAGTTATAAAACTGTACGTAGGTGTACCTTCACACGACTTGTTACGGAGCAATAAACCATATTATAACATAGAATCAGTATAAATGCAAGCAACAATTACCTGAAAGGTGTAGGTATCCAGTTTAATCCGTGGTGTAAAGTAGTTTCTATTAAGTTGTTTAATCAAGTAAAAGTTTGTAATCCGAACAAACAAAATAAAACACTATCGTTTTGCAAGTCGCTAAAAAATAGATCATCCAAACGAGGTGCTACTCGCCGACCAGCCATTCCGGCTATCCGTCGGGAGTTGTAATTCAAGTGACAAATATCGAAAGCCACAATTCATATTTTCTGCTATCTGTGCGCTTGTGTCGCCATCTGTGCCGCAGGGACGCTATTGGTTCTCCATCAAGCGGGCGTATGATCTATTTTTGTTCAATATAAAACATCGCTTTTTTCCTCTGGGAAATGTTTTATATGTATTCTAGTAGCGGTACGTGACATGTTATTTAAAGGAGATCGAAATTGCCCTTGGTGTTTTTTACCCCTGACTAGTACAAAATAATTTATTTTCACAAAACTTCAAACAGCATGATGGGTCGTTTTGTTGTTAAGGTAGGGAAGTGTGATATTTGTAGGAAATAGTCATAAAGAAATATAATATAAAATCACACATAGATCTAAAGAGTAAATCAAGCATAGGGGTCATTCTTCGGAGTACATTTTTTGTGCGTAACAGATTCTTATCTCCTATATAAACAAATAATGTTTCCATAAATCTACTATAACATTGTTTATACATTCTATATGCATCGTGTCATATAGATTTTATTATGTAATAATCATTCATATAGGAGTTATTTACCCTCAATACCTCACATCCGGTTAATTTTGCACGTTTTACACGCGTAACACGTGCGCCGTCTTCTGATCAATCGCATATATTTTTTAATTCACAAACGCCTTTAATCAGATTTATACACAAAATTTAAAAATACAAATCATTTTATATCCTTACCAAATTTCTAATCCAATTGCACTGAAAGTTTTTATTTTATGAGTGTAGGTAAGTATGTCACACACTTGACAAAATTTTAGCTTCGCTTTTTGCGGCGGTTACTACTCTGAACTGGCGAGGTCTAGAGGTATCGGGATTGGTTTTTCTGATTCTGCTTTTATGCTGCAGCTTATGGGTCAAGTATTCGTAGCCCTAAATCCCTTCATTTCGGTGTAAGAGTAAGTTCTTCAATTTTTCAATTTTTGGTTCTCAATTTTTACGAATTTCCATGTCACATTTTTGGAACATATCGTACTATTTTTAGTAAACGGGTATTACGGTCTTATACCTAACTCCCAAATGTAGATAGCCAATAATAAACTAGTAGCTTATATCTTTCCAATGGCGAGAAATTTCAAAATAAATGCTTTTTTGTGATTTCCATGGAGTAATTTCCATGTATAACACACCATGGAAGTTACATAAAACTCATAGAAATTACTCTATTTCATTTTGTTTGCAATAATTAAAATGAAATATTCAATGCTTATACTGTAATTCATGCAATTATCAGATTAAGTGATGAATATTGTTAGTCAGTTATTTAAAAAAAAATTAAATCTGTTAATCCAAAGCTTATAATTTAGACTGCCTCATAGTCCTAGGTTCGATCCCCAGGTCAGGCAAAGGTGTTATTCAAATTTTTTCGAGGTTTCCTTAAAAATCTTAAACGTCAGTAGCTGCTCAGAGTCTGGCGGTGTGGTGTATTAGCACTCCCGTGTCTCGGAAGAGCACCTAAAACTCTCGGTCCCGGTTATCACTAGGAATAGTCAATAATTGTTAACATGTCGGTAAATGCGGTGATTAGGATCACCACTTACCTCGCCAACCGACAAACCGGTGAATCACGGTGAACCAGAAAGTTCAGTTTCATCTGCCTTCTTTATTTAAATTTGTTAAACCGAAGCTCATTATCATTTAAAACGTCTAATTATCATGCTCAAAATGCCTAAATATTTATTTATTTATTTATTTATTATTATACAGTTGCATTACATAATATTTTTCACTTTACGCATGCATGCATACGTCTTATGCACATGCATGCATGTGCATAAGACGATTTACTTAATATTATGTACCTTGTCAGGCGCAGCAACTAGAATGGCAATGGGGTAGCAACTTCTTGTTAGAGTGATTTGTCTTCCAAATATTCTTTGACAGAGTAATAGACTTTTTTAATTAAAAGTTTATTTATACTATTTTTGAATTTATTATAGTTATATTCGCTTTTCATATTTTCTAGTAATTTATTATATACTTTTACAGACATGGGGTATGGCCCGGAACTATGTAACTTTAACTTCGACGTTATTTGATATAAATTATTTTTTGAACTATGAGTATATTATCTCTCATAGACATCTTATTAAATAATAAATAAAAATAAAATAATAAATATCTTTTCGTTCATATTTCTAAAAAGTTAAGCGGAGATATGTCAATAGTCGGTAGATGGAAGATTTGTAATATAAATATTTGTAGAATAAATAAATATCATAACATCCATATTGCTAAAGAGTTAAGCAGAAATAATATGTCAATAGTTGGTGGATATGCAAGATTTGTTGATAAGTGATAACCAATCGGGAACATCAGCTAGTCTTAGATAAGTTATAATTACTAGAAAAACTAATTTAAAACGAATCACCCGATCTGTAATCAAACTTAGGGCCTTACCATCTATATCTTATTCGGTATCGCTAGTCTAGAGAGATGACAGTGTCATTACTTTCTTTCTATATTACGTTAAACTTTTTAAATAAATTAAAAAGCATGATTGAGTAATTTAAACTCACAGGTAGATGAAAACCTGGAATAGAACATAAGATACTTTTCATTTAAAAAAATTATAAGTTAATCACGTGAGATTAAAAAAAAATTAATAATGCAACGGGCTTCAGGGTGCAGCTAGTCGATAATAATTAATTGCTAATATTTTTACTCGTACAAATACGTATAAATTAAGACTGACAAACCATGATTAGATTGATCGAGTGCTACCTAATGGTAGTCTCCGCAACCGGCGTGTTTGTATGAAGTCATGAATGTAGAGGAAGCAAAACAAATTTGCAAGGATCGTGGCATATGGAAATCGGTTCTCTTTGCCTGCTTCGTAAGGGGTCTGGTGTGAAGATACATATGTATGTAGGTATGTATCATTCATCTGGTGGCTCTCGTGATAGAAAGAGACAACCATCGCATATAGACACCAAAGATGGTGCGTTGCTATCTTGTGACGAGGTCTAATGCCACATGCATAAGTTTACTGGCTACCTTACTCTCCAAACCGGAACACGACATATTGCGGCAGGAATAGGTAAGGCGATGGTACCAGACCCGGGCGAGACAATGCAGATCTCTACCACCTAGTAGCCACGATGATAGTGACTCGCATAGCCAATCGGTCGCCTTTTACGACCTGCCTGGCAGGCCGGCAGTTGTGCTATTCTTCTAACGAGCCCGGGACCAACACGGGGCAAAACTAGGGTGCCTCTAGTGTATTTATGTAACACTGTATATTATTCCAGATTACAAAGTACCCTATATATTATTCCAGATTATTATCTATATGTGTGTCAAATTTCATCCAAATCGGTTTGGCCATTTTTGCGTGAAAGAGTAACTAACATCCATCTATCCAAACATATTTTTGCATTTGACCTGGCATGTGTAGGCAAAAAATGGTTATGTCACGTCCAGTACCTACTTGCATAGATGTAGGCAGAAGTGTCAATATAAAATATATATAGACATAGCAAGTATTTAATAAAATATATGCAATGTGAAGTTTAAGAAATAAATTGAAACTTATTAATGACACATTCATAAATTTTAGAGCATAAGAAGAATTACAGTTACTTATTAAACAAAATCTAATATTTAAAAGTGGGTATAATTGGATTCTGAAATTATTATTCATTATTTATGATAAATATTGAACTTAAATAGTAACTACTAATTATGAATTGTAGATTTATCAGACATTTTAATTAATATCAATTATCTGCAAATTATATACTTAGATATTTACTTATAGATATTACCTTTCAAACCTTAACATGACGTGAAATAAAATCACATTCAGTTGCTTTTTAGTCTCAAAATATTACATACGAATAATAAATTACATATAATTATAATAATGTCAGTGATTTAAATCCGGACTCAAAAACTGTAACGGCAGAAAATAGTCGCGATACAGGCGCATACATTATCGAGATCGAAAATTTCACGTGCCCATATAATTTTAAGCTCGTAAAGCCCGGACAATAATTCACCGGGAGCATTTGCGGAAAATGCATTTTATTGTTAAAACGTGAATTTTATTTATCGTCGACAGCCCGTGGTGGGAGTTGTAGCGGGTTGGGGGGTTGATTTGCAGTACCGGCGCATCGAACCCCCTCTTTGGCACGGATTATTTATACTAAAGGTAATTTTCCCGGTTCATTATTGGGAAATGCAACATTTGTGCATTTCACGGGCTGTCATTTGCAGTTCATTAAAAATAAGTTTCGTTCGCGAACGTTGCGCTTGACTTATACTAACTTTAATTTTTTTTCGGAAGGTGGTATTTTTCCGAGGACCGTGCAATTAAATTAACATATTATAGTCACTTACGAAATTTGAAGTGTGATATTTAAAACTGGCTATAATATAATTTATTAGCAGGAAATTGTAAAAAGTCTATAATATAATAAAATTTTATGTACTTATTCTTGTATATCACGGAAATTTTCGAGTACGCTACAACCGTTTCGCCTAAACAATATTGCTTAAAAACTGCTAAACAAGTAGGTAAAAGGTCTGTTTTCTGTAAGAAGCTAATGCAAATACGTGGTATTTTTATATTACTTAAATAACTATATTTACACCTAACTAAATAGTTTCGTAGTTTTTTTCGTAGTTTTTCAATAGACGTTATAAATATTTGTTAAAAATTGTAGTTTGGCAAATTTTATTATTTAATAAAGTTACAAACTTATTTATATAAGTTTATATTAATTTTGAAAATCTAAAAACTAAAGTGTATTTTTTATTTTGTTTCAATGGCATTAGCAGCCTATAGCACATCCGGGATGAAATCCCAAATATGTTATAGTTTATAAGCTCAGTAACGATGATATCGTCTTTTAACATTGAAAACGGTTTCACCCCAGATGTTGCTGAGATCCCATTAAAAATTATGATCATAATAGGTATGATGAAAGCAAACTATTTTTTTATTACTATCACCAAACTTTAAAAATCTGTCATCGTAAACGTATAGTAAATATAGATAATAAAACAAAAAACATGTTTGTACTTTACATACATTTATTTACATATATATACTTTACATTTTATAAATAAAAAAAGCTTTCAGACAAACATTAATAAAAACAACATTTTTTGATATTTTCCAAATCTCAATCTATATGAAAGAAAAATTGCAACTTTCTGCTCGTCCTGTAATTTTCTCTTACGATAATTGACAATAATTGATAGATTATACGTGTATTTTAAATAGTAGATACTACATGTCCAATTTACAGTATAAAAATATTTAAAAATAAAACCAAAAAACACAAAATTCGATTAAAGTCGTTAGAGTTTTCTTCGTTCATCTAAACCTATTTACTGTACGAACGAAAACAAAAGGCCAACTCTTTTAAAAGCTATTTAGCTCCAATCCCTAGATAGCGTCTACCGCAACGCCTGGCTCACTGCGTTTTTTTCCCGCTGAAAAGCCAATTTGGAATGAATCACTGTAACAGTGGCGAGCATCTGTGCTAATTTACCTACGGGCGGACAGTCTAATGCGACTCGTTCGCTCATAAATATCGAATCGCGACCGAGCGCCGAATATCGAAAGCCGGCATTAGTCGGATACAGCTAATACACACGGGGGCACGTGCGATAAATTATCGCATGTTCATTTAGGCTTCGATGTTTAATCTGCCTATAGCATGGCAATACTGCTGTTTAGAGTTTAGAACACGGTAAATTTCCACACCCAAGGAAGCTATTCGTCCAAACTCATTTAATTTTAATTGTTCCTAACATAGCTTTTCTAAAATCATGTATTGTCTTTTAGTGTTTTATTACTGGGAAAGAAAACAAAAGATCTGGGAGTTTGAAGGATATGACAGTTCATAGCGAATTCATAAGGTCTTGCCATATGTATTAGGTCATACTACATTAATTCAAGTTAAAGGTCCGAAAACTGATTTTTTCAAATTATTGTTATTTGAAGTGTGAAACTGTTATTCCAGTGACTGTGGTTATCATATTTTTGTATTTATAATACTAACATATAAATTCTTTTCTATTTTTTAAGAATACTTTGAACAGCTTAAAAGCGAGGTATTATGAAAGACTTACATGTGCAAAAATCCACATTGGTAAACATTTAAAATGTACATACATACTATATATATAAATCAATTGCTGTTCGTTAGTCTCGTTAAAACTCGGGAACGGCTAAACCGATTTGGCTAATTTTTGTTTTATTATATATTATATTATATTGTTTTATATATATATATATATATATATATATATATATATATATATATATATGTATATATATATCCACGATGAAAGCGCCAGACCGCACATGTCTATAGCCACGCAACAACAATTAAAAGAGCTTGGCTGGGATGTGTTGATGTATCCTCCGTATAGCCCTGACCTCGCTCCATCAGATTTCTACCTGTTTCGGTCATTACAGAACTCTTTAAAAAGCATAAAGCTAACCTCAAAATAACACTGTGAACACTACTTGTTAGATTTTTTTTATCAAAAATCAAAATTTCTACAATAGGATCATGGCACTACCCACAAGATGGCAACAAGTCTTCGATCAAAACGGCACATACATATTATAAATAAATAAAAAAATATAGTTAAAAAATATTTTCCTTTGTATGGACAATACAAAAAACTTTGCCCCGACCTTATACGTCGCACGAACGAATGATTTTTAATTGTAATTTTATATTATGTAAACGCTGCAAAAAAAATTTTTATGATATAAAAAGGAACATTGCATTTTCCGGGATAAAATAAATTCAGACCTTCCATACGAAATCGACCACGTGATCGAGCAGTTTTCTATGGGAGCGTCGAATTTTTTTTTTCACTTTTCGACCCATATTTCTTTGGGAAAGTTGTTATTTTCATGGTCTGAACCACCTGTTTAAATTTGGCAGGTGATAAAAAAATAACCCTGTATATTTATGTGTTTTGTAAATATACATTTTTATATCATAAAATAACACACAAACAGATGGCTCTTCGGTGAAAATAGATAACCATCGCCTATATGCGCCATATACGCCACAACGCATTTAAATGCGTTGCCATTCTTGTGGCGCATTAAAATGCTATCTTACACGAAAATTTAAATAAAAGTATGATAATTAAATTGGTATATATCAAATTAAAGTAAAAAAACAGTGTTACATTTAAATTATTATTGATACACTCAATAAAAGTCATACTTTTGCCGCTAATCTTGAAACTTAGCATTCCAACAAAAACGGCATTTGCCAAGTTTCTAATAATATAGCTCATAGTTCAAGTTAGATAAGTTTTTCAATAAATCTGCGCAGCTTTCAGACTGAAAATATATGACGTTATCTGCAATAAATATTTAGAAACACGAACGTGCTTTACTAAATTGAACTGTGACAATCGTATCTGTGTGTACCATCGACATACAATCGATGTCGGTTGTATTACATCGGCTGCCCCTGTTTGAGTCTGCGTTCGTGATATAGTAGAGCTGCGTTTGCAAATCGTGCCCACTACGCTTTATAAGCATTTATATCTCGTGAATTGTTTATTTTCACTACCTATTTAATACTTTGATAATATAAATTTCAATATACGTAAGGAAATGCTAGTAGCACAGGCAAATGGGTGATTTTAATGCCTTACTGCAGTCAAGCAATGTTCATTTTTAGCCATGTTTAGGATAGGTGATCGGTGCCCTTATCCGAATACAAAAATTATGATAGCTTAGATAATCGTAAAGTAATTCGTTTGCATGTATGAAGAAAACTGGTACCCTACAAAATTTGTTTTCACAATTTTTTTTAACTATCTAGAGCAGAGGTGGCCGATGCAAGGCCCGCACCCACTTGAAATTGTGTGTCGCGCGAAGTATTTTTTAATCCACCGTAGCATACTTAAAAAATTACTGTTTGTGTATTTCTTCGTGCGCGTAAGCAGTACAAAATCTTAGTACAAGCTTAACTCGCCTTTTACAGTATTGTTTTATTTAAAAATTATCCTTAACTGTATTTGTATTTGTGTGTTTTTCTATTTGAAATGTAAGTTTCCTTTGCGGCCCCCAATCTATTTGATAATTTATAGTAGCCCAGGATAGTATCTGGCTTGGCTAGCTTAACCTTGGTTATAGTTTTACTGGTAGGAAATTAATAAAATTTACTACCATTTAAATATTATTAAATAGGGGAATTTTCGTGTCTTCTTGAATAAAAGTTGTTACTCTACAGTATCAGTACCTACCTTCTCCATTTAATGTACCAACTAAATAATAATAATAATTTTATTGTGCTCATAATGTAAAATGTATTATTTTTATGCTCCTTGTCTAATGCTATGTATTGATTTTGATGAATTAACAATTTTGCTACTATTGCATCAGAACCGATTTGACGGAAAAAACTGCTTAGTTTCTCGTTATTTATATGGTTATATTTTGATAAAATATGACTTTTTGGTTCAATAATTATAAAATATGAAAGCAAATCCATACTAATTATATAAATGGGAACGTTTGTGTGTTTATTTGTCCGTTTTCATGGTAAAACGGTGCGACGAATTGACGTGATTTTTTAAGTGGAGGTAGTTGGATGGATAAAGAGTGACATAGGCTACTTTGTGTATCTTTACATAAAATGAATTTCATGCGAGCGAAGCCGCGGGCAAAAGCTAGTAATCTTATATACAGAGAAGCTAGTTTTTTTATTTCGGATTTATTATAAAACATAAAGCTTCGTTGACTACTTTTTTAACTTTTAGGACTGTAGGTTTAAAGTAAAAGCATAATATAATTTATGTTTTCATTCATATAACGTAGATATTAACCATTCCTAGCATTCGTAGTGATATAAGGAAAGGTAAATTTATCTCCATGGGACTATCAAAAAGGTTTTGATATGCAATAATGGTGGTAATGTATCAAACTAGCTATCTAAGTTAAAGGCAATTTGAAGTATGGCGGTTCTTAAAGCGCCACCCCTAAAAAGAAGGAGAAGGGGCGGGGTACGGGGGCTGTCTTATCGCGGAACTGCAGGCTCTCCACCCGTTTACCTTAAGATCCTTAATATTAAATAAAATACTATATTTAAGACATCTTGGTTGTGATTTATTAGGTTAACTGAATTTAATAACTAGATTAACAAAACATAGATAAGCTTAAAATTATTATTTACAAACCTACGAATTTTTTATTATATATTTAAATAATAATAAAAAAATTATATACATTTATACAGAGCATTTTACATTCTTCTATATTTTACATTGTTATCTATAATTTTATCTACACTCACAATACTTAAGCTGAAGATTTTTTTATGGTTTGGTAGCATATTTGCATTTTTTCTGATTTTAATAGGCAAATAAAAAATATATACGATATTTCTTATATTATACATATATTTATACATGTGTTTTTACAAAAATACATTCTTATTTATTTTAAGTTAATAAGTTTTTAATAATGATATTCATTATTAAAAATAGAACGCGTAAATTTTAATTTATTCTTTTCTTTCACCTGCAACTTTTATATTTTAACTAAAGTATTTGACATAACATATACCTATGTGGAATTTATTATAAATATGAGGAAAGAATAAATTATCCTTTAAGAGCAGTTTGTGATAATTAATTCGTTTATAATTCGTATACCTATAAATAAACTTCTTGATAGTTATACCTAAGTACCTACCAAGAAAAACATTTTTGCAAATTTTGAGTGCTAATCTTTTAGAGCAAATCCCGATCGAAGACTTCTTCGAAAAATCCTTACGTGTAATATATAAAACAACTATAAAATAATATACTTTTTTATATTAAATAAATCAGTATTAAAATGTTATCAACTTCGGATGTATCGATCGTTCAAACAACACGTGTTGTCGACTCTACCATGCATATAGCGCGATATCAAGCGTTGGCGATATAATAGGAAGGAACTGTTTCTCCATCTTCGTACTGTATATATAATAAATGTAACATTGTCTGCGTGTTAAAATGTCTTATACTTGCAAATATATACAGAATTATGTAGGAACTTCCATGCAAAGTTCATGTATCTTAACATCCGCGTGCCGGCATGCAACCTGCGTGCACCACGGGGAATGAAGACGTTAAATAATTTAGTTGGATGGCCGAATGGTTTATGTACGCATACCTGAAAGCTGGCTTGCTCTTTTAATTAACTCAGCCCATTTCTACGTTGTGCACTAATAAAATATCGATTACAGATACATTGCTCGTGAGTCGAAACTTGAGTGATAGCGTTTATGGATGTCAAGTTAATTTGTAATTGCGACACTTTTTTATGTTCAATATAAGATGTTTAAGATTTTGACAATACCTATGTACTATATTATACTCGTATGATTTTAGACCTGACGAATTTAAACTTAGTAATGTAAATAAATTCCAAAGATGCATCGAAACGAAACCGGGTAATAATAAACATAGGGTGTATGTATAAATGAAATATAAAATCTGTTAATGTGAAGAAACATCTTTTATAAAATACTATACTATACCTACTAGCCTAGTTAGCAATGACAATTTTAATTAAATATATTACTCTAATATATCACCAGACTTTTATAATATACAAATATCTTAACAACAGAAGTAAAGGTATTTAATAAAACACAAAATAACATTTTCGCATCAATATATCATACGTATATAAAATTTACTAAAATCTATATTCTTGCGAGATTAATTAAAGTACACCTTTACGTCATCTTAACAATCAATTAATTAAAATACGCAATGGTTTATTCTTTTATAATAATACCGGTCTATTATAATAGACCAAACTTCAATACTTTATTTTTTAATTCCAAAAACAGTTTTAAATACAGTTTTAAGAACTTAAACTTAAAATTTATTGAATAAGAGGCACTACGGGTAACACTCTTTGACCAAAATAAATTACTTTGGTCGAAGTTAACACTGTAATATGCTTATGTTTTTGATACGCTAATAAAGTTGAGGGCAATAGGAATATTCAATAATGTAGAATCAATTGGATTGGAAAAGTATTATGAAACATGAATATTAGATAATACAAATTTATAGATATAATCTCCACTTCTATTCCATACGTAATTATCACTTAAACAGATTCTACGTGTTCGTAATTTATATTTGTCATAAAGAACCGGTTAGTTTTCTCTCATTTTGTCAGACTCCCGTCTCAAGATCAAAGATAACTCAATATAAAATAAATGTATTTTATCGCAAAACGATTACTACATGTGAGATAAAAATACTTAATAACGTATTTATAGGCTGTTAACATTACTGTGAGTCATAATAGACAGATGATTAACTCGTAAAGTTCAGGAGAAAAACATGTAACTATTCTTAATACCACCGATAAAGTTGTATTTAGTAGGTACTTTATATAATTGCGTGAAAAGTATTTAAGAATAAAAATGTGGTTAAAAGTAGAAATAAATGTCACATTAATGAGCATAAATAATTAGTTATGCAGTTCTAATTTTTTTACGATCAATTAAATTTAAAACCGGTGAGAATAATATTTAGATATATAATACGCAAATTGTTTAAATTTAATGTAGTTTGTTTTTTTCTTTTTAGTAGGTATAAATTTTGACATCAATTTGATTTGAAGTATTTTTCAAATTCACATTAAATTTCTAGTTTATTAATTGTTTAATACGAATATATAAAATTATGTAGTTTTGATTTACCTACGAATAAACTTAATTTTTATTTAAATACACTTTTTCCGTTTAACTTTAATACAAACTTTAATTTAAGTATTGGGTAGGTAAATTCTTTCGAACATATTTTTTAAATCTGTACCTAAAGAAGGTTAGTACGTCTTGTAAAAAGTTCAATTTTTTAAATTATTTAAAACTAGCTGTTGCCAGCGACTTCGTCCGCGTGGACTTCGTTTACCCCGCACAGCTCCTCCCCGTATGTGATATCGTGATAATATGTAGCCTATATATTGACCCGATCTGTTAGTAATATTCATGCAAAGTTTGAAGTAAATTCATGCAGTACTTTTTAAGTTTACCCCGGACATATATACAGACAAACAGATAAAAATTCTAAAACCTATATTTTTGGCTTCGATATCGATTGTAGATCACGCCCCAAGTATTCTTTTAAAAAAATATTTGACTTTCCTACGATTTTATTATATGTATAGATTATATAAAAAATATTGTAGTATTAGGTATTTACCTATTATTTTCAATTTTTATCGATATATTTTGTTTTGCAAATGTAGTAAGTTAAATACATACATATCAGGGTCAATTTAGTATTTACATTGTTACTTAATAAAAGTACAATTTTCAACCTAATCTTTCCTTTTAACGTAGCATGTCATCGGTAATCAAATTACAAGGAAGCTTTTTAAGTGATTGGTTTTAATATTTTATAATATAAAATCGGAAAATATATTACAGTTTGTCTTTTAATCATGATGAGTTTATAAAGCGAAACATCACTATTACGGGAATTATTTTGTGGTCCGTAGGGTCGCTATAAACAAGCGAGGCTTGCGGTGACGGCGCGTGGGCGCGTTGATCTACAATGCGGCCGCCATATTGTTTTCTAATGACTCAATGTTATTGGGTATAAAGCATTATTAAGTCTAAATAATCTAAATATATGTAGATAAGATTGCCTTTTATGTAAAAGATAATAAGCTTTAAATTGTTATGTCTATGTAAGCGTGATTTCATTAATATGTAATAATAATGATAATCAAAGAATGATGGTAATATGACATAAATACCTACTCATTAGATACCTGTATAATTTAATTACTAACTACTCATAGGTCTACGACTTAGAGACCTTCAAGAAAAGAGCTTACTTATTTGTCTGCAGCGTCTGTGGATACCTAATGCATATATATTTATATCACTTATATAATTGAGTTGAAATAAATACCTATTTAAAGAAATCTCTTTCCTTCTCCAAACCGCCCCATTGGTCGAGTGGTTAGCGACCCTGACTACGCGATCAACGGGGCTCGGGTTCGACCCCCGACGGGGACAAGCATTTGTGTGATGGGCATAAATTTTTGTATTCCCGGGTTTGGGTGTTTACTAAATATATTCTTGTTTTTTTTTTACTGTCAATAGGGAAGCGCTTGACCATGATCTCGCCTGATGGTAAGCTAAGGTGCGGCCTGAGATGGATCGCGCTTCCCTAAAAGGTACCTGTTCACTCTTCTCTTGAAGATCCCCAGGTTGTACCTGTCGGGGAACACAGACTCAGGTAGCATATTCCAGTCCCTTGCGGTTCGGATCAAGAATGTCGAATCAAACCGCTTTGTTCGGGTACGTGGAACGTCCACCATATGGCGATGCCTAGTATCTGTGTGCCTCGATGATCGATAGAAAAACGGGGATGGCGGAATTAAGTCGTGCAATTCCGCAGCGCACTCTCCAAAATGTATTCGATAAAAGACCGATAAACTAACCACTCTGCGGCGATGAGCGAGGCTCTGGAGTTTTTTGCCCACCATCATCGTCGTTTATAAGCCTCCAGCTGGTATTTGACGGATCCATCCCAGATGTGGGAGCAATATTCCATGCACGAACGGACTTGTGCATGGAATATTGTATTTACCTATATATGTATTTTTATGTATTGGTATCGTTGACTAACACCCATAACACAAACAAATAATTTGCTTACTTTGTGGTTACATTAGTCAGTGTAATTTTTCTCGTGAATATTTATTATTATTATTAAACATTTTTTTATTAAGTAAGGTAAGATTTTATTGTGAGAATATATAATAATTTTTGGAAATATATTTTAATCACAGTTAGTTAATTTAAAATAAACATTAAATGTAATATCTTTTAAATTGGTTATTGGCATATTTCAACACGATGCTTCAAAAAAAGTACATTTTTTTCATTCCATCATTTGACTAACCTGCGGAATTAAACTGTGAGGCAATGCAAGTCTTAGGTACAATATATCTAGTAAGGCTGAATTTATTGAATATTAGATACAATATATTATATTACCTACCTTATATTATACCTTAATTTTATAATGAGTGTAGCTAATATACCTAATTAATATACCTACCTTATAAAAATTTACTTTTTTTTATAATTAGATTAGCTAAGGTTTTATTGTGAGACCACATTATAAGTTTTTTAAAGAAATTTAAATATCTAAATGCTAACAAAAATAAACATAAAATGTAATATTTGTTAAATTGATCCCGTCGGCGTAGTATTTCAACATTACGTCGCACATTACCGAAATTAAAATTTATTGGCAACACAATGAGGTGACTTAGCCACAATGTTGGGCCCTAAGTGAATGCTCGTCCCTACAGAACATGACAAATAACTTTCTAAGATAGGGAGGGAAATCTTATTTAATTTAACTAATGGACTAATATACTACTATTTAGGTTATAAATTGTGGGGTTGAATTAATTTAACCATACCATCAATTTAAGTAACATTTTGAGACAACTTAAAAGCTATATCTATTAAACATAGTTGGTAAATATATAGGTATATACACGTTATAATTTATATTCTCCATCGCCGTCTTTTGATAAACTCTACTATATTATTTGATAAAATTTAAACACTTACACAGGTTCTCTGATACATTTTGTTAGGTATATTATATACTAGGAGCTCGCAACTTCATTCGAATGACCAAAATCATTATTTTCCTTCGATTAATCGAGTAAAAATAACGTAGCTGTTTAAAGGTGAAAGAATTTTTAAAATCGGTTGAGCAGTTTTTGAGTTAAATCATAATAATCAAACAAAAAATCAAGTATTTTCTCTAAAAAATTGTTGTAGTGATATTTATACCTTTTATTTTTAGTACTTACCTTTTATTTCTTTTATATATTACTAGATAAAAATCAAGCAGACGACTCTCTTGATAAAAAGAGAAACCATTTATATATAGGAACCAAAAATGTTGATGGTGCGTTGCTATCCGTGTAGCGAGATGGCAATGTTACATGTATACGTCTACCGGCTAACTTTCCCTCCTAACCGGAACCCACCAATGAAAAGCGTTGTCGCTATTGCGACAGGAATAGTTAAGGCGAGACGTCGCGGTACTCTACCAGCTAGTAGTCACAGTGGTTCTGTCACGTATAACCAATCGGTCGCTTTTTCTCAAATCTATCTTCAAAGAAGTCCGGACAAACACGGGGAAAATTAGATAAGTATATACCTAATAAAATTTTATAATATACTAAGATTAATATATCTACTATTGTACAACATATATACCTTACCTACTATAACAAATTTATTATGTCATATACATAGTTGTACCTATAATACATAATTGTACTTATATATAACATTATTTTATCGACATGCAAATAATAATTACCCGTAGTGAGTATATTTTTATTAAACACTAGCAGCAGCGAGCAGCCGGCTGCATTGTAAAAGTTTTTGGCAATCCCGCGGGATGACCTAATTTTTACGGAATAAACAGTAGCTATTCCGTGTCATTATCTATTTGTGTGCTAAATTCAATCAAATCCGTTCATTATTTTTGCGTGATTGAGTAACAAACATCCATCCATCCGAACATCCAAACTTTCGCATGTATAATATTAATTATTAATATAGGTAATATAGGTTTAGTTTTTCTCCTTACCGTTTTTAATTTTTAATAAAATATAGGATACCTTAAAGCCCTATACAATATCAATCTAGTAGTAAATTGGATCGATAGGTTAATAAACTTAACCGTATTACATAACACGTGACCGCGAAAGACAAACGACTCTCTTGCGTATCACTAATGAAATTTTACTATTGGCGGCGGTAAACTGCCTAGTACCTACTATACACGTTCCATCATCTTTTAAAACAAGTTCTTCGTGAGGGCAAGACTACATAAACTATGTAAATTTTTAGTTGTATATGAGGATAAATAATTCGAATTTGAAAAGAGTTTTATAAAGCGAAATAGGGAAAAGGGATTTATATTTAATCTGCCTCATGTCTAACATATATTATGAGGACTCGGTTTTGTTACTCTGACAAGGATGCCAGAGGTAGAGGATTTAAAAAAATCACTCAATAACAACTCGGAGTCTGCTGTTAATATCCCTTTCTTAGTTAAACTGCTGTTGCTCGGTTATCTTCAGAAACAAATGATAGCCTTCACTTAATCTTTATTCGCTTTTAGGGGCTGACTGATAGGTATGTTAATAGTAGTTTCTAAAAATTCTGAACCATCAACAAATAAAGTGTAAATAGACTTAAATCACTGTACATTATACATTTAGTACGACAACCATTTTAATCTTCTATTTTTTATGTTAAGCGCATATAACAGCAATAATTTTGAAACGCTCATATTGTAGTAATAAATTCCGTTGAATTATATTCCTGAATCGCAGCATTTCATTGTTTTATGAGCGATTTCCCTTATCTAAACATTTATGTCTCGAATTCAGTCAACATTTGAAAAACAAAATAACATATATAACTACAATAACTTATAATATAACAACAGTTTAGCAAGGGTAGATAGAATATAATTTATCATCAATATACACAAAATTTTAAATTATCCTCCATAAAATATATCAACAACTAACAATTAAAAATGTATATATCGACGCCAGAAAACGAAAACGTAGTAAACTACAAGTTAATATATTATATAGGGCTATTGTCACTGATTATTATAGTAGTAACTATTGTCTATTATTGACTTATATTTATGTTATAGTTAATAATAAACAAAAGTTGTAGAATTAATTAATATTACTGATAATTAATGAATACTTGCAGTTCTATGGTTTGGTATCTGTCTGTTGCTGGTAGAAGACTTATAGTCGTGTGATGTTTTTAGCGTAAAAGTTTTAGGCGTGTTACGAGTACTACCCATTATTCTGATTTCTATGCAGTGATAAAGTTAACTCTAAACGCAAAACTGACGTCGTGAACGTGACATTATATCCCTTCTACGTATACAGTGACGCATTCAGATCCATTTTTGATATCTACGAGTATAAGCAACGGTCGTCTCTTACTAGGAGGAGCAATCTGCTTATTTAGGTACTATCCTACGCTATGTAAACGAAATTAATGTACCACATAAATTATTCGTTATAAATAATATAAATGAATCAACGACTAATTAATAAAATATAATACATATTAATCTATTTATTTATATTATAAAGACTACAATGTATGTATTAAAACAGTGAAACCAATACATTAATAATATTAATTCGTAAATGGATTATCCAACAACAAATTGTTAAAAGCTCGGTGGGTATTGACGAAGTACCTAACTAACAATTTTTCAATTTGTTATTCGTTCCATTTTTTTATTCTCGCTAAAGCGGACGTTCAAGTGAGAGTGGTATGAGCATACAGTTATATGATAAATAGGTTGCTACCTACGTAAGTACCCAAATATTAACCGTAATTGATAGCAAAACTGTTGAGATTCATATTCCGTCTGTGATAAATAAATTTTGTTTAAGTCTGTATTTTCGTATTGACGTAAATTTATATACATTTAAAGTCACTACGCGCTACCTTATAATGTGTTTGTTATAATTAATTCCTTACGACTAAATATATATATATATATATATATTTAGTATATATATATATATATATATATATATATATATATATATATATATATATATATATATATATATATATATATATATATATATATATATATATATATATATATATATATATATATATATACATATACATATACATATATTTCGGAAACGATGATCGAATTTAATCTTTATTCTTTAAAAATATTAAGAAAGTTTGCAGTAAACAGCTTAATGTTAATATTTGAAAATAAAATTATAAAATTACTGACATAACTAAATTTAGATTTTTGAACTTTGAAAATAATCTATGCCCATATGATTTTTGTTCCTTAAATAACCTCGATTAAGCGGGAAGTTTCAGGGATGGCCTGCAGCGTCAACCGGCTTTTTTTGCAATGCTTTTACAAAAAAAAACCGGTTACAGATTTTTTTATAATGTTGTAACGAAATTTGTGTAGATATTTTTAAAAATACAATGCCGCAGTACATTATTTTGATCTATTTCATAAAATTTAAGCCAGCGTTTGCAATGTAAGCTCACATAAATATCAACGGTTCCTACGTGTATAAGGACATGTCAAAAATGTATTTTTTTTTATTACATAGGTACATGGCTTTAAATTGTCCAAACGCTCATATCTATATAAGATTTTTTTTTTCATTATATGTATTTCGCTATTTATACAAATCGAATAAGAGAACAAGTGTAATAAATATAAACAATAGGTGTCGTAGATGTGGATATCCATACTTATCGTTCTGTACGATGATTTAAAATGCGCGTTTTAAAATTTAAAATGCCATATAAACAGACATGATTTTATTATTATATTTTTAATATTTTTGGGTGGTATTCTCAACTTGTTTAAGGTATGGTATTGAAAATGAAATATTTTTTTTTCATCAAACATTTATATTTCATGAATTTATCGAATTATGTTTAACTTTTTTTTGTTTTCAGCGTATAAAGAGTTATCTCCGACTTGTCTGATATCAACGTCAAACTGTCCTTCTTCATATAAACTTTAACCGTACGAAATTCTTTACTCCTCAGATCGAGCAATTTTCGTAAAAAGGGTTACAAAGTTTTCGCTTCTCGCATTAATATACAAATTTATGTCATGAGTTTTGAGTATACTAAGTTTTCTTTATTACAAAATAAGAAAAAATAAATTTATATCGTAGGTACAAGTTTACGTTTACCAAATATACGTAAACATAAACTTGTACGTAACGTAAAGATATAAAACCTGTAAGACCTTGATTATTCGTTGTTTAATTAATATGCATCATTGATCCAAGAGTTGTGATCCGAATTGTAATTGAGTATTCTCGTCAATTTAAAATTTATTGTCGTTATTCTTTAAAAAATAAAGTTAACGAACTGTACGGTACGCTTAAGTATTCTGGTAGAAGATCAAACGGCGCATGCTGCTAATTAAACTCGACCGGGAGTACATTTATTTTTGAAGTGCTAATTTTGCATTTTGTACGGGGCTTTTCATGATAATGTGCTTTGTGTTGAGTTATTTTTGAAATGTATTGTCTGAAGTTTCAAGTACTTAATGTAACAGTGGTGTGTTTAAGGCACTATATAGAGTTAGTTTATAAGAAGCGTAACTTTGGAATTAGTGATATTGTGTATTTCCACAAAATATAATCAAATTTAAAAAGGAAATGTTTTGTGCCAATTTTATGAAACTGATAATTTTGATAAAATACACTTAGTATAATTTGTAATAGGGTATTAACTATACAAATGTAAAAATAAATTGTAGTTTTTAGTACTAATCGCATTCAACATCATAGAATATATTTTCTTCTATATTGATTAGACATCTTGTATTGAATCTAAAAAATAAAATAAATATCTTGGTATCAAATAGTGTGTACACAAACATTTAAAATTTTATATTAATTGTAAATCAAATCAAAATTTATTAATAAAAATTTATTAATTGTAAATCAAATAAAAAATAGCTTGTTCAGCTAACACCGATGAATGATGAAGCCCCCGGGGTTCAATTCCTGAGTTGAGAATTCTTTATTGTTATTAAAATGAAAATGATGGAAAGAATCAGCCATCGCCTATAGACACCAAAGATACGCCTATAGAGACTTATCCTCCAAACCGGAACACGACAGTGACAGGCACTGACGCTATTGCGGCAGGAGTAGGTAAGGCGAGACGATGCAGAACTCTACCACCTAGTAGCCACGATGTTAGTGACTCGTATAGCCAATCGGTCGCCTTTTACGACCTGCCTGGCAGAACGGCAGTTGGCCTATTCTTCAAAGGAGCCCGGAACCAACCCTGTGTCATCCTATTAAAACACACGTCTTGCATTTTTTGAGACGATTTAATTTGGCGTTGGAGTGAGGTATTAAAAGACCGACTTGTTTAATATCAAAGAATAATTCATGTAGGTGATCTCATAAATGTTTTCAGTTATCCCAAATAATACCTCAGATATAATTATTAAAGTTAACAAAGGCGGTGGTGAGGATCATCAACGATCTCGCCAGCCAGTTATAAAAATAACTTCGTACACTAATCACCGAAATAAATATTATTACTTCATTTATATCATTTTTCCTGTTTTAGTTATGACGTTAAAAAATAATATTTAAAAAATAAATTTGAAATATAGATTTTCCCCCGGCGTGAACTATAAAATTTAACCACCAGGTGATCAGGGCGACAGCGAAAGAAACTTCAGCACAATGCGTGCCGTTTCCAACTCTGCCTTTTGTATCTGACTCTCGATACAAAATTGTAGCGACAGTTTCTTTATGGCTACTGGGATAATTTTTGTCGAGTTCGTATTATTGCTATTATTATTATCATTTCTTGATGGGTATTTACTTTGCTTACCCGGGAAAAGAACCGGTGTGAATATATTTACAGTCGTATTAATACATTTATTTTATAATTTCCGTTGATTTACAATTTCAGTGATCGTCTTATGTTATTAATAATTATCATTGACGTATATAATTCTAGTTTTTAATCGTGTCAATAAACAATGTAGTGGAAAATTATTAACACACAATTGATTCAACAAATTATAATTGTTTGTAAAAAATAACAATGGCACTTAGAAAATAAGACAATTGAATAATGATTGATCAATTAATTAACATTGATAATATTAATTGTTTGGTTATAGTTAGCTAAAAGAAATTGCTTATTATAGGTTAATAAACAAACCATTGAATTGTTCAGATCGGACGTATCGTTGGAGGAAAAGGGAGTGAGGGAGATGCCACCCTCAACAAAATTATGTACGACGAACTGGGACTAATATATCAAGGGGAGAACGTGCCAGACTAAGGAGACTGGGTATTATGGGGTGGGCCGTTGGAATACTTAAGAACCCTGTGACACCCTATTAAAACACACGTCTTGCATTTTTTGAGACGATTTAATTTGGTGTTGGAGTGAGGTATTTATAAAAGACCGACTTGTTTAATGTCAAAGAATAATTCATGTAGGTGATCTCATACATCACACTATTTATTACAATTAATTAATTTGTGTATAGTCGTGTTTGACAGAAAACTGATAAATATCATGTGGGTGAACCATTTCACCCACATGATATAAGTACTATAAGAAAATAGTTTAGTTAAGTTTAATTAAGTTACTTAATTCATTAAGTGCAAGTAAAAGCAAAGGTAGTCCAATGACGTAACAAGCGACCAACTAATCCACAAATTCTCTTCAACAAAAAAATATCCAACACAGGATCCCAATCTAAAACCTTATAGATACATCTATAGACTAATAAGGAAAAATTAGATTATTGTTACGAAACTTAATTCCTTGTCGGTTAGATATTGTGGAGTATTTCCGGCGTGCTTTCACTAATTGTGGAGACTTCTTTCACTTCAGTGGAGTTCATCTCTGCTTGCAATGATTTATCGGAGGTATCGGGGTAATATTGTTAATTTGGACCGTGATATATGGCACTCAATCTCTCTGCCTACCCTGAAAGAGATTTGGCGTGAATATATGTGGGCTTTGTTATTGTTATGTATAATTGACACAAGACTTCATTCTGTAAGGTATAATACAACATATATATAAAAAAATCTCTTTCCATCAGGAGAGCCATCTGTTTGTTTGCTATCTAATGATATAAAAAATCATACTTAAAATTATTGTACAGGTGGTTAATTATCTTATCTTTAGCTGCCGCGTGCAGCCCTATTATAAAAGTTTCTGGCAAATACCGCGGGATCACCTAATTTTTTGGGGATAAAAAGTACTCTTTATGCTATTCCAGGCTATCATCTACCTGTATGTCTACCTGGTTGTCTCTTTCCATCAGGACAGACTTCAGCGTATTTGCTATCCTATGACTTATAAACGTCTAGGTACTTTAAGTACAAAATTAAAAATGTTATTAAATGTTAACAAAGTCATTTAATCTTTGACCGGAGGATAGATCTATTTTCATCTACCTACGCATATTGTTGGGACTTTAAATATTTCAACGCCAATATGATATTGCGCTCTGGTGCAGCTTAAACGGTTGCAAGCGGCCAATATTACGACGAAACGAGGCGTGAAACACACGGCGCTATGAGGACGCATCCGGAATTATAATTCCAAAATAACTTCCATCCACGTCCCTGTCGTGTTACTGAACCCCGTACTTTTTTGGATAAAGTGGAATCCCCATCCCGCAGTTAATTCCCAAGATACTCATAATTTGGAATTGGATTCATCTATCCTCTCTACTTCTTAGATACCTACAACAATATTTTATCTTTAGCCTGTATGTTTGCGGCGATAAATATTAGCTTATAAATAACTCCATTTACTATAATAGGTAATGTTTATTTTTTTGAAGTTATTTGTTGTTAAAAGTATTCGCTTGGAAGTAATTAATCGTGTGTAACTATTAAAACAATCGCAATGAAACACTATTTACATTATACATACCTAATACCTTATAAACAGTGAAAACCTGAAAAAAGTATTACTTAATTTTACGACGTTTTATCATTTTTACTCATCGTTCTAAATCTTTGATTTATAATACGGCTCCTTATTTATATCATAGTATCTATCACAAATACCGACTACTAAGTAGCCTAGGATAAAGTCTTTATCCTTTCAAATAGTATCACGACTGTCGCGCAAATAAAAGGTGAGGCGATGGCATCAAACCTGAGCGAGATTTTGCGGTTGAGTTACCTTGGCATCTATATAAACAAACACTTTTACATAGTAAATCAGCAAAAGTCTATGCCATTATTTTTTAAAGTAAACTTCTTTTGGGACGGTGTGAATTGAATTTTATGAAACGAAAAAGTTTAACGAAATAGAGACAACTATAAATTTATTTATATGAATTTTCTGTCTTTACTAAAATGTTACTTTAAATGTTACAATTTATCTTTCTCTCTTTTGTTCTTAATAAATGATGATCAATACGTATCTGCCTCTCCGTTAACCACATCCATAGTATATTTATATCATATCTTACAAATTGACCAGAATATAAAATTTCACTTCAACCGCGTGTAAACTTATCTTGATTTTGTTGGAAACTAGCAATTATTCTGATATACGAGCATATATGTATATTTAAACCAGGCAAATAGAGAGCAAAATTTATAACTTAGAAGATGTAAAAAATATATGTAATACCTACGTCATATAAATAAAAACAATAATATATTTCTATCGGGTGGAGACAAAACCATAACACTTAATTTTTTTATCTGGTATATTAATTTATATAAGATAACCACAATCTTTTAAATAATCAACCAAATATATTATTAAGTCATAAAATCAGGGTTAATTGTTTATATCGCATTCAACGAAACGAGATTAAACATTGAACAAATCACTCTACAAGGAATCTTTACTTTTACGAGGTCGTAAAACGAATCATAAACATACGCTCATCCATTCACAAATACTTCAAGTGTGTAATATTATGGATGTTAACATAATAAAATCGACTATTACGTCGAACTAGATGTAACTAGCGGTTTTCTCGATAGAATTTTTTTTTCATTGAATTTTGACATTAATCAGGCAAGAGAAATAGTGTTATGATATTTTACAATTATTTAAATAGTATAATTAATATTAATACATATATTTATTAGTTAAAAAAGTTAAAATAAACTCACTTTAATATTTAGAGTATAAAAATAAACAAGAGAATGGTAAAGCCTAAAGATATATATTTTTAAAGTTAAATTAAATTTCGGTGGCAGCCTTGACGTTGTGCAGACTTTTGGGGAAAATAAACAATATGCGCGTTTTTATTTCACCTTTGACACTTTAATCCAATTTGTTTCCTTGAATCCTTCCCTGGGGACAGGGGGTTTTTCTTTATAATTGCTATTCTGAGTTACCGTACCTATCTCTTGTGTACATACTTTTTAAATTTGAAAAAATATCCCCTAAGTTTTTATAGATGGCGTACGTTTTGAATCAGATAGGTATAATTTATAAAAATATTCACGTTACACATTTCAATAATAATTCAATACAAAGATTTAACTATCTTGTTTAAAATAAAATATCCTTACTATAAAAAGATAATTTAATCATACAAACTGCGTCCGTTAGTGTTTATCCTTGTTCAGATTATAAAAATTTAATAAACGTAGAGAGGCGTTATGCCTGAATTTATTCTACTTATTATATATTTTAGAGATAGAGACTTAATGTAAGTAATAGGAAGCCTCTACTCTCTATGAGACTGTCTGCCCTCTAAAGAACATAACCTGTTTTATAATATTCGACACTGAATATATGCCCGATTACCCAAGCAACAAACCACACCGTCGTCGATATTACCATTGTTAGCTTATTATACATAAATTAGATAATAATATTGTAATAACAGGTGCCTCTGTGTATCGATATGGGAGTAGTAATTGTAAATAAATTTTTCTTCCTTAAATGCCCTAAAAAATTGGCACTGAACATGTCAACTTACCTATACAATCTTTCCTTGTACGGGGATGATTTATTTCATTTTTATTTAAAATAATAAATAAAATATATATTAATTATATTGTATAATATATTATTATCAAATAATCACACTCCAAACGATTTGTAAAGAATAATTTATATGGCACAGCCATCAAGGTCGCCTTGTACCTATCCTTCTTTTTTATAGCCAACTAAGAAAATTGGCTCATTTATCTTTGAGATAAACGCTGAGAGCGTATTAGATCCATCTTATCAGTCTACGAAATAAATGAAAGTATGGATATTACCCTATACTGCTTGCTAAGCTATTAGATAAAGACGGGATATAGGTGCATTATTCTCACAATAAGTCAAATAGTTCCTTTTACGCTTCAAATTCCTTTAAGTGTTTGCTATATATTATTTTTAGAAATTGTGTATGTGCAAGATATTAAAATTACTCACGTTAAGATATATTTCCAAATAGGAGATAAAATTTTTCGGTGTCTAAAAGTAAAATAAAATGTGAGAAAACTTATGCGTATGTATTGTGCTATAAGTATGCGTTAATTTACTCATTAATAAAAACCAAACCCCTTACGATTGAGGTAAAAATTACATAAACTAAAAACAAGTTCCTACCACATAGTAAAATTATAACAATTCTCTTACATGCATAGTCGAATAAATATATATTAATATAAAACCATATTTATACAAGTTGTAATTCGTGAAAGAAACCAAGGTTATGCTTTGTCCAACATAAATCTAAATCATTGGAGCGTTTTGTTTTTCTTAGAAATACCTGTCGTGCCGATACTAGAAAAATTTGACTTCCAAAGAGATCAGTGTTGTTCCTCGGGTATTTTTAAGAAATTTTCACATTTTATATAATAATTTATTTAATATCAATATTTCCTAAAATATAAGACAATGCAATGAATGCAATGAATAAATAATTTAATAAACATTTTTTGACAGGGTTTCATACATTAATAGATATAATTTATGGTTACCACGTACGCCGTTAAATACTACGTTGTACGATAGTGTAAACAAACAATTAACTTTTACATTTAGGTCTACTTATTTAAAGTATCTTTAGGCATCAAAATGTGCTTAAACAGAAACCTATTAAATGTAAAAAAAATCACATAAAATTATTTTATTGAAATTGATTACGAAGTATATAATCAATAAACTGGAGGTCCTACAAAAATTTCATACAGTTTATTTATTTTCAACATAGCCCTGTAAGTTTTATATATCTATGTTACAAGATCTATTGCGTAACTAGTGAAGAATGTGGTAGAATACCTTCAGATGTCATAAATCTTTACCAACATCCGCATTTTTCGAACGAGAAAAATGTGGGTGATAAATAAAAAATCTTACATACACCTGATTATACAAGTACTCTTTAGATTATATTGGTATCTAAGTCATGATGTTTTAATATTTGAAAAACTAGCGTGATCAAAGATTGCTAAGGATCTACCAATAATTTGGCAATTTATGATAATTTTATTCTATTTAGAAAACATAAATGAGTAGTGTGCTAGTGAGGCGATAAATTTTGTCGATGTCTCACAGTGTCGCACGTCGGGTTAAAAGCTCGATAACCGGGCCTCGCACACCTACCCGCGCGCTAACAATAACCTCTTCGCTTTGTTTTATTTCAATACGTTCCACCAAGGTCTGACCAGATATCCGCCAAGTATTTTATGCATAAAAATATCGATATATAATTGCTTCATTACGTCCCTCTGTTGGTGAGTAAAATATGTGGGAGTCGCACACAGGTGGTTCTCTTTAGAGGTATTTTTGTCATGTTCATATTTAGGTATGTTGTGGTATGTTAACTTATATAAATACATAGTTGGCGCAAGAATAGATACGGTACATTGTACATTTTACTATAAACACATAGTTTTGTAATTCAGATTATTTTTTGCCTATAAATTGCATGATGCAACTAAGCATAGTTTCAATGTCACATACAAAAGGTGTTTGTAATGGCAAAGTCATGGAAAGTATTCCAACATAGACATATTATACAGGGCATATATTTGGAAAGTTGCATGATTTTTTTTTAATTTACGACACACACCCACTCACACACCTATGTACACATAATATAAAAGTCATTTTTTTATTTAAATTAACTTTTTCATGCCCTTCTGAAATATATTTTGCTTGCTTATTTATTTTGTATTAGGTGCTTACTCAAAAATGTTGTCTTAAAATACCACATAACAACATCAATGATGAGCCAAGCTAAAATAATAATACTCGTAATACATCTAAATAAGTAGGTACAATTAATGGATATACTCAGTTATGCACGTACTTACTTTTTGTAGCCAACAAAAAAAAATACCGGTAATTTGTCTTATCGCATATGACGCTTTACTATATCGTTGACCCATTTAATTGCAAAACAAAAAGGTATGTATGTATAATCTTAAGATTTTCATGTAAATATGCACGTACGTATATACATAGGAAATAATGTTGTATTCCATTTTTTTCATCATTTAATATATTTTGATTAACTTCTTCTCTTATAAAATAAAAAAGGTTTTCAATGGCGTTAAAATCATATTAAACTAGTTATTTTCATAAGTATTTATAATTTGTATAGCTACATGCTAAATAAAAATTGAAAAAATATCTTCACGCCCGTATCCTCGAATAGGTATATAATAAGAAGTACAACCAATGCACGAGTAGCCGAAGATACTTAATCCCACAATGTGATAGGTGACAAGCCTATCACCAACCCGGAACTTATCCAATCCCGGGCAACGTTGATTTTACTGAAAACAGAAAAAACTAATTTTTTGAATTGCCTGATCGAGGAATCAAACCCGTGACCTCAAGGGGTCAAAGCCAATACCAAACCACTAGACCACCGAGGCGATAAAATAAATACATGTTATAAAATATAAATGATTGATGACAGTTTTTTGTAATTTTTAAAATAACAATATTTTTTCTGTAACAATTTCTTGTTTATTGACCACCTTTGTTTTTCAAAGCATTAGGAACAGATTATCAGTAGGATTATTAATACCAAATCACGTAATAGTAATAAATTTAATAACGGTTATCAATGAACAACTATTGATTAAATTTTAAACCAGAGTATCATGCGCGTCCATATTATTATTTTTACGTCTATGCGATTTTAAAACTGCAGACGATTTTTTCGTATTTATTTCAACAGCCTGTACAAAGCAGACGCGTTCTCTGGTGTCTGTCGAGTCTGTGTCGCTATCGTTGTATCGCCATGTCACGCCGTTTGCTTTATGGTGCCAGCTTGGGTGTAATATTTCATGAGGATCGCACGCCATGATTCATTCCAAGTCACTTTTTAACTTTTCGAACGTGGCTTTAATGAAGGTGGAACCGAGATAATAGAATTCGAAAAAGACGACCTGTTCCATTATAATTTATTTGCATGTAATTAATCTGGGGAACGTTATCTAACCGGTAATTACAAGTATTTTCTCTCTTGTGGTAGGTAGGTAGCAATCAAAGACATTTGTAGGTACATTACAGACTACACATAATCCTTACATATAACATTTTAAGTATAACTTGGTAGATATTTGTACTTTTGTTTTCTTAAACGTCGGTATATAACCAACGCTATGATTTTTGAGCAGAATTAACAATACCTTTTTTAACTATTGTAGCCATAAGGTAAACTGAGATGTTGTGTATGACCCGCCTACATTTGCAAACTTCATACATACTTCATAAATATATGTGTGATTTATATATATTAACTAGTATTTTTAACCGAAAAACAAAATATTTCCATGATATTAAAAATTAGTTGAATTTGTAGTAATTCTCATCAACCTGTGTCGCAGGATATATGAGGTTAAAATTGCGACAGCGCCTGCCGCTTGTCAGTTATAATTGGCTGAACTTGTCGGCCGAGTCGTACCGATTTTTTTTATTTTTCTCCCTATAACAACATTACTCTTCGTCTCCCACGAGAGACGTAAATTGTGAGCATAGAGGCTGCGGAACAAGCTTTGATGTGATGTATGAATACGCGAACATGTTATCTTTTATTAAAATTCATATTTCAAATGGAATTTTCACGATATTCCTTTTTATGGCATTAAAATAGAATACAAGCGAATAGAACGCCCGTTACAAGCGCTTTTTATATTAATAATGCATTGTTGGCGTCTGAAACACATGCAGGTATAACTGGCACCAATGCGGGTATAACTAAAACCTAAAATCTAATGATAGGTAACAGTAACGTTGGTATGTTATTATTAATAACATATTGAAAGTTTCTAAAAATGTATCACATACCTAGTGAAGGTAAAACATAGTTATATCTTCTTCATTTTATTTATTGGCGTGAGGGATAGGTACGGCCAGCTTTATATTGACGAAGATTTTGCTAGCTCTTGTCAGTATTAGCATGAAAAAGTGACAGAATTGAGTGCTAAGGTTTTACAGAATTTGATCTTACCGATACATTTAAACTATATTAAACTATTGGTGCAAATTTTATTACCAGTAACGCAATATTAAATAAAAAAGCTCTACTAGACTACAACTAGGCAAGTATTTAAAAAATCCTTTTTTGGAATTATTCACGATTTTCTAGAGAATAAAGAAACTAATAATAAAGGAGATTTAAGGTTGCCATAGCTTTATCCATTTAATGGATAAAAGTTATGGTTCATTTAGTATAGATTACCCGTGACGATATGCTTTATTATTTACAAAAATGTAAGAAAAGTAGGGCATTTAAAACCAAATTTAAAATTTAACCGAAATATTAGTAAAGTCGTGTCATGTCAGCCCAAGCCACTTTTAAAGACTAAACTATCCGCCTTTCTACGAAGGCAGGAAAAGACAAACGATTCGCCAAACGTGTCACTACCATCGTGACCACTAGGTGGTAGAGTTCTGCAACGTCTCACCCAGGTTTAGTACCACCGCCTTTTTTATTCCAGCAGCAATAGCGTCAGTGATTGTCACTGCAGTATTCCAGTTTGGAGGGTAAAGTAGCTGATATATGTATATATTTATTTCGTCCTGCCACACGGATAGCAAGGCTGGCAATCTTTGGTGTGTATAGACGATGGTTATCTTAACTTCAGGAAAACCATTCGATTGTTGACCGCCCCGTTGGTCGAGTGGTTAGCGACCCTGACTACACAACCTATGGGGCTCGGGTTCGATCACCGACGGGGATGAGCATGTGTGATGAGCATAAATGTTTGTATTTCCGGGTTTGGGTGTTTATTATATATATTCTAGTTATTTATGTATGTATTTCTATGTACTAGTTTCGTTGACTAACACCCATAACACAAGCAAATAATTTGCTTACTTTGGGGTTAGATCAGTAAGTGTAATTTGTCCCGAAGGTGTAGGCAGAGGTACAAGTGCACCCACGATTAGCCGAAGATACTTGGTCTCACAAATGTATTAGGTGGCAAGCCTATCGCCAACTTTCCAATCCTGAGCAACTTTGTGTTTATCAGAAAACTGAAAAAACACTTTTTTTAAATTGCCCGGCCCGAGAATAGAACCCGAGACCTATGTGGTCAACGCCAACACTGGATCACTAGACCACAGAGGCGACTTTATTATTATTATTATTATTTATTATTATCATCCTATGATAAAAAAATAATGTTTAAATAAAGCAATAGTGACCAAAAAGTTGTTACTATTTTCTCCATAAAACATCTTTCCGACACATAAGATACGTTGTCCACTTACAGCCAGCATCGGCGCGAATCTTTACATAATTCATAACCATTTATGCATATCGCTACAATTGACACATGTAACACTTTGTACTGTAAACGTTTTGTTTTCATTTTGTATCGATTTATACAATTGCGTGTTGGAAGCTCTAGTAAAGTAACATGCTTGTTTTATATTTTTATTTAATTATTTAGTTTAACAAAACTTTTTATATGTTATTATAACAGCGGGAAAACAAACGGTTAAACTTATACCTAGTATTTTTTTTAAATTTGAAATAAAATAAATTACAACACCATTACATCATTTATCCCTTGCAGTATTGGATTTATATTTGATCGTAAATGTCAATTTGATGCTACGTCCATTAAAAAAAATAATCCACTTGCTCCATCGCTCGGACAACGTCAATAAACGTTCAGGCTTACCACGAATCACCAATTTTTCGAATGGCGAAACGGATGGTGATCCTTACCGTGGCAGTTTCCAAGCCTAACTAAAAACTGTCACTCCATATTTCTATTAAAAGGATCAAAATATTTACATACCTTTCTGAGACATCACAAGATAGCTATCAGATTTCATATAGCGGTGTTGAATTTATTTTAATAAGGAAAAAATCAATAAGACTTTGCATGATTTACAAATCGAACCCGAAAACAAATGATCTAAGCCATACAGGCCCAATACTAGGATATATTATATAAAGACAGCCAAAAAGTTTAAATTCGAAAGGAAAAACAAAATAGTAGAAAAACGAATCGATAAAACTTTTTAATTAAAAATCTACACTGTTGTTGCGTTGCGAAGAAAAAATAGAAATATTATGAAAATCAAACCTCATTTCCACTAAGGCTTCCAAATAAGCAATAACGTTTTCATATCTGTCTATTGAAGTATTTGAGATTAAGTTATTATAATGATATGTATAATAGTATAATTTGTTTAATGTGTATACGCTTTTTATCATTTATTATATAGTCTAAATAGTAATGTGTAATATTATAAATACGGAAATCTGTATTCAACGTAACTTATTTTAAGCTTTTCAATTGTGAATATTTAAACAGTTTTAGCAGAGCAACAAAGACATTATTTCAGAGATTTTTTCTCGCAGACAATCATTAATTTTAAAAGTGCAACAGCTTAACTTAATTCCCAGTAAATAGTCTCGCGTAGACCTCCCATTCGCGAGGTAAGCCAAAAATCTGCAACTGGCTCTAATATAAATTTTAAAGGAGCTATTTATTGCCTGTTTAACTAGTTAACCTATTATTTTGTCTTAATAACATAAAAATAATATCGGATAGATATTAGTTTCAATAAAATGTCTAATTAAGTGTAAAACTATATAAAGAAGTGTATTATAAAGCAAACAACGTTAGCAAAGTTTCTAGCTTAAAATTATATAAAATACCTAATTGATATTAAGTTAAACGACATGTTTAGGTGTCGAAATTAGTTGTAACTCAATCGCATGCCTAACATTAAACTGTAATAAAGCAAATATAAATATTAATTTTAATAAATTAGATCTAGTTTAAATAAGTATTTGATTATATTCACTGAAATTAAATCTGCTGATAATTATGATTCATGACTTTTATGACCATCATTATTCGTTCATTATTCTAAATGCAGTATAAATTTGAAATACCTATTATATAAATATTTAGATACTTTTGAAAATATCTTTTTATTTATTGCTCAAAAGCGTTTTAGTTTTCTTGTATTGGTTACTTACAATTTCGTTATTGTGACTAAATCAAAAAGCAAACCTTAATTATATAACAATTATTTTAATTATTGTATTAACAATAACTTTTCCCTTAGATACAAACTATTACAATATATGTAAACTATGAACTATGTCGTCAATGCGTCAGGTTATCTTTTATTTGACCTTTCTTCACCTTTGACTGAATTACACTTAATAATTATTTGACCAGTGCATCAAGATCCTTTAGATTGTATATACCTACCTATATATTTCCCTCAATCAATATGGATAGCAACAATTGTTTATTAACTACATACTTAATTGATTTAACTATTAGCTGGTTCATAGATGATATTCCTGATGAGTAGAGATATTCATCATTTGTATACACAATAAACTTTTCTAGTTTGTTACTGTGTGATAGGAATATACATATATAGGTATAACGGTAATACCCATTAAATGTATTTAAAAAATGCTACCCTACCCTTTAGACCTCTGAATATACCAAAGACTACCGTAACATTAGTCAGTGCGAATGAAAAAGTAATGTATGTGGTACCAAAACCTGGACAGTCTGTAGTAACTTGCAGAAATCAATTAAATAGCTTGACCAAGATGACGGTAACATTCTCAACCTTCAATTGCCTTTTTCGATACGTCTGGTTGCAACACGTTATGTAATAGTTTTCGTCGACGCAACGTTGGTAATTTTTTTAAAATATTTGTTTATTTTGCGGGTCTAGATAAAACGAGCAATAAATATGCGAAATTATGACAGAACACGGCTGGTAAAGAATTATGAGCTGACATTATTATTATCGGTCGTTGTTAATTACTATGATGTGCTATTGAACGCGCCGTCCGCAGTGTGGACTTTACAACTAAGCTTTAACGTTTTATTGACATCAATTTTATACAAATAGCACACTATGTCATCTAAATAATAATTATAAATATTACTAAACAAATTACACGAATTGATCCAATCTCACAAAGTAAGCAAATAATTTGTTTGTAATGCGGGTAGTAGTCAACGATACTAATACATAGAAATACATATATAGATACTCAAATATATTTTATAAACACCCAAACCCAGAAATGTAAACATCTATACTCATCACATAAACTTGACTCTGTTTGAAATCGAACCTGGGCCCCATCGATGCGTAGTCAGGTTCGCTAACCACTCGATCAACGAAGCGGCGGAATAATAAACAAAAAGAATCAGTGCCTGAATGATCTGTCTATAGCACCATTACCGGGCGAGGCATAATAGTACTCTATCGCCAGATAGTCACGTTGCGATGATAGCGTCTCGCCCAATAGGTCAAAAAGGCTGATAATTTATTTAAAAGAGGTTTGAAAAGTCACAACAACGAGTAAGCAATTGGGGATTTTAGATAATATAAGTCTTGCCTCCATTAGCACATTATATACCTATCTGAAGAAATTCAAACAATATTAATATATGTATCTTGTACGTAAATATACTACATATTTCCACCTTTATCACTGAATATCGTCTCTTACATCGTATTAAAATTCATTAATATGTTAATTGTTATGTTCACACGTAAGGGGATGTATTAATAAATAAATATCACTGTGCAACACACACACAAATTACACAAATTAATCTAAGCCTTACAATTAAGGAGATTATATGCTTGTGATGTGAATGTTTGAATTCTAATACATATAAATCTATATTTCAATATGTGAAGCAAAAACTTTGTTCCATTTTTTAATGACAATTACGTAAACGTTAGATTACGAAAGTTTACATTGCTGAGGACAGCGGAAACCTAATATATTTAAATGATATTTATTAAAAATATATTAAACTAATAAAAATAAACATCACACACCCTACATTCGTGTGATGTGATAATATACATGATAATAAAAAAGCCGTAAAAAAATAATATACAAATGTGTATATTATAATCTTTACGGCTAGTTTCTGTTGTCAAATTTAAAAAGATTTTATTGTTTATTCTATGGTCGAATTTCGACCAGAGGGCGATCACTAGTGCATATAAAAAGCAGAAATATATTTAATAAATATTCAGACCTAGAAACACAAACATCTATGCTCCACACAAACGCTTTTCCTTACCGAGGATCAAACTCAGCCACGCGACGGTGTTGGTTGACGGAGGTATTTAACCAGATCATAAATTATGAAGTAAATATTTTCTTTTTTGTACCTACATTATCTTAGTGCAATTAAATGTTATTAATGTCTTATACATTTTAATATAAACTTGTATAATGTAGAGTATGGGGTCGCTTATAAGCTAAAAGTTAGTTTATTTACATTTAATGAGCTGAGAAAAATAAGCCATTTTTTTGCTAAAAGTTTTATTAGAGGAACATAAAAATGTAATTTAAATTCAACCAAAAAGAAGCTTAAATATCCAAGTTCTCTGATCCGTCACGCTTCTCTTATATAAATCTCCCTGGACACCCTCCCTTGCACAGCATAAATAAGGCAGATCTTATTAAAACTTGCGGTAAAAAGCTCGTATATTTTCCGGTATTTTTAACCAAAGCTCTACCCTAAGAAGGTTTCCGGTATTATAAATATGTAGATATGCGTTCACCTGGCTGCTTAAGCGACCGAATTTAGAGTCCCAATTTATTCTATTTATAGGAACATTGTAAATACGTATGCGCTTCTTCTTCCAACAAATTTATTAGACGGCATGCTAAGCTTATGCAAACATTTTGCGCATCTATATCTCAACTTTAACACGTATGTACATGTTATGCTTTTATTAAATACCTATATAATTTTTCCCATGTTGGTCCGGGCCCCCTTTGAATAATAGACCATCTGCCGTTCTGCCAGGCAGTTTGTAAGAGGCGAACGATTGGCTATGGTCACTGCCATCGTAGCTACAAGGTGGTAGAGTTCAGCGTTGTTTCACACGGGTCTAGTACCACCACCTTACCTATTCCTGCCGCAGGCCCACCGTTAGATGTTTGTTCACCCGCGTGCAATACCGATTATGCCGCCCTACGACTTCATATTATTCGCTCGATTTGCCGCCCACTTGGACGTGCCGCCCGCGTACAGTGCACGCCTTGATGATATCATATAATATGGAGAGTAATATAGCCGGTAAACCCCAACATAAGCATAGCAATACAACATTACCATCTTTGGTGTCTATCGGCCATGGTTGTCTCTTTCCATCAGAAGCGCTTCTTTGCTAACTTATGATATAAAAAAATTAATATTTTTATTTATTTATTATCTTAAAAATCATTATGATAAACTTTATCTCACCGTCAATAATCCTATAATTTCAGGTAAGTGTATATGGATATTTCACCCTTTATCATACTACATTCATCATAATATAACATTATAATTAATCTATTAATCTAATACCTTTAAACGAGCAATTTTTATATATATATACATATATATATATATATATATATATATATATATATATATATATATATATATATATATATATATATATATATATATATATATATATATATATATATATATATATATATATATATATCTCCAACGATTTTCATGAAAGTCACAAATTAGGGGTTTTTCGGGTCAAGGAATCGATTTATTAAGGTTCCAGGTCCAAGAAAAGCTCGGTTCCCAAGATATGGATATGTGAAAATCCGAGCGAAGCTCGGTCAACCAGATATTCATTAATAATAACATAAAGTCAGGCAGTCATAGTTACTATTTTTATGAAAGACAAAATTACGCTACACAGTACTTTGTTGTTTACATTTTTATGTTATTTATGTTACGTTATGTATGCTACATAGGTATTAAGAATTAAATAGGTACTCATAAGCTTTCGCTGTTAACTACAAGAATCGGGAATTCTTCGTGGATATTAGTGTTTTTTTTATATTACAAGGAGGAAACTTGATTTGATTTATATTGATTGTAACAGCACAGAAACAGTGAGAATAGTATATCTACTATTCGTAATATAATAAAAAATAATAAAAACAAACCGCCACAATTATAATACGAAAGAGCAATTATACTAATTACAAAACAGATAGTGCAATTATCATATTACTCATTAATTACTCAAACAAACAATACAATCAACTATTACTCGTCTTCCTTATCAAAGGTGTATTTCATGTCAATGTTAAAATTAGCACGTTATTGACATCTAATACATTAATTTATAGATATTAAAATTTAGGTTAATTTAGAATTTATTTACGATTGTTTCTATTCATAACAATTTTCGTCTTGTCACTTATTAAACATACGATTAGATATAGAAACAAGACCTTATTAATTCTAATTTCTACCAACTGAAAAAAGAAAATAAAACTGTTAATCTCTATTAGTTCTATTAGTTCAGTTTTCTGAGAAACACAAAGTTGCCCGGGATTGGAAAGTGCCCGGTTGGCGACAGGCTTGCCACCTATCACATTTGTGGGACACCTATCACTAATCGTGGGTGCACTTGTTGTACCTCTGCCTACCTCTTCGGGTATATGGGCGTGAAGACACTTTAATCTCTATTAAGTTCTCCGATTTAATTCACTCTTACTAGATACCTCTAAAGAAAATCTGCGTAGCTATAACCAAACTTAAAAAAAAAATAGCGAAATCAACTACACAACTGATATTTTGTACAAAAACAGATTTATTTAATTTGTTCCACTATAAAAATCTACATACACCAAAATTTCAATAGCAACTTCAAGTTTGTTCACAACACTTCAATAAGTATATAGGTACCTATTATGCAAAAAATATCGTACATATTAAATGAATTTCCAGAAAATGCCGTATTTTTTATTTCATACTTTTTATTTTATATTAATATATCTTCACGCCTGTATCCCAAAGAGGCAGGCAAAGATACAACAAGTGCGCCTGCAATTAGACAAATATAGTAATGCCATAATATGATGGATGGTAAGTCTACCAACCGGGCACTTATCCAATCCTGGGCAACGTTGTTTTTATCAGAAAACTGTAAAAAACACATTTTTGAATTTCCCGACCCGATAATCGACCCCGGGACCTCTAGACCGTAGAGGCGATAATTAATATTATATTATAATTTAATAAAATAGCTTAAATTCTTTAAACCAACCAACCCATTTATGTATAACAAAATTTAGAAATACATGTGTTAGGAAACAAAAAGTCAAAAAACATTTCAGAATTGACTACATTCGAACTTATTATGTTCTTGTAATATATTTTAATTTATTAATATGAATTATCAATTTACTCATATCCATCACCCATCCAATTAAATCTATTTTAGGCGCCTACGCATTACAACCATCCTTGGCTCACATGTACAAATATTTAACTCAGCACTCTATACAAAATCTACATTATTTCATTCACACGTTACATAACTTTGAAACGCAGGTGTTAAAAGCGTATTACAGCTTACAAACAGGCGTTAAGCTTTCGGGATTCGGCAGACCATGGCTTGCTAAAATGGTCGAAGATTAGCCGCTTAGCGGACTTATATGTAATGATTATATTTCATCTCCACTGCGGAACTTAATTGTGTTTTAAATGTTGACAGATATGAATTAAACCAATCTACATCATTTCAGTTTCATAATAATATAAATATGCGAGCACAGTGATTACTGGGTCATAAATAGATCTAAAAATTATCCGCCATTGTTAACAACCATCTTACGACGATTTTACTGAGTATATTTTCACAGTTCAATAGTGACTTACATAAAGACTATTTATTTTGGCCATTGTACCCATTTCTTCTAAATTATTTAATGAATTTATCTTTAGTTTTTTAGAGAATAAGTGCATTGTTATTTTACAGAAGATAAAGTTATAAGCCAGGAAAAATTCACACAACTAATTACATGACAGTTTGTCAGAAAATAATAAAATAATGTTTTATGATATACATATAATCTATTTCAAGTCAAATCCGTTAAGGGGCAGATTTTCTCTATGAAACAAATATTATAACATTGCGATTCAAACAGATTTATTTTGCTTCCTCCATTGATTCTCTTCGGGCAGCACCTGATAAATCTGAGTGAGTCTTGGTCTTCCCTGCTACTTACGTCCTTTCAAATTGTTTTTTTTTTCATAAGATAGCAATTAAGCTATATATATATATCTTGTTAGGAATAGCTAATCGATACTAGTTTGATGTTGCAGAACTCTAGGTACCACATAATTACGCTTGTAAGGTCATGTTTGGCAAGTCGTTAACTTTTCAAAATTTTCATCATTCATATTTTTAGCATGTATACTTATCTTTCCAGCAAATCCTTATATGTTAGGCGTAAAGACCATAGTGCTAAACATTCAGGTACTTTTGTCTTGCTTCCTGGGTATTCATTTTTTTATGCTACACGCCAATTTGAATAAACCTCAGCAAACACCAACCAGTTTAGACATTGCTTTTTATGATTCATTATATTTATTTATATATTTGTTTTGTTAGTCTTTTTGATTATTATTTATTAACTAGCCGATCCGGTTTTGTAGAAATCTATTTTACGTTTGAAGAGACTGAGAATTGAGCTCAGCAAGGTAATATCAATAGTGTTTGTTCTGTGACAATTATTAATTAATATATACGAGTAAAACGGGTATACCTACACAAAATAGATGGTGTAAAATGTATAACCAGGGCGTCAGCAGCTCAGATCATGAGATCTTTGGTTTCATTTCCGGATCAGGTAAAACAATATAATTGAGATTTTACAAGGAAAATTTTCGATATTAATGTAACGCACGTAAACATAAGTTTTAGTTAAAGGAAAAAAACATAAAACGTTACAATTCAGAAAATTTCGGCGATATAATTCACCGTGAATCGAAACGTGTATTAATTTGATTTACTCTACCTTCCTCACAAGGAAACTGGCATACTAATAGTTATTTAAATGAAAACGCATTAAGATCATAACTTAGAAGAAGGAGGGAAGCGAAAAAACAGACATACATATATACCTACAGCAAATTTGTTCATACTATAACGATAAGATATACCTACTATCCAGTATATTATCAATCAAAACTATCACCATAAAGAAAATGGCAATACAACGTTCATATAATTCCTTGATACGCTTTACACACGAGCTAGTAAATGCGTGCCAAGTTTTTCTCAGAATCTAATCAATAATGTGAAGAGGTATTAAAAATCGCGCAAGTCGTTGCAACATTGACGCACGCCAGCTTTTGTCCCGTATAAACTAGTACTTATTTCGAAAAGTCACCACTTGTTATATTCCTCGGAAATTAACAACTATTCTACGAACTTGAAGAAACCAATGAATATATTTTTACGGAGTGATTAGGAAATATTTACCGTTTTTCTTTTAGATTCGTAGATATTTGTAGAGTAAATAATTGTACAACTAACAGATATTCAACAAAGATACCTACTTCCACAATGTACCCTAAATTATTAGGGTTATAGGTACTATAAACATGTAGAGTAAGTTTGTGGATTTGTTTGTAGAAAGTAATTTTTGAAACTACTGAACCTGTAAAAAGTTTCACTAATAGAAAGCTTCATTATCTTTTGATTTTTCCGTGTTGTTCCTGGACTCCTTTAAAAATAGGCCAACTGTCGTTCTGCCAGGTATGTCGTAAAAGGAGACTGATTGGCTATGCGAGTCACTACCATCGTGGCTACTAGGTGGTAGAGTTCTGCATTCTCTCGCCCGTGTCTGGTACAACCGCCTTACCTATTCCTGCTGCAATAGCGTCAGTGCTTGTAATTGTCGTGTTCTGGTTCGGAAAGTGAGGTAGCCTGTAAATTTATGCATATGGCATCAGACCTTGCCACAAAATAACAACGCACCATTAACATCTTTGGTTTTTATAGGCAATGGTTGATTCTTTCCATCAGGAGACCCATCTATTTGCTATCTTATAATATAGAAAAAAAAGTGAAATAGGCTTCATTTTAGTTCAGTTTTTTCCGAGGGATTCAAAACTACCTTAGTATAGGTCAAAAAACTAATCTTCCTTGCATAATATAAAATAACACTTTATTTAGCAAACATACAGTGAAAGCCACTGCTATCACTGTATGTTTGCTTAGATCTTTTAAATTATGCAACTGATTTTAATGCGGTTTGTTTAATAGATAGAGTGATTCAAAAGGAAGGCTTATATGTATAGTAGAGACCAGCCAAGAATTTCAAAGATTTGTCGTAAAACATATTATTGTGCTCTTACATTGCACCCGTGCTAAGCCGAGGCCGGTCGCTAGTAAGTAATAACAGACAAAAATAAGTCTCAGTTTATTAAACGAATTAATGTAGCGAATGATTTTGATCTTTACGCAAGTAAAGTTACAAATGTTGAACTGGCAAAAGGCTAACAAAAACACGGATATTTATATTCAAACCGTGTAGTTGATTTATTGGAAGATATAGTGAAAAAACGCTCAAAATGTATCCTCTGGAAATATTTCCACGAACTTTGACAACTACCATAACATACCGTATCTGGTCCGGTTTGCGTTTTCGTTAATTTTGCGTACAACGGACCCTGCTCAAATTTGCATTTTGCACGCGTGATAAGTGGGTTGGATTACACGGGATTCCTACCAACAGCCTCTGTTTGTTCTGAAATAAAGGGCTGTTAAACTTTTTTCATGGCAATTTGGGTCACCTTCAGGGTAACGATCGTTGTAAATTTGTTTTAGTAGACTTTGGATCTCCCATTAATATAAATTAAAGTCCTACTTATGTAATTTAATGTAATAATTATGTAAGTACTTTTATTTTAATATAAGAGCGGATAAATTTCAGTTAAGGAAAACTTGAGATATTTGAACATGTAAAAAAAGAATTATAAAACTAGTAAGTGTAATTAGTGGTTATCATTACTCTTTGGTGATATTATTACATGTTTTACTGATTACCTCCATAGAAAAAATTATACACTTACATTTCACCACTTATGCACATATGTAATCAAGATTTAAGAATATTATGAAAATTAAACCACTCTGTGTGCTTTTCTGGTTAGCTGTAGGTATGGTTAGCTGGTAGAGAATGCTCGCCATTTGTACCATTTATATTCTGTATGTGGTTCAATAAAGCTAAATAAATAAATAAAAAAATGTTATAACTATTGTAATGATCTTAAATTAGTAACCAATTTACATGTTATTTTGATACAAATAAGTATTTTTGTATTTCAGTTACATTAATCATTGAATAAATAAAACTATTTTTAAACTTTAAAATAATTACTCAAAGAAAATTACTACAAAGAGTTTTTCCCATGAATTTATAATTTCGTAAAACGCATTTTAATTCTACATGATTACATCATAAGATGTAACTAATATAAAAAATAAAAAGATGACGACTATAGGTGTACATACATTTCATATAAAAAAATAATATAATTTAACTTATTAGCACAAAACTATAAAATATTAACACAAAAGCAAGTTTATTATTACCTCATTACTTAATCCTACCAGACAATACATCACTTTGTCTAGAATGATGTTCGGAAGTAGAAAATATTTTTCTTTTGCTTGATTAATGTAAGCCGCCACAAACGCAGCCCGGCTGACTTCCAAAATTTCCACACTAAATCTCATCTTTCGTTTCGCTTCTTTTATGCAAGGAGGACTTGGCAGCGTATTTATCTCTGTAATATGCGGGATTATATTCTGAGCAAACAGTAAGTAAATATAAACAAACTAGACGTATAAATACTTTACATAAAGGAATAGAGCCGGTACCATATACAAAAGTTATATATTTTTTATTAAAATTATATAATTATATAATTTATTGTAGGTATTGAAAAACGCATATGCTCATATGCAATTACTAGGTAGATAATTTCTATATATAGAAGCTTTTACTTTTATAATTTCTATATATAGAAATTATCTACCTACTAATTGTATATAATATAACTGCATATATATAGACATAGGTAGACCTGTTCTTAAATAAAAATACATTATTAAATTTACGTATTAATTTTAATCGAGCTTATTATAGACAATATTATATGTGACACAATGAAATTCTTATTTCGATTTTGGTAAAAGCTGAGATTTATTTTACCTGTATATATTATTATATAAAAATGTTAAAAATATGTAATACTTAAATGAATACCTTGCTTAATGCATAATAAATAATTAGCTATGATAAATAACGTAACGCGTACATCTCCTATGGGGTAGAGAGAGGTATCTACAACTAGGGGCCACATGACTAGCCTGATGGTCTCATTGGTTAGGTTGGTGGTCAACACACGCCAGATAACAGTCGAGCAACAAAAGACTCAGGAACTTTACTTAAAAAAAAACTAAAAGTTAAATAAACTAAAAATTAAATACACTTATTTTAATCATTAAGTTTAATTTAGGTGGTTAAAATACATATAAATTACAAAATCAAAAATCCTTATTTTATCATAATATTACACGAGTAATACACACATTTAATACATTATTAGATATATTTAATGTAAATATAAGCAAATTCCAACATTTTTTTTTTTCATTTATACAGAAAAATAGTAGTATGAATAGTTATTAGAATTCAAACAAGCCAGTGCGACGTCTAAGTTTCACAATATCGCACTATTGCACTCCAAGTTTCATCTCGGTTCTCGATCTTAAACTTCAAAAGTGCCCGAGGAATATTCACCGGTTGACTTCTATAAAAGTACGCAGTGAATTGTTTGATTTTCATGAATATATCAAAATTAGCTATGTTGCCTATGTAATAAATACCTATGTATAGGTATAAAAAGTAACTCAACATTATACAATTTATGCACCTGATTTGTTGGTCTGAGACAACTGAGTAACCTAAAAGTTATTTAATAGCACCTCTTTATTGTTTGTAGTGCTTGTTACTGTCGTGTAGCGGTTCGGAAGTAGATGATTAAGCACTAGATGTGAAACCCCTGTGACACTGATGGTCACATACCATTATAATAATAAAAATATTTTAGAATTTAGATAATTTACTCTTTGCAACTGAACAAGCATTGCCTTATTTTCTATCTTATGACACCTATAAGGAAATCTTTTTTGCACAAAATAAATTAGAATTTGTAGAACATAGGCACTTGGATCTTTAAAATTTACTTTTATTTTAACATTACGTTTATGGATAGACGAATACCGTCTTGCGTTTTATAGTCATTGTGTGTTTTGAAAGGAAGAAAGTTAACTTAGTAAGGAGGTGTTATTAGCCCCGGTAAGGCTTTGCAGAATTCTACCACCTGGTATTCACAATGGTAGTGATAATTTAGCCAATCGTTTATCATCTTCGAAATGTCTGGTAGAAAGGCAAATTCTTCAAAAGGAGCCCGGATAAACACGTGATAAACTAAACGAGCCATAGCAATTACTCGGATCAATTGACTGAATAAATACCAGCTAGTAATATTTTTTTTTTATAATTTAGTATTTTTGTGGATTACTGTAGAGCCGTTTATACATACCTATTTGTTTCTTTTAATAAAAAATCTTCTGAATTGATATAATTTGAAACTTTTCTAATAGAAACACATGTCCTGTTCATTTTCCAAAAAGCATCTAAAGCTATAATCTATATATAACTACACTACTATTAATTATACTACTTGTACCTATACCATACTACTCATACTACTGGTACCTTCTAAACTAGTAATAATTAGTATAGTTAGTAGGGTGAAGTTGCGTAAGTTGGACCAACGCCTAAGCCGAAACTCGTTAATACCTGCTAAACTTATATTTTTCAAATTAAAACGGCACACTTATTTACTGGAGTACTATCATAAATATCATTCTGCTGTTTTGGATTCAAAAGAGTTGCGTTGATAAGTATAAAATATAAATATAACATTTTCACTAGTTTTTAAGTTATTTTTTGTATTTATAAGTAAAAAGTTCCGTAAAAAACAACAAAACTTTATTTTTTTTTTATTTTTTAATTATAAAGCGTACTAATTCTTACACTATTTAAAAGCAAATTTATTGAATATAAATGTGTTTTTAATTTTTTCGTCACGGTTTTCTCGAAAGCTTTCTTAGTTTCCAAAATTGAACCACTGCGATGTTGCCTATATTGAACATGGCAAATTTAGGGATTAGCGATTATGCTTTCGTTTTATTTTTAAGTTATATAATTATTTAGGAAAAAATTGTATAACTGGACACAATAAAACTTAGAAAAAGTAACTAAGTATGCTATTTTAATTAAAAAGTGTAAATATTATAACCTTTCTTTACTGAAAAAAAAACCACGTAGGTTATAGAGAGAGTTCCCTTTCTATAACCTACGTGGTTTACGTGGTTTGGACGTCAAAATAATTACGATAGTAGTAACACGTACTTACAGTCAATCGGTAGCCTTTTACTACCTGCCTGGTAGAACGGCAGTTGGTTGTTTTTTCAAAGGAGCCCGGGCCAACACGGGTAAAAATAGGTGGTTATTCCTATCGCCTTACGCCAATAACTAAGACAAACAACTTTAAGTGCTTTTCCAAAGCACGATATTATTCATACACCACCACTAAATTCCAGGCTTTCATATATACCTACTACTTGGCTCAACCAGAGAATCGAATACAGAATTTCATAATCTGAACCTAACCTAACAAGTTAATCACTAAAACAATTAATAAAAGTTAATAAATGCTTTAAATTACGTTAACTATAACGTAATTTAATTTATAACATAAAAGCTAAAGCAATTTGACCTAATATTTTGGTATGTTGCAAATAAACTAATAAAACCGGGCTAATATGTAAATAAATGACAAATAATGTCAATTTAAACGGTAATAGTTACTTATTCTTATAATCGATAAATAAAAAAAGATTCATAAAATCGTAAAATCTCTATTCTTATTATTACTAGGTAGGTAAAGATAGGTAGGTATGTATGGTAGGTACTTACCTACAGCTTTTAGTCAGTAGAATTAATATGAAAACAAATGAATATTGAATAATAATTAACACAATAATTGAATTAGTTAAAAGTTATTTACAAAATATTAATAGTATCTATATCAAAAGCTTTGAACTCTAAGTTCCCGCGCATGCGCAAGCCGTCGCAAAAACTCGGGTGTCACCGACGGAAATATTTTTCGTAGCCTATTATGCTTTTTAGCACACAATATAAAGTAACATTTTTTTAAAAATATATATAATATATAAATGTGAAATATAATTATTAATTATACAAATATTGTATCTAAATAGATACATTTTACACAAATAATAGATAAGAACCTACAAGTAGGTAGGTAGGTACCTACCTATTTAGCCCGTGTTAGCTTACAGTAATTAAGTACTGTAATTTCCATGCTAATCAAATATAAAACATAATTAAAAAAGTAAACAATAAAGCGAGGTTAGTTAGTGGTCAAGTAGAGAAAAGTTTAAATAGTTTGCAAATTCCTAGACTACGAAATCTAATAAGAATTTATTTTTGAAATGTAAATTTTATATTAATTTAATAATTTTCTACAATATTTTGCGTATTTTGATAAAATACATTTGATAAAAACAAAATATTACGTTCATTCATCTCTGAATACAGCTTCAGATCGGTACCTACGAGTAGCTGACGGCGTCTTGTTTACACTTTTATTTTTTCACTTATTCATTATATAAAATAACAGAATTAGACGTTGCTACGGTTAAACACACGAGAAATAATAATTTCCACACTGATTAATCTACGAAATCTCAATAATATTATTAAAAACTTGCAAAACAAGAGAAAACACTGCATCGCGTCATTTTAGTATGTGCAGATTGTTGACAGAGGGCACCGCATGCGATTAGTTTCAATATGGCGATGTCTCATAGCGCTGCTATTGGTCACAGCTAGAAGCGATGTGAAGTTGGCTCGGGTGTGAGAGCGAGTTAGATTTATGTGTTGTTTAGGCGCCGATGAAAGACGGAAAATACGATGGAAGGATTACACATTCGTATGCCGGCGATGCTACAAACCAGTTTCGTCAGAGGCGTTTACTACGTATATGTGCGCCCGGTTATGTGTCCGCAAGCAGGTAGAGAGCGCGCTACCTATTTATTATGATGGATTGGCGCGCCGAGAGCTTGCTCTGTATGAATTAAAAACTGAATATTTAATTTTTATTATTGTTTCAGGTAATACTACGTGCCGTAATGAGATGATCGCTTACTCGTAGATAAGTATTATTTAACAGTAGGTATATTATGGTGTATTTTTATATTATTACTATGAACACTATTATTTTATGATCAAAGTCATCTTAATGAGTTGAATGCTGAAAGATTGAAAGAAGTCCGTGTCTTCACTTCTTTTCTCTTGACTACAAAAACCGTTATTAAGTCATCAATTAGGGTTTTTGTAGAGTACGTTGCTCTTATCTAATAAACAAACATTCACTTTCCCAATGTCTTGAAAAATATTGTAGGTAGGTATTATGAATATATGTCCTTAAAATAAAAATATGAATTTCTTTGTAAATTCAGAAGAAGAAAGATATCTTATTTGAGGCTAGGTTATAGTGTAGTCCAGTGGACTGTGGAATGCCTATCTACATAACCTCTTTAGTTTCTTTACGTTGCTTGGGAGGTGCTGAAAGTTCTCGAAATTTTTAATTTTAATAGGCTACGCGTACAATACCTACCTTAATTCTGCTATCTGAATTTATTCCTAACTAAGTCTCTACCAGCTTCTTATCCATACTATACTAATATAAATGCAAGAGTCTTACTGTTTGTCTGTCATTATTTCACGGCTAAACCACTCAACTGTTTTTAACGAATTTTGTCACAGATTTAATAAAAGATTTTGGGTCAAACATAACTTTTTTCAAAATTCGACGCCTACGGGGCTGATATAGGAGATGAATGTTTGTATAAAATACTATATCGACACGTTATTCTGCTTGGGGCAAAGTTTTACGGATTAGCTAGTAGTGTAAAAGTCTTAGGTGATTGTTATCAATGTCGTTCTCGAATACGTAGTATGTATTTGCAGTAACATGGACACTTAGCTACATATCGATAGTTCAAAAATCATATCTGAAAAGCCATTACACAGTTAAAGGCAATTCCATGCTAGATCAATGTAAACTGATCCAAACGCCTACGCTTTTTTTTACAGCTGGTTTCATTTTTTTCAATAGTTATTCACCAGATGACACAACACTTAATCAAGTGGATATTCCAAGCTACGATATACATATATATGTAGTTGTCCTATTGTGTAATAGCACTTTTGGAAAAAAATTGACTTGTTTGCCATAATATACATAATATACATTTTTTATAGCAATGTCTCAAAAAACGTTTAGTTGGTTTAGATATAATAGGTATGTATTTCTGTTTATTTTTGTATCGCATTTGGTCCAAGATAATATTTTTACATATTGGTCGAGTGGTTAGGAAACTCGACTACTTATTCGATGGGTAACGAGTTTGAATTTCATGCAAGAACAGAAGTTGGTGAAATAAGCATAAATGCTTTTATTTATGGGTTTTGGTTATTATTAAACATACTTCAGTTATTATAAATGTACTTTTGTTTATTTTAGTTGATTACCAGCTATATCACAGGAAAAAACCTGGTCAGAAGTAAACGTAGTTTTGTATTTAATTCATATGCTTTGTCATTTATACCTACTATGGTGACAGTGGATGGCAAAGTAACATATTTTTCTTCTCTGGGCATTGGTTGTGTATTTGTATCAAAAATAAAAATAAGAGGTGATAAATTCCAGTGTGACTCACAGCTTACCTCCTGTCTGAATCGTTCATATTTTACTGATTACTTGCTCGTGTAAAATTATTCTTTCTAGTTAACAAAACGGTCAGGAAAGGATTGAAATTCTCTGATTGCGGTGGTGTTTCCCGAAAGGCACTTTGAGATTGAACATTTTCTAAGAAAGAGTGAATGGAATGATCTAAATGAATACCTATACTTCCATCTATATATATAAAAATCAATAGCTGTTCGTTAATCTCGCTAAAGCTAGAGAACGGCTGAACCGATTTGGCAAATTTTGATTTTGGATTAATTGTTGAAGTTCAAGAAAGGTTTAAAAGATGAGAAAATATAGAAAAAAATAAGAGTAGTTAAACAGGTAGAACAACGTTTGCCGGATCAGCTAGTTTTAAATAATTATCTGTTTCATGTACAAAATACAATTTAATAAATAGTTTTTTTTTTGATTAAAATTTGAAATTCTGATGTTCTTAAAATCTGTGTTATTCTGCTCAATATTACAGCTTCTTAAATATTTATAGGTTATATTTACTGGTTATTATTTCTATTCTTGATTCTTAATTTTTTTGCCCAAATGTTGATTTATATAGCACCTGGAATCACTTTTTAAAATACATCTACATTCATGCCTACAATAAGACCAATATTAAGACATTGTACTAAGTGACAGAGTTCTGCGTTGACTTATATAGGTTGGTTAGACCGTCTGATTTATTCCTGCATCCATAACACAATTGCTTTAGGCTGTCGTGTTTAGGCTTTGAAAATATGGTTACTGGTTAACCTACCATGTGGCCTTACAGCTCTATGACGCTTCTGTATTTCTTCTCTCTATTCACATGCTTAGTATCAATAGGAGATAGTTACATGTTATTGAGATTCGTTTGCATATTTGCTATCCTATGCTATAAAACAATTTTAAAAGTCCTGTGCTTAGCGATCCTGATTTTAGAGTTCTTTCCGATAACCTAATATCTAGGTATATGTACGTGTATGAGATAGTTAAAAATTGTTGTAGTTTACAGTTTAGCTTCCAAATTCACACAACAAAACCTTAATCAAATCGAAGCGCTTAAGCCTCTTACACACATAGATAAACGCGATGCAACATCGTCGCTTCGATATATGACACGGCATAATATGTAAAAAATGTAAAAGCTCTAAACACTTCGACTCGATTTTTTATGAGTTTGTTGTATTAGTGGGACCCCATTGTGTTTACAAAATAATGTGTTTTTACACACGTGCCATTTTATCGATAACTAAATACTTATAATACCTGTACAACCTTTAAGATCGTGCCTAGGTATTTTTATAATCCAGTATTTTTAATAAATGTTTATGTTTTATTTGAAATGAAACATAGTAATTATAGCGTTTAAAAAAATCAGAATATAATTATTTTAAATTATTAACATCCTAAAATATACATTAATGACTATTGATTTGCTTAATAAAGTGTAGGCATAGTTTATGTTATTTTAAAAAGTACCTAATTAGGCAATAAATGATATTACGTCCAAACAACATATAACTCTTCAACGTTGTAAGTAACGGAAAAGGCAAAAAACATATTTGCTATAGATCCAATGGGCTAAGATAAATTTATTTTGTCGCGTTACTAGCAATAAATATGCTAATTCTACACTATAACGTCCGTATGTCGCCTAGCCTCTCCGCCATTGAAAGAGCGAAAAAGATATCACAAAATTGCACTGCGCATTGCTCTTTTCAGTGATACAACCTTCGAGAGGCATCATACGAAAGCTTACTCTGTTTCTTTCAGTCGTTGGTCGTTTATTTTTCTCGCCAATTTATAGAGTTACGTCGTTCTAGCGTCGTTTTGTAGTTTTATCGACCTACGGCAACTACTAACCCAATAAATTTTGGTGTTTCGCTCAGTGAATCCGTTCGGTGAACGAATGCATCGTCCCAGATACGAATGTGTGGGATTTGACTGAATCGATTTATGTGTGGATTATGACTTAGATTTATAAATATTTATTCGGGATATGTTTAAATTTGTCATCCATACCTAATAGATAATCGATAAAACTTTCACCTAACACCAAAATTTACTAACACTATTGAAAAAGTTTGTATGGATGTTGGCTCCTTATTCACGCAGAAACGTCTGAAACATTTTCTATGAAACATGATGCACGTGTATATATAGGTAGATAGGTAGGTACAGACTGTAGGTAGGTACATGGTAGGGGTGAGTAAGGTGTAACATAGAGTAAGATCTAAGGTTCTATCTGTATATAGATAGGCTGCATTTTAACTCGGAAAAAATGTAGCATTCACCGTAAACTTCAATCTCACAGCAAGCTACAGGTCAAATCTAGCATAAAACATTACTCACAGTTGCATGTTAACATACGCGTACCTACTCTTATAAGCAGTTAGAGACAAGATCTTATTTTCTATATCTCGCAAACAAATTTTTAGGGTTCCGTACCTAAAAGATAAAACGGAAACCTAATACTAAGCCTCCAGTGTCTGTCTGTTCGTCTGTCTGTCACCAGGCTGTCTGTCTATCTCGTAAATCATGGTCGCTAAAAAGTTGAAATTTTTACAAATTATGTATTTCCGTTGCCCCTATAACAACAAATACTAAAAATAAAAAATGAAAATAGTAAGGGCCATACAATAAACGTGATTTTTCGTATTTTTTTTTGCTATGATGGGACGGAACTCTTTGTGCGCGAGTCCGACTCGCACTTGATCGTTTTTAGTTAATTATCTACTAGTATTGGTAAAGTTAATTAACATTACCGAGTCGAATCAATGACGCTACACTTTTGTTGAAAAGAGCATTGACTGCGCTAAAGACGAAAATAGGTGGTCCATACCTAACAGATCCTAATTTTTTTAAAATATATCATTGTTAATACTTACATAGTACGATACTTTGACAATTTCTTCATAAATACGAATTTGTGATAATGTGTGTTTTTTTATCAAACTATTTTGATATAACTTATTTCTATCGATGGCTTAATTCACATGCATAAGTTTACCGGCTACTTTACCTTCCAACCCGGAACACGACAGTGACAAGTAAGGCGTTGGTACCTGACCCGGGCAAAACAATGCAGAACTGTAACACCAAGCAACCATGGTGGTAGTCACTTGCATAACCAATTATAAACATGGCGGATTGTCTATTCTTCAAACGATCTAGTGTTACTGTCGCGTTCCGATAGAGAAGATAAGGTAGCCGGTAATTAAAGTAAAATTTATACACATGGCATTACCGTGGCCGTGTTTGGATCCGGTAATAATTCTAAATAAATCGAGTCACGTGATAAATAATTTTTAATTTTTTGTACATCATGTCATGGTAGGATATTATGATGGTATCTTTGATTAATTTTAATAACTTGTAACATCTATATTCTTGCAAATAAACATTTTCATTTCATTACCATCCTGCCAAATAGATAGCAACGCACCATTAACATCTGTAGTAGGTATTTTTAAGCAATGATCGTCTCTTTCTATCGGAACTCAGGAGAGCCACCTACTTATTTGCTAAGTTTACAAAAATATACCTATATGTATTGACAAATAGAGAAAGAAATAGAGAGATAAAGTGTATAAAATCTGTAACATATATTTTTTTACATACATAAATGGTTAAAAAGTAAATGCAAAGTTAATATTTTTCAAAGAAATTGAACTAATCATATTGCGTGATTTAGTATTCCAATAAAACGATAGTACTTTATGTTTTATATGAAAACGTTAAACTCGTTCGCATTCATTTTGCAACTTAATTAAAAATAATATTAAACTCGCAAATAAATCAAATACAAACAGCGGCAAAATGAAAACCAATATTTAATTGATGGACAAACCTTAATTAACTTGTAGTTCGCCGGCAGACCCAAAGCTTCTCAGATAAAAGAAGCCATCTGCATTTTGGTATTCAAATTATTTTCCAAACGTGTTTACCGTTCTGACAGACGACTAAATAACAAAATCATTGTATCACGCTCACTCCTGCGCATCTAAATTAATGTGAGAACGGCACAACCCTTTAGCTCCGAAAGCTCCAACCAAAGGGTAATATAACATACTCATAAGGACCGAAATAAAACGTTACAAAAGATGAACATCACAAAAGTTTTGCCTAAACTAACCTCTTTTAAAGATTTCTGGATAAAAGAATACCGTTTTCAGTATCGTCACGATTGTCCAGTGGATCGGATAGCTCGATCAGAGTTTTAAAAGTGACTGATGTATTTAAATATTTTTTAGTCAAAATTATGCTTCAAAACATTGTTGTTTCTTTAAAAAGTGCACGGAGAAAGTTTGCACTGTTGCGATGGACGGACAAAAGGTATGAATTTTTGTATCATTGTTCAAGAGAAAGTCGTGATTGTTAGATAAAAAGCTTTTGTGCTGAAAGAACTGGACATTACGGCTTTAAATTTTTTAGTTTTTGATAATTCTTTGTGTAGAATACTTGTGTGTGGATTATAAAGAGCGCAGACCATTTATCAAATATTGAGCTGTAAAATAAGGTAAATTCTATTTTTAGCAGTTATCACAATACATACACATCATTACGCCATATCCTTTACGGAATAGACAGAGGAGAACCATGTGACATACAATACGATCCAGGTAATCTTGTCTTATTTCTTCTACATTCGTAATTATGTTCACACAAACACATGTTTTTCGTTGGTCCGGGCTTCGTTTGAAAGAATAGACCAACTGCCCAACAGCGAGGTATCTCGAAAAAAGTGAGAGAATGCTAAAACGTGTCACTAACATCGTGCTTACTAACTAGGTGGTAAAGTTCTCCACCGTCTTGACTGGGTTCTGGTAACACCGCCTTACCTATTCTTGCCGTTATAGCGTCCATTATTTATTTATTTACACTATAGTATTCTGATTTGGAGGATGAGGTGGTCGGCAAACTTATGTATTTGGAATTCTAACTCAGCCACACAGATTCTAACGTACTGTTTAAATTTTTGGTGTTTAGGCGATAATTATTTCTCTCCATCAGGAGAACCATCTACTTTTTTCTATCTTTGGAAATAAAGTAAAAAATACATTGATTAGGATGTCTTCGAATAGCACTCAATCAGTTTTGGGTTCTTTGAAAATTAAATTAACTGCTGTTCTGCCAGGTGGGTCGTAAGAGGTGACCGATATACGCATCACCACTAGGTATAGTGACTACTAGGTGGTAAAGTTCCGCAACGTCTCGTCCTTACCTACCTATTCCTGCCGCAATAGCGTCAGAGCTTATCACTGTCGCATGGCATGTTTTATCCCTGTCAGATGGATGACACGCCATTAACAAATTTAATATCTACAGATGATGCGAATTATGTGAAGTGAATTTAATATCTACTCTACCATCAGTAGTCACGATGAGAGTTGAGAGTGACATGTTCGGTCAATTTTTTTAATTAAAAATTACAGTTTGGGGTTACATCCCCTTATTCTTACCGAAACTAGTCATTTGAGTGCTCATAAGATATGAGGATATGTTATTCCATTATTTGAATGAATAATATGTAATGTTTGTGAGCTCTACATTCTCGCAAAAATCACTTAACCCATTGGTATTCGCAGAGATTTGAACAAACATATTTGATTTGGGTCCGTGAAAATAAAATAAGTTTCATATAAATATATATCGTCATATGCAGTGTGAACTAAACTTCAGTAGATATTAAAATTAACCATGATTCACCAGTGATGTCTGGGGGTGGAATAAATGGTCACCGTCGCTGCGCTTGTCGTGCTTAACGTTTTTAATTTCCAATAATTGGGACCAACAATTCGACATGATCATCCGAAGTATAGAAATTTTTATGATGCTTCTGTGATTTTTCTAGAAAGAAAAAACACAGTAACAAAGAATTGCTTGGTAGGTAATTTACTTTGGCCTGAGCTTTCTTGAAATTTATCCCGGAAAATGAATCGTCACGATTTGATCCATCTGTATCCTGGTTGGCCTAAGACGCTTCAGTAGTCGATAAGCTTGCATTTTTTTATAGGAGATAGTGCAAACGAGCAGGTGGTGCACATAATGGTAAGCAATCATCGCTGCCCATGGACTCCTGCAATACCAGAGGTCTTGCAGTTGCATTTCCGGCCTTTTAAGAACGAGTAAGCTCTTTTCTTGAAAGTCCTCAAGTTGTATCAGTTCGGAAACACCGCTGCCGGTCATTGATTCCCCAACAAAGTAGTGCGAAGCAAAAAAGTGTATGTATGTGTGACCTTCTACAACTTCGTCAAAATCATCTCACCATTACTTTTGAATTTTACCTTCAAATAGCCATTGGCTTGTTTGCTTAAAAATTATGCAATTCACCTGAGTTAAGACACCCTTTTCCTACCTGTTTTTGCAAAATATATACGCTTGTTTTTACTTCAAACTTATGCAAAAAGTCTTTTATGATTAGTACAAAGAACAAATAATTTTGTAGAAATAAAAACCGGCAGCTATCTTTCGAGCAGCGTAGCTTTATTTTCCGCCCTTATGCAAAATAAAAAAGCAATATAAACATGAAATGTTCTTTATCACCATATTTGTTTGAGACAAGAGAAAACATGCTGAATGTTACGCACATGCAGACACAAAGGAGGAGACGCTTAATTAAACTAGCGAAGCGGGGCAGGCGAAACGTAAGCATTTAATTTATATCCCTGCAGTAAACTCCGCGGGCTCAACGCTAGTGGTACAAAAGCATAAGCGTGGCGAAATAAAAATACATACATGAAGGAAACAACACGACGCGGAAGTTTTTGAACATGTAACATTTTTTTAGCAATATTTTGTAATTGGAGCTTGTTTTCTAGCCTTTTCGTGAATCAATTCGATTCAGAGCCAAATTTTTGAGTACTAAAAATGGATATAAAAGAAGTAATACACACTCACTTGAATAGGACTTAATTATTAAGACAGGATTGTAAAAGTCTTCATTTTTCTGCGGAAAAATACATTAATAATTTCTAGTGTTAAAGCGGATAGGTATACAAGATGGCTGTGGGATTATGTTTGATTTACGGTAATTAAACTAATTGAGTATTGACTGAGACTAATGTCAAGTCTCCAAACTCGCCTGTTCAATTTTAATTAATATCATTGGATAGTAAACAAGCAGGTGGTTCTTCTAATGAAAAGAGATAATCGTTGCCTATAGACACCAGAGCTGTTAATATTGCGTTGCTATTAGTGTGATGGGATGACAATGCGAAATGCATAATTTTAGCGACTATCTTCTCCTCCAAACAAAACTCTACGATGCTGGAACTGAACGCTCTTGATGCTATTGCGACAGGAAAAGTTAAGGCATAGTGATACTAAACTTGGCAAGACATTGCAGAATTTAGTAGTTACGATATTGACATGTTTGGTCAATAATTCGTCTTTTTCGTACTGCGTAGCAAAAAATTAGATGGTTTATTTTTTAGTAGGGTCCGGGTAATAAAACATGAGGAGCAGAATGATTCCGTTACCTGTACCGTTACCCGTAAATAATTTAGCGTGGATACATAATATGTAAGAATTTTTAATAAAAATATATAAATTTATTAGTGCACACTTTAAACATAAACAAGTATCTAGAACAAGCTCTTATTACTATCAAGTTCTGACGTAGGAGTTATGAAGGCAATTTTGAAGAATATCTGTTATTCCCTCTAGCATTGACTTAACCACAAATAATGTTGGTACATTGTTTAGAATAAGTTTAAATGGTTTTGATTTCCCAGTAGAGTAATGTATAGGATATCAACTTCACACGGACTATTTGTATTTAAGGGATGCTTTACAATTATATAGTGGTAAAATTTGTAAATCTATGTGTTCAGATTTATTTTATGCAATATTTTTTTTTATATTTAGATATTTCAAGATAGTTGTGTAGGTATTTTCGACTGAAAAATTATTTCTACAAACTATCCAACCATCATTTTCAGGTGTATTTATATAGTCAGAGATTTTCTGAATATACCTACCTACAATGTGATATTCAGAAATTAGTTAAAAACGCGAGTCCTATTAAATCATTTTTGTGCTTTAAATTTAGTAATAAAGTTGAGCATTTCGGAATTTAAACGAATGTTTTAAAATTTCCAAGTATGTTTTGGTACATTATATAATATTTGTACAGGAAAATATTAACATAGATATAAGATAGCAAACAAACAGATGGTCCACCCATGGAAATATATAGGTAAAGTTTGTCACTAAAAAAATCTGGTACCGCTAAGCATGGCAAGGATATAATATTACATTTATAAGTTGACCGACAGTGGTATTTACTCCTTAAGCTAAAACATAAAAAAGTGATATTAACTGAAGATAATTATGTCACCACACTCAATAAAGACAATGCAGAACTCTAGTACGTATTAGTTACGATGGTGGTTACGCATTAAGCCTTCGCTTGTCTTTGAGGGACACAGGAAAGCACACGATCTTATTCTTTAAAAACAAGACGAACTGATACGATGAAAACTGTATCAAAAAAAATAATTATAGTAATTTATCGTTCGCACAGAACGTAAATAATAAGTAGGTACATACTTAGTTTTTTCTAAAAAAGTGTATTCATAAATTGCCATTTAATCTTCAATAAAAAAATATTGGCAAATTTTTTGCTACTTTGGTTTACACCACACTCATTTATTCCTACTATGGGTGTAAAACTTGTTTGTATTTATGTTAATAAAAAATGTCTTATTATCCATATAAGTATTTGTCACATCCCAAGCTTAAGTGTTTCAAATTGCTCAGTACTATTCATTTTGTACGTTAGTTGATTTGCACATCCCTAAATGCCTTTAGATCTTTCAACCTATTCCATTCTTAATTAAGTCCATACTGGGCGAAGGCAACAATGGCAAACCTCCGATGTGCACTAAGATATTCAAATATGTCTAAGGCCGCTATTATATTGCCACCATTTATAGAGATGCGGCTCCTGAATTGAATTTCAGTACAGCGATACTATGCACCAATAATAATTGGTCGGAAACGAGTTCGTATATGTAATTAAATATTCATCAGTACATTTTATATTGACTGACTGTGTCTTGTGGCCCAAAGTAGGACTAAAAACTTTTTTTTTGTTATACACATGCGTTAACAAATATTCAATGTTCACATTATAATAGTAATACAATATTTTTTAAATCAGTTTTTGTAGATGTATCTTTGGATTATGTGTGAAAGATAAATTCATAATATCACATTACTTACCTTCTTACTTCCTCAGTCGAATAAAAGTATTCCAAAAATCTTCTTGAGTTTTCAATGTTGTGAAGTAGCTTTATAAATTTAGATGTTTATGTACAAAGTGCAATTGATACTATCAATTTAATTTTATAAACACCTTTCTTTAGTGAACATAATTACATGATATCTTTAAAGGTTGTTTCACTCAAAATAGAATAAAAATTCAAACTAACTAATGTTGTTATCATATTACAAAAGTAGAAACACGCTTTGCAATATTTGTTTACTAACTTTAAATATAGCACCGTTACTCTCGAATCTCGAAAATAAAAGCGCGTTGTCTGCGCTACTACTGAACAAGCGTAGTTTGTACTAGATTGTTGATAAATGAATTACAATTAAATGGCAATATTTAGTAAACAGAAAATACAGCACGCGTAAAAATTAAGAAATTTATAAAAGATGTTGCTCGCGACTTCTTCCGCGCGGACTTCGTTTACTCCGCACAGCTCCTCCCCCGTAGATGATAGCGTGATAATATGTAGCCTTTATGTTGACCCGACCTGTTAGTAATATTCATGCTAAATTTGAAGTAAATCCATGCAGTACTTTTTGAGTTTACCCCGGACATACATACAGACAAACAGATAAAAATTCTAAAAACTATATTTCTTCGCTTCGATATCGATATCGATTGACGATCACGCCCCAAATATTCTTTTAAAAAAATATTCAATGTACAGTTTTGACTTTCCTACGATTTTATTATATGTATAGATTATCTCGCGTTGTTCCGGGACCCTGTGTCTGAATAAACAACTAACATTTATATTTATATATTTTAGTAGTACAAATATATAATAAAGTAATATAGGTAACTAACTATAATAATCAACATATTCATGGTTTCTTAACAAATAGAAGGCAAAAGAAAAAAGGCGTCTCCGAAATGAATAAATTTCTAAACTTCTGTGTAAACTTAAAAGTCTGAAGTTTTTTGGTTCGCAAACGTCCAACTCTGTTCCCAATTGGGACATTGATCTCGCACTTCTAGCGTCTGTCTGGCGCTACGCAATTGTATTTTTACTCCGCTTCTTTATAGCAGTCGCTATGAAGTTCTTATTACAGTTATTGTTTGCAGCCATATTTTATTTGATATGAAATTATCATAATAAATCAATGCTTTAATAATTTTAAATTTTTATGAAGTACAAAATGTTATCGAGATGGTTTGTCATGTACCTACCAGCTTACAAACCATCTCGAGAACATTTTGTTATTAGTAAGTAAAAGTATATAGTAAATAAACGAGTTGAAGTATTTTGATGGGTATTTTCTATGCATTTGTACGCTTCCCTAAATAGTTTAAATTCTTAATATAATGCTGCAAATGCGACTCTGTCAACATTATCGTGTATAATTTTTTAACAGGGTAATTACAGAATAACAAATTTTGACAAGTATATATAAAATGGTTTTAATTTAAAAATTTTATGCTCCGAATTCTCTATTGAGATAAAGAATATAGGAAAAATTTAAGAAAATATATATTACCTACCTAATATAGGTATGATATTTTTTCTAATGAGAAATTACTGAAAGCTCTCCTTACTTTTTAAACCAATATTTACATGATGATGTGTAACTACAATTCAAAATTAGAAATCATATTTATTTATTTTTTATTAAAATTATAATATACGTCAACACGTTTAATAATTTTTTTACACATTGTATTACTTGTCTACATTATAATTTATTATGTCATATAACATATTACATAATGTTAAAACATATTAGAAAAATTATGCTAGGTTGATATAATGAGTTGATAATTAATTTCAAGGTTTTCGGTCTTATAAATAATCTTCTAAAATTATGTTTATATTAATGATGTTTAGATTGTTTTGTTATATAAGACGTATTGTAAAAAGGCAATAAGTCTTATATAACAAAACAATCTAAACATAAGCTTGTACCGTACCACTTTTTCTTTAAAATTAGTATTCAGTATGACATAAATTTTAAATAAAGAACCGGATCTACCTAAAAGGGAATCGAATACACCCACAAATATTTTATACATTAATTAAACATTTATTTACCTACACCTACATTTGTTTATAGATAAATATTTTAAAATATACGTTTAGTTTACATATTTCATTTACATAAAAAATTTAGATATAATTTTCTATACCTGACATAGAATTGGTATTTCATGTAAATGTGTTACCCGCGATCTCAAATATAATTGTAAAATACATCCTTAATTCGTCTTATTATCTATTTATACAACAGGTCAATTTATCACACTTTTTTATGTTAACTCGTCATAATTATTAAATACTTCAGATATGTACTATACCTACTTATATATTTTTTTTATCAATTTATTAATAAATTTTATGAGTGACAACTTTATCGTTAATATATATTTTACAAACTAATAAAAAAATCTGAACACCGATTGACCTTCTAGGTTATTCCTGAAACTTCTTGCCAAACTGAGGTATTATAAGCTTAAAGAAACAAAAATAAACCTAAGCACATATTTTTTCACAATTTAAAAAAGTACCTAGGTAGAAATAAATTTTGTAATGAGAGTAATTTGATTTTTGATTATTTTATAATGAGAGTAATTTGATTTTTGATTATTTTATAATGAGAGTAATTTGATTTTTGAGAAGCAGTATGTTTTGGAAATGATGATCGATTTTCATCTCTCGAATGGCATTGAAAGCAATTTTTGAGCTCTAAAATGTTTTTGTGTAGATACAAAAACATTTTAGAGCTTATTAAAAATTGCAAAAATTCAAATGAATCAACCGATTTTGATCGGTTCGGTGTATTAGCCTGAAAGTTATTTTAAAATTTTTAAGTAAATTTGCTGAAAACAACAAAATATTAATATTTGAAAAGCTGTACCTTTTGAAAATTTAATTTGATTTTAATTTTTGAAACTGCATTTGATGTAATTTTTAATTACTAAAATATTATAGAAGTTTGAAAAAAGATTAGTAAAAAATCTCGAAGTTACGTCGAAAAACATTTCTTTCAAAATTTTTGTCAACGGTAACTCCCGAAAGGGTTAACCGATTTTGATGCGGTTTATGTATTGAACGCAGTTTTTTGAGGATAAAGGGTAATTATATTTTCAAAATTTCTTGAACCAAATTAGTTCAAATTTTCAGGAAGTCTAAGTTAAGCGAAATACAATCGAATTGCATCACTCCCGTTTCGATCGGTCTAGCCGTTCAAAAGTTATAAGATATTCACATACACACATACAAACACATATATACGTACATACAAACATACTGACGTCATCGTGAAAATAGTCGGAAAAGGTCCCTAGGACCTCAAAATGTGGAGATCTGGTGAAAACTCGATTTTCGAAAATCGGAGCAAATCAACTTCCTTATCTACATAGGTACGTAGTAGACGTAGCGGGAAGTTTAAAAATCACAAAATTTTGTAGTACTTATGGTTATTAATTACATTGTCCATATTATTTGTAGTAAAGATAAGATAGCTTTTCAAACACTTAAAAAAGTAAAAATTTAAAAACTAAAATATGTAATCAATTAGTTATATATCAGTTGAATATCAATTGTGGCTGATTTATTAGCAGTAATCGCTTGAGCAATAATGCAAACTCGTAAGACGCGATATGAGCTCAATATTTTTGCGTGAAATAGTTTAGGCACATGAATAGATCGGCTTATATATCTATTTATGTGGTTTAGGGGTAGGTTCAGTATCAATAAAGAAAACTAGAAAAAAAAAACATAAAAAAATATTGTAAGATCAACCTCATTTAGTACCTAGGTACTAACTTAAAATATTAATCGTTTTGAATTAAAATTGCTACTGGAAACGGTTCGCGACAAATAGCGAAAGATGTGCCCCTCACGCTATGACGGTATGTAGGTAAGTTACAGTCGCCTCTGTGGTCTAGTGATCCAGTGTCGTTGTTGACCACATGAGGTCGTAGGATTGAATCCCGGGTCGGGCAATTCAAAACGTGTTTTTCAGTTTTTTGATAAAAGCAACGTTACCCGGGATTAGATAAGTACATTCCTACCCGGTTGGTGATAGGCTGGCCACCTATAACATTATGAGACTAAATATGTTCCACTTATAGTGGGTGCACTTGTTGTATCTCTGCCTACACCTTTGGGGATCCGTATCCCCGTGCGTGAGTTGTTTTTTTCAAGGGTTCCTTTATCAATACTGAACTTACACTGAAGCTATGGCACGCAATTTAAAAAATATTTTTTTTTTAAAAATTAAAAAAATTCAAATTTCTTATTCTTATTCAATTTCTTTAACACTGTATACCCTACTAGCTAATACCCTCCCGCTTTCCTGGGCGTAAATTCATAGACAATGAAATGAAATAGTAGTAGTAATATATGGCTGTATTTTGCTTAGTCACGTAATCCCATAGTAAGTATACCTACCAATTTTCATTAAAATCAGACAAGCCGTTCGTGGTTATAACATGACAGACAGACAAAAAATTACCAATTGGTAAATTGATGGTTTCTATGACGAAAATGTTTAAGTATTAAATTGATGTATATAATTTAAGCATTTTATTGTAGTATTTTTGCATAATTTTATGAGTAATCAATCAAACTTTATAAGATCCTACCTATCTTTGTCAACTGCTACCGCTAATAACGTGTAATTACGAAATGTCCGCATCGAAAACCATCGTGACTAATAGGTGGTAGAGTTTCGCAACGTCTCGCCCGGATCTGATACCACCGCCTTTTTTTATATTGTCGATAGGGAAACGCTTGACCACGATCTCGCCTAATGGTAAGCTAAGATGCGGCCTAAGATGGAACGCGCTTCCCTAAAAGGTACCTGTTCGCTCTTCTCTCGAAGATTCCTAGATTGTACTCGTCTGTGAACACAGAATCAGGAAGCATGTTCCAGTCCTTTGCGGTTTGGATGAAGAACCTTACCTATTCTCACCGCAAAAGCGTAATGGATTGTCGCTGTCGTATTCCGGTTTGGAGGGTTAGGTAGACGGAAACTTATGCAATTGGCATAAATATCCCGCCACACCAACACAGCCTGCAACGCACTATCAACATCTTTGGTGTTTAGAAGATCCGTCCTCTCCATTCATCAGGAGAGCCATCTGCTTGTTTGCTATATAAAAAAACATTTTGTTTGTCTGTAGTTAATGATCGTCTCTTTCCATTACGAGAGCTGTCTGTTATTTGCCATCCTATGAAATAATAAAAAAAAAAACAGTAGCAGTCGTGGGACTGCCGATGGAAGTGAAAACGGAACTATTAAGTTGAGAGTAATTAAAACTATATGCAAAACATAGCTATAGATATACTATTATCATTAGCATGTCGGTGACGCGAACCGAGGATTTTACCCTCTACCAAAACGCTCAACGCGCCTAAAGAAGTTTTCACTTCAAAAATAAAGTAAACAAGTGTTTTCATAAAGTAATATGGAGTTTTTAACTTTAAAAACTATAAACTGCTTTATATGTTAACACGACATTATAGACATAGAAAGTAGTTTAAGCAAGCCTATTAAATGTAATATAGAGGTAATGAACACAATTTAACACCACAGGCAGACCGGTGTGTTAGAGCGGTAAATAAATTCCCTGTCTTGGTTTACCAAGTGACAATCTGATCGGCAAAAGAAATAGTCCAGTTTTGCATATGGCTGCGGCAAAAGTACGATACTCTCAGGACATGCCGCATAAATTGGCCTGTTCGTGATGCAGTACCTCGTTGAATATGTATAGATGCGCTCCCTTCCGTGGTTCTCATTTTACTAATAGATTTCTGTTTGATTAAATTTGTATACGTTTTATTCATACGGTTGTAGTATTGTTGGTAGCCCATTAAATCACCAGTTACGGCCACTATAATATTTTGTTTTGATTTCATACCTTTAACATGCAAGAATACAATAAAAAATATTACATTCATCATAAGTTTTAATTCCAAACTAGTAGGTCAAACCTTTGTAGTTACAAAAATCATTATTTAATAATATAATACCTTGCGATGAAGGTTTTTCTTTATACCAAAAGGCTAGTGCATTTTTTTCAGAATATAAATAGTCTATGTGGTAAGTCACGATGTTGGCTATGTTTATACTAACTTTCAACCAAATCCGTTTAAGTGTTTCATCTGGAAGTAGTACCTAAGTACTTATAAGCATAGAATGTACATATCACACATAATTACCGAGAACATTATATATAGGTACTATCATTTGTTATAGAAGAAATTTTCCTGTAAATTTAGATTTAGCGTTATAATTTAAACTTAAAACTATTTCTACGACAACTTTTTAGGTCTCTTGTATCTCCGTAATTTTACATTCAATATATATGTAACAAATCGGGTACTAAGAAAAAGTTTATGTTTATACAAAATGGCTTTACATTGGTTGTGTGGCTTTACAGTGATGTGGAGGAAATTACACACATCAAAATTGTATAAAATGTCCACTTTATAAAAGCTTTAGAATGTTTGTTACCGAAATTTGCATGTCGCGGAAGCTAATAAAACACATATAATTTTTTTACCGTCCATTATGTACCTGAATCTGGTGTTATTATTTTATGAGTATTAAATTTAAATTTGTTATTTTTAAATTAAATTTTTCATTTTAATGTGATAATAAATCTTTTGCGATGTGTTCAGTACGTTCTCGCCGTACATCAAATAAAAATATTTATAATGTCTTTATTAAGAATGGCTGTTGAATGAGCTCACACCCGCTTATTATTATAATTTAGACGATTGCCTAAAGCTCTACCGATCGAATGAAGTCATCATGAGAATAACTCGTTTGCCGCTCATAGCGATTCCTTATGGTATTTTTTCTTTTATGAATACATACAATACCTGCTTCAATGCAATATAAATTTCGAGTAATATTTTTTTAGATATAAATTTTACAGCATAATATAACTGTTCTCCTTTAAATAATAATAGGTTCCTTATCGTATGTGATCATCATCGACTATGACCATCTGCAACTTCAGAAGTCTTGCACTGGCGTTGTCAACCTCTCAAGACTGTATAAGTTTTTTCTTGATACTTAGTCCCTAAGTTATATTATTAAATGTTGAAGGTTTCTCGAGAAATCATGTCACCATTTTGAATTTTTTTTAAATGTTTATTTTAAATGACACATTTTCATTTTGCAAATTGTTTATTATTGCATTGCAAATTTTTCCTCAAAAGTCGGTTATATATACTTTAAAGTGGCAAATGTAATTAATTGCTTTATAATAAAATAGACTACTCGATTCGATTTAATTCATGCTTTTTTAGTGTAGCTGTATTTTTTTATTTTTGTCGGTACTTCACAAAATATTACTATATCGTGTAATTAAGATGGTATGGTTTGGCATAGGCTTATAAATTAACGTTAAATGAATCAACTTGTGATAAAAAAAGTAATTTAAATATTTGTGTATCACGGCTTAATTAAAAGGATACATTGTGGTAATACAAGTTACTTAACTTTCGTAAAGTACCACAAATCTCGGGAATGGAAATATTTATGTTCGCCTTACCTCATTAGAGACATTAAAAGTTTCCGAGTTATAATGGCTGCAATTCCTACCTACGTAGCTTCATTGTTCATTCCAAGCTCGTATATTGTTTAAGTTAGAATTTGTAGGCTGCTGAAAAAGTGTCAATTCATCATAGTAAAGCCCCGAGCTCGAAACCGGAGTCCGCCGTATAAATCTCACTTCCATACTTCGCGCGGGGAACGACTGCTTTATGAGATCCTTAAGGCTGTATGGATTTGGAAAAATATTTCCCATTCGTGCTAGCCCCCGACAAATGAAGGAGCATTGAACACATTAGAATGTGTGAAAAGGCCCATAGGAGGTTTTATTGTTATGTGAAGCAATTCGTTTAAAAGCGAGTGCCGGTTAAGTTAGTATGTTCATACCAAGTACCTATTTACTAATATTTATTGCGCCTTTTTGGTTTTTCGTTTGGAGAAAATTTAAGTGCTTTCTTACATAATGTTCACGAATTCTGTTACTGGAGAAAACGGCACCGATAAAGTGGGTACTGTAGCAAGGCGCCCGTACGAATGCCTTAACTGTAGTTAAACATCGAATTGAAAATAACCAGATATTAAATCTTTATGTAACTACATACTACTGTGGAAATAAGTTATTAGCTTTTGGTAAATTATATATAAAGGTTTTTATATTAGGTATCCTCACATTCCACATTACGAGTAGAAAAACTGTTTTATGCTAAATAAAAAGGTTTATAAACTTGGTTAAAATATTTTTTAAATTATTATTAATAAATTTATATAATGCTCTACTTAATAGGTATTACTTACAGCTAATGATATTAACTAAAAAGTGGTAGAAGAAGAAAACAGATTCGAGTACTTTGCCCGTAACTTCCTATGTAAATTATTTCATTAGTACAATTAATTACTTTTAAATATAGATTTATTTGATATAGTAGAAAAAGAACATAGGGATATTTATTTTTAAAGTGCCTTCGCTGTTATGACATCTATAATTAAAAAACAGAAAAAAACTAATTAGTTGTCCAAGCGTTCACGATTAGCGTCCTCTCTATTTTCCTTGCTCTTCGTCTGCTAAATATCGTCAGTGCAGGTCAAGAGTTGAAGTAGAATCGAGCATGGGGTACTGTATTACGATTTTAGAATTTAAAATATTCTGTTCATTGCGCGTGGATGTGAAAGAATCAATTTAAAAAAAAAAACTCAGTTAAAGTTTCTGTAGCGTACTTAAATCACGATAGCTAGTAAGTTAATCTGTATATCAATTTCAATACACCTTCGATATCCTTAATGAATATTTGAATACAATTCTATACACCTTTATAACAGTTACACAATTGTAATTGAAATGGGCGTATGTATTTAAATTTATACCTAACCACATAAAGTGCAAGCGTGCGTGAGGGCAGCGGCCCAGGCGCGCCTCATTAGAACTCGGGTCCCCCACTATGCGCCCGCGCACCCGTTTATTCCAACGAGATTTCCATTGCCGGCGCGGGAAATAGACATTTTAGGAGACTGTCCGAGATTGTTCTTGGCTAGTCTTTATTGTGTGTTAATAAGCTTTTATCTTTTGCTACAATTTTCTGAAATTTTGTAATGGAATATTTGAAATAGTATTCTTTGCTCAATGTAATAAGTAATAATTATAAATAATAATAGTTTGGTTATTTATTACCAGTAATTAAATATTATTTTTAATATGAATAAATAAGTACAAGAACTCACAGAAGGTTCAAGTCCCGGAAATCTTTTTAGAATCAGTAGCTGCTAGTAATTTGCGAATGGCAATTAATGGCAACTAAATAGTGCAATATTATAGAGAGCATCTTAAGCTTTCGGTCCCGGTTATTGCAAGTAGGTAGTAACAGGTGGTAAATGTGACAATGGGAATCACGTGATATCTGAAACGAATGAATGTAGTAGCTAACGGCAATTTTTAGTCTGCCTACTTTACAAAAAACAGGTATAGAACTGCAAGTAGTGCTGTTTCTATATAGAATTCAATCAGAAATCAGAAGTACTTTATTCAATAAAACTTTTTACAAGTTATTTTGACATGTCAACATATTTTTTTAAAAACTGCTACCAGATCGGAAACGCGGCCACACACTGAGAAGATCCGGTGGAAGAAACTCAGCGGGCTTGTCTTTTTTTATATCATCTATTTTTTACAATATCACAATATTACAAAAAAATATATATGTGATCGGTATGAGGAGCAATTAATCCCAGGCTATTTTGTCTTTTAAATAATCTGAGATTTTAATAATATCCTTTTTTACACAGTTTTGTTTTAACACATTTTTTAAATCTATTGACTAGTAGATCTCTTATAGTTACGGGAAGTTTATTGTAAAAGCGTATACATTGCCCCATGAAAGAGTTACTTATTCTGTGGAGTCGAGATGCATGTACAACAAGATTTTTTTTATTCTTTGTATTTAGTGAGGGTACGTCACCATTTTTTTAAACAAACAAATAATTTTACGAACATACATCAAGTTCTCAAATATATATTGGAATATAACAGTTAGAATATTCTTTGAATTTTTCTCTCAGGAAAACCCTCGGGCTAAGATTGTAAATAGCCCTAATAGCTTTTTTCTGCAATACCAATAACAATAATATTTTGATTTTTGATCAAAATCGAGCTTGGAACGTTATAAGTCAGACGAGGCATCATCTATATTACTAATAGAATCTAAACTCAATTTATCACTCAATAATCACTAATTGAAATTTTAATATAGGAATATTATTTAATTTCTATTTATTATTAACAAGCATAGTTTAAATATATTTTACACTGTTATTAACAAGTGTGTTTTATATAGAAAATAAAAGGGCTTTTAAGTATAAAAACTTGCACGAACGCAAGCTATACAAGTCACAATCGTTTTCCATACAAGGCGCTGCACCAGTTTCAGATAAATTGGAGGGCTTGTGGGCGATGTGATTTGAATTGAATTAATTATGAGCAGCGGAGCATTCGCTCACGAACTCACGCAGGAAATGCAAACAAGTGAAGAAAAATTTCAAGAAACACGATATTTTCGTTGCTATTTTGTAAGAATACGCGCCTTATCTCTGTATAGGGTTCAATAAACTAAAAGATGCGGCTGCTGCGCGAGTGAATCGCTGACGGAAAATTTATGCGACACAATAACGCATACAGGTGTCGCCAAGCTCGGCACGCCTTCAATAAGCCGCCGATGGGAATTAAATAGGAACAAACCCATTTAACAAGTTCACATTGTTGAAACAAAAAGAAATGTAGATTTTATACGTATGTATTTAAATTATGGCGTTATCGATCCTTCGAAATTTGATTTGACTCCATACAAGTTGAATTTTTAAATTAGTAAAATGCAGCGTCATAATAGATCATCATCATTCTCGCCAACCGACAAACACATTAATTGTGGTGATTCATAAAAACTATTGATATTTCATTTACTCTATTTAGTACGCGAGGAAATCAGTTCCTATAAGTAAGTAAATTCGACCGTAAGATTTATCATAGACTGTATTAAAATCTCTTCTAAGTTTGATAACAAACTTTTAGAACATGAATAGATGTATGCTTTTAGCATAAAAAAACTGTATATGTGTGTGAATATCACTATGTGTGTCCAAAATACACACACACACACACACACACACACACACACACACACACACACACTAGCGTTATGTTTATTTTTATTTTTTAATGCATAATATATTGTATAAAAATATTAGCTTTCTGCACTCTTTCTCCATTTAAACTTTTACAGTGACCATGTTCCTTCGTTTGTATAATTATCTTAAAAATGTGTAAGTACATATTCTTTGATTACTTGTTAATATATAGTTTCATGTTTAATTTACATCAAGTTTCATTCCCATTTATTCAATGATTTGTTTTGCATTGATAGGCCAGTCCTGTCAGTTTTCTTCTTTCTTCAGTCTTCAGTCTTTCCTATTTACATATTCAGATATTACGTACATACGAGTACAACTACTTACTTTATTTTAAGCGACCCTTTGGCAATTACCTTAAAAATAATTAAGCTATGCAAATGAATCTCTAGAATATACAGTTCCTAAACTGAACAGGAAAAGACCTAATGAAAGTAATAATTATAAATCCTGTTGATGTAATATAATTTAAATCCAATCAATCCTCAAAATTCCTTGTCAACATGACTCGATTGCTCAACAAAAGGTACCTAACTTGTAATAAATCAACCCTGGATATTTGCAGCGCGTTCAGAATATGAATTATTCTCGGCGATTGTTCTTGCGATCGTAGCATGGTTCATACATGAAGCGAGAACTAGTTTTTCCATTCCTTTACTGATATCACAAGTTAAAGCAATTTTGGTTCCGTACAATGACGAATTATTTTTTTACCTTAAATCAATCATTGGAAAACCCTTTATTTTAGAAAGTTGATAGTACCAGTGCGTATTTTCTTATAAAATATATGCATTAGATATATCTATAATCTATCAATATTATATTATTATCGTATGTATTGGGATTTATGTTACTAAAGTGCCCGGTTGGCGATAGACTTGCCACCTATCACATTGTAGGACTGAGTATCTTTGGCAAATCGTGGGTGCACTAGTTGTACCTCTGGCTACCTATTTGTGGATACTGGCGTGAAGATATTTTTTATGTATAAATATAATATGTATATATGTACGGACAGAAAAGCAAATGTTTCTATTCAATGATACGTTTAGTAAATAACAAATATATTTATAATTTACTAAGTAAAAGTTAAATTATAAATAAATAAAACACGGATTTAGAGAGAGGTGCATGCAAAATCACTGTAGTATTGTGACGCATTTATGTAGGTTGATCGTTTATGTTGATTGTTTACTTACTACTGCAGTAGTAAGTCCTTAAAGTACATGCATCTAATACTACTACACAATGCATAGGAATATTCTATCAAACGTAGAACTTTTTTACATGTTTATATCTAGCCAATTATTTGTAATTTAAAATTGTGATTCTATGTATTTTAAGGTTGTGGTGGTGTGGTTTTAATTATATAGCCAAATTTATAAAATAACTGATATAAATTTACCAATGCATGTGGCATTCCAACCCCATGACAGGTTATCTGTTTCTTTCAGGAGAACCATCTGCTTGTTTGTTTCTCATGAAATAAAAAATAGTATTATCACATCTATGTTACTTTTGTTAGAGAGGCGTGCCTATAGCAATATGTAAATATAAAACCTATTTACTAAAAATATCCTGCTGTACCTATAATCTTAACAAAAATGGCGGTTCGGAAAATCGTAAGGCACACTTGCGCCCGAGGTTCTTTCTGGAAGATAACTCGAATTTGTTTGGACGAATTTTTGAAAGACTTTTTTATCAATCGGGGGTCTGGTTGGTAATTGGCAGAGCGGACGAGGCGGACAGAGATAATTGACGGTGCTATCATTCTGGACTACTCCGTTTGGACATTCGGGGAAATTCTTAATTGGTCCACCTTTGTTGATTCTTAATACTGCCGCTCCGATAATAACACCACAATTATTAACAGATCGTTGCTTTTAATTGGTTAGTAAACTTGAACAAGGTACTTCGAATTTTGATTGAGTCCGTTATTTATAGTCTGAAAAGAGGCTCAAGAAGCAAATCAAGTACCTCGCAATTACAAAATACCTGAGGCTAATCGTGACTTTGAATTAAAATTATTTCTCAGTATCTGTTTTTCGGGATCATAATATATTCAATATTATACCTAAGTAAAGAACACAAACATGTAGATATACTCGTAGCTACTTATAACAATAGTCCCGTGTTGGTCCAAGCCCACTTTGAAGAATATACATCGTTCTCCACTTATAATTACAACATACAATCGTTCTCCACTTATAATTGCCTGCCATTCTGCCAGGCAATTATAAGTGGAGAACGATTGGCTAAGCAAGTCACTACCCTCGCGGCTACTAGGTGGCAGAGTTCTGCATTGTCTCGCCTGCATCTAGTACCACCGCTTTACTAATTTCTGTCGCAATAGTGTCAAGGTGTCACTCTCATGTTACAGCTTGGAGGGTAAGGTAGCCGGTAAGCATGTGACATTATAATAATAATAAATAGCTTTTTATTGATTCCTTACATCTTTTGTCATTTTAACAATATCTCATTAACATAATATTGTTAAATCAATTGTAATTGTTAGTGTTATATTTGAGATTTTATATAAGAAAGTAAAATTGTATAATATATTGTAACGTAATTTAAATTTATTATTTGCATAATGATTAATATATGTATATAAAATAAATGTATATATAATATTTGTTAGGTTAAGTTAAATTTATAAATTAATATTAAAATTTATTAATATATACTTTACTAGTTTAATTAAATTATTATTGAAGCAATTATCTATATTGTCAAGTAAATATAATATTTATAGTTTATTAATTGTTAAAATTTAGTTGTGTCCATAAGTCATTATTTATATTGTCATTTAACTATTATATAATATTTTAGGTATATTTTAGTGTTAAAAGTGCTATCAATATAAAATAAAGTTAATATATAATGTATGTTTGTCTGGTTAATTTTTATTATCTATGTAAGGACCGCCTAGGGCGGTGAAAGCCTCCTCCATGTCTTTCCACCTTCTGCGATCTATTGCTAGTCTATTCCAGGTTTTGCCCGCAATTTTCATCAGGTCGTCGCTCCATCGTTTGTGTGGTCTTCCAGGTTTTCGTCTCATGTATATAGGATACCAATTTGTTACAGTTTTCGTCCATCTTTCATCTGGTGCTCTTTGTGTATGTCCAGCCCAACGCCATTTTAATTTTAACACCTGTTTAACAACATCATTAGCTTTTGTTTTTTGTCTTATTTCCGTGTGACGTATATTGTCTCTCAGTTTTAAACCGAGGTAACTTCTTTCAATACCTCTTTGGCATGTTCTTAATTTATGTATGGTTTTCTTTGTTATGGTCCAAGTCTGGCACGCATAGGTAAGGCATGGTAATAGGCATATATTCATAGCTTTAGTTTTCAGTGTTGTCATTAAGTTGCTCTTGAAAATTTCTTTCATACTCCAGTACTTCTTCCAGGTATTTTTTATTCTACGGGTAATTTCTCTTTCTGTTGTGTTGGAGAATGAAATTTCATGGCCAAGATATATGTAGCTATCCACATACTCTAAGAGCGTCGATTCTAACAGAACTTGCTTTCTCTCTTTGTTTGTCATTAATTTAGTTTTACCCCGATTTATTTCAAGGCCTATCGCTTTGCTTTTCGTGTTAAGAGACTCTAGCATGTATTGTAATTCTTCTGTGTTCTCGGATAGTAAAACAATGTCGTCAGCAAATCTTAAATGCGATAAATAGGTGCCATTAATGTTCAACCCAATCTGATTCCAGTTTAAGCTTCTAAAAACGGACTCTAGTACAGCTATAAATAATTTAGGTGACATCGGATCGCCTTGCCTTACTCCTCTTCCCATTTTGAAGGATGGTCCTGGTGTCTCTATCTTTACTCTAGCAGAACTGTGTTTATAAATTTCCTTAATAATGTCTATGTATATAGCGTTTACCCCTTGTTCTGCTAAAGCATTCCATATAGAGCTATGGGAAATAGAGTCAAAAGCTTTTGAATAATCCACAAATCCGATATATAGAGTTTTTCCATATTCGTTATATTTCTCTATGATGTTCTTTAATGTATGAATGTGGTCTGCTGTAGAGAACCCTTTCATAAAGCCAGCCTGTTCCACTGGCTGATTTTCATCCACAGCCTTTGTAATACGCCTTAATAGAGATGAAGAGAAGACTGTGTAAAGTGTAGACAAAAGGCTTATTGGTCTGTAATTATCTATTTGTTTTGCATCTCCTTTTTTATATAACAAAGTTATTTCCGCCGTGGTCCATTGCTGTGGAATTTCTCTTTTTTCCAATATTTTGTTGAATAGTTTGGTTAGTGGTTTTACAAGGTGTTCTTTTCCTGCGATAAGTAAGTCATTGCTAATACTGTCTGGTCCGCAACTCTTTTCGGTTTTTAGCTTCGTTATTGAGTGCTCTAACATCTAAGCATGTGACATTAAGAACTCAAAACCAGGGTAGCAACGCACCATAAAGATATTTGATGTCTGTAGGCGATGAAAGTATCTTTCGCTCAGGAAAGTCATCGTTTGCTATCTTTTGATATAAAAAAAATGTAGGTAGGTATATTTTTATGTTAAATGCCATCATGAAAATTTTACCTATAGGAAGGTTGAGGTGTAACTGCCAAGCATGATATGAATAAATGGTGTGATAACCCACGATGCAAAGGGTTAGATTTTCCAGAAAACAGAAAGTCAGAAAATAAATTTCTTGGCCAGGAATTTTTTCAAGGGTCTAATTAGATGAGATTATTACTAGGTATAATATAATTAACCAACTTCAAGAATTCCCTTTAAAATTATACTGTAGGTATAAAATCTCAGTTTAAAACAAAAATGATTAAGAAATAATTTGTAACTAATGAGGTATTGTTAAGAACTCTTTTGAAGAAATGGAGAAGAAATGGAGTTCTTATTGGTTCACAATTAAAGCATTTTGAAGGTGACCGTCTATCCTCCAAGACAAATAAAAAGCGCGCATTCGTTAAATGCTAACGAAAGCAGCTTCACTGAATTTCTTCAACGAAAAAGTTCCTCGGAGATACTTATCAAGTGTTTGAAATGACACAACTGGATTCCATCCCTTTCGACATGTGCTTTTTTCGAACGGGGAAATAAAACTGACGAATTTCTCAATAAAAGGGAGATGACCGGCGAGTTGTCACGTACTGGGGCAGAGTATTTGGATCGGTGCAGCAAAAACTATTCAGGGGCCATTATTATGGCATTTTTGTCGTCTGACGGGGCTGCGTGGTCGCGGCCATTACGGCACGATGAAAGGGTGGGGTGAAGTGGGGAGTATTGCCCCCTCCTTGCGTCCACGAACTCGCGCTGCGCATACCCGCGCCATCCATCTTTGATATGCACATAAACCGAACCGGACCCGTAAAAGCAGACCCACATTCTCACTGCTCTTAAATTTATTTATCTCTTTATTAATTCTCGACTTGAATTTTAATGTATGTGGAGTTCATCTTTGAACATTTCAAGTTGACTTCGACATTTGTTTAAGCACGCGATATAGGTTCACAAATATTTTTATTAGATGTTAACTGGAGTGTGCGCCACGTAATAAAGACTTTTTTAAGACATTAAAATGAAAATGAATTTAGTTTTTTTTTAAATGTAAGTTTACATATTAGACATTAGCATATGCATAGCTCGTGTCTTTATAACTACTACATACCTATAAAACGCATATCTATAATGCTATTTTTATCTCTTTTCATTAAATCAAGAGAGCCATGGTTTTTTTTTGATATTCTCTGATGTAAAAACCATTTTAAATAATATCTATTAAATATCCTGAACAAGTAGTTTTCTTACTTTTTAATTTATTTTAACGTGTGAGTCTAATGTCAAGCCTTAGTGATCCAACTTGTAAGTTATAGTTCATTTTATTGCATCCAAATTTAACCATTATTCTGTTTCTTGAATAAGTGTTTTTTGTTACTTCATCACTATCAAGCCGTGTAGTTAATAGACTCTTAACAACAAGGCTTAACTGTATATCTACCTATACAAAAAAAACATAGTCTTATTATTTCAAATCTGCCTTTACACGACTATTTAATAACGTAACTTTTCAAATTTACTGCATGCATTGACATGTTTATTCTAACTTCATTCCTATTGGGCCACCAAAAATTTGACATCCATTGATTTTATATCGTAAGTTTCAGTGTATCTATTTTTAATGAATCAATTATGTAACTCTCCTGATGGAAAGGGATAACCACCAGCTATAGACGCCAAATGTAAATCACAGAATCTCTGTGATGCGAATGATGCGTTAATATACTGCTAACCGTGTGGCAAGATGGTAATGTCACATAAACAAGTTCACCGGCTACTTAACTTTAAACCAAAACATGACAGTGATAAGCATTGACGTACCAAACCAGCATAAGACTCTACCGCCTAGTAATCAAGATGGTGTCGACACGTAGCCAATCGTTCGCTTTGTGCGAAGTGTCTGGCAGAATGTCAGATGATCTATTCTTCAAAGGGGGTTCAGGCTACACAAACACTAATAAATTCGGAGCGTAAAATGCATAGCCGCTCATATGAGCAAATGTATGTATGTAAATATCGAACGCTTGTAGACATATTATATCGTAAAAAAATATGAATATACCATATTATGCTATTTTAACGTGTCGAATAAAAAGCTAAGACATAAGGAATACCTCTGGAGTAATTTTATTTCATCTGTAAGTATTGTAACTGTGTCAATGCAAGCGACATTGACATCCTAAGAAAGCGCCTTGAAAGGCGTATCCACTTTAATACGTAACCCAGACCAACACGGAGACTGTTTCGCGACATTTATTTACTAGATTTCTTGTTTTGATCTAAAATTAAAATATCTATGAGCACTACATAGGTATATAACATCTGTATGTTTCATAAATTATACTTTTATTCCCCGTACTTAACAAGTAGATATAATTATTTAAATTTAAAAAGGGTTTTACTTGCAAACTTTTAAAGTAAAAATCATACTTAACCTGCAACGTAAAGTGTCTCCCGAAGCATAAAAGTAACAACTGATCAGTATGTATCGAATTATAGCATATTCTCCTGTGCTGTGCGATTAAAATTGTTTCTGAATCCCATGAGAGCAATACGTGTATTCAGAATAAAAATGCTACTGATTGATTAAATCTCAGCATAGACTACCTGGGTAGCAAATTTCATTAAAAGCCGTCGAATCACTTTAGCTTTTTCTTAATGTAATAAGATAGCGAAGATACTACCATTGCCTATAGACCCCAAAGATGTTAATGGTGTATTGCTATCCGTGTGGCAATATTAATACCACATGCGTAATTTTATCGGCTACCTTACACTCAAAACTGGAATATGACTGTGACGAACATTGATGATATTGCGGCAGAAATAAGTAAGGCGTACAAAAATCCGGGCAAAACGTTGCATAATTTGACCACCTACTAGTAGTAGTATCCCGATTGTAGTGACATATGGAGCCTATCGTTCGCCTTTTATGAACTGCCTGGTGGAGTAGCTGATGGTCTATTCTTTAAAGAGGGCTCGGACCAACACGGGAACAATAGAGATAAAAAAGCTACTCATCAATATATATAAAATCAGAGCAAAACCTACCTGTGTAGTTTCATTCAAATCTGTCTCGCCATTTCAGCTTGAAAAAGCAATACAAATAGACAGACACATAAAATTTAATATTTATATTATTACATATAAAAATATAATAAATGTCACGCCTACATTCCCAAAGAAGTGGGTAGATGCAACCAGTGCATCCACGATTCATAAACGGTATTATCAAATGTAACAGATACCTACCAATCGACAAATCGAATATATGATTACCCCATAGGTCGAGTGGTTCCCGACAGCGCCAAGTATTTGTTTGATGAGCATGATTGTTTGTATTTGTGATTGGGTGTTTAGTAAATATATTTCGCATTCGTAAAACAAGCAAAAAATTTGTTAACTTCAGGATTAGAAAAATTCGTATAATTTACCCAACGATATTTTTAGTCTTGGGCTAGTTATATATTTTAGAAAAACTTTTTCAGAACACATTTTATGACTCGGGATTCAAACCTAAGACCACGTGTGTATATACCTACTAAAGCTGGTAGATACTGCTAGACTATTGAAGTGACCATTGAAAAGATAATATTATAAGGATAATATTTGTGAAAATACTTAGCAGATACCATCCATTCATCTATCCATCCATGTAGTATAGGTGGTACTTCTAATCATTTTAGTAGGTAGAGTTTCGTAACGTAGTAGCCAATAAACAAGTAATAAAATCTACAGTATAAATAAGAACAATTTGCTTACTTTCGGTTCAGATTAATTTATGTAGTTTGTCCAGATTATTCATATTGTTTTATATATTTTGCTTATCACTATAAAGTTATATAAACAATAGAATATATATCCACAAAGGGATATCGATAGGCGTTTGCCCTATAAAGTATTGTTGGAAGCTTGCGTGGAATGATCCCTTTAACGAAGTGCTCTCTGGCTGTATCGAAGTGGACATGTTGCCTAGAAGGCGCTTTAATTAACATAGGGCTGTCTGTCTTTCCCGATATCGCTTAGGAGCTGCGAGCGATTCAATACTATTATTTATTGTTATTTCATTTCTATGGTTATTTTGTTTTAGATATAATTTAAGAATTCTAACATATTAATCTATATTTTAATTGTTTTCATTATAAATTCCAAACGTTAACGTATTTTTAGTAGGTATGTAATACTAGAATCAGAATTACTAATCTACGAAAGTATTCTTTTTTCGTTGGCATTTTTTGTAAATATTTATTTCTTTATTTCATTTTCCTATAATACCTACAGGTAAAATAGTTTTACGTGTCTTTTGGTATGGATTTTACCTGCGTTTGTAAAAGTTGCTGAAACATGGCTTCAAGAATGATACCACGTTAGGTACGTGGTATCGTTCTTGAAACCACCATAAGATAATGGTATCTTTTAGAAACCACATATTATTATAATTTAGGTTGGTGCCATGTGGTAGTTTTTCAGAAAGTTAAGTACTTAGGATACTTCTAACACCTAATTTAAATACGACAGGAATAGTACTTGCGGTGATAAAATATCCGTTTTTTGCTTGCGTAAAATCTTTGCTTCAGTATTTTTCATTCAAATGATAATACATCATAAAATTATTTACATTTAGCAATTAAAGACAGAAGCAAGGACTTTAAGATTCATTATTTTTTATGCACTTAGATATATAAATTACACAACATATAGTTACTACAACAAAGTATATACTAGCTATTTATGATTTAGTAGTAGCAAATTAAGTCCAGAAGAATAAGGTCCTGAGTTCGATTCCTAAATGCAGCAGTTGGTCCTATTAGGTATTAATTTTTTGGAAATTTTAAATTTTCTAGCACCGATATTTAAACGTTGTTAGAGGGATCACGACCCCTGGCTTTGGATATTTAGCTAATAGTATTTTTATCGATTGTTAACACTTTTCTTCAAGAGAGAAATCTGCTTGTTTTCTATCTTATGACAAAAATGTGACTTAGAGATTCCATATCCATATCCATAGCTACCCTGAGTGCATGTTTTATGCTGTAAATAGTGTGAATACTTTTTGCAATAATTAACAGGTAATATCGTTTTATATAGTAGTCTTATTTCACTTATAGATAAATGTAATTTCACCGTAGAGTCCAATAACATTCAGGCGTGTGGTCGGCCCCCGGCGGTCGGCAGAGCTGCGAGCGACTAGGGACGGCTAGATAGATTACACGCTTCTGTTGCCACGACACTTGGAAATAATGCTTTCATGTGCTCAATATTGAGCTTATAGTAACATTTGTGCGTTTAATTTGCTTTTTAATATATATTTTCACACCTCGTAATTGGAAAAGGTGAGATAACCTATATAAGGTATGGTTTCGAAAACCTGTAACACGAGTCTATCTAGGTATGGTGCCATGCCATAAAAGTGAATGTTTTATTAATATGTATAACGCTTTCGTGTTTATTTCAAATTAATCTTTTGGTTCTTTTTTTAATAAGCATGTCAAACTAGCAGATGTTTATCTGAAAACGATAACTGCCTGTTTTAGATACCTGCAAGTTGCAACATCTAAGGGGCTACTATTGCTTTCTATTCTTTTGGTCATGATAAGAAACTACTTATACCTACTTTTGGCGCTTCAACAAATTTAAAAGCATTTATCGTATGGTGTAAAATAATAAAGCTAATAAATTCAAATAATTGATTGTAATCAATCTTTTGAACTGGGTGTGATGCAAAAAAAAGATCACACTGAATTCTACAACTGTCTTGTTTTTTCTTGTTTGTATTTTTTCAAATTGTCAAGTAGATTGAGTATAATCCTTAATATATAATGTAATACATTTTTAAACGAAACTTGTGCCAACATGATTTATTCTTAGAAGACGTTAAACATTTACGTTTTTAAAACAAATAACTGACTTGTATAAATAATGTCTTATGACAAAATTTTTGGCTGGCTTTCGTTTTAGTGCAGACTGGCTCTCTGATTCTTACTATGAGTTGCTGTAGTTTATTAATTCAATTTCAGACCCACTGCCTACGAGTACATTTTTTGTATATAATAAGATAGCAAAGAAGCAGATCACTCTCCTGATGGAAAGCAGGCAATGCCACATGCATTGTATAAATCTACCGGCTACCTTACCCTCCAAACCGGAACGCGACAAGGACAAGCACGCTATTGCGGCAGGAATGTGTAAGGCGGCGCTACCAAAAACCCGGGTGCGAGGTTACGGAACTTTACAACAATAATAAGGACGTTACCAGTCCCTGGAGAGGCAATACAGAACTCTACCACCTGAGCCACGATGGTAGTGACTCGCACAAACAATCGGTCGCCTTTTACGACCTGACTGGCCGAACGGCAGTTGGTCTATTTTTCAAAGGAGCCCGAATCTACACGTGACATAACAATCTATTTTAGTAAATCCAAGGAACAGTTCTTTATTTAGGATTAAAGAATAATATCTTACGTGTTATTTTAAATGAAGGTTTACAGTTCAGACGTAATTAAGTATCAAATATGTGAACATCATAATATTTTGTTTAGGTGTTTTTAATTTCAAACAATATTTCAAAGAATCAAATAGGCAATTGCCCCTGAATGTTATTCTTATGTAATAACTTCAAAACGAATACGTGAATATCATGTCTTAGTGTTTGTCATTGGTCTGTGCTTAGACTTTTAGTTCCCAGGTTAAAGGGTAAAGATCTAAGTTCGGAGACTGGATCGTGCGAGCATGCCTTTTAAATTTATCGTGGATTGGTTTTCTAGTTTCATTGCATTATCCCGTTCTTAAGAAAGCTTACTTTGTGCATTTAATATGAGTCTGTCATTTATGAAATGTGTTAACGACAAAATCAAAACTTATATTTGGATTGATAAGTTAATCATTAATCTATTTCGTGATCGAGAAAATTGAAGTCGATTTTTGAGTTTCAATTAACACACTACTATTAATACACTAATTTCTCCGGGTCACTTTTTTAGAATAAATCAACTGCTTTTCAGCCAAAAAATCGTGTCCCTACTATCATGCCTAAATTCTGGGTGGTAGGGCTCTGTAAAGTCTGAACAGGCTTTATTACCACCAACTCATTTATTCCTGATGCAATAGTGACAATGATTGTCGTTATTATTTTCCGTTGGAGGGGGGAGGGTTAGGTAAATGACCGGTAAAACTTATGCATGCGACTTGCGACTTGATTGCGACACGAATTGCATTGCATCATTAACAAATTTTATGTCCGTGTCGGTCCGGGCTCTTTGAAAAATAGATCAACAGCTGTTCTGCCTGGCAGGTCGTAAAAGGCATCCGATCGACTATACGTGTTACTACCGTCATGATTACTATTGTAGATTTCCGCAACAAGATTTTCGCCCGGGTTTTTAGTAGCACCGCCTTGCCCATCCCTGCCGTAATAGTGTCAATGCTAGTCACAACAAAACAGGTAGAATGTGGCATTGCCTGCTTTTCATCAGAAGAGCGATCTGCTTGTTTTCTATCTTATTATACATAAAAAATATAGGTATCGGTAGTAGGTACGATAGATGGCCTTCTAATTATTAAACTACACCAACCCATAGTAAAAATCAGAGAGTCTGTTCGCACTGCGCAATAAAAGTAAAGTTAGCCAAAAATTTAACCATAAGACATTATTACATGTCAGTTATTTGTTTCATAAACGTAAATGTTAGAATCAATATGTAGAAAGTAAGAGATTCGGGTAATAATTTGAGTAAATCTCCAAAGATTCTGTTTCTTGGAGTTAGCTCCGTCATCTTCATACAACGGCAGTGATAAAAAATATTAGGTTTCATGGATTAAAATTTCATAGCTTCACAGGACAGCAAAACTTAAAATTTCGCCTTTTATATCTGTATGTCTGATAGTTTACTTCGGTGTGATTATTTAGAAATATGTCGCTTTGCACAATCAATTTATTAAATATATAGTTGGCTGTATAAATGTATAGTGTGTATATATAATTATATAAACCCTATACACCTATATATGTATGAGAGTGCCTATAAGTTAGAGAACGCATTGCAAGTGAGTTTTGCAGTTTTGCAACAGATTATTGACCAACGGGCTAGCTTTTTGGCCGTTTAAAATGAATGTCACTGTTTTCTATAAATAAAACTATCGTTAAACCGACAATCAATTTAATCGATATCAATAAACGGGAGATAGAGAGAGAAGTAATTTTAAAATCGCAAACTATCGAAAGGCAATGTAGACTACGTAAACGGAATATATTTTTCATTAAACACCTTAAATAGAACCTCGTTAATGACTAAAGGCTACTATAAGCAATAAATTAAGATTGTGCCTGCCTACTGCAATCTCGATCTTACCTATAGGCGTAGAACTATCGATATCGAGTTAAGGTAATTTGCAATTGCGTCTTGTGTTAATTGATCCTCGTGGTGTCGGTTACGATAATTGACAATAAATTGTTACGGGCATTAATCTGTACATCAAATTATCTCCTAATGGCGTATTAGGATAGATGGACGACGAAATTAAAATATCTATTGTTATCACATAAATCTATATAATTAATTGTTTAGAAATATGAGTAAATTTTTGTCATATAATAGAAATAGATAATGTACATATTTATGTACCATTTAGGTCAGTAAATGGTACATAAATATTACTTATATCTAGTAAACTAGTACTTATATCTAGTAAACATTTTAATTCCACAGCGACCGATCTCACTTTCAGGCAAATTACGATCAACTGATCTACGTGTCTCTGATTCAATGTGGTTATAACTTCTCATTTGTTGTAAAACAATTTCGTGGATTGTTTGAATGCAAGTCAGGTATATATACTAGTTGAGTTAATTGTTTAAGATGAAATTCAATTAATAAAAAATATTTTCTTTGTTCTTTTAAAAATATTTTCACGGCAGGTCCCTCGATACAGATAGAGTCAAAAAAGACATCCAAGTTCACCACAATTTTCAGGTTTTCAACTAGTGTCCCATTTTCCGAATTTTTTTTGTTTTAACTTTAGAACTAGTTATTTAACATAAAAGACGGGATACTTTGAGTTTCTGCGACAGGTGTCAACCAGAGGTGCTGCTGCCTCCTTAGATTTTTTTTAATTAAAAAATGCAATAATTTTTTATCCCACATAAATTAAATTATCATCATCTTGCACGGTAGACAGGGTGAGCTTAATATCTGTGGGTGTTTCGCTTTACCACTATTTTTATATTGACCGGTTCGTCAGTTAACTAGATAGGGGGAAGTCCTCATCGTCGCATTTTACCGACCTAATAACAATTATCGCTTATTTAAAGCAAAAACCGAGACCGACAGCTTTACGTGCATCTGAGGCCTGAAAGTAGCAAACGCACTACCATCTAGGTATACTTTAGGCTGCTATTGAGAGTTTAAATTTTCGAAAAATCACTCGAAAAAGCCTCCATATCACTTTTGCCTGACCCAGAAATCGAACTTGGTTAATTCAGGTCATGACCTGAGCCAAATACTAAAGAAAAATACTGTCACATCCATATCCCGAAGAAGTAAACAGAAGTGCATCTAGAATACTTTGATTAGCCAACGGTATTGTCACGTAGTGGAAAGGCCAACTTTTTGACAGATCAGGCAAATTTTCAGTCTCGGGCAAGTTACATTTTTCGTAAAATAACATTCAGAACAAATTGCTACACTCTAAATTCGAACGTAGGATCCCTTGGGTTTAACCAGAACCAATACCACAAAATCACCGATGTGACATAAAATATATTAACTTCCATAATATCAGAAATGAAGTAAAATTATAAAGTTAATAAATATAAATGTTCACAAGAACTCAACTTGAAACAAGAATACTTGATTTCTTTTTGTTTCATGCTAAGAAATTATCTTAATAAGGCAAGAATCTCGAGTTTCCACATATTCGTCAAAAGACCTTATATATAAGTGTACTTGTTACCCATTTCTCCAGTCCGTAATCTTGCGAACACACATCCAAACACACCCAAGAACGTGAAGCACGCACTAATTAACGTGCAACTTGAAACTTCGTCGAGTAACATTGCCAATCTGGCTTGATCTGTGACTGCTCATACATCTTGGTCTTTTTGTTCCATTCTGTTAGCTCAGAAAGAGGAAGGCGGTTCTAAATATACTGGAAGTTTCATAATTGCGTGTCTTACGTTCCCTACACGTAACACGGCCTTTTATTAGGTGGAAATTCTGTATACGCCACTACATTCTGGCTTTAGATGAAAGTTATGAACTAAACTACGGAGAAAATTTATTGCCGCCTTCAAATTTTGTTTTTGTGTACTGGAAAACTGTTTTTATAAAACATAATAAATTAAAATAATTTACTTTACGTGATATAGTTAAATTTAGTTTAAAAATATGTTGTTAACACAAAATAAATTCTACTTCAGATAAGGACAACAAAAAATGTGTTTAAATAGTGCTATGTAATAATAATGGATTTGCTTATTTATGTCTTATAAATAAGACATTTCTTATACTATTAGATGCCAAACAAGCAGATGACTCTCCTGATGGAAAGATCAAATACCCGGGCGAGACGTTGCGGAATTCTACCACCTAGTTCAAAGGAGCCTGGACCTTTAGGATTACGATTATTGTTTTTTGCGACCAGGACAGAATGTTTTACGAGTTTATCTGAGGCATAGGAGTGTTGTTTGCAAATGCAATCACTAAAATACGTACTGCTACCAAAATATCGGGAAAACCTAGAAATACTTAATAACCCTATTGCCACTCTAGAGGGTCAAATTCATATCCACGTATTCTAAGTCGAAATAGGGTTACCATTAAACTACAAGGCAGTCAATAAAATAGTACAAGAAATAAGACATACATAATAAATTAGCACTTTGTCTTAAATCAAACTTTAACACGGCAACATTATCGTTTATTTAAGCACAAGATAAAACTGTAAGTTGTACAAAAAATGAAATGAAGCGATGAAATCGGATATTTTCAGCGCAATGTTTTTTGCTTGTAGTGTTTGATATTGTTTCTTACTTTCGATCGATGATTTATGCACCGCGCATCTAGCTCAATGGCGCTTGATGCGTTATTGTCATGTAAGCGGACAAACATAAATGTCTACATTACATGCTGGTTATTGTTTATGAGCAAGCTTAACACCTTAGTTGTGTTATGAATTATGAATTTTTGAATGCCTTAATTGAACTGTGCTTAATTTATTTCAATAAAACATTGAAACGTGACCAGGCACTCTGATTATAAATCTCATACAGAGTTTAATGAGAAAACAATTAATAAAAATAATGAAAGTAATATAGTAGGCTGCTGAGTTTAGACATGGTTTTAAGTGTATTATTAAACTTAGTAATATTACTAACCAATGGAGCAGTAACGAAGTGGTAACATCCAAAACAATAAGAAAACGGTACTGTTATAATAACAACTTTTCTTAAATGTTCCAATGCTGGTTCCACTATGGGATGCGAAGAGTAAACCAAATGTCGTCAAATACTTAGTTCCATCTAAAGTTAACCGTTTGTTGGTTATCAAGAAAGGCTATATTTGCTAATCATACCAACTATCGCTCGTTATATTTTAGACAAATATAAAACAGTAATCCGACCAATGTTTTCATGCCTATTCTATGTGAAAATGTTTAAATTGGATTTTTCGGAGTTATTGGATATTACAAAATGCTAAAAGCTTTTTATTAAAATTGCATACCTACTAGCTGAAAATGGTCATAGATAAAATATTATTATTATTGCCCTTAATTAAAAAATAATAATCTCCCGCATTTACTATTAACGTCGTAAAATCGTGATGGGATTAAGCTGTTTCCTGCATTAATTTTCCTTATATTCGTTTGTTCTTTATTTGTTTGTTATTTTATCAGTTCGTGAAAAAAAACCCTATTTCAAAATCATAAATCATTAAACCGTTATGCACGGAATGAGCAAATTACAAAATTTATATTTATCGGATTCTTACCAAGTTATTTATTTTAATAAGATTAATTATCTACACCTTAACATATAAAATACTGTATAATTTTGTTTTTTAAATATCTGTTAATTTATTTGTATTAAATAAAACACATATTTTAACAACACAAAAGCTGTAACTATAGGGTTAAAATAACTGACCCAACTTGAATAATGCTTTAAAACCGTTAACTGCAACGTAAAATACAGTTTTATTGTATTGAATAGGACAATACCGAATTTTAGAAAGCTCGCTATTCCTTGCGCAACTTTCTCTCTTTGTGGTGAGGTTTTTAGAAAAGGTTCAATGCAATGCGCAATCTATTGTATCCATATCATTTCGAAATCATAAAAAACTGCTTTCAATTATGCATATCTTTATACGTGTTTATGACCAAAAGTAAAAAGTTCTTTTAAAAAGATGAAGTATTTGTTTTCTTTCAAAGTACGAGATTTTTATAGCATACGATAGTAAGAAAGCAGATGTCTCTCTTAATGGAAAGAATCAACAATCACCGTTAAAGTTAGTGTCTCCGAAATATAAGACATAACATGCAGAAGTTCACCTGTTACTTTACCATCTAAACTAAAACGTAAAAGTAATATTGGCTTTATAATAGTAGAGATAATAAATAAGGTGGTGTCACCAGTCTTGTCAAGACCTGCATAACTCTACCGTCATGATGTTAGTGACTCATTAGGCTGGTTTTGGTGTCACAATGGTCGGCGCTGATAGACCAGTATGTATGTAGTCATAGATAGCGTTTCTGAGTCGCGCTGACGACCGTCAGACTATATATGCATCATGGTCAGACTAACTTGACGCATGCCATTGAGGACGTAATTTGACAATAATGTCCAAAAACAATATATCAATAACAGAATATCACCGTCAGCGTCCACTTGGAAGGGACATGTCTAGCCTTTGTCGCCTTATAAGAGTTGTTTAGCAGAAAGGCATGTGGACTGTTTATTAAAATAACGAGGTAGAAATATTTATCATTGCTTTTATATTGTTTCTATACGTGAAGAAAAAACTTAGTACCTCTTTTTAAGACAATTACGCGGACGTTGGAGAATGAAATTTGGCACGGTTAAAGATTATATTGCGATGGACTACAGAAACCATTTTATATTAATAATATGCATTAGAAATAAATTATATTAACAAAAATTAACATTACACACACTACATTTATATAAGATACATGATAATATACACACGTGTATACTATACGGCTAAATTCTGTTGTCAAACTTAAAAGAGTTTAAACTTATTGTTTAGACTATGGTCAAATTTAAATCAGAGGGTGATCGCTAGTATTATATAAAACAGTTAAATCTAAAATTACCTACTTATTGATTAGATGAATATAATATAGATATAAACAGATATGCATCTGCGCGCATAGTTAGGTATTAAATTGTGCCGGAACGACGTTTACGAGCATATTGGCGCCATACAGGGTGCAACATGCTAAGGCTATCAGTTACCCCGTCGGTGGCTAATTCACTGTGACAAATTAACAACAGCTAAATTCAAGCCCTACTGTGTAATACACTATATTATACCTAGTCACCTTTCTGCAAATTAATGTTAATAATAGAAAGATGATACGTAAATCAGGATGCTGGGATTTATTTTATTTTTAAAAATGATTCTTGAGAGTTGTTGTCTTATACATTATTATTTAGAGCCGCATAAAGTATTATGTCGTTAATGTTGTTTAAAAGGTAATGATTGCACAAGTATATACAACAAGGTTTTTAACAGATAACTTATGAGATAAAAAATTCTTATCAAATAACGTGATCAATTCCATGACCATATTTGCGTCCTAAAATTAGATAGAAAGATATATAAAAAGATCCTCTCGTTTTCTGGCGCTGAATATCTGAATTTGAAAAGAGAGACAAATACACACACACACACACACACACACACACATATATATATATATATATATATATATATATATATATATATATATATATATATATATATATATATATATATATATATATATATATATATATATATATATATATATATATATATATATATATATACATATCAGTATTCAATGAGTTCTGTCGCATCTCTAAATCGATTCTAAACAGCAAGCCTCGTACAAACTGACGTATAAAATTAGTTATCACCGCGTAAATTAAAACTTGTCTTAAAAATCTCAGAACCGCGAATTTTAATTATTACCCTTGTGTTTTGATATCCGATCTGTTATCAATTATCAGACTAAATAAATAAATAAATATGAATAATTTTGTCTGTTTCTTAACTACATTAACTATTAACATTTTGTTGCTTTCGTTGAATCTTCACTAAATGCGCCGGTATAGGCGATACTTTTTAAAGATAATCGTATCGACTAAACTGTATATCGATGCATCCCTAGTTGTAATGTAAGTTCAAATTCACCAGTATTATGAATTCGAAAATGTTTCAAATAATAAAGACAGATAGATCTGGTAGACAGCGGATCTCACATTGAGCTGCTTGGCGGTCGCATTGAGTCGCTAGCTTTTTACGTGGTGTATGACATTTACCAGCTAAGATATGAGTAATATTTTAAATATCACATTCCCCGGTAAAATAGATCGCAGTAGTCATTAGTTGGTACAACAAAAAAACCTAACTTATTAAACCTTATCGTGTTTTTACAAAAATTAATCATGTTAAAGGAGACAAGTCGACAGGTTAATTTATAAACACATTATTCTTATTTTATGTGCATCATGTGAGACAGGCAAAGCGTTTCTGGCTTTATAATTTCTAAAGATGCACAGATGCATATTAATCATGTTACAAGCAGAATACATTTGAGAATTATATATGTTGGACTATGTATTATAGTATGATATACAGGGTAAATGTAGTAGGCATATTTTATGCATGTAGTCAATTTCTGAAGATAGATTGAAAGTAATTTTATACTTCATTTAAAACAAAAATAATGTTTAAGCCTCCACTTCACGAACTGCTATATCATAGGCGACAGATGTTTTTTAACATCAAAAGAACCGCCTATTCTATAACATGTGCATACATAAGTTTCGAGGACATTACATTTATAAAATAACACTTGGACAACATTATTTTATAAAATTCCATTAAAATAAAAAATATAAACAATAATTTTTGAATGCTTGTTTGACTAGTTTCCTGTTTTTTCCTTTAGTAATATGGAGTTGTTATCGACTTAGGAATCGTCAAAAAATGTTACTTCAGTTTTAAAATTCAAGCAATGTAAATAAAATACATCTTGTGTTACATATACATACGAGCAACATGAAAACCGAATTTGCCCCGTATTCTGTGAGAAATCTATACTAATATTATAAAATTGTAGAGTTTGTTTGTTTGTTTGGTTCTATGCAGTAATCTCGAAAACTGCTGAACCGATTTGAATAATTATTTTTCAGTTAGATAGCCTGTTTATCGAGGAAGGTTATAAGCTATATAACATCTTGCTACGACCAGTAGGAGCGGAGTAAATAAAGTCTGCGCGGACGAAGTCGCGGGCAACAGCTAGTTAAACATAAATTTTAGTGAAAGTTGCCAATGATAAAAAAATATGTTATTACCTATTACAGAATAGGTTACATGCACATTGCATATAAAATAAAAAAAGCAAATCATGTTTCGATACTATTCTATGTAAGTGCCCACACGTTATTAAACATTAATACATTGTTTTGAAATTCATCCAATATACAAGAAACACATTTCATGCATTTACATAAATATGATCCTTGTCGTAACATTAAACGATATTTAATGCTTAAGTATGTAAATTATTATAATATTATTTGTTGTTTAATGTAGAATAGTACCTACTTATAACATATTTATAATATTATGAACTGCAATGTCTAGTAGAAAGACGTTATGAGTTATGAGTGCAATAACAAATTACGCGTTTTAATGAAGTGATTTTTTTTAAATCAATAGACCTTTTCGAGTTTATGAACTTTTTTAGGAATCAATCAAATAAATATTCTTATTTTAATAATTTAAAGACGAAAACCTGCAATGATTGAATGTATGATGTTCGCAATGTTATAGTTATTACAAAAATTAAGATTTTGGAGTTATCAGGGTATACTTAGCCTAATATAGGTATACACTTTATAAAATGAGCGTAACCTTGCCTCTTTTTGATAAGTCGATTAATGACGACGAAAGTAGACTTATAGAAAAAATATATATTTAAAAGTAATACCCTATAATTCGTAACACATATTCTATCAAGTAATCTTCTCTTAAGTAAAAACAAATACCTATATGAATTAAATTAACAAAATTGCTGAATTAAAATACCTCGTTTAATTTCCCAAATGTTGTTTAAATTAAACAAAGTATGAAACTTAGTTTCTTGAATTGCTATTGTCCCTTGTTGACAGTCCCATATAAAACGACTATATGTCTAGCTAGCTACATAGAGCTTAGACAGAAATAGAAGCAGATACTACGACAATGCGAGATGTGGGAAGCGTGTTTTGTATTCTAAATAAGATCTCTTTAAGATCTATCCGTATGCATTCGTATTTATATATTCGTCTATAAATTATTCAGTTTAATATTAATTCAAGCTCCGCTTATTTAGATAACCCAAATAAGCTAACGGGGCTGTAATAACTATAATATATATGTAGAATAATAATTAGTAGGATTAAAATTAAAGATATAACTTAATAACTAGTTCTTATATATTATAGAGGCGCCTCACAGTCTGATTCGTGATCAAAGATTTTTTTCTGAATCTCTTGGAAACAACACAATTTTCCTTAAATAAAAAAATGTTATAAATGTCATTTGATTTTCTTCTGTTGTTATTTGCATGATTGAGTGGCAAAGATTAAATTCATAATCGTTGACATTTATAATATTAAAGTGTCTAAATTACCTGCGGTATACTTGATGAAGGTAATCCAGAAAAAATACCTTAACAATAAAAATTCAAAGAACTTTAAAAATTCAGATATGATGAAGTTTAAATAATATATTTGGGTATTAACTTGAACTATGATTTGTAGTTTTTACACGTCTCGAAAAAAAAATTAAATAATATGTGTTACAAAAAAATAAGTCAATAATTTCTAAAATTGTATGTTTTTAATAGCCAATTATTTACTTTATAGAGAACAAGCCACTAATAATCATAATTTGAGCAGATTTTTCATATACGTAAATCGGCTGATAAAACTAAGTTTTTTTTATCAATCTTGTGTTAGTTCTGAATACGTTTGCATATAAATTCAATGGAGAGACTTGTAGACATTAGATATGAAATATTGTCTTCAAGCGCGCCATTTATCTCTGCCTAACCCAATGTAACCCAGATATGTACTTACCCATAGTTGAGAGTTATGGTACTTATGTGATTTACGTATATCAAACATCTGTTCAAATTATGATTATTAGTTTCTTATTCTTGTAAACATACATTTTGATGTTAAGCTCTGATTGTTAGTTCTATTAAATAATTGAAAACATATCATTAAAATTATAACTGTAATAAAATAAACTTGTTATCGTAATATAGTTACTTACAGCGTAGTGTAGGTGTGTGCATATTTATACTATAAAACAAAATAAATGTTGTTTTTTTATTAACTAAACCAATTATTTACTAAATATTTAATATGGTTAAAAGAATAAACTTATTTGTTTTACATTATTTATATAACAATTACTGTACATGTGAATGTTTCTCAGCTAAAATGGCGATCTACGGCGTGCAGCGAAAAATATTAACTAGGTACTTCCGATATTTTTATACTCGTAAAATTTTAGTTCAAATATGTTTTAAAAACCTGATTAATTTTGAAATTTGTAATTTGATGATTAAACTTTAAAAAAATGTATATATTATACTAGCGCAATGCAATGTTAGCAAACAAAAATATACCTACTTTTATGACAAATCTTTTGAAATTCTCGGCTTTTTCTACTATAATACGCATGCGTTATGCATATAAAACTTTCTTTTAAAGCATTCTTTCTATTAATGAAAACTGCATTAAAATTTGTTGCATAATTTAAAAGATATAAGCGAAAAATTCAACACAACGGAAGTGAAATTATTGTATACTACCTAACTCAACCAATAATGTAAACAATAGACCGCATGTCTGACGTCTGTTATATGCCTACATATTTCCATATACCTATTACGAAATATAAAATAGTATTACAAAAACCACTTATTTGTCTAAAAAATCAAAGCTTACATCTTATGTAACTACTAATTTGTAAAGGTATCTATAAAGAGAACTACGAGGCGAAAGTAGTCCGTGCTACAATGTAAACTTGTTATTCGTATACATCGTCATTCAAGTGTCAAACAAAGCTCGTAAACAAATCATTCACCAGCACAATCCACCGGTTAGACATCTGACTGATATAAAGAGTTGCAATACTAAAAAAAATAGCTTTGTTTCCCAACAAATTCCGCTTGTTTGCCCGCTTTCCGCGGAACACTGTTATTCGCATAAATCGAGCGAAAAAGCCAAATTGCAGCGATAGCTCACTAGTCTGGACAAAAAATTGCGATGTTTCACAAACAAATATTGCATGAGTGCTTGTTGTTCGCTTCCATTTTTATTGCTCTATAGCGTTATTTAATTTTTGACGTGTCGAGTAGGCAAAGTGCACATAATTACTGCAGTGGGTAGTTAACAGAATCAAATGACAAGCAATAAATATTGGTTATGTATACTGTTTTGAGTAAAACAGTTACTAAGAATATGAATGTACTATTTTCCCGTTTGGCCTAGGGTTCTTTCCTGCCAGGCAGTGCGTAAAAGATGAACGTTTGCTCTTTATCACTTCCATTGTGACTAGTAGTTTGTAGAGTTTTGCTATTCCTCGCCTGGGTCTGACACTACTAATTATACTGGCAATTTGACAGTATAATTAGTGGTGGTGGTATTCGACCTATTATCGTATTCGATTTTGGTAAAGTATGCACGTGATATTTCGAATCTTTGGTGTCATAGCTGTTAAAGACTGTTACTTTTTACTTTTTCTAGATATTTTGAAATTTTGACATACTTAAGTGTTTTTATGTTATAAAAATACTTACGGAGAAAAGAATAAACAAAATCTATACAGGCCATTTTAGATGGCTATTTTTAACGTAATATTTATTTTATTATTTTTATTATTACTCAGGTTTTTCTAATATAATAGAACGGCAAACAAGTAGTTTTTTTACGTGATAGAAAGAGAAAACATTGCTTATAGGTGCTACATGGGTGGCAAACCATTATTAACATCTTTCGTAAGTTAATTGTGGTTTGTTATCCATGTGGTGAGGAATTAATTGTATAGACATAAGTAAGAGCGTCAAACACTGACGCTATTAGAAAAAGTAAGGCGGTGGTACTAAACTCGGGCAAGACATTACAGAACTCTACTACATAGTCACGATGGCAGTGATAAGTTTGGCCAATCGTTCACTTTTTACGGATTGCCTAGCAGAAAAACAGGTAGTCAGGCTGATAGTCGTCTGTCAGAATGGATCGGAATTAGCCACCACACCTACATTTTTTTTATATCACAAGATAACAAACAAGCAGATGTGTCTCCTGATGGAAAGAGTCAACCATCGCCTATAGTACACCAAAGGTGTTAATGGTGCGGTGCTATCTCGTGGCGAGGTCTAATGCCACATGCATCAGTTTACCGGCTACCTTACCCTCCAAATCGGAACACAACAGTGACAAGCACTGACGTTATTGCGGCAGGAATAGATAAGGCGGTGGTACCAGACCCGGGCGAGACAGTGCAGAACTCTACCACCTAGTAGCCACGATGATATTAACTCGTATAGCCAATCGGTCGCCTTTTACGACCTGCTTGGCAGAACGGCAGTTGGCCAATTCTTCAAAGGAGCCTTCAAAAAACATATAACTAAATGTCTGCAACTACAATTTTTGATTGGTTCTACAATTTTAGTCTACAATAAAATGTCATAGTATTCATATACACAAGACTTACTTTTGATTTGAGTACATTCGTATGTACTGTAAAATAAAAATTAACAAAAAGTTACGTTTTGTAAATTTATAGCAATATAACTTAAGTTTTCGTATAAAATGGTCCACACTGCACGTTGTATTAATCCCTCAAAGCTTTGCAACAGCGAGAATACGCTGATAAACTGCAAAACTAATGCTACGCGATTGTATTACGATGGAACTTTTTCAGTAACGGGTCCGTAGGTGAAAATCGAACAAAAAGTATGCGGAATATATTGGCTAGGTTTTATTGAACCGTTCGACATTCCACGATCTGTTAATGACCGAGGTTTTGCTTGCTTTATTTCTAGAAATATTTTATTAAAACGTTTAGGATTTCATAAAAATAAGAAACACAGGTATAAGTTATTTTAGTATGTAAAATAATAATCTACTAACCTAATTTGCGTATTTGTTACTATTTCTGAGGCACGAACGGCACTCATACAAAACATCCCGTAAAGATGGGCAAAGACTACATGTTGTACTACTATAGATGATAGAGCTTGCTTTCGAACTCTAAAGTTAGTGCTACACTTGAGCATTAGGTTTTAAACTCTATTGTAAAATAAGAAACATATCACCAACATCTTGGATGGTGATTATGTGTGGCAATTAAAAAAATCGTACTTTCTTGGTGTCCTATAATGTATAAAAAATAATGTGTTATGCACTAAGGCTAACCGTATCCACTATTTTAACTGCTGTACGTTAGTACATATCTACATTAAAGTGTTTGCTCGGAAGTCACGTTAAGCGTGTAAGTTTAATTTGCGCTGAAAGCTAATCATCTCTTAGTATGATAAGTTCCCGATGAGGCATCAGTAATACCTTTGTAATACCAGACGTCTAAAAAGGACAGTACTTAACGGTAGCAAGGAAAAATCATTTACTTGATATCTTACACATATTATCATATGAAAAAGTAAAAAATAGTACTGCTGTTAGGTCCTGACTTCAAAGAGAGAGTCAGGTTAGTAAAAAAAGAAGAATTCCTATCTAAAAAAAACCTTAGCAGAAGTTTGATTCTGTTGGTGGTGTTGTATTTATAGTTACAATTAGCGCATAAATTTGTTGATACTTGTACTAAAAATAGCGCTACTATTTTAGATTCCAGTCATCTCGCCATCGGACCAAAATCCGGTAATTTATTGTGAGCCTGTGTGTCTAAAAGACGTATGTTTCTTCTGTTTCACTTAAAAAGGAACTGCTATGAAGATATAAACAATCGTACTTTTCTGATTAGACCGTGTTTTAAAAGTTCTGAATTTCATATACGGATCTATTTATTTTTTATTATCCTAAAACATATTTTATTAACATCAAAAAGAACTCAACTCTTATTCCTGTTGTCGGTAGGTAAGTTTTCAGTACAAAATATATAGCATGGGATTCTCTTATGATGATTTAGTGGTACACGCGACACTGCTGGATGGATTTACCGCCGTATGAACGGATTATGTGGGCGAGAGCAAACACGGGGCAGTGAACGCCGTATTGTGATATATGGCGAACTTTTGATTCGCGGCTTTATTGCATTTCTATAGAGGGTCGTATAGAGAAACAGTATTACTTTTTATGACTTAAACTTTAATATTGAATAATCGTCGGCACTTGATGATATTGAACTACGAGTATATTGATTTTCTTAAAATAAATTGTTGTATGTACTGTTTCACAATTACAATGTATGTTTTTGATTTTTATACTCTAATGACAGTTTTATATGTTATTAGATAGCAAGTAAATTGGTGGCTCTTCTGATAGAAACGGAAACCATCGTCATATCACCAAAGATGTGAATGGTGAGTTACTATGCATATGGTAAAAACGACAATGCTGCATGCATAATTTTACCGGCCACTTAAGTGAAAACCGTTGATTTTAAAACTAAGATATTGTAATTGTGAAAGAGTAGGTACAGGAGTTTATTTTAAGATAATCAATATGATGCAGTTTGATCAAGTGCCAACGATGGAAAATATAAAATGCATGAATACGTTTGTTTCAGCAGGAGAAATATCTTAGTTTTGAAGAAATTTAACAACAATAAATTAAAGAAATTTTTGATACATTTTTGATATTGGGTCTGCATAAAAAACTCATCTTCTAAGCCGTCCTTGTACTGGCAAGTAACTCTTTATGTTACGTACGTAAGTGTCTATTGGCTGTCACTAATAACTGCTTTCCATCAGGTGGTCCGTTCGTACCTTGCTTACTATTAGGAATAAAAATTTAAAATAAAATTAAAATTTCTAACTATAGATTCTGATACTTCATATAATTCGCGTGACCTTATTAAGAAAATACCATGTGTATTTTAGTCTGTTAGTTTGTAGAGACAAACAAAGGCAAAATGTTTATATAACTACTATCATATCTACTAGATTACAGGTTTTGCGGCGTTTCATGGTATGCTACCACTGCCTTACCACTTGATACCGTTAATTCGTCAGTGCTTGTGATTGTCACGTCATGTGTTAGAGGGTAAGATAGCTTTTAACTGCCTGATTATCTTTATTTTTTCCATAGATATAGATAATCGTTCGTATTATATTTTGTGTATTTTGTAAAAAATACACATTGTTAAACAACTAAAACAAATGTTTATTATCAAGACTATTGCTCCCAAACTGGTTAGAAAAGGTTAAAAGTGACAAATTGCACCTATCTCTATAAATATCACTGATACTAAGCATTTAACAAATAAGTTGGATTTGATATACCTCCCTGTATCTACCTACTTGAAATTAATACTATCACCATTTACTATGTTTAATTGTTAATAATGCGATGTGATAATTGTAACACATATGTAATACCACAAATATTTTCATAAATTTTATGAAATAAGATAAATATAAAGGACCTCAGTATAAATAACAATTACTCCTCCGCAATCCCGGTAGCATATTTGTTAATAAACCTGGGAATCTTCCAATGTTTCCCCTCAACAATTTTTCTCATCCGGGATAAATAAGATAAACCATAAATCATACATGCCCATTTCCTCGCTAGCTACAAAACAACGAAGGGCAGAGGGAGGCTGGAAAATTATGACAAATCATGCATTAAACATAGGGAATAAATGTTTTCTTATCACGTATCTATATCTGTTTGTATTAGTTTTCCGTTATCTTTATTGACACAGGTTTTTGAGGGAACATTTTATGAGATGTTGTAGCGTGGAGTGAGCAAAGTTTATTTTACCGTAAAACAATATTTAAACTTCGATCGTGCTAAATCTAATAATCTTAACCTTTTTACATAGAGAGGGTAATTTGCTATAAATTGTATTCGCCGTGTTGTAATTTAAAAGTTTTTATTTGTTACCATGACCGGCCTTAATCGAAGTTTAGCACTTTATCCATTAGCTAGATCATCCATATTTGTTTATTGTTAAAAATTAAATTATATTTTTATCTCGAACATAGCTTTATATATTTCATTGTATATACTGAAAAAGTAAATAAAGATGAGAAAGGAAATGCTCCGTTGGTTCGGACATGTAGAAAGGAATGGTAGATGAAATATTAACAAAATAGATATACAATGCGAATGAGAAAGGATGGTAGGTACCGGGGAAGATCAAAACTGACATACCAAGTTCAGATTTATCGAGTAGGTACTTCGCAACTACTTCGCAACCGGCGTGTGTGTATAAAGAGAGTGATGAATGTGGAGGAAGCAAGACTGCAAGAATCGTGATGTGTGGCACTCGGTCCTTTCTGCCTACCCCGTAAGGGATCTGGCTTAAAGATATATACGTATGTAATCATTTTTTATTATTTACTTCAAAAACAGATACATTATTCTGATCATCAAGCTGTCCGATTCCTTATAGTATTTTATTGTGTTTGATAACTTTTTTGTATCATTATAGCAAATGGCTCTCCTGATGGAAAGAAAAGCCATCGCCTATAGACAGTAAAAAGATGTTAATAGTACGTTGCTATCAATGTGGCAGGATGGTAATGCCACGTATATTAGTCTACCGGCTACTTCTTACCCTCGAAATCCGAATACGATCACCTGTGGCCGAAATTTGACTATAGACTAAACAATAAAATCTCTTTGAAGACAATTGACAACTGACTTTAGCCGTAAAGAAAAGAGAAAATGCTAGATACCTTTACGTGTGTGTATAATACTTATAAGAATAAGGATAAGAAATGATTTATTAATAGACATTTTTATATATTTATTTATTTAAATTTATGCACAAAAAATGTACAAAGGTTAAACTTAACGCCTAAGGGCATTTTATACTAGCCAACCTCATGTAATACAGAGAAAGAATAAAAGAGTTGGTGCATCTTAAATAGTAACAAAGTAATTTAAACTTACATTACCATACCATTTACCATACAAAAACAAAAAAAGAAACGAATCGAAGCTTATGCTAAAAAAACTTACTCATATCTAAAAGAAAAAGCAAAAGATGATTGTAATAGTAACTGATAAATTGAGTCCATTAAAAGGGAATAACTCAGTATTTGTTGAGGCTTGGTGAACCTTAACACTGGTTTTCAGTATCCCCTATGTACGTCACATGAATGTGGTGTGTGAAATGATAATTTTCATTAATTTAACGTATTTCTAATGCATTTTATTGAAATGTTAGGTTTATGCACTCTTTCGATATATAAACTTTAACTCTGCCAAATTTTATACTCCACCGATCGCACAATTGTCTTAAAAAGGGGTCCAAACTTTTCCATTCACGTTTTAATATATAAATTATTTATTTTAAGACAATTAAATTTGAGATATTAATTAAACATTGGGAGTGGTAGAATTTTACAACGTTTGATACAACCACCTTACAAGTTATGAAAGCTTGTCACTATCGTGTTTCAGTTCGATGTAAGATGGCCGGTAAACTTGTGAGTATGTCGGTAACAGTGCACTACCACATGGAATGCAATGCGTCGATATCATCTTTGATGCCTCCACTCCTTTAAACGATGGATAGGTATGCCTCTCCATTATAAAGACCATCAGATTTGTCTATTTTATATCAATATATTAAAATAATCAAGATAGTTAATACGAATTTGAGCACAGAAACTGCGTAATTCAAATTTACAGTCATCTTATTCCTTGCTATGTATTGGGATTTGCGCATGCAGACGAAATTTCGCAATCCCTATTTCAACGACAAAACTTGCATTTAAGCATTATGCACACCGGCTCATGTTTGAGCCCATTTATCTTGTGTGCTTTACAATGTGTATTGTGTATGCATAGTTTTAGTCTTGGATAGGCTTAAATAGGCTTGAAATCAATCTTATGTCCCCTTTTTATGAGATTTTCGTAAATCTTAATGTTTTTTTTGCATATACACATACATATAATGAATATGTAACGTATTGCGTAACGTAAAATTGTATGTTAAATAGGGAGACGCTATCAAGTCCGTCGCGTAATTTAATTTTTTTGAACTTCTCAGAAACATACATATACCGGGCTTAAATAGTAGCCTATTTCACTTGGTTTAAATTCCGGGCTAAGGAATATGCACAGAACCCTACATAACATTTAATTTCACATTTATAATATTGGTGCTGCTAAAAAACTAGGTATTGCTTAGTATTTCCTAGAATAACTTTGACGCTGTTTGATATATAAAGATAAAAATTTGATGAAATATATTATAGTAGTGTAATTCGAATATAGAAGCATGTACCATAACTGGAGAGCCCACCATAGATGAACTATGATAAAACCAGTCAGGTGTTTGGGTGTTAAAAGATAGTTTTAAAATATTTTAAGTTCGGCGTAAAAATAAAATTATTAATATAGAAGAGATATCTAGGTATATATATAAAAATCAATTGCTGTTCGTTAGTCTCGCTAAAACTCAAGAACGGCTGAACCGATTTGGCTAATATTTTGGTTTTGAATTAATTGTTGAAGTCCAAGGAAGGTTTAAAAAGTGAGAAAATATAGAAACAAAAATAGGAGTAATTAAAAAGACAGGACAATGTTTGCCAGGTCAGCTAGAACAGAATATAAATTTATGAGAATTGTAATTTTTGTATGTGGTTCTTTTTGCTTTATGTAATGATGTAAGCAGATATATGAAAATCTTACTTAGACTTGATGCCAAACGCAGTTTTGTGAAGATACAATACAAATATAAGGTACGCTTCTTGGTCTAGATATATAAACAACTACCTTATATTATTTTTACTAAGTTTGAAACATTAAATTCTCTCCAAGACTTTCGCGAAACTTTCCAGTCGTTTCTAACTCTAAACACGTTACCCTTTCCAACTGAATCTGTATTCGTAACTTAGTTTAAAATTCTGAGGGATTTAGAGTCGGAATTTCAAGTTTAGAAATTTCAAAAGCGGGTTTAAGGGTAGTACTTTAATCTATTAAGTGATATACCTATCTTCCTTCGATAAGTTTATTTATATGATTTTTATACAATTCAAAAATTCAATGACTATTATTAAAAATGAGTTCATTGCTGTTTTCTTATTATCGTTCATACGAGTATTAGTGTATAATAATATGTTTCACAATTATTATATTTTTATTACTAGCTAATAATTAGGTACTTAAAGAAAAGAAAGAAATGTTTTATTTGAGAAACGCGTATTATAAAATAGGTACTTATAGGTAAACTATAAAATCTGTATAACTTTTTGTAATTAAAAATTATTTTTTTAATAAATACATATAAGTGTGTTCTTTTAATAAATTCGAGGAGGTCTCGTTTAAAATTTATGCAGGTTTTTGGAGAGACAAGTAAAAAAAAAATTAATACATTGTTTATGATAGTGGCAAAGATAATACTAATTACACTTGTGTTAATAACGAGCATTTGGATAGTAATTTATTGCATCGTAATAAAAATGTTGGAAATAAAATAGTCAATGAATTTTTCACTTCATAATGGACTTGAAATTCTAAGCATAAAAATTGTAATGATGCGATTTAGACAAATAGATGATCATGCTGAAAATTTGATATTTTCAGCATGCTCATCCCGGTCATTTACTTTAAATATGTAGAATAATAACATTTATCACATTTTAAAGAATACTCAATGTTAGTTTCACTTTAATATAAACAAAACGATAAAGAAAATAAACGTTCAATCATAGCGCAAGTACTAAAAAAACGAAAGGCGTAAAAAGCATTGAACGTAAAAGAAAATTGAAACGCGTCAACAGGCTTTTACGGTAATTTTATATAAACAGATATTGGTATAATTCTACATTGGCTCGGTTGCAACTTGGCGGTACAAATTCTTCTCATTTATTACATTCAACCGATAGTAACGTCTGCAAATAAATACAACTGCAAATAAATACACGAAGTAGGTACCCATTGAGGCTCATAATATTAATACTCTATCAACAAAATATGGTAGGTTTGTCTGGTATATTTATTGCAAGTATTTTAGCATTTAAATATCGTTGGTAGAATGGTTAGCAATCCTGATTATACAATTGATGGGGCTTGGGTACGGTTTCCGACAGGGATAGACATTTTTGTGTGACTGATGGGCATGAATATTTGTATTTCTGATTTCGGATGCTTTGTTTCAGTATTTGCATAATATTGTATTTATATGTATAAGTAGGCATGATTGATAAATACATGATATTGCTAGCAAGTAATCTGTTTTTGGGGTTTTAATTGAACCCCACATATAATTTAAACATTATGGATACCTACACATTTTTAAAATAATGCCAATAATTTAAAAGCGTTATACTGTATTAATTAATATAAGAAATAATATAACAATTTACAATATAAAATTTCGTTTAATTTTTGAATCTTTTATATGTAAGTTTTCTTTTCAAATTTTTCGATATAACAAGTTAAAAAGCGTTTTATTACTGTGTTCCTACCCTGGGTCGACAAGTTATTTTTTCAACATACTTATGTAAAAATTCATATTATTTTAAATGTTTACTACACAATTTAATACCTATAGCTAAATCATTTGAAACTAACATAAGATTTTTTAATTTTTCACCGCAAAGTTACCCAAAATTCGATTTTATTTGAATATATTATACATACGAACTAATCAATCAGTATTGCTAATCTCAAGTTTGGAAAGAAATCATTATACTATTAAAATAAACTATATTACGATGATATTAAATCTCCTAAGACTATAAATTAGCTTGCCGTTTCTGCTGCCATTACAGTCGGATATGCTTTGTAATAACATGAAATCCAGTAAGATTACTATCGGAACAGTATGATTCTCTTTCAAGAACTCACATACGTTAAATTGCAAATTGTGGGTTCAACTTATCGGACACTTTAGTAGATCACGGACGTCTCACGTACTCTTTAAGGAAATAATGTTCCTTAATATCTTAACATAGAGATGGAATAGCCGCGCGTGACAGTTTATGATTTGTATAACCAATGGGTACGGATGCAACTTGAACCGCCGCGCCCGCCTACTTTGCGGTCGGCAATCAAAGTTGTTACTGCACTTATATAGTTAGCAGTTTGTGGAGTTTGTAAATCAGTCTTTTTGTTAAATATTATTATAGTGCTTACGATTTGAATGCTTATAATATTACGTAAAGTTGGAATAGAGTCCGATAAGACAAAAGTTTTTGTGAAATGTTTTTATATAGAAAAAAAATATCGTTAGGTATGGTCGTCATAAATATTTTTTTTGTTAACTAATATATCATAACATGAAGTCATAAAGAAAACTTTTCGCTGTTTGGGTAGCGCTATAATTTTACACCTTCGAAACAAAATATCAATTTATCAAAGGTGTCCGTGAAATCAATACGTTTACGAATATTTTTATACCCACAACTTTTATTGTGTGTGATGTTTTGTTGCGATATCGAAGCCTGCATTCATCTCGTTATTTTAAGACAAGACGTAGACTAATACGAACGTAGAAAAGCCGGCAGCCATATTTCAAAATTTGACAGCTACAAGCTCCGAGCAATATGGCGACCGCGCCACCCAATGAGGCATTGCCCCGTCACGCGGACGCTCTTCGTTTCTATTTAGATACATTAATCACAACTGATTTATTAAAGAAGGTGTGACACATTTTATTTCTATTTTCGAAAAACTAATGACTTTTTCAAAATGGAAGTGCATCTACAACAGCTGCGTCTTGTTAACGTGGCTATACATACATTGTTAGATATTCTTGTAATTATTTGCATGAATAAATCGTTTGTTACGATTTCAAAGTTATGTTTTGATAATAGAAGCCCTCGTAAATTTCGGGTCGAATATAGATATAAAATTTTACAGTTTGAGTAGTTTACATACCACATGAACTCACAAATCAAATACCGACAAGCTCTGTAAATCAAATAAATCTATAGAGCAGAAGCAATAAATTTATTGAGTCATACACTTAGGGTAACGATTTATCTTCGTGGCACTAAAAGTTCAAATGTCAAAAGTATCATATGATTAATAAAGAGGTAAGCTTACAGCACCGAAATTATGTACCTAATTAAAATATTATGATATTGTATTTGTTGCATCTCCTTTCTACATAAAGCTTAGGTTTAGGTTCCCACAGAAAAGTATAGTACCTACCTAGGTACACTTTTTCGTGTGTAGATACCCGGCAAACATTGTTCTACCATATAAATTATTTGTAAATATTTTTGTAGGTGGGAATAGCAGGATAAAATTGTGAAAAGTGATGCCAAATTAAAAAATACAAAATCCGAATCACTTAGAGGCATGAAATATACTTTACGACTTTTTCTCATACCTACCAAATATATCTACAAAAAGAAATTGTTCGAGCCGTTTCGGAGGAGTGCAACTACAAGTACGGTAACATGAGATTTTTATAGGTATTGGTACTCTACCAATGGTATTAAAAGATAAAATATAATATCATTTGCAAAAAATTAGAATACACATACCTACAAGTCTTAGCAATTTTATTGAATTAATTTTATAATAGCCAGCTACTATCTACCACTAAGCGATGACGGTTCGATTAGGTAGTTAACAAATATATACTTAGCATGCCGTATTGCACTAGTATTAGGTCTATACGATTTGAGCAGCTCAAATATAGCAGATATGAGTATAAACCAGATATCCAATACTTTTCTTATTTAATTAACATTAATTTTACAACATTTCAATGTAACAAATGGACCTACTATGGCTGTACCTTTTTTTGTATCATAAAACAGCAAACAAGCGAATAGCTTTCCTAATAAAAATATTTAGATAACCATCGTCTGTATAGGTACCTATACCATAGATACCAATGGTGTGTTGCCATCCATGTGGAAGAGATGTTACTAATATCAAATAACAAAACTCTGCCATCTAGTAGTCACTATGATGCTGTCGTTTGGCCTTCGTTAACGTTTTACGAGCTGCCTGGTACCCCGTGTTGATCCGGGCTCCTTTAAAGAAGAGACCAACTGCCGTTCTGCCGGGCAGGTCGTAAAAGGCAACTGGTTGGCTATATGTGTCACTACAATCGTGACTACCAGATGGTAGAGTTCGCTTTTGTGCTGCACAGATAAAATAAGTGAATATTATTCAAATACATTGCATATTGTCAATTTTCGTATATCGCGTTAAAAAAAAAGTAGCTATAGGTATAATACATTGCAAAACACTTAGGTATATATTGTACAATAAGAATATGCTGTCTTTCGCGATAGTATCTACCTATATAGACCTATTAAAATTAATAGGTGTTTGACAAAGAACATACTTAATATTTTAAATCGTAGTACTATCTATAGTATTTTTGATGTAGGTTAAAGGTAGGATGTAGGTAAATATTCTTTTCATATTTTGTAGCAATTATCATATTCATATTATATTGTGTTCTCAAAAATATATTTGTATTAATTGGGAAAATTTATAAGCCACGAGGCGTCTGTGTGTGAAACCACGGGGAACAGTTATTTACTAGGTAATATGTTATAAACAACTTTTAAAATATACATACAATATACACATATCCATGTTATAAGTTGAATAAAAATGAAGAGTTTAAAGGGTCTATTTTGAAATGAAATATTTGAGGGCCAATATGTCGCATATGTCAGTATTTCCACTAATACTAGAAGGCTGGCCACTTTATTGAAATTTAAATCATAATAAGATAACTAATAAAGTGACTCAAGGATATATATTTCATATATATATTTATCAAAAAGTATGTTGTGTTTTTTCCTATAAAATTCGAATCTGCTACTTTTGTTTAGAAATAGGAGGTATTTACACCTGCCTAGCTTGTTTATTTGCAGTCACAAAAACGATATTAATGTAGAATAAGAAATCGTTCTTAGATAATACAAATATATTCCGTTATTATATTAAAAATGCGGTAATTTGGTATAAAAATGTATAAAAGCAAATTAATACATAAAATATTTTGAAATAAAGCTTATCTTAAGTAAAAGAATTTCATAAGGATAAACTGTTATTATGAAAAAATTATGTATAACTTGAATATTTCCATGTAATTTTATGTAGTTATCAAAATTACGATCTTGGTCACCATCAGTAATTTGCATTAACAATATCAGGCAAAATTATGGTAAGTACATGGGTTGACCTGAAAATCAAATGAAGAACGTGTTTTAGACGCCATTTTGGCGTGCAAAAATGATAATGCCATGGCTACATATCTTGTGGCTTGCTTCTTATATTATTTATGTCAATGTCAATTATGTTAAGTTGTTTAATAATTTCATTAATGTTTGATTGTTTCAAGAGACATTAATTTATATAATATTAGGATATTATGTAGGTATAAGTATCTACCTGTATATAATAAATTTGACATTAAAATAGTTAAATTTCCTCAGTTGATTTGGAAAACGCTTTGATTTAAAAAAAATACTTATATCAACGCGTTATTTGTTTTAATACAAACTACTAAGTATAGTTTTTAAGATTTAGTACATTTTTTTGCTTGTTGCTCCGTAGGTAAAACATCGACACATCAATGTGACTATGTAAAATTTATTACCATATTAAAGAACAATAACAAATGTTATGTGAATGGACTAACATTTACCGCAAAAACAAATATATTCTAATAAAAAACTGTAAACCGGTAACCCTGCAGGTTGTTCCGGAAAATGCCCGCTAAATTGAAGTATGTTAAGCTCAAAGGTGCAAAAACTATACCTACCTAGATAAGCATAGATTTTCTTAAGGAATTTAAAAATCCAAACTTTGGTAAAAATGACAGTGTAGTGATTTTTAAAAAGCTCTATATTTTGAAGACGATGATGTTTCGAATGACATTTAACGCAATTTTTGAGTTTTTAAATACAAAGTGGCTCTATGAAAATGTCGAAATACTGTCAAAAAACATTTTTCAAAAATTTTCATCATTATAAATCCTGAAAATGAATTACATCCGATTTGTGGAATTTGATGCAGTTTTTTAGGTAAAAGCGCTGATTAGATTTTTAAATCAATCGGTATTAATATAATGTCTTATAGTTACTTTAAAATATGAAGTAAGTTTGTTATAAAAACACAATTTTTATATTTAAAAAGCTGTAACGATTTTAAATTTGATTCGATTTTGATTTTCGAAAGGGTATTATAGAAGTTCAAAAGTTAATTGGTTGAAAATCTCGGAGTTATGTCAAAAAAAAACACCTTATTTCAACATGTTATCGTCAACGATAACTTCTGAACGAATAAACCGTTTTTGATGCAATTTACCCAGTTTTTATGGAAATGAGCTGATTAAATTTTGTAATCAATTGGTGCATTAATCTGGAAGTTATATTACTTTTTCTTTTCTTTTTTTAATTTTTCAAAATCTCCTGGGCTGAGTCGGTTCAGATGTTTTGAAAATTTAAGTTTGGCGAAACGAATGTCATAGACTACGTTTTGATTGATAAAGCTGTTTAAAAGTTAGGTATGAGATGTTAGATGTTACATACACACACATCCATAAATACTAGAGATGTAGCTAGATATGCCTGTAATTATTTTTTCTCAAATTTAATATTTAACATTGTATTTTTATTAACATTAAAAATTGTATTAAAAATAAAATGATTTATTGTAATACGTAGAAACACAATACACATATCGTAGGATAGCAGTTAAACTTAAAGCAACGGTAAAAAAAATATGTTGTAGAACTCTATCACCTAATAATCACGACAATGGTAGCACATTTAGCCAAACATTTATCCTTTACGTACCCCCTTTCAGGAAGGCAAATAGATCATTCTTCAAATAGGTAGTCACTAGATCAACATGAGGATGTCACAAAAATCTGATTATTTGTGTCTAATATTTATATATTATGCACCTGGATTCGAACATATATATACTATCATAGTATAGCGAAATCTTATCTAAATGTAATGGATGTGACTTATCAAGTGACAAAGTTAATTTATTTTTAATTGGGAATATTCATAAAATAGGACAACGTATCTACATAAAAATTTATTACTTGTACCAAAAATGTCGTACATACCTGCAGTTTATTTTCAATCCAAGTCGTACATTCAACCGGGAAGTACAACCGAACGTACCGTGGTGTTTAATTGCTGGCCATTATTTTTGAATGTAATTTTTATTCGGCCAATTTAAATCAGTTATGTAGTCCACCATGTAAAAAAGTTGCCGCGTCCCTCTGAAGAAAGTGGTACTCCATGCTAAGGTTGCCAGCTTTTAATATATTTAAGGATAAGTATAAGGTGTAGTATAATATATGTATCTAATTGTAATTGCATTGAAATCTCAAATTTCTTGAAGTTTTAAGCTCTTCAGTTCTTAGTTCAGGCTATTAAAAATTTTACTCGCATTAATTTTCAGATATTTTTATAGTTGGCAAAATAATCCTGAAGTCTCTTGCTTCAGCATTGTTTTCCTTATTGTAAATAAACATCTTAATGTAAAGTTTAAAATTAAAATAGTTCGCTGTAAGATTTCATGCAAATTTTACAGTAATATTACGTGAAATAGATGATGTTTTATAGTGTAACTAGCTGATCCACGCAGCTTCGCCCGCGAGTAAATTAGCATGTCGTCGAGATAGTTTTATCATACAAATTTCATCCCCTATTTTAACCCTTTAGTGGTTGATTTCTGAAAAAAAAATTAGCCAATGTTTGACCCCGGGTCTTCAACTACTTCTATGCCAAATTTCGTGAAAATCGGTTAAGCAGTTTACCTGTGAAAACGTAACAGACAGACAGACTGACTTTCACATTTATAATATTAGTATGGAAGTATGGATAATCTAAACAAATAAATAAAATTGGAGAGTAGTAAATAAAATTGGAGTGTGTAGTTTGTAATATTAAAAGAACCGCTTTTTACTAATTTCATATAGATGTTTACACGGTACATGTACCAAAATAACATATTTTACAATTTTTGTCTGTCTGTCTATTTGTCTGTTTGATCTGGCTAATCTCTGGAACAGCTGGAAAATGAGTATTCGCCTTTTCCTAATCAGTTAAAGGTATGGTGCATACCGAACCCACGGGATTATGTTTGGATATAAAGAAATAGATTATTGCTTCACAATATTTAAAAATGTGTCATTATGTAAAAAAATATTACATCAGACAAATATTTTTTACATAACACCTACTTGTTTGTAATTTAAAACATTTTTATGTTATAGTCTAATATAATGGTTACATTTACATTTATTAAATGGTCGATGACTGAATAGATGAGACATTTGTGTTCCACTTTACAAACAGATACATATATTTATATTTTTTGTGTTTTTTATCAAACTAAAACTATTAATAAAATTAGCAATTATGCATTTTAAGTTCTTAAAAACTTCGAGATTACTCCAATATACATACTTAAACCATTGGTCACAACTATTTTAATAATTCTGCATGGAAAATGGTAATACATATTGTTTATTACCATTTTCCATGCAGCATTACTAGAGTCATGGTTAGTGTGACCAAATATTTATAACATGATGTCCAGGAAAATACGTTATATTTGGTCGCACTAACCACGACTCTCCGTGTTTCATTTTCAATCTTTGAGTCAATTAAGCTTTGCCAATTTAAGAGTACGCGTATGTTTCACCGGGCACTAATGTATTATTCATATTGTGTTTTTGAGATAACAAGCAGCTTCTTAAGTCGATACAAATCTAGTCGACTGATTGGAAGTGACGCATTCTGATAGCGGTAGGTGCTGTCACTCTGTCTTGGTTATGTAAACAATGGATTAAAATTCTCAAATAAATATGTCAAATTATTTTTTTTAAATAAATTACTTAATAGAATCTTTTTTGAAATAATGAAAACCATGTAAAATGAAACTTAAAAATAACCCTTGGTCTGAAGTATTAGCTTGTGCAATAATCAGAACAAATGCTATATCATTGATTATGACACAAAAATATTTTAAGTAAATAAGGTAAAATTATGTTATCGCAGCAAAAGGGTGGATTTGCATGAGTGCACAAACAAACATAGGAAATTTTTTTTATCTCTAAAGCACAGCGCAGCAAATGTGATTCATACTTTAGGTCACTAAGAGACGAAAGAATCCTTGATATTGCTGTTAATATTTCCGACATTTTTCGTAATATTAATTAAATAAAAATATATACGTATAACGAATTCTACACTTTTTATCGTCGGCACTTGGTGAAACTCCATTTTAACACAATATTTATTAATTAATAACACTTGTACTGTTTCACAATAAGATAATTATATTTAATTTCCGACCATTTTCGCTTACACAAGCATCCTCAGGGTATTTACAGTTACTCAGATAAAAAACGAATTAGTGATATTTAATTTTTTTAGTTTAATTTTTGTACGATTATGTAGGTATTAACATTTATAATTGATAAATAAATCATAATTACCTATACTACTATATATATAAATACGTACACTATAATTACATATACTACAACTATGACTATCATAAACTTTTGCCATAGTTTTAATTCAACAATTACAGCTACAAGGATTTAACAAATTACACCCAATTGAAACTTATTTATTTTTCTGTTCTGAGTACTTTTAATTACTTCTTGAATCAGTACGCGGAATTTACGATAAGATTTTGCTTTAAAATTGATTATCTAATATACAGGTTGATATATAGTTTCCATTATTTATTAATTAAATTTCCATTTATCCAGTTTCCATTATTTATTTACACTATAGGAAAATATTTAATGCTAAGTTTTTGTATATTGCGTCGTCAGCCAACATAGAGGACGTAGGTATTCATACAATATATATTTTACAAATTACACCCAATTGAAACTTATTTATTTTTCTGTTCTGAGTAATTTTAATTACTTCTTGAATCAGTACGCGGAGTTCACGATAAGATTTTGCTTTAAAATTGATTATCTAATATACAGGTTGATATATAGTTTCCATTATTTATTAAGTAAATTTCCATTTATCCAGTTTCCATTATTTATTTACACTATAGGAAAATATTTAATGCTAAGTTTTTGTATATTGCGTCGTCAGCCAACATAGAGGACGTAGATATCCATACAATATATATTTTACCCATTAGGTATTAAAAATAGGCGAGTTAGTATGTAGTAGTTAGTATTCTACTAAGATAATAAAATGAAAGTTTACCAAAATTGTAAGGAATAAAAAGTTGCAGCTTTTTCACTTCAATCGATTTTTTCATTGTTTTTTTTGTTTAAATTAAATACAGTTTATGTTATAGAAAATTGCCTAAAAATAAAATCGTATACTCACTGTTTTATTAAAAACAACATATTATTCAAACAAAAAACATAAAATATAGTTGTAACTAGGTAATTATAATTTTGCTATACAAAACTGTAACAAACTATGGAAACTTTTAATTCTTAACCTACATGTTGACATTAATTATTTTGTCTACTACGAATCAACAATAACAAAAATCTCTTAAGGTAATTTGCATAGCATTTACTAAAAATTATCACCATGTATACTATACGTACCGACTGACGCAAGAGGCGGGCGAGTAATATAAATGGTCCCTATATACTTTATAATCGACGAGTTCGATCCCAGACCACCCAAGTTGATCCTTTCCTGTATCACGCGACTATACACTTGTCCGCTGTGTATGTAAAACGGAATTCGTGTGGTACATACAAAACTCGTACTCTTCTCACTAGTTCACTCCAACTTTCTCGTACCAATTATGTAATTTTCGTTTCGCGTTACCAATTTGCTTGATTATTGTCCTGAAAGCAGATTCGTTGCGTATATAATAAGCAAAATTGGAAAAAGTTAGCGGTCCCCTGATTATATAAAAACATGTTCCTGGTTTGGAAAGTACCGGTTTTCTTTTTACTTATTTTCTGTACTTTAGCATTCTGCTCAATAATATCGATACTTTTATATATATTAATGTTTCTTTAGAATTACGATGTGAAATATTTTTTTATGTTGTAAGACCAACGTGTTTCTTAATTGACTTGAATAACACTTCTAAAAATATTTTTAACAATTAAATGCGGTGAAATGCTTATTTTCATATAATTAGTCTAGGTGGAAAATTTTTAATAGGTACATGTTTATGAACATTTATAATAAAAGTAAGGTATTAGGTGTATTTATAATAAGGTTAGGTATACTTATATTGGTTAGATAAATTCGTTTAATTTGTCCAGTGATATTTATTTATTTATGCACAGTATATTAGAATATATTTAAAATAAAAAATAATAAATTATCACAGGCGAAATAATAAGTATTGCCTTTTAATTATGTAAAATGATAACGGTGGATAAGTGATATCATACATCATCAAGTACATAGGTAGGTATGTAGTTGTCGAAAATATCGCTTATCATAATTATCGAATTCTATACGACGATATCATTATTACATACCTATTTTTCACTAGTTATCAGTATAGATACGATTTGTTGTTTCTGGTTTACAGATGTTGTAGAGATAAGAACGAAATGTACGCCCATTGCCCAATATCAATATAGGTGTATAAGTGTTTGTATAAAATAAATATAGGGATTATATTTTTTTTTTATTTATTTAAAACAAAAAAAATATCTTTACACCCGTATCCTCGAACAGGTAGGCAGAGGTACAAGTGACATGTGATAGGTGGCAAGCCAACGCCAACCGGTCACTTTTACAATTCCAGGCAACGCTATTTTTATTAGAAAATTTAAAAAACACATTTTTGAACTGCTTGTCTCGGGAATCAATCCTGAGACCTCACGTGGTCAACAACGACACCGAACTACTAAACCACAGAGGCAATAAATTTATTTAAACAAAACTAGATATCTAGTACCTAACCATCCCTGTGTTGATTCGGGTCTCCTTTGAAGTGTAGACGGTATGCCATTTTTTCAGGCAATTCGTAAAAGGTGAACAATTGGCTATAGGAACACACAGTAATAGGTACTACTGCCATCGTGACTGCTAGATAATGGATGTCCACAACCTCTAGTGCGAATATAAGATAAAACCGCCTGCCTTCCAACAATCTTAAAACCCAGAGCAAAAAAACAACAGTCTTGCTTGTCATTGTCTTATTCTGGTTTGGAGGATAGCTAATAGACTTATACATTTGGCTTTACTATCCCGCCAAACAGATCGCAACGCACCATTAACATCTTCGGTGTGTGTAAGAGGTGTTTACTCTTTCCATCAAGAGAACCAGCTCTAATATAAAATGATATAAAAAATAATAAATATCTGTACTTAATCTATATTAAAGTCACAAATACATGTAATAAAGTCGTCGGAAAGTCGATGTATGTCCGGGGTAAACTCAAAAAGTACTGCATGGATTTACTTCAAATTTTGCATGAATATTACTAACAGGTCGGGTCAACATATGGGCTACATAATATCACGCTATCACCTACGGGGGAGAAGCTGAGCGGAGTAAACTAAGTCCGCGCGGACGAAGTCGCTGGCAACAGCTAGTTTGGAATAAAATTGGATAGACTTAAAAATATCAAAACTGTAGAAAATTTACGAAAGTATGAAATTCGTACGATAATTTCTCTTTAACTTTAAACACAATTCATTTCTCATAAATCAAAAGTACTTTGACAATTTTTATAAGAGTGCGTTCAAACCGAAACCACTGATTTGTTGAAAAACAATCGTAAATCACAGAAAAGTTTTACAAATTAGAAACAATTAAAACAATGAAACAAACAACAGTTGTTGCAAATGTCCCCCGATTGCGGGAACATTGAGAATTACTGGCAGTTTACGGGCTATACATCTTTGTCCAAAATTCTTTACGACTAATATAACTTGTGCAATCCTTTTGTCGCTCGGCAGGAGGCGGGGGGAAGTTGGACAAGTTTCTTTTGTTTGCGACACGTGTTGCTAAACGGGTTAGACCTGACACTTATTCAGATAGAATCTTTGAACCAACTTACACCAATAATTTCTATAGAAACTTAACATGCTTTTTGTTTTGAGATACAATTACTCATGGCCATATTAATAATGCACTTTAACCCTTGAAAAATTACGAACACCCCATGTATAATGATGAAACCGAAGTCAAAGAACATATCGATTTACAACGATTCATCGGTTCGTCAGTAGGCGTGGCAGTTGATGATCCGTAATCCCTATGACTGCATTTTAAAGACTTAATCCTGATTATTTTTTTTATAATCTGTAGTAACAACATTGAGGTTTGCTTACAATAAAACATTGATATAAATAACCCAAGATACACAATCAGTGTCTCAAAAACGTCCTTTAAAAATGAGCGCAATATTTTAAATTGTGCGCTTATTTCAAATAGAATCGCGTTGGTCGCGATACTGTCAATGTTATTACTTTCCGTACATTGCTTTGTAAAAACAACTATAAATTTTGTACTTAAGTTTGGATATGCAAAAACATATATTTTTACCAAATCTATAACTACTTGTGTGAAATTAGGGACAGGTTTGAGTGTCAGTTTTCTTTGGTACTGTGCATCTTGAATTTTTTATATCAATGCAATAAACTATTTAAATACTTTTTAAATGAATTTAGATAACCATGGCAAAAATAATTTGAAAAGAATTTAAATAGTTTGATGCAAGTGGACCTACTTCTTCGAGGCACAAAGGTACTAAGTAGCACTTCGGCATCGGATATCGTAAGTATTACTAAGGTATTTCGATTTTCGAGAATACTTTAAAAAAATATCAATTACACTATTCCTCACTCAACTCAATCACTCTTAAGTCGGTACCGAAACCTCGTGATCTGAGCCGAATAGATTAGCTACTAGACAACAAGGCAGTAAATTATATACGTATATTGTAGCATGCTTTAAAAATGTTTTTATAGTATTAATAATCACATAGCGACTATAAAAACATAATATATTTTATTATTTTAAACTAAACTTCTTTATATATTTGTTTATTATGTTTAATCACCAACAGTACCAATATAAAATATCAGTGTTAAATTTTAACGTGCACCGATAAATTATGGTAGGTATCTTCTGAACGCCCGCTTCGTTCTTGCACCCCATTACAGGAATTCGACGGCACACAGATGATATTTCAGATTTGCCACCGGCGGAAACATTTGGTGCCATTATATATCTATAAAAGGCTCCTCATACGTCTTTTTTTGCAAGCCAAAACTCCGCCTTGGGTCTTAATGAAGTCGTTAATGTCATATTTATTACTGTTTTGCCATGCGGTGAATTTACATGGCACAAATTGACAATATTTAAGTTGAACTTAATGGTAACAGATGTGTAAATTATCGAAAAGTCAATTTTGGTAGTTCAATGCGCAATCAGCATCATATTACGGAAGAATTTTAACAAATATTAAATACATTTTTTTATATAATTAGATAGCAAACAAACTGATGGCTCTTGTTTTTAAAGAGAACCGTCGCCTATAGACACCAAAGATGTTAATGGTGCGTTGCTATCCGTGTGGTGGGATGGCAATGTTACATTCGCAAGTTTACCGGCTACGTTACTTTCCAAACTGGAATACGACAGTAACAGCCATTGATGCTATTGCAGCAGGAATATGTAAAGCAGTAATATTTGATTTTACCGCCTAGCGAAACGCTGCGCTACTGACTCGTATAGTCAATCGTTCGTCTTTTAAAACTGCCTGGCAGAATGGCAGTCTGTCTATTCTTTGAAGGGGGTCCAAACCAACACGGAGAAAAATGTATTTAATAGCCCCTTTCGTAGAACCTACAATTTTTCCAGGCAAGTTACAAAACACGTGTAACTACTATTATACTACTAAGTGAAAGAGTTCTGCAACTCAGGTTTGGTATTACTTGGCTACTCACACAATGTCATAATCGTAACAGTGTATGTCAGTGTCATATTTTGACATGGTGCTTTATATACCTCGTAAATTAATACATTGTAAAATTACATTCTCGCCATAGAGATGACATCACACTGTTAACATAGACACCAAATATGCTACCATCTACCATTCTACCTGGCAGTTTGTAAAAGGCAAAGAATTTAGCTAAACACGTCACCACCCTTGTAAGTCGAACTACTACATAGTTGGTAGAGTTCTTAAACGTCTTGCCCTGGTTAGGACCTACCGCCTTATCTATTTCTGCTTGAATTTGGAGAGTAATGTACGCGTAGTCGGTAAATGGCAATTTCAGCCCATCACGAGGATAGCCACACACCGATAACAATTTGGCTGCCTATATTTGTCTCTTTTTATCAGGAGTACCACCTGTTAGTATTCTACGATTTAAAAAAAAACATGCGATCCTCGTTTTATTAAAGTTTCGTGTCTCATAAGGAAAAAACAGAAACATTAAAGGATTAGTTCTTTTTCCGTCTGTCCGTCTGTCCATCTGTCCTGCTGTTCGTCTGTCTGTCTGTCCGTCTGTCCGTCCGTCCATCCGCCCGTCCGCCCGTCCGTCTGTCCGTCTGTCCGTCCGTCCGTCTGTCCGTCTGTCCGTCTGTCCATCTGTCCGTCTGTCCGTCTGTCCGTCTGTCCGTCTGTCCGTCTGTCCGTCTGTCCGTCTGTCCGAATCCGAAAATCCTATTATTTTTGTTACATCAAAAAACGCAGTCTAAAGGTATAACCGTTTTGCAATTTTACAAAGGAATTAAAACCTATAAGGTACTTCCCGTTGACCTAGAATCATGAAATTTATGTGTAGCTAAGAATAACTAAAGTATTGCACGGAACTCTCGGTATGCGAGCCCAACTCACTCTTGACTGGTTTTAAAACCTTTGATTCATAATTTAGTCGGCCTTCATTTATTTCACTAATGCAATGACATGATCATTTGATACATTAATTTAATTACTAAATGAAACAAAACATTCCATTACAATACATCTCACAAATTTAGTCTACAAACCCATTTTAATTAACTTATTTACATCGGAGAGAAAAGAACACGGGGAAAAGAATAGGTCGTAGCATATTTATGTGGAACCCTCAAAGGCTTTTATGGCTTAAGTAATTACCATCACTCAATTAAGCACTACTCCAGTATACATTGTTAATTATTAAAATGGTTGCACTTAAGTAAGGAAAGCAAGTTTCGTTATATAATTTTGTTGTAGGTACGTTAAAACATAAACACTATTGTATAGATTTATTATATACTAGCTGTTGCCCGCGACTTCGTTCGCGCGGAGTTCGTTTACTCCCCACAGTTCCACCCCCGTAGATGATAGCGTAATAATATGTAGCCTATATGTTGACCCGACCTGTTAGTAATATTCATGCAAAATTTGAAGTAAATCCATGCAGTATTTTTTTGAGTTTACCCCGGACATACATTGACTTTCCTACGATTTTATTATATGCATTTTTAAAAATAGCATAACAAAACAAGAGCGAGCCTTATAGTAGTCGCATGTGATGTGCAACATTTGACATCTAAGTGATTATCTTGGTCATCTGATTATCAGCTCTACCACCCCGTGTGCTCATTGATCACTTCAAATAAAGCGCACTTCCCCGGTTTCCTTTCACATACTTCCGTTGCAATTCACGAAATTACTCTTATAGATTGCAGGTAAGTAAGAGCAAATGTGTTACACATTGACAAGCAGGTGGCTCTCTTGATGGAAAGAGACAACCATCGTCCATATATACCAAAATTGTTATTGAAGCGAAGTTATCCGCGTGACAAGATGATATTACCACATGCATAACTTTACCGACTATCTATCCTTTTGAAATGGAACACGACAGTGACAACCACTGACGCTATTGCGGTATGAATAGGTAAGATTGTGTTAGCCATTCTGGACCGGACGTTTCAACTCTACCACCTTGCAGTTACAATGGTAGTGACATGTTTAGCTAATTCTTTGCCTTTCACGAACTACTAGGCGGAATGGTAGTTTTTCAAACCTATGGTGAGTTTGTTCCATTTCTTACACAGCTTTTATATGTTTTCTCTTTCAATGACATCGCAAAATTACACTTAAAAGTTCGCGGAAATTTGCAAAATAACTAGTTTTCTTAGTCTGAACAATGGATTTGGGTATGGCTATGGGAATGGAGATGGGTGCTAGTTAAAGGCACTAAAACATATTTATATAAAAACTGTAACATATTTAATAAGCATTCCAATACATAAATACAAACATCTATGCTTATAACACAAACCTTTCTCTCTCCAATACATAAATACAAACATCTATGCTTATAACACAAACCTTTCTCATCACACCGAGCCCCATCCATTGCGTAGTCGAGCTCTCTATATAGAGTCGAGGTCTTTATTTACTGTCAATGGTATCTTAGTAAATTTTGGCAAGAAAGTGCTCTCTTAATGATTTAACGTTGCATTGCAACCGTATCTAGTATTGTATCCTACCATAAGACATTTTTTTGGTACATTCAGTCCTAAACTAGGACATGACAGCAACAATTCGTGTAATGTTTCAATTTTTTATCTTTTATAAATTATAATCTAAATAAAAAATTACATACATCATAAAGTATGTGATGAAAATATCTGCTAGCAAAATATAATGCACTCGTGTAATAAAACTTCAATGATTGATAAGAATTGTTTTAACGTTGATTAATGTTGCGATTTTAACGTTGCATTGCAATCGTATCTAATTTCGTATCCTACCATAAGACATTTGTTTGGTAAATTCAGTCCTAAACTAGAATATGATAGCAACAATTCGTATAATGTTTCAATTTTTATCTTTTATAAATTATAATCTAAATATAAAATTACATAAATCATAAAATATGTGATGAAAATATCTACTAGCAAAATATAATGCACTCGTATAATAAAATTTTAATGATTGATAAGAATTGTATGTAATAAAAGTCTCCTATTGTTCAGTACGGTCCTATTGCTAAGTCAATTAACTAAACACTAAATAAGTCAAGCTGTTAGTCAATATAAGTAAATAGATAAGGCCATACATGCACTGTGGCTTTAAAAGCTACCTCGATCGCAGTACTTGAGATAATTAAGCCATTAAATCGGTTGGCAACCCTTTTACACTGGGAGAAGCGTACTCAGAGCTCGTTCCAAAATGCTTTTATTTTTGTATCAATTTTAAAGGCAATGTGTTATTTAAGTAGTAAATCATTCTAAGTGTTGATCTTAACATCTGAAATAACTAAGTTGACGTGTTTCTTATTGCCCACAATTTTCTTTAAAAAATCGATTAGACAAAATCTTTTTTTCTGTCTAATTTCTACTGTGAAATCAATCTTTATACTCAAACATAATTTAATAGTTTTCCAATTAAATAGTTCAATTCAAAAAACTTAGTGGTTTTCTTAGTGGTCTTCGAACAATGTTCCATATTGATGTTGTTAATATGAACCCATTTGATTAACCCGTTCTTTAGCTAAATACTTTTTAGACGAGATTAAATAGATTTAACTCCATAACTTTTGTGTTATGATTGCTTCTTATGTATTTTTTCTTATTTGTAAATTATAATAAACTTTATTATTTACATAAAAATAATCTTTACATTTTAATTCCATTATTATTTTTATTACAATAAATTTTACATCTATTTTAAATATAATTAAATTTTTAAAAACGAATATTTAAAATGTCCAATGAATTTCAAACACTCGCGTAAACAAGCCGCTCCAAGATTTTAGTCCAAGCTCTATATAGAGTATCACAATGATTGCGTGAGGTTTATTTTATGTAAATAGTAAGAATTTTATTTATGGTAACGTTAGCACCTTAACAAGTGAGGACATTTACTTTACTCGCGACTCTCTGAACGTAATAGGCTATCATTCACGACGATCGATTTCTCGGTAATGAATTCAAAGTCTTGTTCCATGTAGAGATAATACGTTAATTAATTATCGACCATTAAACTGAAAATGTCCATCATGATAAGTTTACCAATTCATTTATACATATTTTAAATACTAGATCAGGGAGAAAACTACTTTAAATGCCTTAACCCCATCATTGGTGGTATTAATTATACATATAATATTTAATTTCGCATACCTGACGTCCTTTTCGGAGATGGAATATTTGCTGCAAATTTCGTCAAAACCAAATAAAGGCTAATTGTCTCACTATAATTGCGACTAAACATAATAGAGTTCAACAACGTATCATTTGGCTACCGCGTTACTTATTCCTGTCACAATAGGGCTAGTAATTGACGCAGTCACGTTTGAGTTTGGATAGATAGGTACCTTGCCGGCGCATGGGTAGCAGCAAGCAATGCATGATTAAATTTTTCGCAGTCTATTAGTGATGCTTATCTTTTCATCAGGAGCACTATCTGTTAGTTGTTACCTATATTGCGCTAAAAATATTTAGAAGATAATTCAATTGATATCGTTTATTGACGTAATATTGCCCATAAAATGTTTTCGTATGATTGGCAAACACCTTGCTAACTTAAAGGCAGTGTACAAACCGGAAGACGATAGTGATGCTATGGCATCTGGAATAGGTAAGGCTATGGTACCCTCTAGTACTTACGATATTTGTGACACGCATAGCCAATCGTTTCTCTTTTACAAACCGCGTGGAGAAAAAAGGGGGTTGTTCTTCAAAGGGGGCTGGACTGACACGGAGGAAAAACATATATATGGCATTTAAGAAGTATATATAGAACTCTGTTATAAAAAAACCCTGTCCGATCGTCAAAAGCATTATTTTGTAGCTAAATATAAACATATTTATGTGATTATTTTATGGATATTGTTACATAAATTTTCAAAATATTTACTTGATTTAAGGGGAAGTTCCTCAGTTTTAGAACTAAAATGAGGCTATTTTTCTTAATTTAATAAAAATAATTATTGTATTTTTTTGGTGATGTCATTGGCCTACCTATATACCACTTTCAGATGGGTCAGGTTTTTTTTTATTACACACTGTATATTGTGTTTCAAAAAAGTTATAAATACGTTAAGTTTCAGTAGTGTAGTTGGTACTAGCTTCGGTATAGTCCTAAGTTTCTGCGTTCGGATGTGTATATTTTTTGGTACACATAACTTTTTTAAGACTAAATATACGCCAGATTTGTTGACAAATCAGAGCATCTAATCATGTGTTACACTAGTTGCATCTTTGTCTATCCCTTTATATGTATATTCAGGCTTTTGATGGTATAATTTACTTGCTTTAAAATATTCAAAATGTATTGATAGTAAAGCTCATTTATATTCAATACCTACCTATACCTATTTAATATTGATGAACTTAAGAATCACTTTTAATTCCGATGCTCTCGCGGTGCTTAAAAGGGATGCCCAGCGCCTTTTATCAATATTGACAGTTGAACGAAATGAAGCTATCGTCAAAGGCAATTGTACCGTCATTTCAACTAAGCTATGTAAGACGAACACTCCCATTCAACCATCAAACGTTCGTTCGGAACATATCACAACGTCTTTTTTTCTCTAAATCGAATGGGCACTTATATTTTTATTCGTGTCTTTAAAAGTTCATTGACTATTATTTTTTTCGTTATATTGTTATGATTTAGCGAGGTTTTTGAACTATTTTGAAAATATTACACAAGTGATATCTGTCCCCGGCGAGACATTTTAGGTCTCTACTTTATAGCTTGTGACTAAGGTTGAGCTTTCTCTAAAATTTTACAAGGTACCTTGCCGGTAAATGCTACCCTCTGAAAGGGTCTGGATGAATGCAAATGCAAAATGTTTCCATGTCTAAAATGTTTTTTTAAAATGGTATTCGTAATTATACGCATAGATATATACATGAAGTAACTAAATATTTATACTTATAGGTATAAGAAGATGCCAGATTTTTTCATATACAAGTATTAATTTTTTTTTGATATGACAATTTATCTATTTTCTTAAGGCATTTTATATTATGAATTTACTAAAAAGAATGTTAATTACCAATAAAAGTATGATTAACATATTGTTTTTCTTGTTTCAGGAGCAAATGGTTTAAGAAGGCGAGGCCGACAAACCTATACTAGATATCAAACACTAGAATTAGAAAAAGAGTTCCACACGAATCACTACCTCACGCGGAGGAGACGTATAGAAATGGCGCATGCCCTCTGTCTCACCGAACGGCAGATTAAAATATGGTTCCAGAATCGAAGAATGAAATTAAAGAAAGAAATACAGGCGATAAAGGAGTTAAATGAGCAAGAGAAACAAGCGCAAGCGCAAAAAGCGGCAGCGGCCGCGGCGGCGGCTGCAGCGGCGGCACAAGGACATCCTGAGCACTAGGCAGACTTACCCTAAATGCTCATTGTGCCCGTCTTAAAGTGATATACGATCACAGTCCGCCGAACAGTCTCTAGATTTGTGTTTGTAAATTGTTTGTAATTATTTTCCTAATTTAAGTGTTGTTCGGTTGTTGTGATTATTTTTTTTTATTATTTTTAATGAATTTGACTCATATTTGATAAAAACTGATAAATAAACTGTTAATGTTAGATTAGAAACGGGTCGTATTATTTTGTGTTTTGGGTTTTGTTTTTGTTGATTTATTTGAATTTTTACATATTTTTACTCGCGCTATTGTCGTAGACGTTCGTGTTTGAAAATCAGTGCAATTTTATAGAAATCTCTTTTGTGTAACATAGTGTAGGTATATCGTAAGTAGTTGGTTTTTGCATGATGTGCGACCATAGCGCCGGTCTAGAAAGTGTCGGCGTGATGAACATTATTACATTGTACAAATTTAATATGCCTACCAAAGAGACCCGGTCTCGTACCCTTAAACTAAGTAAAAGAGTCACATAAGTTATATCCTAAATAAAATACTTCTATTTCTCAAAAGTCAAACTCTCTAAAAACAATGTAACCGCGCCATCTACCCCTAATACTCTCGCATAAGTATAGTGTAAAAGGTCGTGTTCCTGCAGATTTACAGTCGGTGAAATAACAAATTGCCATAAATATAAGTAGAATATTTTAGTGTAGACGTGTAAATAGTTAGGGTAATATACCTATTGGAAGTGAGATTTGCGATTGCGCTGGCGCTTTGGAATGGGCAGAAAAAGCAACGGGGAGTGCGGGTGTATGTGTGGTGTACGCAGGAGAGTGCGGGGTGAGGGGGGAGACGGAGGGGAGCGGGCGCCGCCGGCCACCAAACAGGACTAGGTAAGTTTTTGTCAAAGTCCGCGGCATTATTTATCGAGTGGAGACGGTTGCGAAAAACTGACTCGTCGTCACCAGTTGATGCGACGCCATTTCTAAAATCACTCAGGCCAGACCTCTTCGGTATAACTGTTCTGCAATTTTTTAATTTTGTTAAGACCAATCGGCATAGTCTTTGATATTTTCCGACCGTCTTACACTTGGCTTTAAAATATGGACACTTCGTTTCAAACAGGACAAATCAGTAGTTTCATAAAAGGTAAAATCGTTTAAAATTAAATATTAGGTAAATACAGATATAAAAGCAAATGTACAGAGACTAGAAAGACACAGTATTTGCTGATATATTTAGTTTTATAGTAAACTTATATATTTATATTAAACCATAGCCTATAGACATCAAAGATGTTAATGGTGCAGTAATATCCGTGCGCCTAGATGATAATACCACGTGCATACTTTACCTTACCTTCCAAACCGGTACCTATACGATAGTGACAAGCACTGAAGCTATTGCAGCAGATTATGAACTGTCTGGCTTAAGAACCGACTGGATGTATACTATATAAGACATTTTTCATCTCATTTCATAATGAATACTTTTGATATTATTAAATATGACTTTTTTATATCTTACATCTTTACTCTAAAAGTAGTTTTCCCCCGTGTTAAGTATGTGTGCTAACGTCAATAATTCCTGCCGCAATAGCGCCAATGCTTGTCATTGTCGTGTTCCGGTTTGGAGGGTAAGGTAGCCGGTAGACTTATGCATGTGGCATTATCATGCCGCCACACGGATTGCAACGCACTATTAACATCTTTGGTGTTTCTCTTCGAATCAAGAGAACCATTTGTTTATTTGCTATCTAATAATATAAAAAAGTAATCAAAGCCTAATTTTTCATGAACATACAACTTTTTGTCCTGATTGAATCGGTACCCACTATATAGGTAGCTTTTAATACAACTAAAGTTTAAAAGTTAATTTACTATAAATAGGCATGTTTTACGATAAAATAACTGATAGTAAATTTCGTAAACGCACTTAATAACTTTATAATAAATTATCTTGAAGGATATCGTGAATATCTAGGTACTAATTAAACTGGTCATGGTCTGTTTCATCTTTAATGTCGAATATGGTATGGAAAAACCAAAAGCCGCTAAAAACTGAATTCCTCAGATCGCACTCGGCCAACAGTTTACAAAAGAAACCCCACAAATGCCATTCGACTTATTTGGTAATGTTATTGACATTGAGAAATGCTGTGCTGGAGGCATATTATGTACTTATCAAGTCTTTAAATTAGGACATAAATATGTGAATCGTTTGAACTAGATCACATTTATGTGACGTTAAGCGCTTATTAATGCGCTCTTGATGTTTCATTGGGATCTGACTGGTGATGGTCTATTTTTTATGTAGTTGCCCAGGTGGTACAGTTATTTTTTTGAAACATGGTGTAGTAAGCAGATGGGCGTACTTATGGTTAAAACATACGTTGTCTGTAGGCACCAAACATAATAAACATGCATTGCTATCCACGTGAAAGATATGTAACGTAGCATATGTGCAAGGTTTCCAGCAACCCTTAACCTTCGATGGAATTCGACGGTGGTTGATAAAATAGGCAAGGTAGTCGTATAGTAGAATTATCAGCTTTGGCCGTCTTACTAAATAGTGGGCATAAACACATTGCTTATTTTGTATAATTTGTTAAATTTAACTATTTTTTAGAAAAAGCACTGTGAGTATTAGAATCAATCAAATTATACAAAGGCGTGAAATTCGTCAAAAAATTACATTACATGATCACAAATGGTACAGTGGCCACAACCGGTACTACCATCCTACTTACCGAAGCGGGTTATTATTGAACTCCGTCCACGTAGTAGCAATAGTTAACTAATATCTTACTGTCTGCCAGGCAGGAAGTTAGGTGGTTGGTGTATATTAACAGAATCTCACTTTATCTGAATACCTTGTTTACCTATGTACGGATATGCCTAAATCCTTTTTAAATTAAAACAGAAAACGTTATGCGTTTTTCACGTAGCGGGTGGACCCTTCCTCTTTCATCTTTACTTCAATGGGATTTTCTTTTTTATTTTATTATTTTTTTTATATCATAAGATAGCAAACAAGCAGATGGGTCTCCTGATGGAAAGAGTCAATCATCGCCTATAGACACCAAAGATGTAAATGGTGTGTTGCTATCTTGTGGCGAGGTCGAATGCAACATGCATAAGTTTACCGGCTATCTTACCCTGCAAACCGGAACACGACAGTGGCCAGCACCGACGCTATTGCGGCAGAAATAGGTAAGGCGGTGATACCAGACCCGGTTGAGCCGATGCAGAACTCTACTACCTAGTAGTCACGATGGCAGTGATGAAGCAAGAAGTCCGGGACCAACACGGAGACTATCCTATGGAACTATCCTTATAAATATGTCAAAAATATCTTTATTAGTAGACAATAATTATTCCGTCTATTTTCAGCATAGGTAGTTAAATATAAATTACGTTTAAAATTTTGCTGCCATATTTAATCATCTTTCATAATCATCATTAGGTTAAGGATCTGATATAAGTTCTTAGTTTCTTGTGAAACAAATTTACTTTTGTCATCTAATACAAATCGGTGTAAAGTCATAACATTGCATAAAAATCACGATGCAGTCAACATGAATTATGTAAACGAAATGCTGAATAAATTTTTACGCTATTTAAAACGGCTTACGTGCACAAGAAATGAAATGGCATGTGCGATATTTTTACAGCCCGCATTCGACCGCCATCTTTTTCGGTTCACGATCTAAATCAATTCAACGATAACAGATAATTATTCGGCCCGATACGAAAAATTATTGGTTGTTGTGATATAATAAAAAAAATGTTGGATGACTCAATTAGAGTCACCCTGATTATTAAGCAATTATATGTATGTATGTGTTTAAGCAGTTTCTTATTTGGAGCGTCGCCGAAGTATACTTAAATAAAACATGAAAATCAGTTATTATATGAAGATGAATAGAGACATGTTCTTTTTCTGGCGTAATATAACAATGCTTCAATAAAATGGGAATCACTGAACATTGACAAAAACTCTATTATTATTCGACTAGCTGTTGCCAGCGACTTCGTCCGCGCGGAGTTCGTTTACTCCGCACTGCCCCTCCCCCGTAAGTGATAGCGTGATAATATGTAGCCTATATGTTAACCCGACCTATTAGTAATATTCATACAAAACTTGAAGTAAATCCATGCAGTACTTTTTGAGTTTACCCCGGACATACATACAGACAAACAGACAAACAGATAAACAGACAAACAGACACAAATTCTAAAAACTACATTTTTGGCTTCGATATCGATTGTAGATCATGCCCCAAGTATTTTTTTAAAAAATATTCAATGTACAGTTTTGACTTTCTTACGATTTTATTATATGTATAGATTTACTCTACTTTAGTTAAGGACAATAATCTTACATCCAGCTAAACGAAGTACTTGTCTATATTTTCTCACAATATTAAAGCACGAACTACTTTTTCAGCAATTATGAGCACACTAATCTCTTGTGCCTTGTTTGAAATTTCTGCAGTCTGCGTTCCACCACTCTCTTCTCGGATTACGATTTAAATCAACTCAATGAAAACAGATAATTATTGGTTGCTGTAATATAATAAAATATAGATAACTCAATTAGAGTCATTCTAATGATTAAACATTCATGTGTTTAAGTATTTTATGTATTCAGGTAACTTATGTATTTAAGCTGTTTCTTATTTGTAGTGTGCGTAAAATACCCTTGAATAAAATGTGGAAATCAATTTTGTATGAAGATGAATAGAGACATGCTCTTTTTCTGGTGTAATAAAACCATAGTTAGAAAATGCTAATCATTGAACATTGACAAGAACTATTATTCTTCGATTTGCTCTACACTAGATGAGAACAATAATCACATGTACAGTTTAACAAAGTACTTGTCCATTTTTTCTCACATCATTAAAGCACGAGCTACTTTTTAAGCAATTATGAGCACACTAATATTTCGTGAATTGCTTGAAATTTTTACAGTCCGCATTCGACCGCTATTTGTTACTTTTTTGGTTGCCATTATTGGTTGTTTGTTGTGCTATAAAAATAAAGTAGAATACTCAGAATAATTCTGATGATTAGATAGTAACAAAGCTTTATTATTCTTCAGTTCTACACTAGTCAAGAACAATAATCGTATGTCCAGTTTACCGAAGTAGTTGTCCATATTAACCCACATCATTAAAGCACGAGCTACTTTTTCAGCAATTAAAAACGCACAAATATTTCGTAGCTTACTTGAAATTTTTACAGTCCACATTCGACCTCCATATTTTCGATGTACGACCTAAATCAATTCAACGATAACAGATAATTATTACAACTGATACGAAAAATTATTTGATTTTGTTATATAAAGAAAGAATTCGTAGACGACTCAATTAGAATCCTGCTAATTATTAAACATTCAAGTACATATATATATATATATATATATATATATATATATATATATATATATATATATATATATATATATATATATATATATATATATATATATATATATATATATATAGCTGACTCACGCATCTGCATCGATCGATCGACGATCATTCATCAGTAGATCGACATGTCGTCGATATAGTATGTCATTCAAACCCCCCTTAGGGACTGACTTTTGAAAAAAGTAGCCCATGTTTGACCCCTGATCTTTAACTATATCTATGCCAAATTTCATTAAAATCGGTTCTATGGTTTAGCCGTGAAAACGTAACAGGAAAACAGACAGACAGCCAAAATTTTGTATTTACTAATGTATGAATTTAAGCTGTTTCTTATTTGACGTGTCCTTGAAATACCCTTGAACAAAACATGGAAATCCGTTATTATATGAATATGAAGAGACATGTTCTTTTTCTGATGTAATACAATCATGCTTCAAGAAAATATAAAGCACTGTATAATGACAAAAAATCTGTTATTCATCGATTCACTCTACACTAGTTAAGAACAATAATCGTATGTCTAGTTTAACGAAGCACTTGTCCATATTTTCTCACATCATTAAAGCACGAGCTACTTTTTCAGCAATTATGAACACAATAATCTTATGTGTCTTGCTTGATAAACTCATTTCAATTTTTTTAATTGAAACCGAACAGAAACTTGTTCTGGTCTTATAAAGATTGGTTTTATTGCGTTCTTTCAACCAGTTACAAACACCTGTGGTTACGCATTGGAAAAGCGTTTGATGTATGTAGTTAAATACTTTTATTTATAGTAAAGTCAGCTGCAAATAACAGGTGATCTATATAAGACTGACATAATTCTTTTTATATGACAATTTTTATGATTGAATTATAATAATTTATCATTATAAAATCAGCATTGAATAAAAGTGAAACAATTTATTTATACCAATTTTATGTCATGGGATTTAAGACTTAATTCTACAAAGTATCCGATAAAGGAGGTACACAATTATGTAGGCAAGACTTACATATAACCTATTTTTATATATATTTTAAATCAACAATGCTTCAATCTAAATATTAGGATCAAAAAAAGAGACAATTAAAAACTTATTACGCTACATTGGGACTATATTATTATTTAGATATGTATTAATACGACTATAAAAATTATCACACAGTATTCGCCCGTACAACCTTAAATATTTAGGCGTAATATTACATCACTTAAGTTAATTAGATTTAGTTTGAATAATACATGAATTAATCAATATCAGCACGATGTCTGGCATTTTTATATAGCAAACTAATTGATATTCAGAGGCAGTTTCTTATTAAAATATTGCAATTTTATAAAGCTTCTGTGGCAAACTTGTTTTTTGAAATAAAAAGAGTTCTTGGTGCGGGTAGCGGGATAAGGAGGGGCAATGCGGCGATGCATACATCATTATGTACGATGTTTCCAAAGGCCAGCCTCGGCAGCTGAGATGAAAGATCTTTCTTATGTGAAGCCACCACGACACGAGCCAACGCGTCCAAATTTATTTATTGACTGTGATTCTTGTATCGATGTAAAGTAAAAATTACTGAATTTTAATTTACTACGTCATAACATACTTGAAATGTTACTGGATTCGAAGAAATATTATACAGTTTTATGCATAGCAATCGCTATGATGTATGTTTAAGAGAAAATTATTAGTATTTTAGTTAATACATTTAAAGATGTTTATAGAAAATGGAAAGGGCAGGAAAATCACTTGCCATCGAATGTCGATGATAAGTGATCCTTGTTAAACTATCTTAAATATTATCTTTAATTGTCTTGCAGGTTTACTAATGACCTTATAAGATAAGGTCATTCTATTTTCAAGGTTCCGAGTTAAATAATTCTGAAAATTATCACCGACAATTAGATATAGGTTCTGATTGGTAATGCAACGCGAAAATACCTAAAATGAACTATACCTACTTAACCTAAATTTCGCAATTATAAAAATATGGTTTACTTCTGTAGAAAAGATCTCATAAAAAAAATTCTCATAGAAATCTATTGTATAAATTTTATTAAATTTTCGTTTATTAATATTATATGAAGGAAAAGGAAAAGACAAACTTGAAAAACAAATATGACGTATGCAGATATGTAAAAAGGGTAAAATGTCATTAGACGTATGTATACAAGTTTATTTGTTGTTAAAATGTTAACACCAAATTTAATCGCCATCTACATCATTCATCTACAAAGTAGGGAAATGAATATTTTTTACATGATAAATATCTTAGTAGCAGACTGGAGTCAGATGTAAGTAATCCAATATCTCCGTGCCTCAAAGCAAGTAAAACTATTTATATATCCATTATCACAAATACAAGTAAATTAAATTTGATATATCTACACGTGAAACAAAAATGTTATATACCATTTTACAATTATGCGAATGCTGGAGTATAAAATATAAAACAATTTTCAATGCGGAGGAGTGCGAAAACATTTTTTTTATTTAATGTATTTCTAATATATATACATTAAAAATACATTAAATTATTCAGAACAATGATATAATAGATAATGAACACGTATACTAATATATTTATGACTAAAGTCTTATATATATATATATATATATATATATCTTTTGACAGTGATAGGAGCGTTTGCGCATATTCGCAGCGGCGATACGATTTCTTCCGAATGGCGGTTCTGTTAGTATTCATGTGGTCTGAGGTTATCACTTTCGTGTTCTGGTTTGGAGAGTATGTAGCCAGTAAACTCATGCTTGTGGCATTATCATATTCAGAATTGTCTTGAAAGTCGTATCCATTTAATCTGTGGTGACAACCGTTGAAGCTATTGCCGCTTGATGCTATTACAACCTAATGGTCATGCCCATGCCCGGAATAATGGCAGATATTTTCTTCAAAAAAGGCGCGGACCAACACAGGGTAAATTTCTATATATAATATAACATGGTGTTTGTCCGAGCTCTCTTTGAAGAATAGACCATCTGTCATTCGTAGTTCCAAGTTCGTAAGAGTCCGAACGATTGGCTATAAAATGAGTCACTACCATAGTGGCTACTATTTAGTAGAGTTCTGCATTGTTTTACCCGGGTCCAGGACAACCGCCTTAACTATTTCTGCTGCAATAGCGACAGTGCTTGCCACTATCGTGTTTCAGTTTAAAGGGTAAGAGAGCCGATAAACTTATGCATGTGACATTAAGACCCTGACACAAGGATAGCAACGCATCATTGATATCTTTAGTGTATAGACCGCCTATAGAGGCGATGGTTGTCCCTTTCAGGAAAGCCATCTACTTGTCTCCTATCTTATGATGCATAAAAAAGGTAAAGAGATTTTATGTGAGGATGATAATGCCACAAGCATGAGTTTACTGGCTACATACTCTCCAAACCAGAACACGAAAGTGATAACCTCAGACCACATGAATACTAACAGAACCGCCATTCGGAAGAAATCGTATCGCCGCTGCGAATATGCGCAAACGCTCCTATCACTGTCAAAAATGTGATATTTTGTAGATATATTATATCGTGAAAAAATAGAAATTAACCGTCTTGTACTGTTTTATAGTGTCGAATGAGATGACAAGGTTTAAAAAATACCCTTGGGGTGATTTTATTTCATCAGTAAGTCGTATAACTCTGTATTTCTACATGTAAATGCAATGATAAACTAAGAAATTGTCTTGAAAGTCGTATCCATTTAATCTGTGGTGACAACCGTTGAAGCTATTGCCGCTTGATGCTATTACAACCTAATGGTCATGCCCATGCCCGGAATAATGGCAGATATTTTCTTCAAAAAAGGCGCGGACCAACACAGGGTAAATTTCTATTAATTACATTAGTCTAAACACTAGAGTATCATGGTAAGCTGAAGTTTTTATTAGCATGTGATTTACTATCTTTACCCCGTTTTAGAACCGGCGTGATGATATTTAATATTTATAGTAACAATTTACTAGTAGTTGTAGTCACATAGATATAAAGTTACTAGCATTATACACGACCTTTTGTTATACAGAGATACATTCCAGAGAAACTTTCAATACTGGTAACAAGAACACACAGTAGGTACCTATTCATACCGTATAAAGCAATACCCGTTCTTGGGATACATTCGTGCTTTGATACTATCGCGTCACCCGGTCTGCCCCACCGCACACGACTTAGCTCTACCTCTAAGGAACTACATGTCCCATAGGTTACTCACCCACAGTATACAAGAGTTGAAAGCCTTTAATCGATAACGATTTATTTAATTAACTGTACACGGACAACACTGCGCGTGCTCGTTGTGAAGGCGAGAATATTATTTAGAGAGAAAACCAGTGTTGTACCTACGCAGATTTTAAATTCGATAATTTTAGTCGTATTTACATCTAGATGTAAATGTTTTTTTCTAAAAGAAACGAAAAAATGGGAGGCAATCAAACAAAGTCATTTTATAAATAAACAAAATCTAAAAAACCTAAAAGTAAATTGTAAGTACTTAATCATTACCAGGCCTTTTCAATAGGTTTATGAATTTTTTGTTTTTAAATCTTAGTAAGTATTTATTACCTATTTAATTTATTACCTATCTTAAATAGGTAATAATTTATTATGTAAAGTTCATACTAAGGTAATGATGTCGAGTCGATTTTAGAGTATATTAGGTACGAGATTAAACTTCACATACATTCAGTTGTTACGGAATTACTGAGTTAAAAAAAAATCCAAATAACCAAATTTAAGTGTATAACTCTTTTTGTACATGTCTTAATATAGTTATATCCCTTAAATATATAACACAAACATCAAATCCATGTAATCGTTGTTATGTTTATTTACAAAAATTAAAGAAAAAAGGCAGGCAGTTTGTAAAAGGCAAACGAATGGCTATGTTTGACAATATTTTATCGTGATGACTAGGTGGTAAAGTTCCACAACGTCCCGCCAGGGTATATGGTGCCACCGCCTTATCTATCCCTGCCGCAAAGCTGTCATTGTCGGGTTACGATTTGAAGGATAAGATAGCCAATAGAATTTATGTGGCTTTGTGTTTCTCATTCCATCAGGAGAGCCACGAAAAATATATAATCATGCAGAGTGGTCTAGTTATTTTTAAGGTAAAATATAAAAAAGCATCGAAAACAAAAACGTTTTCACCTTTTATTTTATTTGTTTTTGGAAAACATACATTGATATACAAAATCCATTTCAAACAAGTAGTTATAGATATGGCAAAAATATATGTTTGTGCATATCCAACCTTAATTGCAAGATTTAAAATTATTTTTAAAAAGCAGTGTACAAAATGTAATAAAATTGGCAGTATCGTAACCGACGCGATTCTATTTGAAATGAGTGCACAATTTAAAATATTGCGCTCATTTTTAGAGAACGTTTTTGAGACACTGTGTATCTTGGGTTTTTTATATCAATGAAAACATACAATATTTTATTACATAACTAATGTAACAGAATTAAATAATACAAAAAGCATCTAAGTTTCTATTCATAATTATGTCATTTGCATAAATATTTTGAGATGTCTATATGTGTTTTTAAGCACAAAAAAAAAAATTAAATCGCATTTTATATTAAGGTCCGCTTACATTTAACTATTTTAATATGTTCTAACTGGCTTTTGGTACCGTTAAACACATTTCAAATTATATATATATAATTAGATGCAAGTGGACTTATAAGTCATTGCAGTCAAGGGCGGGCTTAGGGCTTGTTGATATTAGGGCCCCAACACATACTAGTGTTGAAAGCACACCTAGTTAACCAAAAAAAGCAGTTTTTTTTTCAAAAAACATCTTTAATGAGTAATGAAGGATAAAGTACCAAAAAAGAATAAGACAATCAAATATTAATTAATATGTCTAAAAATATACATAATCTAAAAATATATATCTAATAATATCCATTGTAGACGCACAACCATCTTTATTGTCAAAGTGGTAGGTATAAACATGTTCTTTTCATAATTATGATGTCCAGTGTGTTATGATGTTATGATGAAGCCCCCCCCCCCCCCCCCTTTATGTATACTGGACTCAAAAGGAATATTAACAGACCCGCGCATGATTACAACATTATTCAGTAGCCAATATTTAAAAACTGAAATCTAAAAACTCAACAGTATTAACATGGGTGTTACTCAAATAGCAGCAATATCCACAACATAAATAAAAAGTCGTAAAGCAAAAAGTGCCAACTAAAGCCTATCAAGTATAATCGAGTTAACCCCTACGAAATCACGCAATACTAAAACGATACGAAATATCGGTTCCATGACAGAAATTAATTGTGAACAGCAATGGAACTAGGACCATACTTGGGGCAATAAACAAGCGCTATCGCTACCCAAATTGCCTACTTAATAGGCACTTTAATTGATGCAATCAATACGTATGAAGCACTCGTTTTGTAGAATGCAAACTAAACGAACTTGAATGAATATTTCTATTCACATACATATGCATTCAGTTTTTAAGACCGTAAGAAGGATAAAAAATAAATAGTCATTCTTAATTGAGATCTTATTGAGTATGAAGTTTAAAAATGTCGCATTAACCTTTCTACAGTGTCATGTGCATCATTTGCAGAGCAACAAAACCTGTTCAATGTGGCTGAATACATTTACTGAAAGTGATCTAGGCATCGGGGTTTTGACTACCTTCCGCGATTATTTCAAGATATCAGATCCATTTCACATCCCCAAGAACCATTTCGCTTCATTAAGATGTTAATTGAAAAAAAACTGCACTCAAATCTATCCATCCATTTATGAACTATGATGCCATAGACTGACACAAATACACTCACTTATAACATGTTAAACTTATAAACTTGTAATAAAATATCCCACTAATATTGTAAATGTGTGTTTACATATTTCTTTGCATATTTGTTACTCATCCGTGCAAAAAGTACTAAGTTGGTTTAAGTGAAATTTGGCACAGAGATTTTTTTTTATAGATAGTAACCAAGCAGATGGGTCTCCTGATGGAAAGTGTCAACCATCGCCTATGGACACCAAAGATGTTAATGGTACATTGATATCTTGTGGCGAGGTCTAATGCCACATGCATAAGTTTACCGGCCACCTTACCCTCCAAACCGGAACACGACAGTGACTTGCACTGACGTTATTGCGGCAGGAATAGGTAAGGCGGTGGTACCAGACCCGGTAGAGCCGATGCAGAACTCTACCACCTAGTGATCACGATGGTAGTGACACGCATAGCCACTATATATATTGGTATATTGATTTGGGCTAAAATATATAATACTTTTTATCCTGCTAAACTCTATTTTTTCCATAGGTTCTCTAGATACTCTAGGTTCTCCAGAAACCTTTTGATGCAGTTAACTGCGGAACGCAGCTAGAATTTTATATTTTCATCTAATACATACACTAACAATTTTGGCTGCGCTCAATGGATATAAATCCATGAATTGCAACGGAAAAAATTTGTTTTTTATACCTATTGGGTTTGTAAAACTATTCTAGTCGCTTGTTTACGTTGTTTTAGGATGATTTTTTTATATCGAAAAATAGCAAACTAACAGATGGCTCTCCCGATGGAAAGAGAAACCATCGTCTATAGGCACCAAAGTTGTTAGTGGTGCAATGCTATTCGTGTGGAAGGGTGGCAATGCCACATACATAAATCTACCGGTTACCTTACCCTCTAATCCGGAACACGACATTGACAAGAATTGATGCTATTGGGCTGGAATAGGTAATGCGGTGATACTAAATACCCGGGTAAGACATTACCGAACTCTACCATTTAGTAGTGATGGCGGTAGTGACACGTATAACCAAAAAGATAAAAGTAACTTAAAAAAGGTAAACTGACTTCAGTACTTTTCAAACATATCATACACACCAGTACCTATCTCAAAAACTACTAAACCGATTTGAATAAAAATTTGACTGTTCCCTATGTTGAAATATACATGATTTGAATAGATCATCTCGACATGGCTATTAATTTTCGGGAAATTCGTGGACAAATATACAAATATACACACACGAAATTTGGCACACATGTTTGGAAGCCAAAATTGATCATCATACTCAATTATTGTTCTAATTCAAACAATATAACATACATATGCCTACATTTCGGAGTCTGTTGAAAACGGCTTTAAGTCAATGAAAAAAATTCACACGAAAAAATATCCTTATATATAAATTATAAAGTTAGGGATAAGCTCACATTTTGTGCATTATTTTAAGTATTGTTTAATATTTTGTCATTATATAAGTCTACAATAAAGTATTAAATAAATAAAAATAAATGAATTAACAAGGTTTAGGTGTTTATTACTAGCTAAACAAACGTAAACTATAACACATATTTATTACGTCATGAAATTGCTTATAAGTACATAACTGGAGAAGAGACAACCATCGTTTGTGACAAAGATATTATAATAAGTGCGTTGCATTGATATATAAAAGCCCTATATATCAATGGTGCGTTGCCATTTTATTTGTTTTTCATTTGATGACGAAAAACTTTGAAAAATATTTTTTATTGACCCAACAGCGAAATTTTTAAACCAATCAGTTTTTGATCTTGTATAATATTTTAGCCTAGTCTAGTGGTCTGGTGTCGGAGTTAACCACACGAGGTCCTGGGTTCGATTCTTGGGTCGGGCAATTCAAAAATATGTTTTTTTCAGTTTTCTGATAAAAACAACATTGCCCGGGATTGGAAAGTGCCCGGTTGGCGATAGGCTGGCCACCTATCACATTGTGGGACCAAGTATCTTCGGCTAATCGTGAGTGCACTTGTTGTACCGCTGCCTCTTAAGACCTCTTACGACCTGCCTAGCAAAACGGCATTTGGTTGATTCTTCGAAAGAAGCCCGGACCAACACAGGGTAAAATTGCATTCACAACTCCTGTTAAAAATTAATTTATACGTTGTATTTATCATCGAATAGCAAACAAGCAGATGACTCTCCTAATGGAGGTTATGTGATAATTACAAAAACTGACGCTGTTGCAACAGGAATAGGTAAGGCGGTGGTATTTAACACGGGCGAGACGTTACAGAATTTTGAAACCATTACTATTCTGCATTAATAATCCCTATTTAAAATTCATTTATACGTTTTTCTTATATCACAGAATAATAAACGAGCAGATGACTATCCTGACGGACATGATAACTATCGTCTATGGATACAAATATGCCTTGTATGGATATTTTTAATTGTAAAATTTTTAATGAAGTTGATGTTAGACTAATTAATACAATTGTATTTCGTTATTATCTGTCGGCACCGCGGAATAATGAATACAGTAAATGCATCTATGTCTATCTCTTTGGTAGATCTATCTATCGATATGGTATAATTATACAATTTTGTCTTATTTATTCCTGCTACAATAGCGTCAGTACATACCATTGTAGTATTCTAGTTTGAGAGGGTAGCGTAGCTGATAAATCTGACCGCCCCGTTTGTCGAGTGGCTAGCGACCCTGACTACGCAATCGACGAGGCTCGGGTTCGATCCCCGACGGGGACAAGCATTTGTGTGATGAGCGGGTTTGGGTGTTTATTAAATATATTCCAGTATTTATATATGTATTTCTATGTATTAGTATCGTTGACTAACACCAATAACACAAGCAAATAATTTGCTTACTTTGGTGTTAGATTAATAAGTGTAACTTGTCCCATTAATATTATATTATTATTATTATATATCTAGTCCGTTAAGTTCTATTACCGATCTACAACCTCACTGTCAATAAAACACTATTAGCATTTTTTTCATCTACAGGCGATGGTTATCTTTACCTTTGGGAGAGTTATTTTCTTGTTTGCTATACCAGAAATAAATAAATATTATCTTGAGAGTTCCATTATACGGTAAACAGATTAAATTTATCGTTAGCTGATTTTCCAGTTCGACTACGATCAACCCATTTGTCAATTAGTGAGTTGGATGATGATCAGTGATAAAATTTCATTGGTGATGATTCCCGCTGCTGCGTTTTTTGATCTAATATCGATTCTTGTTGCTTCAATCGAGACCGAGTATACCTACCAACTACCTACACATTAATTGCTTATTTGCTTATATATATATATATATATATATATATATATATATATATATATATATATATATATATATATATATATATATATATATATATATATATATATATATACAGACAGACAAACAGACAGACAAGCAGACAAACAGACAAACAGACAAACAGACATACAGACATACAGACATACAGACATACAGACATACAGACATACAGACATACAGACAAACAGACATACAGACATACAGACAAACCGACAAACAGAAAAACAGACAAACAGAAAAAAAATCTAAAAACTATATTTTGGCTTCGATATTGATTGTAGATCACGCTCTGAGTATTCTTTTAAAACAATATTCAATGTACAGTTTTCACTTTTCTACGATTTTATTATATGTATATAGATTGCCATCAGTATATGAATAGGTATATACAGATTAACTGGTGGATTGACCGCGTGGGCGACAGGCGCCTTAACGAGTCTATAGTCACGCGTTCAGAAAATCACTGTTTGTAGACAATGAATTTTGATATTTATGTGCGAGCCCGTACACAAACATTTTTATTTAATATATCTTTTTATATATTCAGTATTAAAATGGAGTACTGAATATCCTCTTTCAGTATGTACATTCTTTTACTAGTCGACCTCTATAAATTAAGAACTAAAGACATAATAATTAAATTGCATTTAAATCATGTAGTTATGTGAATATTTATTATAAATATATTTTTTTATTCTTAAAACATTTCTGGAATGCATATTATGTTAACAAAGGTATGTGCCAAGTGATTATATATTACATGGGGTTTGGATATATCTCTATATAGTTGGTTGGGTACTCGCCTTTACAATCGTCATGGGACCGTTGTAAAACTGACCAATAAAAGTTCATTATCTACTGGCTGTTTGCTCTTCCAACTCCATTTTATTGGTTTACGACACAGCGCCAAATGTCGTAAAATTCGAGGTGTGGTTTATTCGATATTCACAAGTAGATGAAGTATCATAAGCATCAAAATATTTTCTCTATATATGAAACTAGTTTTTGACTAGGAATTACGTTACATATTATTTTATGTCTCTTAGATACAGTATTTGTTCATATAAAGTATCCTATATCCTTTTATTTGCCCAAAAAGATTATTTGCAAAATTTTTATCAGTTATATCAGTTACTTATTTAACATACAACAACGTTAAAAACAAATTTACTATTAAGGTATCTTCACGCCCGTATCCCCGAAGGGGTAGGCAGAAGTACAACAAGTGCACCCACGATTAGCCGAAGATAATTGGTCCCACAAATGTGATAGGTGGCAAGCCTATCGCCAACCGGGCACTTTCCAATCCCGGGCAACTTTGTGTTTCTCAGAAAACTGAAAAAACATTTGTTAAATGCCCGACCCGGGAATCGAACCCGGGACCTCATGTGGTCGACGCCAACGCTGGACCACTAGACCACAGAGGCGATGACAATTTTACTATTTACTATTACTAATTTTATATTTACAAATTTACTATTACATTTTTATTTTTAATTGGAATAAGTGTTTGTTAATTGTATCGATAAAAGCATGTTGTTATTAACAATCTTAGTTTTAAAAAACTTCAATAACTTTAAATTACACAAGTTTATCGTGCTATATTTTTAAACAAGGGCTATACATCAAAGCATCAAAACTAAAAAAATATTGAACTGTATAATAGTGCGAATTTTGTGTCATTTATACATGTGGTTCACCAGCCGCTACATATTTAATGTCTATAGGCAACGGCTATCTCGTTTGTTTGCTTTAAAAAAATATAAAACGGTTGAGCATGGTATGTATTGTACATTAAGTATCAAGTAACTATGGAAAATAGATACGGTACACCATATCACAATAATAGGCACGAAATAGAATACAAAACCTATCTAACTGACTTTGTTAGTTAATCCACAAATTTAAAATGACCGAAAGTCTTTTGATGGCTAGATACATAGATGCTCGATTTTTTTAATATATATTGATAAGTCGCATCACATGACTCATAATTTTTGCAAATGGCAGATCTATTTGCAACTCTACCTACCCTTTTGAAGATATGGACGTGGTCATATTTAAGAAAACTTTAATGATACTTCTGATGAATTGATAATTTTTGAAGTTACAAGATCGGGATAACTAGAACAAGATCGGGTTTATGTCGGGGTGAATGTTATTCAACTATATTTTGGCGATAATCTATATGGCAATAATCTTTTATCATTATTCAAATTATTTGCTAACTTGCCATCATATAAAAAACATAACAAATAAGGATTTTTTTTAATTATTTCTTTTGAATTCCAACTCTAAAAATTAGCAAGAACTTATTAGTGTGTCATTTAACTTAAATACAGCAAAATTGAATTTTAACACTTGAAGTTAGTTGAAGTAAACTGCAGTGAAAATCACTTAAACACTGGCTTCGTGACATTGCGGAGGCGTGGCATCGTTTATGCAAAATATAGCATAGCCGGGCTTTCGTTCTGGGGCAAATAAAGACGAACGATGGTAGCTTCCGATATGTGCCCTTTGCTTACGTAGGTAATTGCTTTAGCACTTTATAATTGGGGCTCGTAACCATGTTGGGTGGAGCGATGATTTGAGGAAAATCGGTTTATAAAATAATTGCGTATGTACCTACTCAAGTTTTATAAATTCAACTGTAGCTTTTTGATAAATATATTTAAAGAAATTTTGACCCCTTAAGGGTTGGTTTTTAGGAAAAAAGTAGCCTATTTTTGACCCCACATCTTTAAAAATCTTTGCTTAATTTTATTAAAATTGATTCAGCGTTTGAGCTGTGAAAGTGTAACAGACATACATACAGACTTTTGCATGTATAATATTGCCTGTGATGCTTGGAAAAAAATATATTTCGGACAGAATTTCTGTAAAAGCCGTTATTAGTGAGCGCCAAATCTATTATTCCCGATTTATCGATAGATTTACCACTTGTGTAACTGAATACCGTTTTTTAATACATGTGAAAATCTGTAACTGATTTAAAAAAACCTAATTTTTAATACTACGTCGTTAATTATAGTGGATGGTTTTTCATACAAAATGAAATAAATAATCGTGAGTGGGTTTTAACTCTATTTACCTCTTCAGTGATATACCCTTGAAGATTATGATACAACGAAAAAGGTGACGATAATTTTTTATAAAATAAATAATATTTTTATAATTATACTTAATGGACTAAAGGCTTAATAAACGTTTTTGTAGTCCTCTTTTTAGCATATACGAACTTGTATCAGAACACTCGATTCCTTATAACTGTTTTCATAAACAAAAGATTTACATTTACATAGACCAATTCAAGAAATATACCGTCACTTTCAATAACATTCAATAACTCAATTAATAGACCACCGGTATGCCGCGGCACACCAGAGTGTTCAAGTGTGCCGAGAATCGCAAGCCGCATTGAAAATGCGAGTAAAAAAAGTGAGCCGTCACGGAAGGCCTGGCACACTTAGTTTTTAACTATTGTACCTACTGTAAAACTTTGATAAAAGTGAGTCAGTGAAACCAAACACTTATACTGGCTAATGAAGTAGATTTATACGACTTTTTTAATGCACGAAGAAACACTTTCAATGTGTAATTTGTATTCGTATTACAAAGTCATATAGACCGATTATTTAATTCAGAAATGCAATAACAAGTTCACTCATTCAAATTCATACGTGCTTCGCTCAGTAAATAAGTGCGTCTAACATAAATCACTAGCACGCATGCGCAGAACAAACAACATTACGCACTCAATTAACTACTGCGATTTCAATTAAAACGCCTCCGACAATTTACGACTTTTCTAATTTAAACACTTTTGCCGTTTCACACTTGGACTATTGGATTCAGGCGATTTGTTCCAGCGAACGCTTCTTGAATATCTTAGGTGTTACCTTAGGGACAAACAATAATTAAAGGGTTGCAAGATACATAACAAGTAGATTCTTGAGAAGTAATAAGTGTAATTATAACCGACATATTCGCCTATGACGTTTTTTTTTAATATTATACGAATAGGATTGCAAACAAGATGTATTTCTTGATGGAAAAAGATATTTACAATTCTACGACTTCAACTATATGCCGAGGCAATCTAGGCAGGCTAGTTCTATCTTTTTTTTATACTATATGATAAAAAACAAGCAGATTTCTCTCCTAATGGGAAAGAGATACCATCGCCTTTACACATAAAATATATTAATGGTGCGTTACTATTCGTGTGGCGGGAAGGTAATGCCATTAGCATAAGTTTAGCGGCTATCTTACCTTCCAAGTCAGCACACAATAGTGATAAACACTGACAAGAATAGGTATGGCGGTGGTACCAAATCCGGACGAGAGGGTGTGGAACTTCACCAGCTAGTAGTCACGCCGCGACGGTAGTGACACGTTTGGCTAATCATTCGCTTTTTGGGAACAGATGAATAAGGGGATTCTGTCCCAATGAAGAGTAAAGTTCCAAGAAAGAATTACCAATAATTGTTTTGTTAAGTTAATTATTAACAATATGTGATTTCGGTGAAAGGTTCTATTGGAAAAAATACTTTCGTTAACTTAACCGCCAGCGAAGATTGAATTCGCGAATGTATCTATCAGCAAAAGATTTTTTTCGTAAAAGCGACTTTCGGCGATAAAGCATTCTATAGACCAATTGTTTTTCGGCATATCGTACTTCGCTCCTATATATCTTTCAAGAAAAAGGAAAATAACAATGGCGCATAGCTTTCCTGCTAAACACAAATTAAGAATGCTTAAGTTTAGATAAAATTGCTTTAATTTTCATTTTAATGTCCTTCCCCGTGATAATCCGGACTCGTTTTAAAGTATAGGCCTTCCTACCAGGCAGTTCGTAAAACCAAACGTATGACTATCATTATGACCACTAGTTAAAATAGTGACTATTGTATCATCTGTATTACCTACTTTGTGGTAGAATTTCGCAACGACTTGCCCATGCTTTCAACTACTGCCTATATCTGCCACAAATACGTTAGTCTCTGCCACTGTCTTGTTGCAGTTTAGAAAATAAGGTAGCCAGTTAATTGGTGTACGTTGCAATATTTCCTGCTTAACCAACGACAATGCATAATTAGCATATCTGGTCCATCGGTGATGGCCATCTTTTTTTTCGGACATGAAAACCAATTGAGTTTTATATCAAACAATATAGAAACACAAGTTATTCACCGCAACTATTTCCTCACTACACGAAGACTTATAAGTAGACTAGGTACACAAAGGAAAAATAGACATAGTATTTAGTAGAGCCGTAACACCATGACACTAGTCTCAGGAACTATATTCCGTTCAGACAATTAAAAATTGTTTAATCTCTAAAACAGTTACGCTCATTAATTGGTTATATTTTAATATATCTTATCCATATACATTTGTTTTATTTTTATCAAACATTGTTCATGGTAGGGGAAGTCTAAAGTAATGGCGTTAAATATGCTTGGGGAATTTCGTTTTGGTATTAATTGATAAAAAGACACAAGAGCGTTTTGTCTAAGAAAAATAAATAACGATCAATTATCGTTTAAATAGCTGTGTAAAAGGTATGTTCTTAGCATAGATATTACATTTAATACACTACTATAAAACAATCAGTATAAAGCCAAACAATACAAAAACTCCAATTTAATCCAATCCAATCCAATTTAACTACAAAAAAATCCAATTTAACTCCAATAAATCGGAAGGTGACAAAAAGATCTTGATTATATATTATGACGAATCGATCTTGGTTTTTCCGTTTTCCTTTTTAGTTTAACACTTTTTTAGGATACTTTCTTAGGAATAATTAATAAAGTATACATATAAAATATCTTCACTGTAATTATTTTAACAATCGATCGCAATTAAGGAAAAACCAAAATACAATAAAATAAGTCAAGGATTGAACAATAGAATAAGTGTTGTTTATCCAACATGGTTTTAAAAAGGTATTTAGGTAGATAATTACGTATGATTCGGCGAATTATTGTAACTCGGTGGTGGGTACTTTCTAATTTGACAGACATTTTCCTGTCCAATTTTACTTCCTTAACGTAAATTTAGTTTTTGCAGAATTTATTATGTTGCAGGTAGATGTTCCAATTTTTTTTATTTTATATAAACTTCTTACGGATAATTACGAATAAAACAGTCAATTTAGTCATGTTCTTAATATTATCTACATGTGACAATGTATTTTAATTTAGTACCAGGCGCATGGTACTGAAATGCTTTTCTAAATACTTTCGACAGTATGACACGCGTGCCATTTACTGTAATATGATAATTGTACTATTCATACCCTTCGCAAAAGCGCGAGAAATGATTTGATAATGTTTTAGCATAAACTGACGAAAAAAATAAACAAATTATAATTGATAAAAATATAATCTGCGTCATAGTTTATTATTATTATATTAATGCACGGAAAACCATTCCTTGACATAAACAAATGAATAAATAAACGACTTTATAGTTTATTTACAATATGACATATATTTGTTACGGATAAAGAAAATTTAATTAATCCAAATGATAATTAGAATCTTATGCGTATATATGCCTAGTGATTCGAAATTTTAATTTTGTACTTCAAATAACTCTGAACTCTATTAAACTATTGTAACACAGACCGTCTTATAAATAACACTGAAGGGTTTAACCCTTCAACTTTCTTTTCTTGGGACCTTACCCTATCTGTCTCCTGCGTGGAAGCGATAGTATATCTTTATTTATCATTCTTTATTGCGCCCGAAATTCCGAGTCATGGTATTGTTTAAGAGAGATTAAACCAGAATGTACGTTATCTCTTTGATTAGGCTGCGTATTATGTAAGAGTGAATTTATATGTAAATTTGATTAAAAAGTTGAGTAAAGTTTAAGTGGGAGGCTTAAAATTTGGCTTTTAAGATAAAACTCAACAAAAATGATTAAAAAAAAACACGTCTTCCTTTTTAAAAGTATGTTATAAGGATATCTATACCCAAGACCTATTTATTGGTTATTCCTATTAAATTTAATAGAACTCTCTACTGGAAATTTAGTGACCCATCAAAAATGTATAATGTTTATATAGGTTTCAGTTAGATGTCAGAGTCTTATATAAACGAGTACATGTAGTACGTACTTAGCTTACCTATAAAAAACTATAAATCTATTTTGAAATAAGAAAATTGCTGCAGGGCATAATTTAAATGGTTGTATTATAATTATACATCTAACTGATTTATAATGATTAATGAAAAACTATGTAAATATTTTTAAAATCACAAGATAGCAAAAAAATTGGCTTTTCTGATAGAAAAATGTAACCGTTGCTTATTTTTTTATCGGGCAATGGGCCCACCTCTCGCTCCCACCACTGTAACTTCTGTAAACCAGAATCAACTTTCTTCAACTTCTGTAACCGTTGCTTATAAACATACGAACTATTACACAACATTATATATTAATGTAGCTGTATGGGCTCCTTATATTTATATCGTATTTTTTATCGTATTTTTTTATTTCAGTGTTCAAATGTATGGGCTCCGTTTTACCATATGGGATCATTAGATCACATCCTGGGTCTAATAAATAGTTCAAAAGGGATTTCTTAGTTTTCAGGAAATATAACTTGCACTGGTGCACTGCAATTCCGCCTGCCTCTTTGGAAATCTGGATGTGACGCCATTTATTCAAATAAAGTTTATACGTAGGTCAGACTATAAGTTTTGCGTAACTTAAAAAAACAACATGTTATAACCAAAATATTATGTTTATTGCTTTTCAAAATAACAAAATAATCTCATTTTAAGCATTTTTTCATGCGATCGAACCATTTTTTAAAACAGGAGGACCACAGATCTGAAGGCATGTTTTCTACGTGTTGATTGAACGCTATCACTGCCTCTTCGGAGTTGGTAAAAGTAAAACCTCTCATGAAATCTTTGATTTTGGGGAAAATACAGAAATCACAGTGTGCTAAGTCGGGGCTATGCGCAGGATGAGTGACGAAATGTACTTTTTCGGAAGCTTAAAATGACTTTGTTTTGTTGGCCGTGTGAAAAAGCGTTATCATGGTGTAAGAGAATGCGGCTTTTGGGTTGTCTTTCGCGAACTTTTTCTAACACCCTGGATAAACGAATGGTAAAATACCACTCGACATTAACACTCTTTTGATCTTCAAGTAGAATTGTACAGATGGGATCCGTAGCTGAGAAAAAAACGCGATCATTTTTTTACCAATGTTTCTCGCCTGTCTCACTTTTGTTGGCCTGTTCACATTTTCAAACACCCATTCACAAGATTGCTGTTTTTTTTCGGGTTCAAAACAATAAATCCACGTTTCGTCTCCTGTTATAATGTCACAAACAGCTTTAGAATGTCCGTGGTCGTACTTCAGTAGTATCTGTAAGCACCATTCCACGCGAGCCCGCTTCTGCTCCGCTGTCAGTTCATGAGGGATCCAACGACAACAAAGTTTCCGAATTTTCAATTTTTCGTGTCATATTTTCTGAATTTGGCTCATACCAATCCCCAATAGTCCTCATATTGTCTCATAGGTAATCCGGGGGTTTTCTTCATGTAACCGCTTAATAGTAGCCACATTAATTTCGTTGATGGCAGTTGAAGGCCGCCCTTTACGAAATTCGTCATGTAAAGAAACTCGACCTCTCTCAAATTCAGAAAACCATCGCCTCACGGTGCTCAAACAAGTTGCTTCTCTCCTAAAAGCATTTTGAAGACGAGCGGCACAGTCTTGCGGAGAAAGAGAACTTTTAAAATCATAAAAAATCATCGCTCTAAAATCTTTTCGACTTAATTCCATTTTCTTTGCGTACGTAGAACTTTGATGTGTAATAAAAAAAACAATTGACAAATCATTTCCCGCCAATTTTTTTTTATTACTAAGAAGGTTGCAACGTTTTAAAAATATAACATTCGAAATTCAGATAGTTTCGATTAGCTAGAAGTGCAAAACTTTTAGTGTGTCCCATGTACAATAAGCAGATTTTTTAATAAATTATAAATGATTTCCTAGTTATATTATTTCATAATTGTGTTTACCTCGATCAACGCGCGTGGTAAGGCTACTTATGCCTAATCGCTTGATCTTATTTTTCTAATTAGAGGAAACCTACCATTATCTTTCAATTTATCTTTACGGTAGTGGGTCTCTGTATAAATTGTATCGTAAATATCTGAATTTATACTAATTAGGAAATTTAATAAAGGAAAGTGTATGTTGATAGTATCTCTTGTTCATTTATGACAACACTTTCAGTGAACCCTTTATTAATTATTATATCAAATAGATTTTTTTATATTTCACACAAGGAATAACTGAGGTGGCGTTACTAAAGCCGGCCCATTTGTTGCAGAATCTACCCCCACCTAGTATTGGTTTTGATACGTTTGGTCAATCGTTCATCTTTTACAAAGTGCCTGGCAAAAAGGCAGATGGACATAATATCGCTGGGTGTTAGTAATTTACAACAGCGAAATATTTGGGATAAAATTCGCTTATTCAGCCATTGTTACTCTTCTGGTAAAATATTAGATATATATCAGAGGTAGTGAAATTAAAAATAAATTAGTTCCTCTTTCTCTCACGTAAAACGAAGTCGGTAAAAGCCCTGTAGAAGCAGTTGTATGACTTATTTGATATTTACTATTTACTACTTTGTCAATCATTAAAATTCTCACGTTCTTGTCTTGCGATGCCAAAAAATCGAAATCTCAGCAGCAGCTCGAAGACTAGTGGTATTATATTCACACCCTGTGCCTCGAATGAGCACGTAAAGTTGCGCCTGATTGCTGCAAGAAACATACGGTAGTTGTGATCATGTTGGTAAAATGCGACGTTAAGGATAAATGCCCATCCCGCCAACCGACAACTGTAGCTCAATTGACGCTAAGCTCACTCTGAATACCCTGCAATAGAACAGGCGTGATGGTAACTTTTAGCATATAAATCTCATTGGACAAATTATTCAAATTGAACTTAACCAGCTACCTAGCCAACGATTTATTTATTTTTGTGTTAATGAACGATACTACCTTAAAAGATTTTACTCTGTGTTGGTCCAAGCCTCCACTGAAAAATATATCATCTGGCATCATTTTGCCAGATAGGTCTTAAGAGGCAAACCATTGGCTATACATGTCACTACCATTATGACCACTAGGTGGTAGAACTGCAACGTCTCACCCGGGTATATGGTACCGCGGCCTTACCAATTTCTGCCGCAATAGCGTCAATGCGTATTACTGTCGTGCTTCGGTTTGGAGGGTAAGACAGCTGATAGAATTATGTGTGGCATTGCCAACCCGCATCACGGATAACAATGCACCATTAATGTCTTTGTTGTCTATTTGTGATGGTTATTTTTTATCTGGGGAACCATTTGCTTGTTTGCTATGTAATGATATAAAAAATCAGATGTTTTATACAGTGAAATATTCTAAATATTATGTGGGACCATGTACCTCTTTGATCAAAAATGACCTACTTACATTTTAACTTTGTGTGTAGATACGTACCATATTAATTTCTGCTAAGTTCTAATGAAAAATACATTATCACTCTTTTATTCCCCTTGTTGGTTCCAGTACTTTTGAAAAATAGACTATCAGTCATCTTGCTAGGTAGCATACTACCGCGTAATCTTTTCCTATCGCAATAGCGTCAATGCTTGTCTTTCTCTTGATCCGGTTAGAAGGGTAAGGGTAAGAATAAAGCTAGCCAGTAGACATACGAGTATGCTTGTGGCGTCGCGTAGTCTTCTCGCGTCCCGGCAACAGGACGGGGAAATGGTTTCGGGGCGAATTGCCCCCTGACCATGGGATCAAACGCTAGCCGTTAAAACGGCTAGGTCGTTGGGTTTGTGTGGGGTGATAAGGCCCCTTGCACATGGGTTAACTTGTTTGTACATAATATTCGGTTTGGGGAAAGGTAGGTCGTTGAGGAGTAGGGGTTCAATAGATTATACTCCCTCCCCCCCTGCTGTCCACACACCACCACGTGCAATCCGCCCCGCAGGTCGAGTCCCCGCGGGGGATTAAACACGCAGCAGCGGCTTGAGCAGGAGGGAGAGGTGGGGGTTATTTTAGGATATCCCTAGGGTACATTTTGGCGTCCGGTGGACGCGCGTGGTAGGGCGTTATGTCTCTTAGTTGCAAGTGAGATGAAGAGTCTGCTCTGTTATACATATTTTGGGTTAGTCGTTTTAAAAATTCCTCTAGGCTCTCTATCTTAAGATCGCGAGCAATTACGTCATTTCTGACGTACTTAGGTGCTTTGGTAATCCTACGCAGCGCCGTGTTTTGCCGCTGCTGCATGTTGTGGCGGAGGTCTTGTGCGGTTAGCTGGTACCAGGCGGCTGCTGCGTAGGTCAGCCTTGTTCATGCTTGTGGCATTGCCATACCGCCACATAGATAGCAATGCACCATTGACATCTTTGGTGTCTATAGGCGGTGGTTTCTCTTTCCATCAGGAGAGCCATCTGCTGCAAAAAAAAATAGAATTAAGTAGGTTCATTAATAGAAACCTTTATAGGTAGATATATTAAAATACATATTTTTTATTTTATCCGAGTGTAGAATCTATACATATAATAAAATCGTAGGAAAGTCAAAACTGTACATTGAATATTTTTTTAAAAGAATACTTGGGGCGTGAACTACAATCGATATCGAAGCCAAAAATATAATTTTTAGAATTTTTGTCTGTTTTTCTGTTTGTCTGTTTGTCTGTATGTAAGTCCGGGTTAAACTCAAAAAGTACTGCATGGATTTACTTAAAATTTTGCATGAATATTACTAACAGGTCGGATCAACGTATAGGCTACATATTATCACGCTATCACCTAGCGGCCAGGTGCTGTGCGGAGTAAACGAAGTCTGCGCGGACGAAGTCGCTGGCAACAGCTAGTTAAACATAAAACCCATTGAATGCGTAGTTAAGATTTCCAGTCACTAGACAGGGTGGTAAGTAGGTACGTAAATAAAAACGGAAAATTCTCAAACCCCAATCTTTAATTAGGTAAGTTATATATTGTGTGCAATAACTGGAGGGTGTTACGGTAGATGTATAGAAAGAGTAAACTTGCAGTAGAGCAAATAATTGCTATTCTATTCACACCGCGAGGGCGATTTATACTCCGAATTATTTCCTTGTTGTTTTATAAGGGGATTTGTCACTCACCCCCGCTTTTATAATTGCTCTAGATATCGGGTAGCTTTTTAGATTGGATTTATGTAAAAGGTGTTGGGTAAATTTTGGGAGGATTAGAATTGGTTCGGAGATATAAGTGGATTGTGGGAAATTCGTTCATATATTTTATTAGCTTTGTTGGAATATTGTGATTTAGCATTTTGTTAAAAAGTTGTGATTTTATCACAGTTTAAAGACTATGCAATATAGACCCATATTAATACATATAATATTTTATTTTTATTAAAGACGTGATAAGTGTATGGTTATACCTAGGTACCTATTTCTAGTTTACGAGGGTTAATAAATCCCCCGTGTTGGTCCGGACCAAGAAGCTCCCTTTGAAGAATAGACCATTCGCCCACCGTCTGTCAGTTCCTAAAAAGCAACGATTGGTTATACGTATTACTACCATCGTAATTACTTAGTGGAAGAGTTCCGCAAAGTCTCGCCAGGGATATGGTACCACGGCTCTACCAATTTCTTCCGCAATATCACAAATGCATGTCACTGTCATACTCCGGTTTGGAGGGTAAGGTAGCAGGTAGACTTACATACACGGATATCGATGCACCTTTAAGTTATTTGATGTCTATTGTTGATAGTTTCTTTTTTCATCAGGAGAACCATTTGCTTGATGATATAAAAATCAAATGTTTTTACAATGAAATAAGCTATTTATTTATCATCCCACATATGTAATTGATATGATACAAGTACATACTTATATTTGCACTTTCCGTATATATAGCTATATTAATTGCCATGTTCTAACGCAAAATAAATCTTTCTTTTATTTAACTTGTTGGACTCGGTCCCGTTTAAAGAAAAGACTGTCAACCGTCTTGCTATGTAAAATATTATAGATGAGCGAAGGTCTATATTGTCACCGCCATCGTGGCTACTAGATAATAGAAACCTGCGAAGTTATTATTTTACGCCGGGTTCCTATAATCAACAATCCGTCGTTCGTAGCAGTAACCATTGGCAACCAATTTAAGGCGATTACAGCTGCGAACGACCTTGAGTTTCTAACAGGAGGAGCGCAAATATTATTTAGCGCGTGGCATGGTCCAAAGTCAAAGAGTATTTACAGTGGATGTAGATACATACGTTTTAACATTTTTGTTCACCTATATGAACTTTTATCATCATGAATCGACTAAATGTTGTCAAACACATAACCAATAACCAGTAATCGCTCATTTATCGATTACATATACATTCATTTTAGAAAAACGATAAATATCTAAAGAAAAAAATATACCGAAAATCGACAAAAAATTATATAATAATTTACGCAATAATAACAGTTACGTATCCTATTTCTTTGAAAGTGTTGTAATATACAATACATCCCGTGTAGCACTTTATTTTAATACATACAATCAACAATTAATATTTAACAAAACCTTTCAAAATTTGATTTTCTAAAACGTAATCTCTTGAATAATATTTTAAAACTAACTAGCTTCTTAGTTTTTGTTTCAAAATCTCGAAATATAAAAGAAGATATATAAATTGATTTAATGTTTATAGAGGAAACTGCTAAATAAGTTGTTTTATTTAGACTATTTGTGTGTATAAAATATTTAATATATTTTATTTATTTATTTTTTGTTGCGAAGTCCTTACTACCTTCAAATAGTACCAGTTTTTATTTTTTTTCTTTAGGGTTCTGCTTTTTATTCGCTTGCTTGAATTATCTTCGTTGTTTATATGTTTTATTTTTTTATTTTTGTACATTTATACAAAATATTGACAAAATACTTATCTATCTATAGCTATAATAAAAAATTCAAGCGTAAACGTAGGTAAGTATGTATTTTCATTAATATATATATATTTAGTTTAGTTATGTAACCGTAATATCTATTTTTTTTTGTACATCAAGTCTACTTTATTTGATTTCTTTTTTATCTCCTTTATCGGGTTAGCTGGAAGAAATCTCTTTAAGTAGAGATAAGCTCGCCCATTGTACTTATGTTGTGTTTATATATTTTTATTCTAATTGTTCTATGTACAATAAAGTATTAAATAATAAGTACATGAATAGTCTCAAAATATTATTCAGCGTCTACTCGCAAACAAAACTATTTATAAAGTACTAGCTTTCAGCCCCTTTAATACCCTCTTTTACCTCTTTAAGAGATAAAACTCACAGCATCCTTATATGCACGTTTATTTAACTGAATTAAAAAACATGGCTAATAAATTTGAAGAGATTTTGATTAAACATTTTTTTTTACAAACTTTACCACTTTTTTCATCATTTGAAGAGATGACATTTGAAAACCTTAAACTCGTATTCATTTAATTGTATTAAAAATCATAAATACTAAGTTTTAAATAATTTCTACAATATTCTAGAATAAACAATCTATTTTTTATACAAACATCAATGCTTTTTTTACCCTTTAAGGAATGAAATTTAAAAAAAATCCCTAAATATATGATTCTTAAATTGTGTTGAAGAACGTAAGTGCCGAATTTCAAGTTATTTTGACCATATAAATTGTAACACACACTTTTACTCCTTTAATGGATGAAACTTCTAACATTACATGCATGTTTCCTCAATTTCGATTGAAGAGCATAAGTACTAAAAAATCCGAAAATTCGTACATCTTAATTGTATTAAAAATCATAAATACTATATTAAAATAATTTAGATTTTATAGTAATGCAATAAATAAACAATTCATTTTTGATACAAACTTTAAAGCCTCTTTTTACCTCTCTATGGGCTAGAATTCAAAAAAATATTAAATTTGTATTTAATTTTTTTTTTCAGTTAAAGGATAATTTAATTACAGCATATCATTCATTTCAACTCAAAAATGACAGAGTTTCATACAAACTTTCACCCCCTATTTCACCATCTTAGGGGATGAATTAAAAAAAAATATCCTTTCTTATTCCTTTTCTATATCATAAGAACAATATCTGTAAAAAAACAGCCTTCTCGGTCCAAGCTCATTATCTACTATAAAAAAACATCCAAGCGTAAAAAAAGCAAAAAAAATCCAAAAATTCGTACTTCTTAATTGTATTAAAATTGTATTGTATTAAAATAAATACTAAATTAAAATAATTTAGATTTTATAGTAATGCAATAAATAAACAATTCATTTATGATACAAACTTTAAAGCCTCTTTTTACCTCTCTATGGACTAGAATTCCAAAAAATATTAAATTTATATTTAATTTTTTTTCAGTTAAAGGATAATTTAACTACGGTATATCATTCTATTTGAGTTGTAATAACTCAAAAATGACAGAGTTTCAAACAAACTTTCACCCCCTATTTCACCATCTTAGGGGATGAATTAAAAAAAAAATCCTTTCTTATTCGTTTTCTATATCATAAGAACAACATCTGTAAAAAAACAGCCTTCTCGGTCCAAGCTCATTATCTACTATAAAAAAACATCCAAGCGTAAACGAAATGTTCAATTTCCAAACGGCACAACCTTAATATTGTGCCAAACGTTCTATCTGTACTATTACTCTTTGACTCGAATATGGAGAGCGGAGCTCGCTAACATGCGACACAGCCTCCCCGTATGAACGCTACCGGGAGACTGACGTGAGACTGACTTTCGAAGCGAGCGCTGTCCGCGAATTAAATAATAAGGTTTTTATTGATTTAATAGCACACTATAATGATTTTGTAAAATGTTGAACTTAAATTTTATAAAACAATAAATTGTCTGTAATAAAAAGAAAAAATCATCAAAATCGTTACAGTAGTTTGGAAGTTATAGGCAATTTTTTGCGTAAAATTAAGAAAGATATTCGATTTTTTTCCGTCAAAAATAACAATAAAATTTAAAAAAACGAACTTAAAATTTAAACTTAATTATATTATACGCATAATGCATATTTTTTTTAAACTATTGGATCAACCGGTTCGCAGTAGTAGGCTTTCAAAAAGGTGTCTATTTCGTAGTTTGGCATTACCTATCGCCTTAATAATAACGAGGCAACCTACTAGTTGTGTGGACATTTGGTAAATTGACATTTATAGGAACAGTTTTAGCTTAGATACACCTCATAGAAAATGTTTGACTCGTAACTAAACAAGTCGTTTTATTAGGTAATGTAGAACTGGGCATTAGTCTAGTCTATTTGTACAAAATACGTGTAAGAAAACTTATCTAAATACAATAGAGTTTACATTAAATTTAAGTGCTAAGTCCTACGCACCTATATCCCCAAGCGTTAGCCAGAGTGAGGTACAATTGTAGAGCAACTGTAATTAGTCGAGAATTCTGCATCCTAGATAAGTAGATATGTCGAAAAGTTGGGTAAAAAACCAATTTGAAACCGTTATTACTCTAAGTTTGAAACCAAGTTTCCAGCGTATAGATAAGTAGATAGCAATAAGCAAATAATATTTTTCAAAAACATATGCCAAAGCCAATATCACTACCGCTAAACTAGATTTATGGAGGTTCAATTACTTAAATATTACCTACCTATTTACATTTTGTCGTTATTATCAAATGTGAAATATGTAGTACAAATGGCGCTGTGTGTTGACAAGCTACCATGGTTAATATCCAAAAAGTTCATTGTGTTTGCCATAGATGTCGCCTGAACTAATTGATGACAGCGCTGTCACAATACGACGACGTATTTAAGTACTATCACTAAAAGTATCACAGTATTACAATTTTAGGTACCTATTTAAATAGGTACCTATATCATGGTTTTCTAACCTAATAATTATATGTAATAGGTAATTATAACATGATTTACTAAATATTTTTTTTAGTTTTGCTGTAATATTCTACCACCTACCGTCATGACTAGTAGGTTCACCTATTTATTTGTTTTCTTTTAATTCATAAGATATTATACAAGCAAATGGTTTTCCGGATGTAAAGAGATAACCATAGCCCATTGACAGCAAATCTGTTGTAAATGATGCATTGCTACCATGTGGTGGGATTGGCAATGCCACTTGCGTAAATCTATCTACCGGCTACCTTACTCGCAAAATCGGAGCGTGGCAATGACCAACATTGACGCTATTGCGTCAGGAATAAGTAAGGCCGTAGTAGGTACCATATCACGGGCGAGATGTTGCAAAACCCTACCGCCAAGTCTTTACGATGGCAGTAATAGATACGTTTGCTTTTTTAGGAACTGCGTGACAGAATGGTAATGCCACATGAAAAGTTTTCCGCCTTCCTTACCCTCCAAAAAGTGGAACAACAGCAAGCACCGATGCTATTTTGGTAAGAATAGGTGATGGAACGCTACCTACCAGACCCGAGCGGCACATTGTAGATCTCTACCACTAAGTTGTCCCAATATGGTAGCTACTCGTATCTATAGCCGATCATTAGTCTTTTCGAAGTGTCTGACAGAATAACTGATGGTTTATTCATTAAGTACCAGTGTACCCATGGGCGTACCAAGTGGGGGGGCAGAGAGAGGCAGCTGCCCCCCTGGAGTTTGTTTACCTCCCTACTAGCTACCTACTGTTGTAGATAAAAACATAATAAGATCAAAATATAGTCTTAAAATGTTACGGTTGCCTTCCCCTGGCCCAGAACCTGGGTACGCCCATGAGTGTACCTGTCATTGTCGTATTCCGGATCCGGTCATAATCAAATTCTTTATTTTGGAAAAACAATTCGTTTGCTTTTCATCCCGTGATATTAAAAAGCTGCGTTTACTTTTTACCCCTGACTATACCTAGTATCTATCTACATCTATCTAATTGGCTGCATCATATATGCACATCATACTTAGATATTTGGCATCTATTTGATATCTTGAAATCATAATTAAGTTTAGTAATAACAGTAGATAGGCAAGAAAGACTTGTGATTTGCTAGTTCGGGGCTATCCTCGAATATCATATCTTCAGTTATAGCAGTATTTTGACGTCATCAGCCTGCTTTCTCCACAAAGAAACCGGTGCGATGATGTTTATTTATTTACAGATATAAGTTGATGTCCGCCTAAATTTTAATGTGCGGTACTTGGTTCTCTTTGCCTGCCTCGTAAGTTATTAAGAGTAAAAGAATACATACCTATATATGAATGTGGAAAAACTGATGGAAAGGAACAACTCACTTATGTAGGTATACAAATAATGTGTGTTACGGGGTGTGTGGCGGCTGAAATTCCACATGTACTTATACCTTACTTATCTTACCTTCCAAATGGGAATATGGTGTGGGAAGTACCTACTGATACTATCTAAATAGATAAGGTATTATTAAGGGGAGGGATCGTATAAATCAACCACTTAGAAATTGCGAACTACAAGTAATACTTAATCTTTAAAAATTCGCCACTGAATTTAAGCTCCGAAGTATCTAAGCACGAAAAAATTACGTACACGCAAAGTCTAGAAATATAGACAAAGGGATAATAACATATTCCGATAACTGCATTTATATTAAATTTGACGCATTTTAACATACAATTTTTACCCTTGATCTCAGGGAGCAAAATAAAAACGTATTTTTCTAACAATTTTCTTATTTAGTTGACTAAATTAAATTAAATTTTTACATTTTTTATTAAGTTTCAAAAGTGGTATTAAATTTTCACAAAGAATATTATTTTGATTACTTTGTTTATTGTTTTCGAAGTTATTTCTACCTATCTAAGTCGTGAAATGTAAGTAGGTAACTACCTAACACGCTATCAAAATATTATTGTAGAATAGTGTTGGTAGGTAAGTGTTTAAATTATATTATTAAGTGTGTTAATTATTTTATTGAAATATTTTAGTGGTATACCACTAAAATATTTCAATAAAATAAAGACAAATTAGACAGCTAAAATAGTTGTTAAAGATTATCTAAATACTGTTAGGTATGGCATAATACAATAAGCTACTTGATTCAACCAGATACCTATATATTTGCTATGACGTTAATTAATGCGTAAGATTATAACATTATTCGTAGTAATAAATTGTATTTATTTTACAAAATCAATTTTATCTTTGAAAATTCGATTGGATGTAACGCAAAATGTAAACACAAAGCGCTGTATTTGCCTTCATGAACTGTGTTACAAACTGCATTGCTAGCGGCATCAATCGAGCTCATAAAACATTTACTTTACGATGTGTCGACCTTGAATAGCTCGTAAAAAGCTTCATTGATAGTCTCACAGATGGCGCTGTCGACAATTTGAGAAACGTGCGCCCTCTATAGTCATGAACTTAACACACTTCTCATTCGGAGATTGTGGTTTTATTGGATACTAAAAAAGTTACGAGTTGGGAGCTGCGTCTCTCAAATAATATGGAGATATTGTAGGGTGAATGGGCGGAAAAGACAGGAGACCGACTTTTATTGTTTGTAAATTGGTTGTAAAATTATGAGAACGCTCGTATTGTATGTAATCACTGCAATCAGCTGTTATTTTATGGGATAAATCACTTTATTACCGCAAGCGATGTTTTATGAGACTATAAAGTTTCATTCAAATACTCATCGTATTATCACGTTGCTGCTTTCCTATTCATATTATTATGATGCGATGCGATGAATATTGACTTATATTTGTTTGCTAATCTAAGAATGTTTTCTACTAGATATTTTAGAATCAAATTTATATCAGTAGGTATTTATTTATACTTTAATCCAATCACGACTTAATAGAATGGATCGGGTGAAGTGTTCCTACCCTGATTATATTGATTAGTTTATGGTGTAAATTTCCAGTGTAAAATAATAGGTATAATAATAATCATAACTTTTATTTGCTAGAATAAGGTTATACAAGGTTATAAGTTAATATTTGTTACGTCATTGCTCTGCTTATTTTACCCTTATGCATGCAATTTTTTTATTCCTTATTTCATATTATAATAAATAAGAAATTAAAATTAATCATCAGTTTCAAACAAGTTTTGTTAATCAATGTTTCAAAACTGAATATTTTTGTTTGTAGTGAAGAAATCAAAATGTATTATTGCAAAATCCAATATTTTGAAAAATATTTTATAAACGTAGTAGCTTTTACTCGCGACTTAGATCGCGTCACTCATTGTCTTAGTAAGTCAATGGCGTCACCCAAAAACGTTAGGTAGATATGTAGGTACGTCTATTTGCCCAGTCGCGTAAAAAGTAGTTTTTCTCATGAATGTGGCCGTTATTCACCAAAAAAAAAACGGAAATTGGGGCGTTACAATAAACAACATCTTTATTTTATTACAGATTTAAAAAATCCATAAAGTTACATAGAGCTGCTAAGAGATGGCGCTGTAAGGACGAGATCAAGATTTTAACCAACACATGCATGTGTAGGTTATAGTCAATTATTAACGTAGGCAGTAGACACAGACAGTAGTCAGTAGTAGCAAAAAAATATATACCTAATTACGCCGGTTTTCTAGCGGTAAAAGCAGCGTGAATCGCATTTATTATAATAATTCTTATTTTAGTAATTTTACACGTCGTGTAGTGCATAGGTATGTGAGGTAGATACAGGCTATTGGCCTCTTAGAGGTTGATTTTAGAAAAAATAGCCTCAGTTTGACCACGGATCTTTAACTATTTCCATGCCAAATTTCATCAAAATTGCTACATCGATTTTGCCACAGAATACTGGGGACTTAGCCGTGAAAGCATAACAAACAGAAAGACAGTCTTTCGCATTTATAATTGGTATTAGTATGGATAAGCTGACCCGCGCTGCTACGCCCCCGAGTAGACATATATTTTATATAAACTTTTATCCTATTGGCCCCTTAGGGGTTGATTTTAGGAAAAAGCCTATATTTGACCCCGGATCTTCAACTATCTTGATGCTAAATTGCATTAAAAATCACTTCCGTGGCTTAGCCGTGAAAGCGTAACATAAAGACAGACAGACTTTATAAATATACAGATTATAAATATATTCGTAACAAACAAATTAGGATATGTACATAATCAAACGTCCTTTTATGAGTTTGTTTAACGTTATCTAAGTCGTATTCTTCCAACACGCGTTAAAGCTTTACAACCACTAATTATTTGTTTTACGAGACGATTACTACAATCGTTAAGTTGACGTTTACGACTTCACACCTCCTACCATGCTTGTGGACGGTTAAACTTAAGTGCCACTTAGTATTAATATTGTAAACACATAAAAATTTTTATTACTTGTCCACGACTTTTTCGCGTATTATATTCATGTTGAAACCTTATAATATTTGAGTGGACGTTTCAATACCTATATTTGAAATAAAAAAAACTTATTTAAGATTTGAACTTTTTTTAATTTAATTGAAATAGCATATGGTTGAAAAAGCTATTTCTGTATATTTTGACCACATTTACGAAAACATTTTTTTTTTAAACTACTACTAATTTATATTAGGTACCTACTTAATACATGAAGGAATAATTAGACCCCTTTTTGAGGGTAATTGCGGGAAAGATGAAGTATTAAATTTTGCACAGTTGAAGTTTAGGTATATTGCAGAGGACTGCATAAGCCTAATATTTTGAAAGAAAATTCATTAGAAATAGGTACATTAAATTAACAAAAATAAACATTACACACTACCTTTATGTGACTGGGATGTATGATACCTACATCATCTATATCAATTTAGTATTATAAATGCGAAAGTTTGGATGTTTGGATGGATGTTTGTTACTCAATCACGCAAAAACTACTGAACGGATTTGAATGAAATTTGGCACTTAGATGGATAATGACCTGGAATATCACATAGGCTACCTTTTTATCTCGAAACAAATAGGAGATCTCGCGGGGTTCGCCAAAAACTCTTTTAATGCAGCGGGCTGTACGCTGCAGCTAGTAAATCATAATATACACACATTTATACCTATTGTTTTCTTTACAGCACAAAAAGAGATTTTAGTGTTTAGTCTATGGTCGAATTTCGGCCACAGGCAATCGCTTGTATATTAAGATGCTTGTGTATTGTGTCTTCATATAATTTAAATGTTGGCAATTATTTAATAACAGATGTTCAAAAAGGGGTTAGTATTAAACCTATTTTGAATAAAAAAAGTTTGACTTTAACTTTAGACCAACAGGCAAATTTTTTTTTCAACCAAATTCCTAAAAGGAGGTTATTAATTTGGCTGTATCTTTTTCCTATTTTTTTCTCGCCGATTTTGAAAAATATTTTTTGTTTGGTAGGGTAGGTACACTTCTCGCGTGGTCTCATTTTAATTATGTGAAGGAAATGGATAGTCGGTTACTGCAGTTTTACTGTTCAAAATTATATTTTTTTAAATAATAAAATATCAATCTGTTGGCTTTCCAAATGAAAAGAGATAAAAATCGCCTATAAAAACCTAAGACAAATGCCATCTTTACGGTAGGCAATTTTTTTATTAGGTAAGTATATGTACCTATGCAAAAGAGTTCTAGGTATCTTACTCTTTATATCGTGGTAGTATATGAACACTATTCCGGGACGACAAGGTAAGGTAGGATGAGGTATTGCAGAACTTTAGCAACTAAGTAGAGTTCTGCATCACCTCACCATTATATTTATACGTCCGGCCTTTATTCACCTTTTAGCAACTAATTGGTATGAAGACAAATGGTTTATCTATATATTAACACGAGAATGAAAAACTCGGGATCCCTTTTTAAGACAATTGCGTGAAGGGTGAAGTATGCAATTGGAGACAGTTATTATACTTTAACTGTCTCCAATTGCATACATATATACATATATTATATTTACATACATATACATATATTTACATTACAATATATACATACATATACATATATTTACATTGCTGAGGACTGTAGAAACTTAATATTTTTGAGTAAAATGCATTAGAAATACATTAAATTAATAAAAATAAACAATACACATCTACATTATGGTGACATACATGATCCTACACTCATGTGTAAACTATTTTCTTCAAGTCTAAAGTCAGTTGTCAAACTTAAAAGAGATATTATTCAAATTCAAATTCAAAATGTCTTTATTTCGTATGTAAAATTTTTACACTTGAAATAAGTCAGTAATTAATAGTTAATGCTTAACAGAAAAATTTATTACAAAATACTTTAAAATATACTTATTTGGATACATCATCCCAAAAATACATTACTTATACCTAACGCACAGATATCTTGTTTGTTTATAAATACAACTTATCAACACTCAACAGCAACATGTAAATGAAGGTAGATAATTATATTTAGAAATATGGTAGCAAACAAATTTTTTATTTAATATGAATTATATTAAATAAAAAATTTGTTTAGTTTATGCTCAGATTTCGGCCACAGGCGATCGCTAGTTCTTCTAAATACGTTCGGATTAATATAGGTGACCATATGGTATGATGACAGCTTACGTATTTTAATAAAAAAATATATAGATTTATTCTTCGGTTCTATTGCATTGGACTCAGATTTATTATTAAGAGTAAGCTATCTGGGAAAAAAACTAATTTAAGAAGACCAAAATTATATAAGATTTTTTGTGAAAATTATAATAGATGAAAAGTATCCATTACTTGTAAGAAAAGACCTCAAGGAAATAAGGCTATTTCCTAAAAACTAAAGATTGCAACAAAATACTAATAACTGTCAATTTAGACTGGAAAATTATTTTTTATATATCCGTTTAATAGATTGTTTTTTGTATTTATTTTATGAATAAAGTCACGTTCAACAGCTAGTAATCAAGCGATTCTTTTCTTTGATCAAAACATTTGTATAATACATTATATTACACCCTAGTGGATTGAAACAGACTTAATAAAGTACGCAGAAACAAGACAAACGACATCACGAAAGAGAAAGAAATAATGAAGAAGCCGCGTTATTTATGGGATGCACATTTGGTATGAACAGTGTTAAATAAAAAGTTATTTCCTGGTATGGTTGAGAGAATATTTCTATCGGAGGAGTAATTTTATTTCTGTTCATGGCAGTTCGTTCTTGCTATACACTTATTATTGCTATACACTTACTTGACTATCGTTATTTTACTAAAGGTCTTGTAAATCCAAGGTTTACCCGTGGACTAAATTTTATACAAATCCGTTCAACCGTGGTGACATAATTAAATTACACCCAAACATTCGAATATTTTTACAAACTATAACAAAAGCTACCTGATATATCTTCGAGACAAATTGAGAAACTTTTACTTTTTTGAACATTTGAGTCTTTTTTTATGTCATAAGATAGCAAACAAGTCTTCTGATGGAAATTGCAATCATAGATACACTCGTTTTATTTTACCATCGTTGTAGGTGGTTATTCTAAATAAACTTAATATGCTTTATTAAATTAATTTAAAGTTAAATGGCATGGCAGTAGTTCAAATTCATCCCTTTTTATTTAAAAACTAACAAAATAACATGTACTTGCAAATACAGTAATGCAGATAACAGTTTAAAAATAAATATAAAAATGTAATGTTATTCGCGACAGTACCGCCTATCGCTATGAGTAAGTTATGGCCGTTGTAGGGTGAGTTACACCCTGCTTAGGTCACGTGGCTCGAGCGGGATGGGGTTATATAGAAATTAATGCCGCTAAAAAGGATAGATGAACTTGGGGCGGCAAGTTATCTTCGTTTCATTCAACTCACACTCGCGCCGCCCGAACGTCCGTATAGATCAATAAAACTACTTTATCTCTTTTTGGCACATCCCCATCCCGTCGGCGACTTCCTAGAACGATACTTTACTTGGACTTTCTCCTTAAAAAATAAAAATTTCTAAACGTAAACAATTTTTTAAACTTAAACAAAAACTTTTTTAAACTTAAACAAAGAGATTTTTAAAGAATGTATTTTTTAAAAAAAGCGATACTAAAATATGCGTTTCCTATTGTTGTCAAATCAATAGCTATTCTTTTATTTATAAAAAGCACAACACTTAGCGCAATTGTCGTTTTTTAATGGTAAGAACGTTTTAGCTGTGTTTACAAAGCTAATGGCCATAAAATATTATTACCGGGCTATTAAGGCAAGCCACAGGTAGTCCTGGGTCGCCTTCGCTAGTATTTTGTTACGATAGTACCCCGGTAGTTCAAGTAATTGACGCTGTTAATTTTGTTGTGTGCGTTTTTACTGTCAAGTCGTTATATTGAGATTAAACAATCTGTTTGCTTTTTAAATTTTAAGTTTTCTTACAAGTTTTATTTAATATAATATATTGTGGTGTTTATTATGTCATTAGCATTAGTGTAATTGCTTTTTATATTTTAATTGATTTGATTTTCAATTTTTAAAGAATGGAGTGTTAATTCTTGTGCATTTAGTAAATTATTTTTGTTTTATTCTTCCTCTAAGTGTAATTATATGCAGTAACATAGTGGGTCCGTTTGCTGAATTTTTCTTGAGTTTCGGTAGGTGAGTGAAAGGTTAGAATACATAATTAAAAGTAAATCAAATATATCATCACAATTGTGTCCTTGTGGTGTAAAGCAGAGTAAGCAAATTTCACCACGATTAGTTGGTTTGTCGATTGGCTATGGGAGATCATCACCTAAGTCGAATTTTATCGCTACTACTATCGCTTGTTTCTTGCGATAACTGGTACTAACAGAGTTTATTAAATGTTTATTCTTAGCTTACCACCAGACTCGGCTGCTACTTCGAAGATGTTTTTTTTTAACCGACCCAAAGATCAAATTTCATGATTTGAGATGAGTGGTCTAACTATAGACATGAATAATATTTTATTAAGTCCTTGATATTGCTTTGTCTCTTTACAAAATCTTTTGTATTTAAAAAAATATTATAATAAAAAGTATAGTTTTTTCTAAATTTAATATTAATTAATACTATTTTAAATAAATTACATATTTATACCCTAAAAGGCGTATATATTTAATATTAATTTTTAAGTATACCTTAAAAATCAATATTAAATAATAAAAACCAGTATATCATTATAATCAGTAAGAATTAGAATAATAAATAAGTGTAAGTATTACGAAGAATCACTTTTTCACTAAAAGGAGATTTGTTATCAACGAATACACTGACATTTAAATCAGCTGATTATTATTATCAGCATATTTCTAGTCTGATGGCCACCTAATTATGGTAACAAGCTTTTTTATCAAATTTTTAATTAAAACTTATACTTTAAGCTTATTTCAATGTTGTATTTAAATAAATGAAGATTCTTAATCCACGAATAAGATTAATATTTGAAAGTAGCTATGGAGATATGATTAGGAAGGAGGATCGTTGTATTTAAAATAAATTCGATTGCGTAAAGTACTGATAACAATATTGTAATCAGTTACATTTTGAATTAAGTTCAAAGCGGCTTTCAATAATATAAATTATAATATATAAATTATTAAAACTTAGTATATTTATGAGCTATGTATGCGGTGTTAACGCTATTTTTAGAAATAAATATATTTAGTAATTTTAATACATTTAATGTTATTTAAAAATAGTATACAGAAAACGTTCAAAGATTAGTCATACTGATAGTAAGATGCGATCAATACGGTCAATCGATCAAGGTACAAAGAGTCAACTATCGCCTGTATCAACACCGAAGATGTTAATGGTACGTTGTTATCTTGTGGCGAGGTCTAATATCACATGCATAAGATTACACACTACCTTACCTGCCAAATTGGAACACAACAGTGACTAGCACTGACGCTTTTGCGGCAGGAATAGGTAAAGCGGTGGTACCAGACCCGGGCGAGACAATGCAGAACTCTAACACCTAGTAGCCACGATGGTAGTGACTCGCATAGCCAATCGGCCTTTAACGACTTGCCTGGCAGAACGGCACTTGGCCTATTCTTCAAAGGAGCCATTTTCTAGACATTTAGAGAGAGACATTTTCTTGTTTGTTATCTTAAGATATTGAAAAGGTTAGGGGTGTGGATAGCAAATTGACATCCCCATGCCTATGAAAAGCACACATAATTCTGTTGGGGACATTAAAGGCTAAAGTAATTGTGGTGAATGTTGATGAGGATCACCATCCATTTCACCAAACGACTTACATGTCAATTTTGGTTACCTTTATAGTCTATAGCATTCAGCTCTTTCTGCATGTACTGCAAGGATGATAATTGTAAATAATTTGTTTTAATTACTAGCTGCGCCCGCGACTTTGTCCGCGTGAAAAAAAATTTAAACTAAAAATAGTCAAAGTTACTCCTTATTACCTCAGCTATCAGCCAATGTTCCATCAAAACGGTTCCAGCCGTTTCAGAGATTAGCCGGAATAAACAAACAGACAAAAATTGAAAAAAAAAATATGTCAACGGTTGACCCTGAAGGCCATCCCAGAAAATGCCAGTAGGTATATTATTTTTTTTTGAATAACTGTATATTTTGGAAACGATAATCGATTTCTATCTCGAGATGCATTTAACTCAATTTTGAGATCTATAATATTGCTTGAAATAATATAAAATAATCGATAGGTTGAAAAATTTCCAAGCAATGTTAAAGAAAATTTTTTTCAAAAATTTTCTACATTGATAAATCCCAAAGAAATTGACCGACTTTGGTCCAATAAACGCAGTTTTTAAAGGAAAAAAGTTGATAAGGTTTCTTAGTCAGTATACCGAATATTAGCCTGAAAGTTATTACAAAAATATTAAGTAAGTAGGTATACTAAAACATCGTAATTTTTATATTTGAAAAGCTGTAACTTTTTAAAATTATATTCGATTTTGATTTTTGATACAGCATTCGTCGTACTTTTTTAGTACTAAAATATCGTATACCAAAAATTGACTGGTTGAAAAATGTCGAAAATACACTTTTTTTTCAAATTTTTTCGTCAACGATTACCTACTTCCGAACTAATAAACCGATTTTGGTGCAATTTATGCCTTAGGCGTAGTTTTGTGTGGAATAGAGCTGATTAGATTTTGTATTCAATTGGTACATTAATCCGAAGTCGTATTAAAAATATATTGTTTCAACTTTTTGAGGTTTTTTCAAAGTTTCTCAAAATCTCCTGGGACAACGTGGTTCAAATTTTCAAGAAAGCTAAGTTGAGCGGAATCTAATCAAATGACATTAACCGCATTTCGATTGGTCAAGACTCTCAAAAGTAGTGCAATGTTATATACACACACACACACACACATACATACATACATACAGACATACTGACGTCATCGTGAAAATCGTTGTAAAAGGTTGCTAGGACCTCAAGACATGGAGATCTGGTGAAAACTCGATTTCCGAAAATCGTGGCAAAATCAGTAACTTCTTTATCACATACGTAGCGGAAAGTTAAAAATCTATTAAAGGTTGACCCTACAGGCCATCCCTGAAACTTCCCGCAAATTAAGGTATTTTAAGCTCAAACGAGTAAAAACTATAAGCATAGATTTTTTCAATTCAAACATACATTTTGTTAAAAATGGCAGTATATTCATTTTTGATCAATTTTAATGTTTCGAATGGCATTCAATTCAATTTTTGAGATCTAAAATATTATTTTAGCTACATAATTGATAGATTGGAACATTTCGAAGCAATGTTAAAAACGTTTTTTTCAAAAATTTTCGTTACGTCCCAAAGAAATTACCGATTTTGATCCAATTAACGGCATTTGACCTATTTTTTTAAGAAGAAAAGCTGACGAGATTTTTAAATGGTGTAAACAACATAATTTCAATATTAAATTAAAACTTTTGAAAATTTAATTCCATTTTGATTTTTGAAACGACGTTCGACATAGTTTTTTGTAGTTCTAAAATATTGTAAAATACCAAAAAATGATTGGTAGAAAATTGTCGAAATTATGTCGAAAATGTACTTTTTTCAAATTTTTTCGTCTACGATTACTTCCGAAGAAATAAACCGATTTTGATGCAATTTGTGCATTAAACGAAGTTTTTAGACATATAAAGCTGATTAGATTTTGTACTCAATCGGTACATTAATCTGAAAGTTGTATTAAAAAAAATTTTAATACAAAATTTCGCCCAATTTTTTTTGGGGCTTTTTCAAAATTTCTCAGAATTTCCTAAACCGACTTGGTTCAAATTTACAGGAAGTCTAAGCAGAGCAAAATACAATCGAATGGCATCAATTGCGTATCGATCGGTTAAGTCGTTCAAAAGTTATGAGATGTTTACATACACACACACAAACAAACACACACACACACATACATACATACCTACATACTGACATACTGACGACGTCATTCGTAATAACAGTCGGAAAAGATTTCTAGGGCCTTAAAACGTAGAGGTCTGGTGAAAACTCGATTTTCGAAAATCGGGGGAAAATCAGTAACTTCCTTATCTACATAGTAAATACGTAGCAGGAAGTTAAAAAATATTATTTTGGTATAAGTACCTACCGTATGTAACCATGTACATTTAATAAAAAACAGTTATTTTAATATTACAAACAGACACTCCAATTTTCATTATTTGTATAGAAAAATAGGTAATAGAATATGACAAATAACACAAATATTTTGGCCATTTACTTATGAATTGTGTTTTTAAAAATCATAGGATTGCAAACAAGCATATGGCTCTCCTAATATTTTAATGATGCGTTGTTATCCGTTTGGTAAGATAACCGGCTAATCGACAGTATATAGCTTCGACAGTATTGATGCTACTGCAGCAATAATAGGTAAAACCCAGTTGAAAGATCGTAGAAGTTTACCACCTCTTAGTAACCATAGTAGTAACACGTATAGCCAATTGTTTGGCTTTTACGACTTATTTGGCAGAACTGCTGATAGTTTGTTATTCAAAGGAAATTTGGAACAACTAAAAAAAACATACAAAATAACAGATTTGAGACACAAATCAAAGACGCGTGAGACGAGATGAGTGAAATCTCATACCGTTACAAAAAGAATAGCAATATTTAAAATTCTTAGGTACAAACATTAATAATAACTCATTCGTACACAAACGTCGGTGACACAAAATAAAAAACGTAAAGAAACGCCACAGAATAAAATCTTTGTTCTTCGTTGCGGTTGGTATAAAATAAGATGGCTTTTCGATTACAGATTAATCTTAGTTGTACACGTAGCAATCTGTTTTAGTAGAAAATTAGTACAGGGAGTTAACCGTAATTAAGTTAAATACTGTGTCTACTCCGCCTTTGCACTTTACCAACAGTAACCCTTTTAACCTTGTGACTCGAAATCTCATTAGGCTGAACTATTTGGAAGATAATTAATCACCTTGATGTAAACTGACAGTTAAATAATAATTGGTATTGTAAATTTAAGAGTGAAGAATTGTTTTTCCAAGTTATATTTCTACGGAATCTAAAATACAAATAATGTGTTGAGTTACTTATTATCAATGCATTTGGTCCTTGTATGAAGATACTAGATAATTTTTTTAAATGTACAACAGTTAAATTTACAACCATGTATTAGTTGTAACATAAACAACAACGACTTTTTGTTGTAGGTCTATCACTTGAACTCGATGTAATTGACTGCCTTATTTCTTCTTCTTACCTATTGCCACTGCCATTTCTGCCGCCATAATGTTATCGTTTTACCTTGTCGTAATTCTGTTTAAAGTTTAAAGTTCTCGACAAATTTGCATATATAGCTCTACATCCAAAACTATCTACATATATAAAAATCAATTGCTGTTCGTTAGTCTCGCTAAAACTCGAGAGCGGCTGAACCGATTATTTTGATTTTGAATTAATTGTTGAAATCCAGGGAAGGTTTAAAAGGTGAGAAAATATATAAAAAAATAAGAGTGTAGTTAAAAAGCCAGAACAACGTTTGCGGGTCAGCTAGTCTATATATATAAAAATCAATTGCTGTTCGTTAGTTTCGCTAAAACTCGAGAACGGCTGAACCGATTTGGCTAATTTTGGTTTTGAATTAATTGTTGAAGTCCAGGGAAGGTTTAAAAGGTAAGAAAATATAGGAAAAAAAAATAAGAATAGTTAAAAAGGCAGAACAACGTTTGCCGGGTCAGCTAGTAATGTATGAAAATAAAGCTATGAACCTAGAAACAGTTCTTCTCGTGTGGATCCGGGCTCTTTCTTTCACTAATGGATCAACTTTCTTATTGCTAGACATCTCGTAAAAGGCGAGACAATGTTAATACTTGCCACTAACACTGTGATTACTAACTAGGTGATAGAGTTCTGAAAAGTCCCGATCATGTCTGGTACCACCGCCTTACCTATTCCTGCCACTATACCGTTGGTGCTTGTCGCTTTCGTGTTCCGGTTCAGAAAGTAAGGTAGCCAGTAAAATTATGCATGTGATATCCAGTGGCCTGACTACAGGTTGGCAAGTCAACAAAACGCCACGGGCCCCCAGCCGGAAGGGGCCCCCGATTGGAGGAGAATTCCAATTCCCAATATTTATTATTACACATTCAGTAAAAAAATATTTTTTTTAGTTATTATTATTTAAGATACCTACTTAGTTACGCACACAAGTAAAAAATTTTTATTCAATTTAAATGCATAAGAAAAGGAACATATGATCTGACGGGGGAGATGGAAGGGAGGATCCGATGAATTTTCCACGGGCTTCAACCGGTAGAAGTTACGCCACTGGTGACATCTATTTCCATCAGGAGAACCATGTGCTAGTCTGCTATACTAAGTAATAAAATAAATAAATATAACAGGCTGAATATTAATTAAACAAGAATTATTAATACAAGTTTAATTTTAGAATCAACCTTTTTCTAGGCAAACAACCGGTTATACTAATTAAACTTAGCCTATGAATTATCACACAAAATAGGAATAGTTGCGACGTGACAAATTAGGGCTAAAATTTTGTCCAATACAGACATATGTACCTATGCCTCTAAAATTAGAATTTCCAGGTATTCTGTAAGATAGTCTTGCGGATTTTTAAGTATGCACTGTTACACTGTCCTGATACTTTTATAGGAAAAGCTACAGGCAGAACAACAAGCAGCTTGACTTGTTAACCAGTTGTGATCACAAGGTTGAGTTCTACATTGACTCATGTAAGCATTAAAAAACTCCAACAATTATTACTTTTTATATCGTAATACAAACTCACATATATAATTATAAATTTATTTTTAGAAATCATAACTTTGATTATCTAATCCGCGTTAATTATTATTAAACTTTTAATAAAATCTTCACGTTTTACCCTATTTACATAATTTACACATTAAGATATAAAGAATAAGAAATAGATTACATTATTTATAGTTCCGTTAGTGTTAGCCAATTAACATTATAATTACCTAATAAATAGTCTTTATTTTACACCGCATCAAACCGTTGAAGCGTTACTTTCAATCGTTGAAAATTGAATAATGATGGCCACCTGACAATGACAGTCAACCCCGGGAAGTAGCGTTTTACTTTTTTAAATTAAATAATATTAACTAACTTAATAATGTTTAATCTTTACATGTGAAATTGAACTTTGAGTTTAGCATATTTATACCCGTAAATATCAAAAAAGAGCGGATGTATTTTATAATCATACATCATTACATTTTTTTATTAAATTGTTTTGGTATACCTTACATCCCAAAGACTTTATATAAAACATAAGCACAATACCAAAGTCATAAAAAAATCATAATTGAAACCCGGTCAAATTTTGTTGGGATTGTAGTATACGTAAGCTCACAAGCAGTTACATTTATAGCTACTCATTAAACAAATAGTGTTAATTGCAATATTTACAACAAATTGCGTAATCAATCGACGTTAATTAGATATTTATTTTGTTTTGTAGTTATCCAATAAGTAGACAGTTCTCGTGATAATAAGAAACAACTTTAACTATGGACTTTAAAGACGTTTGTATTGCGGTCTTGATGCGATATTACTACACAGCAGTGCATAACCTAGTGTAATCTGTATGGTACAGATATGAACCCACGAGACAATTTTATCGTTGATTTTTTAATAGAAAATCTTAATGAATTTTAAGTGTTTCTATGTACTTAATAGTTTAAGGATACATTTAAAAATTTCTATTTTTCTAGAAAATGCAAAAGATATCATTGCGTTCATAGTCACATAGCTGGTATCAAACAAAAGTTTGGTCACGCTTAATGCCTTTACGACTGCCGGGGGTGACATAAAGAAAATGAAAAACATTTTGTATTATTCTTGTTGCGCTCTTGTCCCACCTAACTTCAACGACCCTCTTTAGGCCGCTCCGAGACTTGCAACACAGCATGCGATTTGTTTTATAGTTTTAAAGTTCTCTTTGTTTATATCAATTGTGAATTAAATTTGCTACTTTTATAAACATATTAGGGTATAAACATATTAGGTGTTTTAAAAGAATATACGATATTTCATTAAAATTATGTAAAAATTGCTCCCTCGTGTTGGACTCCTCCTTTGAAGAATAGGCCAACTGCCGTTCTGCCAAGCAGGTCGTAAAAGGCGACCGATTGACTATCGAGTCACTACCATCGTGGCTACTAGGTGGTAGAGTTCTACATTGTCTCGCCCGGGTCTGGTAGCACCGTCTTTCCTATTCCTGCCGCAATAGTGTCAGCGCTTGTCACTGTCGTGTTCCGGTTTGGAGGGTAATGGGAAGGTAGCCGGTAAACTTATGCATATGGCATTAGACCTCGCCACAAGATAACAACGCACCATTAACATCTTTGGTGTCTATAGGAGATGATGGACTCTTTCCATCAGGAGGCCCATCTGCTTGTTTGCTATCTTATTCCTAAATATTTAGTTAATAAAATACAAATAATAATAATATTCCATGCATAGTATTATAAACGTGAAATTTGTGTATTTGGATATTTGGATTTTTGTGCCAAAACGGCTTCACTTCAGGGTGCAGCTAGTAAGTAATATTATGTTTGATGTGGAGGTAAAATTAAATGAAACGCTATGAAAACTTATACCTTATTTTAATTACGTAGAAAGAAAATTACCTACAGAGGTTGGTATTTTTACAATACTTATAGGTATATGAAATTTTCACCTACACTTTAATCAAATGTAGATTTAAGAAAAAATAAAATTTTAATTAATTATGCATTTCAGTGTGTTATAATGTCTTCTAAAGCTGTTAATGTGAAACACGAGTGACAAAATAAATTAACTATATTTTAATAAAACTTATTTATACTATGAGTTCAGTTCGCTTTGTAACATATAGGTACGCCAACCAAGATTCTGTCAAATACAGCATCATCGGAAAGGCTTTATTTAAAATTTACAATATTAAAAATTAACATATATCTAATAATGTGCAACTGTGTGCACTAAAAGTGTTTAGTAATGAAGTTTGATTTAAATAAAACGGCCGTGGACGTAATGTGAAACTAGCTAGATGTAATGTTATATTACATTATGAATATTACATTATGTTAGAAAAGCGTACCAGCTGTTTAAGTAAGATTTAAATTATTGAACATTAATGATACAGTTTTACTGAGTGCGAAAATGGAAGCATGAAAATCAAATGTCAATTAAGTTAGATTTGTATACATAATTTAGTAATAGATACATATATCTAAAAAAACATCACGCCTATATCTCCAAAAAGGTAGGCAGAGGTACAAAAAGAGCACCCACGATTAGCTGAAGATGCTTAGTCCCATAATGTGATAGGTGGCAATCAACAACCGGGTCCTTATTCAATCCCACGCAACGTCATTTTTATCAAAAAACTGACAAAACGTATTTTAAATTGCCCGACCCAGGAATCGATCTCATGCGGTCAACTCCAACACCGGCCCACTAGACAACAGAGGCGATAAATATTTTCTAATATAAAAAATACACTTATTTTACATATTGTAACGTGTACGCACGTTAATGGGTTGGTAACCGCTGTCGCTTGTTTGAGGGCGCCCTAAATTTCTCTACCATTCCCAGTAGCTTCTGCTTAGACAAATATCTACTGAAACTAGTTACGTGTTTTGACTCTAATGTGAGATACTTTTAATATTTATCTTTTAATGTAGGTATAACCTGAACACATCTATTACTGTTTACGACGACACAAGATATTTCAAGTCTAACAGGTAATTCATAACATGATTGAATTGTGCTTCAGTTCGATCAGTAATTTAACTTCATTCAAGCTATATTCCTAGTAACAAATTTACCTACACAATGAGAAAAGTTGACGCACTTAATTGTGCATTTTATAGCCGAATGAAAAAAAATTCACAGATTGCTGGAAACGCGACCTAATTACAGCAAAATGCAATGAGACTTAATTTTGTCAACAATAAAATTAATAATCTACATGTAGGTTTAATCAATATCATTGTGGTTTAATCGCTATCTGCTTTAGCCATAATGCTATACGCTCTACTTCGTAACTAAATATGTGCTTACGTATGTTGTATCTAAGTAAATAGTTAAGTTGGATGTAATTGGGTTAGATTAGTTTCGTGAATTACATAATATGATTGCAGGACTTATATGGATAGTGCATATCCAAAAGTCCCTTAAAAAAATAAACGTGTAAAAATATTATAGAGGTAAATCTTCGTAGTGTGTCGTGTCGTGTGTGTGTAAAAGCTTGTATCTTAGTAAATCACTTTACTAAGATACAAGCTTTTACTCCAGTTCTAAATTGCTGGTAGCAACAGTAACATGTAACTGCGTAATTACAATACAAAATAATAATCACTGAGCAAATTACACTAATCGATCTAACCCCAATCTGTGTTATAGGTGTTAGTCAACGATACTAATACGATAGAAATACATACTCCTATATAAATACTGCGACATACACACCAAAACCCAGAAATACAAAGATGTATGTTCATCACATAAATGTTTGTCCCTGCTGGGAATCGAACCGGGGACTTGTCGATTCATAACTCGATTCGCAGCTCGATTCGCTAATAACTCAACCAACGACGGAGCGGTCTTTAACCGGATAACAGAGAAATAATTATCCAAGTAAAATTGGAAGGTAATAAGCGTTAAGCTATATGCGAGGTTAACGTATAATGATTGATGTTATTGAAGTTCGGTAATTAAAAAAGGGGTACTTTTTATTACCAGGAAAACTTAGGTGTCTAATAAAATTAGTATGGATGTGTGAATTGCCTGGATACGGATATTGCCATGGTTGGTGTCATAGTTTTTCCAATTCCTGTCACAAAAGCATCAGTGTCTGTGTCTGTCTGTAGTGTTTCGTTTCAGAAGATATTCATGTCCAGCATGTGGTTTTAATTTTTAAATTTATACCACATAGACAGCAATACACCATTAACGTCTTAGTGATTTTGCAAATATTGTAAACGGTTCCACAAACGATCAAGTAGGTACTGCTTGCAGAATTTTACAATTTTACGTCTTTTCATTGAATTTGATTATTTGAACATGGGCTTACCGAGGGAGGGCAGGAAGTGGCAGCTCCCCCCCCCCTGGAATTTGTTTACCTACTTACGAAATATCTACTGTTGTAGATAAAACTATAATAAGATAAAAATATAGTCTTAACATGTTTCGGTTGCCCACTCCTGGTCCAGAACCTGGGTACGCCCATGCATATAACATGAATTGACTATTATAAGTGTAGTGGTAATTCACTATAACAGGACAATGGTATATGCTGACCACACAAAACGGGTAGACCATACAAAAATACGGAGAAATGTAGTTCCAACATATAAAATATCAATATAAACATGGTACACTACTCATACAATCTTATAAAAGCACGCTTGGATGAGACGAAAGCGCGATACGCTATAAACTTGTCAGCTGAAACTATTTCTGTGCTGTTTGTTTTCCTTTTGACAAATCGCGTCTCGCAACGGCGCCATCTTGCGACATTCCTTTCAAGAAAGTTATTTGGAAATAAAACGCTATTTAGATTCAATAATTTACTGAGGAAATGGAATTCTAATAGGGTGGAAGTAATAGTGGAAGTTGTTAATAATATATAAAACAAAAAATATCTCCGGTTAACAATAATATGCTTGATAGAAATAAATATACAATGTTTCATAATACAGTGAAACTAATGAAAAAAAAGGATATAGCCGATACGTTTACATCCTGTGATATAAAAGTTTTGTACGCAACATCACTTTCTGCTTAGCCTTCAGGCTAATCAATATATATAAAAATCAATTGCTGTTCGTTAGTCTCGCTAAAACTCGAGAACGGCTGAACCTTTGACTAATTTTGGTTTTGAATTAATTGCTAAAGTCCAGGAAAGGTTTAAAAGGTGCGAAAATATAGAAAAACTAAGAGTAGTTAAAAAGGCAGAACAACGTTTGCCGGGTTAGCTAGTACTAAATATAATTTACACTTTCCATGCGTCGATGCACTTAATGCAACTGCATCATACCTATTTATTTTCTTAGATCAAACTCTTGTCCTTACTCTTTTCCATAAAATTACATATTTTTGTGTATGCAGCTATAAATGTTATGGGAAACTGTAAGTGCAAGAGTTATATTACATACATGCCAGGCAGTTCGTAAGAGGCGAAAGATTGGCTATACAATATACATATCACGACTATCTATCTTATGTATCTATTAACTATCTTATAACATAAAAAAGTATGAGCGAAAAATAACAAGAGACCTGCGAAAAGCAAATATGTATTAATGTTATTGTTTTATATAGTAATCGTTAGTTATCCTATTTTATTGCATAATTTGATCTAACAATATCACCCTCAATGTAGATAGACAAGTTTCTGGATCCATACCTAAGTCATATTAATTAAGAAAGGAACACCCCATATTAATCTGGGCCACTAATGTCAGGCATTTCATAAACAGTGAAAGATTAACCAAATTTAACGTCACCATAGTGACTTTTATCCAATTAAGTGGTAGAGTTCCACAACGTCTCGCCCAAGTATTTGGTAACACCACTATACTTATTCCTGTTGCAATAGCGTCAGTGCTTGTCAATGTTCAGTTTCCGGTTTTGATGGGTAAGGCAGACGGTAAAATTACGACCCTGCCGCAACGCGACATTAATATCTTTGGTGTCTATAAGCAATGGTTGTCTCTTTCCATGAGGAAAGCTATCTGCTTGTGATGGTACCAGTGTTTATCTCTGATGAGTTTCGATTGGACAGTAGGGAAGCCAGTAAAATTGTGCATGACATTACATTCTCCCCATATGGATAGTAACGCAATATTAACATGACTGGTGGAAGAGATAGTTATCTGTCTCCATTAGAAGAGTCATGTGATTTTTACTATCTTATGACATAAAACATTCCTACCAAATATATACATAAATACTCACGCCAATTTAAACTTTTAAATATTTAAAATGTATTTATATATATTAATAAGAGTTAGATATGTTTAATAAAAGTAATAGCCTTATCTTACGAGAAAATATATAGAAAAAAATTAAAAGTGTGAACACAGCGACCCACTAAATAACGATGATGAAAAATAGTTTATTGTGAGTTCACGTGATTCGGGGTAATAAAGATCACATCCCAGGAGTAATCTCTCTGAGAAATTGTTATATTTTTCCCTTGTTTGTTCACGAATGAAAAATTGTAATTCTTTTGCTCAACAAATTGCGCATTCTTATTTATTACAGAGGTCTCTTGTTTAGGTCGCTCGTGACTTAGCCTAAGAATTTTATTTATTAAATATTACTTTTTGTTTTGGCAACTTATATAATTTTACACATGATTCATAATGTTAAACTTATTAAAAATGATCTTTCCTTGCACGAATTTCAGCCTAATCTTCATAGGGATTGAATTTCCAAAAATTTTAATAGCGCTATTAAAAAAATTCAAATAGGTATCATTATTTAAACTAATATTAGCTTGGTAAATACGTCTTGCTATGTTTATATTATAGCTTTACCTTTATTAAAAAAAACCTAATAAGATCTAGTATATATAGTATCATTACACGTTTCTTCTCGTGTTGGTTAGGGTTCTTGAAGAACAAACTATGTGCCGTTTTGCCTGCTAATTAGCTCTTTAAGTACGAGCGAATGATAAACTTGCTACTATCATCACAACTATAGAATTCTGCAATGTCTAACGAGATGGTGGTGTTATTTAATTCTCCTGCGACAATATTTGTGCGTGATAAGCACACATGTTGTATTCCTATTTAAAATAGATGGTAGTTGATCTTCAATATGTGGTAATGTATCCCCATTTAATAAAATATTATACTAAAACTATTCAATATAGGATGTAGGGTCTAAGCAAACAGAGTGAGAATCCAAACAAAATCGACTATGAACATCATTGGAGAGTGGAGATACAAGTTTTTGACAAGTAAAATTTTATGATTCCTTAATGATTTTAAAACTGTATTTTATAGTGATCTTTTTATAACTCATTATCACCCTATTAGATTTAAGATTTATGTTTTCTTTGATGTAATGTGATACCTTCTCTATTAAACGTCGTGTATATTTAATAGATATATACGTACTGCAATGTTGCCAACGCAATATCATCTTATTTCTTTGGCATCGAGAAGACTCGCTGATTTATTAGCCTGTACCAACCTACAAAAGTTTTCGGATTAAATAGTTTTTCTCGTTTCAATATTTGGCAACAGAATTATTTTTTCATCTTTGTTGGGTTTTAAATTAAGTTCTGTGAATTATGGTTCTGCATTCCATTGATAATTTATTCAAGTAAAAATAATTATTTTTTCGTATCAGTTATATAGTAATATCAGTGGAAATCAATCATATACGTACGTACGTGATAAACTTTCATTCTAAGAAAAATTTTATGCCGATTCATTTGCGGACAGGATAAATAAACCATTACATATTCCTTTTCAACACGTTTTACCAGTTTATCTAGACTGTTTTAGTTAAGCCTATTCTGTCTAGATTATGAATACCTGGGTTTCTTTTTCGTGTTTGACCAAGTTGTTGTAGAAATTTTTTCGAGGAAAAGTCATAACAGCAGCCTGGGGTCTAATGATGGTGTATTAACACCTTGGTACCTAGAATCAACACAATTAGTTGTCCATTCTGGTTATTGCAAGAAATAAGCGATATTTATTCAAGTTGGCACTGCGGTGGTGGAGATTACCACATATGTCTTCTGTTAACAAACCTGTAAATCTGGCGAACGAGGTGCTTTTATAGACCTACTTATAGCAAAGGAATCTTTGTGATGATAATTTACCATCTAAGTTATATAAATCTTATCTTATCTTATAAGTATACTTTAAAACCAAGCTATTAGAACATGACTTTACCTTAAAATATTAGATTAGACGATAACAAATTAAATAAATTAATATTAGAGGAGAAAAAGTACATTATAGTGCGCACGGAACTAGTTGGCCGCGCCTTACGTATTACGTATTACGTATGGCGCGGCCAACTAGTTCCGCGCGCACTATAGTAAATTCAAGAGATAGGTTTATATTTATTAACATAAATATATTTCATATATCTAATACGCACACTTCGCGTTCATCAAACTAATGCAAGAGCTTTAAACAATTAATTTGCCTGTAACCCTCACAAGTCGGGCTAACACAAATGGTGACACATAACAAAGTGTTACGGAAATAAAGAGAAAGTAAAAAGAATTAGTTTGAGAGCGACGGTCGCATTATACATGTCTAAAACTAAAATTAATCTGTCCAATGTGAAAGTTCAAGACAAACGATGGCGCGCTAACTGCATTTAAGCAATACTATGCAATGGGTCATAAGTCCATGGCCTTGGTGAATAATAAGTCTTTCATATTAGCTTACGTTGAAGTTAAGATACGCAGGCACATACCTACATAAAAATATTACAAATAACTATAGTTCTTGCCACTACTATTTAGTTTTTTGTTATAAGATAGCAAACAAGCACATGATCCTCCCGAGGGAAAGAGACAACCATCTCCTATACATTACCAAATACATTAATGGTGCATTATTATCCTTGTGGTCCCCACCACAAGGATAATAATGCACCATTATCTTAGTGTTATCTTAGTGTCACATGCATAAGTTTACCGGTTAACTTACCCCCCAAACCGGATCACGATAGTGATAAGCACTGACGCTATTGCGGCAGGAATAAGTAAAGCGGTCGTATCAGACCCAGGTGAGACGATGCAGAACTCTAGCACCTAGTAGCCACGATGATCATTTCTCGCATAACACTACTATTAGATAAATAAATTTAAAAGTTCCGTACTTAAAGGTAAAATGGGACCCTATTACTAAGCCTCCGCTGTCTGTCTGACCGTCTGTCTATCTGTCACCAGGCTGTATCTCATAAACCGTGATATCTAGAAAGCTGATATTTTCACAAATTATGTATTTCCGTTGCCGCTATAGGAACAAGTACTAAAAATTAAAAAAAAAAATGAAAATATTAAGGGGGTTCTCCATACAATAAACGTATTTTTCCGTATTTTTTAAAGGTGATGGTACGGAATCCTTTGCTTTTTCTTTTTTAATTACTATTTTGTACACTAAAATAAAAGGGAAAAGTTAAATGATAGTTAAAATGGTGATAAAGCATCTTTTTATTTATAAGTATTATATACTAGTTGACACACACAGCTTCGCTCACGAGTAGAGTATGTTATCAATATAAGTATCATCAAAATTTTGCATGCTATTTTAAAAACCCTTAAAGGCCAAAATAAGGGATTTTAGCCCTTTAGAGTTTTTAAAGTAAACCAAGTGTGACCCTGGGTCTTCAACTCATCTAACCTTGTCAATTTCCACCAAATTCGGTTTAGCGATTTAGCCGTGAAAGCATAACAGACCGATGCCAACAAACAGACAGTCAGACTTTCGCATTTACAATATTAGTGCTGGTTCCGGGCTTCTTTGAAGAATAGGCCAACTGCTGTTCTGCCAGGCAGGTCGTAAAAGGCGACCGATTGGCTATACGAGTCACTACCATCGTGGCTACTAGGTGCTAGAGTTCTAAGCTAGAGCTAGCAAAAAAATTGCTTCAAAAAAGGTTGGTTTGAAAATTAAAGACTGTCTATGACCGAGCAGTGGCCAGTGGTTACTATACTAGACATATAATTACTAATTACTTGGTCTCCTTTGAGACTGAAGCATGACAATGATAGATATGGCGGCAAACACTTTAGTTTGATAACGGAAATAATATAATAGTATGGTCCTAAATACTAAGAGGTAGTGACTTTGTGGAATTTTTTCCAATGTGTCATGTTTTACGTAATTTACGCCCGGCTTAAAGCGCTCAAAATTTTAGGCCCGACGGCCCAAAATCCTGATTTATGATCAAGCAGGGGTCGGTTACGAATTCGAAGCGAAAAATATTTCCTTTGAGATTATTATACTTATGCAACAATCTCATATACATAATTATTATTCAAATACTGTTGATTCTGGTTTTTTATTCTAATGTTATCATTTCACATTATGTAGGTCATTGTTTTTATATAAGGACTTCTGCAACAATCTCATATATAGATCATCATTATAGAAATACTGTTGAATCTGGTTTTTCATTGTAATATTATAATTTCACATTATATTGTTTTTATATAAGAAGATGATTTATGTTTTGCTTTATATTAAAATTAGGTAAACTATCTTTCCTGCTGCTCAGAACTCATGTGCTCTCTGTCACAACTCAACTGAAATTTTATGAATGTACACATATCTATTAAGCAAACCATGACTCAGTATATTAAGTTCGCTATTTAACCATATACAAAACTGTATATTCGTGTTTGACACACGCATGATAATGTGTGTAACTAATTTTTTTATTAAATTAATTTATTTTAATGCATATTATATGCCTCTTAATCGCCTGTGTGGTCTAGTAGTCTGGTGTCGGTGTTAACTAAATGAGGTTCCGACTTCGATTCCTGAGTCAGCCAATTCAAAAGTTGTTTTTTCGGTTTTCTAATAAAAATAGTGTTTCCCGGGATAGGATAAATATCCGGTTCGCGATAAGCTTGCCATCTATCTCATTGTTAGACTAAATATCTGCGGATAATCATGAATGTACCTACTTGTTGTAGCTCTTCCAACCTCTTGGGGGATTCGGGTGTGAAGAAACTTTTTTATATTATATGAAAAATATTAGCTTTCTGCACTTCTTCTCCTATTTTAACTTTAGCTATGTTAAATTGCATACTTCTCAATCCGATTTTTTTTCGTGAAAAGGGTATTATTAAATTTTCGTTTCTAGTATTAATCTAATGATATTATGATATAACGTATCAAAAATAAACTGGGTTAATATCTGGAATAACTAATCTAAAACAGGTATTTTATCATAAGTCTCTTTCATCTTATCAGATGATTTAAACTAAACATTGCCACTTCAAGTTAATGGCTGTATACCACATTTACGCTATTCAAATTCTTTATTTGCACAAAATAGGGTTGGAAAAGATTTTATATATATATCGATGTAATTAAACCTATTTTGCCAGATAAATGGCATGCAAATTTATGACTTCAGATTATTGTTATATACTATTTAAGAAAAACTCATATTTTTTACATTTATACCTAAATAAATTATTAAAAAGTAGACAGCAACAAATTTCAAATAAATAGTATTGAAAAAAAAATATAATTGTATTTAATGTCAGGAGATTACAAAAATTTTTATTTTTAAAAAAAATGTCAAAATGAAATAAAAATTATGTTCTACCAATTCGTATTATAATAATATTTTTGTCATTGTCATTATATAGTTTTATACTTCAATTAGTCAATGGTACTGTAATAACATTTTTCGTATATAAATTAAATAAATGTTTCTTAAACAAATGCAATTCTTCAATTTCCTTTATTATATTGGACAGTTTATTAAATATTTTACCATTGATTACAATTGTATTACAATAAATGTAAATTTTTGCATGCAACTAATATTTTTTTAAACCAAGACAAGTGTTAGTGGAATATTTTAAACATTGTTTTTTTTCTCCTTAAAAGAAAAATATCCCTTAAATGTATAAAATGAGTTCTTGATCAACCATTTACGAACCTCTTTTGTAAAAGTTGTAGATTTCAATTCTCTGAATGTTTGGGGTAGCGCGTTGTAGGCCTTAATTATCATTGCGTAGCAGTTTTTTTTGTAAAGTACGATAGAATTTTAACCTGGTAGGGTCCTTAGAAGTAAAGATTCTGTTTTCAGAATCAGTTCTGGTAAATAGATGAGACTATTTCCTTACGAACAAAGCTGCTTCATAAATATATAGGGAAGTTAGCGTCAAGATGTTTAATTTTTTGAAAAATGGCTTACAGGATACTAAAGGACCTACTCCACAAATTCGGCGAATACATTTTTTTTGTGCGATGAACACCCTTTGACTAGAGGTTGAATTACCCCAAATAAGAATGCCATACCTAAGAACCGAGCCAACATATCCGTGACAAGCAGTTAACGCGGCAGTTTGCCCTGCCAGAGATCTGACTCTACGGTCTCTAATAAGAATACATAACTGTTCAGTTTCGAGCAGACACTATTTACTTGGGATTTCCAGTTACAATTCTTATCTATTAATAAACCTAAAAATTTGGTTTCATCCATTTCTTTCAACATGTTTCCGTTCCATTGAACATTTAATGTCGACTGGTAAGGTTTTCTATTTGTAAATCTTATATAGTTCGTTTTTGACAGATTCACGTTTAAATTTTCTCTTTGAGCCAGTTCATTATTTGGTTCATGGTATTATTTATTTTAGTTTCATAATTTATATTTAAATCACAATCTGGAATTATAATCGATATATCATCTGCAAATAAAATAAATTGACTTTCAGATGCATTCGGCAGATCGTTTATTTGTACAAGGAATTGCAAAGGTCCGATTATACTTCCTTGGGGCACAGCCAATTTACTGATTTTTGTAGTAGAAAAGAAGGAATTAAGGTTAAAATTTTGGTCTAAGTCCGATACTTCTACATATTGAGTACGATCGGTAAAGTAGCTTTCAAGCCATTTTAATTTTAATGCATATACTGCCCAATTCGGCATTTGCACTGGAATCTATATCTTTTATAAACATTTTATGAGTTACAACTTACATTTCTAATGATAATGTTAATTCAGTCTATTATCATTGAATGAATCTTCAATATATCGATTTATAATTAGTAAAGATGTTCAGTTTCCGTTTTACACCATATTAAATAAACCTTTTTAAAAACAAAAATAAATTAATCATACCATCAATAGGATGTTGTAGAGTGGGATGCTCTTACTTATAAACTTGCTTAATTTATGACATTATGATTAGGTCGAATCATTGGGGTATATATTTAGTCAATAGGTCAATTTCATTGACTACTTATTTACACTAGACTAATAATGTTTGATTTCTTGCACCAAATTAATTCTGTCAATAATCTGAGGTGTGGGGAAAAGGGACACACGTTGTTCCGATTGGCTAATTCAAAATCAGTATTTTGTTGTGCGAGTTTACAGCTCACTGGATTGGTCGGTACTAATTCTTTCAGATTATTATAAGATCTATTAGTCTGATATGTTGACAAAATAATTAGTCTGTTATAAGGTTTCTAGTCTATTTACTCAATGGTCAAATCAAATGTTTTTGTTAAATTGAAACTTTACAATCATAGCTAGGTATATAAACATAATTACGAAGTATGCTGTTATTGAACAAAAAATTGAACTTGTACTCGGATTGATCCAATGTGCAATACTAATATCGAAAATATTTCAAATATTATATATCGAGTGATGATATTTCTTTAAAGACTAGTGGTAGCTGGCATGATAAGATCGTAAAATTCAGTTAAAATCACAGAATCTGGGACTGATCCTGAAATCCATGGCGAGTAAAATGTTGCCAGCACACCTGCTAGTTTTCTATTTAAGAGATTAATTCCTTAAGTGGTATGCAGAGTAAAGCAAATGTTGGTTGACGCTCAGATACACTATACGTTTCAACAATTTTGAACGGGTTAAAAGTGTATGATATTCTGCAACAATGCATTTGCCAACTGTAACGACTATTGCTTTTTATTAACGACAGTTGGAACTAACAACTCGACGTGTTTTTCTATACCTATTTCTGAACATAAGTTCAGTTGTGTTAGTTGGTTAATATAGATTAATCCACTGGCATCAGGCCTAGTCTCCTTCTGTTACTCGCAAGTTCCTTTAATAAATAAAAATAATTCTAGTTAAAATTAAAATTAAGTAATAATTCGGATATTAAACTTGTGTGTTGTGTGTAGCTGAAAATGCTTTAAACAAGACCAACAAAACTGGTATACATAAGAACTTAATGGCACTGTATCTGTGTTCAGAAATAATTTAAAAACAAATTACATTATGTCAACAAATATTTCATTCTTGCGTCATTTGATACAATTTAAGACCGACACGTAATTACTATCATGGACTCCCGGATCATTTTTTAATGTATAGGCCGAAATGGACAATGCTCGAAACAGGAATGGCTCGCATGTCACACCGGCCCGCATTCGCCGGTGGGGATGAATTGATGGCCACTCCACGCAGGTAGGGGTGAAACCCAAGTCACCCTGCACTTTTTAAAAATGGATTCTTAGTGCAGATAGAGGAGTGGCGTTGTACAGGTATAAATTCTTTTTTTTTTCTTCATAAAATGTTTGAGGCTACAGGAATCCCGCCAATTTGAAACAATATTAGGCGAAAGTTGTCTCTTTCCGTCAGGACAGCCATCTGCTTGTTTGTTACCCTATGATATAAAAAAGTTGTCGAGAGATATTGGGACAAAAGTTGCCGAAGAAAATTAACATAAAAGGTTTATTTCTTAATAGAAGTCAATTATATTTTCGACTGATATGTATCAGCTTTTACATTTATTACAATAAGAAGTCCTTAGTGTTAATTTTCTCTTTTTTTGCTGGACCTTACACTCGACGGGAGATTATAAACGAGTCACAGTAATTTTACTAGAGAAAATGTCATATTTAAATTTATTTTAAGAAATAACTATTTACGAAAAAGTTGACGTTAAAAAACGAAAACAAACTGGTGGCTTTGTTTATTGAAAACTTTAAACTTTAATAATTAAAAGCAGAACTTCCACCAAGTTAAACATTTTATAAGATGGTAGAGTTCTGAAATATGTATTTCATTTTAGTTTAGCACCAATACCTTGCCTATTTCTGCTGCACAAGCGTTAGTGTTGTCACTGTCATGTTCTGATTACATTCTTTCTAAACATCCATTTACACTTACATCCCATTACATTCTTTGATGTTGATTGTTTTCCTAGCATTCGGAGAGCCATCTAACATATAATTTAAAAAATGTAACTCTTTAGAAATTATTTCCATTGAATAAAATCTGTGTATAATATTATAAAGAGGAAAGATTTGATTTTTTGTTTGTTTATTATGATTTAATTCAAAAGCTATCCGACTGATTTTAAAATTTATTTTACCTTTAGAAAGCTACACTATCTATAAGTGATATAGGCCAATTTTTCAACTGACTGAGCAAAAGATAGTTATGATTTTTAGTTAAGCAAAGGGACATGCGAGTAACAGCTAATATATAAATCTATACTAATACGAGTATTAGAAAACATTTGTGCATGTTTTTGTATGTAATATTTATGCACAATTTTTATATTTGTATGTAATTAATAAGCTCAAAAACTATTGGACCGATCTCAAAATTATTTTACCATTACAAAGTTACACTATTTAGGAGTAACACAGGCTATTTTTTTAGCAAAATGAGTTAAAGAAAGTAATGATTTTGGGTTACACGTTCGATGTTCTGAGTAACAGCTAGATATTAATAAAAAAGTACGAACGTTATCAGTAAAGCAATAAAAAAATATTATATTACGTCATCAAATTTTTGATTAAATGACATTAATTTGTAATATTTATTTTTAAATTTACATAAAAAGTTAAAGTGCTTACACACCAGTCTAATATGCGTTAACGAATGTAATAAAATCGTTGTAGCGGCAGGGAGTGAATCTGAGACATCAGACAATTTGCCATTTTCGCCCCTCAGTAAGCCTACCGATGTGTCTTTCTTATTGCCGACTAAATCTCAAATATACAACGAAGATTAATCCCGTTGAAAGAAAGGGTGTGGCAACCCTTTTTCAACTTTAATCGAAATAAAATAGCGCGCAGATGTGTTGCGCGCAAAAATTCATTTCTGTAAATTTAAAGTGTACATTGTAAATTAGTCATCTCATTGAAATAGCAGTACCAGCTTCGGAATGGACACTTAGAATACTGGGCTCAAATCCCGGGTCGACCAATTCAAATAAATAAGCTTTTCAGTTCTTTGCGAAAAATAACTTGCCCGAGACCCATTTATAGGCCACCTGTCATATCATGGGATTTAATATTGTTGGCTAATCGTAGTTAGGCAAAGTGCAACTAATAAGTATATAGCTACACATTTGTCTACCTTTTGAGTATATGGGCGTTACTATATTTATTTATTGATGTTGTTTATAACCCGATCCCGAATTTTCCCGATTCCCGATTTTGCGTTTAACTGTGCACTGGTGTACAGAGTTAAACGCAAAATCGGGCTTAGAAAATATTACGTACTTATTATTAAGATAATATCGGTTCCCTCGCAAGACACTAAAATTCGTCATGATTCACCAGGGCTATTGACTCGCGAAATGGGTATTGGGTAGTTATTCTCATCATCGCTTTTTCTAACGGTGATTTTTCTTTTCCGAAAACCGGAATGGCAGCTTTGCTGATATAATCTATTATATATATATATATATATATATATATATATATATATATATATACATATACACATGTGTATATATATATATATATATATATATATATATATATATATATATATATATATATATATATCAGTCAGACAGGAAGGTCATTTTCAGTAAGATTGCAGGAACACATAAGAAGCTGGCGCCAGGAAAAAGAGATTTTGCCTTTGCTAGACATTTAGTGGATGAAAAGCAATTCAGCAATGATTTAATCCTATAGAACACTCAAAACCGATCCATTTTTGTAGCAAAGGCAGAAAACTTAATACCTTGAAAGCGCTGAAAATTAATAAACTAAAATATAGTCTCAAGCTACTGAATGATCAAATAGATCTTAAAAATTTTCACTGCTGAATATTTTTTAATGTTTTAAATTATTATTAATGGGTCTGGACGCCCCGTTGGTCAAGCGGTTAGCGACCCTGACTACGCAATCGACGGGGCTTAGGTTCGATTCCCGAAGGGGACAAGCATTTGTATTTCCGGGTTTGGGTGTTTATTAAACATATTCTAGTATTTATATGTGCATTTCTATGTTTTGGTATCGTTGACTAACACCCATAACACAAGCAAATAATTTGCTTACTTTGGGTTAGATCAGTAAGTGTAATTTCTCCCATGATTATTTATTTATAAAAAGAATTTATATAATTTTATTTTATCTCAGAAAATTTGTACTTAAATTTTGATAATTGTAATTTGTATCCATATACTTAATTTTAATTTTAATTGGCAAATAACATTTGTTAACTCAAAAAAAAATATTAGGATATTTAGTTTTTTAAATATTTTTAATTTTAAATATTTCAATTCTAATTATGATTAACAGTCTTATCTAAATTAATTTAATTTAACAGTGACATTATAAAAAATTTCGTACATTCACTTATGTTTTCCTCAATTGTGGGTAAAAACATATGCACATAAGGTGACAATCCTACAGTTGACATATTTACAATGATAATATTATCTATTGAATACCTACCTGCGTATTATGCTTTCAAACTATAAAGTGTTAAATCAAGATGATTAGATTTTGTTTTGTATTTAGTTAAAAGTTGTAATTGCCCTGATGATGCTCATCTAGAAGCGATTCCGATTGGTTAATATATATATATAATAATTTATTGTGAAACAGTAGGTACAAGTTTTTTTAAACGAAATATTGAATAAAAATTATATTTTTCATTGCATTTACAGAACAAAGAATAATTCCGTGGTTTCATCAATAAAATGTAACGCATATAATTTCTGAGATACACTAAATACATTATATTCATACTTAAAAAGCGCTATATGTAGGTGGGTTTGTAATAATTTACTCCTTTGACGTGAATTACCTTTGACGTAAGGAGCATGAAAATCTAATTATAACATGCGCATATAAAAATCGATATTAAATTTTATAAAAATAATAGTTTAATAATTAACATTCCTAAATTTTCAACAGTGATGCTTGACGATTCAGATTGTGAAATCGATAATAATTAATGATTGTAATGCGATTGTAACAGGTAGTTGTCGCCGTAAGTTTTATCTATACTCAATCAGAATCTAAATGGCGCTTTGGTTTAACCAATTACATCAGGTGATAAAAAGTGTATTGCACGAATTACTATTTTTAAATCTAAGACTATTTTGATTTACTATTTCATTACTTAGGTCTGATTATAAAATATAAAATCGGTCTGTATTTTTTTACGCCGATTCAAATGTGGGGTTGCGGTTCACTACATTCCGGGTCATAACTATTACAAGTTTGTTTTTGACACATTCATATAATGACGACGCTTAGTTTTTACGATAACAGTGGCCGACTGCTTTAAGTGCAAACATATATGAAGCAACACAACCACTAAGTTGATTTAAATAATTTCAAAAAATAATTTCCAACTAAAATTACGATTATTTACATTATCATCAAACGACTTATGTACAATAACATACACATTATAATGCAAATTTATATCAAATAAATAAGTGAAACTCAATTGCCTCTTTAATTGTAACCTCTAACGTATTTTAGAAATAAATATCTTACCTAATGTATCTATTATAATATAATGCACAACTGCAACGTATCTATATAAAATACAATAATTAATTATTTGGGTAATTTAAGTCATAATAACAAATACTTGAAATTGAAATTTATAGTCTTATAACTACAATAACTCTTGGATTCAATATTTTAAAACACCATTTTTAGGACACTTGAAATTCTCTACAAATACAATGTGCTTTAATGGCGGGTGTGTCTGTCGTATATTTCTTTAAAGTTGCGTAACAAGGCGGTCGATATTCATTATTTCCATGGTAGAATGCCCGCAACCCTTATCAAGAGAAGACGCCCGTTTTTTCTCGGTTTTCCCAAATAATTTATTTAGCGGGCCGCCGTCAATTTATCTCTGTGGGAGCTAATTTCGCGTCGGCCCGGTGGCTGGCTGGCGCATGTTGTAATTCAACAAATTGCGCGTCCTACTGGATTTATGTGCTCTCGTAGTTGACGGAGCGCTCCTCTTCTTCCATTGTTCTTGATGCCATACTTGCACTGGACACTGTAAATAGAATTTCAAAACATTAGATACTTTGTAGCGAAGTTCATTGACCATGCCTAAAATATAACTCGATATATTTTAATATCGAAATTAAGGCTCTTATTCATAAGCATGATTTAACAACATTGTAATTTTCTATTCGTCTTATTGCTCTCATCTTACTCACTTAGGCTTTTCAAAGACAGTGATAGGGATCGTAGCTTTAATAATAATATTTGTACGTTTTTGTTACTAAAACCACAGACCACTCAAATACTAATAGACACAGAATTTAGTCCTATCGATTGGATTTTAATTTGATGTTTTCTGAAGTAATTATACAATACTAGTGATCGCCCCCTGGTCGAAATTCGACCATAGATTAAATTAAAATCTTTTCTACATGAGTCAAGCAACTGTAGACAATAATATAATAGTATACAAGTGTGTATATTATGATTTATTTCAAATGAATATTGTGTGTGTGACGTTTATTTATTGTATTTCTAATGCATATTTTGTAGAAATATTAGGTTTCTGCCCTGCTTCGCAATATAAACTTTAATTATGCCACATTTCATACTTTTTCACTAGCGTAATTGTCTTAAAAAGGGGTAGAAAGTTGTTGCTTCACGTATTAATACATAGATTATAGATAATATACCTACCGTATACAAAAATAAATCATAATTTACTTTGTATTTTTTTAATATGAAGTTTGCTATGATGTTTTCCCGTTAGTTTACATTTAATTTTTTAGAAGGAATTCACTCCTTTTAATATCAAACTCAATCAAAAAAAAAAAAATACATACTACATACTTGTTATTCTAAAACTGTCAGCTTTAAAGTGCAGGTCCAGATGCCACCAATTAATTATTTGTTTGTGCTTTTGATGGTAAGACAGAAGTAAGAGACAAACCTATTGACATATCAGGTGAATAACATACACATGTTTACGAGTGATTAAGTAGTTGCAATAATATTATGCATTTTTGAAAAAAGTTCTTATTTAAACTACATTAAAACGCTTATAATGATATATAGCCTGATGTTGCTTCTATACACAAGATTATTGAAACATACTTTTCACGGTATAATTCTAGCCCTTTCTAATTTGAATGAATTACATAATCGAATGAGTAAATGTATAAAAAAAATTGGGTTAAACTCAAGTTGATTACAAATTTTCCGACTCATATAATTGTAATTCCCGGTGAGGGAATAAGGCCTTAAAGAAAGGCTGATGGAGGCACCTCACATTACTTGTAGATATAAATTAAAGACGACACAATGTTTGTTTCTGTCCGTATAAATATTTAGGTCGTACTTATAATAAGAATGGTATTTTCTAAATGTAATTTCTTCCAAAGGAAAAAGATAGGTACGTATTTAGAGAGAACATTTTAATTTTTTTCAGATATAAATTTGGGAAAGAGAAAAAACTGAACTTGATATTTAGTCTTTTTTGTTTTTAAATGTACACATACTACTAAATAAATAATCTACTACTAAAAATAATTACTATAGGTACTGAAATATTGACTGACTATATTGTCTGAAATGCGCAGCTCAACCTTCTGATCCGTATCAAGAAATCAGAAATCAGAAGTACTTTATTCAATCAAACTTTTCACAAGTTATTTGGACACGTCAACATATTTTTTAAAAAACTACTACCAGATCGTAAACGCGGCCACACATGGTCATTCAGACTAAAATAAGAATACACATAGATACCAAAAAGTGTGCATATACCAATTAATTCGTAAGTTTCCTTATACGAAATCATTTAAATACAAACATAGAGGGGTAAAATCAAAAGCGACGTAAGTGAAACCACTGTCAACAGCTGGATGTGCACTAACCTTGTTATTATTGTTTTATTCCAAACTTAAACTGTAAGTGAAGCCTCTATCAACAACTAGATATGCACTAACCTTGTTATTACTGTTTTCTTCCAAAGTTAAACTGTCAATCAAAATAGAATTTTAACTTTATTGATTTAAATATCGGCTTTGATTGTGCAATGTATAAATTACAAATTTGTTTTCATCGTATTAGGTGAATGTGATAAATATCACTGTCACAGACCCTAAACCAATAATGTACCAAAAATATCGTATAAAGGCCCACGCTTGAATTCTCCAGAAGGTGTACAATCAGTTGTGATAACATTGATGTTTGACATAAAATAATAATAATAAATATCTTTTCATCACATGCATATTAACATTTGAATACAAGAAGTCGAAACTTCGAATCCTCTTTTTTTTTTTTAAATCCAAGCATGAAAGAATGTGTTTTTGGCATTTAAAAAAATCAATCCAATTGTTAACCTTTCACAGAATCTCACATCACATGTGACCTCTGCGATGCTACTCAAAGAACAGAAGCAGTGTAAGAAATAAACTCACCAAAGGCCCGGAAAATATAGAACACACTAGTGACACAATTAGGTATCCACCCACGTCCACCACAATTTCCATCACGTCAATAGCAAAATCAAAACGTCAATAGTAGTTTAAAAAAAATGTTGACGCGTCAAAATAACTTGTAAAAAGTGTTATTGAATAAAGTACTTCTGATTTCTGATTCTTGAAAACACACAGTATTAAGTACTCAATGCAGGATTTACTTCGTAACCGAAGCAGGAGAAACTCAGAAGGAACTAATACAACTTTATTCAACAAGTTTTAATTTGTGAGTTTATTTCAATCTTTACACTGCTTTTCAGTAGAGTTTGATTAGATGGATTTCCGAAAAGTGACGTCTGAATCTATAAATTACCTACTTGGTATTGTTAATTATATGTAGAAAAATGGCAAAAAAACATAGAAAGAAAACATTCGGCCAAATCCAAAAAAAGTTATGCCACATCTATAAATTTATATGAAATAATTACAAAATTTAACCCAAAATATGTAAGGGATAACCCCTAAAATCTACAGATGCAGCGATAGTTTGACCAACCAAATTGCCTACTGATAAACCTGTGAATCAAAGTATATCCTAATTTTTAACGACGCTTCTTCAGTTCACTATACCTACTCCTTAAGGGAACTGGCGTGAACGTATTAATTATTTTTTGTATCTTAAAAGTGAGACGCTCTTTAATTTCAGTGTATAGCTCAAGTAGCTCAGATAATCGAGTATCAATTATTCGGAAGGCCTCTTTTCTTCTTTATTACTATCGGGCGGAAAGTAAGATTTCTTGCTTCGACTTTTCGAATGTAATTTGCAATGATACCCAGGCTTTGCTGAGATAATGAAGACAAAAGATTTATTATTCTATACATTTTTTTTATAAAAGAAATCTTATTTTGTAGGTACTTGTTCCTTCAATGCGACTTAATTAACTTTGAGTATAGTGCGCTGTAAAGAATACAAAAAGTAAAATGAAAGAAGCGTTTATGAAGTGCAAAAATTACAATAATCATAAAACTATACTTAAATTTGCATATTTGTATGGGTGCATTGGTTGTACCTTGGCCTACCTCTGATCTCCGAGAGTGAAGATACTTTTTTATACTTATAAATGCAAAAGTCTGTCTGTCTGTCTGTGTAATATGCTTACACGGCTATGCCGTTAAACCGATTTTGATGAAATTTTGCTAGGAGATTGTTGAAGGCCCGACATATATTCGAAGGTTAAACATATGCTACGTTTTTTCTAAAATTCACCTCTGAGTGGCTGAAATAGGGGATGAGAATTTGTATGAAAGATTAAACTGATGACAATGACAAGTTACTCTACTCGCGGGCGGGGTGGGGAGGGGGGCACTTTAAAATGAACTCACATTCGTTGATTCTATTGATTTTATGGATACGTCTTTTAAGACAATTTCTTAGTTTGTCAGTGTAGCTTGCAATGACATACAAAAATACAGAGTTATACTACTTACCAATGAAATAAAATCATTTCACGGGTAATTTTTAAATTTTTCATCTCATTCGGTTCGATAAAAAATACAACATGAACCTTTATATAAACCTTTTTACAAACCTTTTCCGCAGTTCAATTTCCAACTTGTTACAGATGAAGAAGTTATAAGGCATGTTCGCTCAATTTCATCCACTGCTGTAGGTAGTGACTTTTTATCCTCCAAAATGATTTCGCTATCTTCCCCTATGATAATTCCAATATTAACATCTATTTTCAATTTATCCTTGTCTAGTAGTACCTTTCCTTCTGCTTGGAAAACCGCTCATGTTATCCCTCTCTCAAAAGTACCGAATCCCTCTTCTCTATCTTGCTATCGCCCTATATCTATTCTCCCGTTTCTCTCTAAAGTGTTAGAACATATTGTACACACTCAATTGACGGATTACTATGTAGCTAATAACTTGTTGAATCCTTTCCAATCAGGGTTTCGGAAGGGGCATAGTACAGTTACAGCTCTAATTAACGTATCTGAAGATATTCGTGCTGCTATTGATGATAAAAAACTTACTGTTGCTGTGCTTCTTGATTTTAGTAGTGCCTTTAACTCAGTAGATTTTGATATACTGCTAGAAGTTCTTCGATCCCGTAACCTTTCTTCTTGTGCTGTTGCCTGGTTTGATTCATACCTTCGAGGACGATCACAGTGTGTTCGTTTTAACGACATATTTTCTGATTCACTCCAACTCATTGCAGGCGTCCCTCAAGGTGGAGTCTTATCCCCTTTACTTTTTACAAGTTTTATTGACGCCATCTCTACCATTATAAAAAGTAAATTTCATTTATATGCAGACGATCTGCAGCTATATTGTCAAGCTGGTATCATGGATATAAAAGATGCGGTCAATGGCATCAATCGAGATTTGGATGCGATTCACGCTTGGGCGACTTCAAACGGTCTTTTAGTTAACCCCTCTAAATCTCAAGCGATTATTTTTGGTAGTAGATATATGCACAAATTGTTAAATAATGTTGATGTTCCACCAATAATTTATAATGGCACTCTCATTCCCTTTTCTTCTACTGTTAAAAATTTAGGGGTTACTTTTTCTAAAGATTGGACATGGGAGGCTCACATCAACAATATTTGCAAAAAAGTTTACTCTTCTTTCCATTCTTTGAAACCATTGCAACAATTGTTACCGCTGAAAACAAAAATCACGTTAATGCAAACACTGATTCTCCCAATAATTGACTACGCAGACTCTTGTTTTCTTGATGCCACTGAAGGTTTAGTGGACAAACTTGAGAGGATGCAAAATTTGTGCATCCGTTACATTTTTGGCCTTCGTAAATATGATCATGTTTCAGAATTTCGTGCTCAACTTAAGTGGCTACCAATACGTCTTCGCAGGAATACTCATATTCTTTCTTTGCTTTATAACATTCTTCATAACCCTAGGTCCCCAATTTATCTTCGTCAGCGTTTTCATTTTCTTCATGCCCCGAGTAGTGATTGTCGCGCTAATGTCAGTTCCCTCTTGCGTTTCCCTTCCTTCAAATCTAATTTTTTTTCTGATTCCTTTTCTGTACATGCAGTTAGGCTGTGGAATTCACTGCCATTTAACATTCGTTCCAGTGAATCGTTATCAATCTTTAAGACACGATTAAATAATTATTATCTGACGCAAAAGTAAAATAAGTTAATATATTAATTTTTGTTGTTTGTGTGTTATTTTTTTTTTTTTAATAGTTTTTTAATATGTAACTGTTTTATCTCTTTTCTTTTTACTTTATATTTCTTTTTTAAATAGCTTTAAGGCCACATTTTTTGTTTATGTTGTGCACAATGTCTGTGTTTATTTATTGTTTTCTTCATACGGGTTAGCTGGAAGAAATCTCAATATGAGATAAGCTCACCTTTTGTCTTAATATTTAATTTTAATGTTTACTGTAACTGTTTTTGTGTACAATAAAGTGTTTAATAAATAAATAATAATAAATAACATGGTTTATTTCTATTTTTTCACAATATAATATAACCTACAAATATGTGTTATTGACAGTAATATGATGTAAATTCGGCTCCTATTACAGTCAAAAATGTAATTTTTGACAATAACAGGAGCGTTTGCTCACATGCGCGGCGACACATTTCCTTCCAATGGCGTGTCTATTAGTATTCATGTAGTTTGTGGTTAATTCGCATGAAAGTGTTATGCCAAGTAATGAATAAAAATATGGAAAAAAATACACATAAATCATCAAACCTTTAGACCCCGACATAATATGCTAGTATAAATTCCGTGTCTTTCTTTAGTCGTAAAAGATTACCGTGACGGTGTAAGATGTGAATATATTATTTGTACCATTATTATTTATTATTGTGCCTAACAATTCAGACAGACAAAAAATATATTTGAAGTATATTTTGATGTCTTGTGAATTATAAAATATTTATGAATATTGAGCCACAAAGAAAACTGCAGTATTAGGTATTCATTATAATAAAACCACACAAAATTACACAGCCATTTGCAAATGGGAACTGTGCACTGTAATTCTAAAGCGAATAAAAGAAAAAAAAATCTCGACATTTTAAGTTTTGCGGCTTTGACCGTGTCAGATACAGACATGCGGGCAGGCTTGAATTTTTTTTCAATCAGTTTTTTTATAGTAAATGTACTGAAATGTACTGAACATGTCTATAAAAATACTTTAATACGAGTGTTTTTTCTTGACATACAATATGTATTCATATTATTCCGAAAGTGCAATATAAATAAAATACAGATTTTTTTTTTTCAAATCAGAAAGGTTACAGGCGTGAGTAGACTACCTAAACGCGTGCAAAAAAAAACTCAGTGCGTGAATCATTAATTCAAGTAATCATCACAAAATATATCCGTAAGTGCCACCGTTAGAGGTTTTAAGTTTCTTAAATTAAAATTTCATTAAATATGTAAGTTTATGTTCCGAACATGCTTTACCACTTAGACGTATTGTTTCATGTGTCTAAATGTTATTAACGCAACAAACCACGACGAACATATTTTTAAATAGTAAATGTTATTCGTTAAAAACCCGAAAGAGTAAGAAATCCAAGGTAACATTTTATTTTGCGTATTTTAAAATATTCTATAATAATTATTAAATTATTACAAACAGTAGGTAATAATTAGGTAAAAATCTTTATAGAATTTTTTGTTAAGTTAAAAATATTTTTTTGTCGATTTTCATGCGGTTTTATCAAATTGAACCGGTTGCTAAACTTTGCTCTCATTTCACTGGTAGATTGACTGTGATAGACGTGGCGAACCTGGCGCGTTTGATGAATATATGTTTATCTATTTGCCGCAATAGCGTCAATTACCGTGTTCCGATTTGAAAGGTAAGGTAGCCGATAGACTTATGCATGTGGCATTGCCATACCGCCATACGGATAGCAACGCACTATTAACACCTTTGGTGCGATAGTTTCTTTTTCCATCAGAAGAGCCATTTGCTTGTTTGCTATCTTATGATATAAAAAATGTATTTATATATTTATGAATATGTATTTATAACCACCGTTTATGAATTCTGACCGACTGCTTTACTTGCTTTCCTAAAAATATGAGTGTTGCTGCATCGCCGAGGCCCTGAATATAAAATATAACTGCGGTTATTCTAGAAAAAAATTAAATGTTAATCATTTTAGGTTATATGTTTTGTATTGCATATCATTTTAGGCGTTACGAGAAAAGTCATAATATAGTCATATTCTGTTTCTCCTAGTATTTTCTACATAAATTTAGAAAGTTGGCTTAAATATACCTAATTCAGACAATACAAAAAATAAGTACCTATATACTTATTCGTAGTTTACGGGTAAGCCTATTCAGCTCTGGTCATGAGGTACTGGGTCCGATTCCAAGTCGAGTAAAAAATTATTATTGAAAAATTTTCTCAAAAAATCATAAACTTAGTAGCAGCTCAGTCTTGTGGCGATGTGTTAAAAACCCACATGGCTCGGATAAGCACTTTAATATATCAGTCTGGAAAATCGCTAGTATAATCGGTAATAAGATACATTAAAAAATGCGTCATTAAGCAAAACTATTCCAATTGGTTAATTGCTCATAAGTATATCTAATCATGTCGGATTCGGATTTTACGATAAGTACCTATAGACAGGCGGAGTTAACCAAAATTCCTGTTTCACCACGATTCCCTGGTTCGTCGATTGCAGGGTTAGGTAGTGATTTCTGTCGCAGTACTTCATTGACTTCATATCGATTACCACTTATTTTAAACCATAACTGGGTTCCGGCTATCTCTAGTAATAAGCGGTAAACAACGGCGTGATAAGATTATCATAGAAGATTTTATACAAACTCTACTATCTATATCTAGTATACAAATTCTAGTACCCATGGTATCGAGAAAAGTTACACAGTTAATACAAACAGTGTTTCTTTTTGCTGACTGTGGACGGCCAGACAGTCGTCCCGCTCGCGCAAGTCGTTTCGCGAACGGGCAATATCAGCATCGGGGAATCGACATCGAGGTGTTACAACCATGAGTTTTTTTCAAATGCCAATAAAGTAAATATGGCCCGCCGTAGTATTAATAATGAGTTCTAAGACCCTCTCTTTCTAATCCTTTTCTCGGCAATCTCTTGATCGATTTGGGCTTTTGCTCATTTTCGAACTTTAAATATAATTAGGTTAGCTTGGTATCTTTTTGTATAATTAATTAGGTTATCAAATTCCACGGCGTTCCAATCAACGTAGGCACAGAATATATAATAGTACAAGTAAAAGAAAGCTGTCTTTAAATAAACATTTATATACACATAGATGCACACAATCACACACTATAATATATCGCAATCACATATATAATAATCACTAATATAATAGACTCAAAACACTACCTTCGCTTCGCTCTCTTTCAAAAAATGAACATATAATAATTTTTAAGATTTTTTTGTTATAAATATGTTTAGCTTAAATTTTCTTCTAAATACTGAGCTGACCGTGAAGCTGCCTTTTTAGGGTTCCGTACCTAAAAGGTAAAACTGGACGCTATTACTAAGCCTCCGCTGTCCGTCTGTCTGTCCGTCACCAGGCTGTATCTCATAAACCATGAAAGCTGGAAAGCTGATTGTTTTTAAATACTGAAAAATTACTGAGATCATGTGTTATCAAATAAAATAATATTATATTCATTGACTAGCTGACATTTCGTCTATGATTCTATTATAAGAGACCAAATGTTGGCTGCTACATTAGAATTTAATTTATGTGTGAAACTAGATTCTTCCGAAGTTTTTATTAGTTTATAATTGTTCAAAATAAAAATAACACGTTCAACGGGCTTTATACATAATTGGTGTAAATTGATTTTATTCGATGCATAATATTTCTAAGGTGCAATACTGAACTACATGTCATTTCTATTTACATAACTTGTAATCTTATTGAAGTGACAGTGATGTCTTTTGTGAGAATAAATTTTCTTAAAAGCTAAAGCTGTTTTAATTACCTTCATTCTATGTAGTTTTTAACATCTTAAGTTTAAAGATAATATATAAATGTAGATTCACAAACATCCAGAAACTTTTAAAATCGTATTTATTGGCTATTTACTATTTGTAAGTCAATTTTTGTTTATAAAATGTGATATTGGCACAAAATATCGACTTACTTGTTTGTATGTGTGTATTTATAAAGCGAAATATTTACAATCATGTATTACACGAAATTATAACTATTACTAAATACTAGCTATTAAATGCTCATTATGACAAATTTAATATGTTTATTTCAATAACCTCAATTAAAACGCACTTATGAGCTTAATTGAAATGTTAGAATTAATTTTTTATTAAATATTTTAATCATACTAAAAATACTCGAAAATATTTAATTTTGTCATACTTGTGTTTACCGTTACCATACTTTCTGCTCTATATGATATCCTTGGTCTTTGTAAATCAGCATATGCAAAGTGGTATAGCAATAAATCTAGCAGGTCTTGCTCGTTCTCGCATCATGTTACATCTTAATTTCAGTGCCGGCTCGACGGAGCCTGCCAGCAAGATACCGCTTTTTATCAAATTCGCTTTAAGAATTAACTTGAATATCTATAAATAGTGCTTGTATAATATACTGGGTGATAATAAAATATACTCGGAAAAAACTGAGCGTAAATAAAAATCTAATTAAGAGACTATTCTATAATTATTTTAACTTTTCTTACGCGCAGAGGTAAAGGATCATTATATTGCAATATGATATAATAATCGTACTAATATCGTGCAACATTATTTTATTGGTGGGCTATAAACTCAAAATAAGCTTCTTAATTATGCTTTAGTTTTTTCCTCACACTATTTCTAATTACTCAGTATACCTAACTATAACTTAAGTATATAGACTAGTTGACCCGTGCAGCTTCAACCGCGGATAAATTAGCATGTCGTCTATATTAGAATTCTCATACAATATTTTACCCCATATTGTACCTTCTTAGGGGATGAATTTCGAAAAATTATTTCTTACCCTTCATCTATAGGTGTCGTAAGAACAACTCGTGAAAATTTTAAGCCTTCCTAGTCCAAGCTTTTAGGATGGACGTTGATACGTCATTCATTGAGACAGATTTTTTATTATATTATACAGAAGATATAAGAGCATTACAATGTTCTTTTTCGTCAGGTTTTTAGACAAACAATTCTGATTTTAATATAATAAATTTACTACCACCTATTTACGAATGTACTACGCATTTTTTTTTTAAATCGATAGTTAAAGAAGTATTCTTTAAATTGTTGATTTCCTTAAAGTAACGCTTAAATCTATAAAAAATCGATAAGTGTTGATTTTTATCTAAAGTTATAGATTTTGTAATTCTATTTGTGCAATATTGTGTTTTAAATTTTATCTTTCCAGTTTACCTGCATTTATGTGCTTATATTGTTTAACTCAGTGCTAAATGACGAGTTTTGTGTTTTTACCATAATTTAATTCTCTTCTAAGCATTATTAATTCAGTATCGTATAATGTTATTTAATCATAATAATTTTATAAAATATACTTGTGACTTAATTATACAAAATAATCAAAATACATCGCTCTAAGCATTTATTTTTTCGCATTTTGCATTTTAATTTGTTATGATTGGCATTATATTAATTTTGCTTTTCCTTTTGTTTCAGGTGGTCGACGAATGTAAAGCATTGCGCTTTGGTAGGTGTTAGGTATAGTCTACACCTTCCGATTTAGAATCCATTTGGTTATAAAACCGATTATATGAAAGGGCCTAAATTAACACAGAAATACAGTATTATTTTAATGCTATTTTTAACTTTGTCTTCCTCATTGAATATTGATTATGATATCAAAAAACGTAAGGCCTTGGTTCCGGTTCTAATATTGGAATGATTGTACCAAAATCGACCGATTTATCTGATCAGATCTGATGGTGTAGAAGTCCTGTTAGGTAACAAATGCTTAAGCTAACAGATTTAGCGCGCTCCGTGATATTCCGTCTTACGAAACCTTAGTATTTGCATGTTAAATTGTACAATTGCCGTTTGATTTATATGTACGCGGAGTACAAGCGGGATAACCGTGCTTGACGTCGCGAGATCAAGATATCAACGTTGACCATCGAATAAATTTTTGTGCCAGCCCACACGAGCGCTTAGGCAATCGACTGCTAGAGATTTATTGTCAAAATTTCCCGTTAGTAACGCTTACCGAGCACACTCCGCGTATCACTATTTTACAAATAAAAGAACCAGTCGCGATATCATCATCGACTATAAATTATATGAAACTCGTATGAAAAATACATGTTTCGGTGTCCGCTTATTTATCGCTTAGCTTGAGTTATATAGGTATGCATACGTTATTTTAATCTTGACTGGCTATTAAATACACGTTTCTATTAATATTCATTAACTTCTGTCAATATTTAATATGAAATTCAAAACTCACCAAAAGAATAAATTTCCTTTGATGTTTTTGGATAGATAAACGGTCCGACGAAATGCGAGACGGGGTCGGGTATTGAGACATAGAGTGTAGCGAGATTGGCGCTATCGGGATAGCTGATCTGCTATCGGTTCCATCGGTACGGTGGCTATTCCGCACTAGGAATAGGTCGAGTTCCCGCGTTGTTCTGCCACGTGATATATTGTTCCGCATCTCCCTAAATAAATCTTGAACGCCTGCTGAGGTACACGGGACATGGCCGCCGCGCCGCAGCCTCGAGCTTCAAATGGAATTGTGTTTTTATTTATCGTGCGAATTGTGCCCCACTATCGTTCATTCGGTATCGCAGCTTATCTGGCAAAATTGTTGGATCTATCGAACGATTCATATTCACCTTATGTTACTATTACGTGTAATGATTTATTATTCCGATCTATTTTGTGCTATGAATTTTTATCAAAAGTAATTTTGATACACGTATTTGAGTCTTCAAAATTATAATGTACTTTAAATTTTATTAGATTGTAATAAACTGAAAATGTACAAATTGAATGTATAGGTATGCTTGCCACGATCTTTCAAAAAATTATCAATTCTTTATAGGCATCGGGGATAGGTAAGTCGGCAATATCAAATGTAACACGTTGACTGTATGTAATTTTAGTAATAAAATATAATCAATGTGGACTGAAAGGCCATAATAGAGCAATGCAATGAATTATAATTTTACTCTCAACAATACATAATATATTAAACCATTTACATTTTACAGTGAACGTGTGAAGGCCACTCATGTGTAAATATTTAAAAGTGTATACCTATTATTAAAGTAGTTCAGTAGTTTATATTAAAACTGATGTACAACGTCTGTATACGTAAATAAATTTTAATACCGAATAAACAATTTGTTACTGGTGTGACTGACATGCTTCAAATGACTGAAAAATTTAATAATTTATAAAATTATAATTTTTTACGTTTATTTTGATTGTCATGAAGTATTGGAGTAACAGTTATAAAAAATGTAATAGATATGTTGTATAGGAATATAAGGGAGTGTATACCATTCCGGTCAATAAAATTTAAGTGTTATATATTTAAACTAGCGACCTGCCCGTGGTTTCACCCGCGTAGCTTTTGTTCCCGTGGGTTTATAGGAAAGGTTTATATACTAAAACCTTCCTCAAGAATTAATCTATCTATTAAAAAACCCGCAAAATCCGTTGAGTAGATTTAAAGATTTAAGCATACATACGGACATAGGGACAGACATAGTAAACGACTTCGTTTTATACTATGTAGTGATGTACGCAAGATTCAAAAGCAAAAACTGTGGAAAAATATAAATGTAGTGCAAATTTACTGTATTGGTCATATAACGTTACGAAATGAAATAGTATTTTTTTTAGGCAATGTACCGTTATATTTTTCTGGATGGTGTTGGTCGTTTTCTCAAGATGATTTTCGTAATCAGCATCACTGTATATAAGATAAGCGACATGACTTTCTAAGTTAAGACAAAAATATAGATTTATTATTTGTATAAAATATGAAATGATCCTCATAAATTATTTGTCATTTTTTGTAGAAATTTTACTTTTGCATATCCAAAAGTGCTCGCAATATTTGATATTCTAGCTTTAATTTTTTTAATTACAGTCACACCAGGTGTTTGAAATACGTAATTAAAAAGGCTTTAGTATGAAAATATTCCATTTTTAGTCGATAGATTAACTTATACTAGCTTACTTTTAGTCACTTAAAAAATGACAACAATCAAAACTAGTTGTGCCCAGTATACGAGTAGGAGTTAAATTATAATTAAAATAATATAATTTATTTTAAGATACAGTAGCTGTAATATTTTTGGATTCCTATAAACATATACGTAATATTTCTCTTGTAATTTTAGCTTAAGACAGAAAAAAATTGGTCGTAGTTCTTTCGTTTTTTTAGTTCATAAAGATAAAGTGCCAAATGTCACATTTTATTTGATTTACCTAAGCTTATCCTTAAGTCAACTCATTGCTAATAAAGTTCCTCAGCTTAGCCGTATAATATAACATTAGTCTCAGCATAACATTTTCTGATATATGAAAGTAACTACGTCTAAGTTTATTCATTTATAAAAAAATGTAAATAATATAAATATAATTTTATTTATACAATTTTAATAAAATTATATATTATTCAAAACTAAGGCTGCAGACACATGCTGCCAAGTATGTACGGCATAAGATACATACACATAACTCTACCTAAAAGGGTGTAGCAGGATAAGTATGATGATTTGGCCCCCAATGACAACTCAAGTCCAAACTTATAATATAGCATGGCCTCGATGTACGTATGCAATTTATAAGAATTTTTCTGCCGTATTCCGCTTTATTCTAGAGATATGGGTGCATGTATGATTATCCTTCAAACAGCCATATCTCAAGAACTAATTAAGCTAAATATAAAAGACCAACGTGAGGTTGTAGGTAACGTTAAAGAGTATATTTTGTATTTTTTTCAGATTATTTAAATAACTACGCGCATTTATAAATAATAAATAAATATTTTATCTTTCATTTTTTTAGTGTTCTTGGTGACTTACAATCACCGAAAAATTATATGTTGTAGTACTTGATAAGCCCTACTTATTCATGAAAATTATATTGAAAAAAAGTTGGTGCAACATTTCGAAAAAAATAAAATTCGACATGCACCTGTGTTTGCCATAGAGGAATTTTGGAAGAAACGTTAGCTAATGCTATTCAAAAATATTTTGTAGTCTCGATATTAATCATTTACAGTTGAAATTAGTTCAATAATTCATAAATTGAATATATATATTCATGTTCTATATATATTCTTAGTTATAATGTAGGACAAAGGTACATATAAGTATTGTACAATAATTTAAATTACTGCCATAGGAAATAACTCAAGTATTCAAGAGAGGAATCAAGTTCAGAGTGCTAAGTATGAGTTTTTCTTTTCGCATTCGATCGTGAGCGCGTTTGGAGTTTACTAGGAATTTGTATGTGATTTGTACAGCGCCACCTAGTGGTAAACGTGAGAAACCAATTTACCACTAGGTGGCGCTGTACAAATCACAAACAAATTCCTAGTAAACTCGAAACGCGCTCACGATAGAATGCGAAAAGAAAAACTCACACTTAGCACTCTGACTTGTCATCACGTTGCTCGCTGTTTCACACACTTGACGTACTCAAAACTAATTTCTTTAAATTATTATACAATACTTATATGTACCTTTGTCCTACATTATAACTAAGAATATATATAGAACATGAATATATATATTCAATTTATGAATTATTGAATGATGGTCTATGGCAAACACAGGTGCATGTCGAATTTTATTTTTTTCGAAATGTTGCACCAACTTTTTTTCAATATAATTTTCATGAGTAAGTAGGGCTTGTCAAGTACTACAACATATAATTTTTCGGTGATTGTAAATCACCAAGAACATTAAAAAAATGAAAGATAAAATATTTATTTATTATTTATAAATGCGCGTAGTTATTTAAATAATCTGAAAAAAATATAGAATATACTCTTTAACATTACCTACAACCTCACGTTAGTCTTTTGTATTTATCTTAATTAGTTTTTGAGATATGGCTGTTTGAAGGATAATCATACATGCACCCATATCTCTAGATTAAAGCGGAATACGGCAGAAAAATTCTTATAAATGGCATACGTACATCGAGGCCATGCTATATTATAAGTTTGGACATGAGTTGTCATTGGGGGCCAAATCATCATACTTATCCTGCTACACCCTTTTCATTTAAGACCCGATTTGTTGACAAATTTTAAGCATCATTAAAAATAACATTGTAATGTATTATGGTCATAGTATGATTATGACTATTAATATTGTTATGATATGAAATGTTATACGATGAATTACTTTTCACACGTGTTTACTAATAATAAACAATAAAGTTTATTTAAAACATATTATTAAAACAAATAAATTTATGTGTACTGGTACGTAAAATTTTATGTTAACTAATACCTGTACTTTTGAGAAATGCCGCAGCATCATGTGAATTAAAAAATGTTCGTTTATGAATTGCTGTGATTGTTGCTACATGTATCTGCAGCTTTATTCACAACTTGTGAATAGCTTTTGAATTTTCGTAGTCATTTGAAATGCTTGTATTTGTACACAATTAATTTTATAAGTTTACCATCGTTAATAACGTTTATTTAATTTATTCGAATCGTGCTCATGAATACGTAAATTTTGTCCTTAACAAGCATTTGTCATACGTAAATAGGTAGGCCCAATTTATTGTAATGTATCATAATTAATTAATATTAATAATAGTAATTAATAAAGAGAACTACTTAAAAAGGGGATTCTAGTTAAAACAATTTAAATGTTTGTGTTTTATGATTGTCCTTGTGTGAAAAGCTGTGTAATAATATGGATATATTATATTACATACTTATAGGTATGTGAACAAAAGCGGTATTATAATTTTTTGTACAATATCGGCTACAGTGCAACATGGATCTGCATTAATAAAAATTCTGTTACAGCAAATGTTTTTTTTTTACTTTAATGTTTCCCAATGAAATTTAACTAAAATTTGCTGCAATGTTGAACCAGTTAATTTAGTCTAAATCTAAAGAATTTTGCCTAAGTTAATTCGTAAGACACCTCTGTTATCTTCGATTTACAATTTAACAGTCCAAGAAACTGGAAGTATTTTTGATTAAAAAAATTTTAACTATGCCTTTTTATATACTTCAGTGAAACTTATACTAAAAATTCCGGTATATATCTCAAAATTAGCATTTGAAAGTCTATTTTTGGGCTTTAATATAATATCGACAGTGCAAAGGAAAACAAATGAAACGCCACTTAGGTCAAAAATGAGTTTTAAACACAGTTCAATAGAGTTTTGAATTCTCTATTAGTGTGTCTAGGTTAGAAGCACTTTTTTGGCGTTTAATTTAAAGTACAAAATGGGGTATTTTAAAAATACCCTCCCTGCAAATGACTGTTTTATGATACATTTTTTCAACAATGTCATATAGATTAATTCGAATATATTGTAAGTGCCAATTAAGTTACTGGCCAAAATTATTTTTCTACAAAGATGGCATATCATTCAATTCGCCCTTGTTAATATTTTTTTTTAGTTATCGCTACACATGTAATTCACGTATCGTTCCTTCGAAGTAAAGTACAACTTGTGGCGTTTCAGTTGTTATTCCCATCCTACTTTTAAATAAAATGGTCCTATCATTTATTTTTACAGGCATATTTATATATTTACAAAAATTGAGCCATCTAGTAAGTTAAATGTGGATAGGCAATAATGATGAATGAGCTAAATAAAGCGTGCGAATGTAATAAGACAAATGAATTACGTAGAATTATTCGCTTTGGAAATCACCACAGGAAAGTTTTCCCGAAATGTAATAAGGTTAAAATAAATTAAAAAATTTCATTATGTACAGTGACACAATAATAGCTCTATGATCACATTTTTGAAGATCAAAATAAACAAGATCAATGAAATCCCTAACCTTAAATTGCATAACATTTAAACTTCATAACCGCATATGGTCAATAAATTATTTTACCGATCTAAAAAGTTAACAGGCATTGTATATAAAAGATTCTTCTAAGTATATTGTTTTTTTTTTTTTGTATTGAAGAGATATGTAGCATTTTTCTTGGTGTTTTAAATTTTATTCAGTATTTAAAATAATTTTCCCCTTGAATTTTTATGGAGATTTGCTGAATATATTAATTTATCCTACCAAGTTTTTTTCTCGATGGCCTATTAAGTGTTTTTTCCTGCTTACTTTAAATATAATTTAAATGAAACGCCACTTTTTTCTGAATTCAATGTCCTAAATTCATTTCAATTAAATACAAAATACACAGCGTAAAAACTTGATCAGCTCACAAAATCTCAAACAAATTCATTAATAAATAAAGATGTTAAAATCAATTTTAAAAAGTTTAAATTTTGAACAGCTCTGCTGAACAATTGGCCAAATGGCTCTACATTTGTTTTTCTTTTCCACCATCGATATTATCAGTTGATTCTTCACTTTCGAAACAAAAACACATACCTTTTACTTAGTAAAAATATAAAACTCCTTCATATTATCGATAAGTAACTAATATACACACAATATATGTATACATTTAACTTGTTTATTATTGCGGCAAATTTTAGATAACATTCTCAAAATATTTAAAATAATCTGTAATCTAGTTTCTCTTAAATTGAGGTAATAACATAGTAAGCACATACACAAAATCATATATAATAAAAAGCGCATAAAATTTGTTTTCGATTCATAGTCAACTAACTTGCTTGCTTACTAGTTATCATTTAGTTTCAGAAAAATTAGATTTATTATTTTTAGTTTTATAGCATAGGACAACAAACAAGCATTTGTCTCTCCTCGCCACCGTCTATACACGTCAAAGATGTTAATGATGCGTTGATATCCGTGTGACCGGATGGCAATGCCTCTTGCATAAATTTACCGGCTACTTCAGCCTCCAAACTGGACAATCAGAAGAATTGAAGCTATTGTGACAGGAAGGCGGTGGTATTATCCACACTAACATGTAGTTGCGGAACTCTACAACTTAGTAGTCACGATGATAGTCACACGTATAGCCGATCGTTCAAATTTTTCGAACTACCTGGCAAAATGATACCTGGTCTATTCTTCAAAGGGACCCAGTTCAACACGGGGAAAATAACATATTAAAATTAATTAATGTTTTCTACTCCTCATGCTATAAAGACACATTAAAAACATACAAATGCCAGTTGTTTCTTCGTTGTTCAATCAGAATCATAAGCGGCATTCATACTTATTATTATTATTTATTAACACATCGGTAGGTGGAGGCAATGGAGAGCAAGGGGAAAATTTTGGCAGTTAGTTTGGACATAGAGAAGGTCTTCGATCGGGTATGGCACTAAGCGCCATTTTCCAAGCTATCTTTTTATGGCTAACCTTGAGTTTCTACATTTGAACCACCAGTTTTTCACGCTGTTTATGGCGCATTCTCTGACCTTAAATCCGTCAATGTTGGTGTTCTCTAAGGTTGTGTGCTATCTCCTCCACTGTTTCTTTTGCATATTAATGACATTTTGCAATCAAGCAACTTTCATTGTTATGCGGAAGCCAATACTGGTGATGGTTTATACTCCGGTCGCAGAAATTGTTCGCGGAAATTAAAAATAATAAGCAACTTTCTTTGTAACATTATTAAGTAGTTCAAATATAGAAACTGTAATTTGTCTCTGGACTGATTTTATTGTTTCAACATTTCTTCGTGCAGGCCTTGAGGCTCGGGAATGATCTACTACATCTAAATAGAAAATATTTATTAAGTAACCGCTTTCTTTTTTCTATCTTTTAAATTATAAAAATTACACACATGCCCCATAATTTTGGAAATAGCTGTTAGCCGCCGTCCGCGACTTTTCTAAAGTGATTACTATTTATTACACAGTAAATAATATTGAAGTTTATTATTTATCGTCTGATATATTATTGACCGATATCTTAATCTTCATCTTCAACAGCTCGAGCTCGATTTGTATATAATCTTCAAAAATATATATTAAAGTATCTTCACGCCCATATCCCCGAAAAAGTAGGCAGAGGAAGAACAAGTGCAACCACGATTAGCCGAAATAAACTAGCAAAGTCAGCGGACGTTCTCTCCTAACCCGATTGCAGCGCCAACTGAATTTTTGTGACCAGCTTCGTTTCTACGAGACACAAATCTTTTCTATCTTCGAAAAATCTAGCACTATAGATTTAATTTGAAACATGGTTTTACTAGCTCATACAAATATTTCATACTAATGAAATAATTATTATCTTTGCTTGTAATAAAATACATAAATTCTAAACAGACTAATTCATAGTTATATCATACAAGCTTTTAGTTGCAACATTGTTCGCGTGTCACAAAATCACTACTTTCCTTTTACTCAGTCGTGTAATATGCATATGTCACTCCTGAATAGTGTAGCTGTCTAATATTAAAATATTTATTAAAATCGGTTTAGTAGTTTTTTTTTAAGTTTATTCGTTAATAACATACAAGAACACAAATGTTTTCTCCTTATGATATTCATATAGAAGTGTATATAAAACTTGAAACATCCTTTGCATTTTATGTTTCCTAACATTAGGTGCAGCGCTGTCAATCCCGATACACTATCATTTACGATACTATTGATAATCCGACGTAGTATTTGATTGCTGTGAATTAATATCCCCCGAGTCAGTCCGAGCCCCTTTTGAAGAAGAGGCTATCTGTCATTCTGCCAGGCATTTCGTAAAAGGCGAAGAATTGACTATACGTGTCACTACCATTGTGGCTACGAGAATTCTGCAACGTCGCCCGGGTTTTAGTACCATCGCCTTATCTATTCCTTCCGCAATAACGTCAATGCTTGTCTCTGTCGTGTTCCGGTTCGCATGGTAAGCAATACCCTTTTGCAATACTTGTGAGAATACGTCAATCGAGACAAAGCGTTTACGCCTCTTACACATTTACTCACATTATGCTGCTTCGTAGCATGACGCGACATTGTGACATTGCCATCCCCGATAGCAATGCAATATTCACATCTTTAGTGTTTACTGTTTATAGGCGATGGATGTCTCTTTCCATCAGGAGAGCCATCTGCTTGCTTGCTGTTCTACGATATAAAGAATGAACAATTTTTAAAAAGAGAATAGAAGATATAAAAGAAGTTCAGTAAATAGAATATACAGATGAGGATAAATTATGGAATTGAAAAAAAATCACCAGTAATCAGACACTGGGGCTCTTGGTTATTCTTTTGAGTATGGTCTAAAAATAATGTTCCCCAAATGTTGAATCAAATAGAAGGATACCGTCTCTGACACTCTGTATGGATTATTAGTATATTAGTACGTGAAACAAAAACTTTATACTCCCTTTTGAGACAATTACGCGAACGGTGGAGTATGAAATTTGGCATAGTTTAGTTTAGAGTTCACATTCCGCAGAAACCTACATACATCCTTCAGAAACCTAATATGTTTAAGTAATATATGCATTAGACATACATTTAATTAATCAAATTAAACATTTTACACACTTTATTTATGTGACATACATAAATACACACAGATATACTATACTATTTTATTTACGGCTAAGGTTTATCGTCAAACATAAAAGAGATTTCATTGTTTAGTCTATTGTCGAATTTCGACCATAGGACGATCGCTAGTATACATAATATACCCACATATTAAGTACTCTATTCTAGGATACTCCCGACTATAGTTTATTTTTTTGTTTCGCTTTTTTAATACCATAATATGATAGACAAGCAGATGGCTCTCCCGATGGAAAGAGATTACCATCGCGTATAAACATCTAATATTGATGGTCCGCGGTTATTCGAGTAGTGAGGTTATAATGCCAAATGCATAAGTTTACTGCCTACCTTACTCATCAAACAGGAATACAACAGTGACACGGATTGACGCTAATCCGGTAGGTATTGGCAAAGTGGTGGTACCAAACCTTTAGACCTAATATTCAAGATGATAGTGAAAATTTTAGCCAATTGTTCGCCTTCAACGAACGGCCTGGCAGATTGGCAAATGATTTATTATCCTTCAAGGGGACCCAGACAAACACGAAAAATAACGCTTGGACGTCTCAACTACCGATCGTTATGAAATTTGTGTCATATGAAATTACCATGTCAGGGGTAACTGAAAAGGTAATTTTATCCGTCCGTGCAGTTCCGAAGGGACAAATATAATTTTTAACAATAACTTGGGTGAAAAAAATCAGGTACCTATCAATATCATATATCACCTTATTTTTTTCGAGGTATGGGAATAAAATGCCTTTCAGTTCAACATCGATCTAACTGTTATGAAAGGGTGGGTGAGATTGCCCTGATATTGTAGGTACAATATAATTATTGCTACTTAAACGCAATAATCGAAACTTTCAGCTAATTTTACTAAAATATTAATCTGTATCTAAATAGGCATTTTCTAATTTCTTCAGAATTATGATGGGATGTATCCACCGTTATTTTTGTAACTTGAAAATATGTACATATATCCATAAATAATTCAATAAATAAATATTCACGGGACAAATTACTCTTAGTTACTACTTTAATCCAAAGTAAGCAAATTCGGTATTTGCTTGTGTTATGGGTGATAGTCAACAATACCAATACAAAGAAATACTTATATAAATACTAGAATATATTTAATTAACAGCCAAACCCAGAAATACAAATAGTTATGCCCATCACAAATGCTTGAACCCGAGCCCCGCTGATCGCGTAGTCAGGGTCGCTAACCACTCGACCAACGGACGGTCCGTTGAATGTTACTTGTACAATAAAAATTAAAAAACACTATGTAGACCATTTTCAAGAAAACGCTAAAAATATTGATCTTAAAAAATACAGTAATATAATTTTATAAATACAGTTATATAATTTTATTATAATAATAATATAACTTTACATTATAATTTATTATAATATAAAGTTATTATATTAGGTATAATAACTTTACATTTTGTAACAAAATCGTAGATCGCTATATATATAAAAACAAACCTTCTCCCCCCCCTTGTTGGTCCCGGACTCCTTTGAAGAACAGGCCAATTGCCGTTTAGCCAGGCAGGTCGTAAAAGGCAACCGATTGGCTATGCGAGTTACTGGCATCGTGGCTACGATGTAGTAGAGTTCTGCATTGTCTCGCCTAGGTCTGGTACCACCGCCTTACCTATTCCTGCCGCAATAGCGTCAGTGCTAGTCACTGTCGTGTTCCGTTTTGTAGGGTAAGGAAGCCGGTAAACTTATGCATGTGGCATTAGACCTCACCACAAGATAGCAACGCATCATTAACATTTTTGGTGTCCACAGGCGTTGGTTGACTCTATTCATCAGGAGACTTATCTGCTTGTTTGTTATCTTATGATATAAAAAAAAGGATTGCTGGAATAAAATATATACTTAAATATTTATTATCACGCTGCTGCCCTTAAGAAAGAATGACCTGAACTCTAGTTTGTCGGTTGGCGGTTGGTTACATTATTCGGATCTAATAATATCACATATTTCTTGCAACAACCAACTAGTTTACGTAGTTACTCGAGAACACATACGAACAGTGAAGTGAAAATACGAATAGACAGTGGTACTAACATACGAACAAAACAATTCTAGCTGTTACTGAGAGGAGGTACTATTTTTAGAATAACTACAAAAAACCTGATTAATACAAAAGTATTATTCAGGCTTTTTTCTTAGTTATTCTAAACATAATACCTACGAATACGACGAATAAAAATTCGTCCCGGAAATCAAACCCAGAGTCTCGCGATCTAAGCCACTTGATGATGAGATAAGAATTAGCAAAATATAAATAAATAAAATCAATTTTAGAAATGCGAAATGTTCCTACTCCTATTTCGTAACATATACAAATACCTAATGTGTATATGTGAATAATAGCAAGTTGGCAGGTACACTGAGGAGTAGCCGTGGTGTCGTGCCAAACAGGAAGTAAGCATGCGAGGCGCCGCGGGATGTGGGGTTCGATTCTTTGCCAGCCCAAAATGGACTTTATTTACATAAGCTATCGTCTATGTATTTGCTGACGTGGATTTTCTGAATCTTATTTATGAAATGAACAACTTTTCTAACGGGATTTTTGATGATAATATTAAGAGCTATGAATATATATGATTAAATATATATACCTAATACAATAACAATTTAAACATTAGGATGAACTACATTTAATAATGGTTGGCAAATATTAGTCACTAGTCCATTTAGTCAAGTAATAATGAACATTATAAAAGTATTGAAATAAAAAGAAAAAATTAAGAATAATAATATGAAAATAATAACAATAGACAAATTACAAAAATTGATCTTAAATACCAAAGTAAGCAAATTATTTGCCTGTGTTATGGATGTTAGCCATTGATACTAATACATAGAAATACATAATATATAAATACTGTTACATATATAATAAACACTCAAATCTAGGAATATAATGATCTATGTTCGTCAAACAAATATTTGTCCCTATCGGGAATCGAACCCGAGCCCCATTTATTCGTAGTTAGGTTCGCTGACCACTCGACCAACGGGGCCCGAGCGGTCAAGTGAACCTAGTTTGCTGTCCTATAATATCCTATAATAAAAAAAGAACTTAAACTTGAATAAACCTGAACGACCCGATAAGAGCTCTTGAAAATAGGAAATATGTAGGTAGCATAGAACAGAATAACAATTTTTTTTTATATAAGATTAGATAGTAAAAAAGCAGATGGCTCTTCTAATGGAAAGAGAAACCATTACTTATAGACAACAAAGATGTTAATGCTGCGTTGCTATCCGTGTGGCGAGATGGCAAGCCACATATGCATATAAGTCTACCGTCTATCTAACCCTCCAAACCGGAACACGACAATGACAAGCATTGACGCTATTGCGGCAGAAATAGATTAGGCGGTGGTACCCTATTCCCGTGCGAGACGTTGCGGAACTCTACCACCTAGTAGTAACGATAGTAGTGACACGTATAGCCAAGCGGTCATCTTTTACAACCTGCCTGGCAGAACAGCAGTTGGGTTATTCTTCAAAAAAGGACCCGAATCAACACGGGGTAAATTGACCAAACAAATCTTAACCTTTTATTAAACATCAAAGACCATATTTACACTACGATCGAGTGGTATATACTTTATTATACGCTTATAGGTCTAAAAATATAAGTAAATTAGAAGGTATGCGAAAGACATTCAAACATACATACAAATATGAGATGTAATTATAACTTTTTCAGTTCACAGTAGTCCAGTAAAAAGTAAAAAAAATTAACATTTTATATATACAAAACGGCCCTAAAATACATTGCACCTAGAAACTCATCTCCAGGGATATAAGATTATTTACGACCCACAAACTGAGCTCCATTTTTTATAAGACACGTAAATTTGTCCGTCTGTTGGGCCGCTATAAATCAGGGTGTATTCGCCGGATTACAGTTAGAGTAATGATTCAAGTCCACCTGGTGAGGGACTGCTATTATTTAGCCATTCGCTCGAGCGTACACTGGTACCACCACTGTTGGATCTTAAATGCTTTTGTGTTTATACGCTTAGTTAAAGAAATATTTAAACTCGTGGTCTATTGTCGACATTTTATTTTCAAATACCTCCACTACGTTAGTCAATTAGTTATAATATAAACCCGACGATGCTGATTCAATCTAGACTCAAGTTTAATTCCTGATAGTAAAAAACATTTGTGTTATACACATAATATATAAATATTAATATATATAAATTACGTATCACGTTGTTTGTCCGCTATGGATTCCTAAGCTGTTTCACCAATTTCAATGAATTTTGGGCCAACTTAAAGGATAGGATAGTTTTTATCTCAACTAACCCCTGACTCTTCTCAAGTACCCCACCAAAATATTTAATACAAGTAATTTCTGCGGCAAAATAACCTTTGCCAGGTCAGCTAGTAATAAATAAATATCAGTGGATAAACTACCTGAAATAATCTAACCCCAAAATAATCAAAATGTTTTGCTTATATTATTATGCTTGTCAGTAAATTCTACTACATAAAATACATATGTATATAATCAAATATGTTTAATAAACATCCAAGCCCAGCAACACAGATATTTGTATTGTTGGAATACAAATATCTGTGCTCGGTACACAAATATTTGTCCCTGTCGGGTATTGAACACGAACCCCAGTGATGCGTAGTCAGGTTCGCTAATAACTCGACCAACGGAATATAGATAAACGCTTTCTTGTGTGATGAAGTGACTTTCATTTGATGTTCAAAATCATAACGATTTGCTACTTTTTAGTGGCTAAAATAGGTAGTGATCATTATGTTGCGATAACCAGGACCAATTTTTTTTCTTGAACCCGTTCGTAACTGGTACCAACATCTTTGTATACTTTTTCGAGGCTCCATGCCTTAAAGATACAACAATAATAGTCTTGGAATGTTAGTAAAATTTTTCTAGAAAGAAAATTCAGAATAACACTTTTTTAACCTGGGAACCGAACTTGGGACTTTATGATGTTAGTCGAACCGGTTATCTACTAGACCAACGTCAATCAGTCATGTATGATTTAAATACAATATCGTAAACAACTAGATGCATGACTGTGTTACGTTGCGATTGAATCACTATCGTGATAGCGTCATGCATAGCTGTTTTCCAATTTAGAGTGTTAAGTCGCCAGTGAGGATGTCTAAGTTTCATTAACATTTCAAATAATCTATTTTTTATAAAATAGTATTGCGGACAAGCAGATAGCTCTAATGATTGAAAGATGCTTAAAGCATATTCTTATTCGAGTTTCTGGGATGTACCTAAGCCCCCCCACAAAAATATATAGCTGCTGTATCCAATTGACGCTTTCTTTAACAGAGGATAGCAAGCAGATGGTTCTTCTGGTGAAAATAGATGAACATCAAACCAGATACGAAATATATTTTTGATGCTTTGCTGTGTGACAGTTTTTCCCCGGGCTCCTTTGAAGAATAAACCAACTGCCGTTCTGCCAGGCAGGTCGTAAAAGGCGACCGATTGGCTATGCGAGTCACTAACATCGTGGCTACTAGGTGGTAGAATTGTGCATTGTCTCGCCCGGATCTTGTACCACCGCCTTACCTATTCCTGCCGCAATAGCGTCAGTGCTTGTCGCAGTCGTGTTCCGGTTTGGAGGGTAAGGTAGCCGGTAAACTTATGCATGTGGCATTAGACCTCGCCACAGGATAGCAACGCATCATTAACATCTTTGGTGTCTATAGGCGATGGTTAAATCTTTCCATCGGGAGACCCATCTGCTTGCTTGCTATCTTATGGTATTAAAAAAGGAAGAATTGCCGCATATATAATTTTATCAGAAATCTTACTCTCCAAACCGGAGCACTACAGCGACAGGCACTGACCCCGCCAAATAAAAAGGAACCTCTCATAACATCTTTGGTGTTCGTAAGTGATGGTTATCTCATCAGGATAACCATCCGCTTGTTTGCTATTTTATGAAATAAAGAAAAATCTTTTTATTAATAACAGTGTAAGATAGCGAATGTAAATGTTATATCGGCTATATTTTATCTCAGCTAACTCTGTATGGAATTCAGCATGAAGACATGTTTGTATCTTAAATGTAAGTACAAGAAAACAAGCTTAATTAAAGTATCCAAATCCGATATCAAAACATCACAGTGTCACGAAGCCCCATCCACCTAATAAAGTAGGCAGTCTCACGTTCCTAATTAGATCGTTAATTATAAGCCTTTCATGGTAGCTTTAATTTCTACATAAAAGACTATCTAAGCATTACTTAAGAACGGATTTTGTTACTAGGTTAGGCAAGGAAATTTGTCACTTTTAATGAGTTGCGACATAAATATAGGAGGTGTAATAGTTATTATATATTACCGGTTCCACTTAATAAATCCTGTTTAATTTTTTAGAATTTAAGTACACAAAACTTGCAATTAATTCAATTTAAAAAACCACAGACAGCTACTAAAATGGCATTTTTGCGTAATATATTTAAAAAAAAATTAAAGCGATGAATAGTTATGCGTGGTCATATTTTAAAATTAGTAAATGAATAATCAATCATCCCTTGTTTTCGTACCCTTTTGGGTGAATATTTTTTTAAATTATAAGACAATTTTCGAGATATATTTTATTCAATAAAAGAATTGTGAAAAACACACCACTCTATAAGTTATGGGCGGCCATACATTAAAATCAGTGAATGAACAATCAATTAATGGGATCAATGGTTGCATCCTCGGAATATAAGGTATCCTCGGAATATACGGTATCCTCGGAATATACGGTATCCTCGGAATATACGCTATCCTCGGAATATACGGTATATTCCCCAATGCCGGAATACCTATATAAATATTATAACTGCAAAATATATTATAATTGTATAGATGTTTGTTACTCAACCACACAATGATACCACGGGATTTGCCAAAAACTTTCATAATGCAGCGGGCTGCACGCTGTAGCTAGAATCTAATAAAAAAAGAATTATCAAAATCAGATTACTCTGTATAATGTTATACGTGGTCTAACGTAAGCCGAATTGAAAACCTCCTCCGCTTTTTTGTAGGTTAAAATTGATTAAATTTAAAATTCAACTTATCTTCTGGTGAATTAAAAACTAAACCAAATATATATATATATATATATATATATATATATATATACTAAATTACGCAATATTTTATTATGATTCCTGGCATTATGCGCTACGGAAAGCACAAGCTTGTCATTATCCTATTCCAGTTTGGTGGGTAAGGTAGCCGGTAAGCGCTCAGTGAATAAAACTGAACTGTGATTGCTAAAAAAATATAATTATGCTATGTGCATCAGCCATAATATTGTCAATTAAAAACTGCTATGATATTCTCAAAGATCACAAAGATATTCTTTTTGCACATAGCAGATATTTATTTGATAGTCCAAGATCCCAGAGCTGCCAGACGTCACGTATTTTCTGATGGGTGAAATGTGGACGATTGAGTAGTGTTAGTATGTACTATGATCGTATGCCTACCTGCTAGCTTGGTCAAACGGCCAATTTCCAGGTATCAGGTAATCAAGGTACATAAAAACATTACTTACTTCACGTAAATTCTCATGGCTGATTTTCATATATGTTTTCGAGTGTATAGTTAAAAATAAATTGTCAATTCTCCCAGACACTTTCCTTCGGCCATATTGCTTGGCAGACGCTTTAAGGGTCTCAAAATAATTAGTTAACTTCACGTAAATTCTGACGCCCCATTTTTATATATGTTCATCCGACAACAATTTTAAAACCTTTGACAAGAAGACAGACCGATCCAAGGGGCCAATCATCCCCTAAACTAAATTTTAATATCTCTGTGAGTGGGAGCGCGAGAGCATTATCTACGCGCATGAGACTGAGTTAGGCCGACTGCGCTGTTAAGGCCATGAAAATTACTTGAACAGATATTTTATAATTTTTAGAACTGTTGTTGACAAGTAATTTAACAACAACAATAAGAACAATAAGCAACAAAAATAAGAAAAAAAATTGACCTATAATAAATAATACTAAAGTTAGCCGATATTTTTAATTTTTTTTTCAATTTATTAATTAGAACTAAAAAATATATTTTTAAAAATAACACTTATAGCTTTTTAAATTTTTTACAAATGAAAAATTTTTTTTAATAATTTTTCAATTAAAAAAAATTCTAAAAATTTTTAGATGTCGGCTAATTTACTTTCATTTTTTTTACTAATTATTTTTAATTAATATAATTTTTAAATAAAATAAAAAAAATGGTCTGGTGACAGCTAACTTTATTATAATTTAAAGGCCCTCTTGAGGCCAACAGCTAAAGTCACTCCCAAATAAGTATTCAGTGTACTGCCATGCTAGGTAGACCAGTGCACTCATGTTTAGCTGAAGACAGTTAATCCCACACAATGTGATATGTGGCAATCCTGTTGCCAACCGAGCTCTAATCCAATCCCAGGCAATTCGTTTTTATCAGAAAATTGATAAAAAATATTTTTGGATTGCCTGATCCGGGAAACCAACCGGGGACTTTATATAGTCAATGGCAACACCGGGCCTACAGATAGACTGATATACAATAGACTACAGAGGTAATTAATACAATAATTTATTTAATGAACAACCAAATCAAAAATACCAACGGGATTCGAACCCGGGCCTCGTTGATTGCGTAGTCAGGTTCGCTAACCACCCGACCAACAAGACGGTCAAATATACGACATAGGAGAATTGATTGAATATTGAATACCTACCTAGCTAGTGTAAGAAAATGTAAAAAAAATTGAAATATTCCCTTAATACTTCACAGGCTTATGACTGACAGCTTTTTGGAATTGTTAATGTATGTATTATAATATGACCTTAATGCTGGCATATTTAGCAGTCGCCCTTCACAGCGTACTTGTCTCAAATCTCAAAGGATTAGTACATTGTATACGTATTCACGGACGCGTACGCGTGATACTTTTAAATACTCGATACTCGTAAATACTCGATACGCTTTTGCCTCTTTGACACATTTGACATTACTAAGTTGTATGTGTAATCGGGGACGAGTACTTCTAAATACTCGATATTCGTATATTCTACGACTGAATACTTAGTTTGGAGACTTCTTAGTTGAAACCTAGTATAGAAACCTGTTCCCGTAAATACGTCTCATCTCTACTTAACAGCGCAGTCGGCCTAACTCAGTCTCATGCGCGTAGATAATGCTCTCGCGCTCCCACTCACAGAGATATTAAAATTTAGTTTAGGGGATGATTGGCCCCTTGGATCGGTCTGTCTTCTTGTCAAAGGTTTTAAAATTGTCGGATGAACAAATATAAAAATGGAGCGTCAGAATTTACGTGAAGTTAACTAATTATTTTGAGACCCTTAAAGCGTCTGCCAAGCAATATGGCCGAAGGAAAGTGTCTGGGAGTATTGACAATTTATTTTTAACTATACACTCGAAAACATATATGAAAATCAGCCATGAGAATTTACGTGAAGTAAGTAATGTTTTTATGTACCTTGATTACCTGATACCTGGAAATTGGCCGTTTGACCAAGCTAGCAGGTAGGCATAAGATCATAGTACATACTAACACTACTCAATCGTCCACATTTCACCCATCAGAAAATACGTGACGTCTGGCGGTCCTGGGATCTTGCTTTATGACAACGACGATGTGTAAACATGTAAGAATTGAAACTTTTTTATGACATAATTTTTCTGCTATTATTGCCTAAAAATAAACATCATGGCGCGGGACGGTCGAACGTAACATTTTTTAACATTCCTATAAAATTTCTCCCATACGTCGATAAGGAAGTTTCACTTCAGAAACTGTTTACTAAGTCAATAGATCTCCCCTTGTTAGTTCTGGGCTCCTTTGAAGAATAGACCAATTGCCGTTCTGCCAGGCAGGTCGTAAAAGGCAACCGATTCGCCATGCGAGTTACTACCATCGTGATACTACCAGGTGGTAGAATTCTGCATTGTCTCGCCCGGGTCTTGTACCACTGCCTTATCTATTCTTATGTCGTGTTCCGGTCTGGAGGGTAAGGTAGCTGATAAACTTATGCATGTGGCATTAGACTTTGCCATAAGATAGCAACGCAACATTAACATCTTTGGTGTCTATAGGCGATGGTTGACTCTTTCCATCAGTAGACCCATCTGCTTGTTTACTATCTTGTGATATAAAACAAGACCTACTTTGGTCACAATTAAAAACCGGTTTTAATTTAATCTCATAAAATTACTTATACCTTTGAACTAACAATTCCATGATAAACGATGTCATATTGTACGTGGGAAATACTTTCAGCGCACGTGCATAAATCCATATCTGTCATACGATAATTAGCTATTGCGTAAAATCTGGTAAATAAAGCTATCTATCTTGCGTGCACGCATCCATATATTGCTGTCGATGGACATATTGAGCAATCTTAATTACCTGAGAAACGGACTTACCACCTAAGTATTATAGACCCTAATATAGAAAGCTGTGGAATTTATGTTTTTAACTATTCTTGCAATCTAGCTACTTTTTACTGACAGTGCTGGTTACATTGATAAATTATTATTCATTAGTTAATTAGTATATAGAATAATGACACATGTAAAAGGAAAGTACTTTTTTAACCCTAAGGCAAGACTTACTCCTATTTGACATGACAAAGTTTCACAGATGACATACCTGACCGTACCATTGGGCTACTGGTTTGCAACTCTGACTACGCAATCGACGAGCTTTTGGTTTAACTCCGTTCTACAACACGTCAAAACGTAACACAATCGAGTCTGAGTTGGAAGCATAGACATTCGTTTATTTTAATCTGGGTGATAGTTAAATATGATTATCGGTCGCCTGTATGACCACGATGAACGGCAGTGGGTCTATTCTTTGAAAGGCCCGGACCAACACGGGGAAAATCTTAAAAGAAAGTACCTAATTAATTAAATCTTTGTAAGAGAATTAGTCAATATGCGTATTGATCATTATACGTTTTCGTCGTTATGCGTATTAGACGTTTTACGTATATGTCTTTAAGTGTATTAGTCGTTTTGCGTATAAGTCAACATGCGTATTTTGAATAGGTCATTTAACGTATTTGTCGAAATGCGTATTTAAGAATGAGAATTTATATATTTATTTAACTCCTCGTTATTCGTTCTATGTAGATAAGGAATTACTGATTTTGCCGTGATTTTCGGATATCTAGTTTCACCAGATCTCCACGTTTTGAGGTCCTAGGAACTTTTTCTGACTATTTTTACGATGATGTATGAGTGTTTGTGTATGTGTGGATGTAAACATCTCATAACTTTTGAGCGGCTGGACCATTTGGTTAATGGCATTCGGTTGGATTCCACTCAACTTAAGCTTCCTGAAAATTTGCACCAAATCAGCTCAGGAATGTCCTGAAGAGAAACTTTGAAAAAACCCTAAACAAATTTGGCTAACTAGTAATACAACTTTTTTTAATATAACTTCCAAATTTATGTACCGATTGAGTACAAAAATTTATCAGCTCTATTCCTCAAAAAACTACGACTAATATATAAATTACATCAAAATCGATTTATCCGTTTGTGAGTAATTGTTGAGGAAAAATTTGGAAAAAAGTGTTCTTTCGACATAACTACAAAATTTTTCAACCAATCATTTTTTGTATTCTACAATATTTTAGCACTACAAAAACCACTTCTAATGCCGTTTCAAAAGTCAAAATCGAATCTAAATTTCAAAAGTTACAGCTTTTTTAATATTAAAATTACGTTGTTTTTAGCAAACTTGCTTAATATTTTTGAAATAACTTTCAGACTTATACACCGATTGACTTAAAAATCTTATCATACCGTTTATTTGATCAAAATCTGTCAATTTGTTTGAGATTTATCAATGACGGACTTTTTGAAAAAAAAAATTTTTTGATATTGCTTCGAAATTTTCCAACATATCGATTTTTAACCTAAAGCAATAATTTTTGATCTCATAAATTTAGTTGAATGCCATACAAAAGATCAAAATCGATCATTGTTTAAAAACATACAGTTTTTCAAAAATTTATGTGCTCCTGTGGCCGCGTTTCCGATCCGGTAGTAGTTTAAAAAAATGTTGACGCGTCAAAATAACTTGTAAAAAGTTTTATTGAATAAAATACTTCTGATTTCTGATTTCTCCCATTTTTATAAAAATCTATGCTTATAATTTTTACTCTGTTGTGTTTAAAGTACCTTAATTTAGCGGGAAGCTACAGGGAGGCCCGCAGGGTCGACCGTTTACAGATTGACTTTATATTATAAGATAGCAAACAAGCAGATGGGCTCCTGGTGTAAAGAGTCAACCATCGCCTACAGACTTCAAAGATGGTGCGTTGTTATCCGTGTGGCGAAATAGCAATGACACATATGCATATAAGTCTACCGGCTATCTAACTCTCCAAACCGGAACACGACAGTGACAGGCACTGTGCTATTGCGGCAGTAATAAGCAAGGCGGTGGTATCAGACCCAAGCGAGACAATGCAGAACTCTACCATTTAGTAGTCACGATGGTAGTGACTCACATAGCCAATCGGTCGCCTGTTACGACATGCCTGGCAGAACAGCAGTTAGCCTATTCCTTAAAGGAGCCCGGGACCAACACGGAAAAATGTAAAAACATATATTGGTATTGTCGATAATTATTTGTAGTAAGTATATAGCAAATATCCTATTATAGTTTGAATTGTGTCTTTATATTTTTCAACCGATTTGTCAAAACTGTGGGATTATTAATTCGACTGTATATATTTTTTATATTTGTTATCCTAGATTAGATATGAACCGATTTTGAAATTATTTTTTTTCTTCGAGGGTATACTTTCCATGTGGTTCCATTTTAAATTGGTGAAGATGATGCTCGGTACTGAAGATAAAGGAAATGGGTAGTCGGTTGCTGCCATTTTATTGCGTTAAAAATTATTTTAGAAAAATATTTAAGAAGCTAATTGGTTTTGATTTGTTATTTTTGATTTATTATCTTCACACCCGTATGCTCAAAAATGTAGGAAGTATGTAAGATACTTCATTCCACAATGTGATAGGTGGCAAGCCTATTGCCAACCGGACTCTCATCTAATCCCGGGCAACGTTGTTAGAACATTCTAAGTACCATAGTTCAAACACCACATTTTTGTAGACCTCTGATATCTCTGCCAAGCTTCGGTATCACTGTCTTACCCATTACGCGGCTTGAATAACAACGTAAAATTAACATCCTTGATGTCTATAAGCGATATTTAATTCTTCCCACCAAAAGAGCGATTTACTTGATGATGTAATGTCATTCAAGAAAAAACTCGAGAGGTAATTTCCACGCTATACATAAACTACCTTAATATATGTGAACATAAATCATTCTATTCGAAATACGGAGTAAAACAACTCTTGCCTGTTGATATGCAGACATGGACCGCGCAGAACTGTGAATTGTGGAACTATAGGAAATATATTAAAACACTGTGCATAATATGTAAGGACTCTCCATAGACAGCACTATCACCGTGTGTATTTTTCCCTTATTTTTCTTATAACATTAAGTATTATAAGTAAAATCTCACATTATTACATACTAATTTACTAAATTGTCTCATCAGTAATTCTCCGTTTTTTTATAAACAGATAAATTTTCAGTGATTTAACAACTTACCAGTACAAAAGAGTTAATTATTAGTTTAGTACCTACCGCACCTCCGCTCAAATAGTGTCATAAGTCAAAAAAACGATTCTCGAGTAAAAGGGGTTTAAAGTTGCTCCTGCCTATTTTTTTTCGCTTTTCCGGCCAACGTCACTAACGTCACTAACGCCATATATTATGTAATATCAAATCATTGAAAATAGTAGATCACCATTCGAGATAAAACAATAACATAATACGATACGAATGGTACAATAAGTGAATTTTTTTGAATTATTACACTATTTGAGCGGAGGTGCGCTACATCTTTTTATATCATGGGATGGCAAACAAACGGATGATTCTTCTGAAAAGAAACCATTGCCTTTAGACACCAAATATTTTAGTGGTGTGTCGCTATCCGTATAGCAGGATGATAAATCTGTGGCATTTTCAACAGTGTGACATAGGTTTATTCGCTACCTTTACCCTTAAACCTGAATAAGACAGTGATGAGCATTCACGAAAAGAATGGATAAAGCGGTGGTACCAAATCCGGTTTAAATGTATGGAATTGTTTATCAATATTGTATAACAATATTCCATTCATTGTGCTTGTCCCGTAAAAATAGAGATGGTGCGGTAGTGGTTACTAAATTTTGGTGTTAACTATTAAAATAGTCCTATTTCACTGATTATTTTAAACTCGAAACTGTCGGACTCGAAGACTTGTTCCAGTACAGTGTCAAGTACTAAAGACATTTCGGCAAAAATATGCAAAGCGGTGGCATATAACCCGGGCAAGACGTTGCAAATCCCTACCACCTAGCAATCACACTAGCCAATCGTTTATTTTTACCAACTGCCTGACAAAATGGCAGATGGTCTATTATTTAAAAAAAGGGCTTGGATCAACATTTTCAATGTATTTTGAAAACCTCTTCTTTTATATTTTGAATCTTCAGCACGTCTTAGTAATACTTTATTTTCTCATACCTAATGTTAAATTCAAATTTTCTTATTTATTTATTTATTTATTTAATTCTTTATTGTACACAGTAATCACTTAACATAATAATAAAAGAAAATAAGTACAATGGGCGAGCTTATCTCTAGTAACAGAGATTTCTTCCAGCCAACCCGTAACAAGGAGATGTTATAAACAAAGATAATTATTGACTTGGTGTACAATTCAAACAATAAAATTTAACACTATAATATGGAAAAAAGGTTAACGCAAAATATACATGCATACACATACAAACATACACATATATAAATACATATATACGTACAAACATACTTACATGCATACATACAGACCGTAAAAACCTTCTTTCTTCTTTCTTCTGATTTTACTGTAATTAAATTGAAAAACTTGTTAAGTATATTTTTTGTCGTCGGCATTTGGTGAAACTCCATTTATAATTTTGTGATTAGCGGATAAAGTATTTTGAAAAACAGTACAAGTGAATTGTAACATGATTACGAAAAGCTTAGTCGTTACTAAGTTGAAACTGGAAATTAATACAAGAGAATGATGCGTCAATACTTAAAACCTTTTATTAATTCGCAGAAAACTACAAGACGTGTTATCTCATTTCTTATTTACTTGTTTTAACTAAAATTAACATCGACTTCGAAGTTGATCTAGTCATTTGTCTATTCAGCTCAGTTCCTAATATTCGAATTTGGTTTCTAAATTAGGAACAATAAATATTTATTTTTCCATCTAGAAAATCTCAGTAGCAGCTTGGGATCTAACGGTGATATGTTATACACATTCCTATAAAATTCACGTTATGATCCAGGAGTACCTTTGGATGTTTGTTTCACTTTACCAATATTCCAAATTGATGGTTTGTAATTTTTACTATAGTTTAGTTAACAAAATAAATAAATGAGAAAGTTTTTTTATTAAAAACTAGCAGTTACAGTGACCAAAAAATCATTTCTTTCCTCCACACACGACAGTTTTTGAGTTTAAGCATAACAAACAATAAACAAAAGATCAAATCTTTCCCTTTATATTAAGTATTAGTTTAGATGAGTAAAGCACCACAAATATTTCATAATATTCTGACTAAACACAAATTATGAAACTTCACGTTCGCAATCTTTTTAGGGTTACGAAGTTAACAAGTAATCCCTACAGTTTCGCCATTTCCATCCGCCTGCAGCCTAGCTCAGAGAGTATTCGTCCTAGAAAGCTGTAATATTATTAATCACGCCGATAAAATGGTGAAATAAAATCTTGAAAAATATTTTTAGGGTACCTACTGTACACTTAAAGTCGGGATATTTTTTTCTCGCGTACCTCAAAGTGTAAGATATAATTACAAGTATCTAAAAAAAGTGGGTTTGTGAAGCTGTTTTTCAATTAAGGGATCCATTTGTGAAATATTAAGCTTTAAAGTGATAATTTTTGTTAGAGTCAAACCACCGCCTTACCTATTTCTGCTGCAGTAACGTAAGTCACTGTCGTGTTCTTGTTTGGAGGGTAATGTATGCGGTAAATTTATGCATGTGGTATTAAGACCCTGCCACGAGAATAACAACGCACCATTAACATCATTGGTGTTTATAGGAGATGGTTGTTTCTTTCCATCAGAAAAGCCATCTGCTTTTTTGCTATCTAATTACATAAAAAAATATACCTACTAGTTAAATGAGTTCATCATTGCAGATGAAATTTAGATTTTTATTTAACGATCAATACTTTCGTTGTTCTAATTTTATAAGGTGTTTTAGTACTCGTACCTTTCTCGTGCTAAAGATTTTTAAAACGTTTTAAAATTATTACATTAAGGTATTTTATGTCGAATATTATGCTTCTTTCCATCTGACTGCTGACAAAATATAAAGCACGCTGTAGATAAAGCAAGACAAACATTAAATAATATTCTAAGTAAACATAAGCTAAGTATAAGTTTCACGTACTGGAACATAAATCCTTCTGTCCGCAATATCAAGTAAGACAACTCCTGCGCAGTCGGTGTGCGGACATGCACCGCGAATCGTGCAACTACAAGAGATAAGATAAACGCGACGCGTGCGCAGGGCCCCGCCGCGACCGCTAATTAAGTCTTTAACTCCACTATCCATGCTTTTATAGTTTATTTGCTAATAGATTGCTGAGCTATACACATTGATCAGAAAACTTGACTAACATGCGATTATGTTGACACTCTTTTGAGTGATTTTATAGTGCAAATTGAATTATGTTTACTTTGATCTTTTATTACTGAGTACTTTATGTTTAATTCATTAGCTTAGAGTGCTTTATTTTAATATTGTAAATAATTTATTCGAATCAATGAAGTAATAAATACTACAAGATAAAACTTATTGATAAAATAGTTATAAAATTGTTCATATCACGATTTAGGTGTCAAAATGAGTGTTAAGTATTCAATTAACTGAAAAACATTTGGTAAGTACATGACCAACATCTACTTTTAATTAACAAGATACCTATTATTTTATTATTTTTCACATAGGTTAGGATGTATGGTAACATATTATACATATTACAAAAAACTAAACTGTTAGTGAAAAATAATAAGGCCTATAGATCTTGTTCAAACTTCAACATGCAAATGGCACTGAACAATATTACAGTACCCATTTCACTTGAGGAAAACTTGTATGAAATATTATCCTAGGTTTCAAAAGAAACGTATGAGATATGATAAGTATAAAATGAGGTAGTATACTGTCACTGGTACTTGGTAAAATTATATTTGTTATCAGTGGGAGTTTACGCATGATGCCGCCCTAGGTCCAAAGTGATATGCCGTTCGCGTTGTGATGAAGTGATTATTGAAATTAAGCATTTAATTTAATAATTGTACCGCCTTAGATCCGCAAGGCCTATGGGTGAATCCGCCACTGTTTGTTATTATGCATATGTATTGTCACAGTAAAAAAAATGTGTGGATAGTGCATTCACACGCCGTAGGAGAGAAATTTTGTATTCTGGTTGATTTGTAAATTAATTTTAGATATTGATTGAAGTATGAAAAACTTTGTTCTCTCACAGCCTATACCTTTTAAAAACGTTTATTATATAATTGTCTCTTTTTCGTTACCCTTTTTGATTTTAAAGTCCTATCCATACCTTCGAGTTCCAACAGAAGTTTCACTTCGCTACCCGGTTTTGCTTTACAGCATTTCAGAGCTACAGAAAGAGCTTTTAATACTAACATAGCCATGAGATGCGATGCGAAAAATTGAAACCAATTATTGTCATCCCTACTAATATTATAAATGCGTAAATAACTCTGTCTATCTATCTCTTCTTAACACCTCAACCACTGAACCGATTTAGGTGAAGTTTGGCACAAAGGTAGTTTGAGACCTGAGAAAGGACATAGAATAGCTTTTATCTCGGAAATCCAACGGGAACGGGAAAGTATGCGGTTAAAACCCCGGAACTTAACAATTCGCGGACGAAGCTGGTTAGCTGGTATAATACTTGATTAAAGTAGAGTTTGTAAAACATCATAAGTACTTTTTAGTTAAAGGAAAAAAAACTTATTTTAGAATTAGGTATGAATCGAAAAACGTGTTGTTTCCCGTGGTGGTTCAGGCTCCTTTGCAGAATAGGCCAACTAGCGTTCTGCCAGGCAAGTCCCTACCATCGTGGCTACCAGATGGAGTTCTGCATTGTCTCGCCCGGTTCTAGTACCAACACCTTACCTATTCTTGCCGCAATATCGTCAGTGCTTGTTACTGGGTGTTCCGATTTGGAGGGTAAGGTAGCCCGTAAATTTATTCATGTAACATTAGCCTTGCCACAAGATAGCAACGCACCATTAATATCTTTAGTGTCTATAGACGATGGTTGACTCTTTCCATCAGGAGACCCACCTGCTTGTTTGCTATCTTATGATATAGAAAAACGTAGGCGTTAAAGTGATTGCAACGTCATTTCAAAAACAACGCTATTAATCAATAAACTGAAAAAAAAATGCCTAATCATCAACATACATATATTTCAAGGTATTTTTATTAATTTAAAGAAAAAAGATTTCCCAAACATTGTCGACAAATACTTGCTACAAAATGAGTGCATAACCACAGGAATGCAGTAGACAATGCAGTCTTTGACCAACTCTGTCATAAATGCATGATTTACGCAATTATATTGCAAAGGAGACGATAAATTATATTGTTGTTCACTCCTCTATAGAAATTTACAGCAACTCCTTTGTATCTGTTCCCATTACATTCAATTTTAAACTATAAGTATATAAGCATAAAGGGCAAAATGAAAGTTTCAATTGAATTGCATTTAAAACTATTTTCAAATTCCAAGGTTTTAGTGTACACCACCTGATTATTCACAGATATTGTATTAAGCTTACCACCCGCTAACATGAGGTAAAGGTAAAAATCAACTTATTGATAATTTACATCACTTATTTTGCTGCGGAATTTGCATTTGCAGGTAAATCGTTTAAAAATCATTTTTTGCTTTGTTACGATTGTAAAACTCTGAATGTGGCTTTAAAAAGCGCAAAATTAATAAAAAATGTAATAAATCATTACTTTGGTTCCTTAGCTAGACACTGCGAAGACAAATGTCAAGTGCAAACTGAATCACTATGCCGAACCATATCACGATTCACGATAAGTCAACGGTTTACTTTTTATTGCATATCATAGTTTATTTTTTGTAATTTTGTGATTTACTCGGGCGTCAGAATAAAATAGAGGGGTTCCTCGCATACTGTTGAGGCTCTCTACCAAATATGAGCCCTTTATGTAAAGGCGGACTAGGGCAAAAAAAACCGGTAACTTAAAAAAAGTGTATCATGAAATACTTATTATCAATAAAAGCTTATTCTATTATAATCTATTCTATTTATTGTTTTCTTCGTGTGGAAATTTTTTTCGTTATTCTTACATAACTTCCTCTGAAATAAAAGAAAATCAGACGCGCTTAAGAATGTTAAGACAACTTTTTCTTTACATTTTTGTGACCCTTGCGTTTTTTTATAGTAGAGGGGGCAAACGAGCTGGGGTGCACCTGATATTAAATGATCATCGACGCCCATGAACATCTGCAATACCAGGGGGTCTTGCAGTTTTGAAACTTGATTTGTCAAATTTCTAAATTTCAGCTGACAAATTGGCCCATCGTGCCTTAATCTGACGCGCTTTTGCGTTTCCATGTCAATGTTTTTTTCACATTTTTTTTTTCATCTTTAGTTTTTTTTCCCACTAAATGAAAAAGATTATATAACCATTTATTTTTCCTTTAATTGAATATACAAAATTTAATAGGGGACATATTTAGCATCTTCAGCTCCCCAACTATTAGGATGATGGCCGGTACACGGTTCATTAATTTATACATACATACAAATACATATATTAGTGTATATACATATATATTTATATGTATGGATCTAAGGCAGGATGGTGATGCTACATGCATAAATTTACCGGCTACCTTACCCTCTAAATCAGAACACGACGGTGGCAGACATTGAGAGTATTGCGGCAGGAATAGGTAAAGCAGTGATAACATACTCGGGCAAGGTGTTGCGAAACTCTATCATCTAGTAGTCACGACGGGAGAGGCACGTATAGCTAATCGCCTTTAAGGAACTGCCTGAAAGAATCTCAGATGGTCTATTCTTCAACGGGGACCCGGATCAACTAAGTCCTGAAGTAACAAACATGAAATATATAACCGAATTCTAAATCTTCTCTTTTTTGGGAAGAAGATTAAAAACAATAAATCTTCAGGTCAGAATCATTTAGTATCTAGGTAAGTACAAAGATATTTTTTTTATTTTTCTTCTACGTAAGTTCATGCTTACATTCCTCTGGCCAGGGATACATCCATGATTACTGATTAGCAGCAAATTTAGCAAGTCATCATTATTCGACATACAAACATGACAATTTAAGGCGATCGGTATGAGCAATCGTAGACGCTCCATACTTCTCTAATATCCTGCCTACAATCACTATTTTAGGCACTAGCACTGAATACCAATTAGTTTTTTTGTGGACGTTTTAACACGGCGTCACTTCCATCTATATTAGGAGGTAAGATTTGTTTGTTTGTAATAGATAAACTTAAAAGCTACTGGACTGATTTGAAACATTTTTTCACTGATGTTATAACTTCATTATCACTGAGTAACACAAATTAATTTTTAGCGGACTTTGTAAAATGTGTGTGTGTGTGTGTATGTGTGCGTGTGTGCGTACGTGCGTGTGTACGCGTGTGCATTTTTTTTCGAAATGGCTATTACAGTTGACCTTATGGATCGTTACTGCGTCACCGAGCATTTTGGGCGAGCAGAGTGCTCAGCCAGAACTTACATTAATATTGGGCTGTCTCCTGTGAGACCGGACCTAGTGCGACGTTCGGACTAGTGGTGATAGGAGGAGTCGTGGCATTGCGCCCCGCGTTAAGCGCGGGGCGATAAAAAAGTCTTCGTCGTCGAGACCGGCGACGACCGCGTGTGCGTGCGTGCGTACGTGCATGCGTGTGTGCGTGTATACGTGTGTGTAAAAAGCTATATAATATACATAATATATAAAATAAATTCACAAATAATTTTTATCACTGAGTAACATAATTTAATTTTTAGCTGACTTTATAAAATGTGTGTGTGTGTGTGTGCGTGTGTGCGTGCGTGCGTACGTGTGTACGTGCGTGCATGCATGCGTGTGTATGTGCGTGCATGCGTGCATGTATGTATGTGTAAAAAGCTATATAATATACATATAACGACCCCATTGGTCGAATGGTTAGCGACCCTGACTACGCAATCGACGGGGCTCGGGTTCGATCACCGACGGGGACAAGCATTTGTGTGATGAGCACAAATGTTTGTATTTCCGGGTTTGGATGTTTAGTAAATATATTGCAGTATTCATATGATATGTATTTCTATGTATTATTATCGTTGACTACCTATATTAGACTCGTTGATCTAACCCCAAAATAAGCAAATAATTTGCTTATTTTGGGGTCAGATCAGTTTTTCAAATATTAAAATGACGTTGTTTACAGCAAACTTAGTTCATATTTTTAAAATAACTTTCAGGCTAATATTCCGAATTATTAAAAAATCTAGTCAGCTCATTTATTTAATAAACTACTTGAAATATCGTAAATTGATTTATCAGTGACGAAAATTTTTGAAAAGTTTTTGCTAACAAAATAATTGAATGCGACAAATTACATTTGAAGGTCAAAAGCGATTGTCATTTTGAAAAAATATACATCTTTTCGAAGATTAAATTATTAAATGAATAAATTACAAAGTATAATTTTTATAAACAAAATCAAGTCTTCGCTTAGGTATAGATTTTGCTTCTTTGAGCTTAAATTACCTTAAACTAGCGGAAAGCTTCAGGGATAGCCTACAGGGTCAACCGACTTACAATTTTTATTATATCACCAGCTGTTGCCAGTGACTTTGTCCGCGCGGGGTTCGTTTCCTCCCCCGTAGGTAATAGCGTGATAATATGTAGCGTATATGTTGACCCGACCTGTTAGTAATATTCATGCAAAATTTGAAGTAAATCCACGCAGTATTTTTTGAGTTTACCCCGGACATACATACAGACAAACAGACAAAAATTCTAAAAACTATATTTTTGGCTTCGATATCGATTATTGATCACGCCTCAAGTATTCTTTTAAAAAAATATTCAATGTACAGTTTTGACTTTCCTACGATTTTATTATATGAATAGATGTAACAACATACAAGCAGATACCTTTCCTAAATGAAAGAGAAACCGTCGCCTATGGACACTAAATATGTAAATAGTGGAAGATAGAAAGCCAAACCACGAGGGTCACAAGCACTAACGCTAGCAGCAGGAATAGGTAAGTCGGTGTTACCAGAACCGGGTGTGCCGTTGCAAAACTCTATCATCTTGTAGTCCCGATGGTAGTGACACGCATAGCCAATTGTTCGCCTTTTAAAAATTGTCTGGCAGTATTCTGCCCCCAGACCTCCTTTGAAGAATAGACGATTGAGCCCGGACAAACATGTCTTTTATATGTTTTATCAAAAGTACATACATACATACATTTTTAATAATCATTATACAATGCGACATGTAAGGGAAGGTGTACCAAAAATTAAGATAAGGTGCCATTTTTACGTTCTAGTTCTGACGGCAAGCCCGTTTATTGTAGGTAATACGAAATTACCTTTTTATGATTTTTTCTTATTTTCACGTCACGCAATGTAAAGCGTACATTGCTCTGACTCGTCGCGTTCGCAGAACTCTCGATCCAGCTGTTTATTTTGTGCGATACGTGGCGCATAATTCATTGCTTATTTTCTGTATTTCCTTAAGTTTTACTATTTTTTAAAACTAAAAAAATAAAAAATAGAGTATTAAAATAAATCAAATTTTACAATTTTTGGCGATAGGTCAATTTATATTAAACATTATATTTTATTAACATTATATTTTTTATATTAAACAAGCAGGTGGGTCTCCTGATGGAAAGAGTCAACCATCGCCTATAGACATCAAAGATATTAATGGTGCGTTGCTATCTTGTGGCGTGGTCTAATGCTACGTGCACAAGTTTACCGGCTACCTTATTCTCCAAACCGGAACACGAAAGTGACAAGCAGTGACACTATTGCGGCAGGAATAGGTAAGGTGGTGGTACCAGACCCGGGCGAGATAATGCAGAAATCTACCATCTGCCGTTCTGCCAGGCAGGTCGTAAAAGGCGACCGATTGGCTATTGAGTCACTAACATCGTGGCTACTAGGTGGTAGAGTTCTGCATTGTCTCGCCCGGGTCTGGTACCACCGCCTTACCTATTCCTGCCGCAATAGCGTCAGTGCTTGTCGCTGTCGTGTTCCGGTTTGGAGGGTAAGGTAGCCGGTAAACTTATGCATGTGGCATTAGACCTCGCCACAAGATAGCAACGCACCATTAACATCTTTGGTGTCTATAGGCGATGGTTGACTCTTTCCATCAGGAGACCTATCTGCTTGTTTGCTATCTTATGATATAAAAAAAAATAAATAAAAAAAAAACAAAAAAAAACCTAGTAACCACGATGGTAGTGACACGTATAGCCAATCGGTCACCTAATTTGACCTACCTGACAGAACGGCAGTTGGCCTATTCTTCAAAGGAGCGCGAGATCAACACGGGGGAATCTTGCCACCTATCACATTTATGCGACCAAGTTTCTTCGGCTAATCGTAGGTGCACTTTTTGTACCTCTACCTACACCTTCGCGCATACGGGCGTGAAGATACTTAAATTTAACAAAATTAAGGTAAAAAAAATCGTCGAATGTATCAAATATTTCCTGCACAACTTTCCGTCGGTTTTCATCTCAGAGTTCGTCCAATGAGAGATGGTCCATACCGTCGCGTTTCGATTTTTGGCAGACTGTCTCTTACACCCTGTATTTCAATTATTTACTGTTTATGTTTACTGAAGGTTAAGAGTTATGTTATAATAACTTTTATACATAAATAAAATGTAATTTTATCTCAATGGTTCATACAAATATCCGCAGACTGCGGTAGGCAAAGCACTTAGGACTAGCTGCCGATTGATATTGATAGTTGATCGGTCACGTTTACTCAGTGCCCACGCGGACTATTAATTAATGCCACTGTATTCCGGCGCCTAACATGACGTCACCCTTATTATTGTCTGCAAACCTTGCGGGCTGTGACATATTTGAAAATTGAAACCTCAATTCTATTGAAATAACGTATAATTAAATTTTCTATATGAATCAGATATAAATATTGCTAAATAAATGTTACACTCTCGTTATCTTGATAGTAGATAAAGTACATTTATAACCTCGTAATTTTTCCTCTGCCAATGTATTAGATCAACCAGTGGCACTACAACCAACAACTCTTAATGTTTTCTAAACAGTAAAATTAAGGTTAATTTATAAATAACGCTAATAAAACCTATCGATTAGACTTTACATGAATAACGTTAAATTAATTACCGATATTCTAATAATAACGATAATGCAGTCTAGTTGAGGTAAAGTTACCAATTTTTTACCGGATGAATTAGTTCTTGATTTAATGAGGAATATAAATATTACTATCATGATATCAAAAATTACGTAGAATTCACTGCTTTGTGGTTTGTTGATTAGAATATTTAGCACAGCCCTCAATTCCACTGAAATAGGGTTTGATGGAATCGTTTTTAGGGTTCTTTACGACAGAATAAAAAAACGGAGCCCTTATGACTTACGGACGGACGGACTGACAGACGGACAGACGAACAAACAGAGTAATCACTACTTTGTTTGTTCGTCTATCCGTCTGTCAATTTTTTTAAAGAACACGTTGAAGTGCCAAGTTAAAATTTATATCAAATACTTAAGTCTGCTGTTTCTCTTTGCTGTGGAAAAAAATTAACTTCCAAATCAACATGATTAAAAGAATGCATGCAATGAAAAAATTGCGTATTTTTTATAACGTATATTTAGCGATTTCAAAACGAAATCAAATCCTATAGGGCACTTCCCGTTGATCTAGAATCATCAAATTTATGTGCAACTAAGGTTATCTACAACTTTGTACGGAACCTACGGTATGCGAGTCCAACTAGCACTTGACCGCTTTTTTATTGATAGAATTGGATTCTATATTTTACAATTTTTACTGTATTTTAGAAAACAGACGTTATTTTAAGAAAATATTGAAGACGACCCTAGCTATACTTCGCAGTTTGCTGCTTGACTTAAAGTTTTATGTGATTCTCCGTATGCGTGTTCAGCTAACACTTGACCGGTTTCGTGTTTCCAACCTAGTGGGAACACGTGGAAACTTCCGTGCCTTCAAGCGATTTTGTCATACTTACTACTGGAAGCAAAATTAAGTAGGCCATTTTGGTAGGTCTCTAATTTCCAAACTTCGTGGTGCAATAGCAATCAGGCTTAACCCGATTGTAAAAGTCTCATTTCGTAGCATTTTTATGCTTTTAATATTTTGCTGTCTCCTGCTTAAAATGGAGGGAAACAAGATGTATTTTCCTACTCCTCTTATATACTTCTGATTAATTTCGTTGCAAGTCCCAAGACAGCTAAGCTTTTCCCCAAGGCACCCTGACCTCGCAACTCAGTGGTTATCAGGTCGGTTGCCGCTGTTGATTCTGGTTTACAGAAGTTACAGTGGTGGGAACGAGAGGTGGGTCAATTGCCCTATAAAAAAACAATACATACATGTAAATACTAAAATATATTTTCAGCTATACAAACATAATATTTTGGAAACAAATATATATTTCATTATTATTCTCTTTAGTAACATTTGTATCTAATTTTGATATAATATTAAAAATATCTATTACAAAAACAAATATAAAATACAGGTTTTCTCCAGCTTGAATTATACAGTTAAACCGCCGCACCGGTCGGTGGTCAGGGCAATAGCGAGAGAACCTCACAATGCGTGTCGTTCCCAACTCTGCTGTCTTTTGTATATGGCCCTTGATCTAGAATTGTTGTGAAAGCCTCCTTAGATGTTGGTCGAGACTCTTCGGTATTAGACCCCTTACTTTGCAGAAACGGCTGTCGGGATAATCATTGTTGAGCCCACATCCCATATGTCAGTAATCTCGTGAGCTAAGTCCAAATATTTAGTTAGCTTTCCTTTTGTTTTTTTAAAAGAAAGTTTGTTGAAATTCCCAAAATGAAGCTATTCACAAAGTTCAAGTATGTATTCATCATTTAAATAATAATTTTTTTTCTATACAATAAACAGTAGGCTTAATCTTATTTTAAGATAATAATGAGTATGACGGTGTTTCATTAAGCGTCAACAATGAATTATTATTATATAAAATGTGAAAATAATGGATTTTTCTGGCTTTCGGATACCGGTAAAATAACTTATGTATTAGTAGGTATCAAAAAACATTTTTGTAACTTTGAAAATAACGAATATTGTATCATGTTTTAGCTTAAACAACAATACTAAAATACGTCATAATGAGAACTTTCCACATAAGCTTTATATTTAGTTAGCCTAGCACAAATATTTAGTTAGCTTTCCTTTTGTTTTTTTAAAAGAAAGTTTGGTGAAATTCCCAAAATGAAGCTATTCACAAAGTTCAAGTATGTATTCATCATTTAAATAATAATTTTTTTTCTATACAATAAACAGTAGGCTTAATCTTATTTTAAGATAATAATGAGTATGACGGTGTTTCATTAAGCGTCAACAATGAATTATTATTATATAAAATGTGAAAATAATGGATTTTTCTGGCTTTCGGATACCGGTAAAATAACATATGTATTAGTAGGTATCAAAAAACATTTTTGTAACTTTGAAAATAACGAATATTGTATCATGTTTTAGCTTAAACAACAATACTAAAATACGTCATAATGAGAACTTTCCACATAAGCTTTAATTAAATAAAATTGAAATGAAAACGCCAAATGGATTTTACGTGCTTTCATTAATGGTTCGTTCAGTATTATTTTCGAACATTTATTATTGTGCGTAATGCGTACGGTCATAATTCATGTCATGTTTCATAAAACCTACTTAAATGGTATTATTATTTAGTCGTTATTGCAATATTATATTACCTATATATATAGGTATATATAGGTAATATAAACTCATTGATATAAAATATATCATTGTATGAAGTCAATGCTTTTTAAGTGATTTTTGAATTTGATTGACAAGATTTTCGAATTGTACTTACCGTTAAAATTTATTATTTTTTAAATTCAACTAATAATACAATGATTGACTTAGCTGTTAATTAACACTAAAACTTGAATTAATTTATTTGACACGCTTGTACATTCCTACCCACAATTATTAACGCGTCATAAAAGTTCTTTGCCGTGTTCCGTACACGGCCCTTCCGGAAATACTTGGGTGACTAATGATGACCATAATGATAAGATTAATTATATGATTAACAAAATAAATAATTTAAGGCAAATACATAGTAACAACTACGTTGAATATTTTTATTTTATCTTTTGTAAAAGTATTAAAAGCAATACACTTTTAGTTACAGGTATTATTTTGGCATAAATAATATGAAATTATTCTTAACTCACTTTGGTTCTGTTTCAATTAGTTAGAGAAAAAGTTTAGATATCATCAGGGCTATATAATTATTTATCTATATAGAAACTTTAGATATCATCAAGGCTATATAATTATTTATTGAATAAAAGAAAAATTAAATAAATATGTTATATCAGTTCCATTGTGGAGCTGACAGTGTTCACCATATTTTCCAAAATAGAAAACGAAACAGCATACAAGGTTTTACTGATATATTTATTTAACATTTTTCATATGATAGCAAACAAGCAGATGATCCAACAGACGGAAAAAGATAACCGTCGCCTATAGACACCAAAGATTTTAATGGTTGTCAAACGTAGAGTCGACGATTAAATATCGTGTTCTTGTTTTTCGTTTTAAGGGTAAAGTAGCGAAGTTTACCACGGTTGTCATTAATATTTCTTGTAATCTTTTAACATCAAGAGATCTATCTACTTGTTTACTATCTTTAGGTATAAAAAGGGTATATGGTTTGGTGTGGGAATCAGTTTTTTGACTCCAAAAATTGGATATTTCAAAAGATGTTACTATATATATATATATATAAAAATGCTCGATCACTTGGTCGATTTCGTATGGAAAATCTGATTTTTTTTCACTTTTCGACCCGTGTTTCTTTGGGAAAGTTGTTTACTTTCATGGTTTGAACCACCTATTTTAATTTGGCAGGTGGTCCAAAACTAAACCCTGATAATATATAAACGTACAAAATCACAAACAGAATATTGAAAAATTTTCCATATAGGTATATTATTGGTCAAAAAGTCAATGATTGTTTGTCTATAGATTATAATATAATGCATTTAAAAAAAATGTGTTATGACACACAAAAATTGTATTTTATTTGCTTAGTGAATATGTTAGCAATATCTTGTGGCGAGTTGCTAATCGGAACACGACAATGACAAGCACTGACGCTATTGCGGCATGGATTAGTAAGGCCACTAAGGTACCAACGTACCAGACCCGGTCGAGACAATGCAGAATCTACCACCTAGTAGACACGATGATAGTGACTCGCACAGCCAATAGGTCGCCTTTTACGACCTGCCTGGCAAAACCGCAATTGGCTTATTCCTTAAAGGATCCAGGACCAACATGGGGTAATAAATGTGAAACGAGAGTCAAGTTCAATATAAGAGTACGCATTTTTGTCGACTTCGCACACAAAAGTATAGAGATCTATTTAGTTGCCAAGTTTTGTATAGTAACTTCTAAAATGTTACTTACAAGAACATGCAACATTCTAAAATAAATTATATATATAATAACAATTTCTTGATTATTGGTAGTAGTAGTGCTGCCACAATGTTCGATACTTAAAAAATAATATATAATTCAGAAACATATTTACACAATGCATTTATTTCTCTTAGAATATGATTTTAGCTTGAAATTTGATTTAGCTAGTTTTTACCTACAGACAGACCTACAGACACGTCTGTTAGTGTGATTACTGTTTATACTGTTCTTGAAATTTGGTTTGTTAAAACCAAATTTTAACAAACCAAATTTTAGCCCTGACGGGGAGCAAAAAACTAGTCAAGTCAAGTTTTGAGCTAGCATTATATTCGAAGTGAAACAAATGCATTGTGTAAGTAATTTTCCATTAAAATATAAGGACTGATATTACTTTTTAAGTACCAAATATTGTGGTGGTACCACTATAAACAATAAACAAGAAATTGTCATCGATATAAATTTATTTTAGAAAGTTGCATGTTCTCGTTTAGAAATTTCTTTACAAAACTTGGTAAATAAATAGATCTCAATACTTTTGTGTACGAATTCGACAGAGACGCGTCCTCTTATGGTTCTCATTTCACATTTATATTTTGATCATTACTTTTTGCTCTGAAATTACACTTTTTCCTACATCTACTCCGTATTGTTTTCCTTTTTGTAGTTTTCTTAAACTTAAAAAAAGTGTTTTTTCAGTTTTTTGATAAAGACAAAGTTGCCCTGGATTAGAAAATGCCCGGTCGGCGATAGGCTAGCCACCTATCACATTTGTGGAACCAAGTATCTTCGGCTAATCGAGGGTGCACTTGTTGTACTTCTGCCTACCCCTTCGGGGATACGGGCGTGAATATACTTTCCAATATTTTCTTGAATCTTCAACTTACAATTATAAAAAGCGAATTACCCAGTTACTAATTGTAATGTTTCTTATCTGTTTTCTGTTTATTTTTAATTTAGCCAAGTTAAAGTGATATAAAATGTGCAGGCTATTGTATTCTATCATAGAACTTTCTTGCGTTTTAATTTGTCTTGGATCTAGATTATTTAGATGTACTTTGTCTAAGGTTTTAGGTTTTAACTCTGGAGAGCACTATGTAAGTCAATCTTTTCTTAAATATTGAGGATCTTATTTCAAGTAGAGCTCTGTCAATAAGTCTTTGTAATGTGTGTACAGTAATAATAGCATATGCTATGGAATATGTTGAATTATTACCAGTGAACATATTACGTATTACTAAGTATATGATACGTTCTAGTTTGTAAATTAAATTATGATTAAATTTGATAGTAAATACGTTTTTATAACGATTCGATTTTCTAACGATTTCGTTTCGAACGATTAACGATATCATTATAAAAACTAATCACCATCGTTCTTTTCCAGTACTTTCCTTGCTCCTATTTTAAAATAATGGACAGTATATTTTTCTTAATGTCCATACTCCATAATATATTATAAATTAAAAAAAATGTCTCTCCTTATATCCGTCCGTTATGCTTTCACGGCTTAACTAATTTTGATGAAAATTGACAAGGAAATAATAAAAATTAGGGTCAAATCTAGACCATTTTTAAAAAAATAAGCCCTTGAGCAAGATTGTATAAAAGCAAAGATTGTATGAAATGTCTTATATTGATTTTAACGCTGACAAAATTGTACCTACCATGCCAGCTAATATTTTATACTAGCTGTTGCCCGCGACTTCGTCCGCGCGGACTTTGATTACTCCTCTCCTTCTGGTCGTAGGAAGATGTTATATAGCCTACAAAGATCTTCGGTAAACAGGCTATCAAACTCAGAAAGAATTATTCAAATCGGTTCAGTAGTTTTCGAGATTACCGTGTATAACCCAACAAACAAACAAACAAACTCTACAATTTTATAATATTAGTACTTATAGATTTATTTATTAATCCATAATGTCAATTGTACTAAATGATACTACGTTGCCATCCGTATGGTAGGAAAAAAACTTAAGATGTATAAAACGGCAACCTTACCCTATAAACTGGAACACAACTTATACAAGCACCGACGCTACTGCCGCGCCGCAGAACAAGGTAAAGCGGTGTTATCAGACTCTGGGCGACACGTTGCTGAACCCTAATGTTAGATAAATTTCTCACTATTCACAAGATGCCTAGCAGAAGTGTATTGATATATTCTTTGAAACTGACACAGATTGTGTAAAAAATATCTATACGTCATATAGATATATATTAATACGTCAGGTGAAAACTTTGTGCTCCCTTTTTTATGACAGTTACCCGAACGGAGGGGTATGCAATTGCCAAGTTACTTAATAATACGTACATTATAAAGCAAACAAACTGGTGCATTACAAACGCTACACTCATTTAACATACGTGATAATATACACAGATGTATACTATTATGTTTATGACTAAAGTCTGTTGTCTAACTTAGAAGAGATTTTATCATTTCATCACTAGTTTATGTTACCACGTAACACCCATATATCACCCATATATCCATCACACAAAAACTGTCCACTTGCATGAATAAGTAAATCTCATACGTTAAATGCTTCATTTTAATTTCCACATTAGTCACTTAATAACTTTAGAACATTTATTTGGTGACCGCGTAATTTTTTACGAGAGAAACACAGCAATGCGGTACGTTTTACAGAAAAAAAAGGAAAGATGAGAATAAACAGACGACGGGGAATGGCGAGAGAGCGCTCGAATTTTGAATACAAATGTAAATTAGTATCTCCACTAATTACCTCAGAAGACACGTCCAGAGCTATGCGTCTTACAGGCTTACAGAGGACGTTAATTTTTTTGCGACTCGCTGAATCGTTCGCCCGTTTTCTCATTAGCTGCAAATCAAAGAGTAATTTGTTGACTTTGGTCTTTGAACGTGACCATAATGCCTTAACGAAAAATATCGATAGAATATCCAAACATTAATGGAAATTTATCATGGAAGAATAATAATGATTCGTGACGTTACATATTTAGTAATAATTAATTTTCATTGAGATCTCACAAACATAAAAACAAGTTAATATGTTTCGTGTCTTATTATAAAAAAGTTTCTTAAGTATAAATAAGCATTTATGCTATATTTTTCTTTAACACTTATTACATACATATTTATACCGATATAACATTATTTCAAAGAATACTACAAAATAAGTGATTAACTTACACGCATGATGAAACAGGTTTATTAATAAAACACTAATAAGTATAATGTATCGGCAATGTAAATATATGTAATAATAAAATATGGGTATAAAATGCATCATTACTATCAGAAGTGTTGAGATATATATTCGCGATGACCTTAGTATGTATATATGTATGTTGTATATCTAAGTAAACATAGCTTTTGAAAGGGTTGACAGATCGAAATGGGGTTGATGGCGTTCGATTGGGTTTCGCCAAACTTAGGCTACCTGAAATCTGAACCGATTTGGCCTAGGAGATTGTGAGAAATTTTAAAAACCCTTAATTATTTTTCGGAAAATCATTTTTTTATAATAACTTTTAAATAAATTAATGTACCAATTGATGATAAAATTTAAACAGCTCTATTTAAAAAAAACTGCGTTTATTTGCGCAAACTGCATCTAAATCGATTTATCCCTTCGGGAGTAATCGTCGAGACATATTTTAAAAAGTGTTTTGTTGACATGACTTCGAGACTTTTGAACCAATTAATTTTTAGATTTTTAACAATATTTTAGAACTTCAAAAACTACGTGTAATACGTGTAATGTTTCAAAAATTAAAATCGAATCAAGGTTCCAAAAGTTACTTTAAATTAAGCTTTTCAAATATCATATGTTGCTTACGACAAACTTATTTTATATTTTTAAAATAACTTTTAGGCTAATGTACCGATTGATTTAAAAATCTAATCAGTTTTTCTCCTTAAAAATAGAAGTACCTAAATACCGCGAATTCGATTAAAATCAGTCAGTTTATTTGGAATTTTTCAATGACGAAAATTTTTGAGAAAAATGGTATTTGACATTACTTCGACATTTTTAACCTATCGATTATGTAACCAAAACAAAATTTTAGATTTGAAAAAAAAACTTTGAATGTCAATCGAACGATTAAAATCGATTATCGTTTCTAAGATAGACAGCTTTTCAAAAATCAATTTACTGCCATTTTTAACAAACTACATATCTAAACTGAAAAAATCTTGGCTTATAGTTTTTACCTGTTTAAGCTTAAAATACCTCAATTTAGCGGGAACTTCAGGTAGGTCTGCAGGGTCTACCAGTTTACAGATTTTTTATTTGCTATTGGTAAACAAATAGATAACTAAACTTAAACTAACACTGACTGATTGACTGATGAATTTTTGAAGACTATAAATGAAAAAAAAATCGTGTTACATAGTTATTGTAGCACCTTTTTGATGTAACAACTTTTACAGCCGTTGTTAGCCACTTATTATGTTTTTATAAGATTTTTGAATACTTAATCCTTTATTGCGTCATATTATGTTAAAAATATTTAGGTGTTAAATAGTACATTCTAGGACTAACATAATTTGTGCCCTGGTAGGGTGTAGCAATGTAGAGGTGGACCAATCCATTTTTATGAATAAATAAATGATTGTTATCTCCCGTGTTGTTCCGGGCTCCTTTGGAGAATAGGTCAACCGCCGTTCTGCGGCAGGTCGTAAAGGCAATCGATTGGTTATGCGAGTCACTACCGTCGTGGCTACTAGGTAGTAGAGTTCTATATTGTCTCGCCCGGGTCTGGTACCACCGCCTTACCTATTCCTGTCACAATAGCGTCAGTGTTTGTCACTGTCATATTCCGGTTTGGAGGGTAAGGAAGCCGGTAAACGTATGCATGTGGCACTAGACCTCGCCAAAATATAGCAACGCACCATTAACATCTTTGGTTTCTATAGGCGATGGTTGCGATGGTTGACTCTTTCCATCAGGGACTCATCTGCTTGTTTGCTATCTTATGATATAAAAAATATATATATTCAAAAATTCGTTTACTATAGAAACAATAAATAAATGTGAATAAGAGTAAAATTTGTAGAATACTGTTGAATAATAGATTCATATAAAATATATGGCTAGGTATAGACGGTCTATGATTTTGAAGTGAAACAAATAAATGAAGATCCATTTAATTAAATTTTTATTACTAAATAACTTTAGCACCGGTACCAAATATTCCGCTGCAAAGTCGTATTAAACCCTCTAAGGTGGTACAAGTTTCCACAGTATATTATGCAAGGACACACTTTAAAATAAATATAACACAAAGGTTGCATATTTTTAACAAATCAATGTTCCTTGATGACTATAGATCTTCGGAAACCTAATAAATAGCTATAAAGATTATCATATTTAACTCTTAAAGTGTTTATGTTATTGGAATTGTTGTTTGTACATTTGTGTCAGTTATGCAAATCGATTTATTATTTATGATTTAGGTGTGTACTGGCATGTTAACATCTAAAATATTAACCTTACTTCACCTCGGCTTGTGTTGAAATCACTTGTTAAATCTTAGTTCACAAAACAAATGTCCGGTAAAATCTATACATATTAATACGCGAAGCAAAACCTTGTATCCGTTTTTACGACAATTATGGGAATGTAGTACACTAAAGTATGAAATTTAGTACAGTTAAAGTTTACATTATGGAGGTCTGCAGAAACTTATAGATAAATATATATAGAAGGTAGTATGCATTAGAAATACATTAAATTAATGAAAATAAATATTACACATACAAAATTCATGGGACATACATGATAATAAACACACATGTATACTATAAAGCTTGCTGTCAAACTTAATATAGATTTTATTGTTTATTTAGTTTATATAGTCGAATTTCGATCACAGGGCGATCGCGTCTAACTTTAATTGCGTGCCTCTGTTATATTTGTGTGCCTCTTGGTCTTGGGCTACATATTCTGCTATTAATCTTATTAACTTAAAATTGATTTTATTGTTTACTTAATCTATGGTCGAATTTTGACCACAGGGCGATCTATACTAACATTAAACGCTTCATATTTGTATGCCTGTTAGTCTAGGGTTGCATATCTATTCTTCTAATATCATAAATTTCCTGGTTCGATACACAGGTTGTCTATCGCTACCAAGAAAATCTCCGTGATATCTTTCCACTAGGTATACCAGGTGATAGAATTCGGCAACGTCTCGCCTCGATACTTGGTACCACTGCCTTACCTATTCCTGTCGCCATAGTGTCACTGCTTGAAATTTTCGTGTTTCAGTTTGGAGGGTAAGTTATTATAGTAGCATTATAGTCGACTTATGCATGTGACATTGCCATTCTGCCACACGGATAGCAACGCACCATTAACATCTTTGTTGTTTATAGGAGATGATTTCTTTTTCCATCAGAAGAGCCATCTGCATATTTTCAATCTTATGATATAAAAAAAACTAGTTTTGTATCACCGCCTCTTTCTTTATGACGTTATCACATTAGTACTGCCAATATTGCTTTTGGTTTGTAAAGTGAGGTAGCCGGTAAAACAAGGCTTGCTTTTTAGTAGAACATCCATGTCAACGCTGGCTGTGCATATACTGCTCGCCCAAAAGCCAGTGTCCAGTTGCAGCGGAATCTTCTAAATGCTTTCCAGTCATTCTAAAAAAAATATGTCACACGCAACGCACCCCTTACATCTTTTCATGTTTGTAAGCGGCAGTACTTAACGTATTTTAGGAGGGCCTACTTGCTAGCAGCTATCCTATACTAATAAAAAATGAACAGATAAGATATAATATAGATAAAATAAAGATATAAAAGATATAAGAGATATAAAAGTTATAATAAAGATAAAAAACTAACTTATTATTTACCTACTATACGAATCATTGGTCCAACCGACTTTTGCATTGTTCAGTCGGTATTGCAATGATCGTCAATCGGGCAATCGCGTTCTCAATGTACATTCAGTGCAAATGCGTCGTACAAGTGCGACTTTTACTGTTTTATACATATTATGATATTATGAATGGTACAGAAAAAAAAAGAATCTCATTAATATTTTGAATGTTTTCATTAATCAACAAATTAAACTTTAAATAAATACAAAATATATTCGAAATAGCCGGTAATAGGCGTGCTCTTTGATACTAATTACAAATATTCCAATTTACCCGTTTTAGTTTGGTATAGCAGGCAAATAGGCATGGCAAGGCATGAGCCTTTTATGTTGGTTCGGAATATTATCAACTTGTTTTATTCCGGAAACTGTTTTTTTGAAAAGTAACATAGTTACGTTAAATCAGCTTTTTCTATCTTGTTTTAGTAAAACGCTTTTGGATTGGAAAAAAGATTTATCTCCCCGTATTGGTCCCGGGCTCCTTTGAAGAATAGACCAACTGCCGTTCTGCCAGGTAGGTCGTAAAAAGCGACCGAGTCGCTATATGCGTCACTATCATCGTGACTACTAGGTGGTAGAGTTCTGCATCGGCTCGATCGGGTCAGGTACCACCGCCTTACCTATTCCTGACGCAATAGCGTCAGTGCTAGTCGCTGTCGTGTTCCGGTTTGGAGGGTAAGCCAGGAGAGGTAGCTGGTAAACTTATGCATGTGGAATTAGACCTCGCCACAAGATAGCACCGCACCATTAACATCTTTGGTGTTTATAGGCGATGGTTGACTCTTTCCATCAAGAGACCCATTTGCTGGTTTGCTATCTTATGATATATATAAAAAAATGGCATAATTGGTTTCATCATCATCATCATCATCTGCCGGTTTTCGTCCACTGCTGGACATAGGCCTCTCCCAAGGCGCGTCAATAACTGGTTTCAAGAACATTAAATGTTCGTTGGGCTTCTTTTTCTCCTGTACCCTTCATACGGAGTGTAAAGATCAGAAGCATAATCTAGTAGTAAAATAATCTCTCAATTTCTATCATGTTGGAATTTTGACGTATAATTCTCTACGAAAACTCTATGAAAACTTTTATTGCTAAGTATAGACCAGTCTCATTTATCCTTGCACTCAAAACTATATATTCACTTATTAAAAATAATATTTATTATAATTTATACTCTCCATCGTCGGCACTTGGTGAAACTCCGTCATAATTATTATTTTATTTTAAACACTTGTACAGTTTCACGATCACAAACTATGTAATATATTTATTTTTAATTAAATAGTCAACCGGTCACTACATCTTCGGGGCTAAAACTTAAACTGTCAACATTTTCATTGATTTTCGTAAACTTCAATTTAAGTTTCTTATATAAGACGATAAGACTAGTCGTATTTACTGACTTGATGTAATTTATACTCTCCACAAAAATAAACATATTATATAGTTTGTGGTAGTGAAACAGTACAAGTGTTTAAAATAAAATAATAATTATGACGGAAAGTGCCTGCGAAAGTGCCTTCTAAACTATAATAATTAATTAACTTGATTGACAGAGATGTATCATGTGATACATTTGAAGTGATATAAGAAAACAATCAGTTAAGTTTTAGTAAAAATACCAACTGAAAGAAAATTCTAAAATAAGAATTCAGTTGTTTTTCAAACTTAATATTTTGGTACTTGTGTCATTTTTAATTGTTTTTATATGAACGAGATTTTATTACCTCTGGGTATGAAATTTTTCCCAGCCTTTCTTTTCTAAGAATATAATAATATCAAATATAACATTTGATATTATTATATTCTTACAAAAGAAAACCTTGTTTTTATACGAACGAGATTTTATTACCTCTGGGTATGAAATTTTTCCCAGCTTTTCTTTTCTAAGAATATAATATCAAATGTTATACACAATTATAGAAAAAGTTCGTTATTACTTGAAAACACTTATAGTAATTAGGCGAAGTAAAACAATGTGTGTCAAATGTGATCAATCTTATAATTATTTCTTGTTATCTCTCTCTCTTACACTAGTATAAAAGAGACAGCCGTAAATGTTCAAAGGAACAGAAAACAGCATGGGGTAAAATTTATCTCGACAGAGGGTCTCACCTGCATACTGTCCCAAATTACCGGACGATCATGGAAGTATTATTGGAATTCAAATGACAAATAAGTCGAGTGAATTTAACATTACTTTTCGTCATTATTCAATTAAATCAAAGCGTATTGATTCGCATTCCATAGACTAAAACGAAAGCGGTGTTCACTGTGCTAAATAAGATAACAGCAGGTTTTGGAAAAATATTTCCTCGGCATACTATCACGTCACTCAAACGATACCGTCGTTTTAACAAAAAGTTCAAACTTATTCGATGCAACCTTTTTCTTTGTAAATAGTTAATTAGAGAGACTTTATTGTTTGCAATCGTTGGTGGTCGACATTTAGTACCTTTTCATTCGTTGTAGCAATATGTCGATGGTAAACGTCAGTTTGATCTTACAGAGCGTACACAGTACGATGAGTAAACGTAAAAAATTAAATAATAATTTAATTCTTTCTAAGTTATGTCTGTTGAAAATACACGACTACTGTGAGCCCAAATGTAAGTAAAATTACCATAATAAATAGATTTACTAAGTGTGAAATTAATAAGTCATACCAACATACCGAATCATGTAAATGTCCCTACCGACAGCAGGACCGTCGGAAGTTTTATAAAATGTTCTCATCTTTTTTGCTTGCTCACAATTTGCATGTTCCGTTTCAGAGATGATGTACTGTGAAATTATGCACTAGAAACTTATTTATTAGGTTTGCGATGTTAATACGAACAGCTAAATGAGGGATTTTGTAACATTTTAATTACAAAAAACATTTCTGTTTTTAATTAAATTACAATTTTTTATTTTAGTGGCGCTTTAGTTTATAATATAGTTCATTACTTTATCATAAAATCAAAAGAAAAACTTTTTTATTGCTATCGTTAAAAATTTAAGAAGTCATGATTTCCCCGTGTTGGTTCCGGGCTCCTTTGAAGAATAGACCAACTGCCGTTCAGCCAGGCAGGTCGTAAAAGGCGACCGATTGGCTATGCGGGTTACTACCATTGTGACTACTAGGTGGTAGAGTTCTGCATTGTCTCGTCCAGGTCTGGTACCACTGCCTTACCTATTCTTGCCGTAATAGCGTCAGTACTTGCCACTGTCGTGTTCCGATTTGGAGGGTAAGGAAGCCGGTAAACTTATGCATGTGGCATTAGACCTCGCTACAAGATAGCAACGCACCATTAAAACCTTTGGTGTCTATGGGCGACGGTTGACTCTTTCCATCAGGAGACCCATCTGCTTGTTTGCTATCTTATGATATAAAAAAATGTTTAGAAAGTAGGTAGGTATATTTAATTATTTTGGTTTTTTATATGTAAATAGTAAATACATATATCACAAATTTTCAGTAGAAAAAAGAGTGACGGAAAAAGTACCATAAAGAAGGCACGATGCGTTTTATATGTCACAAATTAGGATGGATAATAATTAAATAAAAATGATTTGACTTTCAATTATGTACTACTTAAATATTATGCGACGTTACCAATTTTTCTACAGTAAAATGTTTAACATTAAGATAGGTTTAATGTTAATTGAAAATATGATAAACCGATGTCCTAAAATTGCGATAATCAAATAATTGAAATGAATTATAACTACCAGAACTGAATCAAAATATCTTATGCCTTGCGATTGGTTCGTGCGTTATTCTCCATTAAATTTTTAAAATTGTCACGTCATCCCTCTTAACATTCAGTCACGCTTCTTAATTATAACATTATTTCAATAATGAAATGGAATAAACATTGATATAATCAATTATTTAAACAGTACTAGCTGACACGCGCACGCGTGCTTCGCCCGTGAGTAGATTAACATGTCGTCTAGATAGATTTTCATACAAATTTCATCCCATATTTCAACCCTTTAGGGATTGATTTTGAAAAAAGCCTTTGTTTGACCTCGGCTTTTCAACAACTCACATGTCAAATTTCATAAAAATCGGTCCAGCGGTTTAGCCGTGAAAGCGTAACAGACAGACAGACAGACTTTCGCATTTATAATATTAGTATGGATATTCATTAAGATAAATATATTGCAATAGCACAATAGAGAGATAATTTTTATCTTGGTAGAGAGTAAAATATGTTTGAAAAATCCGAAAGTGCACGCCACATAACGCTCGTTAATTAAAAAATATAAACGACACTAAATAGATACTAATTTTTAATAGGAAACAATCCCATGACATACTGAAGCTGTTAAAACAATGATACCGGTACGTTAAGTATTTTGAGCGCAATAGTGGCATATCTGTCCACACAGACATCCGGATGTCCACTAAAAATTTTAAAAAATTATTCAATGTGTTTATAACAGGGTTTTTATTTATATGTATTTATATTATATATATTTATGTGTATTTATATTTTTGTATTATTGAAATATTAATACAGTAAGTATATACAGTTTAAGTTCAGAAAAATGCTGGACCTGGGACAAACTTTTGATTTTGTTTCTTTTTTTATCATAAGATAGAAAAAAAAGCAGATGGATCTCCTGAAGAAAAGAGTCAAAGATAGATAGATATCAAAGATGTTAATGGTGCGTTACTATTTTGTGGCGAAGTCTAATGCCAAATGCATAAGTTTACCGGTTACCTTACCCTCCAAACCGGAACACGGCAGTGACAAGTGGCAGGAATAGGCAAGGTGGTGGTACCAGACCCGGGCGAGACCTAGTGACCACGATGGTAGTGACTCGATAGCCAATCGGTCACCTTGTTTGAAGTTTGAACGGCAGTTTGAAGAATTATTAAAGAAGCCCGGACCAACACTAGGAAATATGCAACTTTTTACAAGCTTTTGCTGTTAAATTATTGCTGCGCAGTTTTAGTTAAGTCAAATTTTGCAAGCTAAATTTGACCCACTTCCCAGTAACTGATTGAGCTGAAATTTCGAATATACCTTTAGTTCTGATGACAATGTATATTATACATGCGCAAGTTTAGATGTGTACATGAATGGATGTTTGCTCAATCACGCAAAAAGGCTGAACCGATTTGGACGCAATTTGACACAATATATAGATAATGACCTCAAGTAGCACATAGCATTTTTATCCCGGAAAATGATTTATTCCCGTAGGATTCACCAAAATCTTTCATTATGCATCAGGCTACAGGGTGCAGCTAGTTAAATAAGCAGTACCTACATATTATTGTTATTCAAAAATTGCCGCCGCAACAAAATGTTGGATTATATATATTGCAATGCAATCTACCTAATATGGGTATAAAATGAAAGAACTTAACATGTAGGTTACAATGCACCATGAACAAAAATTCAAATTCAAAATCGCTGGTATAACTTTAAAAACGTTCGTTTTTAGAAACGTTTTTTTAATCAGTAGTTTATTATATTAACGGCTGATTTCTAAAACGCAAATTAATTTTAACAAGCAATTAATCTGCGTTTAACAGATCATTTGCTTTTAAAAAATTATATTATATTTTTTTACAAAACATTACAAAAATGATTATAATTAATATTGCTTTATAAAATTAATGTGCGTTTCGGAAACCGGCCGTAAGAGAGCTATCTGTTAGCTTACTATTCTATGCTACATAAAATAGCAATAAATCAATAAAATATCTCTATTTTCAGACAATTATCTTTACTTGTACTATTTAATATGTTGCTAGTATAGTCTCCAGTACAGTACATAAATTATTATGTACGAAGAATCTTAATAGGGCGGCTCTATAACAAATGATGTAACAAAATAACATCTGAATACTTGATGTGCCAAGGCGCTAAGAGCCAGGAGTTCTGTCAATTAATAATTGATTGTTTTTGTCGCTTCTTTCGATTCCAAAATTAAAAATATTTTTCAAAATGTTCAAAACGCATCTGACGAATCCAATTTCGGGCAATCAATTCTCAATAAGCTTTTTAACTAAAAAGTGGTTTTGTAATTCCAACAGTGTCGACTTGTAATATAGTAATGAGTAATCATTCTCAAAAAAAAGCTAAGTATAATATACACATCCAAAATAATAACGTTTAGCTGTTTCGACTTACCTTATATTTTGGACCTATGTAAGTAAAAATTGTACGCTTCTTTATTTCCGCAGTTTTCATAGTTATTACAGGATCTAAACCACGGTTAACTTTTAAGCATTGTATTTACAGGAAAACAGTAATATTTTCCAAAAATTTGTGATTTGAGTTAGTTGATGATTTTTTATTATGTTTAAATTATATTTTTAGAAAGTAACACGTGGATAATAAAAATATTTCATACAATTTTTAGTAATCTAAAATTTTAATCGAAGAATTTATGTTGAACTCCCATAAAAATGCAACAGCAGAGAATCAAAATGAATAGAGCTTTCCATGTTCAGGCTAGTGAAAAGAGCAGCCGAAAGGGAATAAACATTCACAAGAGAAACGACTGAAATACATCGCGTGTTTCTGTCAACAACGTTTGTTTTTCTAGATGAGATTGTGAAAACAATTTGAAATTTCAAAAAAAAGATTGGAAATATTTCTGTTTTATTTAACAAACTTGGTGTTTCACCAGATCTTTGATTGACGATCCTATATTTTACACTTCATTAAATATTATAGGTATGTAATTTTAAATTAAGGCTTGCTGTATAAGCTATTGTCTATAAATGTGAAGACGCTTCACATATTTTATTATTAATTTATTTCATAGAATAGGAAAAAATAGAGGAAATAATGAAGTTCTCATTGGTCATTTTGAGCAGGTATAGTAAATCAGCCGTAGAAAATAGCCAAACTGATCATGTTTCACTAAATTTACGTCTAGAAAAATAGATGGTCATCGTTCTCCTAAAATACTCGTCATGTAAGTTTGTGAACGCACTAAAACTTCAGTTACCGACTACTCATTGCCTGTATATCCGGATCCTACTTCAGATCTTTACCAAATTAAAATAGGAACACACGGGAAATATACTCTCCCCCCATACAAAAAAATGTTCATAAATGACTGAGGTCGGAAGTAACAAACATAAAAACATACAACCAAATTGATAACCTCCTTTTGGGTAGTCGGTTGAAAATCGAAAATAAGCGATTTTTGTAATATGTACCCACGGGATGTACCTATCTGCCGTCTATTCTGTATAAATCAAAAACATTTTTAACTATATTGCTAGGATTTGATTATAGCCTGTTTATTAGCTTTTTTAACTAGAATACAACAGTAACAAGTGTAAACATTTTGAATCTAGGAAATGACAAATAGATAATGCGTTGGACCCTAACACCTAGTACCTAGTCACAAAAATGTTGACACGTGATGGAGTATGGAAGAGTTTTAAAATATATGGATATCATCACGCCAGATTCTTTACGGGGTAGGAAATATAATTAGTTTCAAATGTGGATATTATTTTATTTAGGGATGCAGATTTATACAGGATTAGATTTTACATTGACTTAAGAAAATGTATGCCAATATACAATCTAATCAAAATTGTAAGTGAACATTTTGTCCTGAGCAAAGTATTCTGGGAGCAGAAGTACTGTTTAAATACTAGGACTAGCGCTTCATTAACGTCCTTTGTTAATTAGGTTGCAGTCATTTGCATCAGGAGTGCCATATGCTATTTTATAATTTTAAATCAACTTCCCAAAAAGGAAAAGGTTCTTAATAGGGGAACTTGCGAGGGAGTAGAATTTTGCATTGTCTAGTCCAGGTCTGGTACCACTGCCTTACCTATTCCTGCCGCAATAGCGTCAGTGCTTGTCAGTGTGAGTCATGTTCCGGCTTGGAGGGTATGGTAGTTGGTAAATTCTATTTAATGGTACGTTGTTACCACAAGGATAACAACGCAACTTTGGTTGTTTGTCTCTTTGCATCAAGTGCAACAACAACATTCTTGTTTGCTATGTTACATGTTATAAAAAAATTTGGCTGTATTTTCTACGTTTGAACTGGGTCCTGAATTATTAACCGATGTAGAAAAATCTTTTTCATTCAAAAGGTCATACTTTCCATTGGATCCCGTAGAATTTGATGAAGTTTTTTTCAGATTTATAGAAGATTGGAAGTTGGTTGTTGTAGAGTTATTGATGTTAAATAATTAAAGTCTATTTTGATTTAAAAATTTCACTACAACAACGTATTTTTAATCGCTTGTAAAACGATCAACTTAAAATATAATGTTCTTGGTTCTTAGACCGATTTAGAAGTGTAGGTAATATTCCTTCCTGTGAGTTGTTCATTATAAGCGAATAAAGGCTGAACGTGATGGAGTGCTTCCTGAGTCTGTGTCATGTCTTTTTGTCTATGTCATGTCTGTATCATATCTTTTCTCATGCTTCCTGAGCCTGTGTTCCTCGTCGAGTACAATCTAGGGATCTTCAAGAGAAGAGTGAACAGGTACCTTATAGGGAAGCGGGTTCCATCTTAGGCCGCATCTTAGCTTACCATCAGGCGAGATCATGGACAAGCGCTTCCCTATCGATAATAAAAATTAAATAAAAAATGTGTCACTACCTTTGTGACTAGCAGACAATAGAGTTGTGTAAATGTCTCGTCCAGATTTGGTATCCCCGCTTCACACATTCCCATCGTATTATCATTAAAACTTGTCACTCTTTGAGTTATGTTACGGATATAATTATTATGGCTAATATTCAGAATTGGCTTTTAAGTGTAAAATGACTGTAGTATAAAAATTCGGTAGTATAGATAGATGTCAGGTTACCGAATGTGGTGAAAGAGACAACAAAATTGCCAGACATAAACAAGATGATAATTCCATATTATATTTATTTTAAAAATAAAGTCTATATAATATAATAGGTCAAACTGTAACTGTTGTTAAAACTTACTCTACAGCTGGGTACTTCAGTTGATTTGAGCTATTAGTCGTTAAAGTGTAAAAAAAGTTATTTGGCACATTTTCATATTTTTCTGTATTTTTTATGTTATAGGATAGCAAATAGGCAAATCGTTTTTTTCTGATGGAAAGAGATAATCACTGCTTATGAAACTTTTTTTATGCACTAATAGTAGGGGAGTCTAAGATGCTAAATGGGGATTTACTCTAACGTCGTAGGTTATTGGTATTTGTAGATTAGTTGATAGGAAAAACACAAGGTTATATAATGATTTTTATTTCAATCTTGGAAAAAAATGTTGATCAAATGTAGAAAAAATATTGATATGCAAACGCTGGAGTGGTATGGTGGGAAAACTGCAAGCTCAAGTTTAGAAAAACTGATGATTTGAGTACAGTGTAAAGGAGTTTGAAGGTCACAAATTCGCAAAGAAAACGTTGTCTCGATATTCTAAAACGCATTTGGTTTTTTATTTTTAAGGAAATGATGTAAGATAAACGAAAAAAATATTATCTGACAATTTCCACAAACCAAAGATAGTGAAATTTTAATTTTTTACTGCCCTAGATGCCTGGCTCTAAATAAAGGGCTTATATTTGATGGTGAGCTTCAACAGTATGCGAGGTTATATGTTAATCTGACGCGCTCTAGTAAGTCTAAAAATTCCGTCTTGAGATCCCCTACTATATATAGATTTCAATGGTGCGTTGCCACCTGTGTAGTAGATATGTAATATCACTTGTGTAAATTTACCGGCTATATTACTGTCCAAACTGGAATACAATAGTGACAATCACTTACGCTATTGTAGCAGGAAGTACTAAGATTGTGGTACCAAACACGGAAAGACATTACAAAATTTACTGTCTAGTAGTCATGACAGTGGATATTAATTGCTAGCAGATAGGCATATGGTTCATTCTTTAAAAGAGGTCTGACTATGAATTATCAAGTAACTTTTAAATCTAACATTCATTATGCTAAACGTTTCTGCAAAAAATCTATCTATCGAATTCTTAAGTGGTCTTTGAACGTAATACTTTTGCTTAAATTTTTGAGTACGTTTTCATATATACGTAGGCACGTTGTTGTTTTCATGTTGCAGTTATGTCGTTCAAACGAAGTCTGTAATAAAAATTAACGTGGAGAGCGACATACATGAAATTTCAAGTAACAAAAACTTCAACATTTTTTTATCTTACGAAGTAATACGACTATTTCAGAATAACCTAGGCTATATGCCTAGGTTATTGTGAAATAGTCGTATTACTATACTATACGTATTGCTTCAATGGAATTAATGGTGCAATTTGTATATCAAATAATTTGCCTTGTGCAGCATTTTGTCGACACTGCGGAATCCAAATTTCCTCAAATAAAATTGAGTAAAGAATGTAAAAGTGGTAAATTTTTGGAATGCACAGACATCTAATTTTCAGGTTACGTTAAAGAAAATAATAATAGCAAATGCGTCGACTAAAATAAATTAATAATGTATCATAGCTAAGTATTACATCCTGATGATGGTTTAAAAAGTGAAACCGGTCGAGTAATATATTAAAAATATATGTTTAAAAGTGAAAATTAAGCACAAGTACAATAGTAGTAGTACCTAATTACAATGGAATTTTACCAAGTGCCGACGATGAAAAGTATAGATTATAACTCTGAAATGTTTCTCTATCCAGTTAATTAAGACCACATAATTTTTTCGTTCTAATAAGCGTCTACAATTTCAGATCGAATATAAAGTTAGTTTTTATTTATATTTATAAAATAAATATAAGATTTTCTTTATCGCCTGCACTTTTTATAACCGATGGCTCTCCTGGTGAATAAAGAAACCATCGCCTATAGATGCCAAAAATATTAATGATGCGTTGCCATCAGGATGCGGGGTTGGATGCCACAAGCATAAATTTACCGGTCCCTTTCTACCCTCTAAAGCAGAACGCAATAGTGATTAAGTTATTCTGTTACCAAAGGTAAGGCAGTGGTATCAAACTCGGGTGCGAGGTATTAAAACTCAGTTTCGAACATAATATATTTCGTTTTAGTTAAATTCTTAGTAATGTAGAACGTAATGTAATTTATTATAATTATTTAGAATACAATGAATATAGCTGAATTTGAAATAAAGTTATAGGTTTTTAATATAAAAATTAAATTCATGTAAAAAGTACGGCTATATTTAAGTCATAGTATGAATATTTTGAAATTGGAATTTGAATGGTGTATGTTTGGAATAAAATAGCATACAACATCGTTTTTCTGTCTTAAGTAATTTAAAATGTATGCTTTGTTGAGGTTTTTAAATTAGAATATTTTTTGGATTTTTCCTACCTAGTTTTAATAAATGATCTGGTTAATTAATAGCAAAACACACACATAAATATAATGGCGTGTTTTAGAAAAATGATACAAGATTTTTATCAAAATATGCAGCAATAACGTTAAGATATAAACGATATGTCTTGCGCAATAATTTATGTTGGAACAGTTGCTTAAAACCTGCTTAACAACTTGATCCTAATGCTAATGTTGATCTTTATTCTTCGTACGACTTCCATAGTCACTGTTGAACATTAGACTGTATAATGCCTCTTTGCATTTTCTGCACGGAGACGTATTTCTAGCTAGATTTTGTATCTTTGCCAGATACAGAGTAGTGAAAATACCTCGACAGAGAAATAGAAATATGGCCAGAGTAGAACGTAAACATGTTTACCGTTCACGAGAGAATTAAAAAACACTGAAGAGTAAACAATTATTCATTGGATGAATGTTTTTCGAGTTTATTTATGAAGATAGCTTGCTTCCAAGATATCGTAGCTGTTTCGGTGTGGGTGGTCCTGGATTTATCTATTCCATATTTTTTAAAAATTATCACAGTAATTGTCATTTTTATTTCATTTTTATAGATATAGATAGATATTGAATTTAACACTGATTGTATGTTAAAAAGCTTATTAAAGGTTAGAATAATTTTAGTCAACACAATAATGTTTTTATGTCTTGTCAAAATAAAAAATAATATAACCTTTTTTTGAGTTGTTAAATGACGTTTAAATTTTATAAATGCGCTTAGATTTTATACATGACACCAGCTCCCTGACAAAGTTTCTCTTATTCAACTGAGAGTATAAAAATAATAATTTCGAGTAATGTCAAATGACCTGAAAATTTTATGCGTTCCTTATCTATACTAATATTTTTTTTATAGTATAAGATAGCAAACAAGCAGATGGATCTCCTGGTGGAAAGAGTCAACCATAGCCTATAGACACAAAAAGTATTGCTATATATTGCTACAGCGAGGTCTAATGCCACATGCATAAGTTTACCGACTACCTTACCCTCCAAACCGGTACACGACAGCGACAAGCACAGACGCTATTGCGGCAGGAATAGGTAAGACGGTGTTACCAAACCCGGGCGAGACAATACAGAATTCTACCACCTAGTAGCCACGATGTTAGTGACTCGCATTGCCAATCGGTCGCCTTTTACAACCTGCCTTGCAGAACGGCATTTGGTCTATTCTTCAAAGGAGCCCGAAACCAACACGGGGAAAACTAATATTAGATATAAAGAGGAAAATTTTCGTTTTTGATTGTTTATTTGTTACGATTTAACTCAAAAACTACGCGACCGACTTTAAAAAATATTTTTTTTTAAAAAGCTATATTAATCGGGAGAGACACAGGCTGATATTTTATCCGAGTGAGTTAAGGAAAGTAATAATTTTGGGTTACGCAAACGAAGTCGCGAGTAACGACTAGTCTGTATACTAGCTTTTGCATGTAGCTTCGCTCGCGTTAAATTCATTTTAGGGAAGTGGGGGGTTAGAAAGAGACAAAAACTAGCCTATGTCACTCTCCATCCCTTCAACTATCTCCACTTAAAAAAATCACGTCAATTCGTCGCTCCGTTTTGCCTTGCAAGACTGATAAGCACACAGAGTTTTCCATTTATAGTATTAGTATAGGTATAAAACGATATCGCCCGCTAGACCAGCCTTCAATTCTATATTTTTTGTGATCCTGTAGGTAAAACTGTATTAGTTTTCAATTTAAATTTTCTTTTCTTGACAGTCTTGTCGAGGTGCTGGTTATATTTAGGCAAATCTGTCCAGCCTTATCCAATAAATCGTATTACTTTTTTTATTTATAAATATTTAAAAGTAATATTTTCTATGCATAGTGGAACAAGTTTTTTATTTTGCGGTAATAAATTAACGCTAATTAATGTTAGCATCACGTAAATGTAAATCATATTACACATATCTTCACGCCAGATCCCTTACGGGGTAGGCAGAGAGAACCGAGTGCCATACATCACGATCCTTGCAGGCTTCTCTCGCTTCCTCCACATTCATCACTCTCTTCATACACACACGCCGGTTGCAAAGACTCTTGACACCACCTTCGGACAGTACTCGATCAATCTGATCGTGGTATGTCAGTCTTGGTCTTCCCCGGTACCTACATTCCTCCACATTCGCATTGTATATCTGTTTTGTTAACCTTTCATCCCGGCACTTTCTTTCAAACCTAACCTCTCTCTCACTTCGACATTACGAACCCGATCCGCGAGTGTCACATTATCAAATTAAATCATATTATCTACATAATAAGATGTTTGCTATTTATCTCATGTAGAGAGAAAAAGCCAAGAGTCCGATTATTTAAATTACTAGACAGGCACTTCTTTGATTGCAAGTAACGAGTTGGAAATTGGTGCAAAATAGATGACAATTAATTTTTTTAAATAGGTGCATCGCTGAGAAGTTAAGTGTCTTTCTATACTAATAATTACAAACAACTATTACTAACAAGTACTATAAAAAATAACTATCACTAACAAGTACTAACTGGCTAGTTGTGACAACTGGCCTATTTGAACTTTTTGAATTGGACGTATTTAAACGAAAAGGTTCCAACGCACATTATGGTCAAAAATGAGTTAAGTGCAACAAACTGATGCTAAACATCAATACAATTGGCCAGTAAAAACATCTAAGCAAAAATAGCTCTCTATTACTTTATTCAACATCAGAACTAGTCCCCATGTATGGCACGTTGAAAATTAAGAAAATATCCAACTTCAATATTCCTAAACTGATTTTGTGTGGATTGGATCCTCTTCGTGTAACTACGTCCAATTTTACAATATTTTAGAACTTAAAAAACTGCGTCTAATGCCGTTTCAAAAATTGAAATCGAATTAACAAAACTTACAGCTTTGCAAATATCAAAATTATGTTGTTTATTAAAAAGCTTATTTCATACTAGCTGTGCTCGCGACTTTGTCCGCGTGGAAAAAATTAAAAATAAAAGTAACCTAAGTTAGTCTTTGTTACATCAGCTATCTGCTAGTGTAAGTTCCGTTAAAATCGGTCCAGCCGCTTCAAGAATTAGCCAAAACAAACAGACAGACAGACAAAAATTCTAAAAAGTGTTATTTTAGTATATGTACCGTGTATACATTCATATATTAGGTATATACATTTAGTATATACATTTAAACTTATGCATGTGGCATTAGACCTCGCCACGAGATAGCAACGCACCATTAACATCTTTGGTGTCTATAGGCGATGGTTGACTCTTTCCATCAGGAGACCCATCTGCTTGTTTGCTATCTTATAATATAAAAAAAAAGTAAAAAGCGGTTATTTTATAATAATAATAATTTGCAAGAAATAGGGTTACAAAGATCTTATATATATAGTTAGTTGAAATTCGACCACAGATTAAACAATTACATTTTTTATAAGTCAACAGAATTTAGCCATAAACATAACACTAAACATGCATATTTTATAAAAATATTAGGTTTTTGTGTTCATCCGCCATGTAAACTTTAACTGTGTCAAATTTCATACACAGCTGTACGCATATTTGTCGTTAAAAGGGGTACAAAGTGTTTGCTTTATGTTTTAATATGTAGATTCAATTAAGAATCCGTTAGATTAATTATTAATCACCTTATCTAAAATATGTAATTAATCCACAGAAGTTAAGACGTTTCTTGTTTGATAATTAAGATCACATCTATAAAGATTTTATAACAAGTTAGTAATTAAGCTATTTATAATCTGAAAATATTTTCTTCGTGTTACTTCGGGTGTCTTTTGAAGTTATTGAAATCTTCAATAAAACAACTCTTTTATCAATAATATTTTTTATCAACAAATTATTGTGTGGCCGAGATTCTTTTCAATCTACTTAAGTATCCGTTAGTTTAATGAATCACTTTATCTATTGAATATCGATTAATATGCAGATATAAAAACGTTTCTTGTTTGATCATTAACATAAAATCAATAAAATCTATATTACAAGTTTATAAATAATTAAAATGTATTACAAAATACATAAATATTGTCCCCTTCTTTATGCGGCCCTCTTTGAAGAATAGACCATCTGCCTCCTGTTAGCCGGTTTGTAAAATAAATAATTGACTAAACGTATCACCAGTATTGTATATCCACCCATCATCCATCAACCAAAAATGTTAGTGGTACGTTGTTACTCTTGTGTCACTTGTGTCACATGCAAGAGTAGAGTGAATAGGTTTCTTTTGATGGGCATGTACCACATCAATCTTTATCGACACTTTCCACCAGGTACGATAGAAGACAAACACCTATTTCAACCTATTCAATTAAATCTTTTAAAAAAAAATGCATAAATTTACAAGCTAACCCACACTCCAAACCGGAATACGATAGTGTCAAGCATGACGCTATTCCGGTAGAAGTAGTTCAGGTGGGGGTACCATATACCCGGGCGAGACGTTGCGGACTTTACCACCTAGGAGTTACACTGGTAGTGACAAGTATCTTAAACTTTCGTCTTTTACGAATTGCCTAACAGAATGGCAGATCGTCTGTTCTTTAAAAGGAGCCCGGATTAATACTATAGCACCAGGGCTTCTTATGTCACTAAGACAGTAATACGAGTATAAAGAATAAGTCTTTTAGAAACACATCTATTACATTTAAAAAATATTTTTCACACAATATTTGCTAGCTGATAACACTTGTACAGTTTCACAATAAGATAATTATATTTTTTTTCCGACCGGATTCGAAAAAAAATAATTGTTTTTTAGATTTCGTTGTTAGTTAATAAATATTGTAAATACCCTGAGGATGCCGTAAAATGTAAGCGAAACCGGTCGGAAATTAAATATCTTATTGTTAACAGTACAAGTGTTATCAGCTAGCAATTATTGTGTTAAAATGGAGTTTCACCAAGTGCCGACGATAAAAAGTGTAGAAAATATTTTTCATGTAAAATAGTTTAAAAAATGTGTAAATGTTTGACCATACGGGCCATCCCTGCAACTTCCCACTAAATTAAGGTATTTTAAGCTCAAAAGAGTATAAAATAAATTAGCATAGATTTTTCAATTCAATCATTTATTTTATTAAAAATGGCAGTATACTAATTTTTGAAAAGCTGTATATTTTGAAAATTATGATGGCATTCAACTTAATTTTTGAGATCTAAAATATTGCTCTAGCTAAATAATCGATAGGTTGAAAAATTTCGATGCAGTGCCAAAAACATTTCATTTTTTTAATTTTCTTCATTGATTAATCCCAAACAAATTAACCGATTTTGATTAAAATAATGATATTTGAAGCAGTTTTTTTAAAGAAGAGAAAAGCTGATAAGACTTTTAAGTCGATTGGTGAATTAACTTGAAAGTTATTTAAAAAAAATAAGTAAGTTTGCTAAAAACAACGTAATTCTAATGTTTGAAAAGCTATAAGTTTTGAGAATTAGATTCGATTTTGATTTTTGAAACGGCATTTGACGTAGTTTTTTAGTACTAAAATATCATACAATACCAAAAAAAGATTGGTTGAAAAATTTCGAAGCTATGTTGAAAAAACCCTTTTTTCAAAATTTTTCGTCAACGATTACTCCCAAAGGGATGAACCTATTATGATGCAATTTAGTATTAGACGTAGTTTTTTTGTGAAATAGAGCTGATAAATTTTTGTACTCAATCAGTACATAAATTTGGAAGTTATATTAAAAAAATACTGATCAGCGATAATTTTTTTTGGTGTTTTTTCAAAACTTCTCAAAATCTCTTCAACCGAATCGGTTCAAATTTTTGGAAAGTCTAAGTTGAGCGGAATCCAATTGAATGCTATCAATCTCTTGATATTTTTATCTATCAAAATTGAAAAAAACGTGGACATCTGGTGAAAACTCGATTTTCAAAAATCGGGGTAAAATCAGTAACTTCCTTATCTACATACGTGGTGGGAAGTAAAAAAACTGATTTGATAAAAATTTACTTTTAGGTCCGGATGTCTGTAAGTATGGATATAGAATGATTACGTTCAAAATACTCAACGTATTGATACTATTTTTTTAAAAGCTTCAGTATGTCGCGAACTTGTTTCCTATTGAATTGAAAATTACTATCAAATTCAATGTCATTTTTTTAATTTTTAAATTTAATGAGCGTTAGAGGCGTGCACTTTTAAATTTTCCTAACTCATTTTAAATTTGAATAATCTAATCTGTTTTGTACCTATTACTAATATAGAAAAACCTTTTTTATTTGCATCACACGTTTTGCAATAACTCATAATAAATACTCTGTTACAATTGTTCTACTGCTGCTGGTAATTATTTACCGCCAAGAGGGCATTTTTTTATAGAAAAAGGGGCAAACGGACAGGTGGCTCACTTGATGGTAAGTGGTAAGACAACTACACTATTAGAAGACTTGCAGTTGCGTTGCTAGCCTTTTAAGAAAGAGTAGGCTCTTATATTGAACGTCCTTTAGTGTATTCGTTCGGAAAAATTTCGGCCGGTAATAGGTTCTACAGAGGAGTAGTGCGGGGAAAAAAGTACCTCGAGAATCGCACAGTTGTGGATTTCCAGACATCGAGATTGTGAGGATGAAATTTTTCATTTTGTCGCGATGACCGATGGTGAAATTCTGTGGCAGGAATTAATCTGAACAGTTCCTCGGAACGCTTCCCATGATAGATCCGATAGAAGATGTAGAGCATAGTCACATCTCTATGTAATTCCACAGAATCAAGCCGATCAGAAATAGTCCTGTCGTCGACGATTCGGGCCGCTCTACATTAAATGCGGTCAAAAAGAAGGATCTAGTACTGAGGAGCCCCCACCCACAAGTGAGAGCACTACTCCATATGAGGCCGGATTTGCGCCTTACAAAATTGTAAGCGATGGGCTAGTGTGAAGAACTGCCTAGCCCTGCTGAGAACACCCAGATTTTTTTAAGGCTAATTTGGCCTTGCATTCAAGTAACCACGAAATTGAACGTTGCTCGATGTGTCAACTCCAAGGATTTCAAGACTGGCTGTACGTTTAATCTTTCCTTAATACAAAAAGTCTGTAAGCAAATCGGAAAATGATATAATCATCGGGTGGGTGATTTGCAAGAATTTAAATTCAAAAAGTGATAAAAAAATGTATCTTCACGCCCGAATCCCCGAAGAGGTGGGCAAAGGTATAAACGTGCACCCACGATTAGTCGAAGATACTTAGTCCCACAATTTGATAGGTGGTAAGCCTATCGCCAACCGGGCACTTTCCAATCCCGGGCAACGTTGTTTTTATCAGAAAACTGAAATACACATTTTTGAATTGCCCGACCCATGAATTGAACCCGGGACCTCATATGGTCAACACCGACACCGGACCACTAGACCACAGAGGCGATAAATAAAAAAATGGTACCAAAGCACATAATAAATACTCTGTTAAAGAATTGTTCTAAAGACTGCTGGTATTTATTTACTACCAAAAGAGCGTTTTGTACATTTAAGATTTCTTTAATACGAAAAATATCTAAACAAATCGGAAAATGGCTAAAATTGTTTTTATTATCCACCCACACAAACTCACAAGAAAGTATATTCAAAAACTTATTAATACAAAAATGGCGCAACAGCACATAATAATGTAACAATTATTCCAAAGACTGGTGGTAATTATGTAGCACCAAGAGAGCCTTTTGTACGTTTGATATTTCCTTAATTCAAAAAGTCTCTAAGCTAATCGGAACATGGTATAAAAAATTTTTTAATCCTCCAACCGCAAAAACTTACAAGAAATTAAATTCAGAATGTGACAACAACATTTTTTCTTTGTAAAATTTATGTCTTCGAACTTATATATAACACAAAAAGTTTTCTTGAAAGACAATCTTCCATGAAATATCTTAAATATAGCGTACGAATAGTTTGCATTGGTGGAAAAATACGAGTGGGGGTAGTTAAACCGACAAATGGCTTCGTTGCAATTGACAGTGTATTAAACAGCTGCCTGCATGCCAGAATAGCTCTGTATCTTTTAGATAAGGCATATTTCTTATTTTATTTCCTTACATTGTAAAGGTATATTTATGCTGTATAATTTTCTTTATATTTTTAACACAAATCGGAAACAACTGACATTCTTGCTTTGAAAAATTATTACTTTGTAAGATAAGTAAATTAAGCGTAAGAAATAATTCGCTAATAGACATCAGTTATGCTAAAAATGCTACAAATGTGTTTTTAAATCAATGGACTGAATTGCTACAAAGGTAAAAAGTCTCAAACATACAAGAAATCCATTATATTTATAAGAACATGAAAATAAATAACGTAATATATTTAAAATGTACACATCTTTGTAAGTATGTGTTGGCTATCAAGATGTAGGTATGAGTTAAGTTTAATTAAAAGTTTTAAGAGCATTGTTGACTTTAAGAAAACAAATAAAGAAACAAAATGATTGTTTTAGATAGTATAGATTAGGTATGCCGTTTAAAACTTGTTCGCTAGTTACCGTCTACCAATTGAACTCAGATTATAGCTTTATTTTTTAAATAAACCCTATTTACCCTACGTCTCTTCGGGCGTCTTTTGAAAAAAAGGCCATCAGCCATCCCACCTAATTATGCGTTTAGATTAGCGCTAATTCTACCGCCTCGACTACGACTTAGCAATACGTGATAATGAACAAGGTAGAATGAGCGCTAATTTCCTCCTTAGTCGTTCACTCTTGACAGAGTGGTCGTGGTTGATGACGATGCATTTTCGGTAGATACAGCAGCTCCCGCGATGCGCCTCCACTTGTTCCGGTCTGTAGGAGCGCTAATTTACGCACACACAAACTTGTATATTAACAAGACTCCAAATGTAACGATGACATTCTATTTGTCGTTATTGTACACAATTTTTCTCTCTGCTCTTGTCTCGTGTCATTTCTATTAATAGAGTCCGAGCCTAAATTGTGATAAACTACGTTTAGATGGAGGCTAAGTCAAACGAATATGTCTAAAAGTCAAAAACATATACATGTTATATATCTTCTTTCTTCATGCCAAATCTCTTACGAGTTTGCAGTGAGAAATGAGTGTCATGTACTACAATTCAGACAGGCAAGTTTTGCTTCCTCCATAATCATAACTCTCTTCATGAAAACACGTAGAAACCAGCGTGAAACCAGGATGCTGTTCGAAAGCGGTGTCTAGAATTTTTTCTGGTTTCAGAACCATGCCTGTGGACAGCACCTGATGAATTTGATCATAGTAGTCAATCCTACTTCCGTCCACATTTAAACTTTATATTTGTTTTATTAATCGTTCACCTGCTAGTCTTACAACTGATTTGTCAATGGCGAGTGCTTTTTCACCTTTTTACCCTATACCTTTCAATCCAAACCTTCCTTTCTTCGGTATTACCACCGATCACATGAATACTAATAGACACGCCAGTGGGAAGGAAACGTGTCGCCGCGCATATGAGCCAAAACTCCTATAACCTACTGCCAAAAATTTCATACACTTGTAGGTTATATTATATTGTGAAAAAAAGAAATAAACCATGTTCTGTTTTATCGTACCGAATGAGATGATAAGGGGTAAAAATTACCCTTGAAGTGATTTTATTTCATCGGCAAGTAGTAGGTACAACTCTGTGTTTCGAGTGTAAGCGCAAGCTACACTAACAAGCTAAGAAATTGTCTTGAAAGGCGTATCCATTTAATCCGTGGGTATTACGAACGCGATCCGCGAGTGAGTTGTGTTTATTTCCTTATATTCCAATAAAATAAAACTTTTTAATAATTTAAACATATTCTTTCTTATCAAGAATGCATAAGTTCCTTTACGTCGGCGAGTTTGTCACGGCGCCTAGCGGGTTGCCAGCAAGCTAAAACTTTTTCTTTGATAGAGTTCAAATAAATCTTCGCCAAGACCGGCAACTACATTGCTCTCTCCTGGAAGACGTGCCTGGTGAATTTAGATTTTCGTAAACATTGCACTTTTCTAGCTTGTGTGATAGTTCTTTGTTAACTTAGAAAATTAGCTGTTTAGCAATTTTAGAATACGAAATCTCTTTTAGGACTCTATTAAAATCACATAAGTTTGTTATGTGAAATAAAATTTGAAATGATTTGTATATTATCTATACATATAATAAAATCGTAGGAAAGTCAATGTATGTCCGAGATAAACTCAAAAAGTACTGCATGGATTTACTTCAAATTTTGCACGAATATTACTAACGTCGGTCGGGTTAACATATAGGCTGTATATTATCACGCTATCACCTACGGGGGAGGAGCTGTGCGGAGTAAACGAAGTCCGCGCGAACAAAGTCGCGGGCAACAGCTAGTTGAATAATATTATTAGATAGTTATCATTAGATAGAATTAATTATTAGATAGAATATCAATGACTTAGTGGTACTGGCTTCGTTATAGAGTGATACACGGCGAAGGTTTGAATCTCCGCAAACAATTCGCTACAACTGAGTTATTTTAATTTTCTGGAAATATAAATTGCTTGAAACTAGATATGTACCCGATTTAACCATAAATTTTACGTCTGCCTATTGTTTCAAAGTACATGGGCGAGACTGCATTTATTTCTTTTAAATATAGCGGCATATCCTTTCGCCTTTTTTAATGACAAAAGTTTTTTGTCAAATTTCAATCAATAGGCCTTATCAGCTAGTATAGGAATTAGATAAAATAAAATAAAAACAATAAAACAACCTGGTATTAATTCAGGCTGTTTTTTAACTAAACACTATCACCAATATTGTCAGCCTTGACTACGTTCGTTAACAACGACAACTGGAATGGACAGATAACTACCAAGATACGGTGGTGATTCTTAACCGTTATTTCCCTGAGAGCCGAGAGAGAAAGATTTCCTGATAAAACAGACTAAATGTACTACAAAAACCTGTCTGACAAAAACAATAACAAACATTAATCGTCAATATGCAATTGCTATCTCTTCCTATCCTATAAATATTATTTGGGTATTAAGGTAAATATTTGTTTGTATTTATGAATTACCTGGCAAACAGAATGCCGCGGTCAGCACGTATATATATATATATATATATATATATATATATATATATATATATATATATATATATATATATATATATATATATATATATATATATATATATATATATATATATATATATATATATATATATATATATATATATATATATATATACATATAATTTTTAAAATTTATTATTACATTAAATTTTAATAATATTTTTTTTATTAAACATTATCATTAAAATTAATAATGATTAAAAAAATACCGATAAGCTCACCCGTTTGTTTAATATGCATAGTACACTGATGCATTTGGGAAAAATATTCACAATAATTTCATAATCATTTAAAAATCAAGATGATAGAATTTAAGTTACGTTCTATTATCGCAAATATTACAAAATTGTTTCACTTCAAGCACTTAAGCAAAGACATAACTCTCCTAAGTAGACAGGAATTATTTTAGGCCACAAATAACTTTTCTCTTTCAAATTTATTGCAAACCAATCCATTTCTACCTCTGAAACGGGAGTTTGCCAATTATTCTAGCTGCGCATCGAAGAGTCCCGCCTTTCCTGATATAATATCTGTTCCTACTTGCCGACGAACTGAAAATAATCAAAACTTTCCTCATAAAAATCCAAAACAAAAATGCATTATTCATATTCGCTCTTCACTACACAACAGAACCAACCAAACAAGATCCCTTATAATTCTTCCAGTTCTATGAAAGAATGACAAAAGTGTTGAAAATTAAAAATGTTTGTAGATCAAAATAAAATGGTACTTATTAGCGATACTCGAGAGAATAAAATAAACAAAGTATACGTACATGTTTGAAAATTACATACATTAATATTAAATTAAAAAAATATAAATTATGGATGTATTTTGGGGGTTTAATATTAAATCGTTTTATTTGATAGCTGTCCTGGTTTCAATACTATTCAAAATCATAAAGTTTCTGGTTCAAATACTAGGTGGAGCCATAAATGATATCAAATTGAATTTTAAGGTCAGGACGACTTTTTAGTCATTATAACAATTGTGATCGGTAATAATAATAATCTGTATTGATTCAGTATTAATATATATATATATATATATATATATATATATATATATATATATATATATATATATATATATATATATATATATATATATATATATATATATATATATATATAATACTGAATCAATACATTTTCCCATTTTCAGAATATTTGTATGCGTAGGACTGTTTGCGGAAATAGGAATCCAAACTAAGGGGTTAATAATATAAATTTTCTGGCCTTCACCTCTCCAATACTGTAATTATTGAATAGATTTTAGTTAAAGATTGAAAGATACAAAACAAACATTTATATTAATATTTTATATATGCGAAATTTTGAATGTTAGATGTTTGGATGAATAGCTGTTTGGATGGGTGGATGGGTGGATGGGTGGATGGGTGGATGGGTAGATGGGTGGATGTTTGGATGGATGGATGTTTGTTCACTCAATCACGCAAAAACTACTGAACGCATTTGAATGAAATTTGGTACACAGGTAGAATATAATGACCTAGAATATCACATAGGCTACTTTTTATCTTGGAAAAATTACAGGCCCCGCGGGATTCGCCAAAAACTTTTATAATGCAGCGAACTGCACGTTGCAACTAGTATTTTATAAATGTAAATTTTTAAACGCATGCAAACGCGTGTGATATCTAACTGTGTATGTTGCTTGTGTGTGTATGTATGTATGAACTATACATATATATTAGTTAGATCAGTTCAAATCTAAAAATAAATTATGTAGAATTAGATATTACTATCCAGCGAAAAAGAACGAAAGTGATGAAAAAAATTCAGTTTCATCGTAGTTCATGGATATCTGTGATGTACCTTTAGGTATATAACTAGCGATCTGCCCGCGGTTTCACCCACGTAGCTTTTATTCCTGTGGGAATATCGGAAATGTTTATATACTAAAACCTTCCTCAAGAATCAATCTATCTACTAAAAATACCCGCATTAAAATCCATTGCACAGTTTTAAAGATTTAAGCATACATAGGGACAGACAGAGAAAGCGACTTTGTTTTATACTATGTTGTGAAGATACATCACAGATATCCACTGCTATAATTAGTTCGGACATGTAGAAATAATAGGACGTGAAAAATTATCTGAACACATAAACGACGTGGAAGAAAATCATTACTGTGGAAGGCTATTACTAACAAACATGAGGTTAAGCAGATGCTGTGCTAAGGTAGCGTCAAAAGTTTTCTTAACTGGCGTGTCCGTATGGAGAGAAACGACAGTCAGGATAAATTTACATAAACCGATATATGGCTCTTGGTTCTCTTTGCCTGAACCATAGAGTAATATTTATTTGTCATTAATTTAATGTTTTTGGCAATAATTTAAGTCAAAATATGAGGCTTGGCCATTTTGCTACCATCACATAGGCATAATGTGAAAAAATTAGTCTCGGTTTTCTGTAATACGATAGTTTATGTAATAACGAAACGGCCAAGCTACATATTCTAAAGTGTAAAGTTTGTGGAGAAGGGGTTTGTAAAGTTAGGGCATTTACAGTTAGAAGCTTGGTTTCTAATAACTTTTTGACAGTGCAAGTTATATTGTCTCGTCGTGGCAACATTTTATGACAATGTTTTTGGTGGGATTAATATTCTTGGTTTTGTTAATTTTATAACTCATTTGAATTATAGAATTATCAAAATTAAGATACAATAACAATATTCATAAAAGGGATTTGTCCTAAGGCACTAAGTTTGATTTAAGTATAAGTCCAGTAATATAAAAAATTGTGGCCGATATTTATTGTGTGTGAGGTTACGTCAAACTAATGTAAATGTACCAATTGACTAAGTATACAGATATTAGTTATCATTACTATATGTATACCTACATAATCATGGACCCTGTTTATCTGCTATTTATTTTAAGTTTTAAAAGAACGCTTTTCGTCTATTTATTTGTGTTCGTCCACAATATTGATATCTATATATTAGTACTTAAAGTAACATCTTTGTATCCCTTGAACGAACGAGCGAACGGTGGAATATGAAAGGACACAGGTGATTTTGAGTTTTAACATCTTTGGGTGTCTTTTGGAGTGACAAATACTAGATCGACTGGAATACCCTTTTACGGTTTTTATATTAATCTTATAAAATATAATACTAGGAATAATTATAAAAAAATCCGACTTTAATTTGATTGACTTTCGTTATTATTATTAAATCTTACCTTTAAACAAAACGTTAATTTTGTTGTGATTAAAATATTTTAAGTTTAATAATCACTATCTTCATTATAATAGTGTCAAATAAAAATATTCCCTTTTTTGTACTAAAAAATAGTTCAAAGCTTATTCCTTTTTTGTTATTTAACACGACATCCTGGTCTGAAATTCCTCTGGCAACAGTACAGAATGTATGTCTACAGTTCTTACAAAATATGAAATACATGAACGCACTAATATACTATTGGTTAATTAAAAAATAGTATGCATTCTATAAAAGTCTGTAACTGCTGTAATTGATTAATTATTCATAGTGACATTGATATATTACGGTTTAATTTTAATGTATTATTCGCATTGAGAAGAAAAATCTTAACCACAGACTTCCAAGAACAGAACTAAACGTTTACGGTAACTTAACCTAAATTCTACCTTTATCTTGCTATTATTCCCCAGGCTTAAAAATATATTAAATGTCGATAAGTTAAGGAGTTGATATGAAATCTTATTGAATATATTAAACTTCTTGGTAATTGTTTGTTGTGTGTGTTTTTTGGCACCGTTAGTTTACATTGCGAAAGGAAAGCAGAAATCTAATATTTTAAATTAACAAATATTAATAAAAATTAACATTACACACACTACATTCATGATAATATCAACACATGTATACTATTATGTTTATGGCTAAAGTCTGTTGTCAAATTTGAAAGAAATTTTATTATTTAGCTTATAATAGAATTCATTTCTAATGCATATTAATTTAAATTATTATGTTTCTGTGGTAATTATATATTTTTAAGTATTGAATACAAATATTCGCTAATGTAATTATTATACTGTGTAATTTCTAGTTTTTATATATTCTCTCCGAAGATGATATTAAACGAATCCAAATTATTTACGATGGATGCATGGCTTTCGGGAAATCAATTATTATAATTATGTTAAGACGTTTTCGTTTCTAAGTATTGATAATGCTTAATTACGTGTTGCTTTATAGGGATAAGTGAAATGATCGCCTTTTTTAAATGTAGGTACTTATCATTAAAAACGATCCAAAAATGTTTTACCTACAACATTGTTTCTTATATTAGCTGAATAACTAAAATTTGTGTTATGGATTCATAGGTAATGTATCGTTTGTCAGATGGGAGAGTACCGCAACGTTTCGCCCGAGTTTGGTATCGTCGCTTTTCCCTATTTCGTCCGCAATAGTCAATACTTACTGTTGTGTACTGGTTTGGATAGAATGTGGTAACCAGTAAAAGGTAATGTATATGGCATTACGATAGCAACGCAACATTAATATCCTTGGTGTCTATAGGTGATTATTGTCTGTTTCCATGAGGAGATATAGACAAAATTAAAAAATAAAACATAGGTACTAGTTATTACTTGCGTCTTTACTTGCAATATATTCAATTTTCGTAATCATGAAAGAACTTCATTATTTCCAAGACAAAAAGCACCTTGTAGTTTTTTACTGACTTTCCAAAAAGAAGAAACTCAATTGGGATGTAATTTTTTGTTTGTTGCCTTATCTTCTTCATCTATAAAATAATTTGGCAAAAATCTTTTTTTTTTTGTTTGAAAATATAAACAACGTTTTCTACTTTAGAAATTTGATAAAGATCTGATTCTGGGTCCCAGAGATACAGGAAGTAGAAGGCGAGTTTTTGCAATTTTACTGCGTTTATATCAAGGATTTATAACGTTATAATATTGATATATTTGTTGATATTTTGATATATTGATATATTATCGCGTCATAAACAAAATTGACTCAGATCATTGCACTCGAAGAACCTCGTCAACAGCAACTATAATAGATCATGTGGTTACGAATTTAAATCAACACCAGTTTCACTTAGCCCTTGTGGACTCATCAATGTCTGACCACAAGCAGATATATTTTGAAATTAAAAAATACCATCCAAAACATATTAAAAAAACTGAATATGAAGCAGTTAACTATGAAAAACTATACGAAGCTATGGATAAATTACAAATCAATAGTGAAAATTATGATTATAATATACTGGAAGCAAAACTTATAAGATGTATCGAAGCTAGTAAAATTAGGAAAATCAAAATCGTAAACCCACCTAGACAGGACTGGATTTCTAAGGAAATTATACACAAAATAAACAATAAAAACATATTATGGCGAAAGCATAAACGTAACCCTGAAGACAAAGTAATTTGGAATGATTTTATAAAAGAGAGAAACTTAGTGAATACTGAGATACAAAAGTTGAAAAGCAAATATTACTATAAAAAATTTTCAGACTGTAAACAGAAACCAGTTAAGATGTGGGGTCTTATCAATAATTTTACGTACAATAAAATTAAAGATGCAGGAACACCAACCAAGCTGCTGAATGGAACTGATGGACCGGTAACTGAGGTAAAGAAAATATGTGAAATATTCAATAACTTTTTTTCAACTGTGGGTTCAACTCTAGCGCAAGCAATCCCCTCAAAATACCATAATAATAAGACTTTCACTAATGCGGCAAAAAACACTAATCAAATAAAATCTATACTATCTTCCTTTGAACTAACAACCACAGAGGAGATAACTAAAATAATAGCAAAGTTAGATCGAAACACTAGTGCTGGTCCTGACCGCGTTAACTCTAAATGTATAAAACACGTGCAAAACTTGATAGCGGAAGAACTTTGTAGATGTATTAATAACTGTCTGGCAAATGGCATTTTCCCAGATAGCCTCAAAGTTGCTAAAGTAACCCCAATATACAAATCTGGCAGTAAACTAGATCCAAGCAACTACCGTCCTATATCAGTATTACCAGTCATGTCAAAAGTTTTCGAAAAAGTTATTTATTCTCGCCTAGAAAAACATTTAAATAAAATTAACTTTCTTTATCCAAATCAGTATGGCTTTAGGTCAAAATCTAACACATTATCAGCAACCATTGATTTAATCACTGAATTAAAAAATAATATAGATAAAAAGAAAATAGCTTTAGGAGTATTTATCGACTTAAAAAAAGCTTTTGATACTGTGAGTCACGAAATCTTGCTCAATAAATTAAATGACATTGGTATTACGGGAAATGCCCTCAAAATTCTAAAGTCTTACCTCTCTAATCGTTATCAGTTAGTCAAAATTGCTGAACAAGAAAGTAGCTTAAATCTTATTACATGTGGAGTCCCACAAGGCTCTATACTTGGACCTCTTTTCTTTTTAATATATATTAATAGCATTTCCACCTTACCGTTAAAAGGAAAACTGTCCTTATATGCTGATGATACCAGTTTATTCTACTTTGGAAGTAATATAAACTCAATTATTCAAGACGCACAACACGATCTCAATTTGCTGAATATGTGGTTCCAATGTAACTTATTAACTATCAATATTTCAAAAACTCACTACGTAATCTTCATGGCCAAAAATAAAAAAATCAATAGTTTTCCACCACTCCAAATCAATAATCAGACAATATCAAGAGTAAACAGTGAAAAATATTTAGGCCTAGTTTTGGATAACCAACTAACTTGGGTACCCCACATTAATAAGATAAGATCCAAAATTATTTCTTTAACCGGGGCTTTAAAAAGTATAATACATTGCCTACCCCTTGATGTTCGATACACTATTTACAATTCACTTGTTAACCACATATAGATTACCTGGTTGAAATTTGGGGTTCAGCTGCTAAAACTAATTTAAACATCTTACAAGTTGCTCAAAATAAATTGGTTAAGACTTTATTTAAATATGATTATTTGACACCTAGTAACCAACTTTATAAAAAAACTAAAATAATGAATGTAAATCAGACATATATTTACAATACTTGTATTCTCATACGTAAAATACTGACAAAGGATATACATACAAACATTAATTTCTCTAAAAAGAAAGAAACTCAAACCAGATATCTATTAAGATCCTCCAACGATATCGTACTACCAAAAATAAGAACAAATTATGGAAAAAAAACAATTACGTATGAAAGTGCACAGTTATATAATAAACTACCCAGAGATATTAAGGACACTAAAAGAATACATACATTTAAAAAATTGCTAAAACATCATATAATGGAAAGATAATGGTGAACCGAAAAGTCTATAGACACTCGGTTTACTCTGCCTACTCCGTAAGGGAATCGGGTGTGATGATACTTAATCTAATTATATAATCTCCATATAAATTATATCTAGCCATTTAAAATATAAAACATTCAGTAAATAAATTACGATATATAAGTATATATATATATGTGTATGTGTGTATGTATGTGTGTGTATGTGTATGTATGTATATGTGTGTGTATGTATGTGTATATATGTGTATGTGTATATATATATATATATGTGTATATATATATATATATATATATATATATATATATATATATATATATATATATATATATATATATATATATATATATGTGTGTATGTGTGTATATATATATATATATATATATATATATATATATAGACAAAAATTGAACATAAACAACCAAAATATCACCTAAACCACAAATAATGTTTACCCGTCGAATCATAACATATCTAGCAACTGTAGATCTGTGTATCTTTTGCCGCACAATTGAATCGTCTTGAACTTGAAATGATTACAAAACTACCTACATTTATTTTTGAAACATGAATTATTTCACATTTTGTTCTAAGCCCTAACTTATATAATTATCTATTAGCAAATCTGAATTATTTGATGACTCGTGTGCTCGTCAAGACAATTTATTGTTATTTTAATTAGATTGTAAGTATTTCTCATATAAGTGAATTGTAAATTCTTATGAGAATAAAGTTTCTTAAACCCAAACCCAATATATTTGCGTCGTCGTGATTTGTTATGGTATATGATACTATGACGTTATCTTTAAGCGCTATTTAGCGAACCAATCACGAAACAACATGAAACGCGGCGAACCAATCACGAAACACTAAGCATATCGATATTATAACGCTTTAAATCCTTGGTTTAAATTATACACAGAATTATATAAGAGCGAAAAGAAGTTGATTTAGAAACAGCTACTGAATTCATTGCAACCATTTTTAACATATATTATAGCAGCTGTGCCCGCGATTTCGTCTGCGTGGAAAAATTTATAAAATACTAGCCGTTGCCCGCGACTTTGCCCGCGCGGACTACGTTTACTCCACACAGCTCCTCCCTCGTAGGTGATAGCGTGATAATATGTAGCCTATATGTTGACCCGACCTGTTAGTAATATTCATGCAACATTTGTAAACCCATGCAGTACTTTCTGAGTTTACCCCGGACATACATACAGACAAACAGACAAAAATTCTAAAAACTGTATTTTTGGCTTCGATATCGATTGTAGATCACGCCCCAAGTATTCTTTTAAAAAAATATTCAATGTACAGTTTTGACTTTCCTACGATTTTATTATATGTATAGATAAGTAGCCTAAGTTACTTTTTATTACAGTGGTTGAAAAGATAGACAGTCCTGGGGTTTTACCCACATAGTTCCCGGTCCCTTGGGATATGCGGGACAAAAACTATCTTATATCGTTTCTCGGATCTCGAACTATATTTGTACCAAATTTTATTCAAATTGGTTCAGTTGTTTTGGCGTGAATAAAAACAGACAGACAGACAGAGTTACTTTTGCATTTATAATATTTGTGTAGATTTTTTTATAAAAAAATAATTAAAAATAAAAATAATAGACACCTTTGATAAAGAAATGACAAAGAAAAAATAAACTTAAGTCAAGGTTAGAGGGCCTAAATTATTTAAATCTTTAAATTTACAAATATTTTATCAAAAATATATTTTAGAAAATCATACTTTTGCCCACACTTAGTATAAATGAATTCATAAAAAATAATTTTTAAATTCATGTAAAAAGATTTTCAGTTCTGAATTTATGGTTTTATTTAAAAGCTAGCTGTTGCTTGCGACTTCATTCGCGCGGACTTCATTTACTCCGCACAGCTCCTTCTCCGTAAGTGACAACGTGATAATATGTAGCCTATATGTTGACCCGACCTCTTAGTAATATTCATGCAAAATTTGAAGTAAATCCATGCAGTACTTCTTGAGTTTACCCCGGATATACATTGACTTTTCTACGATTTTATTATATGTATAGATAATTTTTTATTATATGTATACAAATCGTTTCAAATTTTATTTCACATAACAAACTTATGTGATTTTAATAGAGTCCTAAAAGAGATTTCGTATTATATATATATATATATATATATATATATATATATATATATATATATATATATATATATATATATATATAGATACTAATTGTCATGTTTCATAGTGTGCGCTCATCCTGTGAAACGTTATACCTGTAGTTTTTAACTTACTCCGACCTTTAAGCAATTTTGTGATACTTAGGTACTACGGGAAGCAGAATTAAGTAAGCCAAATGGCTTACTTAATTCTTTAGGTAGGTCCTCAATTTCTGAAATACCGTGGTGCAATAGCAATTAGGCATAACCTGATTGTGAAAGAAACAGGATATATATTTACACATATACTCCTCCTATATACTTCAGATTAATTTCTTTGTAGGTTCCAAGACAAATTAGCTTTTCCCCAGAGTACCCTGAGCTGATTATCAGGACGGTTGCCGATTCTGGTTTACGAAAGTTAGTGTGATGGAAACGAGAGGTGAACCTATTGCCTTTGAAAAAAAGTCTTTCACGAGGTATGTTTTTTAGATTAGAGTTAACCAGTGCACTACATTTTAGTTAAATTCGTTAAAAGCTCAACTAACACACTCGCATACCTAACAATTTACCCAAAAATTTAAAGTAGGTAAGCATAAAGATTAATTTGTCGTGTTTGTCCGGGCTCCTCTGAAATATAGGCCATTTGCCGTTCTGTCAAGTCGTTGGCCGTTAGTTCAAAGTGAACGATTAGCTATACGCGTCACTAACATAGCGACTAGAAGGCAGTAAAGTCCTGCATATTTTCGCCAGGGCTTAGTACTACCTCCTTACCTATTCCTGCCACAATAGCGTTTTTTTTATATCATAACAAACAAGCAGATGGGTCTCCTGATGGAAAGAGTCAACCATCGCCTATAGACACCAAAGATGTTAATGGTGCGTTGCTATCTTGTGGCGAGGTCTAATGTCACATGCATATGTTTAACGGCTACCTTACCCTCCAAACCGGAACACGACAGTCATAAGCACTGACGGTATTGCGGCAGGAATAGGTAAAGCGGTGATACCAGACCCGGACGAGACAATGCTGAACTCTACAACCTAGTTGCCACGATGGTAATGACTCGTATTACCAATCGGTCGTCTTTTACGACCTGCCTAGCGGAACGGCATTTGACCTTTTCTTCAAAGAAGCCCGGGACAACACGGGGAACGTCAGTGCTTGTTAGTGTCGTATTCCAGTTTAAAGCAAAAAGTAGTCGGTAAACCTAAGTATGTGGCGTTACCATCCCGTCACGTGAATAGCAACACACAATTAACATCTATGGTATATAGAAGATGGTTGTCTTTTTCTCTTAAGATCGTCATCTGATTGTTTGCTATCTTACGATAAAAAGTAGGCATGTCAGTTGATGCTCCGCCTTGTTTTGTTATTTTTCTTATTTTGTTTTTTTTATATTGTTATTTTTATAAATTGCGATTTGACGGCTTGTGAGATGAGTGGTAACTTTCATCATTGCATTTTGGCAAAATGAACGAATACCACTGACTCTTTTCATATAAGTCATGGGAATATTGAGATACCACAATTAACCATCCTGTATACTACAGGATGGTTCAGAATTTTTTTTTTAATTTCATACTAATATTGTAAATACGAAAGAAACTCTGTCTGTCTGTGTCATCTTCACGCCTAAACCACTGAACCGACTTATATGAAATTTGGTACAAAGATAGTTTGAGACCCGAGAAATGGTTTTTATCCCGGAAATCCCACGGAAACGGGAACAATGCGGGTTTTATTTTAGAAATTTTTCCTCGTGGACGAAATCGCGGTTACAGCTAGTATTTAATAAAAGTTGTACGTAATTTAATTTAACGTATTTATAAAAACAACTAGCTGACCCGCACTCCTTCGCCCGCGAAAATTTTATCCGCTTTGGGGTTGATTTTTAAAAAAGTTAACCTATGTTGACCTTAGATCATTAAGTATCTATCCCCATGCAAATTGTATCGAAACCGGTTCAGCAGTTTAGCCGTAAAGCGTAACAGACAGACAGACATTCGCATTTATAATATTAAATATGGATAGATATTTAATTTTAATATTTTAACTGCGAAAGTCCTAAGATAGATGCAGAATTAAATGTAGTTAGAAATAAACCGTAATCGTTATCAGGTTGGTAAAATACGGCGATGAGATTCACCACTCGTCTCGCTATTCGATTCTTCTGCCTACTCCCGAGGGAACTGGAGTGATGATACTACGACTAAACTATTCATTTGCAAATAATTGTTATCTTTTTTTTCATTTATTTTAAACAAAAAGTATAAGATCAAACATTTATCCCTCAAGCACTGCAAAAACCAGCAGGTTTATCCGCAGGCTTGTTTAATATATTATCTGAAAATATATGATATTTTTATATCTTATTATCATTATAAAAATGTTTTTGTGTCAGAATTTAAAATTTTACTTAGTAAACACGTATAATTATAACACTTATGAAACTAATTCAACATTTAAGCTAATTACAACAATAAAACATAAACGCGTTAGACTACGACTGTTTTTGTAATTTTTAATAGGTTTATAATAAAAACCATTTGTAAAAAATTAATGAAAATGAATGATTTTGCTCTATTCAAATAAAAAATAATTCAGATCTTATATCAGAATTTAAAAATTTACTCCAATCTAATTAATTCGTTTATTTCTAACTCGTTAACATAATATCAAATCATGTCAACTTTGATTTTATTAATAACTATCGTTTCGTCGCGACTGATGGATCTCTATGTACTAACGTACTATCTCTTTGCTCGCGAATTTGTTCGCGTGACTTTTAATAGAGAATGACAGAGGTAGTGCCTCTGTTTTTCAGTCGGGTAAAAAAGTAGCATATGTCACTCCCGGTTAGTGTAGCTTTCTAATGGTAATATAATTGTTAAGTTCAGTCCAGTAGCTATTCAGTTTATTCTTTAAAAATATACAAAAATACAAAAATTCCAAAATACAAGTATTTTCTCTTTATAATATTAGTACCAGCGAAATCGAGGTGTTCTATGTCGATGATTTGTACAGATAACTGAAACAGGTCTAACTGCAAGGATTGTTTCACAGTTCATTTATTACTTGGTTCCTTTATCAGTAAATCTACTCGTTTTAGTTACGAATAATAACAATTTTTACGAGGTATAAGCTAAAACAGTTCCTATATACATCAAATTACTAAATATCCAAACAACTTATTATGCCTCGTTATTATCAAATTGGTGGCTAACGGTTACTGCTACGAATGACGGATTGTTTATTAAAGGAACCCGATCACTTGATCATTGCAAATTTTTATACCTATTTACTCGTTAGATACAGCTATTAAATTAAATTGTTATAAAATTTTCTTTATTCTAAGCGTATTTTTTATAAATTCTACTACCTATATATACTTTATAGAATGTAGATAGCAACTAAACCACATTAGTAAATACGTAACGTAAGTAATATATCAAAGCAAGACATGACAAGAATAAAAACATTAATCAATATTAAAGGCTACCAAATACGTATACCATGACAAAATTTCATGAACTACACCCACCTTAATTCTCTGAGATTAAACGATTAAACCAGTAATTAAGTATCGACGCTCATTCTGTCGTGGCAACTCTCAAATTTGCATGTTAAACGAAGTTTAACTTATATTTTTATTTCTCTCTGGGTATTAAGATGCTCAGTTGCTCGCGTGTACTGCCTGAGGTTGTGAAAGATTTTTCTAATTTCCAATCTTAATGGGAGTGAATAAAGTATATTTTGTACATAAAGCTAAGTTTATAGCTTGCTTTAATTATATTGTATGGCTTTAGAACATTGTAGAGATTGTAACTTGATTTGATTTTTGATCAAGCATATTTTAGAATAAGGAATGCTTTTATACTAACTTCTAATAAGGTATTTTTTTTATATATTTGAATAGTTGGTTTTACAGTTTGTTACTTGCTCGATAATTAAAACACATTTTCTCGACATTAAATTTATCACTATTTGTTTACTTGTCCACATGACTGCACAAACGATGAATACGTACTTCGGGAGTGGCTTGCTTTTGACGAGTCTATCAAACTTTTTATCAAAGACATTTTTCGAAAGAGCTGCGAAATAAATATCAGGGATTACGTCATATATAACCTATTGGTCTAAAACAACGTAGCAAAAAATTGTCAGACCTTATGATCCATAGATAACGATTTTTTTGTCAAATATTTCAGCAAAAATGAACTTTGTATATATTGATTCCTGTCTCAAACACAAATGCTTAAATGCGATATTTTCGTTGTGGTAGAAAAGGATATTATCACAGAAACCACTCTGGAATTTTCAAGTAAGTAAGTATTGATCATTTAATAATTAGTGCGATGCTTCGCAGATTATAACGTTTTGTGCATAAAGTGCATATAAGTTTTTCAATGACATTACAGTAAAAATATGTAAGCCGGTTGACCCTCTAGGCTATTTTCGAAACTTTCAGCTAAATTGAGACAGTTAAGGCTTGTCAGGATTCAGAATCTAACGTTTGCTAAAAACACTGTTGTGAATTTGGAAAAGCTGTACTTAGTAGCTCTGATGAAATAGATGATCAAGATTTGTATTTCGAATGGCATTCAACGTAATTTTTGAGCTCCAAATGGTGTCTGAGTTACAAAATAGGTAGGTTGATAAATGTCGAAGTAGTGTCAAAAAACACTTTTTTCTAAAATTTTCGTCACTGATCATTCCCGAATGCTTCAACGGATTCCAATCTAATTAACGGTATTAAACGTAGTTTTTTAGTAGAAGAGTTGATTAGATATTTAAAGCAATCGGTATATATCTGTTGAAAATTTGATTTTCGAAAATCAGGGTAATTTAAGTAACTTCCTTATCTACATACCTAGCAGAAAGTTAAGAAATAAATATTCTAATTATAAAAATAAAAATATTGTGGTATTTTGAACTTCATGTTGTAAAAATTTTTCGAATATTTCAAATTTTACAACACTTCGTCGAATAAGCGACTGCGACCTCGTAGTCGCGTCTGTGTTTATCACCATTTTTTATCCAACATTTTGAGTTGCCATAGTAATATTTGTAATATCTTTTAAGATTATTTGTTTTAATCAAAGTAAATTTATTTAACTATAACCGTAATATAATTGTTTTAAACAATCAATCGTACAGGGTTTTTATATACTGATAATATACTGCTTTGGTTTTCTTTGTATTCAGTAACCACGTTACAACAGCAGCTTATAAATTTAGTGAATTTTGGTTTATTCTGTATGCACGGAAAATGAAATTCGCCTATTGCAAGTTTCTGCATTGAAATTATACATTAAAGTAGTACAATAACATAAATAATATGTTGTAATCCTATACTATGAAATATACAATGGACTAGATGTTAGAGTTCCGCAAAGTCTGGCTCGGGTTTGGTACCAACGCCTTACCTATTCTTGCTGCAACGGCGTGAATGTTAGGCACTGTTATATAAGTTATAATTGTGATACCTAATATTATAAAATAAAGTAATGAACATATAGTTGTTAAAGTTAAAGACTATCCCCTGGTATAATCGTTAGTCTAAGAGGCTCCTCAGATCAAGAGGATCTGAGAATCGAATCCGGAATCGGTTCGGCAAAAGTATCGAAAATGAATATTTGTGGAAAAACGAAAGCTGCAACTAGCTCGAGTGTTGGTACTTTAATCATTAGGTATTAAGTTGGTTAATGCAGCAACAAAAAATTATATGACAATACTGATACATGTAGCTCTCTGTTTCAAATTCGCCAATAGATTAAACAATTAAATCTCTTTTAAGTATGACTACAGCATAAGAAAGTCGTAGAGCAAATACTACAGACGTGTTTGTATTTATTACATGAATTTAGTACACATACTAATGTTTAATTTTATTCATTTAATGTACGTGTTTGTAATGCATATTATTTAAAAATATTAGGTTTCTGCAGTCCTTAGCGATATATACTTTAAGAGTGCCAAATTTCATGCTCCTGCGTTCGTATTACTGTCGCAAAAGGGGTGCAAAGTTTTCGCTTTATGTAATAATATAAATATACATATATATTCTATGAAAATTACATAAAGACAAGAATAAATTGGTCCTATAATTACAGTAAATATGTATAATTCACCATTGTTCTTTAATTATATTTATTGAGTAGACCACAATTTTCATCAATTATTTTTTGTTGCCATTTTGTGTGGTCAGAGTCAAACAAGTAGGCGAGCCTACAGGAAAAGGAAATAAATTACGTACTTACGTCGGTAAGCCATATAAAGCGACCCCAATTAGTCGAGATGTGATGTATGGTTATATAATATATATTTTGTTTTGAGGGGCCTGCAAATCGATTTCGCGTTTGCGGACGTTGGTCAAGCATTAAAATATTAAGGGGCTTCTAATCTACTATGATTGAATTTTCGCCTCCGCGCCCCCTGAGCGTACCACTTTTAAATTGTATATTAGTACAATGAGTTTACTAAGGGTTTAACATTATTAAACGTTCCTTTTAATATGGATGCGTATAGTTTTGAAATTTTTAAATCGTTTCATACTTATACTTATGTAGTAAAGTATACCTAAATATTAAAGGTACCTACATTATATTATTAGACTTCTTTTATAGATCAGTATAATTAAAGTTAAACATTTTCAATCGATTTATTTTATGATGAAATAATTTTTCAACATCATAAGACATAAGAAAAAATGAAAGTGACCGACAATGAATATTATAAAATATGTAATAAATAATTAATCAGCTCACTAGGTTTTAAAAAGTCGATTAATAACCGACTTAATATGCATAATAGAAAAGATGTGCACATTCAAATTTAGATTGTTAAGTTTATAAATGAAAGAGAGTTTTATTCGAGAATCTCTAGTAAATTGTTAGCGTATGAAATAAATCTACAGGCTGTATACAAAGCGTGCGGGAGGCTGATAGCGAAGCGCCCAAAGCCGTGGCGTGGTAGAGGAGAGAAACGAAAATTAGCATTTTAATAAATACACACCCTTTGTAACATACCGTCCATAAATCCAAAGGATCTTTATAATCAAATTCAAACACATTATTCTTATTTTGGTGCGTGAAAGTCTTTGTGGAAATCGTTATTTTGTTCTTGTTTATACAATTAGGTACAGTATTGCTTAATTTAAATTATCAAAAACTCTCAACAAAAAATAGCAACACACGATTAACGTCCTTGGTAGTTATAATATATAATGATTGATATATAATGATTGTTTCTTTCTACCAGAATAACCACCAGCTTGTCCCCATGTTACGAAAAGCGCATTTTATTTTATACAAATGTAATTCAAAGAAGATTTGTTAAAAAAAAGAATAGTTGTTGAAAATTAGGAACGGGCTGAGTTATAATTATAAAGTAATCTATATTGGCCCTCGTTTTTTTTTACGAAGAGACCATCTGTTTATTCTACTTACTCTGTAGTCATACTACTTACTCGAATGAATGTTGAAATGTGTCATTATCGTGTTCCCATCGAACCGATTTATTAAAATGCAAGACGTATTTTAATATTTACAAAATTCGATAACAATTTTTGTTTTATTTTACATAGCTTTTCATTTGACTTGGTTCATAATAATATTTAGCTTGCAACTTTTTTTTATTATCGATAGGGAAGCGTTTGACCACGATCTCGCCTAATGGTAAGCTTAGATGTGGCTTAAGATGGAACGCGCTTCCCTAGCAGGTTCTGTGAGGAAAAAACTTTATATATTATATAACTTTATATTATATTTATTTATATTATATATTTATATAACTTTATATATTTCTCTGCAACATGGATTTAACATGATTCTACATTTTGGGGTGTTATTCAAGGTTTTCGTTTTTAAGAAGTTAAATTTATATATTAACTAGCTGACCTGGCAAAAGTTGTTTTGTCATATAAATTATTTAATTAAAAAATAAGGGTTGGTGATAGAAGGGTCAAAAATTAGAGTTGTATGTATTTTACAATGCTGAATCATAAAAAAATAAAAATAAAAAAAATTGTCCATAAAATAAAAAATATTTTTAGGGGTCGATAACCCTTATCACTTAGGGGTATTAAAAATAGATAGTAGCTGATTCTCAGACCTACTGAATATGCATACGAAATTTTATCAAAATCGGTCAAGCCGTTTCGGAGGAATATGGGAACGAACATTGTGACACGAGAATTGTATATATAAGATACATGAAGTTTTGGACCCCTTTTTAAGACAACTGCTTGAACAATGGAGTCTGTAATTTGGCACAGTTAAAGTTTACATTGCGGACGGCTGCGGAAACATAACATTTTTAAATACAATGCATTAGAAATATGTTAAATTGATAAAAATAAAAATCATACATATTTTTTTAGTTTTATTTTTTATTTTTTTATTTTTATTTTTATTTTTTTATGATTCAGCATTGTAAAATACATACAACTCTAATTTTTAACCTTCATGGCAGTTGCTTAACGCCCATGCCAAAAAGAAAAAAAAAAAAAAACCCGACATCACCAATTTATTTTTTAATTAAATAATATTTATGACAAAACAACTTTTTCCGGGTCAGCTAGTTAATATATAAAGGAGAGTGATGAGATCGGCTAAAAGGGCTACAAGAATATGGCGTCATCCGAAATTATTAAATTAATTTAATTTACAATAAGTCAATATTAGAATTCAACGGACACTTTTTAATAGAAAGTTAATTTTAAAAGGATTTTAGTTGGAAAGTCATGAAACTAATCAAACTGAACGCTATTTCTTATTTCTAATTCAAGCAAAGATTTTTCTTTTCTGCCTTAAAATTAACACTTTCTTTTATTTCTGAACAACCAAAATAAATTATAAAACCTGTCGGATAGGTAAGACGTAAATATTTAAACGAACTATTGTATAAAATGCAACAAAAATTAAAATATTTATTATTATAGTCGAAACAAGGCTGTATATATAAGTACTCTTAGTGTCATCCGAAAGAAACAAAAAAACAAGTGTCATATATTTACACTGTGAAGTGTGAACATTGACCTCTATATTTCTATGAGTGTGAACGAATGATAAATATTTTAATGTAAACAAAAGTTATAAGTTATATTGTTTTTTGACTTTTTAGTGGTTAAAATCAAATAATCTTCATGATAAGTAATACAAAAATGAATAATATTTGTGTTGACGATATATTGCGATGTGAGTGGCTTAAAATGGAATGTAACAATTGTAAATTCAAGTAACATTAATCTTTAAAGGAGTTTTGTGAATTTTAGTATTATAAAAAGTGTCCGTGATACAATTTACATTTTAGAAGAAATTAATAATGTATTACAATACGGTAAGGAGCCATCATCATGTGTTGAGTTTAAGGCCAAATTTGTATGGGGCTTCATCAATCTCCTTTAACTTCTTAAAAACGAAAACCTTGAATAACACCCCAAAATGTAGAATCATGTTAAATCCATGTTGCAGAGAAATATATAAAGTTATATAGGAAATATATACGACAATTAAACTAAGCAAGTGGATCGCGGTCATCGTAATCTTGGATAAGGGCTGCTGCATAAATCAGGGCGGGTGACGGTGCCTCCGGCCTTTACTTTATCTACTATGTGCGGGTGACGCTACTATACAAATGACTACAGCATCTAGATACGGTTAAAAAGAAAATTAAATTTGATAAATGAGAATTTATTTATTTCTTTTTGCATAAATCTATTAAAATGAGTATTAATTATTTTTGTATTGAGTATTTTAAATTATTTTTTACCTTCTCACTACGTATGTAGATAAGGAAGTTACTGATTTTGCCACGATTTTCGAAAAATTTTTCGAAAAGTTTTGGTCCTACCTTTTCCGACTGCTTCCACGATGACGTTAGTATGTCTGTATGTATGTATCTCTCTCTCTCCTTGTGTGTGTATGTGTATGTAAACATCTCACAAATTTTTAACGGCTGGAACAATCGAAACACAGTTGCTGCCATTCAATTGGAATCACTCAACTTAGACTCCTGAAAACTTGAACCATGTCGGCCCAGGAGGTTTTGAGAAATTTTGAATAAACCCCAACACAGTATTTTTTTAATATAACTTCCAGATTAATGTATCGATTGAGTATAAAACGAATCAGCTCTATTCCTAAAAAAACTAAATGTAATGTATAAATTGCGTCAAAATCGGTTTACCCGTTTTGAAATAATCGTTGACGAAAATTTTTGAAAAAAAGTGTTTTTTCGACATTACCTCAAAATTTTTCAACCATTGATTTTTTTAAATTCTACGGTATTTTAATACTAAAAAACTACGTCGAATGCCGTGCCGAAAATCAAAATCGAATCTAATTTTCAAAAGTTATAGCTAAATATTTTCAATATTCAAATACTAAAATTACGTTGTTTTTAGCAAAGTTACTAAATATTTTTTAAATAACTTTCTGGCTAATACACCGATTGACTTAAAAATCTTGTCAACTTTTTTTCTTTATAAACTGCGTCAAGTACCGTTAATTAGATTAAAACCGGTCAATTTGTTTGGGAATTATCAGTGACAATTTTTTTTAACATTGCTTCGAAATTTTTAATTTTCTTTTTTTACGTTTATTATTATCCACTCTAGAGACCTAACCCGGCTCAAAGAACGCATGCTTGAGCTTCAGAAAAAATGCGTGAACTTAAATCAACCACAGCCCGGTCCAAAGTAGTTCCTTGGAGCTTGTATACAGTTAGACCCCAGCACAATATCAATGGCAGCATTGTTGACTCCCACTCTAGGAACATTGTTTTTAATTACTTTGTCGTCAAGTTCTATATAAACATTAAACAGTATGTGGCAATTATCCAGGTTTCAATTAGTTCTTTCGAAAAGCTGGCCACTCTATTGTTCTTATAACTTCTATTGCTCCTTTCCCATTGTATAATATTATATTATTTACCTAGGTACATAATTGCACGCCGCCGCGCAAGCGGGTAGTGCTTTACTCCCGATATGGCCCTCTTTGTCGATTTCGCAGAAGAAAATCGTAATTATATCTTAAGTTAGGCATTAAATAAATAAAAAAATGATGTTTCAGAAACTAGATATAGTAAATTTTAAAGTAAACCTATTTTTTAAATTCTATTTGTTTAGTATTTATTACAAATATGAAGTCAAAAGATTACAACTACGGCTGTCCGTTAGTCTGTGCACTTTTGGTTGTCTTCACGTTTTAGAAAAATGTAGACAACTGATTGATATAATTCCTTTTAGATAATCTTTTGCTTATTCCAAGGATTACCTCTATTCATTTTAATGACTGTACTCGTAACCGTTTTAAAGGTATCAATGAAAATCGATACCTTTAAAATAAATATATCCTAAACTGTTATTTAAAATGAAAAGTGATAAATGAAACCCAAAATGATTTTCAAATACCTATTCAACGATCCTCCACATGACATTGTTCATCAATATATGTTTTTTAATTTTGACAATATGGCGTATGGTAGTTTCCATGGTGGAGTCAAATAAATGTCATGTCCTTAGTGACACTCGCAAGGTTAAGATGAATCGATTGACATACGAATTATCAAAATTAGCCTACGCGTTAGGCCTCTAGAATGCCACATAGGAACAAACATACATTCATATAGAGACTGATAAACATAATACCCTCCTGCAGTTGGATAAAAAATATTTTTTTGTACTTAGGTCTGGGACTGTACGACACTTCGTTTAGGAATCGGGCGCGACTTCGTAGTCGTGTCTGTGTGTGTCGCCATTTTTGTCCGGCATTATGTGTGACCATACTTATTATTGGAAATATCGTTCAAAATTAATTAATTATTTTGAAAGGCGAAAAGTAGTTATCCATATCTGCAAAATAATACCAAATATGTATATGATTTTATTAGGCTACCAAATAATGTCTTTGCGGATTGGACAGGGTTTTTTGCACACTGTAAATAATACATGAAAATCAATGTTTGTTTATCTTCTATGCGTTCGGAAGCCATGGACCAAATTATGATGAAACTTTGGTAGGGTGTACGTAATAGAGACGCCTGCGAGTTATATATATTTGTTTTCTATATGGGATTTTGATGAAATAATCAGGCAATTTCAGATTAGCTTGGTGATTGATCCTATGAAGTGTGACAGCGATCAAACGGAATTTTTTTTAGTATGTGCCACCCGTGTGAAACTATGACGAGTCGTTAGTAATTTATATAAGCTAAAATAACTGAAGTGACATGTTTCTTATAGATACTCCATCTAGCACAGTGCTATTCATGTACGATAATTGCGGCTGCCCCAGCCCCGTCGGAGTACCTCTGACCCGTCCTGAAACTTGCAGCCGATCACTATAATTTATTAACGTAATAAGATTTAATGCTTGCTTCAAGAAGAAGTATCTATGGTTCTTTAATTATTATAAATTAAATGCCTTGTGGTCTATTTTGTAACTTCTCGGATCATGATGTCCCAGGTTTTATTTCCAGATCGCAAAAACCATTTTGAGAGTTTTTCTTTTTTTATATTATAAGATAGCAAACAAGCAGATGGGTCTCCTGACGGAAAGAGTCAACCGTCGCCAGAAGATGTTAATGGTGCGTTGTTGTCTTGTGGCGAGGTCTAATGCGACATACATAAGTTTGCCGGCTACACTACACTCAATTCGTGGTTTAACTACCCGTTATACTACTAGCAGAAGTTTAACGGGTAGTTAGTTTAAAACGAAAAAGAGAGAGAGAAGAGTTTAGTATGTCGGACTAAGAAAAGTTTTGACTTTACGTGTAGAACAAAATTACCCTTGAATTATAATAATAATTAACTAAATGTTGTAAGAAAATAAGGGCGTTTTTAAATTTATTAATATCAATTTAAAATCTCATAATATAATATATCAATAATTAAAATGATAAATTTGTTGGGACCACGGGCTAAAGGTAATTATATCAAGATCTGCATAAAAAACTTAATGATTCCCGGGTATCGCATAACAAGCAATAATCGTAACAGATTGATAATATGGTGATTTACTTTCTAAGAATAAAATAAAGCATTTTAAAATTTGCTGCCTATTTACTTAAAATTTAATATTTCAATTTTATTGATTTTTTTATGATTAAAGATCATCTTAGTTTACATTGTGACTTAATGCCAATCTATAAATAATAGTAGCTAGTTTGTATGTATGTAATCGAATGGGTAAAGTAAATAAAAAAAATCAGCGATTAACATAATTAGGTATCTAATCAGGTTTTTAACGTAAGAACTCTATATAAATTTGTATTGGTATCGTCGTAAATAAATTATATATTTTTTTATTTTTTCATTTTCAAACGACGAAAAACATCAGGTTATTAGTTTGACTGTTTATGTAATATTGTTAGAATTGGATAATGTTTGAATATAAAGATCTTAAGAGGCGTCCAAGTTCTACGTAAACTGTAAAAATATGTTGTATCGAGATAATTCTTTTGATTTAAATCAGATATATTCCTGCTCTCCTCTGTGGTCTAGTGGTCCGGTGTCAGAGTTTACCACATTCCGGATTCGATTCTTGGGTCGGGCATTTAAAAAAATGAGTTATTTCAGTTTGCTGACAAAAACAAAGTTGCCCGGGATTGGAAAGTGCCCAGTTGGCGATAGGCTTGCCATCTATCACATTGTGGGGCCAAGTATCTTCGGCTAATCGTAGGTGCACTTATTGTACCTCTGCCTACCCTTTCAGGTATACGGGTGTAAATATACTTATATTCCTACTTAGGGAACAATCTATTATTTGGAAGTATATCAGTTTCATCAAAATCGGTTCAGTAGTTCTTGAGATATGAGTATACTTAATTAATGTTTGAAGTCGGTATAAATTTTTAAATTACTTTTATTATTTCGTTGTTTAATGTTTTAGAATTTTAATTTAGAAAATACTAGTCTTTTATACTAATGTCATAAATAGAATACATTTGTATTTTTCTATGTTTACCGGCTACCTTACCCTCCAAACCGGAATACGACAGCGACAAGCCCTGACGCTATTGCGGCAGGAATAGGCAAGGTGGTGGTACCAGAGCCGGGCGAGACAATGCAGAACTCTACCACCTAGTAGCCACGATATTAGTGACTCGCATAGTCAATCGGTTGCCTTTTACGGCCTGCCTGGCAGAACGGCAGTTGGTCTATTCTTCAAATGAGCTCGGAACCAACACAGTAACAAGTAGTAAAACTCTGTATTTCTGTGTGTAATTGCAAGCTACACTTACAAACTATGAAATTGTCTTGAAAGGCGTATCCATTTAGTCCATGTTTCTAACGATTAAATTCAAAAACAACCAATCGGACCGATCTCAAAAATTCTTTTGCCATTAGACAGCTACACTATCTACAAGAAAATTAGGCTACTTTTTTGTCCGATAGAACAAAAGGAAATAATGATTTTGGGTCACGTGAACGAAGCTGCGACTAACAGCTAGTTTTGACATGAACATTATATAAAAAAAACATCACAGGCATTGTGTATAATAGAAGTAATATAAGTAAGATTATATTTATTAAGATTTAAAACAATTTAATATATCTGCACCTACATAGACCCCCACATCTTAATTTAGTGTTCCGAGACCAGCTGATTTATGAAGTGAACGCTCAGTCGCGCTTTAAAATTGCTTAATACATCCTCTCTTGAGAAAAGAATTACAGTCTTTCGATAAAGCAATAACTTATACGCCTTATACATTGCACAGTTCCATTTAGTAAACAATAATGTTTGGTTTTAGATAATAATAATATCTCTAAATTACACGAATCAATCTAACTTCAAAGTAGGCAAATTATTTGCTCGTGACATGGGTCAACGTTACGAATACATAGAAATACATATCAATACTGAAAATTTATTTAATAAACACCCAAACTCAGAAATACAAACATTTATGCTCATCATACAAATGCGTGTCCCTGTCGGAAATTAAACCCGAGCTACATTTATTGCGTAGTCTACTGGACCAACGGGACGGTCTAGATGATAAATAAAAATGAATATAATCAGGACTATTTTTCACACAGTTGCGGTGTAGACATATTCAACCGAAAGTCACGACAAAACCAGTTTACCCCGTAGCGAAATGGGTTGTCCGTCACCGCATTTACTACATTTTAACAAATTTTACACTTAATTTCACAGAACCAAAAACATATTTGATGACTTAATCAATGAATCCGAGGCACGGAAGTACTAAATCATCAGATCCGTGCTGTTATCGATTTTGTTTGAAATATTTAAAATCCAATAGAATATTTGCCTAATTTGAGAGCTAATAATTCGAGTGTGAGTCCTAACCTGAAAAATAGCATCCTCATTCACTAAAATTAATACAATATAAGAAAACTAGCTGATGCGGCAAACGTTTTTTTATTATACAAATTAATTGTAATGAATATTTTTGATGGGTACTTGACAAGGGGGATTAATTAAGATAAAAACTATTCTATCTTTTAAGTTGAACCAAACAGCGGATACAAAAATTCATTGAAATTGGTTCAGTAGTTCCGAAGTCCATCTCGGACAAACAACGTGACACGTTATTTATATATATTAAAATAACAATTGTCATTACTGAGCGTTCTGTGAAATGTTTTAAATGTTAATATAGTTCACATAACAGACGAAGGATCAGCTTATTTATGTAGTATGTGAGCTATTCATACTAATATTATAAATAAGAAAGTCTGTCCGTAGACATACGGACGGTCCATCCGTCTGTCTGTCATGCTTTCACGGTGAAACCGCTGAACCAAATATAATGAAAATTAGCATGAAGATATTTGAAGATACGTTATCAAACATAGGCTATTTTTGTAATGGATTCTCAAGGGGATGAAATAAGGGACGAAAGCCGTCTATTGACAGTTGAATATACTAAAATAAAAGGGACTATAGATAATGCAAGAACAGAGATGCCTTTCATATCATGACATTTTTGCCTATTATATTCAGTCGGTCTTTGGGAAGCTCGTTATATTTTTACTTGAAGTTGATTAGATTTTATTTCTTTGATCTAATGCATGTGGAATTCCAACCCCGTTACACCGAGAGCAACGTACCATTAATATTTTCTGTTTCTATAGATTATGGTTATTTCTTTCTATAAAGAGAACCATCTGCTTGTTTGCTATCCTATGAAATAAAATGAAGTAAATAAATAATTCCCTGATCTGGTACTAACTATTTAATTATGTGTTTTCGACGCAATAACGTTAGTGCACATGACTGTTGAGTTTCAGCTGCCATACATGTTAAAGTAATAAGACTATCTACTTGGTTTTTTCCACCGGATATTTTATATGTGGTAGATCCATTAATTACGGTGGTAATTAAAAAATGTTGACTCCTCAAATGTGTTTGTAAAGTATATAACTTTTTTTAACTTTAAATTGAGACATTTTTGGAGCGGACAATTATAATGAAAATATCATCACATTTAGCCCCTGTAGACCGTGCACTTTCTACTGAAAAAAAATCATTAAAACTCCTCTCAGAACACTCCAGAAGACTTTTCACCAAATTTGACACCATTATAGTTTTACATGTCTACAACATACATGTTGCAACAAGCAAGCGACGTCTACATCCTCAATCATTTGGAGGGTAAAGCTTAATTAGCTCCATAGGAACTGGAAGTATTAAATCGTGTTAGATGATACGTCATTACTGGAAATACACTAATGCTTACTAAAGTGCAAGTTTAATCGCACATAGAATACTTCACCTAGGACACCTTTGGGCCATGAAACGCCATATTGACTGCTTAAAATTATAAAAATTATATAAAATTTTGGGAACCATAACCATCAATGAATGTCACTCGTCGCATAAATTACAATAACGTATTATCTATATAAAAGATAAAAATCGTAATATTCCCATTGGCCTTATTTAAAACCTAATAGTACCTTGATTACCATGTCATAATGAGCACTTATTTTATGTGTTTAATATTATAAGAAAATAAACTGAAATTAACTAGGTATAAAATTGAGATACAATTTTTTACATTAGATATACGTCATTCTTAAAATTTATAGTTACGAAATATTTTAAATTAAAGAAAAACAGCCGGTAATAAATAATTCTAATTAAAAAATGTTTAATTCTTTATAATATTTTCATTTTTTTATATCACAGTATAATAACAAGCAGATGACTGTTTTGGTAGACAGAGATATAATCATCATCCTTAGAAACCAAAAATGTTAATGTTACCATGGTACTAATGAAAAGTATTAATATCTGCTGGTGCGGCACAAAATGTAGTGTTGATACCGAACCCAGTTTATTTAAAACAAATAAGTTTAATAATTGAACATCGTCTCGTTTAAAAACGTTAAAGAATTATGAATATCTAATAACTATTTACTATCTATTGATATTGTTTTTAACTATTTTTATTTTTAATAACTATTTCTGTTTTTACCTATCAATATCTGTTCATAGTCTTAATCACACTCCACCTTATTACAAATCAGACCTAATACTGGGTTTAACAAGGCTAAAAAGTCTATACTTGTAAGTCTATTTTGTATATATGAATAAAATTAATAAAATAATATTATTACTCGTTAAATAAGAGGAAATAACTTTTTTTAGAAACTGTGTAGATACCTGCCAACTTACTATTCGTCAAAAGCCAGGAGATGTTATTAGACATATATGAAAAATAATCACAATTCTAAATAAATAATTCTTCCATTTATATTTCATTACTTCCACGGCAGACTAGTAAAAAGCCCAAAATTAAATATTATACCAATAAAAGGGATAATAATGGCTTCCCCCACATCCGACCTCGTCGATAATTCCTCCGCTGGCTTCCCAATAAATATCGCTTCGACATTTTCAAGTTACACAGAGTATATTTCATAATAGCCCGAGGCAAGACAGGAACCAGTACCCTTCGAGGTTGATATCGCAATAAAGGGAATCCCTCTAAACGTGCAAGGCATCGTTATCCCTCCAACTTATAAATATCAATTCATACGCCTTGTCAAATATGGTTGAAGTCAAGTTTGTCATGGTTACGAAATTGTAAGAAAACTATATGTTGCAAAAATCAGAAAATAATAAGTGACACTCAAATATTTTTTGTGACTATTAAGCATTATTTTATGATATAACTAGCTGTTGCCTGCGACTTCGTCAGCGTGAACTTCGTTTACTCCGCACTGCTCCTCCCCTGTAGGTGATAGCGTGATAATATGTAGACTATATTATGTTGACCCGATCTGTTAGTAATATTCATGCAAAATTTGAAGCAAACCCACGCAGTTTTTTTTTGAGTTTACCCCGGACATACATACAGACAAACAGACAAAAATTCTAAAAACTATATTTTTGGCTTCGGTACCGATTGTAGATCACGCCCCAAGTATTCTTTTAAAAAAATATTCAATGTACAGTTTTGACTTTCCTACGATTTTATTATATGTATAGATTACGGCAACAAGAACTTTACCCTCGTACCTAGTACTCAAGATAACAATGTCGTTTTCATAGCCCTTTTTCGCTTTTTGCGAGTTTCTTTGTAGAAAAGTCCATTGTCTGTTTTTCATAAGGCGCTCAGATCAACACGGGGAATGTTTCTGAGAAAAATCTAATGTCTATAACAAGGCTTATCTCACTAAAACAATCTGTCTAAAAAAGAAGGCTGAGTGGCACACTTAATTTGATACTAATATGTGCTGGATATAAATTATTGCTTTTTAATTTGAGTATTTATAAAATACATCCATCCATAACGCCTGTATTATGGATATATCCATCCATCCATCCACCCATAATACAGGCGCACCTGAAACCTAATTCGGGGCTTGTCCCATAACCACATGCTTTGTAAGCTATTAACTTTATAATTTTATAAGCTACCTTGCAGCATACGACTTGCATTTTTCCGTGGAGGAGTTTCTTTTTATCTTATGATATAGTAAACAAGCAGATGGTTTTCTTAATGGAAAGGGACAACCGTCGCCTATAGACATCAAAGATGTCAATGGTGCGTTGCTATCCTTATCCTTATGCATCTATTTTTTATAAAAATCGAGTATAATTAATTTTATTTTTGACCGATTTTAAAATAAAAAAGGTTCTCAATACGTCGGACTGATTTTAAAATAAAAAAGGTTATCAATACGTCGGATTCTTTATTTGGAAAATTCTCCTTTTGAAAAGATACATTTCCTATTTAGTCGTTTATTAGTTGTATATAAATTTGGTAAAGATCTAATTTAGGGCACCGGAAACACGGGTGTTGAAGCTGATTGTTGTAGTTTTATTGCATTTCAATTATAATTTACCTACGTTTATTAAAAAATATTATAAGGTTTTTCGATGAATCGCCATTTGCGGGTGAATGATAACGTCAGTACCTCCTTCAAAATCTTAGGATAGTGGTTATGCTGCCAGAACAATAGCCTCCATGTATCTTATACTTTTAAAATTGGTGTCCGTATCCGCAATTTTTTTAATCATTTTGGCATTTGTCCTATTAATTGAAGTTTGTATTATAATTGCCTTGAGACGGAATCAATAAAGAATAAAATTAATATACCATGAGAGTTCACTCAAAATTGTTGACAGGAAGAAAGATAAGATAAAACGATGCCGATTGAAAAACTAGTTCTCTAATGTCAGAACTCTACACAAAAAATTATAGTTTCTAGTTTGTTCAAAATTAAACACGTATAAATCATTATAAATTAGATATATTTTATTAAAACAAGAAACAACTGCTACCATTTTTACATAAAATTGCTATATCGTACATTAAAACATAATTATCTACTGTATTAAATTTCATATGATACATTATATAATAGCTAGAACTTCACGCAATAAAATTTTAAGACTACCCATTTTATACATTTTTATTAAGCGTGATAGAACAAAACAAATTAAAATTAATAAAATTTATTACAGATAATGTAAATATTAGTGATGCAACCGGTAGCCTGAGACACATTATCATAATATAACAATAAATTGACTGAATACTTAATTAAATTATAATTAATTACTTAGTCAATTAACTCTTGGCTATTTTTGGGAAAGTTACAACAAATGTCACCCACCTATTTATAGCTTGAACTTGTTTGAAAAGGCACCATTTTGTGGTTGAGAAAACTTTTGCTTTTGGATTCGTGCCTCAAAGGTCACATTAACGCATCGTTCCCGTTCAATGTTCAATAAAGTACATGTAATTAGTCGTTAGAGACGTAACACGTTTCCAGTATACGGATGAATCATGGAGCACGAAATATCTAATCATTATTACTTGCTTACGGTAAAGTCAAAAAGAAGATTACGATTCCAGGCCATGTATGCAGGTTGACTGGTAAAATATTTTACATATTGAAGGACACGACAGGTAATGGTCAAAAGTAAAGCCCGTTATCTATGTAGCATATTGGTGGCAACTGATTTTAGGGTTGGGTAATTATAAATAAATAAATCTGTTTTTTTTTCTATTTACATAACAAAATAAATAATTACAATATTCTATTATTGACATTGATTTGAGTTATGAAATTTTTGCCAATGACGTCAGTAAAAGTTGAAAGATCATTTTCTTGCTTCAAATGGATATTTTCGAGTAAAAGACAAAGCCTTACTTTTGTTAATATAGAACGAATCCAAGTCATTTACTATGAGTGCACATACTAACAAATGTCAATATTAATAATATATTATTGTAGTTATTAAAATCAGTTGCCACCAATATGCTAACTGCTGCTATGCTAATGATGATTACGAGGTATAGTCAAAAGTAAACAATAAAAATGCAATAAAAAAGAATACCTAACCATATTATAGTTAAACCTCAACGATTTTAGTAAAGAAATATTTAAAAAGTATGGTTACTCGAATCTAGTCACTAGTTCGGTTAATAGCTGTATGTTAACTATGAACTTCTATGCATCCTGCGCGGGTGTCTGCGCTAAACATTTTGATTGGAAAATAGAGTCAAAATTTAAGTACCTTTTTTTATACATATCATTATTTGACCAACGGGGCGGTCGAGTGATTAGCGACCCTGACTACGCAATCAACGGGACTCGGGTTCGATCCCCGACGGGGACAAGCATTTGTGTGATGAACATAAATGTTTGTATTTCCGGGTTTGGGTGTTTATTATGTATGTAAAAGTATTTATATATGTATTTCTATGTATTAGTATCGTTGACTAGCACCCATAACACAAGCAAATAATTTGCTTGCTTTGGGGTTAGATCAGTAAGTGTAATTTGTCCCATGAATATTTATATATTTATATTTATATCAGAATCGAGTACTGAATACTATCTTTCAGTACGTACAATCTTTTACCAGTCAACCTGTAAATGCGATTTATTTCACCAGTTCTCTTATACTTTCTAAATTATTCATATAAACCAACAGAGATTCCATTAGATAAATTGTAATAGTATGTTGATTAAAAGATCTAAGATGTTATAGATTCAATTCGGTGACCACTAAATTGCAAAAATCATACATTGAAACAAGACTTAAAAAGTACCGTATTGAGTATCGAATACTAGGACTTAGTAATTTAATATTTTAAGAGGGTGATTATCACGTAATCGGTATTAGTTGTCAAACTTAATTTCTTATATAAAATATTGATTCCTTACAGATAAAAGCGGCGTTTTCGTGTTTGTAACTCAGAAATTTAAATTTATTTCAAAGCAAAATGATGAGGTTCCACAGAAAGTTGGGCTTAAAATCAATGCATTTTCATAATCATTGTACTGTAATACATTAATAATTTCTCCTGAAATGTAAATTGTATCACGGATTCTTTTTATAATACTAAAATTTGCGAAAAACCTTTAAAGATTAATATTCCTTGAAATCACAATTATTACATACGTCATGTACTATTTTAAACCATTCATGTCGCAATATATCGTCATCATAGATATACTTAATAGGTTTTTCTCATAATGAAGATTGATTGATTTTAACCACTTCAAAATTAAAAGATGAGCTACATTTTGTTTACAGCAAAATATTTGTTACTCGTTCATAAAATATATAAATGACACTTGTTTTTTTGTCTCTTTAGGATGATACTAAAATCAGCTTGTTTATACAGGCTTTTGTGTTGTAAGTTTCGATTATAGCAATAAATGCTTCCATTTTTGTTGCATTTGATACAATAGTTTGATTAAAATTTTGCGTGTTACTTACCTATTGGACATTGCTTTTTCTTTAGTTGGTCATAAATAAAAGAAAGTATCAACATTTTAGCAGAAAAGAAAAATCTTTGCTTGATTTAGAAATAACAAAAAAGTAAAAGTTTGATTGATTAGTTAGACGAAATTCGAAAGTGTACGTTGAATTCTAATATAGGCTTATTATACATTCAATTAATTTGATAATTTTGGTTGACGCTATAGTCTTGTAGCACAACCGATCTCATCAATCTCCTTTCGGCTTGTGTACCTATATGTGTCTTGAATTTAGTGACTCATTTGCGTTTACGGCATTTGGTTTAACATAACATCGTTCTGTGTCTTTATTCACGTCACAAAACTTTAATCGAATTGCAGCGTTTAGGTTTAGGTATGTAGCTTAATTTTATTGTCTGCTAAGATGAACCTACAAAACTATCATTTTAAAGATAGTTAAAAATACGTTTCGATGCGTTACAGTAGTCGAGTGAATTTAGATACGGCTAAAATTGTTATTATTCAATAGTTGTATAATTAATGTATTTATTGTTTGTATTTATAAAAATATTAATAATATATGTATTTATATGTATGTATGTATTATACATATATATTTGTATAATTTGTTGTATACTTGTTATGTTTAATGCTTTAAATTCATACTTCAATTATTTAATTATTTTTTGATTCGTCTTTTCAAAATAAGTTTAAATTTATCTGTTATTAATTACTATATTAGGTTAACTAGGATTAAATACCTTTAGGCGTTAAGTTGAACCTATGTACATATTTTGTGCTAAAATATAAAATATAAATGCTAAAATATAAATAAATACACTTAAATTACGTAAATTGCGATTCCGAAACCCAGCTCAACCTACAAATAATTTCGTATTCAAAATAATTTTTAGCAACTTAAATGCTTCGATTCGATTGAAGTTTTGTCAAAGCACTGATCAAAATATGGAAAATTCAAATCTTGAAAAAACACGTTATTTAAGATGTAAAAGTATTTTCATTATATTACAATCGTAGACAATGACAACTTCACTCGGTCTGATAAGTTTGAGCACCATATATGATTTTATTATGAAGATGAATTTACAAGTATTAACCAGTAGGTATAAACCAGGATTAAATATCACTTGTATTAAACACTAGATTCTAGTTTATATTTTGCAGACAACAATGAAACACAAATTCCGCGCAACGTTACACCAATTGCGAAACGCGAATCCAAGTTGACATTAACATTCATTAAATACCATTCCAGACTTAAATTTAGAGTCAACAGACAAAAATAGAGCTATATTTTAAGAGGATTTACGGTACAAATATATGTAAAGTTTACCAGATACATTATATTTAGGGTTGGTCCTACCGTCCCAATGAGAGGGAGTATACGTGAAAACATTCGACTACGTGCCTTAGCATAATGCCTTCAAAAGGGCGCTGAGGATGCTAAGCTTCCGTAATTCGTCTTTCAGGAATCCCTCATTTGAAATGTGGATGAGTTTTACCCGTCGGTAAATTGCGGTTATGGAGCAAATTACTTTCAGCCTATTTATAATGTAAAATCTTGAGAGTCTTACACTTTTTGTATTTCATAAAAATATTTTTATTTTAAGAGGTATTTAATTGAGCCTCTAAAAATATTATAAGTATTTAAAGTGATTTTGATGAGCCTCCAAAAATCGTATTAACATCGTAAAATTCATCGGAATTACATACATGTTTTCATGCCAAATCCCTTACGAAGCTGTCAAAGAGAATTTAATGTCATACTGATATATGGCTTTCAATTCTTTCTGGCATCACCGAATTCGATTCAGACGGATATCCTTGCTTCCCGCACTTTCTCAACTTTCATTATTCTGAAATATAAAGTCCTACGGTGCGTCAAAATTTTCTAAAACACGCCGATTTCGGAGTTTTGACGCACCTTCGGACCGCGCCCGATTAATTTGATCATGGCGCGCCACCGGAATTTCAGATATATAAAAGGATAATTATAATTTTCTTTTATACCTCTTTATATATGCCTCTTTTAAATAACATCTATTTTAAAGAAGTCTTCTTGACATCTAACGTATGACGTGAAAGTGAAGTAAAATGAAACGTGTCACTTACTTTATGTCTAGGAAGTAATAGAGTTTGCCCGAATTTCGTAGAATCTGTTCCTGTTGCATAGTGTCTATTGCCATCCTGTGGTTTGAGCATATGGAATATCCTATGGATAGTAACTTATTATAAACATCAACAACGGACGAGGATTATCTTTTATTTGATTTTTTGTTATCTGTTTGTTTGGTTCTTACAATTTAATTCAAAAACTACTTGACCGATTTTAAAAAAAATTTCACCTTTAGTAAGGTACACTATTAGGGAGTCACATAGACTACTTTTTTAGCCGACTGGATAAAGGAAAGTAATAGTTTTTGGTCACGCGAACGAAGTCACGAGTAACTGCTACTTATGTAGGTATATGGGGCAGCATTTTTTTTACCTGACTAAAAGGTGGGTTACGTTTTCCGAGTGTATATATATGTATAAGTGAGTGTGTAGGAATATGTATATGTGTGCATGTATGTATGTGTATGCAAGTTTGTGTGTATGAATATATTATATTACTTTGGTGTGGCCTAAGCAGTTGATGGATTTATTCTTGAGAGTTATCATAAGATTGTAGGAGTGACATGCTATGTAATTTCTACTCGACTGCGCTAGAAGGAGGTTTATATTTTCGGTCGGTTTGTCAGGTCGGGTCGTAATCTTCTTATTTGCTATTCTAAGGTTCACTTTGGTTCACATTAAGGTTCACTTGCACTATCTAAATACTTTTTACTATGGTTAAATTTATTCAAAAAGTATAAATTGTGTACAGTAATATAAAAATATTTAAAAAAGATTGGTAAAATGAATAAAAATAATTATTTTCGATGTATATTATCATGCCTTTAAACCACGAATGACTTTTTCCTTTACTTAAATCACAACATGGATTTAAAATTGTTAGGGGATTAGCGTAAAACGGCCATGATATCTTAAATGTAAATCTGTTGTAAACAAATTCACAAGCGCGCTTCCCAATTTATGAGTTTATTTATCATTAACAAATTATTATTAAAGCGTATGAGGATTTGAAATTTTTATGATACTCTTTTAAACTGATATTTACATTATTTTTATCCAAGTTTAATTTATTCGATAACAGGGCAATGGAACAAACGGGAAACTTATGTCGAAAACATAAGTTATGGTAGAAAAAATTCTCGTGTTGTTACCGCCCCACTTCGAAGAAAATAACCTTTACCATTCTGCCAGGTCATTTGTAAAGGACAAACGATTGAAGATAAACGTGTCATTATCATCGTGACTACTAGGTAGTAGAGTTTCTTTCAATTTGGTACCAACGCTTTACCTGTTCCTATCGTAATAGCGTCAATGATTGTCACCGTCACATTCTGCTTCCGAGAGAACATTGAAAATTGTAAATCATCAGTACTTGGTGAAATTGTAAAGTATACTGCATATCTTCACGCCAGATCCCTTATGGGGTAGGCAGAGAGAACCGAGTGCTATATATCACAATCCTTGCAGGCTTGTCTCGCTTCTTCCACATTCATCACTCTCTTCATACACACACGCCGATTGCGAAGACTCTTGACACCACCTTCGGACAGTACTCGATCAATCTGATCGTGGTATGTCAGTCTTGGTCTTCCCCGGTACCTACATCCTTCCACATTCGCGTTGTATATCTGTTTTGTTAACCTTTCATCTACCATTCTTTCTACATGTCCGAACCAACGGAGCATGCCCTTTCTCATTTTTACACCGACACTTTCTTTCAAACCTAACCTCTCTCTCACTTCGATATTACGAACCCGGTCCGCGAGTGTCACACCATATATTTTTCTTAGCGACCTCATCTCGACCGCGTTGATTCTACTTTCATGCCCTTTCTGACATACCCAACTCTCACTTCCATACAATAGCGTTGGGATAAGCACATGATTATGCAGGGCTAGACGGGCACCCTGACTTAAAATTGTGCTATTAAGTAATCTCCCTAACGCTCCATTCACTCTGTTCCCTGCACACACTCTTCTTTCAACATCAGCGGCGTACCTTCCATCCCTGCTAAAAGCACACCCAAGATATACAAACTCATCCACTTGTTCCAGCACTACATCATCGACCACAACTCTTACATCCGTTCCGGTTGCTTGTCTTTCAAATACCAAAACTTTAGTTTTCTTCGCATTCAAATGTAAGCCCATATATATATATATATATATTTTTTTTTTAAACCCCAAAGTAAGCAAATTATTTGCTTGTGTTATGGGTGTTAGTCAACGATACTAATACATAGAAATACATATATAAATACTAGAATATATATAATAAACACCCAAACCCGGAAATACAGACATTTATGCTCATCACACAAATGCTTGTCCCCGTCGGGGATCGAACCCGAGCCTCGTTGATTGCGTAGTCAGGGTCTCTAACCACTCGACCAACGGGGCGGTCAATTTTTTGATTTTATTAAATGAGCTCTTGTACTATTTTACAATTACAGAGATACTTAAATGTAAAAAGAGTGTTTCGATTGAGATTTTGATTAGATTTTTTTATATTATAAGATAAAAATCAACCAGATGGCTCTCCTGATGGAAAGATACTACTTAACTGGAGACTATTACTTATAGACACCAAAGGTCTTAATGGTGCATTGCTATCCTGGTTGCGGGATGGCAATTTCACATGAATAAATCTACCGTCTAACTTACCTTACATGAATACGACAATGAAAAGCAATTGACGCTATTGGGGCAGGAATAGATAGGGCGGTGGTACCAAATACTCTACATCTAGTAGTATCGATGGTATATATATGGCGACCCATCTATAGCCAATCGGTCGCATTTTACGACCTGCATGGCAGAACGATAGTTGGGTTTTTCTTTAAAGTAGCCTGGACCAATACTTTTTTCTGGGGGAAATGGGAATGGTTTCTTAGTTAAACATTCTACATTGGACATATTACGTTGGTCAGATGTTACTAATATTCACATTACGCTGGCTTTCTCACGAGGAAGCGGAGTAAAATGAATATTAACGCTTTATTTTCCACGAACCCTCGGATTATCACAGCGAAATGGGTTAGTAATTGTCATCAGTGCATTTTACCGACAAACAGGCGTCTATTACTTCTTCCTCGTGATAACTGATTTTTAAATGCTCATCCGGGGCACGTGGGTGTTAAATTATTACTTCTACACTAAACGCTGCAGCTGAAATTTCAAAGTTTCGGAATAATCTAAAAAAACTCAATAATATTTCCTTCCCGAGGCGCGGATAAAACCTGGGACATCATTATCTGACTCGAATAAGCTAATTAGTATACCACGAGACTACTTTACTACAAGTAAGATGTTATTACAATTAATTAAAATTTATGCTTATAACTAAACACTACATTCCTAAATAAAATTCGAAGGTTTTTATAACCAGTAATACTGATTTTTCCATAAGCAATACAAAGGGATTCCTTTTAAGCTGAACAATAGCCGTCCCATCTGCTCCCATTCTGAGATTCAATTAAATTTTTACTGAAGATTATCACGCAGACATAAACTAAGAGATATAAAAGAAAAGATTACTGTTATTTAGAAAACTTCAGCTGAATATACAAAAGCTAGCTGGAAATATCAGAATGGTAGAGCACTCTAGTTATTCTATGATCTATCTATTGTGTTAGCTTGAGTAATTATTAAAATATTTTTTCTGAATAAAAATTTTGCTTCCATTTATGTCCACATAACTGTAATATTACTCGATATATTGACATCAAATTTGTTTACAACATAACTATTAAACATGGGAGTATTTTTAATACTGAAGCACCTGAGCTACATCGAAACATGTTCGGGTTCAGCTTCTAAATAATAATTATAATCATAGTGTCAGTCACAAATTGGTTATGTTCAGTATAACTACCTATTTCAGAAGTCTTACAATTACTACTTGCTAGGTAATAATACATTTTTAATTTTTTTTATATGATTTGAAATCAATGGCTAGAAAACTATTAAACAAAATTGGGGTGAGAAAAAAGGTAAACTTTTGAAACAAAGGAAGAATTTTCCAAAACGGGAAGAAAATATTATTGAGTTTTTTTAGATTATCCCGAAACGTTGAAATTTCAGCTGCAGCGCTTAGTGACACCTGAACCGTTTTGGAAAATTCTTCCTTTGTTTCAAAAGTTTACCTTTTGAAACAAAGGAAGAATTATTTTTGTGTTATAGCACTCACCCCGTGCTTGGGAATCTGGAAAAACCTTAAAAACAACAAAGAAAAATATCGACACGCGGGATTTGAACCTGCGACTGTAATCGATCACATAACAAAGAAGAATTTCGCCGCCTCGAGCCTGTCGACACTAGCTCAGCGGAAGAGCGTCCCGGCTTTAGGGAGACAGTCGCAGGTTCAAATCCCGCGTGTCGATATTTTTCTTTGTTGTTTTTAAAGGAAGAATTTTCCATTTTAATTTGGTGGGAATCTGATACAGTTTTCGAGATACAAGAAATAGGAGGTCTGTTATTGCAGTTTTTATGCGTTTAAATTAAACCAATTCTCAAACAGTTTGATGCATCTGAAAAGTTTTGTTAAAAAAATCAGACAATTTGACTTCAAAATCAGCAAACCTCTTTTCCCAGAAGCTTGGTACTTAAGAGGGACCTATTTTTCATATCATTGGCCTTTTACAAACAGACCGTACTAAACTTCTCATGCTCAGATTCTTCAAACTGTTTGCCTCATTTACAAAGTTTAATGATTATAGCAAATTTTTAAGAATACAAGAGACAATAGCTTTGGATATTCTCAAATATCAGCATATTCAACTAACAACAGAATACTGACTACATAATGCAAAAAAATACGGTCTGAATTTTATTTGAATATTAAGGCGAGGCATCGCGACAAACGGGGAAAAAACTGGTTTGCTAAATCACCTTTTTTTGTATTGATTGTTAAATAACAATTTTACTAAAATTACACGATATACCTGAAGATATTATCTAAGGAATGTGCAAACTTATTACATGATATAATGTACTTTACTCGATCATATAAAATTCCGAAAACAGGCTAAAAAAATCTCTGAAACAAATAATTTGTTAATAATATTTCTAATCTTCCACATGATTTTTATATGGTGATATTTAGTTTTAAATACAAAAAAGAATGTGCTAAATTTTAGTTTTCAGCTGATGTCCTATATATATATTTATCCGAAAATTAACACGTTTCCTAGCGGTTTCAGAACAAACCGCGCCACCCATTTTCTATAGAAATGACGTGCGTCGAAATACCTCGCCTTAAATATATACTCTAATAGAATTGACTCAAAAAACTAAGTAGGGCCAACAAGCATTATTCATTCTGTAATTATTAGTGCACAATAAAGGGCATTCGTTAATTTATTTATTAATTTGTTTGTTTATTACTTCATTTATTCATTCACCAAGAAATGTCAGCATATCAAGAACAAGTAATATCATCATAAGAAGAACTGATTGTTTTTAATTATTTTTATGTTCGTTTTGCGCATATAATAACTAGTTGCAGCGTGCAGCCAGCTGCAATATAAAAGTTTTTGGTGTGGTGGATAACTTAATTTTCCGGGATAAAAAGCCTTTGTGTTATTCGAGGTCATCATCTACCTGTGTGCCAAATTTCATTCAAATCCGTTGAGTAGTTTTTGCGTGATTGAGTAACAAACATCCATCCATCCAAACATCAAAACTTTCGCATTTATAATATTACTAATATTAATTAATTAATATAGATTAAAAACAATCAGTACTAATCATTTCTTAATTAAACTAACTATACAATCTACCTTCAAATACATTGCAGTACAGAGATCTTTTCGGTACTATTTAAATTTTGCCATTAAATTATGGTTTAATTCAGATATTTACAATAACCACAGCTATAACCGGTTAAACATATTATTACTGGATGTCAAATCAATTAGTCAAGTGTCACAAATCTGCAGCTATAATATAATAAACATGTACCTGCTGTCAGGTTCTTATTTTTATTTATCTTTAGATATCATTTTTCTTTATTTTACGATTCGAGCTAAGGCCACTATTTTTGCTGTTTATATTGGAAGAATATACATTAAATTTTGGCACTAGTTAAAAAATTAATTTGACATAGCGAGAATAACTTCGCGAACATTGTCTCATAGTCGATTTCTATGTATAAGTTCTACGGCATTTTCAAACTAATACAAGGATAGTCAAGCGCCATTTATATTTTTGGTGTCTCCGTGTTGGTTCAGAGCTCCTTTGAAGAATAGGCCAACTGCCGTCGCTAGGCAGGTCGTAAAAAGCGACCTTTAGCATCGTGGTTACTAGGCGGTAGAGTTCTGCATTGTCTCGCTCGGATCTGGTTCCACCGCCTTACCTATTCTTGCCACAATAGCGTCAGTGCTTGTCACTGTCATGTTTCGGTTTGGAGGATAAGGTAGCCGGTAAACTTAAGCATGTGGCATTTGACCTCGCCACAAGATAGCTACGTACCATTAACAGCTTTGGTGTCTATAAGTGATGGTTGACTCTTTCTAGCAAGAGAACCATCTGTTTGTTTGCTATCTTATAATATAAAAAATACTATAAATATTAAAAAATATTTAATTATACCTAAAACCCAGAAATACAAACTCATCTTAAAAACATTTGTTTCTTTCAGGGATCGAATCCGAACTCCGTTGGTTGCAGAATCTGGGTCAAGTACAATTAATACCTATTGTGACAAATAAGTTTACCAAACGCATAGTACAAAGTTTTTAGAATAACATTATTATCAATCAATAGAAACTTTTTTACTTGAAGTTGACTTAAGGAAAAAGAATGAACTTAGAAAATAGACTGTATACGAAAACTGGCAAGTTTTGATAGTGAGTATACAGCACCGTTAAAATATACATGAAACACATAGCAGACAACTTCATTAATCTAGCTCTAATCTGATCAGTTCAAGTATTACAATCCCGAGTCAACCAAAAATGCTATTGGCTCTTATTCTTTACAGAAAACTTTCAGTGTGATTCTTTTTTATATATCATATCGTTTTTATATCATAAGATAGCAAACTAGCAAATGGCTCTACTAATGGAAAGAAGCTACCATCGCTTATAGACACCAAAGCTGTTAATGGTGCGATGCAATCTCTGTGGCGTTATGGCAATACCACTCCCATAAGTTTACCGGCTAAAATACCATCCAATCCAAACCGCAACATGAAAGTGACGAGCACTGACGCTATTGAGGTAGGAATAGGTAAGGCGGTGGTTCCATACCATACCATAGTTATATTAGGCTGTTAGTATCGTACATCGTGTCTCGAACGTAGGAGAAATATCACGCTGTCGTTTTTGTTATCACAAAGTTTAGCAAGTCACAGTCGTTAAGGTTAGAAAATCATCAATATGAGTCTACTACCCATCTTAACCGATATCCCAATGGTTTATTCCGCTCACGCCGCAAAAAAAACTGGCATGTAGATTTTTTTTCATGTCACAGAAATCATTCTGAACTCTGACAGAGCTCCGTGAAAAATATCCTGTGTGCAAATAAATACCTAAGACGTGTATTAAAACATATTTAATAAAAAACCGATTACAAGTATCACTATAGCGCACCCAAAACAAATTACCATAGGAAAGAGATTCAAAAAGTTTCCCTACACTCATACCCATTATAAGTTTTCCCAAGAAAAACGCTTTTCGTACACACGTCGCTGGCAGTTTTTTCTCGGCGCACTTTTCTAAGTGCTATAAATCTTTCACGTAAATAATTGAAACGATATTTTATGCCAAAACATTCTGCGGGTAGGGAGATGTCGCGAGTACCACCTGACGCCCCCTTTCCTAACTTGTACCACTTCCCACTTTAATTTGGTTTCGTAATGTATTTTCAATTAGATTCAAAGTAGCACCGTGATTTGTGGTTAAGGTAAAAGAGATTGGAGAATAATTCTTCCTTACCCAATTTAAAGTGGCCTATATGGAGTATGCTGCCGATACCCGAGATATATCAGTGCTAAGTTATGAAGGGTAATTTTAATTATAAAACACTTTCAGCAAATCCTTTTACATTCATAAGCAAGTTCATTTTCGTACTTTTTTGATTTATACAAGTGTTTTGTTACTTAATCCTTAATGTTCTTACATTATTCGTTCGCAATAACTGAATTTACAAATCTTTCGTTTTCTGTATTAAAAGTTTTTTGATAACATAGGATAACAAACGAGGAGATGGCTTTCTTGATGGATAGAGATAACCATCGCCTATAAAAATCATAGATATTATTGATACCTTGTTATCCGTATGGCGGGATTGTATACCACACGTAGAAGTAGGTAAGTTTGCTGGTAGCATTACTCTCCAAAATGGAACACGACAGTGACAGTTATAGATGCTATTGCGGCAGGAATTAGTTAAGCGATTGCACCAAACTGGGGTGATGCGTTATGGAACTCTACCATCTCGTAGTCATGATGATAATGACACATAATAGTGGCTAATAGTTCACCTTTTACAAATTGCCTAGCATAATTGCAGATGATTTATTTTTCAAAGGTGTCTCTTAAAAAGTAACTTTATCAATGACTTTATAATTAAAATTAAAAGTTTAGAAATCTTTTATTGTATAGATAGTAGGTAATTGTATTTTTTTAATAAATCTTAATATTAAGCGCTTTTACTGCTAAAATGGGCAATAATAAAATGTAAACGTTTTTCAAAAAATATATTTTATCGTCATCTATTTGCGTTACTGTTCCATTGATATCAGCAACTTGATGATCCTAAATACTTCTATATTATAGCGTTACCTTATAATTAGGTTTATATTAAACTGAACATTATAATTTTAGTTTAATATAAAATTGTAATTTTAAACTCTTGCAAATAAAAGTCCCACTGAAATTGTATCATACCGCTAATTAAAATTCTATATGTAATTCATTTTTTGTTTTTGAGTCATAATAGTTTAAACATGAAATATGTCACGAGCATATGAGCTCGTATTTTGTGTACACATCGGATAGCTTTCCCTACAAAACTGTCGACTTTCGTTCATGCATAACAACGTTATTTGTTGATTTGTGTTTTATTATCTAATATTACATAACCGATCTCAGTACTTTTATCTCTCAGGTTTTATGCTACAGTGAAAGTACAAAGACAAACAAAAACGCGTCTAACGCGTCTATGTACGGGAATACATCAATGTAAATTATAGAGTCATGGTACAGTGTAACGTCACCGCTTTAATCCACCAAATCTTGTCATTTAAAATGTGAACACTAGGCCATATATTATGCAATGTAATATGGCCAAATATATTTCATAAAGCACATATAGAAAAGCGGAATGCGTTTTAACCAAGCATACTGTGTGTTTACAGCTTACGTCCGACTGCAAGTCACCTATGTGCTGCGCGTCATCATCGCTTGGGCATGAAATATTTAAAGAAAAAGCTTGTACTTCGCAGCCAACGCGTTAGTTGTGAACTTAGTATTTACACTATGCGGTTGAGAGCGTATTAACGGCAGCTTATGTTGTGTCGTTATAGTATATGTTAAGCATAATGCTTATCATATACTACAACTAACTTTTTCAGATGGACAACTTGAAAAGTCAGTGAATATCATTGACACAATATGGAGCTTCAACACAAATGGGCTCGGCAGACATACCAAGTCTTCGCTAGGGATGAAAAAGTATATCACATAAGACTTAATGAAACAAAACATATTTATTTTAATAAATCTCAAGCTACACAACTTTTTTCATAAATGTTTACTTTCCACATATTTCATAATACTTTGTTAAACGTCTTTATTTCTTTGGCGAATATATCTCAACCACTTTTAAACACCATTTATTTCCGATCGTGGTTCCGTAATGCTTAACGCTCGACTCGATGAATGTGCCGTTATGTGATATTAGATAATAAAATGCTTGGGTAGACCTGTTCATTTCCCTTTCCAAAAAATTCGGATGTAAAAACTGATGTAATGGCTTTATACATGAATCTTACGCTTCGCAGTAATATGTCATCGTTGATTTTACGAGTAGGTATAATGTCGTTTTGGTGTTAAGAATTGTTGTGCTTTAAATAGTTAATGATAAAAAGAAAGTAGGTAATAATAAATAGCAGGTTGTTTACAAGCGCAGTGGTTCAAACTCGGGACCTTATGGGGTTCTGAGAAAGCTAATTTGTTAGTTGTGTAGAAGTGGGTGTGTCAAATATAATTCACACCTTTTCACTAAATTCATCAAGGATTCAGATATACATTCCGCATAAATACATAATTCATTAATATTCATTACAATTCTTTCATCAAATAAAAAATATGTATTTTTATTTTTGTTTAACGTTTCATTACTTCTCCTAATTACCTACACACAAGAATAAACTCAAAATACATTAATATTTTATTAGTTTACTGAAATCAAAACGGGTAATTGTAGAATTTTAAAAACGAATTAGGTATATATTTTCTCACCCGACAAGTTTTTACTTAAAAATTGCTCTGAATACAGTATCTTTATTTAAGTCACTTTATTTAAGTTCTTTAAAATGCATTGGCGGATTTTTTATATAAGTAATAACCCAGAACAAACGTGTCACGTCTTTAATCTCTCCCCGTAATGGTCCCGGGCTCCTTTGAAGAATAGGCTAAATGCTGTTCTGCCAGGTAGGTTTTAAAAGGCCAATCGGTTGGCTATGCGAGTCATTACAATCGTGGCTACTAGGTAGTAGAGTCCTGCATTCACCCAAGTTTGGTACCGCCTGACCTTACCTATTCCTGCCACAATAGTGTCAGTGCTTGTCGCTGTCGTGTTCTGGTTTGGCGGTTAATGTAGCCGGTAAACTAATGCATGTGGCATTAGACCTCGCTACAAAATAGCCACGCATCATTAACATCTTTGCTGTCGATAGTCGATAGTTGACTCATTCCAACAGGAGACTCATCTGCTTTTTGCTATTTTATGATGTTACCATCACCACGTGCCATGCCACATAAATAAATCTACCGGCTACCATACCCTCCAAACCGAAATATGACAATGACAAGCCTACCAAATGCCCGGGCGAGACGTTGCGTAACTCTACCACATAGTAGTCACGATGGTAGTGACACGTTTAACCAATCGATTGCCTTTTACGACCTGTCTGGCAGAACAGGAGTTGGTCTTTTCTTCAAAGCCTGGACCAACACGGGTACAAAAGTATTGTATTTTTTTTTCATTGTCTTAGGAATGAAAATTAATAACATAGTTTAATTAACATTCAAGTTTTTTTTAAATTTATAATTGAACAAAATATTTTTTATAATATATCACATAAAGTGCCACCACTCTTCTTTGTCGGAATAAGAATTTTAATATAATTATTTCCGAATCCAAACTTCCAGTCGCTCTAGGGAGGTCAATTTTTTTGTGTAACAATATTAATCATATTTTTTAACTTCTCAACCATTTATAAATCTAAATTATCAAAATATTTTAAAAGAGTTAAAGGTATTTATGGCTGTTTAGCTTTTTAAAGCTTTGAATTACGAGTTCTATGCAATACGTGACTAATGAAGCGAATTTTCGCTTTGTTGGGATTGTTTTTATGTGCCAGCATCTCGTGTCAAACAGCCATGATTCTCTCCTTTGTTATATAAGTGCATTCTATTTTTTTCCTCGTAATAAGTCATATGAGTAATGAATAAGGGCGATTTGTTTTGGATCCGTAGAAATTTATGGTCGATATCGGGGATTTTTACAGGCGTTTTTCTCCTCATTCCGCTATTGTGATCGCCTTTTTCTGCCCCTTTATCCGGGCTCGAAGTTTTTTATCGTCCTCAACACTGACACTTTACGGGTTATTAATTGGTTGTCACAAGTTTATTTATTTCTCTATTTTGACAGTAGAACGTTTTTCGTCGTACATTATGGAGGCTGGATTGAAAATCTATCATATTCAGGTTGTCGTAAATTCGCTGTGATATAGTGCGTTACACGGTAATAACTCTGCGAATGCGTCCAGCAGTGCGGACGGATGTGACGCGCGTTAAATAATGACATCGGATATTAAAATGGCCGCCAAATATGGATTTTTGGTAGTTTACATAATATTAAGATTAATAAATAAAGCCTTAGTAATATAGCTTTAGATTGTAGAATTTTATCAAGACTTACCTTCATCATATATTTCCATTTTCCTATATAGATACAGTATCTGACTCCGACCTTTAAGAATAAGGTAAGTTAATACCTAATTAAGAAATTGAGAGATAAATTCAAAAAAATATTTAAAACGCAATATCGCAGTCTACATTCGAAAACTTAATGTAATTTTATGAAAATATTGCTTAATTAAGAAAAACGTTGATGTTTACACTATAAATATGTGCAAGAAACAAAAAAAGTCTTACTGTGCAAGATCTCTTTCTTAACGGAATAAGTAGTTTTGGATCAATCATTATTTTATCAAACTTAAGTATAAAAATATAATAAAATATCTGAATATTTAACAAACAAAAAAGTTTGGGATATTTAACCCTACCAATATCTAAGACTTATTGTAATGTGGTTATGTATAATTTGTACATTATATACTATACCCATATATTAATAAAAGCATTGCGTATAAAAAACACAATTCAGTTTATTTGTTTTATCTAATGTGTGTGTGGCCATATTGCGTCCAGGCAATATCCTAAAAAAATGTTAACTAATCAAAAATGCATATTCATACTAATATTATAAATGGGAAAGTGTGTGTTTTTGTTCGTCCGTCTTTCACGGCAAAACGAAGCGAGGAATGGACGTAATTTTTAAATAGAGATAATTGAAGAGATGGAGAGTGACATAAGCTACTTTGTGTCTCTTTCTAACCCCCCACTTCCCTAAAATTAATTTAACGCGAGCGAAGCCGTGGGCAAAAGCTAGTAAAGGATAAATTGAAAAAGAATTTCGATCTTGAATTTAATAAATAAACAGATTATATAGGCAGATAGGCTTGAGTCAGTTTGCTTAAAAAGGTTTATATAAACCTGACAGGTGTTCAGTAACAGGTGAAATATAGAACTGTATTGTGGAAACAAGCGATAGTAAAATAAATATTATATATGTATATAATGACAGCTTGGCATGATGTGTCTCTGAGCCCCAATTGATGTAGGATATAATATTCTAAGTCATGTGAAAATATTAAAGTGATGATATTTTTAAATACTTTTAAAAACGGCCTTTAAAGGCAAAACTTATTTAACTTGCTTATGTGAAGGTTGTTATTTGAAATTTATAACAATAAGCTCGGTCTTCGTGAATTTAAATAAAAACATCTTGTATCAAGACGTTTTTTGAATCGGAACGTAATTCAAAGATTTCGAACTTCGGAATTCTTCAAATTTCACCAAGTCCTTTTATTTGTTCATCGTTTTGAATTTTTGTAGGATTAGATGCTAGATTTAGAAGTATTGTGCAATATTTATTTTTATTTTATACAGCTTTTAACCTTAGCAAAAAGCAAATTCAATTTAAAGGCGATTTGGAATTATATATTATCTTGAATAATCTAAGACTATCAAGCTAAATCAAAAATAATACATGTTAACCAAGTATTTTAATTTTTCAATATCTGTTATTGGGCCAGAATTTAAAATTTCAAAAACAATAAGGTTGTCGTTGCTACAATATTCAAAAGGACTATCATTAGGTACTTGTATAGTAGAAATATAACAATAATCATAAATCATACCGACTCATAATGTACGCCACTTAATCTTCAAAAAGTTAATGCTCCTTTCAGTATAGCTACAATAAAGCACTCTACATGAAAGTAACAGATGGCTGACAATGAACTTTAAAAAAATATAAGCAGATGACTGTAATCCTCAGAAACGCTTTAATTACGATCAACCATCTTGTACTAAAGAATTTGAGCTATATACTGTTTTTATTTTGTTTATATACATAGGCTCGAACAAAAAATGTAATTACTTGTATTATCTTCAATTTTACTATGTATTAGCATCTGGGTCGGCAAATAAATGATGTTTTTGTGATAATTGTTTTAAGAACGTAATATATATAATACCTTACAAGGGATTGGCTAATTATACGAATGCTTATATAAGAAAAGTAAGATATATTGCCACTTCAATTGTGTTTATATTTTAAGTTAGATACATCGTTTCTGTGTGTTAAAACAAAAGTAACTTTGAGTACCAGTGTGAGTAAAAAAAACACGAATTTCGTTAATAAGGAATTTTAAAACTTAAATTTTAAAAATATTAGTGTTATTATGGTGTGTTTTGACGATTGAGATTGTGTTTATGGATTGAATCCAAGTTAATGCGAAGGTAAAAATAATTTCAATTAATTATTTTTGTTTAATATTTTTTTATTGAATGCTAATATCAAATTGTGCACAAAAAGTGAGCTATAGACCAGATTTTCTGAAGTAACTTATACCATTAGATAGCAAACAAGCAGATGAATTTCCTGATGGAAAGCGAAACCATCGCCTATATACACCAAAAATGGTAATGGTGCATTGCTACCCGTGTGGCCGGACGGAAATGCAACATACAAAGTTCTACCCGCTACATTACCCACCAAACCGGAACAAGACAACGGTACAAGGTCCAGGTGATGGTACCGAATACCCGGGCGAGACCTTCCAGTATTCTACCACCTAGAAGTCGCAATGACAGTGACACAATCGGTCGCATTTTACAACCTGCCAGGCAGAACGGCAGTAATATCTTGAAGTATCTAACTTGGGTTATAAAGGTAATTAAATTGTTATAATAATATACCTAATTAAAAATTATATAAGTAGTAAAGAATTCACACGTAACGTTATTTTTGAAATCAGTATTTATATATATTTAGTTGTATTAAATATAAGCATGACATTGGTGTAGATTATTATGAGTCAAGTTGTTCAATGCTTTATACTTAATTTTGAATAAAAAATAATTGAGCGTAATTCCAACTAATTTTTTTCAGTTTGGCCAGAATTTGTATACATTTTATTAATATTAACACTCATATGAACGAATAATAAACCAACGAATAAACATAAAAAAACGTAGTTTTTTGTTATTATTTACTCTTCAATTTCGTTATGCTTACAGCATAAGATGTAGTAGTATGTTCTTATAGTTATTTAATTTTTTTATTTCATATTTTTACGTTTTCTTTTATTAACGTACATTGTCAAATACACAATAATCAACTTATATCTTTTAAGTAGGTACATTTCCTGTTGCTCTCGCTAGTTTAGTAATGGTCGCTTAGAGCAAAGCCTGTAAACTGTACTAATTATTACAAATAAATATAATTTTATGTAATTTCTTGTACAATCTGCAGAGTTATTATCTATTCTGTGTTATTATATATGTGAGTAGCACAATAGCCCAAGTTTAATTATATAAATTCTATAACATATCTTCTTGTCATGGCAGAGATCGCTCCGAGATAGGCCGCCTATGTGTACCTATAACTATAATGTTATAAATCAATAAAAAAATATTTGCCACTGTTGCAAATATTAGTACAGAATTAAGTGTACTAATTCACTTATCTTTAAAGGAAAATACATTTGTATGTTTGTAATACATATATCTACTATACTGATTAAAAATATCTGCTTAAGACATAAGTTTTATTGTCAGTGTGCAATTCAAGCAATTGTTTTAATAAAAATAATTTGGACTCTTATTACACAGGCAAATCACAGACTATTTTCAATATAAGATAATAATATAAGATGAGAATACAGAATTAGTAAGCTTAGTAATAAATTGAGCATATACTAGTCAGTTGCAAGTAAGCACCTACTGTTATGTGGAATTAACAAAAAACTTTAACCACGCGGAGGGTGCGTTGGGGTCACTAATATTTAATCAATAATAAATACCATATTTTCAACACTGACTATCATCGGCACTTGATAAAATTTCATCTCAATGAATATTTTTATATTCATTTATCTCCATCGTACCACATACAATATGTACAGAATACAAATAACGAGCTAAATGAATGAAGCATTCTCTACCAGCTTTTTTTTTTCGGAATGTCTCAATTGCTGTTAGCCTTAAGGGCTGTTACAGTTTCACCGGTCGCGGGGGCGAGCAGAGTGCTCAGCCAGAATTTAAAGGTGTAGGGCTGTACGCCCTCCGCCCTAAGGGTGTCTCCTGTGAGACCGAACCTCGGCTTAGGGTGGGGTCGTGATTTGCGATGAGAGGGCTAGTGGCATTGTTTTGTCCGTCCGCCGAACCTTGCCCTTGGGCTCGGTTCGCCGAAGGGCGAAACAGGGGTCCTCGTCGCCGCCGACGGCGACGGTGTCGCGAATATAGGTGTGTAGTGTTATCGTGTAAACCGTTGGCCAGAGTTATCGGGTCATCGGGATCGGTAAGAATTAATGATTTGATTAACCAATCACAAAAAGCGGTTAATCTTGATCAAACTCGTAGAGACCTATATTATATAATAATATATACATAAACTCCTACGTACGTATATATAAATATACATACACATCTATATTATCTACATACAAAACAATTAAATATATTTATATATCAACTTAAAGTCTGACATTAAAAATTTGCCTTGATACTGTCGAACTGAGATGTGCCATTTCAGATTTTTCATAAATGAGTGCTTTAGAGCTATTACTCTTATAGGTATTAGGTGGAAGAACATTTAATAAATGACTGCGAAAAAATTTGATAAGGCTATGCGTGTAGATAGAGGAAAGAAAATAGCGCATGTGTTAATTTATGGAAAGTAGTCAAACAATGAAATTCAGTTTTTAAGTAGTCAGAAGCAAAACATTCATATAATTTAAAAAAAAACACTTGTACTATTTTACTCTGTTTTATTTTCTAGCATCAACCGGTTTAATAAAAGTTGGCAAATTGAAAATTACAAAGTGTATTTTAAAGTGTACTGTGTAGTTATTTGTAACCTAATGCGTAAAAACGCAAAATCGGTTGGTCTTGGTAACTAAAGGGGTGTAAAAGAGTACATGTGTTTTCAAGAATAGATATATAAATACAGAAATAATACTATCATACACTGTTATTAAAAGTTAAGCAAAATGTTAGTCCTTTAAGTGATAGGTGGCAAGACAAATCCAACATATATTCAGTTCCGTCAAGTTGTTCTTAAAGCCTTTCAAATTTGATTTAAAAAATACTGGTAGCCTATTCTGAGATTAGAATTAGGGACTTTCTATACTTTCACTGCTTATAGATCTATATTGCTTAGATAAATATGATATAATTTAAAATAAAGCACTATCATTTATAATGTACGTAGTTCAAATATCTGTATGCTATTTCCCGTCTTATGTATGTTCTTTTTTCCGCCATGAAGCATTGTTGGCTGCTTTATTCCTTGATTTATAAGAGATGTTGGAAAGACAAATAGCCGGATTGTGTTCCAAATTTTTAAAGCCACATTTCGTTTTGCGCACACTCGCACCCCTGCTGTAATACCTAACTGTATTCAAGGAGTCTTGAGCATATTTGAACGTGTTACGTGTTTAAATATATAATTATTGAACGTTATATATAATTACATACTAATCAAAGTTTGTTAAAAACGACATCTAACCTTTTTTTATTTAAGAAATGTTCCTTTTGGACACAAAAACTAAACAAATTACATAAATTAACCCAAACTAGAATCAGATGGAGCAAGTGGGCTACCTGATGTTAAGTAGAAGCCACTGCCCACGTACATTTGCGCCATAGGGGTTGGTTGCAAATACAATACCGGCTTCTTAAGTATTTGTTTATCCGCCTCTAAAAAGTCATAGCTCCCCGAGAAAATCCGGTTAGGGAGATTATTCTGTAGATTGACTGCGTAAAAAATGTATATAACTGTATATATGTGTACAGGTAAATAGTACTTAAATGTTTGCATGTAATTTGGATGTTAGTAAACACCTAATTATATTATATAACTTTCATACAGGTGCTCCTTCCTACTTACTGATGAAAAATCTCTGTTTTTTACATAAATACTCGCTTTTGTTGGAAATTGTACACAAGCTATCTCGGTTTTTTCGTGTAAGTGCCCCTACCCAATTGTAGGTTGACCAACTACAAAGGATTTGGTTTATGTGAACGTACGGTTAAACCTATATAATGTAAATAAGTATATTCAGCCTATTTGAACAGATTCCAAAATGGAAGATTTTAATTATTGAACTTTTTTTGCACATATTTTTTTAAAAGAGGGGCAAACGGACAATAGCCTTACCTGATGTTAAGTGATTACCACCTTCCACGAACAATTACGCCGCCATACGTCTTGCAAATACTTTGCTGGCCTTTGAAGAATAAGATAGTTCTTTGTTTTGAAGGCCCTTAAGTCGTATCCATTGGGTTAAATCCCTGCCAACAAGTTATTTCATAGTGGAGTAGCGCGGGGCCAAAAGTGTATAGAAAAACATACAGTTGCTGATTTCCATACACCGAGATGGTGATGACGAACCTTTAAATTTTGTTGTGATTGTGAATTACGTGCCGATTGTGAAGTTCTGCGACAGAGATTAACCCAAATAGTTGCTTTAAGCACTCCAAATTTAGTCCTATAATTTTCAAGGTTATTGAGATATTTCCACTGAAATGTATATTGATTGATGTCAATAAAATATTGAAAAATTTGGACATTCTAAAAACATACGTTCCACAACGCTCGTTTTATTTAAAAAATAATCAAATGACACTGAATTAGATAGTAATTTTCAATAGGAAACAATCCCGTGACATATTGAAGCTATAAAAAATGGTACCGATACGTTAAGTATTTTGAGCATAATCGCGGCTTATCCATTTATACAGATATCCGTTTGGATGTCATGAAAAATTTCTTAAATTCCTTTTTTTCAGCCGACGAAAATACGGAGGTTATCAGTTTGTCATTTATTATGATCTACATACACTTACCTAAGGAATTTAGTACACGTACTTGGAAGGCTAAATTATTTGCCTATATTCCCTCTTAGGGAACAGTCCTTATTTGAAGTCAGTTTAATTTTTTAAATTGCTATCATTTGTATTATTTATTTTTTTACATATATATATATATATATATATATATATATATATATATATATATATATATACAGAAAAATGCTTGACCTTGATTTGTTGAGATGGATGGTTGAGACGGGGTTGGTAACTGTCACAAAAATTAAAATCGAAATAACAAGCAGCATGTTTTCATCAGGAGAGCAATTGCTCTATAACCATCAGTCAACCATAGCCTATAGACAACAAAGCTCTTAATAGTACGTTGCTGTCCGCGTAGCGGGATGGCAATGCAGTTAGTTTACTGGCTACATTACCCCCTAAAAGGAAACATGACAACGACACGCATTGACGCTATGTTGGCATGAATAGGTAAGGCGGTAGCACCAACGCCTGATCGTCTATGTTTTCTTCAAAAAGAGCCAGGGCTACATCTCAACCGGATTTGTTACCAACGCCTAACTTATTCCTGCCATAATAGCGTCGGTGCTTTTTCGCATTTTACAAACTGCCTGGCAGTATAGCTGATGGTTTATTCTTCAAAGGAGCAACACGAGGTAAATAATTTCTTCCGAGATAAGCATATAATCCTAGTTTGATTTTATTATTAGGTTGTGTACCTAATATCACGAAAAATATAAAAAGTGTGTTCATTCCACGTTTATTCAATCTTTTTCCATTAAAAAATAGGTAATACAAAACTATCAACTAACCAATTGAAAGTAAACATTTTCATACCATTCCAACTTAATTTTTACCCCATAAACGCACCCCACGAACCGCGATACGATATGGAAATTCGCCGCCCGTCGTCGGCAATATTCGACAATATTCGGGCGAACGTGCGTTCCGTGTTAAATTGCCTATTTATTCTTAACTTCATATATTACTTTACGCGTGTTGTCTGCGCAAAGGGATATTTATTGTTTGACCGTTATTGCGTCAAATGACGTATTGGATATACGTAGAACCGTATACGAAGTATGGCTTACGCGTGACACAAAGCTTCCTTAAAGAAAATGGCATGTAGTATAATTGCCATTTTTTTTACTAATATATATATTTATCTTGAGTAATTAGTACTTTATTGCAAGTTTCTTACGGTAATTTCAGGTAGTGAAGAAGTATTACATTATTATTTTAATCAGGTAATAAGTTTGTGAAAATGTCCCCGTACACTTATGAGACAATTGTTTTAACCAATTGTAAACAATAGGTTTACATTCTAAATTATGTTTTCCATGAGTAATTGTTTATTCATTCTATTAAATAAATCAGGTGAGCGCATTACGTATTAATTATGAGCGAACTTAGTTCTAACAATTTTTAGAGAAACCACAATACTGGTAGAACATCTGCTTTTTTATCCCCTTAAGCAGATGGCCCTGCGAATGGAAAGAGACAACCGTCACCTATAGATACCAAAGATGGTAATAATGAGTTTCTATCCTTGTTTCGAGTTGGTAATGCAATATGCATAAGTGGAAGCCTCCGAATTTAAAGGCCGGCATCGCAAATGCAAGACCTCTGGTATTGCGAATGTTCATGGGCGGCGGTGATTACTTACCTTCAGGTGCACCTTCTGCTCACTCGCCCCCTCTTTTATAAAAAAAAACTGGAATATGACAGCGGAAAAAATTGACGCTGTTACGGCAGGAATAGGTAAAGCGGTGGTAGCGATACCCGGACGAGACGTTGCAGAACTCTACTACTTAGTTGCTACGATTGGTGACACATTGGGACAATTGTTCATCTTTTACCAACTGCTGGGCGGGATGATAAATGATCTATTCTTATCGTTTTGTTATAACACATTTACGCATAAAATGGTGATAATTACCTTCAATTATCTCCGATCTAGTTGGCAATAGCTGTCTAAATCTAAATTAATAGCGGCTAAGCAATCAATTCTGACGGTACAACGATGAACTATAATCATTTATATATAATTATTACCTTACAACATATCTTCACGCCAGATCCCTTACGGGGTAGGCAGAGAGAACCGAGTGCCATACATCACGATCCTTGCAGGCTTGTCTCGCTTCTTCCACATTCATCACTCTCTTCATACACACACGCCGGTTGCGAAGACTCTTGACACCACCTTCGGACAGTACTCGATCAATCTGATCGTGGTATGTCAGTCTTGGTCTTCCCCGGTACCTACATCCTTCCACATTCGCGTTGTATATCTGTTTTGTTAACCTTTCATCTACCATTCTTTCTACATGTCCGAACCAACGGAGCATGCCCTTTCTCATCTTTACACCGACACTTTCTTTCAAACCTAGCCTCTCTCTCACTTCGGCATTACGAACCCGGTCCGCGAGTGTCACACCACATATTTTTCTTAGCGACCTCATCTCGACCGCGTTGATTCTACTTTCATGCCCTTTCTGACATACCCAACTCTTACTTCCATACAATAGCGTTGGGATAAGCACATGATTATGCAGGGCTAGACGGGCACCCTGACTTAAAATTGTGCTATTAAGTAATCTCCCTAACGCTCCATTCACTCTGTTCCCTGCACACACTCTTCTTTCAACATCAGCGGTGTACCTTCCATCCCTGCTAAAAGCACATCCAAGATATACAAACTCATCCACTTGCTCCAGCACTACATCATCGACCACAACTCTTACATCCGTTCTGGTTGTTTCTCTTTCAAATACCAAAACTTTAGTTTTCTTCGCATTCAAATGTAAGCCCATACTCTTACAATCCTCATTCATAACTGTGACCAGTGTTTGCAGCTCAGATGGAGTTGAGCCTAAAAGTACAGCGTCATCTGCATAAAGCAGGCAGTTCACCACTAGATCACTCATGCGCATTCCCACATTCAATGACCTCAATCTTTGGAGACACTTATCCAGATATAGAATAAACAGACGAGCTGACAACACACAACCCTGCTTGACGCCGATATTGACATCGAACCAGGGCGATATGTTGCCGTCCACCCGCACACATGCTTTGCAATCCCAGTACATGGATTGCAAAGCACGCAGCAGACGCCCATCTATCCCATAACTGGGTAAAATGTCCCAAAGTTTCTTTCGCACAACTCTATCAAACGCTTTCTCCAAATCCACAAAACCGCAGAAAACCTTCTGGCCGACAGCCAGATGCTTCTCTACGATGTTGCGGAGTGAGAAAACTTGATCCATACATCCTCTTCCAGATCTGAAACCCCCTTGTGCCTCCCACAACATTCCCTCGGACTTCCCTTGCATTCTCCTTTCAATGATCTTACCATACACCTTCGATGCTAAGCTGATCAAACTGATAGCCCTATAGCTATTGCAGTCTATACGTGAGCCCTTGCCTTTATACAAGGGCACGATGACCGCGCGCCGCCAGTCTTCGGGTACTCTACCGGTCCTCCAACATGTATTGCAGAGGACCCAAAAAGAGTCCCAGACGGCAGGACCACCGTATTTGATCATCTCAGCAGTCACCTTATCTATTCCCGCAGCCTTTCCGTTTTTCATACTTCTTATCGCCCATACGATAATTATTACCTTATATTCTTATAGTTATGCTATGGTTTTAGATATCCATCGCCTATAGACACCAAAGATGTTAATGGTACGTTGCTATCTTGTGGTGGGGTCTAATGCCACATGCATAAGTTTAGCTGCAACCTTACCCTCCAAACCAGAACACGACAGTGACTAGCACTGACGCTATTGCAGCAGGAATAGGTAAGGCGGTGGTACCAGAGCCGGTCGAGCTGATGCAAAACTCTACCACCTAGTAGTCACGATGGTAGTGACGCACATAGCCACTCGGTCGCCTTTTACAACCTGCTTGGCAAAACGGCAGTTGGCCTATTCTTCAAAGAAGCCCGGGACCAACACGGGGAAAAAATAGGTTCAGTGCTTGTCTCTGTCGTGTTCCGGTTTGAAGGGTAAGGTATCCAGTAAACTTAAGCATGTGGCATAAGACCTCGCCACAACATAGCATACCATTAACACCAATGGTGTCTATAGGCAACGGTTGTCTCTTTCCATCAGGAGACCCATCTGCTTGTTTGCTATCTTATGATATAAAAAGAGTCTACTGCAGAATTTGTTTAGGGTAAGATTATTCCATATAATTTGTCTAGCGATATTTCTTATTATAAATAGCCTGTCTAGAGTAGCTTTAGAGAGATAATGATCCAAGGCACTTAACAATTAATAGTAATTCTGTATTAAATATTTTCCTCTAGCATCTGTAGAGGGGAGTAATGAATACTACGTTATTTACGAGCTGCAGACTGGCAGACGACCGATAACGTCCCTCCCAATATCATATCCCCATTACATTCGGTTACTGACTGAGTTATGAAAGACTTCTTTGTATCATAGAGTAAGTGCTTGAGATGTTGTTACTGGATGTTACAAATGAATTTTATTTAATTTCATCTGAGATATTCCTCTGTATCTTTTGTCATGTTACAGGTCGTTTTAAAGAATGGATCATTTTACTGAGTTTGTAAAAGGCGAACATTGCTAGACAAAATATAAAATATTGCTGGAAAAATTACACGAATAGATTTAACCCCAAAGTAAGCAAATTATTTGCTTGTGTTGTGGATGTGTTGTTGTTGTGGTTAGACAACAACAACAACAACAACACACCTTCACGCCAAATCTCTTACGGGGTAGACAGAGAGAATTTAGTGCTAATGATGTATCACGGTCCAGACAGACTTGCCTTGCTTCCTGAACAGTACTCAACGACGATATTAATATATAGAAATACATATATAAATACTTTAACATACATAATAAACACCCAAGCTCATCACACAAATGTTTGTCCCTGTCGGGAATTGAACCTGAGCCCTCTCGATTCGTAGTTAAGTTTGCTAACCACTTGACCTACAGGGCGGTCAAGTATACTAAATTAAATTTTTCTAGTAGGTCCTAACATAGTATAACTAGCAGTTATACGCGACTTCGTCCACGTGACTTAAAATCATTACTTTCCTATGCTCAGTCGGGTAAAAAAGTAGACTAGATCACCCCTGGATAATGTAGCTTTCTGAAGGTGATTTTTTTAGCCAAGTGGTTTTTGAGTGCAATCGTAACAATAAAAAACAAGAAATTAAATCTTTGCTCTTTATAAATTAGTTTAGATTGTGATTTTCTAGGTGGTACAGTTTTGCATTGTCTCACCGGGGTCTGGTACCACCGCCTTACCTATTCTTTTCACAATATCGTCAGTGCTTGTAACTGTCATGTTCCGGTTTGGAGAGTAAAGCAGCCGGTAAACTTATGCATGTGACATAAAACCTTGCTTCAAGATAGCAACGCACCATTAACATCTTTGGTGTCTATAGGCGATGGTTGACTCTTTCCATCAGGAGACCCATCTATATATTTCATATCTTAACTTATGATATATAAAAAAATGTTTGAGATTCAAGTATGAGTATTTGCTAAGTTACTAAGTCATCATCGAGTCGTACCTAATAACGATAATAGGCTACTTTTATTTAATTCTATACATACTGTAATAAAAGTAATACCTAATTATTATGTAATTATAATATAAAACACAATTTTACGCTTAAGCGAGAGAATAGGAATAAGTTGACAGGGACTTCGGGCCTGAATTATGGTTCTCAAGATAAACGACGTGGGCGAAATGAAGTCGCGACCCCCTACGCCCGCCTTCTGCGGCGCCCTCTTCGGGCAATGGAGATAAATTTTCAAAGAAAAATCTGCGATAGTTCTATTCTGAGCACGTGATTTTAGATTATTAATGTGCTATCTTAATGTTAAATATTTACAAGAAACCATTAAGTACGTTCTTAAATGCCTTGTAAGCCCAGTTTTAATAAGCATACCTACATGCCTAATGCTCCAATTTTTGGCTACTAAATAGTAAGTTGGTCTGGGCTCCATTTGAAGAATAAACCATTCGTCATTTCCGTTCGTCAACCATTCGTCGTTCAGGCAGTTCATAAAAAAGAACTTTTGGTTATACATGTCACTATCAACGTGACTACTAGGTGGTAGAGTTCCGTAACGTCTTGCCCGGGTATATGGTACCATCGACTAACACTACCACCTAGGAGTCACGATGATAGTCACATGTATAAAAACCAAAAGTTCTTTTTTATGAACTGCCTGGCAAAATGACAGATGGTTTATTCTTCAAAGAGAGCCCAGACCAACTTACTATTTAGTAGCCAAAATTGGAGCAGTAGGCAGAACTCTACCACCTAGTAGGCACGATGTAGGTAGTGACTTGCATAGCCAATCGGTCGGCTTTAACACACCTGCCTGGTAGAATGGCAGTTGGCTTATTCTTCAAAGGAGCTCAGCACCAACCTGGAGAAAAACGGCCTTATCTACTCCTGCCGCATTAGCGTTATTTATTCTGTTTATCATATTCTTTGATTTACGTATACCATTACATAGATGATATTTTAAATATATAATATTGTGTAATGTATTCTGTTTTATTTTTTGCCTCTATTTATTTCCTTAATTCTATCATTTATGTGTCCGTTTCTTATCGTGACGCATTTTCGTTTCATCAAGTTTTAAATCACATTGATTTCAAAAAAGTTTCTTATTTAAATATTTCTAATTTAAATAAGATTTCTTACTCTGTAATAAAAGAAGAACCATATAAATCGGATCACTCTACCAAAAGTCATGTGTGGTCATATATTAAAACTATTGAGTGAACAAACAATCATCATTTATGGACACTTATGGTACATACATACATACATATCCTCACGCCAGATCCCTTACGGGGTAGGCAGAGAGAACCGAGTGCTATATATCACAATCCTTGCAGGCTTGTCTCGCGTCCTTCACATTCAGCACTCTCTTCATGCACACACGCCGGTTGCGAAGACTTTTGACACCACCTTCGGACAGTACTCGATCAATCTGATCATGGTATGTCAGTCTTGGTCTTCCCCGGCATCTACATCCTTCCACATTCGCATTGTATATCTGTTTTGTTAACCTTTCATCTACCATTCTTTCTACATGTCCGATACTTATGGTGGGAATTTAAAAAAAGTTGGACCACTCTCGGGGTATCCGTATTCCAATAGAAAGTAATACTAACAAGTAGACAAGTAGTACCAAGGTAATATTTATCAGGTGATATCCAAAGGTGACGTCAAGTCGTCTAGAATTAGCGGCCCGTCACTTGCTTCGCTACGTATCGTCATTTATTAAATTCATTTGTTACAAAAAAAGTGATAAATGAAGAACCGCTCCACCGATTTTGTACAAACTTCACATAAACCATCTACTAAATATTCCGATTAAAGCCTAAATTTAGTTTGGATAGGTGAGCCCATTCTTGAGTTATAAAATAACAACGAAAAGTGGCATTGATTTTTTGATTGATATAGAATATGAATTTAATTTGCAAGCTGGACCTGCCAACGTTTAGTGATAAAATATAGGTATATGTATATATTTAAGTCATAGTATAACATACAGATACATTTATGTCTTTCAGTTTTATAATTAGTTATTGTTATAAATCTCTTTATATATGTATATCGTAGGTATATAAATATAAAGAAATTATTTTGCAATAAAATATATGATTTCTGAAGGCACCCTTTTTGATTGAGTCGTCAACTTTTTCAATCATATTAATACCTCTCCATTATTCATACAAAAATTATTTATCACACCTATAAAAAACTCGTGATATTCATATAAATCTATTTAACAGCAAAAGTTGTTAGTAATATATTGAAGGAATATTACTATTACCCTTTAAAAACGGTAAATAAAAAATAATTCACACATAAGTCCATCAAAGAACTGTTTGGAACTTATAAATGCGTTTATAGAGGAAAAGTTCGACTATCATCCCTATTTCCCATCGATTTCCTTTTTTGTGTGTTGTTCTTACATTGATAATGACATTTCTATCTATTGAAAGAGATCTACTGCTGACCTGTATTATTGTCATACGGATATTTACAGCGTTCATTTATATGTCGGTGTCCCCTCTTATTTTCCGTTCGAGGCCAATCCGATAGGAGCTACTGTTGAAATTTTTCGTAAGCAGCTATACATCTTGTCGCGAGTCCTATCTCTGAGCGAACATTCGACGGCCGCCCCTATGTTTGGTACAAAGATTAAATAATCGCAGACAGAACATACTTAAATAAGACAAATTTTTCAGTTAATTTGCAATTTTATGGTAGATTTTGTATTTTTGGCATACATAAACAGATAGAGAGAAATAGGCTTTCACAGCTTATAAGTAGCAAGGATTTTAAGTTTGCGTTTCTATAACTTTAGTTAAGACATTTACTGTACTAGTACTGTACTTTAAGCTGCCACTGATGTTAACGCTAAAATTGTATTCGGTATTCCTAATGTTAAGAAAAAATAGCTTTTTATGTTCTAAAACATTCTATAGTAATATTACACGTATCTGTAACTGCAGATGTTATATATTATAGCGATTTGTTATAAATTAAGTACTTGTACTTTTTCATAGTTCACATACTGTTTTATTTGTTAATATTAAAACTTATACTAGTTTTAGCCTTGATGATGCAGTAAAATGAGAAGACGTTTGGTTAATTAATTAATAACAAATATAATGTCACCTCTGTGGTCTAGAGGTCCGATGTTGGAGTTGACCACATGAGGACGGGGTTCGATTCCCGGGACGGGCAATTAAAACGTATGTTTTTTTGATAAAAACAACGCTGCCTGGGATTGGAAAATATTGTGGCCGTTTGGCGATAGGCTTGTCACCTATCATATTGTGGGACTTAGTATCTTCGGCTAATCGTGGGTGCACTTTTTGTACTTGTTGTCAACCTCTTCGAGGATACGGGCGTGAAGAAACTTTTTAACAAATATAATATATTGTTTGAATTGTGAAAAGTGCCCAAATTCAAAATAATCAGTATGTTGGATTTTCACCAATCGCCGACGATAGAGAATATAAATTATTATCTGTTATCAAATTTGATGATGAATACATATTTTAAAATTTTTCTAATGCTTATACTTGTATTCAAACGAAAATTCAAAATAAATATTAATATTCTTTTATTCTTATGTCTATGCATCTGACTTTTAACATTTATGGCCAAACGTGTCTATCACTTTGATCAATAAGTGGCAGAGCTCTATACCATCTCAATCTGATTTGATATTACCGCCTTACCTACTCTTGCCATTAATTTTCCAGAGTTTGTCACTGCCGTGTTTCAGTTAAGATTGCCAGTAAATTTTTAAAGTGCACCATTAACATCTTTGGTGATTATAGGCAATCTTATCTACTTAGTAATTTAATGGTGATATGAAAAATCCGCTTTTACTGTAGTTAGTTTGAAATAAAACTAATATAAACTGTGTTTGTAAACCATTTTTCCAACCGACTTTCTAAAAAGGAGGTTCAATATTTGGCGGAATCTTTTTTTAATGTATGTTCACCGATTACACTAAGACGCCTGAATCGATTTAAAAAAAGTCTTTTTTTTTTCTATGAATAAACTTCTCAGGTGTTTATTTTATTTTGGTGCAGTAACCTGATGTAGGATTCCGGAGATACAGGAAATGGAAAGTCAGTTGTTTGCAGTCTTACTGTGTTTAAATTATTATTTTTGTCGTCTTTGGCCGACATAAATCAAAACAAGTAATAAATATTAAATAAATCTTCTCTAAAGGATGTAAGTTATAATTAATTGATAATTAAATTTTAATAAATAAAGTATTTACATTTATTATGAGCTTTATAAGACTTGAACAGATTTTATTACCGATGACAGATATTATTATCCATTCGCTTCTGTAGGTGTAAATTTACTCGTATCATCAATAAAGGAATTATATAACTTATGATTTGCGCAAATAGTTATTCGAATTTTAATTTATGCATATAAATTATAAGAGCAATCAAAGCATTGCATCATTACTCTTGAGCTATGACGGACACATAGACTAACAAACTGACAAAAATTATCCTTTGTGCATCGCGTGTTCTTGCAGCATACTAAATTTCAATAAAATTGGTAAAGCCGTTCTTAAATTTTAACGGGACATACAGATAGACAGACAAAAAATAGGCTATATGCCTATCATTTGCGCAATTATGTATTATTACTGTGTACCAAAATTCGTCATAATCAGTCAAGCGGTTCTCGAATTATAATGGGACATATACACATGCAGAGGGATAATAAAATTTAAAAATGATAAAATTGACGTCAATGAGTCATAAAATGAATATTCCTCCCGAAATTACACAAAAAATCTACAGACAGACGCTACAGATTTATATAGTAACATAGATACTGATACACATTAAAAACTATATAAAGAAAAGTAAATGAGTTAGACGTCTAACACTTATTAATGTGCATATTTTGTTCACATATATACATTGATTTTTATAATAGAACCTTTGTGAGCTACGTTACTCGTAGGTACAATTAAATAACTCAAGACTTTTCTGATCATAAGTTAATCTTTCCCTACTACATACCCCGCTCTTCCGTCTCTGCTTAAACCACTTGTGCCAATTTTCTCGGGGAATTCTTCCACTTTACTTTAGCTTTCTTAAATTCAAACCAAAATAACACAACTTTTTCCTGCAGATATTTTGACATTTATTTCAAGATTAATAATTTAATAACTTGCATTTTTTCTTGCACTTCTATATAGTATCTTGTTTATAATAGTTTTATTTGTGGAATTATTTTCATCATCAATTATGCTCTTCGTCTCTTCTCGTTAGAGAATTTTGTATTATATAACTACTAGGTTTTCAAATAAAAATAGTAAACTAAATCATACATTTTGTTTGAAAGAAGCAAAGCATTTACAGTTTATTCATTTTTTTTTCAAATGATTCTTGATAATAATAATAAAAATAAATTATGTATTGTGGCGCCACTGGTCCGTACCGCTGAAGGGTCATATAGATGGAACCAGCGATCCAACTTATTGTCAGTTGACGTCATAACTGTGGAGGTTGATGACGTCATACAAAGACAAGGAAGGGGAAAGGGAAGATTTTCCCAGCCAGCCAAGATGTACTACTGCCTGGGGAACGAAGTCTGTTTGAGAAGCGTTGAAAGTTACATATAGTGTGTACAAGATAAATAATTGTAATATCGCGATTCGGGATTTTATTTTTGATTTTCATTTTTTCCATTTTTTATTATTTTTTCTGGTAGCGTTTGTAGATTGCTTGAACCGCTACAGTACCCTCCCGCTAGACTGAAGGTCGATCTAGTTGTACCAGTGAAGCGTATAAGCCTTGAGTGCTTGAGTCTGAGGTGAGTCGAGACAAGCAGAATATGCGTGGTCCTCGGTGAGTCGGAATTTCTGCACCAATAACATTTATTCAAATAAAAAAAAACAATTAATTTTTAAAAACTGCTACGCCGTGTGTGGATGTCCTTACTAATCATTTTTATTATAAACTTAGGTCAAAATGAAAGCACATATTTTTCTTACATATTCGGTATCAGAATCGAGTACTGAACATCCTGCTTGAGTGTATACAACCTTTTACCAGTCCACCTGCATAAAGACAGCACGGGAACTGCTGGGATGAGTAGATATTAAATTGTAGTTTTTGTAGGAATTTATAGCTAAATTTTTTTTAATTAGTTACTCAAATCAGATGTTGCTCCAGTCAATCCCAAAAAATTACTTTATATAAATATAGCATTGGATGAGTAGATGTCAAATCGCATTTTTTGAGAAAGGAGTTTAAAAAATATTTTTATTCCATTTTGAAATTTCACCAACTAAAACCAATTAGGCTATCTAGAACTCTTAAGAAAAATGTATTAAAAAATTACGTGAGAATTTGTAACTGATTTCTCCCAGTTAGAGCTACAAAATCGTGATTTTCGTAACTAATTAATTAGCAACATATTAGCTCAAAATTATTTAATTTTGCTAATTTACTACTGCTACCTTTACATAGGTAAAATTTATATTCAATTTTATATTTTGATCATTATCAAATTGCTATAAATAACATATTGTTTTCTTAGAATTACAAAACGTGTTAAAATGCAAAGGAGGTCTCTCGTATATTACGTAAACATTTATGTATTTTTAAAGCGTCACATAAACTATCATTAATCAAAAACAGTGAAAAATTAAGGGTAGAAACGAACACGACTTGAAAAAGAGAATCATTTGTATGATCACTATCGTGAACCCACTTTTATTTCTTGTCACATGTAGGTAAATTATTTCCGAGCGTCATAATTCTGGTCCTAAGGCCGTGGCCACACCGACGGGCATTAATCTCGCCTGTCGGGATCAGGTGACACCACCTTCTTTATGTTTTTTCCCAAGCCATTTTACAGAAAAGATACAAATCTTTACATATTTTGACGCTGTTTTACTGAGCTTATTCTCAAATTACCCGCCTCCATTACGTAATACTAAGAACAGGCATTCTCGTATCGTGAGACGCAGCATGTGTTATGAAAATATTAAAAACAAGTAGCTAGACATTTATTTTTAACTGCTATTAAGCGAGACATGACGAAATATGACTGAGAATTATTACTGTAATATTTTTGAAGTACTTACATAGTGTTTAGTCTGTATATTCGTATTTTTTATATTCTGAAATTTATGTTGTATGAATTCCCCACGGTTAATTCAAAAGTAGAAAAAACAATTTTTAATAGCATACCTTTCTTAAAAAAAATACAATGTATGTTAACAATGGGATATACGTGTCACTACAGTTTTTTTATATCTTAAAATAACAAACGAGAAGATCAAAAGAGAAACCATCGCCCATACCTGCTTCTTTCCTATTTTACAGTATGAAATATTATTTTGTGTATGTAAATGTATCTTCACGCCTGTATCGCCGAAGGTGTAGGCAAAGGTACAACAAGTGCACCCACGATTAGCCGAAGATACTTGGTCCCACAAATGTGATAGGTAGCAAGCCTATCGCCAACCGAGCACTTTCCAATCCACAACTTTTTGTTTATCGGAAAACTGAAAAAAAATTTTTAAGTGCTCGACCTGGGAATTGAACCCGGGACCTCATGTGGCCGACGCCAGCGCTGGACCACTAGACCAAAATATTATTTTGATCTAATTTACTAATTACTAAGTGCTGTCCGCGACTTAGTCCGCGCGGACTTCGTGCACTTCGCACAGCTCCTGCCCCGTAGGTGCTAGCGTCATAATATGTAGCTTATATGTTGACCCGACCTGTTAGTATTCATGCAAAATTTGAAGTACATCCATGCAGCACTTTTTGAGTTTACCCCGGACACACATGACTTTCCTACGATTTCATTATATGTATAGAATAGATGTGTTTTTAACTGTTTTTGAAAAAAATGTTTAATTTTGAAATTAGGTATGTAATAATAATTGTTCTATTTAAATGTAAGTAGAGCGTTTTAGCGTAAATGTGATTGAATACAATTTTTGGCATAGTATTTTTTTTAATTTTTATAGCAAATTTTTCATATATTTACTTTGAGTATATTAACATCCACAGAAATCATCTAATCCGTGATTATATCTATGTATATTTATTTATCACTTGATATTTTTTGAAATGATAAATTGAATGAAAAAAAGTTATAATAATAAAATTGTTGATTTCATTTAGATTATTTTATTTAGGTATATATAATATTATATTTTAGATGGGACCTCAGTTTAATTCGTAGTCGATAATAATATATTATTATATAAAAAAGCATCTTCACTTCCGTACCTTTGAAGAGGTAGACAGAGATAGATACATTCAGTGCACCCACGACATGATTAGCCGAAAATACATAGTCTCACAATGTGATAGGTAGCAAGCTTATCGCCAATCGGGCACTTATCCAATCCCGGGTACCGTTGTGTTGTCAGAAAACTGAAGATTATTAAATTAGCTGACCTGGTAAACGTTGTTTTGCCACACAAATACAAGTAGTATTGAATATTTTGGTGGGGTAATTAAGAGGGAGGTTAATTGAGATGAAAACAAAAAAAAGTTGGACCAAGCAGTAGTTTTAGACAACAAAATCTCATTAAAATCGGTTCACTAGCTACGGAGTCCATCGCGAATAAACCACGTGACACGTAATTTATATATATTAAGATAATAATTTCTAATTTTTTTTTTTAAATACCTATCATTGGATGAATTGCACGAATTGATATAACCCTAAAGTAAGTAAATTATTTGCTTGTGACGTGGGTATTTATTACATTGTCTTGGGTTAATTTTTATTTGATTTGTCAGCATTAGTCGTTTCTATAAAAAAAATCTCTTCTTAGCTCCTTATTTTGCTTAAACTATTAAAATATCAAATTTTAATAGTTTAAGTAAACTTTAAATAAGTTTAAGTTAAAAAAAAAACAATTGGCGGGAAAAGATTTGTCTGTTTCTTTTTTATCACTCATCAAAGTTCTACGTACGCAAAGAAAATGAAATTAAGTCGAAAAGATTTTAGAGCGACGATTTTTTATGATTTTAAAAGTTCTCTTTCTCCGCAAGACTGTGTCGCTCGTCTTCAAAATGCTTTTGGGAGAGAAGCACCTTGTTTGAACACCGTGAGGCGATGGTTTGCTGAATTTGAGAGTGGTCGAGTTTTTTTACATGACGAATTTCGTGAAGGGTGGCCTTGCCGTCAACGAAAATAATGTGGCTACTATTAAGCGGTTAATTGAAGAAAACCCCCGAATTACATATGAGACAATTCGAGAACTATTGGGGATTGGTATGAGCCAAATTCAGAAAATTTTACACGAAGAATTGAAAGTTCGGAAATTTTGTCGTCATTGGATCCCTCATGAACTGAAGCGGGCTCGCGTGGAATAGTGCTCATAGATGCTACTGAAGTATGACCACGAACATTCTAATGCTGTTTATCACATTATCATAGGAGACGAAACGTGGATTTATTGTTTTGAACCCAAAAAAAAAACAGCAATCTTGTGAATGGGTGTTTCAAAATGAGAACAGGCTAACAAAAGTGAGACAGGCGAGAAACATTGGTAAAAAAATGATCGCGTTTTTTTCTCAGCTACGGGTCCCATCTGTACAATTCCACTTGAAGATCAAAAGAGTGTTAACGTCAAGTGGTATTCTACCATTTGTTTACCCAGGGTGTAAGAAAAAGTTCGTGAAAGATGACCCAAAAGCCGCATTCTCCTACACCATGATAACGCTTCTTCATACACGGCCGACAAAACAAAGTCATTTTAGCTTCCGAAAAAGTACATCTCGTCGCTCATCCTGCGCATAGCCCCGACCTAGCGCCCTGTGATATCTGTATTTTCCCCAAAAACAAAGATTTGATGAGAGGTTTTACTTTTATCAACTCCGAAGAGGCAGTGATAGCGTTCAATCAGCACATAGGAAACATGCCTTCAGATCTGTGGTCTTCCTGTTTTTAAAAATGTTTCGATCGCATGAAGAAATGTTTAAAATGTACAGGAGATTAATTTAAAAAGCAATAAATATAATAATTTGGTTATAACATGTTGTTTTTTTAAGTTACGCAAAACTTATAGTGTGACCTACGTATATCTATCATACTTGCCACGCGGATAGCTAAATAGGTGTCGTAAAAGTATTTTATGTTTAGAGGTAACGGTTGTCTCTTATTCTAAATAGAGTTGTTTGTTCATTTGTTCTCGTAAAAAGTTATCAGTAATACCGATAATAATATCTGACATGAAGTTTTTTAATATTAGAAAATATTAGACAATTAATTATTTTTGTGTTATAGCACTCACCTCCCTAAGACGTAATCGGTCATATACCAAAGAAGAATTTCACCACGTCGAGCCTGTTGACACTAGCTCAGTGGTAGAGCGTCCCGGCTTTAGAGAGACGGTTGCAAGTTCAATCCCTGCGTGTCGATATTTTTCTTTGTTGTTTTTAAAGCTTTTCCAGTTTTCTCAAGCACGGGGTGAGTGCTATAACACAAAAATAATAAGAAATACGAAAGAAGTAGTCAAAATTATAAATATGAATTTCATCTGTAACTATGAACTCATTTAACTAGTTCTACGTATGTATACCTAGCGATCAGTATAATTGACGTAATCGATCATACAGCAATGAAGAATTTCGCCACGTCGAGCCTATTTTTCTTTGTTGTTTTTTAAGTTTTTCTAATATTAGACAATATTATATAATCGTATTCTAGTTGCTTGCGTTTATGAAACATGCTTTAACACACAGTCACACGCACAATTTAAGTATTGCCAATTGTATAAAATACTATCTTAATAGCGTGTAACTGTATCAATCTGCATTTGCAATTTGGTCCACCACATATAAACAAATAAGTCAACGAGATAAAAAGGTTTGAAAGATATTATAAACTTAACATTCTCAACCCTAACCCTATTACTATAAAGTTAAAATTTAGATACACTGGCTACAGAACTTTATGTAATTGTGCAACATACGCCACTCACATCAATAGTACTGTTAGCTCAAAACAGACGTAAATGAAATCCTAAAGGTTTCACAAAATACAATCTAAGTAGAGAAAATTTTGTACGTTTTTCCAATGTACGGAACCAGCGACTGACGTACAGAGTTATAGCAAATACGAGTGATGTATAAAACATTAGTAGATACAGAAAAGTAGCGAAGCGAACTGACTGGCGTCTATGTACCGTGCACCACACTGGGCAAAACGAAAATATATTACTTTTCCGAAGATTTAGGAGCGTTTGGACCGAACAATAATGTCCGGCTTTTGTGGAAAAAGATAGATGGCAATGCATAGGTTATATGGAGCCGAGTTTTTCTTTTGTGAACAAACAAAACTCCATGGTAGCGTTGTAAGCAATGTTATTAATAATATTTATGTAATGTAATATGCGGTTTATTGTGTCCAAAGAGTAGAGCAGCAAATTTTGGAAAAATAATAATATTATGTTTTGTACGATCTATGAAACACTACTCAATCTGGGGTGAAGGCATTCATCTGCAGCCTCATGAATTATTACTGAAATAACCTTCCTATGAAATCTAGGCAGTAGGTTCCAATTGTAAAAGGGTATAGCCGGCAGGAGCCTCACCTGATGATAAGTTACTACCGCCCTTGGATATCTGCCACATCAAATGTATAATCGTAATAAACCGTAAATAACCTATAAGCCGTAAATTAAGGCTCAATGTTGTTTCTTTTTACATTTTTTTATAAAAATAAAAAAATAATATATATTTATATAGAAAATACGTAAACATAAGGATACAATGGGACATATTGTGATTAATGTACGGGTTGGGCAAAAGTGTATTTTTTATATCATCCGCAAACAAGCAGATGGGTCTTGTGATGGAAAGAGTCAACCATCGCCTATAGACACCAAAGGTGTTAATGGTGCATTGCTATCTTGTGGCGTGGTCTAATGTCACACGTTTAAGTCTACCAATTACCTTACACTCCAAACCGGAACACGACAGTGACTCGCATTGACGCTATTGCGGCAAGAATAGGCCGAAATAATGCAGAGCTAACACCTAGTACTATCTACACCTAGTCCTACGATGGTAGAGACTCGTATAGCCGAGCCATCGCATTTTACGACCTGCCCGTCCCGTTCGTAGGAAAGAAGCCCGGACCAAACACTGGGAAAAGTTCTTCATCAACTACGTTATCTTTTTTATGTTGTTACTTTGTTTAAGCCCCCTAGCCAGTCAAATGCAGGGTGACAATGCACCGGTGAATCACGGTGAATCTAAGTATATAGACGTTCAGCTTTCTCTGCCTATCTACCAAGGGAACCGGCGTGATGTTACTTTTTTTCAACAAATTGACTTAACTATATAAAATATCCTGGTCGATAACTAAATAAATATAATCACACTAGTTCCCTGCTAGTACGCAAAGTAAATTAAATGTCGTACGTACACAGACTGGTCAACCTATACATAAATCGGGAAAATTATGGTTTTCAGAGAAAGCTTAAACGTAGAACAAATTGCTTTACCCGGGAATCGAACCTAGGACCTCATGCCTCTATAGCCTCTAAAGCCGGACCATTGGTTCTGGCCATCACAGTTATCGGTACCGTTAAATCGACGCCACAATGAAATTTATTTAAATAATATATACGTTTTTTATGAAATAACTTATCCAACGCAACTTATCCAAGATAAAGAGGGAATTTTAAGTGTCATATTTACAAACATAAAATATTTACAAAAACTAGTCATAATTTAATGTCAAATGCTATCCGGTAGATTTGAATATCGTTGGATAAAATTTTCTCTTGAAACTGGCTGAGATCAGCGGATTTCCGATGTCGATAAATTCCCGCTATTTTTTAGTTTGTCGCGTTTAGTAACAAAATCTGTATGAAACTTGTTTTGTATAAGATATTCATGACTTTCACCGATAGTGTTAACTGTTATTGATGTTTTTAAGTTTTTTATATATCTGACACAATTTTATATATCTAATGTGTTATGTATATATATTTCTCCCTTGTTAGGCCGAGCTCAGTTTAAAGTATGGATCATCTGCTATTCTGCCAGGTAGTTCGTGAAAATAACCGTTTGGGTATACGAGTCACTACCATCGTGACAACTAGGTGGTAGAGTTCTGCAACGTCTCTCCCGGGTGTATGGTACCACCGACTTACATTTGTGTGATGAGCATAGATGTTTGTATTTCTGGTCTTGTGTGTTTATTATATATATACTTACATTTTGTCTACATTGTTACATTGTCGCAAACTTCAAATATCACAAGGCACCGGCATAAACAGCACAAACTATTTATAATATATATATATATATATATATATATATATATATATATATATATATATATATATATATATATATATATATTATATACACAAATCACAAGCAAATAATTTGCTTACTTTGGGGTTTGATCAATTCGTGTATTCGAGTTAGTTCCGGTTAAAAAGGTAAGGTAGTCGGTAAACTTATGCTAGTGGCATTTGCACCTCGCCACACGAATAGCTATGTACTAACGTCTTTGGTGTCTATAGGCGATGGTTTTCTCTTTCCATCAGAAGAACCGTTTGCTTGTTTTGCATTTTATAATATAAAAAAGTGTAGGCAGTTACAGTAGTAAATACGTCATTATTTATAAATAATAGTTTTAAACAATTTTTTAACTTGTTGCCCATTCATTGTATGTTATTAATGTTATGACATTTCGTTAAAAATGACATAAACTTCTATGTAAGATCAATTAATTTGTTGATATTAATTAAATAGTACTAATAACTTCAACACTAATGAAGTGCCGACTAAAAATGAAATGAAGTGAGAATATTATAAATTATCTTCTTTTAAGCATTAGCAAACAAGGATCTCGGATATATCTTTTCCGGTCGTAAGTTCTGTTACAAGTGAAAATACATTTATTTTTTTATAATTTAATCTTAATGAGAGTTATATTATATGCTTGTTTATTTAAGTCTCAGCATAGCATTAAACATATTTTCATTTAAGCTGCCTCGTTTTGCTTTAGTACAAGCTTTCATAGCTACTAATCTATGGATTTACACATCGTTCAAAGATTTAATTAAAGTAATTAATTTCCTACTTTCCTCAAAATTTTATATAGTGCAGAATTGGTACTGAAAAGCAATAGTATAAGAAGTCGAATGAACTTACCGAAGGACTTGATATTGAAGGAGAAACCAGTAGCCAATATCTGCGGTCTACCACACTTTCCTCCATGTCAGTAAAACAAATAAAAACATAACCTTTAATTAATGTACTTAATGCACCTTATGCTTAAAGCTTCAACTGTTATACTTATGTATGGAAGTGCGATTCGACTCTCCTGAAAAGGCTTCGGTTACGAAGTAAAACATACGTTGATGAGGCGTAGGTAATTCAGGGTAATGGCCGTTACAGTCTACACGCTGATAGAGTATAGTGCCTTGATGACACGAGATAAGTTCTGACCGTGGCATTGGTAAAATACACTCCCTATCACAAGTGCAAGAAATGCCCTAGTTACAAAGGAATTCTCCAATTTGTATCATTAGAAAGATAACCTTCACCATCTCGAGATGTTAGTGAACGGTTCTTTACTTAATATTTAATCCGCCAATATTGTATGTATAAGTCTTTATCAAGTCTTTTTTTATAAGATAGCAAACAAGCAGATGAGTCTCCTGATGGAAAAAGTTAACCATCTCCTATAGACACCAAAGGTGTTAATGGTGCGTTGCTATCTTATGGTGAGGTCTGCTGCCACATGCATACATTTACCGACTACCTTACCCTTCAAACTGGAACACAACAGTGACAAGCACTGACGCTATTGTGGCAGGAATAGGTAATGCAGTAATACCAAACCCGGGCGAGCCAATGCAGAAATCTACTATCTAGTAGCCACGATGGTAGTGACTCGTATAGCCAATCGGTCGCCTTTTACGACCTGCTTGGCGAAACGTCAGCTGTTGGCTTATACTTAAAGGAGCCCGGGACCAACACGGGGAAGAAATTTAGAGTGGAAATTTACCCCTACCCGCTTTTCAAAGTTAACTTATGAAAGCTTAGTCATAAGTGATTAGGTTGTTTATTGAATCTTACCCTCTAAACTAAATACGATACGGAACACTATAGTGATAATAATTAACGTTTTTGCGGCAGGAATATGTAAGGTGATAACAAACCCGAGCGAAATGTTGCAGAATTCTACCATCTTATGGTGACAGAACTCTGCATACATTATTACTACTATATATTTTGACTATTAAGTCGCGATGGTAGTGATATGTTAGGTTAATTAGTCGCCTATTATGAACTGCCTATCAAATGGCAAATGGAGAATTACTTAAAGGGTCTTGTCTTCTCTGTAATTTAAAAATAAATACGAAGAAATGAAGGTATAAGATCTCGTACGAAGTAACAACAACCTATAGCACTAACTATGTAGATACCAACGCGAATAATTTAATAAAATGCTGATGATGCGTAGCTAGTAGTCCTTCTGGAAATATAGGAGAGTGATCCGTGGAAAGTATCATGCCACATACATATTATGTTTCACACACTATCTTACCCGGAAACAGAAACATATAAGTTGCCAGTATTTACGTTAACGAGACTGGAATAGGTTTTTTTTTATAACATGAGATAGTAAACAAGCAGATGGGTCTCCTTATAGAAAGAGTCAAACATTGCCTATAGACACCAAAGATGTTAATGCTGCGTTGCTATCTTGTGGCTAGGTCTAATGTCACGTGCATAAGTTTACCGGCTACCTTACCCTCCAAAGCGGAACATGACAGTGACTAGCAACGACGCTATTGCGGTCGGAATAGGTAAGGCATTGGTACCAGACCCGGTCGAGCCGATGCAGAACTCTACCACCTAGTAGTCACGATGGTAGTGACGCGCATAGCCACTCGGTCGCCTTTTACGACCTGCTTGGCAGAACGGCAGTTGGCCTATTCTTCAAAGGAGCCCGGGATCAACACGGGCGAAAACGGGGGTAGTACGACAACATAATTCTTTAAAGCATTATTAAACAAATACGACAGATATACAAACATATCAATATAATGCATCACTCTGTCGGCTTTCCATTGGGAGCGCGTACGCAGCGTGACTAGAAAAAGAAATCGCCGATTAGTCAATGTCACAGGACACACGCAGCTTACTAATCTGCATATTAACTCAGTTTGTTATGTCGGTTGTTTACTGCGTGGTAGGAAGGAATGCGCTCTCTGATTAAAAATGAATACCTAGGTAACGTTGCAGTTTTTTTATATCATAAAATAGTAAACAAACAGATGGGTCTCTTGATGGAAAGAGTCAACCATCGCCTATAGACAACAAAGGTGTTAATGGTGCGTTGTTATCTTGTGGCGAGGTCTAATGCCACATGCGTAAGTTCACCGGCTACCTACCCTCCAAACCGGAACACAAAGTGACAAGCACTAACGCTATTGCGGCAGGAGTAAGCAAGGCGATGGTACTTGACCCGGGCGAGACATATATTTTTAAGTAAATTATATCTATATATTTGGAATGAAGATTTTCGATTTTCGAATAAGTATATAATACAATATTTTCTCGACTATTTTAATGTAATATAGCAATATTAAATTATAATATTAATGAGCAAGTAATTCGTTTCTCGAAAATTACCCTAATGGTTTTGGTATTTTTGGTCGAGAAACTGATTTATCACAGTTTTGTTCAAGTTTCACGTATTTCTGACAGTTTCAATTAACGCGCCATTGGTTGAACACCAAACAAATCTTGGTCTCTCAAGTGCAATAGAAGCAAAAGCTAAATTTAAATAAGCTTTTCAATGTAACGTGACGTTCTGATAAAGAGTAAAAAGGAATTATCTTATAAATAATAGCGGATGGAAAAATATTTCCATCTCATGTACCTACTCATCCTGAAAGATAACTCTGACGCCTACCCAAGTAGCACGTTAAGCTGTATATACGCTGCATTTAGGTTCATTTTTAAAATTAAAGCTGTACACGAAGCCATACAAAGGCTGTAGAAGCGCTTCTACAGACAATATAACACCAAAAAGGCCCCAAGTTATACAGCTTATTGCATTACGTACAAGGGCTGTACAAGGGCTGTTATTTGGTGTATATAGAAACTATAACACTAAATATACTCTCTCGTACAGCTAAACGTTCTTAATAGGTGTTTGAAAACGATAAACAGTAACAATCTGTTTTTGATATTGTATAACATTAATTAAATATTGGTATCTGCAGACGCCATAATTAAAAATATATTAATAAACGATAAATTCTTGGACTTGGAGCAGTATTGAACGGTGTATTCAAAGTGCAAATTCTAATTTATTGACAAATTATATATGTTTTCCCTCAAAATATTCACGCGCCAATGAAATAATCAAGATAACACAAATAAAATCATTACAAAATACGGTAAGTGTTTGTGTTTAAGGTTAGAATATACAAGTATTTATGGTACGATATTGTATATAAAGGCATAATGATCATAATATAAGTTGCTTGTCAAGATATAGTTTTAGCTATTGCTAAATATATCTTTTATTTAACATTATATTTCTTTAATGTTGTTTTAATACACAATAATGGCGACGCATTGTTATACAGCCTAAAGTGTATTTGGAGGGTGATATACTGCAAATAGCTGTACTGAATCTCTTTTTTGTTCTATTATACAGCTATTGGCTTTTAATTACCGTCCAAATACACTTTAGGCTGTACTAAGTCCCTATATAAATCTATTATACAGTAATTGGCTTGTAATCACTTAACTTATGTTTAGAGATGCGTACAAAAATTGAAGAACCCTAAATACAATACATATGTTTGTCACTTGATTTCGCTATTGTGATGTATTGATGTCGGTCGTTTGACTTTACAACTAAACTAACTTATTGTTAACTATAACTTATGGGATATGTATTTCAATCATGTTTTACTTTATTTTTCAGGGAAATATGCCTTATAAAAAAATAAAAACAACTAAGAGAAGCCAAAACTGTATTTGTATCGTACCCAGTTTGTGAGAGGATAAAGGTGAATTATAATGGCCAAGAAAACAACTTGATATAACTAAGTTGATCAAGAACGAAAAATCAAGCCCTTCAAAGATTGGTCTATCACAAAAATATTTTTAAGAAGAATACGTTTTCGTGCTTGTGATTTAATATTATTAGTTCTTCAAAGAGAAACACATACTCTCTTGCCTGTAATTGTATCTAAGTATATAATATTTTTAAAACGATTGTAAGCATACACATATACAGGGTGTTGCAAAAGTGGTACAGTAAGCCGAAAGAGGGTGGCTCAGGGGGTCATTCTTAACAACTTTTGTTTAACGACTTTTGGATATTCGCGAAAAAATATTGATTCTCCATAGAAACTTTGTTGGTCACGTGACTTTTCACAATGGAAAAACAAAATTGTTTTTCGAGAAATTTCACAAATCGTTGAACAAAAGTTGTTCAAAATGACCCTCTAAGTCACCCCCTTTCGACTTACTATACCGCTTTTGTAAAACTCCGTATAGTTGCAAGTTAAAAATAAAGAAAATATATATTTTCTCAGTGTAATGATTTTTATTTCTGTTTTTAACTCTTTTTTTTATACATTCTTTGAAGAATAGGTCAATTGCCTTTCTGCCAGGCAGGTCGTAAAAGACAACCGATGGGCTATGCGAGTCATTTCCATCGTGGTTACTAGGTGATAGAGTTCTGCACTGGCTCGACCGGGTCTGGTACCACCGCCTTATCTATTCCTGTTGCAAAGCGTCAGTGCTAGTCACTGTCATGTTCCGGTTTGGAGGGTAAGGTGGCCGGTAAACTTATTCATGTGGCATTAAACTTCGCCACAAGATAGCAACGCACCATTAACATTTTTGCTGTCTATAGGCGATGGTTGATTCTTTTCATCAGGAGACCCATCTGCTGGTTTGCTATCTTTGACATTAAAAAAATTCAAATATTATAAATTACCAACCAAGTAACCTTAATGACGAAGATAAGCCTAAAAAATAATAAATCAGATAACCTACAATCACTTTTTAATGTTTTTGTTACGGAACCCCTTTCCTTGAACATTAATAAAAATGAAGATTGTAGGTTTACCTGAATTAGTAATTTTTCAGCTTTATCTTTATCACGATTACGTGGTTGTTAATTTATAATATTTAAACATTCCTTTTCAATCTTCCTCTTGATTTTTTCCACATGATATAAACTATGCAGATATAAAAACAGCAAATAACAATTTTCTCAGTAATACAGCGTTGAGCTGTACTACAGCTGTATATGCAGATTTTTTAACACCATTGGCTGCATAACAGTCTACAATTACGCCATAAATGTTAGCTGTAGAACAGTGATTGCATGTCCCATTTTACAGAAACAAGCGTTGAGTGATACTATAATAACACTTAAAGCTGAAATAAATTCCCGTGCTAAACAAAATACAGCTTTAAGGATTAAAATGAGCCTAATGAGTTACAAAATACTTAAAGCTGTACAGTAGTGTATTAATATTCAGATATAACGCCTAAAGCTTACGCGAAACTCTAAGAAAGGCCTTGTACAGCATTAGGCTGTATAAAAACTCATAAAGGTCTCTTATACCGATAAAAGCATCTTTTTACACCATTGTACGACTGAAATAGAACTTTAAGTTCTATATGAGCTGCTTTAAACATGCTTGATTGCTGCTTGGGTATTTTCGTAAAACGCTATGCAGAGATTGTCTTCGTTTTAAAAAGCCGCCATCAAAAATTATATTCTTGCTCTGTGATGTACTAAACCAAGACCTTAATCTTGCGAAAACTATAATATGCTTCGAATAATCTGCGACGATACGATATTGCTTTTGAAAAAACTTGAAAACATAAAGTTTTCGTAGCAAATCAAATAGATGCTCATAACAGAAAAGCTAGTGGTTGATCACAAAATAGTTGTAATCCATTGGAATAATATACAAAAAAACACAATAGGTATTCGGGTGCCAAAAAGCTCACTGAAAAAACCTAATCAGTGCTGAATCGTATCCTCGTTTGCAATCATTAATTAAAATTTAACGAATTAGTAAAAAAAAGGTCGTTGTCAAAGGGCAATCAAGATTCACAGACTTAAGCGAAACTCAAATTAACTCGTAATAAGATGATGATGTGTGTATGGTGGGATTGGAACGACATCTTCATTATGAGCTTTATCCGCTGGATAAAATCATTAATTTGAATTTTTTCTGTCAAGGTTGATGAGAATTTTGCAAAGAATATAGAAAACTGATCGGAATGGATCAACAGAAATTGTGTGATTAGTTATCATGATAACGCGGTCTTCACATATTTGGTCGCTTAGTGAATTGAGAGAGCTTGATAAGAAAATGTTAATGCCAGCACCATTCAGTTCTGATCTTGTATCCTCAGCTTTTTACCAACTTTTATTTCTTTCAAAATTCATAACAAAATTTATTTTAGGGTCAAAACAAACCTTTTTGTCGCCGTTTTTTTCATTAGAAGTCTCGACATTTCTACTGCAGATTTCTACAATATCTACTATTTTTACAATATATACTATTTATAATCAAATTCCTGCTACTAGCCAATTTCGTGACTTGTAATATTGTTAGAACCAAACATCTCATTTAAATAATTGTCATTGTAATCCTCAAAACTGAGGTTTGTATTATATAAATTTATATTGTAAAAAATATACAAACAGAATATTTGCTATAATTTAATAAGTTGACCTACATTGTATTGTATTGTCTCTGCTTTTAGATGCCCGAAAAAGGCTCAATTTTGAGCCGAAACGTTGCTGAAATATTAATGTATTAGAAATATTTAAAAAAATCAGTTTTTTCCACTTGTTGGTCCGGGCTCCTTTGAAGAATAGACCTTCTGCCGTTCTGCATGGCAGGTTATAAGAAGCGAACCATTGGCGATGCAAATCACTATCATCGTGCGTACTAAGTGGTAGACTTCTGTAATGTCTCAACCGGATCTGGTACCACCGTCTTACATATTCCTGCCGCAATAGCGGTAGTGCTTGTCACTATCGTGTTTCGGTTTGGAGGGTAAGGTATCCAGTAAACGTATGAAAGTGGCATTAACACCTAGCTACTCGGATAGCAACGCACCATTAACATCTTTGGTACCTATAGGCGATGGTTGTTTCTTTTCATTAGGAGAGTCATCTGCTTTTTTGATATCTTATGATATAAAAAACACTGATTTTAATTTTGATTTTAATTATAAAACACTTGTACTGATTTTACTACATAAAAACACTCTCCTGATAAACCATAATAGTGATTTGTGATTAATACCAAGATGGATGCTATATATGACAATATAAATGTTTGTAGTCACATTAGTTAGCGCCAGTACTTTAAAGTGTTCATTTAGATATTTCCTTGGATTTTCTTAAACACTTTTTACACACATACCTGTATTATGTTCATATCTCTTCTAGCAAGTAGTCTATAAGACTCCTTCTATAAGATTGTAGGTTTACCTGAATTAGTAATTTTTCAGCTTTATCTTTATCACGATTACGTGGTTGTTAATTTATAATATTTAAACATTCCTTTTCAATCTTCCTCTTGATTTTTTCCACATGATATAAACTATGCAGATATAAAAACAGCAAATAACAATTTTCTCAGTAATACAGCGTTGAGCTGTACTACAGCTGTATATGCAGATTTTTTAACACCATTGGCTGCATAACAGTCTACAATTACGCCATAAATGTTAGCTGTAGAACAGTGATTGCATGTCCCATTTTACAGAAACAAGCGTTGAGTGATACTATAATAACACTTAAAGCTGAAATAAATTCCCGTGCTAAACAAAATACAGCTTTAAGGATTAAAATGAGCCTAATGAGTTACAAAATACTTAAAGCTGTACAGTAGTGTATTAATATTCAGATATAACGCCTAAAGCTTACGCGAAACTCTAAGAAAGGCCTTGTACAGCATTAGGCTGTATAAAAACTCATAAAGGTCTCTTATACCGATAAAAGCATCTTTTTACACCATTGTACGACTGAAAGAGAACTTTAAGTTCTATATGAGCTGCTTTAAACATGCTTGATTGCTGCTTGGGTATTTTCGTAAAACGCTATGCAGAGATTGTCTTCGTTTTAAAAAGCCGTCATCAAAAATTATATTCTTGCTCTGTGATGTACTAAACCAAGACCTTAATCTTGCAAAAACTATAATATGCTTCGAATAATCTGCGACGATACGATATTGCTTTTGAAAAAACTTGAAAACATAAAGTTTTCGTAGCAAATCAAATAGATGCTCATAACAGAAAAGCTAGTGGTTGATCACAAAATAGTTGTAATCCATTGGAATAATATACAAAAAAACACAATAGGTATTCGGGTGCCAAAAAGCTTTACACACATACCTGTATTATGTTCATATCTCTTCTAGCAAGTAGTCTATAAGACTTCCGTTACACTTATAAAACAGAAATATTACTTTTATATGTATAGCCAAATACTTTCTAAACAAAAGATGCGTCTTATCTTCCGTAATCAAGGTAATTGTTCTATATCCATATTAATGTCATTTCAGCTCGGACGAAATGAAATGAATATGAGATCGACATCTTTAATTGAGAGGATTAAGGCTACTTGCAAATTGAAGACTTGTGTTCATATTAATTTATTAAGAAAAATTTTCTTACATTTAAGTTTAAATAAACTTTAATTACTTGTTTTGAACATGGTCTTACTTAAAATTATCTGTAACTATAATGTTTGCTGCAAGACTATATCTCTTTCGGCAAATTCATTAGGCTGGGTTCCCACTATGCCGGACCGGCAGATCTCCCGGTCCGGTAAAATTGCCGGAAGGCCTAGTGGCGGTACAAATTGTATGAAGCTATTCACATTATCCCGAGTCCGGCTTTTTCGCCGAGCCCGGCATTTTTACCGAGCGTTTTGTCACTACAAAATGCCGGCAAAATCACCGAACCGGAGTAATGTGAACCAGTTGCGGCACGTGTTCCCCTCCCCGCCCGTGTTCACCTCCCCGCTCGTGCTCCCCGCACTTCATTCGGCTCGCATTTTCTGCATCACCACCTTGCCTTCTGTACCACCACCACCACAACACAACAATTTCGTCATCCATTGTGGCCACAGGTCGAAATTCAACTGAGGTGCTTGTCCGATTTTCTTGTGGGATCCGGTGTAATGTGAACACTCTGTCCGGTGTCCGGTTTCCGGCAGATCTGCCGGTCCGGCATAGTGGGAACCCGGCCTTATACATTTAAATAGTTATCTTAAATTTAACTGGGTTCATAGACGTGCTTTGATATTTTTTACGTCATTATTGATGCTATTTATAAAATCTTGTAATGATCTTATTTGTGATATCATATTATTGTCTATCAAACTTCAACTCTTAGAAGAAAGAAAAAGTCACGATGAGAAGAAGGTATAATTGAAAATAAATATTCTTAGTACCTGCAACCTCCATGTAATTTCTCAGGATGCGCATGTCTATTTTTTATTTTATCTTATTAGAGATATTAAGCACCCCTCTCTATATCACTACGGTAACGGTAACAACTATAAAAATTGCGGCGACCACCTGATGACAAGTTTTTAACGGGGTGCCCTAGAGAAAATCAAAGTTGCCTTGAAACTCGCAAGAGAATTAATCAGAAGTATTTTATAAATGTAAGAAAGTTACACGAATTTCTGTCCCTTTTAAAGCGGAAGACAGCAAAAGATTCATAGCAAGAAAAGCTTATTAAATATCCACTTACATAAAAAACGACAAAACTCCCAATTCTAGGGCTTACAAAACAAGTGCCCATATCTCTTCCAGTTATAGAGATGGCTTTATATCCACATCAATAAGTCATTTAAAAGCAGAAACGGAATTCAGTGTGAAGCACGCCTCTTTAATTTATAGGATTAAGGGTGCCTGCTAGCTTGCCACCTGTAGAATGATCGGTTTAATGACTCATTAATTATCATTTTTACCATATTTTTCTATCTCTATTGCTTTATAATGACTACAGAAGCTATAATATTACAGGTTGTTTCTGTGTTAATGGCATATTTTTATTAAGAAAAATTGTAAAGACGATATATAACCTCACCTACATGTTGAACTAATAAGATTTTTTGAACTCGCTTATTATAATGACGCTTTGTTTTGACAGTTGCAATTATTTAAGCGATTTGAAGACAAAATATATCAAATTTAAAATCAAATTAATATAGATTGTATTATTTATATTACTAAGAATTTTAATTTAAGCAGGTGCTTAATGCGAGTTTAAAATTCAAAAAAAAAACGTTAATTTATCTTTGTAAACTTCCAAAAAGCACTCGTAGGTTATCGAAATAATGAAGCTACTATATATGTCCATGTGTGTGGTTTAATTTTACGTGAAAGAGTAGCAAGAGCTTATTCTGAGAGGCAGGAATAACCATTACCAATAGACAACAATGATGATAATGGTGCGTTGCCATCCACGTGGTAATGATATAAAGCAACATTCATGAGTATATAAGTATACCGGCTACTATGTCTTCCAAACAGAACATGACAACGACACTGACGACCCATGACACTACTGCGGCCAAGGAAAGTTAAAGTAGTGGTCGCTGATCACCACTACCTAGGAAGCACAATTGTATCTGATTTGGCCAGCGCTGACCATATTCCTTTATCAAGATAAAACAAGATTATCAACCTCTCGATCACGATCTCAAAGGTATATTTGGCCAATCGTTTGCCACGCTGCCTGGTAGAAAAAGGTGCTTCAAAAGTACCTGTTCCAACACGTGGTTATAGTACCTATAAGAAAGAAAAGTAAATTTTTAGTAATTAATAGTACATATAAGAAAGACAAGTAAATTTTTAGTAATTAATAATACCTATAAGAAAGACAAGTAAATTTTTAGTAATTAATAGTACCTATAAGAAAGACAAGTAAATTTTTGACTAACTTGTTTTTATTTGATGTGATTCGGGTAATATTTAATTATCCTAGTATACAGATAATGAATACCAAGTTAAATTTCCTGTGCGAGCAAAGTGTTATTTCGTTTTTGTTATTTTTTTTAATGTAAAAAAAGTCGCAGCTAGCAGTATGTTAACATTTTCGAGCCTTAGAATAGTTTTTGGTTCCGATTAAAGCAAATCACAGGGGATAGTGGTTAATATTGGAAAATACGGCATACAACAACACCATTTATTTTCGTAACTGCTAAACTGGAAAATGGTAGTAGTGATTCTGAGGTATTATCCACTTTTATTCTGCTGACCACTCAAGGCAAAACGGCATGTGATAATTATTTCGTACCATTTCATATAGGATAAAATTAAGAGACTTGATTTAATCATGTTACATAAGTCATAAATTATATTAGTATAATTAGGTAGATTTAATATAAGAAATTGTCATTTTGCGAACAAGTTACTTTGATTTTAGGTAAATATCTGACGTATAGTTAGTAATTCAAATTTTAAATTTATTTCAAATTTAGGCTTTTATATATATACCTACTCGTTTCTTATTTAATGATTTATTTGTTTTCAAACCCTCTGATTAATTTTTCTCTTACATAATTCTTTTCACAATGTGGCAAACTTTAAATATCACAAGGCACCGGCGTTGCATAAACAGCACAAAATATTTAAAATACACACATATGTATATATACATATATATATATATATATATATATATATATATATATATATATATATATATATATATATATATATATAATATATATATATATATATATATATATATATATATATATATATATATATATATATACATATATATACTGAAATCACTGGTAATTCATATTTTAGGAATTGTAAGAAATTATATGTGCCTTACCAAAACTTAAATTTTTTTACAATAGTCTTAAATCATTGCTTATAAATAAATTTCGCAAAAAGTTGTTTGATTTGGTGTTAGATAAAACTTATTATGATATTAAAGAATTTTTAGCCGATAAAATTAAATGTTAATGGATAGAAATATATATATATATATATATATATATATATATATATATATATATATATATATATATATATATATATATATATATACTGAAATCACTGGTAATTCATATTTTAGGAATTGTAAGAAATTATATGTGCCTTACCAAAACTTAAATTTTTTTACAAAAAATGTGTATTGTATGTCTATTATTATATACAATAGTCTTAAATCATTGCCTATAAATAAATTTCGCAAAAAGTTGTTTGATTTGGTGTTAGATAAAACTTATTATGATATTAAAGAATTTTTAGCCGATAAAATTAAATGTTAATGGATAGAAATATAAGTTTGTTAAATTGTCCTTAAAAAAATTTCAATGTAGTAAAAATTTTGTAAATGGTGAACATTATGTAAATTATAAAAAAAAATCACTCAAAATTTGAAACTTGTAATTATAAAAATAACTTTGTAATATGGAATCACCCTTGTATATATTTATAACAAGAACATAAAATAGAGAAAAAAAGACCAGCCCGCTGAGTTTCTTCCGCCGGATCTTCTCAGTGTGTGGCCGCGTTCCGATCCGGTAGTAAGTCTAAAAAATCGATAAAATTTATAGTTTTAAATGCACACCATATATTGGTAGAATATGTTGGTACCTTAATTTATTTTTAACAACTTGTAACACCCATATTCTTGCAAATAAATATTTTCTTTCTTTCTTTCTTTCTAGATCATAGATGCGTTGTTATTCGTGTGGCAAGAATAAAATGCCAAATGCATCAGTTTACCGGCTGACTTACCCTTCAAAGCGGAACATGAAAGCGACAAGCATCGACGATATTGCAGTAGAAATAGGTAAAAAGTTGGTAACGATACCCAGGCGAGATGTTGCAGAACTCTACCACCTGCCACCAACATTTCTGGCTGAAAATAATGGTTCACCGCGAAATCTTGGTGTCAGGCGGTACTTTTGATTTAGTTTGATTGTAAAAAATTTTGAAACGTGCAATTTTTTATCCATAAATCCAGATTTATTAAATATAAATTTAATTTATCGTTCTATTATGAGCTTTATTGCTCTTGTGATACGGTTTATGCGCTTATTACATGTCATACAAGAATAGATCTGTAACATTTTGAATGAAAGTCCGTATTTTCAAAACAGTTTTTTTTAATCCAAACACAACTTGTCGGTTTGATACACAACTTGTCTAATTTATTGCAGCTACTAAGATAACTATGTACATAGATATGGTCTCTATATACAATAAGTACAATTTTTCTAAATGTTTCATCAATCTGATTTGATAAATAATGTCGGATATTCATGTATAATGTTAAATGTATCATTTGCATGCGCGCATTTGCATACGGGTGAAACGTGGAACTCTACCACCTAGTCACGATGGAAATAACATGTTCGACCAATCGTTCGATTCTAACAAACTGCCTAGTAGAATGGCAATGCTCTATTCTTTAAAGAGGACCTAAATGACACGGAGGAAAGAGTGAGATAACAAATGCGGAAGATTTATTACGATACTAGTTTACTTCATTTGCATTCAAAATTATTTTCCTATCCCTCAAGGATTACAATTTTTTTAGATGAAAGGTCAACACAATGATGACAGTTTTTAGTGTTTGACAATTTTGAGTGTCCATAGGTTAATTTTGTCATAATGTGATTTCTTGAAAGTTCACATACTTTCAATTAGGAGATCTATGCAGGCGTTGATATTTATTTTTGTAATACCCATCCCTCGGAAATAGTCGTTTTTACAGATAAAAGTTATTCTACGTCCTTTTTGAACCTCTAACAAAATTTAATATTATGCACACTGTATCTAAATACATCAACTAATTGATAAAACGCGAAAACCTAACAAAATCACTTTGGCATTTATAAAAATATGATTTTTTCATACTATATTACTACTATATATAGTTACTATAGTACAAATGAAATTTTTGAAAGATAAATTTTAATATATATATTTTTTCTTATCATTAGATAGTAAACAAGCAGATGGGTTTCCATCAGGAAACACATCTGCAAGCCCCGATCAATACGGAGAAAATTTCTAAAATAAATTAGAACTTTAAAAGTAATCTAAAATAAAAACCCACAGGTCGAAAGTGTTAGTGACTTAGGATGGATAATTGGGTTCTTTATTATTATTCGGACCTATTGTGAGTTTGTTGCATTTATTTTGACGAGAAAACGTCTTTAAATTTGCCTTCATAGTGGGGACAATTCAAACAGGTGATAATAAATTTGGGAGATACAGTTTGGTGTTACAGCTACATAACTATCACCAACATCCAAAATCTAATTATACCTCTGGGCAACTAAAAAAACAACAAATTTGATAAGCTTAGCACGAATTACAATGCTTCGCGAAGAGTGGAGTGGAATCTAAAAATGGCTGTACCATTTTACGATTTTTGCATTAAGTACATATTATTTAGCATGTGGTATATCTTCTGACACAGAGCTACTATAAAGTTCAATTAAGTTTTATTCGAAAGCTCTTAATGATTAATGGATTATATAAAAAAATTAAATGCTTATAGTATATATGGCGAAAAATTCAGAGAAAAATTTTAAACATACAAAAAAACTCTTTAAAAGCCATGTCAAAATATAAGAAACGAGTACCGTTTGAAACATATTTTAAATAGCAATCTAATGATACCCATGAACCCCTATGTGAAAGAGTGAAGAAGTGTAGAGATCGCAAAATATGAAAATATCCGAACCGATCAAAGATGGTACCTGTACGCCGAATTTTTTTTCGGAATGTATGAATCACTACTAGCCTAAAGGGCCTTCACAGCTTCACCAGTCACGAGGGCGAGTCGAGTGCTCAGCCAGAGTTTAAAGATGTGGAGCTGTACGCCCTCCGCCCTAAAGGTGTCTCCTGTGAGAGCAATACTTAGAGTGAGGCATTGGTTTGTTCATCGGCTGATCCTTTCCCGTGAGCTCGGTTCGCAGATGGGTGAAATAGGGGTCCTCGCTACCGCCAGCAGCGACGGTGTCGCGTTTGTAGGTGTGTAGTATCTTGGTGTGTTCCGTTGGCCTGAGTTACCGGTCGTCGGGATCGGTGAGAATGGGACCGAGATTAGGATCTGGGATGTAGTCTGCCACGGCTATCACCAGTGGGTTAAGGTGTGAGTTGGTACCACAGACCACATAAATACTAATAAGCACGCCATTAGGAAGCAATCTTGTCGCCTCGCATATGAGCAAACGCTCCTATTACTGACAAAAAGTTCATACATTTGTAGGATATATTATATCGTGAAAAAACATAAATAACCATGTTGTACTGTTTTATCGGACCGAATGAGATGACATGGTTTAAAATACTCTTGAAATGATTTTATTTCATCAGTAAGTAGTATAATAACTCTGTATTTCTGTATGTAATTGCAATAATCCACACTGACAAACTAAGAAATTGTCTTGAAATGTATATCCATTTAATCCTTGGTTGGTACGATCGAAATATCTTTTGGAAATATCTTTGAAATACCTAGCTAAGCTCGGCAATTAGAGAACTTTATGAATATACCACATATACCACGGTGCACTCATGACAATAGGTACGCAAGTATTTGTTCTGTACTACTTGCAATGGATACAAGTTTGTATGGAAGAGATAGGCAAACACAACGCAAGCGTATGATAGAATAGGTATTACACACATCTTGTAAAGTGTCACCTTGTGTCTAAGTGATATACTGCGTTTATCGGTTATACAACCGCATCGGTTGTAGAACCGACTTACAACGAATTTAACCTTAGCTTTTATTCTTTATATGTGCGGTTTAGACGACATTGCGCTGTCCAGCGTTACTCTGAGGTACTTGATTTTCCTTTCCCACGAGATAACGCTTCCGAACAGGGTAATGTCGTCTAATGTCGACCATACCTTAGATTTCGCAGTTGTTGACCACGGCGAAAGTACACGGTTGCCCTTTTATCTGGGTTGACTTCGATACGCCATTTTCTGAACCAATCACCAAGGGCGCTGGCTGCTACCTGCAATCGTCTGTTGATTATAACTTCAGAAAAATTGGACGTGTAGAGGGCGGTGTCTTCTTCGCTATCGATAGGTAATAGCGAGTCACCCTCTGATGGTAGCGCGGCCCTACGCTCTACTTCGCAGCCCACAAGATAGTCGTGGTCTAGGTCCGTAGGCTGGTTTGTTGGCGCACATTGTGATTGGAACAACGAATGAAAAATGTTACCATCGCAAAATATTATCCGTGACGTAGACGTAAAACCGTTAAATAAGCACGGCTGTGTCCATGACACAGCCACAACCCGTTTTTTTTCACGGCACCGCAAAAGTCACACGTCAGCGTAAGGCTACAAAATAAATTTATGTCATCTTTGAGTTTTGGATTTCCGCAAAATAACTCCTGAATCTATAAAATATAAGTTAAGATAGGTGACGGTGATTCAAACTATTTGAAATCTTCACCTGTCCTGTTAATAGCAAGTATCTAATGAGCAATAATCGTTGGGTTTGCTAAAGTGGTAATAGAAAACACTACCTTTTTTGGGTGAATTTATTGATTAAGAAAGTTTAACGGTGTTCAGTTTTCCTTGCCTACCATGCGAGGGACTAGTCCTGGTGTTACTTATTGTATTCATTAATTGAAATTTTTATATATCATCAGGTTGGTTCAGTATCACTGTGCACAGTAAACTGAACTTCAATAGACGTTTAAATTCATCGCGATCCTGCTCACAAAATAGATGATGATCTCCACCGTTGTATTATAATAACCAAAATAATCAGCTTTCCGTGCTTTTCTGAGGAACAGGTGTATTCAAACCACTATTAGACTTTGAGATTTCGATATTAAGAATAAACCAAGGTAATATTAACGATTTGGATTTTGCCAAGGATTGGACCCGAGAGTTCAATTTCTGAGCATCGTTTAGAGTTGAGCAGATCGTGAGGTGAATAGGATAATCACTCGGCTAAAGAGGCAAAGGGTATTTTCCTAGGTAGGTATTTTTTTTAAATTAGGTGTAGGAAAGCAAACAACCAGATTACTCTCCTGATAGACAGAGACATCTATCGTATATAGACACCAAAGATGTCAATGGCGCTTCCGTCCATGCGGTGATTTTAAATGGTTAAGTTTACTGGCTATTTTACCCTTTAAATACGACAACGATAAAAACTAACGGTACCTATTGGAGGACAGAAGGTAAAGCGGTGGTATCGAACTGGACGGAACATTACAGAACTCTATCGCCTGGTAATAAGACATTCGGTCAATAAATTGCCTTTTACGAACTGCCTGAAGGAAGACTTCAATTTTTTTAAAAAAACATTGTGGTCATTGATATAAAAAAAACAAGATGCACAGTGCCGAACAAAATAATTGACACTCAAAACTGTCATTAATTTCACATACCTAAGTACCTAATTATAGATATTATGTCAAAAACAAATGTCTTTGCATTTTTAACCTTCAGAGCAAGATTTATGGTTGTTTTTACAAAGCAATGTACAAAAAGTAATAAAATTTATTATCGCAATCGACGCGATTTTATTTGAAATGAGCAATTTAAAATTGTGCGCTCATTTTTAGAGGACGTTTTTGAGACACCTCTGTGTGTGATAGTACGTTTTTGAGTCACCTCTGGGTGTGTGTGATAGTCGCCTCTGTAGTCTAGTGGTCCAGCGTTAGCATCGACCATATGAGGCCCCGGATTCGATTCCCGGGTCGGGCACTTAAAAAATGTTTTTTCAGTTTTCTGATAAACACAAAGTTGTCCGGGATTGGAAAGTGCCCGGTTGGCGATAGGCTTGCCACCTATTAAGTACATTTGTGGGACCAAGTATCTTCGGCTAATCGTGGGTGCACTTGTTGTATCTCTGCCTACCCCTTCGGGGATAGGGGCGTGAGGATACTTTACTTTACTAATTACAATATCAAATAGTTGAGAATCTATACCAAAATAAGGTATTTGCTGCAAATTAAAAAAATTAAAAATCTTGATTATTTTTACATAAATATATCATGTCCATAATGAGATGAAACAAAATTAAAAAATTACAGCTTACTTAATTCACTCTTATAAATTCTAATTAATTATTGTTAATTAATTATATGCATAAAATTATAAAAAAATATGTTTTTATTAATATTATATTTAGTACATCCGCCACGGCGCCATGCTCTGCACTGCCGCGCTCCCACTCTATGACACTGCACGCGCCACGCGCGCCGCCCATAAACATGTCACTTCACGCCGCATGTTGCGATTTACGACTTCTCACTCTAACCTAGCAATAACTCAGCCGAACAAAAGGGAAAGCTATACACTCAACGGTCCCTAGCGGCTACTTTAATTTACACACACTAATGTAATAAATGAGCTAGTATGCGCTGATATCGCGGGTATAATATCAATTATCAGATAAAATAATTCTTTTTGTATAGTCTGTTATGTTTAACTTCGCTAATCGAGCTATTACAATTTGCAAATGCTAACAAAAACTAAAGTGACGACTACAAATATATAAAATTAATTTTTCGAAAATAAGTTTTTTCGGCAATTTTAACGTTTACTACATTAGACTTGTGCTTTGAACGTCGGCGGCTCCGTTATATCCAAGTTAACCGTCGGCAAAGACTATAATATTTTTGTCCTTCTCCAACTCACAATTCCCAGATCGTAAATCTCGAAATGGCCGCATGTAGGTTACGCATGCCGTCCGCGCGATTTCGAGAGAGCGCATAAACTATAGTTTTCTCTGTTTTATTGCACGTTTTAATGTGCGATAAAGGAGAGGAGAGTATATTGAGGAAATCAGCTGTTTAGGGCATGCTTTAAGCGTGCTCAGGAATGTGGCAAACGAAATATGCTGCGCACTGATGTGAATGTTGCTCTACTTTATTTTATAATCTTTTTTTAGAATTTAAATAAATATATCACTACTGCTAGACACATTTATTTTATGATCGTTGAAGCTGTAGAACTTGCTAGATATATGACAAAGCGCATCTTCAAACTTCTCAACATCGTTGTCCGACGACTTAATCCTTTGTTACGGGCAGATATTAAATCTTCTTTTAAAACAAGTAATGAATCAGGAAAATAATTTTGTATAGAGACAATAATACCTATATATCTATGGATAGTGAGTTAATCGATTATCAAAGTAAAATCTTGCATGTTTTGTAGTTTATATATAACTATTCTGTTCACATACTAATAAATAAACAAATGATAATTTTTGTGATTATTTCATTTTTACATTTAAACTATTAGACAGATTTGGATGAAACTTATTGTAGATAAGAGTACCTAGTCAATGTATGATATTTTATATATTGTATTAAATACACTTAAACTTCTTTCTATTCTATAAAAAACCGTTTAAAAATACATTGAATTAATCACACAGCTATATTATGTAGCTAACAAAATTGTTTTTAAGTAGGTAGGTAACATCCGTTATAAACCTATAAGTGTTTTGTACGTGATGTAGGTACCTACCTAGTTAGTGAAAATATTATTCTCAACTAAAGTTATTAAAATAAATTACAGCAATTTTCTTTTTTGTTTTCGTTTGTTGCAAAATATTAATTTTATTGTTTTTACCTATACAATTGCCAAAATAAACCTATAAATATAGAATACCTACATATATATAGGTATATAGGGTTTGTTAGTCTTATATATATATATATATATATATATATATATATATATATATATATATATATATATATATATATATATATATATATATATATATATATATGTATGTATATATATATGAACCTTCCTACATAATATATGGTTGTGCGACTATCGTTTTATTTATTAATTTAAAAATAATTACTGTTACAGTTTACAGCGTAATAAAAATACCTATACCTAGTTTATTGAACAATTTTACTCATTTTACTAATAGGATTGTTATGCGATTTTATCATTGGCGTAGATTGCACGAAGAGTGAGTAAGCACTTGAAAATTCAATATTTCAGATCCGACTGATCCGTTAACTATTTTGAACAGACATCATCATCAAATCAATGCCGATACACTTATCACAAGCAATTTGCAACGCAAGCCACGTCTAGCACAGAGTAGTTTTAAAAATCACCTACCCATACACGCTTTTTTGCACATATTGGACGATTGCAATAAATCAGAAACCAATGAAAAATATTTTAATGAACTCCTAATAAATTAAACATAGGTACATATTTATAGAGTTATACAGTGTGTACAATACCCTGTCCAATCGTCATTGGCATTATTTGATAACGGTTTCCCAGCTATTTTAAGCACTGACGCTATTGCAGCAGAAATGGGAAAGGCGGCGGTACCAAACCCGGGCGAAACAATTCAAAACTCTACCATCTAGTAATCACGGTGGTAGTGACTCGCATAGCCAAATAGGTAAATCGGTGGTACCAAACCCGGGTGAGATAATTAAAACCTAGTAATCACGGTGGTAGTGACTCACATAGTGAAATGTTCGCCTCTTACGAACTGCTCGACAGAACGTTAGAAAGTCTATTTTTCGAAGGGAGCTCTGACCAACACGGTGTATTATTGACTTAGGTACCTACGTAGCCCTTTCGGGTCGGACAGGGATTTGGTTACTCACTCTTCAAGAAGTTCAAAACTCAATTCTTCAAGAAGTTCAAAATACAAAGCTATTGCTGGCTTTACTAACAATGAAATCAAAATGTGGCACGATGTAATAAATGAAAACATGGAACCAACCATTAACATCTATAGGTACGTTAACCACAACCCATAATAAGTAATACACCCTATATTTTATAGGTAAATAAAGTTAACTGCGTCTTCATTTTAAAAAAGTTTACATTTATTAACGTTAAGAGTCATTCGATTATTCTAGCACTATAGTTGGTAGAGTTCGGCAACGTCTCGCCCGAGTTTATATTACTGCTTTACCTATACGCTAGGCAGTTCATAAGAGGCGAACGATTGGCAATCAGTCACTACCATCGTGGTTACTAGGCGGTAGATTTCTGCATTGTCTCGCCCGTGTCTGGTACCAACGCCTTACTTATTCCTACCACAATAGCGTCAATGCTTATTACCATCGTCTTCTGGTTCAAGGGGTATGGTAGCCGGGAAACTTATGCATGTCGCATAACTATCCGTCATCACGTATATCAACGCACCATTAATATATTTGGTGTCTATAGACGATGGTTCCCCATCAGTTTGTTTGCTTTTACATGATATAAAACTTATTTATATCAGTAGGTATACCATCTAATCTATAGTGTATAACGGTTACATAATCTGTACACATGTATTAGATAAATACGCCAAACATTGTAAAAATATGTGAAGGTACACTGTAAGAATCTGTGTACTAATTCAACAGGAATAAATATGTCCAATTTCTTTTCAATTTGTAAAAAAAGTAATAATACCTTAAAATAAAATTGGGTTTCAAAAAGCATTACTCATTATCTTTATTGGATTGCAAAATCTTTGGATTGGTGAAAAAGTAACATAATGAGCTAAACGAATAAATGAGGTAAATATTGTTAGAATAATGTTGATACCTTTTATATATTTGTGAATTTTTCGTTGTAGTCGTTGGGATTTCGATATATGCGAACTTTACTTGATAGTAGGTATTGTTTAGCAACGTCTGTCCTGGATTTCATAACATTGCCATAAATTGTTTTATAGCAATAGCATCAATGTACATCATTGTCGTTTTCTGATTTAAGGAGTAGGGTAATCGATAAAATTATGTACCTACCTATAGTAGTAGTAAAATCGTGTCCTTCGTGTTCCAGCTTAACTATATAGCTAACCATAAGAATGACTAGGTATTCATTAATATTTGTAGTATCTACTGGTATAACATCTATTTTAACTTTATGCGATTTAGCATCTGCAATTATTGTGGGCAGTGAATATATTTGTTTCAATTAGATAATCGCCTATTTATTTTTTGTCTCTTATACTAATTATCTCTACTTTGATCTTGTCAGAAGTGATTTTAAACTGAATATGTTATGACTGATTAGGTACTATTGTGCATAGAACTTTTTTGGATTACAATATAATTGCACTGTTCCTGCCACCGTAACGTAAATAACTTACTGGCTTACATTATTGGGATGTCTATCAACGTATCATTAGTGCTTTTGGTCATTGGTGAAAATTTCACTTACCATAAAGAAATCCATCTGCTTAATTATTTGTATGCGTTTCGCGTAAAATCGTTGGCTATGAGTACATTTTTATTTTACAAGGACTAAGGATCCTAAAAATTTAATAACTAACTATTAATTATAGGTTTCTATGAATTTGACAATAACAATACGAGTAAATACATTTTTTCTAAATAATTAGTAGTCTGTGTATAAAATACGGGCTTAAACTACTTGTGCACCAAACTGTATCCAAATCCGTTCAGCCAAAGTCCGTTAAGTCAACTGGAGTTGGCCAATCTAACATTAAAAGTAGTCGAAATCCACATCATGGTTAAACACTTGCGCTACACCGCAAGGCTAAGTAAAATTGATTTACTTTTAATTTCAGTTCAAGTTAATTCTGTGTGTCCTGGCATTCAATTTCATGGCTTAAATAACAAAATTCTAGTATTAATGTCATCTGATATTAAATAAAAGTAACAGAATGAGTATCGAGACGAAATTTAGAAAAAAATCTTTGTAAATTAAGAAAGATTACAAGAGATTCCAAATAAAAGAACTAAAGAAACTTTATCTGAAATAGAAAGAAACAACTGCTTTGTTTCAAACGTATGAATCATGGCTTATCTAAAAGTCCAAAGGAAGTTTAGAAATTTGATTATTTGATATTTTTGTGATCTTGATGAAAATAACAAAGGTGTTAAAGATTTTTAACTGACCATACCTATGATAAATTGTTCGATACCGACACTGGTTTCAAAAACAAGTGATACTTACTAGCTGATCGAGAATCGAAAGGTTATCGATTTAAAGATATTGAGATGGTGAGTTCCATGAAGAAACGCAACAGAATATTGAGAGTAAAGGACTATCTGTACTCAAAGTTAAAGACTGACGCTAACTAGAAATAATTCGATCAAAAGAAACAGGCTGGTGCATATTGGCGGCTTTTGACTGGATTTGAAAAAATATCTTGTAACGCCAAATAGTCAGTTTATAAAGTTGCAAAAGTATTGCTTCGCCTTGCTGAGTATATACAATTTTGGAGGCTTGTTTAGCTTTTCCTACAAATAACTATAGACAGAAGCTGTTCAGAATATCGAATTCTAACGACGGTCAAGAATTCTAATACTGGTTGAGCCTATCGGAAGAGATTTACAATACAAGATGATTCAAAAAAGATGCAATTTTTAGCGATAAACGCACAAACTTCTATCTCAACTTCAACAATCCAAGAAATAAATTAAGTTAATTCACCTTTAAAACTTCAATTAACCTTCAATTTTAATTAAAGTTAAGTAACTAAGGTTTAGAATATTAAATAATAAACTCTCACCGACAATTTCACGTGACACAGATGTGGATTGTTAACCATCACAGCACTATCAACTGCATTGTATATCATTGCATGTCACAACGTCATAAAATAAGATTGTAGATGAATTCTTTTATTTATTGTTGAGTTCAAATTCACATTGGAATGTGTACATATTAATTTATATTCATATTTTTTTGGAGTATTACTTAGATAAATAAATATAAATTGAGCTCCGCAAATTAAAAAAAAACAATTTTTTGCATGTTTATGCGTTGATGTCTGCTGTGCGTTAATTCTAGAGAATTATTTTGTAGACATTTTACTCTCACTCAAAAAGACCTCCGGGCTATTTTGAAGAATAGTCCAACAGCCGTTCTGTTAGGCAGGTTGTATAAGGCGACCGATTGGCTATGCGAGTCACTACCGTTTTGGCTACTAGGTGAAAGAGTACTACGATGTCTCGCCCGGGTCTTGTACTACCGCCTTACCTATCCTTGCCGAAATAACGTCAGTGCTTGTCACTGTCGTATTCCGGTTTTCAGGTTAAGTTAGCCGGTCAATTTATGCATGCGGCATTAGATCTAACCACTATATAGCAACGCACCATTAACATTTTTGGTGTCTATAGGTGATGGTTAACTTCTTCCATCAGGAGTGGGTCTCCTGATGGAAGAATGGTCTGCTAGTTTGTTATCTAATAATGTAAAAAAAAGTATTTAATCTAATATTTATAACTGTGGTATTGTAGGAGTTTGTATATAATCACTATGTACCAACATAGTTAAGACTGTGATTTAATTATATTTTTAATTATCTTATTCTAGCAAAAGTTTAATGTAAACGGGTAAACATTAAAATATGGCTTATCCTAGATTGTTCAATCAATTATTAACTTTCCGCTACGTTAGTAGTACCTATAAGGAAGTTAGGTAGGAACCTAGGTACTAATTTTAACCCGATTTTCAAAAATGTCTGTACGTACGTGTTAGTGTTTTTGTATGGATGTGTGTATATGTGTGTGTGTGTGTATGTGTGTGTTTGTGTGTGTTTGTGTACATCTCATAACTTTTGAACGGCTTGACCAATCGAAACGCTGATGATGGCGTTCCGTTGGGTTCTAATTAGCTTAGACCGTCTGAAAATTTGAAACAATACGATCCAAAAAATATTAAGATATTAGAAAAAAACCTCAAAAAAAATTCAGTGAAATAATGTCTTTTTTTTTAAATAATTTTCAGATTAACTAACCAATTGCGAAAAAATTTAATCAGCTTTTTCCTTATAAACTTGCGTCTAATGCTGCAAATTAGGTACATCAAAATGGGTCTACCCGTTTGGGGGTTATCGTTGATGTTATCGTACCTACAAGTCATATGAAAAAATATGTCTTTTCGACATAATTTCGAGATTTTTTAACGAAGCATTTTTTTGACAATCAAAAATATTTTAGTAGGTAGGTACTTAAAAAATACTTCTAATGCTGTTTCAAAAATCAAAATTGAATCAAATTTTCGAACGTTACAGTTTTCAAATATTAAAGTTATGTTATTTACAGCAAAATTACCTTCTTAATATTTTTAAGTTCCCGCTACGTATGTAGATAAGGAAGTTACTGATTTACCCCGATTTTCGACAATCGAGTTTTCACCAGATCTCCACGTTTTGAGGTCCTCCGATAATTTTCACGATGACGTTAGTATGCCTGTAGATATGTGTGTATGTGTGTTTGACGGGGGTGGGGGGGGAGTATCTCGTAACTTTGAACGGCTTGGCGGATTAAACGCGGTTAATTGCATTTGATTGGATTCCACTCAACTTAGACTAAGTACTTAAGAAAAGGGCGGCAACGCAACTGCAAGACCGCTGGCATTGCGGATGTCCATGGACGGCGGTGATCACTTAACATCAGGTGCATCTCCTGCTAGTTTGCCTTCTCTTCCATAAAAAAAAATATCGTTGTTAAAAAATTTAGATTCTCTTCGAGCTCAAAAATCTATGCTTAGGTACCTACCTACCTACCTACAGTTTTTGCTTATTCGAGTTTAAAATACCTCATGCGGAAGTTTCAGAGATGGCCTGTGCCTATACAAGGTCAACCGACTCACATAATTTTTTAATAGCCTTTAAACTTTAGGCACCTACCTACATATACCGATTGATTTCAAAATCTAATTAACTCTTCTACATAAAAAACTGCACATTTAGCTCAAAACGGTAAAAAAAAATTAAATTTAAAATCAGATAAATGCAATTCTCAAAACAATTCTAATACTAAATATATTTATAGACCTTTTTAACTCTAGCCAAAGTTTCATTTCTTATTTCATTTTATTTCTTGTCGTTGAGAAGAAAGGTTGAAGTTACTCATTTTAACTTTTAAGAAATTAATCCAATCAATCTTACCTATTAGTCAGTCTTAAGCTTGTCTCATTTTAAGGCCAAAAGTCTTTAAAGAACAAATAAAAATTTAGGTTAATATTATACCTATGCTCAAGTAGGAATGATATCAATTAACAAAATCCATTATTAAGTTTTCAAATATCTACTATGCGTATTAGGTAGGTACCTACCTTAGACATGTTGGTACTTCATTTAACTATCTATATCAGTAGGTAGATAATTTTAATTTTGTATTTTATTTATTTAATTTAGTTAAGAAATAGGTATGATAAGTAAAATTACATTAATTTGAAGTAAACATTGCAATAATATGTACCTATATTTATAAGTCTTAGATACTAGTGAGTGGTCACGCAAATGCATTAACGTATTTTCTGAATTCCAGGGGAACAATGCACCTTTATTCTTAATAATATTAGATAAACCTTTATTCACCAAAATCCCACCACACACAATCTTCTACCCATACAAACACACATACTTATCTACAATAACATATACACATACCTACAAACAATGTGTATGTCACACGCACTAGCGTCAAGCGTGATTAACATTACTAAAAGCAGGATTAACATTCCAGTTTGACGTGCACTAAGCTGACAAAATAATAGGTAGGTATCTATCTACATTCAATTTTGTCAGTTTAGAGCACGTAATACTTATGAATAAACTAGATTAATTCTAGTTTCTTTTTAATCATGTACCTAAATGTAATGTCGTAAGATAATTTCCAACATAACTTAAAAACAACGAAAAAGGCCAACTTACTAAAAAACATTTTTTTTTATCGATAGAGGAGCGCTTGACCACGATCCCGCCTGCCTAATAGTAAGCTAAGGTGCGGCCTAATATGGAACGCGCTTCTCTAGAAGGTACCTGTTCACTCTTCTCTTGAAGAACCCCAGATTGTACTCGTCGGGGAACACAGACTCAGGAAGCATGTTTCAGTCCCTTGCGGTTCGAATAAAATATATTGAGTCGAACCTCTTTGTCCGGGTACGTGGAACGTCCATCATATGGTGATGCCTAGACGATGTCTCGACGATTGATAGAAAAACGGGAATGACGGAATTAAGTCGTGCAATTCCGCAGCGCACTCTAAACAAAAATACCTAATCATAAAAAAATTAGACATAGATATAACTTAAGTAAATTAATTAAAAAACAAAATTCATACAATTTATTCAAAACTTACCAAAATAAAAAGATATATTCAAACTAAAAATCTTTATCTACTTATAACAACTAAAGGAACCGACCTACAAACAAAATCTAAGTAGGTACCTACTGGTTATAAAGCAGCGAATCGGTATTTACACATAGTGAGCTATTTAACAAATGCGACCGGCAGCTGCAGGGAGCGCGCTCTGTGTTCGTCTCAAGCGCTCCATTTTAAGAGGGGATATCAAAGATGGCTTCCGAATACAGGCGTTCTATTGGCTCTGAAATACAATCTTGGCATTTTTGTTTGAAGGCGTTACAAATAACGGACGTAAAGTTCTCAAATCAACCTTTTGTGGTACCTTTGTTTAGTTTACAACATGAGCTATTATATAATTTAGTTTAACGTTGTTAGTTGTTACACTTTGTTTAATTTTAATTAATTTATTATTTACATATTGACTGCTTCAAATATTTAAAAGGTGAGACATGCTTTATGCATCTAAACTTTAGGTAGGTAGATAATGTAATATAAGTACTTAACAGATTTTGTAGATTTTTTTTTTTGAAAAGACAATCGTCGAATAGGAATGTCAGTTTTGCTTATATTTGCTAGTACGTATACTTAATTTGCTTATGATGTAAATGCACTTATACTGTTTCACTAATTTAATTGGTAAAAGTCTACAGGCCTCACGCACTAATTGATCATCAGAACTTGTAACCAAACAAGTTAAGCATTAGGTAAATAATACGATCTTTCAAAATAAATGTTATTCTAGGCTTCAAGTGCTTTTATCTTGCTAGATCATTATAGGTACCTATAAATAATAATGTTTTATATTAGCAGGCAGGATTATAATGTAGCACTAGCTAAGTCCCACAGCCCGCTTCATTATCAATCGTTTTGGCGAATTCTATAAAAACAATTTATTATTTGTAAATGAAAAGTATCCTATGTCCTATTCTAGATCATAAGCTCTGTGTACCAAATTTTATCTATATCGATCAACTTCTTCTTAAACATATTTTTTATGTAATCTCAATCTCACAAACAAATAGATGTCGATCCATACATATAATAAATGATACTGGGACAAACGAATAGGTATGTACCTACTTAGTAAATGATACAATTAATTTTTAAATAGGTACCTATTGAAACACGGTAGGTACCTACTAGAACTTGTTTTAGTGTTGGTTCCTATCTACCTCATAGAACAGGATAATTACGGCAAGATGATCTGAAAATTTTGTCATAGACAAGAGATGTCACTTAAAAATGTCTTTTATTTTCTTATTCTAGTCCGGCCAGCATAGTTAAGTAGGTGCCTACTATGTGAGTTATTGTAAGCAATACATATTTTTTATTTAAAATAGGGGAATAAAGATTGTTCTGAGCTTATTTTTATTATATATATGTGATAAGTAGACACTAGCTTTACCGCGCGGCCCGTTGGATGTATAACGATTTTCACACGGAACAATTAATTCTAAAGATAAAACAAGCGATATGCGTTTATATTACGTCAGGACGTAGATTATCTGTACGACTTATGTTAGGTATGCAAAGTCGTCAAGTAACTGAAACTTGATTAATAAATGATTAAAAACATCCACCATTTCAATAAATCGACACGTATCATCATATTAAATAAATATTTTTCACTCATATTTCTAAAAGAGTAGGTGGTGGTGCAGTGACAATATCTACCATTGAAGTTCTAGTTGTAGGTCTAGGTATGGTACCTACCTACTAAGTTCTACAAAGTTTCAAATTTTAAAATGTATTTATAGGTATACAAAAATTTGAACCCAAAGCCACCCACATGCGTCTGTCTATAACTACCGAGACCCGTATCGCTAGATCAATAATGTGATTTTAAATATTATTAAAAGTAAACTAAGTCCCCGAAGATTTGTGTATAAAAATTGTGTACCTACCACTTCATTAATTGAAGACACCTTTCAAGCTTTATTGACAGATAGATACAGAGCCTTATTATGAGAGAGATACGTATTCCACTTTCCTTTTTCTGACATGTAACATTGAATTATGGGTAGCCACCAAATGGAGCGTAAACATCAGAATAATAGATCATTTATTCACAAATAACACAGTTAACTTTTCGGATCATAAATTTTAAAAAAATAAACAATAAATCTCAATACATCAGTTTTGTATAGCTACAAATTAATTTCTAGATAAAACACTAACGTACAAAAGAACTCACTTCTCCAGTTTGAAATTTTTTTTCCGCGTTTTTTATGAAATGATCTGATATAACGTGATTGATTTGTTGAGGTAAGTAAAGTGCTTTAATACTTAGGTATTTCGAAATGATCACTTTACGTCCGTTCTCGGACTGTCACTTGATAGAAAAAATAATTGAGTCACGAGTGTGAGTTCACACGTAGTAGAAATGAAAGTTTGTATTCTGATTAATATTTAAGAGAATGAGATGAATATACTTACTATCGATGTAGTTGACACACACACACATAAAGAAATAAATATAAATAAATATTCACGGGACAAATTACAATTGCTGATCTACCTAACTCAGTCAACAATAATACTAATACATAGAAATACATATATAAATACTGGAATGTATTTAATAAACGCTCAAATCCGGAAATACAAACATTTATGCTCATCACACCAACGCTTGTTCCCGTCGGTGATCGAACCCGAGCCCCGTTGATTGCGTAGTCAAGGTCGCTAACCACTCGACCAACGGAGCGGTCAAAAGAAAGAGAGGGATATAAATTGAAGGAGTCGAGGAAAAAAACTTTTCGCATTTTAGGAGTAAAACGTTGCAGCACAACCAAAGAGGGTTTCTCTTTGGTTGTGCTGTTTATATCTGTTTTGGAACCATTAAATAGATGACATTTTAAATATAAAATAGGTACTATGTAATATATTTTATCTCATTTTCTCGCCAGCTTTATCCTATTCTGTCTTTCTTTCTTTATCGTGAACCATGCAAAATCTCAATTTCCAGTGGCATTGCCACTGATACACCTACATCATTGAGATTATCAAATCATGATGCTTCGAGTGTGTGGCAATGCTTTCTACATTGCCACTAGGGGGTTTGGTCTCAATATTAATATAAGTACAACTAGTTTTACTACCTATTCTGTACTTTAAATACATAGCTCCATAGCATACTAAAGGTCATCTTTTATCTGTAATCATTTTAAGACAATACATAGGAATTGTTAATTTGATAAGTTTCTCAAATATTATTGATGTAGAGCTACTTTGTCAGCGAGCGTAGGGCTATCAACGTCTGGTGCATCGAACGATACACGAAGAAACTTTACGGCACCGCACTTGTACGGATCGGCCGCTCTACGACCACAGCCGCTACATTTCTATCGCGAGCTGCGAGCGAACCGTTCAATTAATCGGGCCGATTAACTTTGTCTCTCGGACATCAATGGTGTTGGATTAACGGAGGGTGGTGTCCTTTTCTGTTGGTCGCAGATTTAGTGCGGCGCCGCGACGTGCGGCGTCGCCCGGCGGGGGGCGAGGCGTCGCTCGTAAACCATCGGTCGGCACACTCTACTGACGCGCGCCTCGGCGAATACGCGTTGCGTAACACCGCGCCATAAACAACACGACGTGATCCGCACCTGACGACCGCTTACCCACGTGCGCTCGTTGCATTACGAATTACTCTCATGTACTCACTAAAACGCTGACACGTGACTTGACCGAGTGAAACTTTAGGAACTCTTATAGAACTGTGTTTGTGAAGAAGTTTTACAGAGCGGGATGCCCCGTCCCCGTTTGCCGACGGCGAACGGCGGCCGCTCCGCTTAAGGTGAGTTTATTGCCGATTTATAGCTCCCAACTTTATCCGCTTGGGAGCAGAGGGTTCGACACAAGTTTTGGTTTCCTAACAAACTTTTACGCGGGCTTTTTCTTGTTACGATGAATTTATAACCATATACATTATTAAAGAAACACAAATTACAAGTCGCGTATAGTTGAAGAGCGCGCAATAAATAGCCCTACTTCAACGGCGAACTCAGCCGTTCAATCATTAGCTATTATGTTCGTTACATAACTCATGAATCTCAAAAATCATTAATACTTAACTTTTGTAATTCGTAGTAAACGAACTATTATTATTTGTACCTATTTTGTTTGTATCACATATTATATTAACTATACTCACATAATGACACCAAATTATACTCATAAATCGTCATTAGTTATTCAAGTCACACTATTGACATAAAAAAAATATCGCCTTTATTAATGCAAAACCCCGCTAAACTAGTAGCTAAATTGATGTAACATATTATTTGTAATCATCCTAATAGCAATTATTAATTTTTGATATGAATAATGTTCTCATAAACATAAATCATAAGAGTTAAAAAAACTTTATTTATTTATCAAATAATGTGAACATTAAGTAGGTAGTATATGTATATATCTTGTTTGGGTATCATTAATTAAACTACTTTTAATTGACTTAATACAATAAAAAATATTATATATCTACATATTAAAATATGAAAAATGAAATAGAACACATTTATAATCAGCTTGTAACTTCAACTTAAAGTCATGCGCCATAAGGTTTATAATGGAAACAAATTGTCTCCCATCTCCTACGGCCTACTGCCTTTCTGTGTATTTCATAATTTTAGTTTGGACATCTTAAATGAATAAGGTATGTATCTTAAATTAATAAGGTAATTTATGGTATTCTATAACATTTATTGAAAAAACCTTTAAGGCTAAAAATAAATATCAACTGCCAAATAATTACTTGTTTTATGTAAAGTTTCTTTGTATATCTCCACAACCTTTAGGTAAAAGACAATTTTCATTCTTGAATTGTTATAAATTAATAAAAGAATACTAATATATACAAATATGAGATTTTAGAAAGATCGTTTTATGCACCTGCAATAGTATATCCCACTAATAACTATAAAAATGAACGTATGTGTATGTTTGTTTTTTACATATAGGTATGTATATTTATGCACCTTCTAACTCAAGCAGCTGGATATTTGGAAGGATTTGTATGAAAGTTACGGTACAGGTAGTCGATCCCCTAGACACAATCATACTTTGTATCCCAAAAAATTCATTGTTCCTAACGGATTGCAAAAAACTTTAATTATGCTGCGCCCTGCATGGCAGGCCTTTAGTAATAAATAATTAGTATGTTATTAAATACTTTTTGTGTAGCTAAGTTATTTTTACTCACTAATTTTTTGTGTTCCTTATTACTTCCAGGATTTCCTAAATTGGCATAGGTGAATATAGATATTTCCAGATTGTAATTTAAACCAGCAATCCAAAGAATATTGACGATCATTCCACAGGAGCAGTGGGTTTTGAACATTTGAAAATATTTATTTAATAATAATGTGCTGTGAGTTTTCTACTTAGAAAAATTTCTGTGAAATAGCATCTAGATCTCGCTATATCATAATTCTAACTAATTTTAATTGATTAATAGTTTACTATATTTTAATTTAACTAAAAACTAATCTTTCCAATAAATTCTGGTTTTAAAAACTTTCGCAATCCACAGTAAGGGTTAAATAATACGTTAGAGCATAATAGTGGTATGTGAACATTTAAGAATATTTTATTCGTAAAGTGTATTTTGTAACATTTCTTTTTAAACTTCAGAAAAAATACTTAAATTGACATTCATATATCGTCATTATCCATGATTTATTAGACCATTTATTACAATCAGTTTTAACTAATTATTAATTTTAATGTATTCGGCGATCCACAGAAACATTTGCGTAGTCCTCTGTTATTTATATAAATTATTTTATTTAGATCGCTACATTGGTTGAGCGATTGGCAACCCTAGATACGTAAACAATTAGACTCGAGTTCGATTCCTGACAAGGATAAACGTTTGTGTGATGAGCATGGATTGTATACGTTGGTTTGTGTCTTTAAAATATATTTTTGCATTTAATTAAGTTTGTATACTAATAAATATTAATATCATTCACTAACATCCATATCACAAGATAATATTTATTTTTTTAACTTTGGGCTTACATCAATTAGTGTGTCCAGCAATATTTATCTATATTTTTTGTTTATATGTATAATATTTTGTTAGAAAGACTGATTAAAATTATCTACAAATAATTAGGTGTTTTTAATTAAAATAACTAAAATTATAACTATAACCTTGAAATAATAATTGATAGGTTAATCGAGAGCAGAATCATCACAGAATTCTATTAGCATAATGATGGCAATAATAATCATTCACTCAATTCTTCTCATGTATAATGAGCCACCTAACAAGTATGCAAAGGAGATACCTATTTGCCTTTCCTATAAGATGCAGGCTGATGCTGATCATAATATTTTGCTTAAAAATAATAACAAAATACATCAGAAACATTGCAAAACATCTATAAATAAATGATCCTCGAACATAAATTTTTTAGGACATCTCAATAATATTTAAAATTGAAATAGGTTTTGCAAACAAACGCAATATTTTAATAAATGTGATTCACGGAGCAATAACACCGCCACTTTGTTATCACTCCCACTTGTTAAGAAAATTATTGTCAGCACCAGTACATTGTGCCAACTTGTTTAAGTGTCAATTCATTTAGCGCTCAGTAAAGAGCAGTAAATCGTATTGAAGTAGTTAAAAACGCGAAGCATTTTAAAGTTTCGAACTCAAAAAATTAATATCTAACACATACCATTAGACCAACTAAAATATTTTTTGTTGGTTTGAGCACATACTTACCAAAGACTTTAGTTAAATAGTAGCCTACGATTTAAAGAGGTCCTGAGTTGATTCCTGACTTTCACAGTTTTACAATGTGAGACAATTGTTGCAAACAATATAATGGTAGATTATGCTGGTATCCTTGATTAATTTTAATAATTTGTGATACCGATATTCTTCCAAATAAAGATTCTTTTTTTAAAAAAGTTTTAAACATACAGGTATTTTTATAGCCTTGAATTTATGATATACCTACTAGCTGCACCGTGCAGCCTATTGCATTATAAATGTTTTTTCGTGAATCCCGCGAAAACTACCTATTTTCCGGGATAAAAGTAGCCCATATATTATTACTGGTCATCACATATATGTATGCCAAATTTCATCTAAATCAGTTCAGCCGTTTTTGCGTGACTGAGTAACAGACATCCATCCATACGTCCAAACTTTCGCATTTATAATCTTAATATAGACTCCTATCAGTTGCATATGGCTTTGCCCGAGCTTGTGCCTGGGAACTGAGGATTATTTTAATAAAAAAATACGTGGTAAAAAGTTTATATTTCAGCAAACAATTTTACTTACTGTTAGGGACAATTGGTATTCGGTTTTAATAAGGGATTAATTCCTAACTTTTTTTATCACATCTTTTTGAGCTCCATGTTTAACCAAAGGGCACAAAGAGTACATATCCGGGGCCTCGGTCTAATGAAAATCCTACAAATGATAAATGATTCCACAAAAATATTAAACAATGCATAACTTAAAGATTTGTTATCTTAATGTTATTTTTAACTTATTTTCTAAATTTTTAAACCAAAGATTTTGGTTGGATTTTGTAGTACTCCGTCGATTGTACTGATTGCTAGATATACATACGTATAACTAGTTAAATGAGTTCGTCATTAGGTACGGATAAACTTCACATTATTATAATAACTATTATTGATCAATACTTTCGTGTTTCTAATTATATGTGTTACCACTCACCCTGTGCTTGGGAAAACATAAAAAACTTAAAAACAACAAAGAAAAATTTCGACACGTTAGGATTTGAACCTAAGACTTTCCCTCAAGCCTGGACGCTCCAACCAACTGAGCCAGTGTCAACCAATTGTTGCTTTTAAGTTTGCCAAGTTTGTCCAAGTAAGGGGTGAGTACTAAAACACACATATATTTGCAAATTTTGTTTTACATAACGTAGGGTTTTGTCCACTGTGCGATGAAACACTAAAAGGCACAGCGTGAGGTCTAGGTGTACAATTTCAATAAAATGTTACAGTACAGTAAAATGTTATCTTAGAAAGTTTAAATAGATTGGTCGAAAAAATTTGAAGTTATGCCTAAAAACACTTTTTTCAAAATTTTTCATGACATCGCGAAAATTGTCAGGAAAGGCTCCTAGGACCTCAAGACGAGGTACTCTGGATAAAACTCGATTTTCAAAAATCGGGGCAAAAGCATTAATTTCCTGTTACTACTAACGTAACGGAAATTATAAAATATAATCCACAAACTAACTTAAAAACTTTATCTAAGTATTTTTAATTTAAAAGATCCGAGCAGGCGAAAGTTTTTAATAACACTATAAGTACCTAATCAAGAATTAAAACGAAATAAGTTTAACGTTTATTGTTGTCCGTTAAGTCTTAGTTAACTGAAGCACTTACGACTAGTGGAGAAGTTTATAGCAGTTATGGTTGGCTAACTTTGTGATGGATACTACCATCCGACAGTCGACAGTAACTCATCAATAAAGGCGTGCGTAACACAAGTACATAAAACGGGCATTTTAATAGTTCTTAATACCATAACAGTTTTTTGTTAAATTTCGTTCTACGTGTAGTCGTTAGCTTTCTAAAAGGTTTGATTGATTTTTCATGATATTTTGTTGTTATAAAGTTTTTTTAATAATATTATTAAGTAGCAAACTATTATCTTAGAAACCACTATAAACTAGTGGTTTGACAAATTTTTAGGTCAACGTATAAGCGTAACTATACAAGTATGTAGATCATATTTTTTTCTATCATAGGGCAGCAAATAAGGAGATATTTCTCTTGGTGGAAAAAAAAACGTCGCCAATAGACACCAAAGATGTTAATGGTGTGTTTCTATCCATGTGGTGGGATGGCAATACTACATACATAAGTCTACCGGCTACCTTACTGTTGTCACTATTGCAGCAGGAATAGGTAAAGCGTTAAGACCAAATAACTGGGCGAGACGTTGTGGAAATTTAACACCTTGTTGTCACGATAATAGTGAGATGTGGAGACCATCGGTCGCCTTTTGCGACCTGCCTGGCAGGACGGCAGTAGGTTTGTCCTTCAAAGAACACGGGGATGTTAAGTACTCATACCTATACCGTTATTGCTGATTAATACCGGTTTTAATTGTATCCATATTTTTATTGATAAAATATTCAACTTGATTAAATAAAACGGAAGTACTATATTAACAGTTTTAGGAGATTAGGATTTATAAACAAGATATAAATTCCAAATGATGATGATCGATATTAATTAAGAGTCACTCGTGTAAGGGATTCCAACATATAATTTTTATGTTTTAATTATGAACAGTAGATCTTAGTTACGTCGAAGATTCATTTCTTCATGATTCAGAGATAATTAGATTCATAATGTATTTTCGGAGATGAAATGAATAATTTAATCTATCATTGAATTCCGGCTTTTTGATTTTCAATTAATTAATTGTAGTTTGTAATTTAAATTTTGATAGTTTTACTTTCTATCCTTAAGCTGTTAGCTTAACTACCTTTCTGGTGTTTAGCATGCACGCCTTCTATCATGATAAGTATTTCATTCCAGGATCGGGCAAAAATTTACACAGGGGTGTTCTAAGGTCTTTTTACCACAAAATCAAATAATACCAAAATAATAAAAAAATATGCAATAAAGAGCACAAAACGCTGCCAGTTTGATGTACCTACCTATTTTCAAAAAAAAAATGGTAAGGATGACAAAGTCGACGATAGAGATCACTACATATCTTACCAGTGGTCAAAATAGTGGAAAGCCAGGGAGACTTTGGACGATCAGAACTATCCCAATTAAAAAACTCAGCGCAAAGATATTTTGCCCGATCTTTATCCTTGCAAAGAATGTTCAACTGTAGTACCTTCTAATAGAAAATAATTTATTTTTAAATATAAATTATTTTACTTTACATATTTCCCTTAAACTTCTACAGCAATGAAAGATACGGATATACTTAATACACTCGAATATGATTACATTTTCTTCAAAAGTAAAAAGCAGCATGGCATATTTCATACAAAGCGGCCTTACGGAATCGTCTCTTTAAAATTCTGAGCATGTGCGCCACCATATTTGTTTTATTTTACATCACTTACTTTGTTAGATCTCAATCTCTGTTTATAATACAATATAAATGGTTCCTAACTATATGATTTGAACAAGAACATGATTATCTTTGTAAGTAGGCACACCGACAAAAAAGTAATAGCATACAAAACACCTAACCTAAAAGAATATTAATGGTAGTAATAAAAAAGAACTTCAATATTTTACTATATTTTTATTAGCTATAGCTATATTAGCTGTTTAAGCTATAGATCTGTATTTTAAGTACTAGCCCAAAACTGGCTTTAAAAGTGGTGGGAGTTCAGAGCTTTGTAAGGTTTGCAGCCTTGTATTAAAAAAATATCAATCTGATCAAAGTATGGCATACCAAGCTACCGCGTTGTATAGGTATGTGTGCGTTGTCACTAGTACATATTTATTAATTTAGTGTTCAAAAGGTACGTTAGCCGGGAGACTCGTACTTAACGCTTAAACAATTATTATATATCTGTCACTTATAAATATATAAAGATATATTTATAAGTGGCAGATATCATTTACCGGAGAAACATAACATGGGTATTTTTAGGAGGAGGATTTGCATCTTCTTTAGATGTCGGCATCGCGTTAGTTGCTTAGCTCCTTTGGTTGCTCATGTCCTTAGGCAGTAATGGCTGTTTACCATTAGTTGGCCTATTAGTCGTATGTCGTCAATTTCTATAAAAACGCTTTTGTTGTATCATAATTAAAATTAAAAATTAGTCATTAAAAACGTTGATATACCTAATCTGTGTTCCCTGTTAGTGTGAAATATTACAAAACAAGTTCTACAACAAATTACAAACAAGTATAAGATCATACTAATCGCTGTACCTACTCTGATTCGTAGGTAGATTACGTCATTAGTCGTTAGTACTTATTTAGTAATAGATAAAGTGTTCATTTTTAACCAAATAAACTTAAATATAGTACCTACCTATTCAATAATTTATTTTTATTAATAGGTAAATTAAATAGTTTATTTTAATTAATAAATTATATAGTTTAGTTTAATCTTATCTGTGAAAAATATAATATTGTGAACGAAATATATGATTTATTGAATTGGCTGACCCACGCATCCTTACCCGCGAATTGAATAACATTTAATCAATATTATCATTCGTATAAATTTTCATCCCCTTAAGATTTGCTTTTTTAACAAAAGATAGCCTATGTTTGACCTTCTTATTATGAAAATATCTTCATGCCTAATGCCACAGACAGACAGGCGAACGGACACTTTCGCATTTATTTAGTCTAGGATTTATATCACATAATGTATTTTTGTTATGGAACATAACTAATTATATAGTAACATTATAATCTAGGTAACATAAAATTAATATTTTTCAGTGTTATGTAAAAATATGACTCTATTATTATTTGCCTTTATGTTGGATCAATGAAAACATATTTGAATATTAATTCTTCTATTATGGGACGAACAATAAGTTGCAATTGTGACTAAGGGCTATTGAAGCTTCTTAAAATTAGTTATTTTAATTATTTGATATATACCTATTATTGACAAAAAACAAAGTACAATTGCTTAAAAACGTTATTATACGCTTGCGAATTTACTTGATATAAGTTGAAAAGTACATTGAATGACGTGGTATTTAGAGTTAAATGCATTACGTGCGATCAACTATTGATTGGTTTATTCCACCTTGGTCTGTCACTTAAATAAAGCTGCGTGTTTATTGTAAGTAGACAAAACGAGCAAATATATATATTTTCTTTATATGTATATCATTTTAGCATATACCGTAGGTACAATATTAGGGATGTAGTAGCATAATTTTAAAATTGCTCAATCATTATTTTTGGATTTGAAAATATAAATCAAATTTTTTTTGAAAAAGAAAAAAATATATAAATCAAATATATTTTTTGAACAAAATATTGTTGTACTGAATAATTTTCTAAGACTTGCCTCGAAAAATAAATAAAAAGGTTCCAGTCTTGTAATATGCGTATACCTAATGTTCTTGGTTTAATACTCAGGTCCTGCTAATCGTTTTAATTACAAGTTTTAGTTAAGGTAATTTAATAGTTATTTATAACTATTAAATTAAGTAGGTTTTAAAAGAGGGTTTGGGTTGATAACTTTGCTGTTTTCTTATTGTATGTTATCACTTAAAGTCATACTATAGTCATATTTGATATTGAACATATCTTGTTAATCTTCTTAGTACTGTGAGTAAATAACGTTTTTGGTTTGAGTTAAATTCAACCTAATAATCGATATAACATAATACTAATAATATAAATGTGAAAGTGCGTGCCTACGTGTCTATCTTTGTTACCTCTTCATACTAGATACAATTTGCTAGATTTAATTTAAATACAATTTGATAGGCGTAGTAAGTTCTCTATGGTCAAAACATAATATCTACAAGAATTGAATTATTTTTTTATATCAGAAAAATATATTTTTATGTTAGATTAACAAATTGAATATAAAACATATTAAAATGTAAAGAAAACGATCATGAAAACCTTTTTCAAAAAGTAGGTAATAAATTATCATCTTAATAAGTTAATGAGTGATTCCAGCAATTCTTGTGTTTTTATGTGCGGCACCGAGACCCAAGTGCCAATGACGGCGGCGCGGCGCGCAGTCGTTATAGCCGTATACGTCCGCCGCCAAGCATCTGCCTATACTGAATTTGATTAAAATTCATGTTTATTTATTGTTTATTTATAATTCGTAGCATAAACAATATTTAGAGGTGACAAATAATGTTGCATTTAACGACCTGCCAAGCTATACACGTCTGATATTCTCTTTCTTCCATGGTCGGTTGAAGGGTTTCTTAGAGTATCATGTTTTTCTTTAATATTTTTAATAAGAAAGATGTTTTTGTCACAAAAGAAAAAATGTTTTTAACTAGATGTTACCCGCGGCTTCGCTCGCGCACATTTACTTAAGAACTTATTTAACCTTCCCTTATTTTACCCTCTTAGAGATCGAATTGTGAAAAACGCTTAAATACGTAATTTATTATTTTTTTTCTACTCAATTCATGAAATTCTACTCTTTTACTCTTCTACTCAATTCACGAAATTTCATGCAAATATTTCCAGGGAATAAAAAGTTTTATACAAACTTTTATCGCCTATTTCACCCTCTCCGTGGTTGAATTTTAAACCTTCCTTAGTGGATGCCTACATCATAGGAGAAACACGTGTGCGAAATTTCAAGTTTCTAACCTTAAGGGTTTGGCCTGTACGTTGATACATCAGTCAGTCGCTTTTGTCTTTTATTTATATAGATAATTTTAAACGGTAGGGCCAAATATTAAACAAATCAAAAGCAAAGTATTTTTTGTGACATAATATAAACAGATTTTATACATAATCAAAATTTGAGGATGATATTTTACACGCATACGTTCGCTGGCTACCTTAAGCTTCAAACCGGAATGTGTCGGTGACAAGTAATGACTCTATAACAGCAATAATAAGCAAAACAATGAAACCGGGGTAAGATGTTGTGAAGCTCTACCACCAAGTAGTCACGATGATATTAACGTATTTGTAATTTTTTTCGCCTTTTGCGCACTGCGTGGCAGTAAGTTTGATAGTCTATGCGTCAACGTGGGGAAAAACAATCTATATTTTTAGCGACCAGGCTCTCTTTGGAATTAACTATCTGCTATTTTGCCAGGTAGTTTGTAAAGGGCGAATAATTGCTTGTACGTGTCACTACTGTGATGACTACTAGGTGGTAAAGTTCCGCATCCTGTTGCTTAGGTATTTGGTGTCACCTCCTTAACTATTCCTACCGTAATAGCGTCAATTCTTGTCATTATCAAGTTCCAGTTTGAAGGGTAAGAAGGCTGGTAAACGTTTTGCAAGTGGTACTAACACCGCACACGCTGCCTAGATAGCAACTATCTGCTTAGGTTCTATCTTATACATAAAAAAAATTATATTAATGTCAAATGTAGGCGATAAACTTGAACAAGAAGCTAAATATAAGGTAACGCTAACGTTTGTAGATATGTAAAATCTTGTTACAAGCTTCGACCAAAGTATTTTACTTTGATCGAAGGTACAAGTACATATGTATGACTTTAAATCAATATTATGAATTTTTTGTAAAATTTACCTAAAAGTCACGCATATAATATGAATTATATATATCACATATAATATGTACCTACTATATAATATCGATATGTTGTACCATCAAACTGCAAACAAAAACATTAAAATAATAAGTTTTAGTAAAATTTTACGCTAGTAATTCCTTACTAGCAAATTTTAATAATTTACTACTACACATAATATTCTAACGGTTTTTAAACCTTCAAGCGAAGTATAATAATGAAGTAAATCATTATACTAAATTACCTACTGGCTTCTTGATAATTCAATACACGTACCAGCGATCATGCGCTATCGAATTTTAATTCCCACACAAAGTTGTCTCAAGCGTCACAAGTTTAACAGTAACAGGTGAACTGTTAACCTCCTACTGTACATTTGAAAAAACCGCCATATGTTGGTGTGAAATTTATGTAAGTATCGGCAGTACACATGATCATATCTTCTTGAAATACGTCGCCAAAGACAAATTGCAGTCACTTCAAACGTGGCGAACGAACGTCTCGTGGCGCAACAGAATAAGCAAATAGGTATCCGTATAGTTTGAAACATTGTATCAGAGGGAATCCGTCCCAGCGGTCTGGCAACAAAACACAAATTGGCTTATCGTGTAGAAGCATGAGGATCCGTAAACCGGACCGTAAAGCACCACACTTCAGCTTTAAATCCGCATAATTATCGTATAGGTAATATATTGTGAGTGTGCTTGCATTGTTTGTATTCTCTTTGGATTCTCTTAACAACATTATTATCCGTTTAATTGTACCAAGTGTACTCAACACATTTATTTACATTATTGCTCATATTATAGATTTAAATTTATACAAACCATCGCTCATGACTTCTTCCATTGTGATCATATTTATGCTTTCCAACGCAAAATCGTTTTATTTATATGGCCATAATTTCAATGGACGTTGTATAATTAATATTACGAGTACTTGTAAAGTATTTTAATCACAAGTATCCCCGTGTTGGTCCCGGGCTCCTTTAAAGAATAGGCCAACTGCTGTTCTGCCAGGCAGGTTGTAAAAAAATATTTTTTAAATTAGAAAAAAACGGTTTTGGAAAGTTTCTGTAATAACAAATTATGCTAAAAGTTGGTTTAATAGGAATGATTTTTTAGAGAATTCGAAAGTGTTGTTCCGAGCCTACTTTTAGGATCATCTGCCATTCTGCCAGACAGCTTGTAACCGTGTTCCAGTTTGAATAATAAGGTAGACTTATGCATGTGGCATTGCTATTCCGCCACACAAATAGCAACGCGCCATACAAACAGCATGTTTTGTGTCTATAAGCGATGTTTTTTTTTCCATCAGGAGAGCCATCTGCTTGTTGCTATTTAATGTTATAAATAAAGAAAGAATATTTATTTTATGTTACAACCTTAACCATTAAGTTTTCTTTGTTTTATAATATTAATGATATATAATTAATCATATCATCGTCGCCTCTGTGATCTAATGGTCCGGTGTCAGTGTTATATATATATATATATATATATATATATATATATATATATATATATATATATATATATATATATATATATATATATATATATATATATATATATATATATATATATATATATATATATATATACTAGCTGTGCCCGCGACTTCGTTCGCGTGGAAAAAATTCTAAAATAAAAACTCGCATAGTTCCCGTTCCCGTGGGATTTCCGGGATAAGAACTATCCTATGTCCTTTCTTGGGTCTCAAACTATATTTGTACCAAATTTTATCTAAATCTAAATCAGACAGACAGAGTTACTTTCGCATTTATAATATTAGTATGGAAGTATGGATATATATATATATATATATATATATATATATATATATATATATATACATATATATATATATATATATATACATATATATATAAATTACACTTACTTACCTTCTCACATAAAAATATATATACAAAAAACCACATAACTTGTGTAAATCAACCCATTCTCTGAATAGCTTAATCGATTAATTGTCAAAAACAAAAAAAAGCTGTATAGTAATTAAGTTAAGAATAAAATATTAAGTGTGACGTATAATGCTCTCGCCTTTTAATTTATAATTAAAAGATTGTGACCTCTCACTTCGATAATGAATGAGCTTGTCGTAAACGCCGAAGTTAAGAGAACATTAGTGTCAATAAAAAAGCCATAAACTCTATTAGCCATCATAAACGTACCACATCTGACTCGTACCTTGTTTGAAGACAAATTTTATTATAATAACAATGAAATACTTATTTTCGGAACAATTTTTTAAAGCAAAACAATTGAGCACCTTTTTAAAGTTGTAAATTATGTTCAGTGATACCATTATTGATAAAAGAACACGGAAACGGACTTTTGTTATAAGCATCACAAATAGTGCTATAAATTACCACAAGGTGTTCGTGATGCAACTATGACATTGGCCACAATTTTTCAAAATATCATTATTTGTTCATATTGTTCCAGAGCACCGTGGTAATTGAATACCTGTTTAAAGCAGGTGAATTGTTAGAAATTGGCTAAAGACTTGTCAACTTGCGCAAGTATTGTTTCCTACTTCTATTGTGTCATTTGCATACACTTTTTATGGTGTAACGGGCTTTTTGAAGAAATTCGTAAACATAACGGTTCACTGTACGCTTGCATCATTGTTATTGTTACAATACAAACAATATCTTTGAATATGCAATATTTGTTGCTTTCTAGTTTATTTTTATTATTTTCTTGAGCACATGTTGTGAAATTCCTTTGTTTTAAAATAACTTATTCTTATTTTTTAAATGCTACTGTAGAACAGTAGTAATAAATCCATCGTTTTATATTTTTTATCTCACTGTAGATTTGAAATTGAATACAATGCTATTCATTTTTGTTATTGAACGCTATTGATAAGCAAATATTTTTTTGAGTAACAATTGTTTCGTTGAAAATATTTCATATCGCTTTGTATTAGGTACGTTACGCATTCTTGCTTAATTACTTTGTTTTTAAATTTTAATATTTTATAATTTGAAATCATCACCATTATCACTTATACATATCACCTGTCTTATCACTTATACATCATACTATTATCACTTATACATATCACCTGAAATATTGGAAAGTTAACTCTTTGTACTCAAATACTATTAAATTTATAGACAGTGAAGGAATTCATTCCATCCGTCACCACAAGCCATTAAAAGTTACTTGCAATATGTATAAACTTCATGTGATGTCTTTTTACCATAGCAAAGAACGATCTGACTATAAAATGTGAATATAACACAGAATTATGTGGCTATAAAGTTTTTACAGTTACATAATTCATTCATAATGACTATATTAGCGTATATTCTTTTAGTTTCCCATTTTTCGAGTAGGTAATACGTCTGCAAATGAAAAGAGTAAATACTAGCAACCACGTATCATTGAATCACATGAAAATTAGGCAGGTTATACCAACGCATAACCAATAAGGGAACTAGCGCGATGATATATTAATAGAAGGTACATATTGTTAAAAATATTATGAATTATTAAATATAATTGAAACATTAAACCTGTGTTAATAAAATTGTACATCTCTACCGTGTATTACCTAATGAATACGTTGCACTAAAAACTTTTGGCTAAATTTCTATTTTTTTTTTACTTTACTTAGATACGTACTACTTACGTTAGATACTTGTTCCTCATCAATAAATATTTACCACAATCCCTATATTTCATATTAAATATATTTGTGCATTCCTCGTACGTGTTTTTTTTCCTCATTGTGCATTCCCCATTGTGTATTATCGCCATGTTGGTCCGGGCTCCTTCCCCGTGTCGCTATGCTTGACATTGACGTGTTCCAGTTTGGGGGGTAAGGTAGCTGGTAGACTGGTGCATGTGGCATTGCCATCCCGTTGTACCAATTGCAACGCACTATTAACATTTTTATTGTGTATAGGCCATGGATTATCTTTCCATCAGGAGAGCTATCTGTTTGTTTGATATCTAATGAAATAATAAATATTTTTATGAAATTAATTTTATGCCGTTTAGAATATAATTTGTTAAATTTTTTATTGTTATATTTTTTAAACAGTGACGAACTAAATTATTTTTGGTGCTGAGGAATTGAATCCGAGCTGAACTGGGATTAGCCTTTCGAGAAGAGACAAAAGAAGACAAAAGAATCACGTGGTTGCTAGTAAAACTATATTTCAAGAAGGAATGTAGCTTTTTGGTTACATCAAGGAACTTATTCGTTGTTCTGCTGAAAAGCCACCGCGCCGGTGCGGTGCGGCTTGAAAATTGTAATATTTCAAAATTACTCAAGAGTCGCGTTCGCTTGAATTATGAGCTAAGTTTGAGAGGGTGGTTGCCTCACCGTGCGTGCTTCACCCCGTTTTAAGCCTCTGGTGCTAACTGATCAAAATAAACTGGAGCACAGATAGACCGACAAAATTAAAATATTAAATGCATTGTTGGTCTAGTGGTAGGCCTGTTCCGCTAAAATCGTAAGATCCTGAGTTTGGTTTCCGGTTTAGTCAAATGTTATTTCTATCTATCTCCAAAATTGTTAGTAGCAGCCTGGAGTCTTAGAGCGATTTGTGAACAATCCTGCTCCTCGGATGAATACTTTAAGATGATTTTGAAATTTAAAAAACTAGTTATTATTATTAAAACATAACTGGAATACTTTTGATATTGCGGATGGCCATGGGAGGCGGTGATAATTTACCATGAAGTGAAGCTCCTGCTCGTTTGCCCCCTTTCCCGACAGCCCGTTTCGCTAGCGGCGGCTGTTGAATTTCAATACCGCCACAACAATAGCAACGCGCCATTAACATCTTTCGTATATATAGGCGATGGTTACTCTTTCCATCGGGAGAGCCATCTTGCTATCTAATAATATAAAATAAATTTAACATTATAGAAAAATTAATTACTTCCTTTTTAAAGAAGTCGGTTGGGAACGTCCAAACTTCCTTACGATTCAGACATAAATATAAAATAATAATAGTTGTAATAGAAACTGTATTTTTATTAAACGGTGTTAAATCTATAAAAAAATTAATACTTGTCGACATAAACCCTGTATAAATATAGGCTTCACCAAATTTATTTTATTTTATTTTTAAGCAAACCATATACCTACTATTAAGAACAAATAATCATTTTGTGACATAATATTTTTTAAAAGTAATCTTTATAGGCAAGATTCTTTAACAATGCAATCATGTTAGACCTAAGCCATGAGGAAATTGATCTGATGATTAAATATATTATTAGTAATCAGTAAAACAAGAATAGAAAGAACAATACACAAATATACAAAAAACCGGCTAAGTGCGAGTCGGACTCGCGCATGAAGGCATCTATACAAGAAAAACACGTAACTTGTTGTATGTCCCTATACTTAAATATTCATTTTTATTCTGTTTTAGTTGTTAAAGAAATATATAAATCATGATTTTTAAAAATTGCTTAAAAATTACGTTTGTTGTATGGAGGCCCCCTTTAATATTTACTTTATTTTTATTTAATTACTTATTTTGAAAGGTAAATAAATAAAGGTAAATACAACTAATTATTCTGTGAAAATTTTAAGCGTCTACCTGTTACCGTTTTTAATATTGGGCAAAAACATGTTTATTATTGTACCCTTAATATTTTCATATTTTTATAGTATTTTTTTTTGTTATGGTGGCAACGGAAATACATAATTTGTGAGAACTTCAGCTTTCTAGCAATCACGGTTTATGAGATACAGCCTGGTGATAGATAGACAGACAGACAGACAGCGGAGGCTTAGTAATAGGATTACGTTTTACCTTTTAGTTACGGAACCCTAAGAACAAAGCAAGTGGAATAAATTAGGAGTTATCTGTTATCTATTATAAGAATAAATAGTCAACTTATGTAATTTGAACAATAGGGCCAGGTCCAAGGGCCTTAGAGTTAAATACTATAGTTTAAAGATATGACGTCATACTGCTAACCGATATTGATTGGGTTATTCAAGTCCTGCTTTAATTAATTACAATGAAGTTAAACCATCGATCAGTGCAACTCCCGCTTCCGATTATCCTGAATCCATACATATTGTACATAAGCATTTTAGCTAGATATAGCGTAGTTTGGGGGCCGCACGTGGTCGGGGCCATGTGACAAACCGGTCTTGAGCAAGCCTAGTAACCTCCAAACGACTTCGTACGTGAGCCATACTAAAGAACTATACAATTCACTTTTAATCCTTTTGTTACTTTGCTATGATATTAACAACAAGTTTCACAAGTTCTCAATTTATAATTGTGTTCAAATACAAACAAATATTATGGATTATATCATTTAAATACATTTAAAATTTTATTAGGTTAGTTCTGCAGGATCTATCATTCTCCAACACTTATATAAGAAATAAGAACATTATTTGGAGAATATGTATAAGAATAAAAATATTATTTGGAGTCTCATGGAGAATGTCTTAGGTCCGTTGGCACCAAACAAATTAAACAATTTTCTAATAAATTTGCCCAAAATAAAATTCATTTAAAAAGTAATTAAATAGCAAACTATTTAACAATTGCAAACAAACTATTTATAAGTTGATGCACATATTTGGTAAAGATCTGATCCAGGGTTCTAGTGATATAGGAGATTGGAGTCAGTTGTTTTTGACGTCAAAAACAAATTATTTGATGTTAAAAACCTAGTTTTTACAGTAAATGGAAAAATGTAAATGAAGTTCTGATATTGGCTCTCTTCTTCATTTTCCTGTGTCACATTTTCAAACGAATTCATGGTTATTCACTGTCCACGCAGTGAAATTGTGGGATTCTCTACCTACTGAGATCCGCAGTAGCCCCTCGTTGCTAGTTTTTAAGAAGCGAGTTAAGGAGCATTACCTGTCATTGTCGTAGTTTTTTTTCTCTCCTATTTATTTTATTACTGTGTTATCTTCTTTCTACTATAGTCATCAATTTGCGTTTTAGCCTTTTTTATCTATGTATAATCTTATCCTTGCAATGTATGAACAATTAGAATTTCAATGTAATTTATACATTTGTATTTATCTTTATGCTTGTGCACGATGCCCTCCACTTTCCTTTCCCAGCTTCACTTTCTGGGTTAGCTGGAAGAAATATCTGTCGTTAGGGATTAGCTCATTTTTGTGCATTATTTTAAGTATCGTTTAATTTTTTTTTTGTCAACCTAAGTTTACAATAAAGTATTAAACAAATAAACATATAAAAAGGTATACTTCTCAAGCAATGGTTTTAGCTCTTGAGCCCCTATAAAAAGTAGATCTTACTCGCATTTAGATTTAATGTCAGGACACCCATTCAATTATGGTGCTTTATCTGTGTTCTAATTCTTCTTTCATTCTAATCCAATGCGTGATACAATGTAAAATTTATAATTTGCAAAAGATAAGTTCATATAAAAGTACTTTTGTGATAAGTTTTCTAAAGTACAATCCTAACGAATTAGGTTACCTATTTGAAGAAATTCCAATTTTAACATTTGATTTAGCATATATGCAGAAAATTATAAAGTCCAATACTTTAATTTTCTACTATTAACACACATTTTTATACCGAGATAAATACCGATTTGCGTGAAATAAGTTGAAGTCTAAATAAAATTAAACGGATAAGCATTATTAAATGAACAGACAGGTAAATAAAAAACAAGTAGATAACACTAGCAAGTGCTTTATACGAATAAACAACAAAAAAATTATACTTTCCACATATTTACCGTATTGTGCTGGAATGTGGGTATGTTTGATATTCTTTGGAATCTGTGCCATGAATTTACGATTATCATAACGCATTATGCAGAAATTTGAGACGGTCATATTACTACTTGGTATAATACTTAACAATGTTTGGTATATATTTTACATATTAACATCACAAATCATTTTTTTACGTTAAATCTAAGGTTTTAAAAATCTAAGTAAGGAATACTTAATAAATAGATCTCATCTTTGACAGTCTATTTGTCGAGTGGGTACCAGGTACACCTAGTTATGGAATCGATGAAGCATCTATTCGATTCCCGAAATGTTTGTGTAATGAGCATAGATGTTTATGTTTAGAACCTCTCTCAAATAAAAATGCTTGAATGCGGCATTCGCGATGGTAGACAAACTCATTGCTACAGTATTTTTGTAGGAAAAAATATTTTAGCGAATTACTTATTGTGTTGATTATCTTGTAAATACATTGAAACTAAGCATATAGCCATCAAGGAAAAAAGACTTATAAATTCGGCAAATTTTGATCATGTTTATCTTTTAGGAAAAAACGCAACGCTTTCGAAAAAGTCGTAGATAAGAAGCTTATTAGAATCGTCACAAGGAAGCCACTAACAATGTTTCAAGTATAGGTATATTCATCACTTAAAAAATAGTACGATATCCCACGAAAAATTAGTTTAACGATTTTTAATATTTTAACACATGCTTGTAAGTCTTAACATAAATTATAGTGTTTGAATAATAATTAGGTAGTGTTGGAAATAATAACTCTATAGCTTTATAAAATGGTTCTGAATTATTTATTATATTTACCCTATTAATTTTCTTTACAAACGATTGCCTTCTAGTCGAAATTCGACCATAGACTAAACAATTAAATCTCTTCTATGCTTTACATTTATATTGTAAGTCTTTGGTTATACAGCAGACTGTAGCCATAAACATAAAAGTATAAATACATGTGTGTATATTATCATGTATTTTATCATGTTTGTTAAATAAATATCTAGTTGTAATATTTATTTTTATTAATTTAATGTATTTTTATTGCATATTATTTAACAATATTAGGTTCCTACGCACTTCCGTAATGTAATCTTTAACCGTGCCAAATTTCAACACGGACAGCTTTCTTTAACTGTGCTAAATTTCAACTAAAATAAAAATTTTGTATCACGCATTAATAAATAGATAAGATAGATAGATTTCTGTGAAAAACAAAATATTGAACTTAATATTTCAAATTTAAAAATATACGAGTAGCAGGAATTGTGTAAAATATAGCATAGGTACGTAATTTTGTGTGAGTGTTTATAAAACACGAATGCTAACCTAACATGCTATATGCTAACCTGTATATAAATATATTGAAAATATTTGAGATTTTCAATTAATAATGTTTTCTTGGGTTTATTTAATAATTATTCTGAATGATAAAGATATAAAAAACAATTGATTTTAAAATTAAATCCAGAACACGATATCTTCATTACAACTTTAATAGTAACTTTAGTAGTAACCCATATTCTTGCAAATAAATAGTTTTCATTTCATTTCAACTAAAACACAAAGTCGGGAAAATTTGCGCATCAACTATGTGTTAATTGAATATCCTCGTTACCGTAAGTCGGTGAATGTAACCGCACCTGCTAAACTTCGTGCCTACTTCTCTGAGAAACTTGAAGAATTTCCAACTCTAAGAATTCCCGCTAGAAACTTGCTTCGTCTCGTTAGACCGCCGCCCGCCGCAAAACCTCTTCTTATTTATGTCCTTACTTTATTCCATTTGCGGCCAACTTCTAGTACTGTAACTGAAATTTTTAACGTTAGCATATTTAGCGGTAATTTTACATTTTATTTGTAACATATACTCGTACGCGCTGACCCGACAAATGTTGTTTTGCCATACTAATTACATGTATTGAAAATTTGCTAGGGTACTTAAGAGTGGGGGAGGGGGTTAATCGAGATAAAAACTATCTTATATTTTAAGCTGGACTAAATACATGTAGTAGATATTTACAAAATTTCATTGAAATCGTTTTAGTATTTTCGGAGTCCATCGCGGACAAACAACGTGACACGTAATTTATATATGTTAAGATTATGGAACAGTAAAATTAAAAGAATTTCCCCGTGTTGGTCCCTTTTAAAGAATAGACACCTGCCATTCTGCAGTTTGTAAAAAGAGAACGATTAGCCAAATGTATGACTACGATCGTGACTATGTGGTAGAGCTCTTCATCGTCTCGCCTGGGTTCGATACCACTAGCTTATTTATTCCTGCCGCAAAGGCATCAATGCCTGTCTTTGACGTATTATGGCTCGGACGGTAAAGTAGCCGGTAAAATTATGGATGTGGCATCACTATCCCACCACACGGATAGCAATGCACCATTAAAATCGTTGATGTCTATAGGCGATGATTTTTTCTCTTCATCAGGAAAACTGTCTGCTTATTTGCTACCCTAGGTATGACAAAAAAAGACAATATTACATACTCGTATATTCTTACGTACTGGCTTGGAAATTTATCTAACTATTATACTAGCCCTAGACTTCTTAAGAAGTCAAAAATAGAGATTATAGATATATAACAAAAACTCGTTTTTTTTGTTTTTTGTTATATCATAAGATAGTCGACAAGCAGATGGGTCTCCTGAAGGCGAATACCATCGCCTGTAGATATCAAAGATGTTAAATGTGCGTTGCTATCTTGTGCTGTGATCTAATGCCACATGCATAAGTTTATTCCTATTCCTGCCGCAATAGCGTAATTAGTTGTTACTGTCGTGTTCCGGTTTGGAGGGTAAGGTAGCCGGTAGACTTTTGCATATGGCATTGCCTTTCCGCCACAAGGACAGCAGCGCACCATTAACACCTTTGGTGTCTATATGCGATGGTTTTTTCCATCGGGAGAAACATCTGCTTGTTATCTATTTTTTGATATAAACAAACAACCATTCTAACATACCCATCTCTATTTTACTATAATAATAACGTTTAAGTATTGAGTTGTCTAATCTTCATCCGAGCTTGAGTTGTCTCATCTTCAATATCTCAATAAAAACATCTATGATTTCTATTGGTATGCGTCATATAAATATAAAGTATTTGTTTTATTTAAAGTGCGGAAATGTTAACGTTTATAGGAAATTGTAATATACACAACGATGTCTTTGACATCTACTTTGTTTTTTATTGTTTTCACTGACTCAGATAAGTGGATGAAATCTATTTTAAAAATAGGTTCACCTTCAATAAATTTATTATGTACTAGCTTTTACGCATAATTTCGCTGGTCGTGAAAACTATTTTTCTGTTTGTCAGAAACAGTACTTTTTCTGAATGAAAGGCATCCAATGTCCTTTTCAGTTCCCTTAGCAACGAGTATGGCAAATTCAGTGATATTCGGTAAGTCACACTTTAATTAAGACGTGTAAGCTTAACAAATACACGAAATTACTTATATCAGTGATTTTAATATAGCTTTGCAAACATAATTGCCGGGATTTTGAAACTTTATACGCAAGATTTACCCCACCTTCAGTCTGACACCCATTAAAGACGTATCTGACCATGATAATAACAAGCATTGACATTTAGGCGGACACATTTTGGCGATGATATTGTATCTAGGTTAGTATTTACAGAACTACCACCCGCTGTACTATTGTAGTGACATATGTAAACTTGGTTTTCATAACAAGAAATGTCTGATCTCTCAAGATGGCCGTTCCTTCAGATGTATAGTTTGATTTCTGTTGAACAGAGAGCACATAACTGGTTCTATAGTCAATGCTGTTGAATAACAGAATAGCTAACAAGCAGATAGCTTTTTCGATGAAAATACTAAATTATTCGTGTGGTGAGGATTAAATGCCACATGGATAAGTTTACTGGTTATTGTAAAAATTTAAAACAACGGTTATCAAACTCAAATGAAATGCTGTAGAACTCTACCACCTAGTAGTCTTATACAGATACAATAGCTAATCTTTCACCTTTTATAGACAGAGACATAAAATTCTGAGATAAAAAATATGGTAATAAAAAACACCACCTTAAAATTATGTATTACTTGTTCGTAATAGTAATTATTATGAACAAGAAATTAGGTAGGAAAGCTGACATTGTATTTTTCTAGAATTGTCTGGACAAATACAGGGTTCCGGGATATGAAACTAGGATAAAAACACTCACATATTTATAATAATGAATCTTAATTAGGTACGTTATATTTTTTTGCAACTGTTGTTATATTTTTCATTGTATTAGAAGCCTTTTTTTATTCCATGGATTGTATTTTAAATTAAACAATTTATTAATCTCAAACATCAGATATTAGCCAGCCTAGATAAACTAAAAATTAATGCAAAATTGTACCTCTGTCCATTATAGGCTTCACACATATGTTTGGACATAATGACATATGGTATTTATTTTAATGCTTTTATGATTTTAAGTTAATAAATCTATCAATAAATGTTTATTTTTAGATATGACGCTATATTTATTCTTCTATATTTTAATACGTGAATTTAATACTTTGTACCCCTTTTTATACCTAACAATTATGCGAAAGCTGGAGGATAAAATTTGACAGAGTTAAGGTTTACATTACATTGTGCAATAACCTAATATTTTTAAATAATATACATTAAAAAAACATTAAATTAAAAAAAATATATTACATACACTACATTCATATGGCATACATGATAATACACACACATGCATACTTATTCTTTACGGGTAAACTCTGTTGTCAAACTTAAAAGAGGTTTTATTGTTTAGTCTATGTTCAAACTTCGAACACAGGACGATCGCTATAGTACATTGTTAAAAGCATGATACGAGTACCTAATATTATGAAACCGGGAAATAACCGTAATTGTTCTTATGTATTGTTATGGTATTCCTATTTAAAAGTGAATCGTGGAAGCGCTCATGCAAACTAAACAGCGTGAACGTGTTTTTTTAATCTGACACTTTTCTGTCAGTCATAATATTCGCTTCCGTGCAACACCATTACATAATTACAAAAGCAGCGGAGTCTTTTAAATTCTTCATCCAATTAAAATAAAAACATAAATATCGCTTTCTAGAATTCGATACACGCAATTGAAAGGTGTCGGAAAAACGTTGGCAATTCTATGAAAATGCATCGTGGCGAAGAAACCTGCTGCGGAATGCCACATGCCGTCTTATTTAATCAATATTGATAACATCACTTTACAATGAAATTTAATCTTTGATGGTATTGGTTTAATGTGCAATTTGTTTCGATGGACAAATGGCTGTTATGTTATTATGTTATGTTCCCTTAATTGTTTCTAGTTTTTGTTGGAACAAGGTGCGGATATAGTTACGGGACGCTTTATAAATGTTCCTTTATTATAGGTGGTCTAACGTGTATAGATATAGAATCATTCTTAGGCACCCGTGCGCTCTATGAATTAATTCATAAGTTGCTACTCGTTATTAGTGCTTATATGTATCTCGGGAAAACAATCTTAGATTGACGTGTGAAAAAAATAAATGCAATGAAACCGTTTCTATTCTTTCATTTCTATAAATAAACATGGTTTTGCTATACATTTAGCTGGGAAGATAAAAATGTTAATTGCTTAACTAATTAGGCAAATCTTAGATAAAAACAAATAAACAGGGTAACTGGTAAAATATTGTCGGTACATATTAAAGGGCACATTAGTCAATGGTAATAAGTTAACACTTAAGCAGTCGCTAATGGGTCTATCAGATGTCGTAATGGGTCTATCAGACCCAGCCTTCCGAATATTCTTTAATACTTTTGAATTACGCGAATTACGACGTTGTCGCTCCGTATGACTGTAGACGATGGGTTGCAACATCGTGTGACGGCCACATGTGTCAGTTCACAGTTGGCACGCTGCGCTTGAGTGCTACGGACGAAAATGGTGCGTATGGGTCCATGGACCCGGTAGCGACTATATATGTAAGTTGTTGTTAAATAGCAATTTATTTTAGTTTTTCTTGTTTTTAATTTAAAATGACAACCAATCAGTACTTAACGACAGAGAAATTGAAGAACACCTAAATGAAAAAATTGAGGCTGAAAACTGCTCGGAAACAGAAGATGTTTTAGAAATTAGTGAGCATGAATCGGATTCCGAACAAGATGACGAGGAAGGAAGCGAAATGCCGCGAACACCAGTTATACAGCCGTCTCATCAACCAACTCAGGGTATTCGTCGACCTGCACCTAATCACCGCCATATAGACCTAGAATGCGTTTCTTTGTCTATTTTACAGAGAGGCTATTATATCGGCAAAGACAATATTACAACATGGAAGAGCCTAAGATAAAATGTTGATTTTCAGAGTCAATTTATAAAAAAAATGTTCCTATTATGATTGAGCTATTTTTATTATTTGTGATAGATATATTATTCTAGTAATAGAAAAATAATGTTACATTAGAAAATAATCATAAATATAAATCATAGAAACTCATAAGTAAAACCTTTCAAAAATATTGCTAATTATATGAGGTTATTGCCACAGTGTTTTTCATAATACAAAAATTAAAAAATATATTCTTCCTTCTCAATTCTTGTTTTATTTGAGACTATTATTACTGTTTAAAAAACATATTCACCCGTATATTAAATAGTTTTGGATATATCACACAATAAAATCTGGGTCCAGTGAACCCAGTAGCGACCCTTTAGGTCAAAAACTGGAGCGCGACTGCTTAAGTGTTAACAATAAAAATTGATTAAAATAAGAATATTGCCTACTTACATAGTAATCCTCAACGAAATTAGCGTAGTATTCAAAAATAATGGTCACCGTACATTTTACAAACGAATCTAGTCACGAGTTTGGTAAATCGCTGTTTGTAAACAATGAACTACTATGTGCCAAGCGTGGGTGTCCATACTAATTGTTTTTATTGAATAATTAGATTAAATTTAAGGACATTTGTTTTTCATCAAACAAGTTTGCATATTTAATGAATAAGACTGATTCACCTTATTGCGATAGCTATGGTACAATAGAAGATATGCAACATTTGCTAATGGAATGTGTAAAAAATCACACATTTATTTACTTTTTATCTTTTTTTAAAGCTCTGAACAGAAGGAAATTTCAATGAATTTTTTTATTAAGTACAACCTCTATATGATTTCTGTGAGTACAGCTAATCAACTAAATCCATATAGCATTAGGTTTTTAAAAGTGGTTTTCATAATAAATGACAAAAACATAATTACTTCATTCATATTTTTATAAAAATCTGCTGAAGCAGAAAGCAATAAAGCAATGCATCTATAATTAGAATATATTTTATAATAATCATAAAAACTAATGCAACAGCTACGCACACCGTTCTAGTGTAATCGACTGAACTGCTTTCGTATTATAAACTCCAATTAAATATGTATGTATACACGTGATAGCTATTATAATTACTAAAGTAATTATGTTACTACTTAGTGCATTGGTACTAATAATCTTATGACGAATGAAATATAAGTTAGTATGATGGAATGGATGGAGCACATACTAAGTTTTTCAAATGTAATGAGATTAATGAGCCTTCCATGCTACCGAACAATCCTTTGAACACGGTGCGTTTTTTTGCCTTAAAAAACAAAGTATGCATTAAGACCCCTTACAATTTCGCTATGTCTATCCGTACGTCCGCAGTCTAGCTCAGTGATCCTTAGTACTTAGCAGCAGTGCATGCGGTATAATTTAAAAAAAAAATCTTAAAAAATTTTTTTTTAGGATTGCTCCTCTACATGTAAAGTGGGGATGTTAATTGTTTTTTCAGATACCCCATATTGTGGGTTAACTTTGGATAGGCTTTTAAAAAATATTGCAAGTTTATCGAAACAATTTTTTGATTAAGGGACTAGTTTATGAAATATGGAGCTTTAAAGTGCTATTTTTTGTTACAGTCAAGTGTCCCCCCCCCCCCCCCCTTCCAAGTAAACGGTTGGTTTTGGATGTAGGAAAAAATCACTCTAGTAGTAAATATAATATAGTTAAAAGAAAAACTATCACGGCTTGTTTTTAAGTAATAGTCGACCAACTTATAAATGTACTTAGAGAAGTTTTTATAGGCGATGATCCTGTAGTGCGAATATAATCGTCATTGACGTTAAATAGTTTAACAATATTCATAGTATGAAGCAATAAAAGTCCTCTTAGACCGCGTTATTGTGATGGGCAACAACGGAACTCTACATTGAGCGTGGCCCAACCAGCACTTTACCAATTTTTAATGTCATAGAACAGCAAATACGCAGATGATCTTCTTAATGGTAAGTGATAATACCGAGAGGCATCGAACAAGTTAAAACGTTAATTTAAAAAAATTCATTGCTAGTTACATAGCAGGGATTCAATGTCGTATGCATAAGTATTTCGGGTGATTTTATTTTTCAAATTTGAACAATACAGTGACAAATACTGACGTTATTACGGGAGGAATGGCGAGGCATGCTATCAAACCCGGACGACCTAAGAAGGCGTTGCAGAATCATGTCGTACTTGCTGCGCCCTGTAGCCCACTTCCCACTTTGGTGAATCCCACGGGAACAACTTATACTTTCGGAATAAAAAAGTATCCTACGTGTTATTCCAAGTCATCATCTATAGGTGTGCCAAGTTTTATTCAAATTAGTTCAGCCGTTTTATTTATTTATTTATTTATTTTTTTTACTACAGAAAACAATTTTTTACATTTACATAATTCTTAAAGTAGTTTCACAATAAAATTGAATTCCAATAAGTGTTGCACACATCGTTGATACAGAAATTTGCGTGAAATAGTAACAAACATACATCCATCCATTCATACAAACTTTCGCATTTATAGTATTAGTAGGATTCGGAGGATAGGATAGTACGATGCGGTATAGAGTAGGAAGTAATATTAATGAACAAATTGATTGTATTTGCGTATATTTAACGAAAAGTTATATATTATGAGAAATGTAGGGGGCTGAATCACCTTCGTCTGTAGGAGAACACCCGGAATTCTGTATCCCTACACGTGGTCCCTGTGTGGTGCTAATCAGGTGATATGGTGGGAGACATATGTCGTGGCTATAAAGACCACCCATCAGCTAAAGTCGTGTCGCCAAGCGTCCGTTTTCCTTCAGGATAACGCTGATGTAGCGTCATCAGTTCATCAGTTGCGCCTATACAATCTGGACGGTCTGATACACGCTGACGTTGATGCATCTGGAGACTAGTCGTGGAGGGTAGTGGGATCCGAAGAACGGTGCACCACTGGCCGACGGCTGGTCAGTAGGGGGCCCAAGTAGAGTGCTAGGCACACATGAAAGGCTGCCCCGGCAACTAGCGAAAAATCCCAAGATGCGGCATAGTGCCGGTCGGCGACCGGATGAGAGGGCCCTATGGACATTTTTGGTGTCTGTAGGCGACGGTTGACTCTTTCCATCAGAAGACCCATCTGATTGTTTGCTATCTTATGATAAAAAATAATAATAATTGTAATGTAACCAGTGACCATTAACTATCGTGTCTTTTAATATACATAGTCTTTCACCAGTCAATCTGTAAAGGTACGATAACATAAAACAATTTATTTTAATTAAATGAAATCGTGTTACTGTTCAATGGTTATAATAAACGTCAGAAAAATACTTGTATATCAATACCTAGTTGAATGTAACTTTTATAGAAGTACGCTATCTATCTAGGTATCTGTACTAACAATTACTTGTCTGAGTGGCAAGCACGGCGCATTGTAAGACCTCGCTCTTTAAAGTTGATTAGTCTTAGACCTAAATTGACACTATATCTAGTTAAACAGGATCTATTTTAGCTTTGACTCCAATTAAAACGACATACAGTAACTGTTGACTTCTGTGCAATTTATTAAGCTGTATTAATTTTTTTGGCTTTAACTTATTAGCACAGTATATAATAGTTACTATTGTGTATTAGAATAAGAATAAGAACACATTTGTTTGAGACGCACACCACAGAACATAATATACAACTTACAACTTACAACAACAATATACAATTTAGACATACAAAACTTTTATACACAAATATACTATAAAGACAAAGAAACAAAAAAAAAACAAAAGAGATATAAGGTACATAATGGTGGTGCGACATCTCAAATTAGCCTACAACTCAGGATTATAATGGCAATCCCAACGCCCCGTTCTGTGGCAGCCAGTTCCCTGATAAAGGCAGCAACAGTTTTAACGTCTATTCACTGGTTATTAGGCTTTTTAAGGCCAGTCTTCCAATAGATGTATCGATGATCTGATTAAGAATTGAATTAGGAGATGCTTGTAAATTTTGGCAAACTTTAAGCCGCATATCTTTACATAGTTACCTACTTGTTTTATGTTTACGGACAAATCCAGATTTAGGAATCAAACCTAGGAGTTAATAAACTGGCTTAATAAACCACTCCAGTATTATAGTTAAAACACTAGTTCGTTAAAAACCAGTACCAGTAGTTTAAAACCAATACGTTAGGTACTGCAAAGCTTTACTTTTTTATATTATATTATAAGATAGCAAGCAAGCAGATGGGTCTCCTGATGTAAAAAGTCAATCGTCTCCTACAGACACCAAAGATGTTAATGGTGCGTTGCTATCTAGTGGGGAGGTCTAATGCCACATGCATAAGTTTACCGACTGATTTACCCTCCAAACCGGAACACGACAGTGACTAGCACTGACGCTATTGCGGCGGGAATAGGTAAGACCAGACCTGGTCGAGCCGATGCAGAACTCTACCACCTATTAGTCACGATGGTAGTGACACGCATAGCCGCTCGGCCGCCTTTTACGACCTGCCTGGCAGAACCACAGTTGGCCTATTCTTCAAAGGAGCCCGGGACCAACACGGGGAGTTTACTTTAAGCTTAATGATCGTGTGCAATTTTCGAAGCTTCTTTATTTTCCTGACACAGTTCCAATAATAATATATAATTTATTACTGATATTATGACAATAGTGTAAATCATAGTGGTAAAAAAGAAAACGTACAGAGCTTAAAAAAATGTGGTGGACATGCTACACGCTTTAATAATACCTAACACTATAACACCTAATAGAGCCTTGTTAATGGAAACAAGTTAACAATTTTTACTTAAAACCTGGTATTTATCGCTTTAGAAACAATTATTAGTTTTCATTCTTTTTTTTGTGTTATATTATAATCTGTTATCCTGTTATATAATTTATAATTTATAGGTGAAATGAAATCTGAGTCACAATGTTGGTAGTGTTTTGCAATGTTTTGTCTGAATTTAATAACACTGACTTGTTTTTTTCTGCCGCAATAGCGTCGGTGCTTGTCATGATACACGAGTTCATGATAAAGTTACATCCTGTCAAACAAAAAGCAATGCACATTTTTTTTTTGTGTCAATAGGCAATGATTATCTTATTCTTACGGAACAGCCATCTGCTTATTTCCTATCATATAAAAATATGGACTAATGGAAGTATTTCCTTACGATTTATTTTTCTTTTTGATGAATATAATATATACAGATGTAATTAATTTAATTATCGCTGTCAATTTGTTGCAATGGCACTCAGAACATCGTAAATCATGCATATTGATTGATTTGCTGGGAGCTCGTTCGTGACTAGTGTTTTATGAGGACAGGCGTAACATAATATTTATAACAGTGTTTAATTTTAGGTTTAAATTTCCCATAACTATAGTTAATATTAAGTGTACTTAATATTTAAAATGTACTCTTCGTAACCTATGTTAACTACAAAAAATATATGCTACATGTCATTATAATTAAGCAAATATTGAGACACCTCAATTGAATTTTATTATAAGGAATTAATATAGTAAGTAATGTTTAAATGATTTTTTTGTTACTATATTTTTTGTTTCACTTGGTATCATAGTTCTAAAACTGATTTGTAGGTGTATTCTGAATACTAAGTATTCGTGATATAACTTTAAAATATATTTTATTTATTTTCTATCACGATTATCCTGATCGATTCCTAGATTTCTATTTTATAAGTATAATAATATTCCCTTGAATAAATTTTCGATGATTAATTCGTAAATCCGTGTGGGACATATACCTTCTAAGCAGGTAGGCGTTCGATGCAAGCGTCGATAAACAAGAGTGCTTGATCAGTGCACTGATATTTCAGAGACACCGTTCTAAAAATTTACATAAAAAATAAAATATTTAAAAATCTTGATTAACAGAATTGTCAATCTCGATTTTAAATATATATACCTTTACATAAAAATTCTATGATATATCTTAGATATAAAAATCTATCTAAATCTGTTTTTTTTTCTCGATCCAAAAATGTAACTTCCTATTGATACCGATCCAACCAAAACCTATTGATACCGAAACAATTTTAACAAGTTACTAAAAGACCAAGAGGTAGACTATTAGTTATACCTACCTAATATAGAGAAAAGATACTGTAATGACATTTTTACATAATGGAATCTTCCGTACCATCAAAATATAATATCGCCAATAGTTTGTATCAACCATTTATTTCGAACAGTTTATGTAGAAGAAAAATCAAAGATAGGAGTATATGTGATGAATCAAAGGGAGGAGTATATGTGAAATAACTACATATATATTATAATTTTTCCCGTGTTGACCTTGGGCTTCTTTGAAGAATAGGCCAACTGCTATTTTGCCAGACAGGTCGTAAGAGGCGACCGATTGGATTTACGAGTCACTACCATCGTGACTAGTAGGTGGTAGAGTTCTCGCCCGGGTCAGGTACCACCGCCTTACCTATCCCTGCCACAATAACGCCAGTGCTTGTCACTGTCGTGTTCTGGTTTGGAGGATAAGGTAGCCGGTAAACTTATGCATGTGCCTTTAGACCTCGCCTCAGGATAGCAACACACCATTAACATCTTTGGTGTCTATAGGTGATGGTTTACTCTTTCTATCAGGAGACCCATCTACTTGTTTGCTATTTTATGATATAAAAGAATGACACTATCATCGTGTCTGCTTTGGTACAGATTTGGTACAGATTTGGTACCATCGCCTTAATTATTCGTGTCCGATTAACGTCCGATTAACGTAACGTTTTGCCTGTCACTGTCGTAATCCGATTTGGAAGGTACGCCTGTAAACTAACGCACGAAACATTAAAATCCTGCCACACGGATAACAAACTAATAATATCTTTGGAGTCCTTAGGCGATGGTTTTATTTTATTAAGAGAGCCATCTGCTTGTTTGCAATCCTATGAGATCAACAATTCTGGTTGTCAAGAAATAATGACATTCAATTATTTAAAAAAAAGTCTAAATCAAAAAATTAGATAATAAATCTTGTGAATGTATTAAATAAATCAATATCAAGATAGTTCGATCTCGTTAAATAAGTGTAAGACTAAACAGGTTGAGATATTTTTGTGTTGCGTTCGTGTGGGCTTGAGATATAACGAAATATGTATAGTATGCAATATGCTTATTTGTAATATGCGCACGAGTTTGACATTTAACTAAGTTTATCATCCTATGGCTTAAGCATTAACTTAGAAGAGGTATGGCAACGGAAATTATGTCAGTCATGACCAGGATTTATGTTGTCTTAGATTAAAATGGGATTGAATAAAGGAGTGAAGAACGTCCATCTTCGCCGGTATTCGTAAAGAGACTAGAGGCTCAACGGAATGACATAAAGTCAACGATGATTTATGCATCAAGTGTACCGTCTAATTACGCGCGCGCATCTCATTCTATGTAAATTCGAGTCAGCCTACTGAATGAATGATAGATATTATTTTTATCACGATCATCTTAAATTATGCTAACTATAGCTTCTTTCTAACTATATTTGTGGAGCTACTTTTAACAACATATTATTTAATAAAAGTACATGAGTTTTTCATTGGAACATTTGTAATTGTAGGGTAATTACTTGTTAATTGTTTTTCTGTATTTCTGTCTGTTTACTTAATTTTAAGTGTTTCGTATTAAAAATCATTTGCCGTAAAATATGTACAAAACATCATATTCTCTATGTGATTATATGTGCGCTTCACGCTGCAAAAGGCTTGATGGATCGGGATGAAATTTTCTATATAGGTAGTCTATTTTCAGACTTATATTTCAGGCTTACATTTTGGATTTCGTGATATTTATAACAAAGTTTGACCAGGGTGCATGGCAAATTGCTAGTGTAAAAAAAAAAAATATATATATTTTATATGACGTTTATTGACATGGTTTAAGTTGAGATAAGTCCGACATAAGTAGGTAATAAACATTGGTTTAATTATGCAAAGTTTGTCATTAATTTAAGCTTTTCTGGTAGAGATCGCTTTAAGGCGATAAGACCAATTTTGTGTACAGTTTTATAACACAATAATATGTATTCGCTTTAGTCCGCTATGTACTTAAAATTATTACAAATAATGTATTTTTCTGGAATAATAATTGACTAATGCATTACGGTCTAGCAATATTCAACGCTACAATACATAAAGTTCAAATATAATCCTAAATCGCGCTGTAACAATTATTATTATATATGATGCCAAAAAGAGATTAATGCAATAGGGAGATTAATACGTCTGTAATAACATATTAATTTAATAATAATAAATTAATATCAATATAATAAAAATAAATATCACTGATCAAATTACACGAATTGATGTGAGCCCAAAGTAAACAAATTCATAATATATAATATATAAATATAAATACTCAAATATACTTAAATAAACAACCAAACCCAGAAAAATAAACATCTATGCTGATCACATAAATGTTTGTCCCTGTTGAGAATCGAACACGAGCCTTATTTTCCTAACCACAGGCCAGAGGTCGGCAACCTTTTGAGTCGGAAGAACCAAAATCACAATTTACAAAATTTCAGTTTTTAAAGAGCCACAAAAAAATCTTGATTAAAATAAACAGTACTTCAACGGACTGACGACAGTGGCGACGCGTGTCGGGAGGGGGCGGAAAGGTGAAGAGCGATGATAAGATTTTTTAAAATAAAATAAATAATATTTGCGTATGGAACTAGAGTCGCAGCTTCACATCCAAAGAGCCGCAAGTTGCCGAGCACTGCACTAGACCCATGGAGCGGTGATTGAGTATGTCGATATAAAAACATAACTAAACTTTTTTACATGTAAATAATGTTTATTTATTATAATGAATTCTATTAAGATATAGCTAATGCGAAAACAATATAAAAATAAATAAATTACTTCATAATTTTTATTTTTTATTATACTTCTTTAAATTTCAAGCACTGTTTCTAAATAATTCTGTACCCATATTCACTTATACAAAGTATTCTCTAAAAGATGTCTCGAAATCCTTTTACCACGGTATTTGAGATTCTATATAAAATTGTTGAAATTGACTACAGTCGTCCGAAATACTTTCTGAATGAATCGTCGTCGCATGGTACGGGGTCTGAGAACGAGTAATGTTATGAGCAAGCCATTATTGTCTCGGCCCATACCGTAAAACATTACGCAGTGTTGCCGACCTCAACAACTTATTTTTAGTTGATAATACCAAATACGCGAACTTAGATATTCACAAATACTCACTACATTTAAATGTCATTTATGTATCTTCAAATATTTAATTTAAGGTGTTCAAAAATATACCAAATATACAGAATTACACTTCATAACTTATAAATTTGCTAGTTAAAATATCAGACAATATAACCATATTAAAAGTTTTTAAAATAAAATAATAATAGGTATATTGTAATGAAATTAAATACATAAAATGAAATTAAATGAAATTGAATAAAATTAAAAAATAAAACTGTAAATCAAAATATGTACCTATGTTAAAATATGCCACGTCTTAGGATCACTTGGACCATATTATTTGAATAGTTAAATGATAATTACCAAACAATATAAATAGTTTGATTATTACCAAACTATTTAAATAATATGACGTAGATGAATCTTGAATCGTAAAGTGGTTCGGTTTGTTTTCAAATTACGCAGAGAAAAATATTTTTATCACTCTTATAATATCAATATTTTCAATCTTACTAAGAAAATATATTTTTATACTCTTAGTAAGATTGAAATTCTAAAAGTCAGAGATAATATTTTAATTTAAATAAGGACGTACCTATGGAACATTCAAAAATTGAAACTGTGGAAGTATTATGGATATGTGTATGGATATGTTATGGAAGAATAATTACAAATTTAACTAAGATATAAGTACAAATATTTTTATATTAAAATATAATTTAGGAGCATTGATAGTGACGGGTTATCTAAATATATTTTATTTATCATATCGTTAAGTAATAAGTAAGAAGTTGAAGATACAGTTATTAAATTTAATCAACAAATCTGTAAATATTTGTCATTTTTATTTGCGACAGTAAATATTAAAACAAAAAATAATTAGAAAAACTGCACAGATGGTGTTTTATTAAAGAAAATTAAAAATAAATTTCAAATAAAAGCAAGCCTTAAAACAAAGAATTCAAAAAACGTTTTTAATTTTAAAGCCATCACAAAACTATAATATATAGTCTAGTAGTTAATACTAAAAATTTACGCCATTATAATTAATCTTACAACACAGTAATCTTCCTGGTTCGTATAATTTACTATTATCTAATATATTAGCTAATGAGCATGCAGTAGTTGATATGTAATAAATACACGCTTGTTGGCTTGACGAGTAGTTACTGAAAACTAGCAAACACCTGAGACTTCGCGGATGTAAAATAATGTTCCTCAACTATTTTTTGTACATATGAAATGCGTTGAGTAATCAATATTCGCTTCCAAATTCATACTAATACTATAAATGCAAAAGTCTGTTCGTAACATTTTACGGCTAAACTGCTAAACCGATTTTAACGAAACTTCCCCATGTTGGTTCCGGGCTCCTTTGAAGAATTGCCGTTTTGCCAGGCAGGTCGTAAAAGGCGACTGATAGCTATGCAAATCACTATCATCATAACTACTAGGTGGTAGCCTTACCTATTCCTGCCGCAATAGCGTCAGTGCTTGTCACGTTCGTGTTCCGGTTTGGAGAGTAAGGTAGCCGGTAAACTTATGCATGTGATATTAGACCTCGCCACAAGATAGCAACGCACCATTAACAACTTTGGTGTCTATAGGCGATGGTTGACTCTTACCATCAGGAGACCCATCTCCTTGTTTGCTGTCTTATGATATAAAAAAAACTTAGCATGGATATTGTTGAAGATTCAAACTCAAACATAGTTTAAAAATCAACTCCTCAAAGGCTGCAATAGCGGATGAAGATTTGTATCAAAAACTATATCGTTGACATGTTAAGCTACGCGCAGGCGAAGATGCATGGGTGAGCTAGAGTTGTCTATATCCATTTGGTGTTCATTTGTAGTAAGTTCGAGTAACACAAATCTACATAATTAGATGTTTATGAATAGTCATATTAAATCAAGTAATTTTCACAAAATGCAGAGGTAACGTAATATGAATATATAGTTTGTTCTCTACAATTTCCTTACATTTGTATAAATATGGAATAACGTAGTCAAAAGTAGAGGGATCTCAACGTATTATCAACTCAAGATGTGTCTTTAAGTGAAAGCGTTTAGGATCAGCTACAGATTTCTGAAGTGCGGTAAAAGATGGTCAGATCGCGTGGAAGGGAAAGAGTCATCAATAACTTTAATCCGGTATGGGGAAGTTTTTATAACGATCTATCAGCTGTTTGTGAACTAACACAAAATTACCTTTGTTAAGGGATTAATGCGATGTTTATTTAATTAATGATTACCTTATTATATTGTTACTTATTGTTTTTAATAATCTTTTACTTCTACTAAATTTACCAGTAATATTAACATTTATGTGGTATCAGAAAATTATTTTAAAAGCATCCTTTATAAAAAAATCTTAAGGTACTCTATTTATAAATAGCATACGATAGCAAACAAGCAGTATATATGAGATATGTCGGATGTTTTAACAGCGATGGAAAGTACGCCATTTGAATACTGGCGCAGATATCAGCGGTACATTGTAGCGGACTCCTATGTACCAAAGTCTCAGATCAAAAAAAAATACGGGTCTGAGACCTAAGTCCTCTATTATGTACGCTGATATGGCTGTTGGAAAGTAAATACGTTAAGGAAATTACTCCAAACACTGTCCTAAACAAGAGTGATCATGTCGCACTGCATAATTTTATGCTTATTTCAATATTGCCATAGAAAAACGTGAGTTAAGTATATAGAAAGGTCAACATATATGGTAAATGCGGTCGAGATTAAATTATTTGCAGGAAATATGCGGAGTATCACTCGCGGTTAAGTAGATGACAGGTAACCAATACTTGAATACAGTACGAATATAGAATATCGTCCTAGACTGACACAATGTGGTTAGGATGGCCAGGTGCTGCCTGAAGGTGGGATAAGAGCATTTGTAACTGGCTTTTAAAACTGGCTAATGAATAAAAGAATATTAAAGTGGAGTACTAATTTGTGATGAGCGCCACTCGGTATTCTTAATTTTCAAGGATTTTTAAGGATTTTCTATGAATACAAATATGGTTATATTAAAATACAACAATATTTATGTGTTTATTAATAAAACTCAAATATGGATGAAATCTAGAGCACTAGGTAGTATGATAATTTTTAAATAATAAATTTTATATGCATATAATAATTTAATTAATGCGGATTGACGAAGACAAAATTACGAATAATTTGATAAAGGATATCTGTATTATCTAGTTTGATTGTAAATAAAATTTATCACTCTGCGTTATTTAGCATTTGGGTCTGATTACATTAAACAATTTTAATACTTTTTAAATGAATTTGACCATAGTAAAAGTTATTTATAAAATATTTAAATAGTTTGGTGCAAAGAGATTTTAATTGTCTTTCTTAAATTACAAGTTTATAGTTCACATTATAATTACGTAATATTCAAAATAAACTGTTTACCTAAACTTATCTACAACTAAATAATTTTAGCTTTGTTTACTCGACTTAAACGGAATTTTATTTTTTGCAAATAGCTGGTCACAAGCCATAGAACACTTACTGCTAATATCACAAGATACTAGATAGAAGGATCGAATAGTCTCTAGTATGGTGTCATCGATTCACCAATAACTGCTATCATTAAAAATTTCTCGTCACCGTCGTACTCTTGCTTAAGCGGTAAGGTGGTTGCAAGAAAAGCTAGGCATATGTTAAAATTTGTAACATTTCTACCACGCAGATACAAATAGACCGATAGTAACATTAACGTCTTTGGTGTCTTTAGGTAAAAATCTTAACAGAACGATCTGCTTATATCACTCAGCTAACTCAGAAATGGGCAGTAGTCCACATTTAACTTTCTGTCACCTATTAACCTGACATAAATATTTAACTCTCTATCACCTATTAAATTATTTGTGAAAGTCTGAAACAACAACCATACGTGCTATTCCGTGTCAGACGCATGCTACCATACAACCGCCAGATACTTTGTCTGACCAGGGAATCAAACTCTTGACCACATGATCAGAGGCTTACCACTTAACCACTGATGTAGTAAAAATTGTAACAATGGAGAATAAAATCTATATCTATATGTATTTCTATATTTTAATATTATTATATTTATATTAATATTATAACTGCCAAAGTTTGGATGTTTGGATGGATATTTTATGATGGCCGCTCCGTTGGTCGAGTGGTTAGCGACCCTGACATATATGTTTGTATTTCCTGGTTTGGGTTTATATTAAATATATTCTAGTATTTATATATGTATTTCTATGTATTAGTATATTTAACTAGCACCCATAACACAAGCAAATAATTTGCTTACTTTGGGATTAGATCAGTAAGTATAATTTGTCCCGGGAATATTAAAAAAAGAATGTTTGGATGGATGTTTGAATGGATGTTTGTTACTCAGTCACGCAAAAACTACTTAACGGATTTGAATGAAATTTGGTACACAGATAGATAATGACCTAGAATAGTACATAGACTACTTTTTATTCCGGAGAAATAGGTAATCACGCGGAATTCGCAAAAAGCTTTTATAATGCAGCGGCCTGCACGCTGCAGCTAGTATGGTATAAATAATGCTAAACAAAACATAAGCACTAGTAGGTAGATATAATTTAGTACTTCACGAAATATTCCAAATGTCTTTGAATTTACACTTTAAATTCATCGAGTAGACAAATCCATTTTATGCGCTATTAAATTTGGGTCGATAAGATATAAAAGCTCAAATTGTCACGTCTGTCCAGCATGACAAGCACGAAATCGCCAAACACAAAGCGAGCGTCAACATAAACTAACATCCGGCGAACGCTGATGTATTGCAGCCGCAGAACTATGGAAACAAATCTCTCTGTGTAATAATTTACGAGCGCAATATGGCTCCGCAGTTTCAAAACAAACAAACAAAACAAAAACAGAAGCGCGACCCGCGATAAAAGATGTCCCCACACTAGCGCGGGCCACACTTTAAAGATAGACTAGCCAGCGCATAGATTAGAAAACAAACGAGACGCAATTGCAAATAAAGGACTTATCGAGACTGCTTAGGCCAATCAGTGCATAGGCGTAATAATAGACACAGTTTAAATTAGGAACGATGGTAGTACGAGGCACTGAGTACTTACGAATTAAAGGCTAAGTGTGCGCAGTTTCTACTATTATAAAAACTATGTTAGACCCTTTCATCAATCTATTCTTTTTTAAGCCTGATTAATGAAAACGATAAATGAAAAAAAAATATGTGGTATCATGTGACACCGGACACAAATGAAGTTCTTTATTATTAAAATATTAATTTCAAGTTCTATTCGAAGTATAAAGAAAATAATTATTCGGGTATACATTTGTTATTAAGATTTTTTATCGACAAAAATAAAAAATAAAAAACTACTTTACAAAATGATCTTAACACCTTTATTTTATTTATAATGATTTATAAAAATGTATAATAATAATAGCAAACTGCTATAAAATTAATAACAGTCATCACGTAGACTATATATTAGACATTGTATAGCTATCATACACACTCGTAGAATATACATAAAAATCTTACGCTTTTTTTAACGTTACGGACGTTTTTTCGGCTAGGGTACCTCTCCGCGACGCCCGTAAGGAACTTTGTTCTAAACACCATTAATTATCTAATTATTCAAATAAAATAAGGTTTAGGAGACAGTGCAAAAAAGCAATAATGATAATAACAATAGCAATAACAAAGATGTTTTGCCCAATCACTATACGAGTCAGCTCGCGCTCACTCATTGTATGATTACAAGGATTAAATTGGTCGTGTATTGTTTACAGATACTATTTTTCGTCTCAACCGGTTAAGTATGACTACAATATATGACCCTAACACATACATTGCAAGTTTAAAAAAAGCTTGTAAAAATATACATGTATACAATATCAGTGTAGAACAACTTGGATATCAGTGTAGAAAGATTGGAACAATCAGCTGCTGTCCGCAGCTGGGGTCAAGAGCCTCTCTGTACTTCGCGAAAGGAAATCAACGTAAAGATATGTGGCTAAAAAAATACGCAGCAGTATTAACAAAGTAATTAAACACATCATATCAATTAGAAATAAAATTAAGATCACTTTTGATTTTTTTGCTACTGGTTTTAGGGTCATTGGGCCGGTTGGCGACCACTTAGTGGAGTTGCCCACTTTGGATACGTCAAAATATATGATGTCTATATATAACATAAATATTTTTTATGTAAATTAGTCTTTAATATAGTCAAGTTATGAAATATGTAATAAAACAATTCACTTCCATTAATTAATTTTGAAAAAATATTCAAAATGTTCAAAATTAGCCAAAACGCTAGTTTATGACCACTTGTGTCAGTTTGCGACCACCACTGAACCTATGAAACACTATGAAAAATAATAATATAGAAGTAAAACAACGCTTGTTGATGTAAATAAAATGTTAATTTACTAGGTGGTAGAGTTCTGCATTGTCTCGCCCGGGTCTGGTACCACCGCTTTACCTATTCCTGCCGCAATAGCGTCAGTGCTTGTCGCTCTCGTGTTCTGGTTTGGAGGGTAAGGTAGCCGGTAAACTTATGCATGTGGCATTAGACCTCGCCACAAGATAGCAACGCACCATTAACACCTTTGGTGTCTATAGGCGATGGTTGACTCTTTCCATCAGGAGACCCATCTGCTTGTTTGCTATCTTATAACATAAAAAAAAAATTCTAGTTTACATACACATACATATCTTCACGCCAGATCCCTTGCAGGGTAGGCACAGAGAACCGAGTGCCATACATCACGATCCTTGCAGACTTCCTCGCTTCTTTCACATTCATTACTCTCTTCATACAAATACGCCGGTTACGAAGACTCTTGACACTACCTTCGGACAGTTGATCATGATCTGTCAGTCTGGACTCTTGATATTCCTCGGTACGATATGCGAATGTGTACATTGTATACCCATCTGTTGTGTTAACTTTCCATTCTTTCTACGTGTCCGATCCACACATTTTACATACGCATATTATATTTGCCAATATATTTTAACATAATTTAACAAAAATAATCATGGACAAAAGTAATAAGTAAAATATATTCCTCCGTGTTGGTTCAGTCCCCTTTCAAGAATAGACCAACTGCCATTTTGCCAGATAAGTCGTAAAATGTGACCGATTGGCTGTACGTGTCACTTCCATCGTGACTACTTGGTGGTAGAGTTTCGCAACGTCTTGCCCGGGTATTTGGTATCATCGCAGTAGCTATTACTGCCACAATAATGTCAATTTTTTTATATCGTAAGATATCAGATGTATCTCCTGATGGAAAGAGACAACCATTGCCTATAAACACCAAAGATGTTAGTGGTGTGTTGCTATATACTAACGAGGTCTAAGGCCACATGCATAAGGTTACCGGCTACCTTACCATCCAAACCGGATCACGACGATGGCAAGCATTGACTCTATTGCGGCACGAATAGATAAGGCAGTGTGTGGTACCAAATACCAGGGCGAAGTGCTGCGGAACCACCTAGTAGTCACGATGGTAGTGAAATTATTTCTTGTCAATATTTAAGTAAACTTTTTGACAAGAACTTACGCTATTGCGGCAGGAATAAATAAAGCGGTGGTACCAGACCCGAGCGAGACAATGCAGAAATCTACTACCTAGTTGTCATTGTCGTGCTCCGGTTTGGACGGTAAAGAAGCCGGTAGACTTGTGCATGTGGCATTGCAAACCCGCCACACGGATGGCAATGCACCATTAATATCTTTGGTGTTTATAGGCGATAATTAACTCTTCCTATCAGAAAACTCATCTATTTGCTATCTAATGATATAAAAAACAAATATTCATTTTAAGCACTAATCATCTAAACTAATAAGAAGTAGTTTTTCGTTTCACATCTGTAAATTATCTTATATAGAAATTGACTGATAAAAACTGTACATACTAAAGGAGGGTGTTCAGTACTCGATTTTAATACCAAATATGTAAAACTATTAGGTATTTAAATATTAAGCTATTAATTATCCAATAATATGTTTATACTCATACGCCCACGCATAGATATCAAAATATTTTTCTTTAAATTATCCTTTATAGGCACTATCGAAGTTCATTATTTACAAACAGTGATTTGCCGAACTGGTGACTAGACTCATTAGTTATTAGTCACCACGCGGATGATAACGGCACTATCACTCACGCGGTGACCATATTTTCTGAATATTACTCTGCTATTTTTGTTGTGGTTGACAACTACATAATAGTTAAGCAATATTTTGATAACGTCATTTTCCTCTCCATTATACACCCGAGTACACCTAAGTAAATTTTCCTTAAAGTAATCCTAAAAAACTGGTATTTTTCATTTTGTGTTTTTTTTTTATTTTGCGCGGCTGGCATCGTCTTAAGAAAGCAATATTTTGTTTATTTACTTTTTTTCATACTAAATCAGGGCGGTCGTAAACTAACATCATAACTTTTGACCAGCGTGGGGTTGCAACCGCCTATGTTAGTGAGTGAATTAAACAAAATTTTATCAAAAAAACGTGTGGTTGTAAACTGATGGGATGCATCTATATGCTTCTACAACACCAGATTCTAAATTATACAATCATAAAAGCATCATTGAGATCATATAAGCAAAAAATTATATAGCTTTAAGTGTCAGAATGCGATCACATGGCCGCTTTCTAGCGTATTATCTTTCTAGATATATACGTACTTCAGTTTGCGACCACTGGATTAAAAATAATATAAGCTAAAAAATTATATGATTACAACTTTCCAACAAACATTGTTCTATAATTGAAATAATCACGCTTCTTGTTTGAGTGTAACATTAGTATAAGTTAACAAAAGGTACCCTTGTTCGCTACCCGGCGTGTTACTTTTATTGCAATACGTGACATATAAACACGCCATTGAGTCATCACCCGAACTCAAGCACTATTTTCTAGCTTTGGTTTAAGCAGATAGGTTTAAATTTATGATTTTCTTGTTACATAAGTATTCAATGAATATTTAATGCTTACTATTCATGGTTTATATCTTTAATTAAACAAACCTATCCCCTCAAGTAGTCGCATACTAGAGCCGGTCGCGTTACCAGCGCACCGACCCTATATGCAAAGTCAGGAGCTGTTTAGCGAATGAAATATTACATACTTTAACGTTTTTGAGTAGCTACTTTCAAATCAATGTTAAATGCCTACTTTCAAAATCTTCTATTTTTTTTTTAATAATAATAATTGTCTTTAAAAGAAACAAAATTTATTTTTTACTTTTAAAGATTTCAGTTATAATATTTCAGTAAGCCCATTGTAAGTTGGATATATTTTTAAATCATTTGCAAAGTTTTATTAATCATGCAACATCCATCAAATAGCGGGTAAATAAATCTTTGATGTATATATACTATAAGACAAACTTCGTAACATCACACGAATTCCATTTCTGGTGTGCGACTCAAACTCATCTAGTTCATGATATTCTCTTTTTCACGAATTTCCATTTTAATTATTTAACACGTATTTTACATTAATTTTATATATAGAATTTTTTACTTTAGAAATATTCTAAACAAGCGTCAAATTTCAACTTCTCTCTGTGTTGCAAATATTAAACACACTCGCTTTCCCTTAATTTGGCGATAATTAGAATAAACTACCGTATTTAAAACGTCAAAATGATATTAACAAAGAAAACCATATTTTAATATTTATTTTATTTAAATATTCATAATATTATAGACAAACTAGACTAGACTAACCTAAAAGAATTGAATTTTTAAAGATTCAGGCGTAATTTTAAAAATAGACGAAATGTGATTAATGTGCAACTTAGTAGCAATAGTGGTAGATATGTGTCGACTATCCTTCCGTTATCGTTAATTTCCAGAACTTCATTGTCCCAATTTTTTGCTATAATGACACTGCAGAAGGCAGCAATAACATTTGACGAAAAGATGTAAATTAATTCCTAATTTCGTATTTAAAAGAATAGCGATGTTGGAAAACAAGGACTGCAAGACTACCTATACCTACCACACTACAAGTGTAACAACAGACGCAGGGTAAATTAGGAGCCACGCTTGTGCGAGTGAGTGCAAGAAGCAATTCGTACTATAAAAGAAATATGAAATTTTACAATAACACTTTACATTCACATGCAAATTTTTAGGAAAATGCAACGAAAGTTTATCACTGTTAAACTAATAAGAATAACAAAATAAATTAGTAGATTAACTGAATTGAATATATCTAAATTTGCATGCCAGTTTTCTTGGCCCAAATAGGATTTAAGCGACTTGTAATTAATTATAAGATACCATGTATGCAAATACAGTGTGAAAAAACTAAGTAGGTATGATAAATATATTATACCAAATGCATGCAAGTTTAAGGACAAAAACATTTTTTTATTGAAACTATCAAACCAGAGCTTTACTAAACACAATCTAAAATATGCATCTTATCAATATTCTTGACAGGTAGATTTATTTATATTTAATTTAATTTAGTGTGACAGACTTAGATAAACGTTTGAATAAATTTCACTAACTATATAACTATTTCATTCTAAAACTAATTATGCAATACTTTTTGTCAATTAATATACTACCTTTTGAGAATAATGAAGGAAAAACCTTAAAATTTATTGTACCATGTTGCGCTTCGAGAATATATATACATAATATTTTGTTCATTTTATTTTTTTTAACAGATGCATACAAATTCACAAAAATTGTTTTGCAATCTCAATACGATAACCAACCACTTAAAATAATTACTCACAAAGTAATTCGAAATTTGGCTCTAAATGAGACTCATGGAAACAAATTAAATGGCCACTGTTCGTGCTAGGGTTGCCAGCTCGATAAAATGTTTTAAATTGTCGGCTGCCTATCGTCATTCCTGACTCAATTATTTAAAAAACGAACGCCCGTTGCATGTTGTGCATCCTTATTGCACCTAATTTTTGTTGCTATATCCATCCTTTTTTCTCTATGGGTAGCGGTGCGCTTGCGGCCGTCGATAACCATGGAATGCGCCGGCTGACTTCAGTCGAGCGGCGCTCATAGACAATTTAAATTGGAGAGATTGGTAGGCGCGTACTTCGAAGAACTGGTAATAACGGACAAATGTCGACGTATGTAGATAGTGCATGCAGACTCAGGCGTTCTACCAATTGTCGGTCTGTCAATGTCCATTAATATATGAATTATTAATACAATCTTCGAAGAGAAAAGGTCTGTGCAATTTTACTTTATCCTACATTAACAAGAATATCACGCCTTATAAAAAGTATTGCATGGATCTACTTCAAATTTTGCATGAATATTACTTATAGGCCGGATCAACATATAGTCTACATATTATCACGCTATCACCTACGGGGGAGGAGCTGTGCGGAGTAAACGAAGTCCACGCGGACGAAGTCGTGGGCAACAGCTAGTCTGTTATAAAGTGGCAATAATTTTTGTAAGTTGATCATATGTTTTATTATAATTGCGTTATAGGTATACGTGTATTGTGTAGGGGCAGATAGAAATGCAAGCAATACACAAAATATTAGGCAATGGCATCATGTACTTTCAAATTGAGATGAGTAGAAAACCAACCATAAAACGCACAAATGTTTCGTACAACATGAGTTTGAACTATACATGGGTTACTAACTAACAAAATCAAACCCACGTCCTATCGCCTTTCAAGTTAAGTGCCTACAGGTAGGTATGTGTATTTTTTTTATAATTATCGTAATTTACAATGTAGATGTCCATAATTCATTACTCGATAGTTCTTGCAAATATGACACATTACCGGTTAAATTTTTTCGTTTATAAAAACTATAGCATCTGCGTATATCGGACATAACAAACAAGGTTTACATATAGTAAGTTAATAACATACATATACATATAATCACGCCAAATTCAAATTAAGAACCGAGTACCATATGTCACAAGACTTACAAACTTGTCTTGCTTACTCCACTTTAATTATACTCTTAATACAAACACACCAGTTAGTAAGACACTTGACACCATCACAGATAAATACCAACCATAAAGTAATAAAAAATTACAGGCAAGGTTTATAAACAGCGAGTAAATAACTGAAAATTATAAAAAAATACGAAAAATTTCTTAATAATCAAGCTACCTTTCTGCTTCATCTGCATTTACTAAATCAGGCCCAACGTGAACAATCACGACACATTTGCTGTGTGTGATTGAAGAGTAAGGCCGTTAGCAGAATTTCCTGATTACTTCAGGTCGTCAGATCCATCTTGATTTGATGAGATTTTGAACACAAAAACTCACCCACATCGGTCTATCCATTTAGGATCTATGACACAGACTGACACAAATAAAGATTCACATATATATAAAATTATATTTTCAACTTATAAAGCCTTTACTTAACTTATTTTGCTTCGAGGGTAAAAATAAAAGCAGACTATAATAAATCCCCTCATCATAAGTTTATAACAAACTTTATTAGACCCAAAGATTTTAACTAAAAGAAAATATAAACTTAAGCGTTTATTTTGTTTGAAAATTTTCAAGTAGTCTTGAACTGTATTAAGAGTAGCATAATAAGGCTTTCTGGATTAGGTGTAGCACTCTTGAGTGAGAATAAACCCAAGGGAAATCCTGGCTCGCAGCTTTCCTTTTAATTTATTGCTTCTCCAACGGCTAGCGGCCTTTATATCGGATCTGCGTGGAACGTGAAATATATTTCTAGATGGATTAACGTGTATACTACATTTGTAATTAGTGTTTATGCTTTTAGGTTCTCTTTTCATTAGTGCGGCAATATTTCTTTTATAAAAACTGTTATAACATTTTTAGCCGATGTGATTTTTCTTTTAATAAGTTTATGTTTTTGAAATTCAGGTCAATTTCATTTAGATATGAATATTAAAGTTCTAGTTATATTGTTTACAATAAAATTACAATTGAATTGTAATTTCTTATATACCTATCTTTTATTTTGGGTTGATTTTCCTTTTTATTAAAGTATTTGCTAACATTAAAGTAAATACCATCACGCTAGTTCTCTTTTGGGGTAGGCAAAGTGAACAAAACATCAACAAACGCCTAAATTAACTTATGATTCCGTCTGTCGGTAATCAGTGATGATCCCCATTACTGTATTTCCCAACTTATTTATGTACTGCTATTTGCGATAGTGGGAATCGACAGATTTACGTGTTTTTCGGAGATATAAGTTATTACATAATAGGCTCTTTAACTCTACTGGGTTTTCTTTAAAAAAACACCAAGCTCTAACTTAACATGTGGTGGAAGCAAAACATAAGTTGCATTAAAATATCTTGAGTGTACTGTTTGTGTCTAGCGTGTTTTGAAACAGCCAAGTATGATAATATTTTAATATATTGTGTAATGTATTTTAACTCATTCTATCGCCTGCTTTATCCTATAAATACGATGGAGAAACAAACACATAAATGTGTTTATTTTTCCATTGTGATGCATTTCTGTTTCATCGAGTTTGGAACCATTATAATGCTATAGAAGTTTCATTTCAAAAATCTGGTAACTATTTGGGACACACACACGTATACTAAACACTGAACAGGCTAATCACTAAACTATCGAAAGAGTTTCAATTTGTATAGTATCTTAAATTATGCTTAAATTATTAATCAAAAATCTTTACTTTAGTCACTCTTTTAAAAAAAATTATATGTTTAACAATAGGTTATGCATTTGGCATTTATATATCAGCACAAGAACAACAACGCACCATTAACACTATGGCGGCTGTGGGCGATGATTTGTTCTGTCCATCAGGAATATCAGAAGATAGCAAACAAGCAGATAGCTCATCTGCTTGTTTGCTAGCTTAAGATATAAAAAAGTAACCAAAAGTTTATTTTCATATCTTTCTCGCATAGTTAGTTGTAAGGCCAACAGTCTATAAGCAGTTTTAAAGAGTTAGTAGTATATATATATATATATATATATATATATATATATATATATATATATATATATATATATATATATATATATATATATATATATATATATATATATATATATATATATATATATATATATTTATTTATTTATTTATTTATTTATTGGATCACCAACATAAGATACAGTGTTATACAGTCCTTAATTAAATATACATTTGTGAATTTTTTTTAACTGTTCTTACTATTATAGGTAATCACATCATGCTTACAGATACAGTACGCTGCTCCAATTTAAAATTAAAATAGAATTAAAATTTAAGTAAAATAAAAGATAAAAAAAAAAAAATGAAGACTGTAACATTAAGATTGAAATTAAATTTGAATATATAAATTTGAGAAAAATAAGGTAAAACAGTAATAAATGTCAAATATCAATATTCAAAATACAATAAAATAAATTAATTTGCGTTACATAACATGTCAATTAGAATTAAATATACAATGTCAATGTTATAATACCTACATGCTTAAATTACAATGAAAAGTCAATTTTTTTAAGTTTTGTCATAAAGCTCGTGACGCTGTCAAAGTGGATATCAAGATCCATGGCTTTTTTAACACTGTCGTTATACAGTCGGGAAACGCGAACCACTGGAGAAGAACGACCAAGTTTTGTTCTACAAATTCGAGTGTCAAACAAATTGCACTGGTTCCTCGGCACTCTCGAAGGAACATGATATTGAAACCTACTCAATAGCGACGGACAATCTATGCCACCATTTACTATTTTGTGTAAAAACCCTAAATCTAATAGAATTCGGCGTGTGCATAGGTGCTCAAGGTTAAAGTGTCTTGTTTTGTCTTTGTACGATTTAATTGCTCTTGGTGGTTTGAAACGGTATGAAAGGCTGCGAAGAAGCTTTTTCTGTACTCTCTCGATTCTTTTTATATGTATCTGGTAGCTAGGTGCCCATACCGAGCTACAGTATTCTAGTTTACTTCTGACATAAGTGTTATAAAGTTGTATAATCGTGGCTGGACGCATAAAACTTTTAGTGTTTCTTAGAACAAAACCTAGAGCTTTATTTGCCTCAAGTACAATTTTGTCAATGTGTTCAACAAAGGAGAGTTTACTATCCATTAAGATGCCCAGATCACGTATGGTGTTTACCTCCTGCAGTTTTTTACCATCTATAAAATATTCTGTCATCAGCTTATGGCGTTTCCTCGTAAACTTAATATGATAGCACTTTGAGGTGTTTAAGTACATTTTGTTTTTTATACACCACTCATAAATGTTATCTAGGTCTTCTTGAAGCAATTTCGCGTCTAAAGAGTTTGTTACTGATTTCATTATTTTTAAGTCGTCAGCAAAAAGATAAAGTTTGCAATGATTAATTACATGCGCTATGTCATTAATAGATACGTTAAAAAATAATGGGCCAAGTGTTGAGCCTTGTGGTATGCCCGAGGAAGCAGTAAACGGACGCGATTGCTTACCTTCGATCACTACTGTTGATATACGATTCGAGAGGTAAGAAGTACACCAGTCAAGTAGATTGTCTCTAACTCCAAAGGCATGCAATTTGTTAAGAAGAATTGCGTGGTTTACTTTGTCAAATGCTTTTGAAAAATCTGTATATATCACGTCAACTTGTGTGTTATATATATATATATATATATATATATATATATATATATATATATATATATATATATATATATATATATATATGTGTATATATATATATATATATATATATATATATATATATATATATATATATATATATATGTATATATATATATATATATATATATGTATATATATATTAAAGAGTAAATAATAATAAATTAATTATTTAGATTTTTTTTTCAAAATATATAGGTATTATGTATTTAGCCAAATTTTAAATGTTAAAATAAATTAATAAGAAAATTGCTGTGCATTCCAATCATCTATCATTTAAACCTTCGTTTAATTAGGTAGTACTTATATATTAATTTTATGCCAATTTTTATAATGTAGAATGAATTAACTAAATTTGAAAAATATTTATAATCTAGCCTGTGCTCTGTACCTCCTTCTTTACAGTTATAACTGTTGTAATACAAAAACAATATATATTTTCATATAAATGTTTTTATGTCATTTAATTTTAGTGAATTAAAATTTTGTCTAAATTAATTTACACATAATAATACTTTGTTATGAAAAATTTAAATAATTCAGCATTATAACATAGCTACAACGGCGACCCCCTGTAGTTTCATATTTCATTTGATTATTATCATCGACTAAAGCGGAAATACAATAGAATGGAAAAAGTAAATTTAAACTTTAAGTAAGTAAAATAATAAAAAATCATAAGTCTTAGAAATACATAATTACAGGTACATATTTACATTACAGGTACATTTGAATGCAACAACACACAACATTTTATTTGATTTTGTTCCCTAGACATACCATTTCTGCATGTTCAGCATTTTAAAAACTTCCTGAAATGTGTAGTCTGGTAGATTTTGAAATATTCAATCCCATTTCATTGAAATATCTGGTGTAGAGATTTTTCCTTTGTTACTATTACAAAAAATAAACAATAATAATATGTACTTATTACTATTTATAATAATGGTTTTCAAACTTGTCTCATTTTAATCTAAATTCATTTTTAATAACAAAATATATGAGAAATTAAAGGATTTTTTAAAAACTATAGGTATCAAAATACCAATTTCTAAATGTTTCATAGGAGCGAGGTACTATTATATATACCTACCTAGTATTTAGAAATAATGTACAGTGTATTGTTACTAGTATTGATTAAGCACGTATACTTTAATTTCACTTCACATTTGTGCTTAGTCAATTGTATAACAATAATGTGTTTTCACCAAGTGCCGACGATGGAAAGTAGAGAATACATAACTATCAAGTTATACAGTTTCGAAAATACAATTTAGGTAAACACGAACCAATCGAGTATCCCGTTCTATACGGACTTTTTGGTGAGCGTGCTCCTGCTTACAGAAATAACAAATAGTTTGGATAGCAGCCATCGAAAACAAAGACACAAGTGCAACTATATATTACTGTCGGAGAAATGAATTGATTTAATGAGATCTTAAACTAATTGGATTTATATGGTCCGCCTGCATTTACTCTTTGCGTTAAGATAAACGTGTTGCCTTTCCATCTTTAGTCTTAACCAATATCAACTTTGTTAAGACGATTATAAATGCAAACTTACAATTCGCGATATAATTCGCTTTGTTATTTAAATTTGTGAATCCCACGAGAAAAATGCATTCTTAGGGGGATAATTTTTTTTAAATGACTTTCCAGCATAGCAATAAAAATAGTATCAGAAGAAGGTAATTTAATTTAGAAAATAATCGTACGGTCTTGCCTGCAAAAGACCATTCATGGAATATTATTGCCATCCTTTGCAATAATCGCATAAAATCAAAGGATGGCAATAATATTCCATTAACGGTTTTTTGAAGCCAAGCTTTTACGATTATTTTCTTTATCTTTCTTCAGATACCAATTTTAATTGGTTAACATATCAGCGTAGTTATATATATGGACTTACCTGTTCATACATGTTTACCAGGAAGCCATGAACAGAAAGGTTTTTTTATAGAAGCGGGAGCAAACGAGCAGAAGTTGCACCTGATGTTAAATGATTACCGCCGCCCATGGACATTCGCAATACCAGAGGTCTTGCAGTTGCGTTGTCGGCCTTTTAAGAAAGAATAACTTCTTTTCTTGAAAGTCTCCAAGTCGTATTCATTTGGAAACACCCCTGCCGTTAATTGATTCCACAACAGAGTAGTGTGAGGCATATAACACGTATAACACAACATAATATTCCCCATGTTTAAAACTTTTGTTGAAAATAAATTTATTTGTAAAAAAGTGTCAGTAATGACAAAAAAAGATTAAAATTAAATTATTTAATGAATACTATTATCACTTTTCCAACGCAAAGCAATCGTAGGTGTATAAATAAAGTTTAATAAAAGACATGTCACGACTAATTATGAGATGGTTGAAGGTTGATCGTCCACGGTCTGTTCTACTATGTAGTATATGTTTGAATTGGAAATAATAATAAAAAATCATTAACAACCTTCGCAAGTAATGCTTTTATTGGGACCCAGTTACATTAACTATCAAGCGCTACCTTGAAAAATGCGGTGATAGATTTAACTTCCCATTTTGCCTCTGAATGACGTATATTGAATTATCATAAACCAGAATGTTTCAAGTGTAATAATATTTAATCATTTACTAGTCAGTATTGGCTTTCATATTATCTATTAGCAGTCTTTTTTACTATCTTTTACTAATTCTAAAATATTTACAGTAACCATAAAACATTCAACATTAATGAATAATGTTGAATGTTTTATGGTATTAATACAAATATTGTATTATTCAAATATTGTATTAATACGGTATTAATAGTATTAATACAAATATTAAACATGTGCCGTGGTTTTCTATTACGATTTTGACAATTTGTAAACAAGTAAACGATGTTAAACCAATAAAATTTTACGTTGCACGTGACAGTCTTCTTAAAGATAAATCTAAATTAAAATTCCGTCTATTATACATGCTATCAAATCCAAATCACTAGTTGAATATTTATACCTACAAAGTTTTGTTTTATAGCTTTGCGCAGGTTAAACGTGGTACTATTTTTATAAAGGCACCGTTAGCACTTTGATGTCTATAGGCGATTGTTTTTTTTTTTGTCAGGAGAGCTATCTCTTTGTTATATATTAATATTTGCTTAAAAAAACACTAACTGTGAAAATATATTGAAATACTTAAATCATGCAAACAAAAAACTAAACTATAGCAACTATAAATTAAGGACAAAAAACGTGCATAATTAAACATAAAAACTTCGAAAATTACTTAAACATCTCCAGATTGCTCTTTTGATGGAAAAAGATAACCATAATCTCTAGACATCAAAGATGTTAATATTGCGTTCTCATTCGTTGCGCGGGTTGAAAGACAAAAAAAATATTAATGGCGCGTTCTGACTCAAATTTTGGGCAGGTTGAAAATGTACTGTTTGTACTGGCTAACTTCTAAACCGAGACAAGACAGTCACAACAACTAATGAATATCATCAGCGCCAGAAACAAGGAAGAAAAGATTGTAAAATTCATCGAATAAAATTGATTAGGCGATACATGAAAAAACCACGGTGCTGGTCCAAAATTATTCACGTTATGTAATTTAAGGAATCTGTAAAATTGTTTTACGTATTTTCAAAAATTTATAGTTTTTTTTTATAGTGGGATTTGAGAGCACGTAGTCCAAATACCTAATAAATAAATCGGTATTCGATAGGCGTTAATCTCAGTAAAAATATTGTAAGTTTTTGTAAAGATAACAACTTTTTTACATATTGTTATTAGTAACAGAATAAATTCTATAGTTACCGGCTACTTTACCCTCTAAATCGGAACTCGATTGTGACAAGCACTGACGCTGTTGCAGCAGGAATACGTAATGCGGTGGTACCAAATCTAGGCGAAACAATGCTGAACTCTGAACCTTATAGCCACGATGGTAGTGACTCACATATCTAAACGTTTGCTTCTTAAGAACTGCTTAGCAGAACGGTAGATCTATTCTATTTTTATTTATTTATTTATTTTATGTCATAAGATAGCAAACAAGCAGATGGGTCTCCTGATGGAAAGAGTCAACCATCGCCTATAGACACCAAAGATGTTAATGGTGCGTTGCTATCTTGTGGCGAGGTATAATGCCACATGCATAAGTTTACCGGCTACCTTACCCTCCAAACCGGAACACGACAGCGACAAGCACTGACGCTATTGCGGCAGAAATAGGTAAGGCGGTGGTACCAGACCCGGCCGAGACAATGCAGAACTCTACCACCTAGTAACCACGATGGTTGTGACTCGATAGCCAATCGGTCTCCTTTTACGACCTGCCTGGCAGAACGGCAGTTGGCCTATTCTACAAAGGAGGCCGGGACCAACACGGCGAAAAGAAAGAAAGTCCGGAACAAGACAACATGCTATTACTTTACGGATATAGATAGATAAATTTTCGTCGATGAAAATAATTAATCTTAAATGATATTTCAAATATAGGTATGGCAACACCAAATATCGACCGAAAAATATAGTTATAAACAGACGCAGAGGCGACTGCCTAAGACCGCGACAACAAGGCCTTTGAAATTTGAATATGTGTCGAGCGCAAGCTCGGCGTGGTGTGGTCCTTCAAAATATTTACTAAATTTTAAGGAAATTGTAGGATAAATACAAGCATTTTAAAATACCATCACATTTTTATTTTATAAATAGAAAAATTTAATTATTACTTTTTATAAAATCATCGATTTATCTATATGTTCCTTTCGGGTCGGGCATGGTTTTATTACTCACTGTACGAGGGTCAACATACAGTGACGCAGAGTCAAAGCGAAGCGATGCGAAATGTTTCTAAACTTTAAAGTATTAAACTCATCTGTATCATTACATATACTTTTCTCCGTATTGGTCCGCCCGGAATAGTCAGTAGATATGATTGCCAGCAAGTTCGTAAAAGGCGAATTTTATATAACACAATATGTAGGTATCTATCATCGTGACTACTAGGTGGTAGGTTTTATCTTCGTCTCGCGTAGATTTGGTACTTTACCTATTTCTGCCGGAATAGCGATAGTGCTTGTCGCTTTTGTGTTCCGTAACGTAGACGGTTAACTTATAGATATGCTACTGCTAACCCTCCACACGGATAGCAAAGCACCATTAACATCCTTAGTTTCTATAGACCTATCTTTCGTATTTAGCGATCTGCCTGGCAGAATTGCAATGTTTTTTTTTCAAATGGTGTTCGGATCAACACTTGATATACATACACATGATGGGCATAAGCAATTATTATAGATTTTGCGATTGTCATATTTTCGCTTATAGCTCAAATTCAATAGTTATACAAATATTCGTCTAAACTGTCTATACAGTAAAGCTTGGTCTATACGAAAAGTAGGGTATTATAACTTTAAAGCATTAAGGTAATGGGTGTCTTCCTTGCACCCTTCTTTACACGTTTATGCCCCTGTGATTAAACTGTGCGACTAATTGAGTAACACGTAATTATTAATAGCTTTACTTGGTACTATCGTAGACAATATCTAAATTATGTTACATTAATTCATTAAAATTACTGCTAAAATAATTTCGCATTATATTATATTAATATCAATATTAATATAATCCGTACTAATATTATAAAAGCGAAAGTCTGTCTGTAATGCTTTCACTGCTAAACAGCTGAACCGATTTTGATGATATTAGGCAAGGAGATAGTTGAAGAACTGGGATCAAAGACAGGCTGCTGTTTTTTTAAAAATCAATACCCACGCGGCTCAAATATAGTATGAAAAGTTGTATGAAATTACTTATATTGCGAAAAATATGTTATTTTATTCGCCCGGTGCCCGGTTGGCGATAGGCTTGCCAATTATCACATTGTGGGACCAAGTATCTTCGGCTAATCATGGGTGCGCTTGTTGTGCCTCTACTTACCTCTTCGGGGATATGGGCGTGAGGAAACTTTTTTATTCGCGATTGAGGGCAGCTAGATTTTAAATTTTCTTACGACTCTTGTGTTTTTAAATAAATAAAATACTGATAACTAGGCAGAAATGCAACCAAATTTCGTCCACAGGCGATCGCTAGTATTTACTATTAAATATAAATTTGGACCCCTTGCGTGAAAAGTGGAGTTTAAATTCTGGCATAGTTAAAGTTCACATTGTAGAGGACTGTAGAAACCTAATATTTTAAAATAAAATGCATAAAGATTATATCAAATGAGTATAAGTTTATTTACACATACATTACATTTATGTGACATACGTGGTAATATACATACATGTATACAAGTTATTACTGGCCTTGTAGTTATTACTACATGGCTAGTCAGTTGTCAAACTTAAAAGAGATTTTATTCTACACTCTTTGTCATCGGCATTTGGTGAACCTCCATTTTCATACAATATTGGATATCAAAAACACTTGTACTGTTTCACATTTTTTTTTTAGTTATTAGTTGTAATTACCCTGACGATGCGTATAAACCGGTTGGATAATATGTATAATAATTTATTGTGAAACAGTGCAAGTGTTTTTAATATAAAATATTGTATAGATTTTATTGTTTAGTCTATGGTCGAATTTCGGCAACAGGCGATCCCCAGTCATAATTAATATCCAACCGGTTTCGCTTATTCTAGCGTCATTAGGATGTCTACAACCATTAAAGGAAAATAAAATTGAAATATTATATTGTCAAATGCAATGATGGGGATCACCACTTGTTAGATGACAAACCGTCGCAAACGTGGCTTGACATTGACTTTACTTTGTCTACCTTGTAAGAGAATCGGCGTGAGAATATCTTTGTTAATTTTTCGGTTGGTTTTCTTTCATTCTATAAGTTTATTATAATCAAGCGACGTCGCTAGCACATATGAAACGAGTAAATATGCGGATATATATTTTTATCCGAAGCGGAATTTCAACATCCCTCCACAGCGCCCGTCTAATCGCTAGTAGTGAATTAGTGCGATGCACACACGTTTGTAGTGTGGAGACACTTCATTATGGGGGCAGGACATAAATCAGGACTTCTAATATTAAACGTGCCTTGGTGAGGCAAATTGCGGGCCTGTCTGCGACCGTGCGGTTGCTGCAGCCAAGCCGATGAAGTGATAATATGTTTATGACCCGTAAAAATGTATTACGTGTTAATTGATGAATGAATTTTGAACTCTAGTCATTTATTATGTCCAACACTTTAGAGATATTTAATTTTTATTTTGTAAATGTATGTTAGAATAAATAATATGATTTATTTTAATAATTTGTCAGGATTTACGCATCTTCATTTTTTTGCTATAGTATAGCGGTATGCTATTTATTACTACTGTTATTTAGATCGCAATCAGGGATATTAAAGGCTTTTGATAAATTAGCACTAGATTAAAAGGTCTAGTCAAAGTTATGAAAAGAAGAATTTTTGAGAAGTGAAGTTTTATTGGTGTGGTTTCGAAAAAAAAATATTTATAACCGTAGATAGTCAATTAACAAATTTTATTTAATGAAAATCATTAGACAAGAAGGTGGATGGAAAGGGACAAAATGTGATGACACTCGTTTGTCAAGATGTTATTGCTACATGCACTAGATTTACCCTTACCCTGTAAACCAAAATACGACAATGAAACCTATTGACGCTATTGCAACAGGAATAGCGTCAATAGGTCAATATATATATACATATATATATATATATATATATATATATATATATATATATATATATATATATATATATATATATACATATATATATATATATATATATATATATATATATATATACATATATATATATATATATATATATATATATATATATATATATATATATATATATATATATATATATATATATATATATATATATATATATATGAATGTTTGTCGCTCAATCACGCAAAAACTACTGAACGGATTTGATCGAAATTTGGCACACAGGTAGATAATGACCTGGAATAGCACAAAGGCTTTTTATTACTAGACACTTTTACTATTCCACTTGTACATCAATTTCACTTTACACAATTTTAATTATATTACTCGACCGGTTTCACTTTTTAAAGCATCTTCAGGATGTAATACTTAAATGATTATTATTGACTGTTGTGGAATATAAACAAACGTAAATATTGATTTTAAAAGGGTAAGCTTAAATATCGCTCCCAGGTGTTGTCAGCCTTATCAATTTTGCTCAACAATGTGGGAAATTTTAATTTACAATTATATTGCACTAATTTATAACTATACTTATGGATACAAAAATGTCAATTAAATAATTAATTATGCTATATAAATAATGTCAAGTAAAACAAAATAAAAATAGATTAACACACCTATTACCTATTACACAGTTATTTATGTCAAAGATGAGTAAAAATAATTATCACTAAGTAAATAAAAATGAAAAATGTTTAAATGTCAAATTAATAATATAAATTAAAATATTAATCAGTTAAGTATATTACATCCTGAAGATGCTTTAAAAAGTGAAACCGGTCGAATAATATAATTAAAATTGTGTAAAGTGAAATTGATGTACAAGTGGAATAGTAAAAGTGTCTAGCAACAATGAAATTTCACCAAGTGCCGACGATGGAAAGTATAGAATATAGGCTTTTTATCCCGAAAAAATTAGGTGATCCCGCGATTCGCCAAAAACTCTTATAATGCAGCGGACTGCACGCTGCAGCTAGTGTATAATAAATAATATAAATAACTGAAAAAAAAATCCCAGAATTTACATAATTGTGAGCCACGAACAGGGCGAAAACTTATTAGTAAATTAGCTGTCCTAGGTTAAGAAAATAATAGAAGGAACTTAAGAAAAGAAGAGCTTTTGAGAAGTAATCTTTTATTGGTGTTTGTTGTTTCGAAAAAATCCATTTAAATAAACTATGATTACATGTAGTCAATTGGCAACAAAAAAATTTTAACATGAGATTGCAAATAAAGTGATCTCTCTCCTAAAGGAAAGAGACAATCATCACCCATATACCTTATTACCAAACTGAAAACTTTTGTCCGACCTAGAAATCGAACTCGGAAACTCATACCCATACCGAAAAAATAACAACCACAAACACCTGTATTATTATTTAAAAAAATAATTAAAGCACCTAATTGTTAACAGGTAAACTTTCACAAATTTACTAAATTGAAATAAAATGACTGTAGATATTCTGTGCATAGAATTATTATCGCGATTTCCATATAATTTAATATTTTAGCCATCGCCTTAATGTGATAAGGAAGAAAAAACGTTTAATTTTTTTTAATTTCTACCGCTACAGATAAATCATGTCCCCTTGAGATATCTGTACTAATGTAATTTTAATGCACCTACTTAGACGTCTTCAACCTATATTTCAAATAATCTATTGTACTTATATAAAATATTTCTATATTTAACTTTGGAGATTAGATATATAAAGAGAGGTACAAAAGTTTGACTCTTAATAGTATGTCTGTATGTCTGTGTATGCTATCATAGACAGATACGTCTTGAGTTTATTAGTAGTATGGTTAGAGTTCGTAGAGTGGCATTTCATTTCATTTGGAAGCTGGTTAAATCAGAACAATTTCAATTTAGTTTTATCAAAATATATCGATATAATACTAGTATATGTGCGTATTACATAAAAGTAATAATTATTGATAGCTGATGGTTAACTGTTTTTTTAATTAATGCTGATTTGGTCTAGCAGTTTTTTGATTTTTTAGAGTTCCATGCCTCATATAGAAAAAATGCAACTCTTATAGGATCACTTCGTTGTCCATCTGTCCGTCTGCCAAGGCCCTTTTTCCCATAAACGTGTAATGGTATAAAGTTGAAATTTATATCAAGTTCGTGAGTCTACGGTCTCTCTTAACAGTTAAAAAATTAAACTTATAAGTTAACGTGATCAAAAGGTATCATCATTTATGTTGCATATTTTGCGATTTTGGGGATTTCAAAAGAGAATCGAAACCTATAGGATGTTTCCCGTTCACTTGGTATCACGAAAAATGGCAAAAAGCAATGTATAAGACAGTACACGTAAAGGAAAAAATCATGAAATTGTATTACGGAAAAAACGCGATCAAAGTAGATGACCGCTCATGTCGCATATTTTGCGATTTTACTAGGGAATCTAACATATTGGGTACTTCCCGCTGACTTAGAAGCTTAAACTTTATGTTTTTTTTACATATCATAAGATAGCAAACAAGCAGATGGGTCTCCTGATAGTAAGAGTCAACCATCGCCTATAGACATCAAAGATGTTAATGGTGCGTTGCTGTCTTGTGGCGAGGTCTAATGCCAAATGCATAAGTTTACCGGCTACATTACCCTCTAAACCGGAACACGACAGTCACAAGCACTGACGCTATTACGACGGGAATAGGTAAAGCGGTGGTACCAGGCCCGGGCGAGACAATGCAGAACTCTACCGCCTAGTAGTCACGATGGTAGTGACTTGCATAGCCAATCGGCCGCCTTTTATGACCTGCCTGGTAGAACGGCAATTGGTCTATTCTTCAAAGGAGCCCGGAACCAATACGGGTTTAGCTAAGGTAACTTACAAGTTCGTATCGAACCCTCGGTATGCGAGTCCAATTCGCCCTTGACCAGTATTTCTATTTTATAGGTAGCAGAAGCAGATGGTCCTCCTGATGGAAAAAAAATCATCGCCTAAAGACCCAAAGACGGTTATAGTGCATTGCCGTCTGTTTGGCGGGGTCAGAATACCACATGCATAAGTTTACCAGCTACCTTAACCTCCTGACTGGATCACGGCAACAAGCGCCCTCGGCAGTAATTATTGGAAAGGCGGTGGTACCAAACCGAGATGTCACATTGTTGAAACTCTCGTTAAAGAACTCTACCTAGTTATGAGTCACGATATTAATTATACGTCTTATTATACTTCTTTTACCTTTTACAATAAGGCAATTGAACTATTCTTCATAAAGGGACCTGGATCAATATGGTGATGCGGTAGATATTATAAAGTTTCGAGATTAGGTCAGGCAAAAATGTAAGAAATTTTATTATCGCATATTTACCTATACCCACCTTGACATAGGATTGATTTTGAATTATATTTCCTCTTTATAATATACTTTTCATTGTATGTCAGTGGAGTCCTCACAGACCACATGAATACTAATAGACACGGAATTGGGAAGGAAACGTGTCGCCGCGCATATGAGCAAACGCTCCTATTATTGTCAAAATTGTCAAACATTTGTAGTTATATTATATTGTGAAAAAGTAGAAATAAATCATGTTGTACTATTTTATCGAACCGAATGAGATAACAAGGTTAAAAATTACCCATGGAGTAATTTTATTTCATCGGTAAGTTGTATACCTCTGTGTTTCTGTGTGTGAATGCAAGCTACACTGACAAACTAAGAAATTGTCTTGAACAGCGAATCCATTTAATCCGTGGGATTCCTTTACATTTTCTAACTGCACTTCATCATCTATTACAACCCTTACAACAAAATTATTTATTTCTCTTTCAAACAACAGTAAGTACCTTGATTTTCTTCGTATTAAATAACCTTAAAATTTTAAATTTTTAAATACCTTCCTAATAGGATGCCTATAATGTGATGTAAAATTATAATGTTATCCGTTCACTTCTTTGAGCTGCATGGTGAGTCAGACTGAAAAACAATTTATTTAGTTTAAATGTTTCAGTCTAGAGGGTAGCCGCAAATTCCTATCCAAAGCTATAAAAATTAAAAATAAATATAAGAATAGGGATAACTCAAGTTAAGAAGCGATTTATTTTGTTTTATCTTTTTTTGACACTATCACCCCCTGCTCAGTTTGCGTGCTCTAGACAGGGGCGTATTGAGAGTCATTTAAGCCTTGGCTCCCTTCTGACCCGCAAAGAAATATGAAGGGACAGGAATATATTTTTGTATACAAACAGACAATATAAACGATCTTCGCCTTCGGAAATACCTATAAATGGCGTTTGTGATTGTTTTTCGGCTTTAGCAGATTATTTTCGAGCTTTTTTGCGAACGTGAGGTTAAGTGTGCTTCAAATGGATTGGAAAATATTTGGATGTATGAAATTATTTTTGTCGCAACACCTCCTGTGGCGTAGACTTTTATTTGCCAATGAATCAATGCCCTACTGATATATGGCTGCATTGTCGACGCCTGTTCACTATTACATTTTTGTGCGTATTAATGTTTTCTGAACTACTAAATTGCAGGGCTTTGTTTCACAGTGCGGTAAAATAGTTTATTTGATATAAATATTTGCAATTATGAACGAATAACGATCAATATTTTTGTAATTATGACAGATTCTGTGAAATTTATACTTATGTATTGTCTCGCTTAAAACGTAGATATTTTTCATTTGAACTAGACACTATACCTACTACTTCAATTAATTAGGACTGACAATGATATTTCAATCATATGTTTTCGCCACAGTTATGCACACTAGTATAAAATATAATTTAGCGTGTCTCTTTTATAATTTGTTCACCATTTGCCATGAATTGTATATTACTTTTCTTAGAGTTTTTGTAAAACTTAGTAAAAATGTATCTAATACATGTTTATCTATTTTGTTTTAGGTAATGGATAGACTTCACTACGTCAAGTTATTTAATTAGTGCTGAAGTACATCTTAACGTACAAATTTCTGTGTTTGAGACGTAAACGGTAAGGAGTAGTTAATATTACATTTTTCATACACTTTAGTAAATTTTGCTTGCGATATCAATATTGTCATGTAGTATTTAATATTTGTTTATCTTTTTCTAATATATATATAGACATGAACACTATCTTTCATATAGGTACTATAATAAACAAAAGACATAAAAATGGACAAGACAAAACTTCAAGAGATGTATAAGTATTTACTAGGCGTCAGTTACAAACAGTGCTTGAGATGGAGATTGCATTTTTAACAGACAAGTAACGTTTTTTACACAAAATACTGTGCTGTCCGATTTAATCAAAATTTATCTGATAACTAGGCAAGCATGTTGTTATTGAATCGTCCGTCTTTAAAAAATTAATGGTTTTACTCAAAGCTTAATGATTTGCGACATTCATTCGTGTCAATAGCTCGTTAGCAACCTGCTGGAACAGTCTGATGAGTACTTAATGCATTAATACGTAAGTACTTAATGCATTAAAACTTCCCCGGCGTGAGTGTGAAGTTGGAGGCCCGGGAACACGGCATGTGCATTAAAGAGAAAACTCTACTAAATTAATTTTTAATTTATGGACAAACACCGAGTTTTTGGAGATTTCTCTCTAAGAACGGAAAGTGGGCTTTGTTTTTTGGTAACTCACTTTTAAATATTTGGAAATGCTCAATTTTTTTCTTACAAAAATTATAATAAATTTAACAAGATTTAAGAAGTTACAAATAAATCTAAAATGGGTACCTTAACGAGAATATGTATGTATATCAATGAAGATTATTTTCTTTATTTGGAGAAAATTTATCTATCTTTACTAAGACCAAAATAACATGAATACGGTTATTAGAAGCTACAAAACAAAACCTTTAACGAACAAACAGAATTTTCGTTACACGCTGTATAAGGCGTAAATACGAAAAGTATATAAATCATCCAAGCACAAACCGAGCTACCGACCGAATCATAACCGATTATTATACGCATTTCGAGTTGCAGTGGTGATGGTACGTTTTCTGATACAATACTTAGAGATCTTTCTAGAAAGAAACGAATACATTTTTGTCTAACCCAGAACATCAAGTTGAGACTAATTAGAGAATCATAATGAAATATTAATTAGTATCAGAGAAGTTTAGTGAAAATAGGTGTAAATTTTCAAGAGAGCCAGTAGTATCGCTACTTAAGCACATATTTTACACAAAAGCTAGCGGCTTATCTGTATATTAAGTTAAGTTTTCGTTTTATGTATAAAACGAAACGTACCAACTTTTTACGAAAATTGCGCATAGGGAGGAGTATGACATTTGATACAATAAAAGTTTATATAGAGAACGGCAGCAGACAGCAAACACTTTTCCCCTGTGTTGGTCCCGGGCTTCTTTGAAGAATAGGCCAACTGCCGTTCTGCCAGGCAGGTCGTAAAAGGCGACCAATTGGCTATAAGTGTCACTTACATCGTGGCTACTAGGTGGTAGAATTCTGCATTGTCTCGCCCGGGTCTGGTACCACCGCCTTACTTATTCCTGCCACATTAGCGTCAGTGCTTGTCACTGTCGTGTTCCGGTTCGGAGGATAAGGTAGCCGGTAAACTTATGCATGTGGCATAAGACCTCGCCACAAGATAGCAACACACCATTAACACCTTTGGTGTCTATAGGCGATGGTTGACTCTTTCCATCGGGAGACCCATCTGCTTGTTTGCTATCTTGTACTATAAAAAAAACGTTTATGTAATATGCATTAGAATTAATTTAATAAAAAAAACATTACTCACACTATGCTTTTGACACAAATGTATTTATTATTTTGTTAATGATTAAAGTCTACTACAATTGGTCTTATACATAAGATTAATAAAATTACGGTCAACCAGAGAGAGCGATCACTAGTTATAGATAAATGCAAATATTGTAAAGTTTTCGTTATATAATATATATAAAATCGCTACTTGTGTAGTTACTCACACAACAACTGGCACCTTAATCACACGTTTCTTGCTAAAAGATGAGATATTTGCGAGATAATATTATTTTTACTCAATTTACTATATCAAAACAGTGCTTGATCGTCTAGGGTTTTAATAGATGAAATCGAACTTAAGTAGAACAGCCAGGCGTTATGGCTTTGCGTTAACGTTATCGCTTCGGATAGTAATTAGAGTAAACCTCATACAGTCAATTAACACACAATAATAATTATAAAATTCCATTAACACCCTAGGCTATAAATTATATTAATTTTATGAACAATTTATTAGAAACGATTGGTCTTTTTTTTCCCTGAATAATATTATTAAATGAAGTATCTGAAAGATTGAAATTTGCTCAATTTTTATATTGTATTTGTATAATTAATATATCTTAAGTAAGAGACCCACGCAACTTCATCCGCGAATAGATTAACATGGCGTCGATGAAATATTTCATACAAACTGTCATCCCCAATTTCAGTATTTTAGAGGTTGATTTTTGAAATAAAAGTTATTCTTTGTTTGATCCCGGACCTTCAACTATATCTCAAATTTCATCAGAATCGATTCAGCAGTTTAGTCGTCAAAGCATAACAGATAGACTCGCATTTATAGTAAATTTAAATTAAAGTATGGAGGTGATCTTTTACGGATAGTATGGATATGAATGAGATGACGACACCACCTTTATCTATTTGTTATTTTTTCCCTTTTATGTATACGTATTAGATCTTTTTATAGTTTAGGATTTAAAATTTTAAGTATTGCTAACGTTTAATAAATCTTTAACAAGTATAATGTTGAATGTATAGAGTAAGTGAGCGGCATTCTATCGTTTTCGTCAAAGAACCGTAAAGTGTATGCAACGTACTTAGGTACAAAAAGTAACACCACCTTTAAAGGTCCGTAAAGTAGTAGATATCCTGTATCACTTATAATTTTCGGTATTGCAGCTAAAGGTAAAAGGAAATCAACTGTTCATTTACGTATGTAATAATGCAAATAAGGTCTAAACAACGAAGCTGTGCTGCACAGGGGCTGTTAGGATACTATAGGTCCCGCACTTTTTTCTAAGTGTGGGACATAAACACAACCCAACAAACCTGCTTTATATTTACATAAATTTTCCGCTATTGTGCTTGTATTTTGAGCATATTCAACAATTTACAGCATTATAATCGATAGCGATAGAGTGCCTCTATCGGCGTTCATTACATTTACTACTATGTTTGCGGATAGATAGTATGTTTTGGTCCATATCTATTTCAATAATTTATATATACATAACTAACAACACGTAACTAATGCGGTAACTTAAAACACTGTCTAACGTAACACATGGTACAGACACATAGTTGTAGAAAGCAATAATTTATCCTTCCTCATCCCTACTATTCCCTAGACTCAAACATACATCTACCTAATATTCATTGATATAAATCTCCAACTAGAAAAGGCAAGCGGTTAAAATCACGTTTTTTATACCATAAAATAGCGTACAGGCAGATGACTCTCCTGATGAAAAGAGACAACCTTTGCTTATAGACATCAAAGATGTTAATAGTGCGTTGCTATACTTGTGTCTTAATGCCACATGCATAAATAAGCTTATCGTTCACCTTACACTTTAAACCGGAACACGACAGTAACTAGAACTGACGGTATTGCGGCAATGATACTAGACAAGGGCAAAATAATGCAAAACTCTCCCAGCAGTAGCCATGATAGTAGTGAATCGCATAGCCAATCGTTCGCCTCTTACGAACTGCCTAGCATAACGGCAAATGGTCAGTTTTTCTAAGGGGACTTGAACTCACACGGGGAATGTTAATTGTTAATTATTGCATTGAAAACGGAGTTTCACCAAGAGCTCACAATGGAAAGTGTTGAATGACATAACTATAAAGGTATAATAGCTGTTAAATTTAATTGGCTAAATATTTATTTACGTAAAATTCTACTTATCATATTCATAGTTTCAAGCTTTTTTCTCATCTTTTTTAACTTCTCGCTACGTGGATAGACAAGGAATTTCCTGATTTTGCCCCGATTTTCGAAAATCGAGTTTTCACCTCTCTCCACGTTTTGAGGTCCTAACCTTTTCCAACTATTTGCACGATGACATCAGTATGTCTATATGTATGTGTGTGTGTATATGTGTACGTAAACATCTCATAACTTTTGAACGGCTAGACTGATCGAAAAGCGGGTGATGGTATTCGATTTGATTCCACTCAATTTAGATTTTCTGAAAATATGGACCAATTCGGACCAGAAAATTTTGAAAAAAATTGAAAACACTCCAAAAAGTTTTTTGCAAAAGAGTATTTTTTTAACATAACTTCCATATTAATGATACCGACTGAGTAACCAATAGTAGTAGAGAGATAGAACTAGATAGTATAGATAGTAGTATCGAAGTAACCGATTTTTTACAAAAAATAATCTTCTCTATTTCTGAATAAACCACGCCTAATGCATAAATTTCATCAAAATCGATTTATCCGTTTGGGAGATATCGTTGACGAAAATTTTTGAAAAAAGTGTTTTTCCGATATAACTGAAATTTTTCGACGAATCATATCTTGGTATTTTACGATATTTTATTACTAAAAAGCTTCGTCGAATGCCGTTTCAAAAATCAAAATTGAATCTAATTTTTTATAGTTACAACTTTTCAAATATTAAAATTACGTTGTTTTTAGCAAACTTACTTACTTACTTAAAATAACTTTCAGGCTAATACACCGATTGACGTAAAAATCTTATCAGATTTTCTCCTTTAAAAACTCAAAATCGGTTAATTTGTTTGTCATTTATTAATGACGAAAGTTTTTGAAAAAAATGTTTTTTGGCATTATTTCGAAATTTGTCCACTTCTTGGTTACATACAGCTAAAGTTATATTTTAGGTATCAAAAATTGAGTTGCATCCTATTCGAAAGATGAACATCGATTGTCGTTTCTAAAATATACAGATTTTCAAAAATCAGTATACTGCCATTTTTAACAAAATAGATTTTTGAAATGAAAAAAAATATGCCTATAATTTTTACTCTTTTGAGCTTAAAATACCGTTATTTAGCGAGAAGTTTCAGGGATGGCTTGCAAGGTCAACTGTATACAGGTTTATTTAATTCATTTTGTTAGAGTTTTTGTGCTTTTATATTGTAGTTTATCTCTGATGGAAATATAATAAAAATCCGATTATGTAATACACATTTTATGCGAATGAAATGTGCTAAAATAAAATGTATTAAAAATGTCATATTTCGAAAAACAAACATAAAAATTTAATTTTTTTCCTAATTTTACTAATTTAAAAAATATGACCATACTAGCTGCAGCGTGCAGCCCCCTGCATTATAAGTTTTTGATGAATCCCGCGGATCACGTAATTTTTCCGGGATAGAAAGTATCCTATGCGCTATTCTAGATCATCATCTACTTGGCTGCCAAATTTCATTCAAATCTGTTCTGTAGTTTTTGCTTGATTGAGTAACAAACATCCATCCAAACATCCAAACTTTTGCATTTATAATATTATAAAATAAAATAAAATAAATAATATAGATATTATTATTATACCCTGTATTTTTCCGGGTATTAAGTGAAAATAAGATTATCTGATTTTCTACCCGGCAGTTTGTAGTATGTGAACGATTGACTATTATCGTTAATTATGGGTAGTAGAGTTCCGCAACATCTGGCGCGGGTTCACTACTGATTTACTTATTCCTGCTGCGAAAGCACCTGTGACTGTCACTGCCATGTTCTAGTCTTAAGGAAAAGGTAGCCGGTTAACTGATACATTTCATTATTAACATCTCTGGTGTCCCATAGTCTATGGTAGTCTTTTGTCTTCATGTGGGCCATCTCCATAATCATCATCATCATCATCAGGCACAGGTAGGTTTACCCTGCAGTCCATTAAAACGAACCAAATTAAAGTATTTCAAAGTTAAATATGATCAAAAATATAACTAAGCATGTTTGAGCTCGGAAAGTTAAAAGTCTATAGTTTTTTATAGACACTATTTTGGTTTTTGATACAAGCAAGCTTCCTAGGACATCAAATCGTCGAGATCGTCGGGAGAAATTATGGTGAAACCGATAATTTTGTTAGTGAGTAATATTTATTTTGTATTGTTATGGTCCTATATTTTTATAGCAGATAAATATTAAATAAATATTTTGTTTCTGAATATATGAAACTCAAAATAAGACAAGTCCATTCCGAAATTAATTCGTACTTAATAAGTAATAACCAAAATAAATTAATGATTTTTATTAGTTTTTCAACTTAGTCAAGAGAAATGCGTCATTTCTAGATTCCTATATCTATTAATCGCCCAAATACGAAAGTTGCTCGCGAACACCACGCGCGCTGTACCATATATCAAGTTTTGATTCGGCCGCGCAATAAACAATACAATATATCAATATAAAGCACACGGTGGCGAAATTTGAGTGTAGCAAGTGCGTAATACATATTTATGTTTTGAACTTACAGTGGGTGGGATCCGAGTCTTTTGTTCGATTCTTTATATACATATAGGAATTTGGTGCAGTTACCAAATTATTCTCAATTTGTCATGTCATGAAACATGATTTTAATAAAGGGGCATAAAAGAAATTTCATCAGTTTAGACTGTTTTCATTCGTTTTATTTATACCCTGTATTGGTTTCGGGCTTCTTTGCAGAATAGGCCAACTGCCGTTCTGCCAGGCAGGTCGGAAAAGGCGGTCAATTGTTAATGCGAGTCACTACCGTCGTGGCTACTATGTGGTAGAGTTTTGTATTGTCTCGCCCAGGTCTAGTACCACCGTCTTACCTATTCCTGCTGCAATAGCATCACTGCTTGTCACTGTCGTGTTCCGGTTTAGAGGGTAAGGTAGCCAGTAAACTTATGCAAGTGGCATTAGGCCTCGCCACAAGATAACAACGCATCATTAACATCTTTTGCGTCTATAGGCGACGATTGTCTCGTACCATCAGAAGAGCCATCTGCTTGTTTGCTACCTCATAATATTAAAAATTAGAGGGAGGTTACTTATATAAGGACCCCGTTGAGGAACTAAATTTTTTCTTTTCTATTATCAGCAGGAGATATCAGCCATAATAACAAACATTCTGTGAAAACTTTAGGTGTCTACTTATATTCGTTCAAGAGATAGAGCTCTGTGAGCAATAGACAGTAAAGGCATATTAATAGGGTCCCATTTCTCACCATAATAAATAAAACCTAACGCTACACCTACTTAAAACTGCAAATGAAATACATTTCATAGCCGAATTCATACTGAGGCAGGACGTTTGCAACACAATCCGTCTCGCTACAGTATGAATGTGGCTTATGTTGCTAGTGTATCACATCATGATCACGCGAACTTTATGTTTTGTTCCTATCAAAACCGCTCAACTCGGCTGTAAAGTATTTGTGAAGTAGTACAAGTTCATTTAATTACATTAATTATACAATTACTAGCTGTAGCCGCGACTGTGTCCGTGTAGATAAATTTCTATAGAGAGTCCCAGGGTTTTACCCACATAGTTCCTGTTTCCGTAGGATTTCTGAGATAAAAACGACCTTATCCCCTTTTTCAGGTCTCAAACTATCTTTGTACTAAATTCCATCAAAATCGGTTCTGTGGTTTAGGCGTGAAAAAGAGAGAGACAGACAGACATACAGATTTACTTTATTTTTTGCCAGGCTTTCAGTTTTATTTTATAATTTTTGTGGTACTCTTGCTTACCAATTCCTGTCACCATTCATATTTAACTTCCCGTTACGTATATAGACAAGGAATTTACTGATTTTGCCCCGATTTTCGAAAATCGAAATTTACCAGAGTGCTAAGTGTGAGTTTTTCTTTTCGCATTCGATCGTGAGCGCGTTTGGAGTTTACTAGGAATTTGTATTACCAGTGTAGAGTAGCACCTCCTAGTGGTAAACGTAAGAAACCAGTTTACCACTAGGTGGCGCTGTACAAATCACATACAAATTCCTAGTAAACTCGAAACGCACTCACGGTCCAATGCGAAAAGAAAAACTCACACCTAGCACTCAGATCTCCATGTTTTGAGGTCCTAGGAACCTTTTCCGACTATTTTCACGATGACGTCAGTATGTCTGTATGTGTATGTGTGTGTGTGTGTGTGTGTGTGTGTGTGTGTGTGTGTGTGTGTATGTGTGTGTGTGTGTGAGTATGTGTGTATGTAAATATCTCATAACTTTTGAACGGCTTGACCAATCGAAACGCGGTTGATAGTATTCGATTGGATTCCACTCAACTTGGACTTCCTGGAATTTTGAACCAATTTGATTTATTTGAAAAAAATACACCGATTGACTTAAAAATCTAATCAGCTATTCTCTCTAAAAACTGCGTCAAATATCGTAAATTGAATCAAAATCAGTTGATAGGTTCGGGATTTATCAATAGCGAAAATTGTTTAATTTTTTTTTGTAATTTTTTTAACCTATCGACTTTGCAGCTATAGTGCGCGCGGAACTAGTTGGCCGCGCCATACGTAATACGTAATACGTAAGGCGCGGCCAACTAGTTCCGTGCGCACTATAATAAAACAATTTATAGCTCAAAAACAGCATTGAATGCCACTCCAAAAATCTACATCGACCATCATTTTAAAAATATAATTTTTTCGAAAATTAAAGTACCTGCTATAATTTTTACCAACTTAAGATATTTGAACTCTTTGAGCTCAAAAACTTAGGTATTATTTTTGCTTTAAGCTTAAAATACCTCAATTTAGCAGAAAATTTCAAAGATAGCCCGCAGGGTCAACTGTTTTATATATATTTTGTTTCGAAATGCTGTATTTCGCTTTGGGGAATATGATTAGGCGGTACAAACATGGAAAGCCCCGCCGGCTTTCTAAGTCATTCACGAGATTAGCAACGCATCAAGTACATGACAGACTGAGATGGACTAACATTATTGTGACAGTAATAGATAAGACGATAGTATCAAACCCAGGCGAAATGTTGCAGAACTCTACCTAATCATGATTGTGACGACTCATTTAGCTATTTAGTAAATCGTTCGCCTTTTACAAACTACCTGGCAGAATGGCAGACAATAGACAATTAAAGAATATTCAAAGGGGGCCCGGACCAAGACGAGGATGCAGGATCCCATTTCGAAGACAATCAGTGATTTTTATGTTTTCGTGTTTTGAAGGTGGTCTATGTTAAGTTAAAGAATGTTTTGAGGGTTTACTAAATTATTTTATTTAATAATTTCATGTTTCCATAATACTGTAGATGATTGTACCAGAATACAAACTAACATATTGGCGAAAGCTAATGTACGTACGCACACTATTCCACTCCGTTGGCAGTGTTGGCACCACAACTCGCACCGTACAGGGGATTGTTTTAAACTTTGATTAATTTTCTGCTTGTACCTTGTTTTCAGTTGATTAGTTTGTGTTGTTTGCACAACGAAATTCTTTTTATAATTTCTATACTAGGTTATATGATATTTCGACAAACTAAGTTAATAATTATAGATATAGAAGTTAAACTAAGTTAATAATTATAGATATAGAAGATATAGTATATAGAAGTTGTTTGCACAACGAAATTCTTTTTATAATTTCTATACTAGGTTATATGATATTTCGACAAACTAAGTTAATAATTATAGATATAGAAGTTAAACTAAGTTAATAATTATAGATATAGAAGATATAGTATATAGAAGTTGTTTGCACAACGAAATTCTTTTTATAATTTCTATACTAGGTTATATGATATTTCGACAAACTAAGTTAATAATTATAGATATGGAAGTTAAACTAAGTTAATAATTATAGATATAGAAGTTTAGGTTATCATCAGGCCGATTTGCTTGCGAGGTAGACAGATTACATCGAACATCAATAGACATTCCTGCTTATGTATCATATATCATAATAAAGCAAAAAAAAAGTTGGTTCCCTGTTGTGAAAAGACCCCCGTGTTAGTTCCGGGCTCCTTTGAAAAATAGGCCAACTGCCGTTTTTCCCGGCAGGTCGTAAAAGTCGACCGATTGGCTATTCGAGTCACTACCATCGTGGCTACTAGGTGATAGAGTTCTGCATTGTCTCGCCTCAATAGCATCAGTGCTTGTCACTGTCATGTTCCGGAGGATTGGAGGGTAAAGTAGCCGGTAAACTTATGCATGTGGCTTTAGACCTCGCCACAAGATAACAACGCACCATTTACACCTTCGGCGGCTATAGGCGATGGTTGACTTTTCGATCAGGAGACCCATCTGCTTGTTTGCTATCTTAATTGTAACCTAGGTGCCACAATGGTAGTGACTTGTGTAGTTAATCGTTTAGCATTTATGAGCTGCCTGGCAGAATGGCATGTGGTCTATTCTTCACCAGTTTATCGACAGGCAAGATGGATTACACCACATTTTATCGACCCGATAACGGCTATCGCTTGTTTCTTAGAAGAAAACAGAGACTTGGTAAACAACAGAGACAAAATAGCTAAAACAATATTAAATCTTTGCAGTGTTTTTGCTTTGTTTCCACAAAACGGACTAGATGTATGCAAACCTATTGATCTGTTACCGATTATAGGGAACAAACAAATAAATTTTCCTTTTGTCAGAATCTCTTTTCCTTAAAGCTGGTATCGCATTTACGTCTAACCTTATTGTTGTAAATGTTCACTGAAATTAAGATAAGGTTGTTCGTTTAGATATTGATTCTATAAAAACATACATTCTAATAGAAGTAAGAATATATTATTTTATCCAAATGGCGGCGGCGATTGTTATTTATGATGGTTACTTTAATAATTTTATGAAAATTAGTAAAAGTATGTATCGTTCCTTTGTATTTTTAACCGACTTCCCAAAAACAGGAGGTTATCAATTTGGCTGTATGTTTTTTATGTTTATTACCTCAGAAGTCAGTACTGACTTTTTTTTGGTAGAAAGAACAGCTACTGCCTCAGATACCAATGATGCTATTGGTTACATTAGCGTGTGCAGAAATCTTATGCCGCATGTATCTATAGGTTTATTGATTACTTTAACTTCCAAGATAGAACACTGTTGTAACCAGCAATGAATAAAAGAAATGGGTACAATTTAGCTTAACAAGCTATTTACGATGATAGTGGCACGTTTTCCCTTCACTAGCCTTTGGTAAGTTTTCTGACAGAAAGATAGACTTCGAAATAATTGCCTCAATTAAACCTCACACCGAATGCACTAGTTTATTTTTATTTTTTATTTATTTGGTTTCAACTTATACATAAACCTATGATACGAGAACAAATAGGAAAAATACACCTAAAATAAACTTTTAAAAAATACAGTTGAGTGCCATTTACATAATTATATCTACATAAAACAAAACACAAGACAGAAAACGAATGTATTACAAACATTCGTACAATACAGCATTACGCTTATTACCTTCGTATCGCAAGTGATGCTATTATTTCATCTTTATTATATATTATTAATAGACACCAAAATGGAACCCAACTCAACTCAGTTTCTTCTGAACAAAAGTTTGTGGAATTCACTAAGTTCCACAAACTTTTGTCATCGAAAATCATGGTTAATGCTCGGTTCTCATATCAGTAAAACGACTTGTTTTTGTTATGAGCAGTAAAATTTTCTGCGTGACGTAAACTCAAACTGTTCCTATATATGCCAAATTACCAAACGTCCAAACAACTTGGGGAATGCCTCGTTATTATTAAATTGTTTGCTAATGGTTATTGCTACGAATGACGGATCGTTGTTAATGAAAACCAGACATAGATGACAGTTACGAATATTGACGTTTAAAAGATAAGAGTAAAAAGTTCATATGATAATGATTATTGTAAGTTTTGATCAACAGCGCTATAAGTACATACAATATTTAAAATAAGTTTGTCTTATTGATAGCGCCTGACATATTCACGACAGACATCTTGTAATTACATTTACATGTCAGTGTACCACCCGGCTTGAAATTCAAAAGTCGTCGTCTTATCTCGCAAATTACATTAATGAGAGGTGTGGAGGTAATTAATATTAATTAAAATCACCTTTTAGTTCGCTACACTGAATGCGTATCACAGTTAATAAATTTACTCAGCGCATCGGACGGCCACTCGCTATAGTGCGCTGATAAAGACAATCTGACAGCTCACTTCAGGATATTTTATGAAAAAATAAACTGTATGTTTTACGGCATAGGAACAAAAATTGCGTGCTGCTATTAGAATGCAATGTTTAATTGCATGACTGGTCTTTGCCCGTTTTACTAAAAAGTCTAGGGCTAGACACGGAAAATAAAAGCTGATAACGTGAAGTATATTTACATTTTTTCAATAGATATAGGTATTGAGCTGACGAATAGGTTTCTTATCTCCCGATGCGAAAACACAAATGATATACTATGTCATTGTAGAAGCTGAACGGTTTTTTTATATATAATAAGATAGCAAATGAGAAAATCATGAGATAGCAAAAAGCCCTCCGAATGAAAAGAGAAACCATCGCCTATTGGTGCGTTGCTATTTGTAAGGCGAGATGGTAATGCCACATGCATATAAGTCTACTTGATACACTAGCCTCCAAACCGGAGCACGTCAATGAGAAGCATCGACGCTATACTGCAAATATAGGTAAGGCGGCGGTACCAAATAACCGGGCGAGACTTTGCAGAACTCTGCCACCTAGTAGTCACATGGTAGTGACATGTATAGCCAATCAGTCGCCTATTACGACCTGCTTGGCAGAACTCACAGATAAATAAAAGTACAAGTGCATTTTAAATTGTGTCTAACAATAATGGAAATTCACCAAATGCCGACAACAGAAAGTATCAGTAAAATATATCTATGTAAAAAAAAATTCACTCCTTCATAAAGTAATAACATTACGATTTTAACTGATTTAGACGCTCATTTGCGGAAATCTATAATTAAAATTTTAAATTAAAACGTAGGAAATTATTCCTTAAAAATATTTAATGGTATACTTAGTATAATTTTAAAAATATTTTCTAAGCTTCTTTTTATATTTTACTAGCTTGTCCACGCAACTCCGCTTGCGAATAGATTAATGTGTCGTTAAATAGTTTTCAAACAAATTTTCATCCCCTGTTTCAGTCCCTTAGGGGAACGTTTTTGAAAAAAGGTAGCTTTTATTTGACGCTAAATCTGCAACTTATATGTAATCTATATGCCACATTTCATCAAAATCGGTTAAGCGGTTTAGCTATAAAAGCGTAACAAACAAACGAATTTATTTTTGCACTTATAATATTACTTACGGATTTGCTGTGTTTGTGAATTAAAATAAAACAAAAATCCCATAAAAATACAAGAAATTGATAATTAAATTTAAGGAAATTTAGTCAGATACGTTTGATTTAAATAAATAAATACTATCACGGCCATGTCCCCGAACAAATAGGCAGTAACGCACTTTTGACTTGTTAAAGGTATTAAGTCCGATAGCTTAACAGTTGGCCAACTTATCGAGAAATCGAAGACATTTGGTAATCTGAAAAACATTTTGGCATCCAGGACCTATGTATATTAACCATAGCTAGTACCACTGTATATTCGGTACATTCGACTAAAAATTCTCAAAAAGAAAACAGACCTTTAGCAATAGTAAAAACATATTTTGGAACATTTTAAACATGATTATTTCCATATCATTTATAAATTACTTTCGCATACATTTTACGATCTATGCACCTGCTAGTGTACGATATCCGCTAAGTACTAGATATGGGATGGTTTACTCAATACACACTACACATTAACTCAATATTTTTACATTTCTCTGAGACTTTTATTTATTTAATATATTACATGGAATATTTTATTTATTAGAGGTGGTATAATATTAAAAAGAAGGTAGGTACGATGTTCCGCCACATTTTGATGGTATACTAATTTAAAATTATAGATATGAAAATTAAATAATAAATAAACACAATAGAAAAAGAATTAATGTTAAACAGAAATCTTTTATTAATATGTGAAGTAAAAACTTTGGATCCCTTTTTAAAACAATTGCGGGAAGTTAAAGTTTAAATTGCTGAGGACTGCAGAAACCTAATATGTTGTACATAAAATGCATTAGAAATATATTAAATAAATAATAATAAACATTACACATACTACATTTATGTGACATACACGATAATATACACACATGTATACTATTTTCTTTGAGGCTAAAGTTAAATGTCAAACTTAAAAGAGATTTTATTGTTTAGTCTATGGTCTAATTTCGGCCTCTGGCAATCGCTAGTATTATATTAATACGTGAAGTGAAAATTTTGAACACTTTTTTTTAAGACAATTGCGCGAACGGTGGCGTATGAAATTTGGCACTGCTAAAGTTTACATTGCGAAAGAGTGCAGAAACCTAATATGTTTAAATAAAATGGATGGAATGGATATATTTTTATATTTTAATTAAAAAAAAATAAGAATTACACACACTACGTTCATGTGACATACATATAAATAAATACTAAACTATTTTTTATGGCTTATGTCAGTTGTCAAACTTAAAAGAGATTTTATTTTAAAGTCTTTGGTCGAATTTCGGCCACAGACGATCGCTAATATATTTAAATTAGTCTACATATTTTTTTACATTTGCATGCAACTAATATTTAATACAATGCAGTACATGGATATCTAACTCCACCTAATGTGAAAACAACTATGCAGTTCTGAGCAAACACCATTTACTTGTAATTTCTAGTTACAATTTTTATCTAAAACCAATCCTTGAAAGTCGGTCTCTTCCGTTTCTTTTTGTAACTGTTCGGTTGCAGATTTATATTTCAAATGGTTATTTTGTTAAGGAAAATAGTGCAGTAATAGCATTATCTATACTAGACTGTCAATTATGCTTTAGTAATCAATATACGAAAAAAGCTTTCCGAACATGTTTATAATACATAATTGACCAGAATTAATTTAAAAAAAATAGGTATGCTCTAATCGATATCATATTACACTCCGGGTGATAATAATCACCTGCCTGTTGACAGGTGACGTGGGTGTTCTAAAATGGCATTAATGCCAAATTTATAGACACTCAACTATTAACTATACTAAATACCAATAATAATAACTATGCTAAATACCAATAATTGGGATTACCACTTTTCCAAATCCCTAACTAAAAATTTTGCTAAACAGGGCTAGGCTGTATCAGAGGGATGCGATAATCTAATCCTTCTTAACCTGTGCTCCTTAATTTTACTTCTCAAAAACTCCCGAAATATATATCTCTATTTCGTAATTCTCGCCTAACGGAACGGAACTGACATATTATAAAGAAATAACATTAGGATTTTCTGTTTCTCAGTCGAAGTCATGTTGAACTATAGACGTTGAGCATGCCATGAGCATGCAAACTCCCAAATAATCAAGACCATCAAATTGGTTATTTGGGATTACATCAGTAAGACAACAACTTATAAAAAGAATATTTTTTTTATAAGGTGTTGTCTGTCACTTTTTGTTCACTGTCGAAACCCTATTACTAATAGATAAATATAATAATTATTGTATAGACCATTGTATTACATTAATTAAGTAAAATATGTATATGTTTGAAATAAACTAAAATTTTTTTAGTGGTATTATAAATACAAAATTTGTGTGTTTGTTTATGAATGTAAATATCTATGTTTGTTGCTCCCTTACATCTTTATAACTAGATGAATTTGGACGGAAATTTGATAAACTAGTTGGACATATCTAAGCTTAACATATAGGCGACTAAAGCATAATATGCAACATTTATCCCGGAAAAAGTATGACTAAAAAGGATTAACAAAAATGTTTTTATCGTGCAGCAGAATACAGAGTGCTACTAATACAACATAAAAATCTCGTATCCAGCTGTGTAAATCTTAACAATTAATGATATAATAATAGGGTTACAATGTTGTATAATGTAGAGATTTGTGTGCAACTTGTATCACGAGGTGAATATAATTGTTTTAGTTAACACAACAAGTCTAATCACGAGCCGATTTATATTTCCTATCACGGCGAAAACGAGCTGTGTGGTATTTCTTGTGATGAAAGAAACATTAACAATGATTGAATGATTCCTAGCAAAAAACAACAAATGCAGTTTTCTTACACTTTTTCTATTCTTTTTACGAAACTTAATATACCTATATATTATTACATTTAGGAAAAATTCTGGACCCCTTTTTAAGACAATTACGCAAACGTTGGAGAATGAAATTTTGCACAATTAAAGATTACGTACGTACGGACGGAGGACTGTAGAAACTTAATATTTTTATATAAAACTAGCTGCAGCGTGCAGCCCACTGCATTATAAAAAATTTTTGGGAATCCCGCGGGACCATCTAATTTATCAGGGATAAAAAGTAGCTCATGTACTATTCTTATTCATCATCTACCTGTGTGCCAAATTTTATTCAAATCCGGAAAAAACTACGGAAGTTTTTGCGCAATTGAGTAACAAACATCCATCCATCCATCCAAACTTTCGTATTTATAATATTACTAGCTGCAGCGTGCAGCCCGCTACATTATAAAAGTTTTTGATGAATCCCGCGGGATCACCTAATTTTTCTGAGATAAAAAGTAGTCTATGTGCTATTCCAGATTATCATCTACCTGTGTGCCAAATTTCATTCAAATCTGTTCAGTAGTTTTTGCGTGATTGAGTAACAAATATCTATCCAAACATCCATCCAAACATGCAAATTTTCGCATTTATAATATTATATAATATAATATTATTAATTAATATAGATGCAATAGAAGTACAGTAAATTAATAAAAACAAACATTACCCACACTACATTCATGTGACATACACGATAATATACACACATGCATACTATTTTCTTTACGGTTAAAGTCAGTTGTCAAACTTAAATGAGATTTTTTTTTAGTTTATGGTCGAATTTCAACCAAAGGCGATCGCTAGTAAGCTTGAAAATTTTACATTCTTTTATTTATTTTCCCTTTTTTTGTTCTTTAGATGTCTTTTCGCAACTTCGCCTGCGTGAAAAAATTTCTGAAATAAAAGTAGCCTGAGATGTTCGTTATTACTGTGGTTTAAATGATACAGGGTTTTACCCGCATAGTTTCCGGTACGGTGTGATTTCCGGGATAAAAACTATCTTATGTCCTTTATCAGGTCTCAAACCATCTTTGTACCAAATTTCATCCAAATCTGTTTAGTGGTTTAGGCGCGAAAAAGAATCAGGCAGACAGCAAGACAGACAGACATAACTACATTCGCATTTATAACATTAGTATGGAAGTATGGATTTACAATTTTGATTAAGATACTCGTAAGTCGTATTCAACTGTTATTTAATAAATAGGTATATAAATACATTGTCTTATATTTTATTAAAAAATAGATATAAAAAGGCGAGCCCGCTAATTTAATTCCGCTTCATCGTCGTATGTAGCTGCGTTTCTGATTCGATAGTAATTTTAAAAACTGTTTGTATATCATAAAAACTTGTTATATTTGTAAATAATATTACGCAAAAAATCGACATTATCCATATTTAGGTTTATTATTCACCAAAAAATATCTTCACGCACGTTTACCCGAAGTAGACAGAGGTAAAAGCAGTGTACCCACAACTAGATGAAGATACATAGTTCCACAACGTGATAGGTGGCAAGCCTATCGCTGATCGGGCACTTATCCAACCCTAAACAATGTTATTGTTTTAACAGAAGTCTGAAAAAAACATATTTTTGAATTGTCGAATCGAACCCTGGTATTGCGGATGTCCATGGGCGGCGATGATTACGATCGGGTGCAACTTCTGCTCACTTGCGCCCTCTTCCATAAAAAAGTTATCACGATGTTAATGACATCTATTAGTCTTCTTTAGCCTTTTACAGAGATGCCTAGAAGTAATACAGTTGATCGTTTTTTCAATAAATGGCTCAAATTAACACAGGGAATATTTTTACGCCCGAGCTTTACAGCCCAAAAGCTTAATTTCTTTTTGAAGAAGTTGCCACTTTACTAACGCTAATTACAGAAAATATTTTTAGGTATTTAATGTGATTAAATCATATTAAAGGAATGGGCAAATTATAGTAATAAGACATATTGCTTAAATGCAGAATAAAGATTGTGTGAGGCTTCTTTGCGTCTTGATTTGGTGGTCAACTTGTTCCATAATAGTTCATGAGGTCCAGGAATGAGCAAAGTGGTATTGAGTTTTTTATTTAAACAATGAGCCCTAATTGTGAAGGAAGCGTCATCGTATGTGTCGGAAAAGCACGTAAATCTATTTTTGACATCACTTCGACATTTTTCAACGTATTGGTTAATTAAAACAACATTTTAAATCTCAAAAATTATGTCGCATGCCAGTCGAAATTACAATATCAATTAATATTTCCAAAATCTTTTAATTAATTTTTCCGGCGTAGGGATGTGACGACCCCATCGCCCACTGGTGGGATAATTTTTGTTCAAAAATTATCTAGCACCGGTGCAGTCAGTCAACCAAATTAGTGGTAGTGCCATACTGCATTTGCAACTGAATAGGCCGGCACGCCCGGGGAGATACCACTCTCTCACTTGACACCGACGTAAAGTAGCAGCTCCGCTGCTGCGTTTCGTCTGGTTTGTGAGAGTCCCGGAGGCCTAACCCCCCCCCCCGCACACTATGAATGCGCTATTTAAAAAAAAACTACCCCAGGGGGGTACCACTTGCACCAGCAGTGGAGAATCCCCCCCTGAGCGTCCGTGCTCTGGATTCCAGCCAGATCATGGATGCTCAGGCTGCCCTGCGTATTCTGGGGGGGGCAAAATTGCACTCATAGACAATTCTGTCTGGGGAAAACAGAGCAAGAAGACCATGGCACCCCCTACCACGCTTACTGTGGATTTCTGCAGTATCAGGGGCCTTCATTCTAACCTGAACGCCGTCCACTACCATCTCGAGACGGCGAAGCCAGCTTTGCTCTTCTTGACCGAGACACAAATATCTTCTCCGGCTGATACTTCCTACCTCTCCTACCCGGGGTACAAACTGGATCATTCCTTTGTACCGCGGGCTGGTGTGTGCGCATACGTCAGAGAAGATATTTGTTACCGGCGCCTCGGCAGACTTGAAGGTCAGGACCTATCCATCCTCTGGTTACGCGTAGCTTGCGACGACCATCCACGCAGCTACGCGTGCCTATACAGGTCCCATAGCGGGAATACTGAAATTGACCGGCTCATTGAGCGCTTACAAACGGCTGTGGATTCCGTGTTAGAGCAGACCCCCTCCGCAGAGATCGTGATCTTGGGCGATTTTAATGCCCACCACGCCGAATGGCTTTGTTCTCGCACCACCGATCATGCGGGGAGGTCTGTTCACGATTTTGCCTTGGCGTATGGTCTAACACAATTGGTAACCTCGCCTATGCGTGTTCCCGATGTGGATCGCCATACGCCTTCACTGTTGGATCTCCTGCTGACCTCTGACCCGGATCGTTATCAGGTATCGGTGGACGCTCCACTTGGCGCGTCGGACCACTGCCTGATCCGGAGCAAAGTGCCGGTCACGCGCCCATCACGGTCTCCCTTTGCAGGCTGTCGTCGCGTTTGGCACTATAGGTCAGCAGATTGGGACGGGATGCGGTCTTTCTTTGCATCCTACCCATGGGGGCGGTTGTGCTTCTCGCTGGATGATCCGAATGCTGTCGCTGACTCTGTCGCTGATGTGGTGCTGCAGGGCATGGAACTTTTCATTCCGTTTTCTGCGGTGCCCATCGGTGGCAAGTCTCAGCCTTGGTTTGGTCGCCACTGCAAAGCGGCTTTACGCCGTAAGCGGGATTGCTACCGAGCTTGGGCTGCTGCGTCGGCATCTCGTGATGTAAAAACTAGCGCATTACGAAAGGAGTACAACTCATCCTCGAGATTCTTCAAAAGAGCTATCGCCAAAGCAAAAGCGGAACACATTGGCAGAATTGGTGAGAAATTAGTTCGCCTTCCTTCTGGCACTCGTGCGTTCTGATCTCTCGCCAAGGCTGTCTTAGGGAATTTCTCCCAGCCTTCATTTCCATCTTTGCACAGAGACGATGACTCTTTAGCCCATACCGCAAAGGAGAAAGCCGATCTTCTGGGCTCGTTCTTTGCGGCCAACTCGACGCTGGATGACCAAGGGAACACACCGCCTACCATCCCGCAGTGTGATAGTTCCATGCCAGAACCGCAGTTTCGGCAGTCAGCTGTGCGTAAAGCACTTCTTTCTTTGGACATCCACAAGTCGAGTGGGCCTGATGGCATCCCTCCTGTTGTGCTTAAAGTATGTGCTCCAGAGTTGGCGCCAGTATTGACGCACCTATTCCGGCTCTCCTATTCACTCGGCGTGGTACCGAATTCATGGAAAACAGCTTTAGTGCATCCCATTCCTAAAAAAGGAGATCGCTCTAATCCGTCAAACTATCGGCCAATAGCCATAACCTCCTTGTTCTCCAAAGTCATGGAGACACTTATAAACTGTCAGCTCCTGAAGTATTTAGAAGAGCACCAGCTGATTAGTGACCGTCAGTACGGTTTCCGTCGTGGCCGCTCAGCTGGTGATCTTCTAGTATACTTGACACATCGTTGGGCGGAGGCAGTTGAGTCCAAGGGGGAGGCATTGGCAGTTAGTTTAGACATAGCGAAGGCCTTCGATCGGGTATGGCATAAAGCGCTTCTCTCAAAGCTGCCTTCCTATGGGCTTCCCGAAAAACTATGCAAGTGGATCACCAGTTTTTTGGCTGATCGGAGCATTAAGGTCGTAGTCGACGGTGCATGCTCCGATCTTAAACCTGTCAATGCTGGTGTTCCCCAAGGCTGCGTGCTATCACCGACACTGTTTCTTCTGCATATCAATGATATGTTGCGAATTAGTAACATACATTGCTATGCGGACGACAGTACTGTTGATGCTACATACTCCGGCCGTAGCGGTATTTCTCGTGAACACGTCGAAGAGGGCCGGGTCAAGCTCGTGTCTGAACTCGAGAATCAACTAACTGATGTCTCAGAATGGGGTCGTCAAAACCTTATTACGTTTAACCCCAAAAAGACGCAGCTCTGTGCGTTCACCGCAAAAAAACACCCTTTGTCATGTCACCTCGGTTCGAAAATACTCTTCTGACAGCTTCAGCCAGTATTGGAATTCTGGGAGTCGACATATCGAACAACGTTCAGTTCCGCGGTCATTTGGAAGGGAAGGCTAAACTAGCCTCCAAAAAGCTTGGTGTACTCAGTAGAGCAAAACAGTACTTCATGCCAGCCCATCGCCTCCAACTTTACAAGGCCCAAATTCGACCTCACATGGAGTACTGTTCTCACCTCTGGGCCGGAGCTCCTCAGTACCAGCTTCTTCCTCTTGATCGCATTCAACGTAGAGCGGTTCGAATCGTCGACGACCAGGCTATTTCTAATCGGCTTGACTCTTTGGCGTTACGCAGAGATGTAGGCTCGCTCTGCATCTTTTACCGTATTTATCATGGGGAGTGTTCCGACAAGTTGTTCGGACTAATGCCTGCCGCTAAATTTCACCATCGGACATCGCTTCAAAATTTAAAGTTCCATCCTCACCACCTCGATGTCTGGAAATCCACAACCGTGCGCTTTTGTCGACACCTTTTGCCTCGCATTACTCCTTTGTGGAATCTATTACCCTTGGGGGTGTTTCCGAATGGATACGACTTAGGGACCTTCAAGAAACGAGCTTATTCATTCTTAAAAGGCCGGCAACGCAGCTGCAATACCCCCGGTATTGCGGATGTCCATGGGCGGCGGTGATCACTTACCATCAGGTGCACCATCTGCTCGTTTGCCTCCTCTACTATAAAAAAAAAAAAAAAAAAAATCAGCTTTTCAAAACTACTGTCATTTTTAATAAAGTAGATGTTTGAATTGAAAAAAATCTATGCTTGTAGTTTTTATTCCTTAGGTGGTGAAGTTCTGCAATGTCTCGACCGGGTATATGGTACCATTATCGCCTTATTTATTCCTGTCGCAACAGCGTCAATACTTGTTATTGTCGTGTTCTGGTTTAGAGGGTAAGGTAGCTGGTAGATTCATGCATGTGGCATTGTCATCTCGTCAAATGGATAGCAACACATCATTAACGTCTTTGGTGTTTATACACGATGGTTTCTTTTTCCATCAGGAGAGCCATCAGCTTCTTTACTATCTAATGAGATAAAAAAAGGTGGTAAAGTTCTAAATTGTCTCGCCCGCTCATACTATTTCTTCGATTACATTTTTCGCCCTACTTTTGTGTGCCGTACATAACAACATTTCAGATAAATTATTTTTATTCATATAACATATTTAATATACTGTAATATGTGTACATGATTATAATAAGCTATCTGGCTTTGACGATTTGACAAAATTAACAATCTGGTTTCTATGACTATACTATAGAACCTGTAACTATTATTTACGTTACAATAGTAACTATTATATAATCTGTGATTATACCTTCCATTGTGTTATGCCACTGGTAAAGATCAAAATTAGGTTTAACAAAAACAGTCGCTTCATAAAATATGTACATAGAAAAAATATCTCATCAGTCATATTATAAAAATATCAGTCAGTCATATTATGTAGGTAATTAACTTAGTGGGATACATGATAATTATTATTATAATTTTAATATACTTATAATCCTGAATGTTACAAAAAAAAATTATAATAAATGGGTAAAAATATTAATTCAATACGATGAACTTACTTTTTCCCCGTGTTGGTCCCGAGCTCCTTTGAAGAATAGGCCAACTGCCGCTCTGCCAGGCAGGTCGTAAAAGGCGACCGATTGGCTATGCTATGCTGATGGGTCACTATTCCAGACGGGATTCCAGACGATAATCTAGAGCGGGATGACGAATATCATCGTGAAATTAGATCACAAGTTGACGTGACACCTGTGTCCCCCATATCGAGTCTGGTATCCTTAGATGAATTGTTAAATACCGTTAACAATTTACCATTGAAAAAAGCGCCCGGAGAGGATAAAATCTCAAACTATATGATAAAACAAGCGTGTATAGCAGCCCCAGACTCTATTCTAAAAGTAATAAATCGTTGCATTGCGGAAGGTGTTTTCCCTAAAATATGGCGCCAAGGATATCTCAAAATTATTCCAAAATCTGGTGACAAGCCTCCGGATGACCCTAAATCATATCGCCCAATTACACTTCTGCCTTCTCTTGGTAAACTGCTAGAAAGATTAGTAGTTCCTCGACTCTTACCGCAAGGGCCCACATTCAATAAACAACAATTTGGATTTACCGCCGGAAAATCCACTGTAGATGCAGTGCTAACCATGAGAAAAACGGTAGAACTATCACGAAATAATTATGTTGTGGGTATCTTTTTGGATATTTCAGGTGCTTTTGATAACGCGTGGTGGCCGATGTTATTATTAAAACTAAAAATAAGGGGATGCTATTCTAATATATATCAACTAATTAAATCGTATTTAGAAAACGGTCACTTGAAATTACAGCTAGGGCATTACGCTGCATCTAAACGCCTTACTCTGGGCTGCCCACAGGGTTCAGTACTTTCGCCATATCTATGGAACTTAGGATTTGATGATTTATTTTCACTAGCCTTGCCTGAAGGATGCTCACTTATAGGTTATGCGGACGACGTTGCTTTAATAATACAAGCAAACACACGAGCACAGATAGAGTCACTGGCTTATACTAGTCTTAATTTAATATCCAACTGGGGATTCAGAAATCATTTAAAATTTGCGCCTCATAAAACGTTCTACTTAATACTAAAAGGTTCGCTTCTATCGTCTCCTAGTATAAAATTAAATAATAGCACAGTAAAGAGAAAGGAGTCCGTAACATATTTAGGTTTAGTTTTAGAGAAAAATTATACTTTTATAAATCATATTAACTATATCAGTGAAAAAGCTAAACGGAATTACTTGTCCTTTGCCGGCATATCTACCTCAACGTGGGGTTTAACCTTTAACACTTTAAAGATAATTTATAACGCAACTTATTTAGGTTGTATTACTTATGCATGTTCAGCATGGGCTGATAAAGTTACAAGCGGCGCGACCGGGCGTAAATTACTTCAAAATCAGCGTTTGGCTTTAATATTTCTGTGTAAAGCATATCGCACTGTAAGCTCTGAAGCTTTACCCGTTTTATCAGGTGTATTTCCATTAGATTTAGAAATTCAGCGTCGGTCCTCAATGTACTATAATTCTAAAAACTTTACTAGCCCAGAATTTATTAATCCGCAAGCTCAAACAAAAATACGTCGCCTCTTTAATCCCGTGATGGATGTTACTAATGAATTAATAAATGAATGGCAGTCGCGTTGGTGCTGCTCACCTAAAGGACGGCATTTATATAACTTTTTCCCCTGCGTCCGGGAACGATTAAGTAAAACGTGGATAGAAATAGATCATTGTGTTGCACAGTTCCTTACTAGTCATGGTAATTTTAAAGCTAAATTATTCTCGTTCAAATTAGTTCCTTCTCCATTTTGCGAATGTTCCACCATAAACTGTAAATATGAACAAACTGCACATCATATTCTTTGGGAGTGTAATCTCTGGCAAAATGAACGTAGCCAAATGCTTGATAGTATACAATGTATATCCGGGGTAATCTACTATTCCGACCTTGTAGCAACACGTGGGAATTTCCGTGCCTTCAAGCGATTTTGTCATACATACTACTGGAAGCAGAATTAAGTAGGCCATTTTCGTAGGTCCTCAAATACCTAAACTACCGTGGCGCAATAGCAATCAGGCTTAACCTGATTGTAAACGTCTCATTTCTTAGCAGTTTTTGCTTTATCTTACGCTGTCTCCTGCTGTAAAGGGAGGGAAACTGGATGTATTTTCCTACTCCTCCTATACTCTTCTGATTAAATTCGATGCGGGTTCCAAGACAGCTTAGCTTTTCCCCCAGGGCACCCTGAGCTCGCAACTCAGAGGTTATCAGGAAGGTTGCCGCTGTTGATTCTGGTTTACAGAAGTTACAGTGGTGGGAACGAGAGGTGGGCCCATTGATGGGTCACTACCATCGTGGCTACTAGGTGGTAGAGTACTCCATTGTCTCGCCCGGGTCTGGTACCTACGCCCTGCCTGTTTCCTGCCGCAATAGTGTTGGTCCTTGTCACTGTCTTGTTCCGGTTTGGAGGGTAAGGTAGCCGGTAAACTTATGCATGTGGCACTAGACCTCGCCACAAGATAGCAACGCACCATTAACATCTTTGGTGTCCATAGGCGATGGTTGACTCTTTCCATCAGGAGACCCATCTGCTTGTTTGCTATCTTATAAAAAAAACTTTTCAACCGACATCCCAAAAAGAGGAGGTTTTTGTCTTTTAGAGGAATTTATCGGAATCTTTTTTATGTATGTTCACCGGTTACTCGAAGATGCCTAAATCGATTTGGAAAATTCGTTTTTGTTTTAAGGGATATACTTCCCAAGTGGTTGAATTTTAATTTGACGAAGATGATTCAGGTTTCCAAAGATACAGGAAATAGGAAGTCGTTATGCAGTTTCACAGCTTTAGAATTATTTCAAATATCCTCCGTTTATATCAAATTTTTATTTAATAAAAATTTTATATTCATTTATTGTTATATTTATTACTACAAGGCACTGCCTCAAAGAAACTACTTCTTTTTATTTACGTATAAGGCATTTTGCATTTTATGCACGCTTATTTTAATGTATGAAAAGCCGTATATAAAAATTATAATTGTTGTGTGTCACTGCGTAGGTAAATTGAAGAAATCCAATTTAAAATTAGATAGGGGATACCTATAATTCATTGGCAGACATATTAAAGCAGGGCTCGTTCTATGAAAATTAAATAAGGGGCCCATTATACCCTTTTGTCTATGACCACATGTGCTTAATATGCAAATAGTGTATCGAATATCTGCTATTATATTAACCACTATTATTTTAAAGATTTACATTCGAATATAACAATTTTATATATATTATACATTATACATGTATACTGGTTTTCATTTAAAACTTGGTATTTCATAGTTGTTGATTGTTATCTATACATATAATAAAATTGTAGAAAAGTCAAAACTGTACATTGAATATTTTTTTAAAAGAATACCTGTGGCGTAATCTACAATCGATATCGAAGCCAAAAATATAGTTTTTAGAATTTTTGTCTGTTTGTCTGTTTGTCTGTATGTATGTCCGGGATAAACTCAAAAGGTACTGCATGGATTTACTACAAATTTTGCATGAATATTACTAATAGGTAGGGTCAACATATAGGCTACATATTATCACGCTATCACCTACGGTGGAGGAGCTGTGCGGAGTAAACGAAGTCCGCGCGGACGAAGTCGTGGGCAACAGCTAGTTACATATAATAAAATTGTCTAGCTTGATTGGCGCAACAGAAGCTTATCAATATTTGTCAGTAAAAGTAATTTAAAAGTGAAAGTAATTTATCTAAGTTATTTGTTGTAAATTTAAAATGTTTTTAAACTTTTTAACAATAGTTATGTGTGTGGGCACTACTCTTTAGAGTTTATTTTACTAGTTTATCCCTAACCTGCTTGCACAAGACGTCCAAAAAATGACATTCTTATTAAATTTAAAACCCTTGCACGAAAACAAAAAATTCTTCATCGTCTATTTTAAGATAATCTTGGCATTGTTTTAATTCACAACTTAATGCGATGACGCTCTTCTTGACTGATAGAAAATATAAATTTCAAGATGGAAATATCAGCAAAGGTAGTAATTATGTATTTAACCTTGCGCCAAAAATCGTGTAGATATGTCACCGGAAGATAATAAGATCCGCAAGTTTATAAATTTCCGTAGTAATATTATAAACTAACTGCTAACCTAACCTAACTAATTTATAAACTACCTAGGTGTATTATAAACTAACGGTTTTTACAATTTTACGTTGACAGAGAACGTTTCAGGCAGAGAATTTCAACGTATACTAGTTAAAATTTAGAAATTGAAATTCTTCCCAACACTTGAACCAATTCGTTTAGTTTTTCTTGGTTGAGATTTCAGGATTTATGTACTTACCTATTATTACTATTACGAATTTATATAACAATGCTTACAAAGACAAATGCACATCCGCGCGCACACCCTAAACTGAGTGTAAACTTATAGTGTCGTAACTAACTAAGGTATTATATAAGATATATAAACTAAATACAAATCATGAATCTTATTTCACGTCTGAAGAAATGGGACTACACAAATTATGCTGCTTAGTTCTTTTATAAACTGTCTGAAATATTGTCATTTTATTAAACTTTAGATTTTAGCTCTCCGAGCTACGAAATTGTATTTTTTTACTACTTTGGGCTTAAAATAAATAGTGGAAAGTTTTAGGGATGACTTGCATGGTAAATCGGCTTACAGATTTTTTATTTACTATGGCCATGTAAAGCTGTAAAGAAAAAAATTGAACCATACGTCTTGTTAAAGTATTGCTGTTGTTGTATAGAGTGCACGCAAACCTACCTTTCTACGATTGATCTTGCCGACTTTAATATATAGCTGTATATCAATGATACAATAGTAAAAAAAATTAAACACAATGCGATGATATGTCATGTTAGATCTCTCGAGAAATGGCATATAATAGAGTGAAACTTGCGTCATTAGACCATATTACAAAGTACTCTGTGCATTAGACATCTGGTAAGATGGTGAACTTCTTGCTGTACATGCCAAACTTTAAATGCCTTCTTATGACTAGCGATCATCCTGTGAACTATAGACTAAACAATAATTCTCTCATTTTGACAATAGACTTAAGCCATAATTATAATAGTATACATATGTATATAACATGAATATCAAATAAATGTAGTGTGTGTAATGATTATTTTATTAATTTAATGCTTTTCTAATGTATAATATTTAAAAACATTACGTTTCTGCACTCCTTTGTAAAGTAAATTTACTGCTTTAGCTTACTACGTAACTGCCCCCGTAATGCGCAATCCTTCTTTCATGTAATTTTTATAAAAAATGTGTCCAAAGTTTTTGCTTCACGAATTAATAAATAGGTAGATCAATCAATAGCTTACCTCTATGCTCTTCGAGGCACAAATGTACTCGTATAGCAATTGAACCATTTCCTAAGTAACAGACTGGTATTTAATTACCGTAAGCGTATAAAGCTCAATAATATTAATATCCAATTCAGAAATAGAACAGAGGAGTCATGATGTACTATCAAACTGATAGATCACAAGAGCAAGGAGGTAATTAATTTAATAATGACATACTATGGGAAAGTCCATTATATTATTATTGATCAATACCATTCAACCATATTCAGCTGACGTCAAAGACAAAGAAGTCGTGTTGGTTGTACTTCTATTTGAGATATAATAACATAATTTGATGGTACTGTGTATTCACCTGACTAATATTAAAGTGCTGTATGTTGCTTGATTTAAGTCTTATATGCTTTGCGAGAACGAAACGCGCAGTTATACTTACCTTCATGTCGCAAATTATATGCGTTATAAAGCCTTATTGGTATACTGTAAGTCATATTATATCTCTGTAAATAAAAACATTGGGTACTTACATTATAAATTCAAGGACAAAGTTTTAGTAGCCGTTTCATAAAATACTTCGCGCCTTGGATGTAGTAAATAGGAAGAAGTCAGTTTATAAAATAACGCCTTAAATGTAGCTTATTTCGAGCAATAAATGATTTACTTTGAATTTATAAAATTTATTCAAATGTTTTATAAAGTTAAATTAAATCTTTATTATCGTGTTCCCCGTGTTGGTAAGGCTCCCTTTGAAGAAAAAATCGACGATCGACAGAGACGATCTGCTGGGCAGTTCGTAAAAAGCTTCACGAAAAGTTGCCATCGTGGCTATTAGGTGGTAAAGTTCTGCTACCTTTCTAATACTACTACTAATGCTTTCCCTATTCCTAACGATATTGCGTCAATGCTTATCACTGTCGTATTACGGTTTGACAAAGTAGTCGATAAACTTATGCATAAGGACTTAACATCTCTATGCAGATAACAATGCACCATTAACATCTGGTATCTCTAGGGGAAGGATGTCTCTTTCTCAAGAGCCAACTATTTGTTTGCTAGCTTATGACATAAAAAAGTATTGAGATTTTTTTTATTTAGAAACCGTTATAAGTCTATGATAGAAACTTACTCCAATCGTTGAAGCATATCTAATAAAATACACCTAAACGTGACAATGATAAACACCGCCCCGTTGGTCGGGTGGTTAGCGACCCTGACTACGCAATCAATGGGGCTTGGGTTGGATTCCCGACAGGGGCAGGCATTTATGTGATGAGTATAGATATAGATAGATGTTAGTATTTCTAGGTTTGGGAGAGTGGGTGGGGTTACATACATTTGAATATTTACATATGTATTTCTACATATTAATATTGCTGATTAGCACCCATATCACTAGCAAATAATTTGCTTATTTTGGGGTTAGATCAATTCGTGTAAAATTGTTCAGGGATATTTATTATTTTTAGTATCATTGATATTATATCTATATTACTTTAAAATCGAAATGCTGAAATGTAACATGATATGATACAAATTTATTAGCATTTAAAACTAATTATTTAAATCTTGCAACGTAATATAATTAACACCGGAAGACGTAAAAAAGAGATCATTAGACGATATTATAATACTTAAATGTAAATTAAAAATGAAAAGTATTTTGCTAGTCCACCCACTTGACAAAAAACTAAATTGTGATCTAGCTTAAATTAAGAGGAAAACTAATACGGCGTTGATTCTTAAATTACTTGATGTTAATTTCGTTTTATCTGATTAAAGTTTTGATATTCGATATTTATTTATTCGTATTAAAATTTTATATTATATTCTATTAAGATAAGAAGGTACAGTTACAACATTATAAATAACTTTATCTAAGTTAATCATCTTCATCGTCTCATTACTACTATTATCACAAAGATAGTTAGTAAAGCATTAGGAAACTATGTGGTAGAGTTCTACATAGTCGCGCCCGGGTATAATATCACCGCCGCCATTTCTGCCGCAATAGCGTCACTGCTTGTCACTGTTATGTTTCAGTTTGGAGGGTATGCCGGCCGGTAAATTTACGCATGTGGTATTAAGACTTCGCCACAAGGATAGTAACGCACCATTAACATCTTTGGTGTCTACGAGCGATAGTTTTCTTTCCACCAGGAGAGCCATCTCCTTGTTTGTTATCTCATGATATTTCAAATAAAATTTAGACCAAATGGGAACCGTTGAAAAGGATGGGGTCGAGAATAAGAACAAAAATGGACTTTGTTGCTTTTTAGACTTCAGACAAATAATAATCGATCAGTCTGGCGGTCTGTAACTTATCTAAATTTTTTTATAGATTTTTTTCCTTACCCTCATAATATGCCAAACCGAAGAACCTCTTAATAAGCCAGAATATTCGAAAGAAAAAAGATAAATAGATGACGTTAAGTTTTTTTCTTATATAAAAAATATAATTGCAATAAATATAAAGAATTTTAGGTTTTACTGATCAAAACACCTTCAAATGGTGAAACATCTGACTTATACTTTACACATCAATTTACAAAAAAAAGAAGACATCATTTCTAAAAAAAACTTAACAAGTTAAATATCAGCGTAGGGATGTCACGACCCAATCCCTCACCGTGGGGGGGGGGGGGGGGGTAATTTTGTTACAAAGTTACTCCACTGGTGCAGTCAGTCAACCAAATTAGTGGCACTGCCATCCTGCAATAGCAGCTGAATAGGCCGGCACGCCCGGGGAGATACCACTCTCTCACTTAACACCGACGTGAAGCAGCTTTGCTGTTGTGTTTCGTTCAGTTTGTGAGGGTCCCGGGGGGGTAACCCCCTCCCCCCCGCCAGCAGACATAAAAGCGCGATTTAAAGGAATTTTACCCCAGGGGGGTACCACTTGCGGTAGCGGTGGAGAATCCCCCTCTGTACAACTGTGCTCTGGACTTCTCTTAAGCAGCCAGATCATGGAACCTCAGGCTGCCCCACGTATTCTGGGGGGGGGGGGGGGGCAAATTGCGCTCTTTCAGAACCTGTCCGGGGCTATCGGGGCAAGAAGGACATGGCACCCCCTTCGTCACTTACCGTGGACTTCTGCAATGTCAGGAGGCTTCATTCCAACCTGAACGCCGTCCACTACCATCTGGAGACGGCGAAGCCAGCTATGCTTATTTTGACCGAGACATAGATATCTTCTCTGGCTGATACTTCTTACATCTCCTACCCGGGGTACAAATTGGAACATGTCTTTGTACCGCGGGCTGGCGTATGCACCTACGTCAGAGAAGATATCTGTTACCGGCGCCTCGGTAAACTTGAAGGTCGGGACCTATCCATCATCTGGCTACGTGTAAACTGCGACGACCATCTCCGCATCTACGCGTGCCTTTACAGGTCCCATAGCGGAAATGCTGAAGTCAACAGGCTCGTTGAGTGCATACAAACGGCTGTAGATTCCTTGTTACAACAGACCCCCTCCGCTGAGATCATGATCTTGGGCGATTTTAATTCCCATCACGCTGAATGGCTATGTTTTCACATTACAGATTACGCGGGGAGGTCTGTTCACGATTATGCCTTGGCGTATGGTCTAACACAACTGGTAACTTAGCCTACTCGTGTTCCAGATGTGGACGATCATACGCCTTCACTGTTGGACCTTCTGCTGACCTCTCATTCGGATGACTACCAGGTATCTGTGGACGTCTCACTTGGTACGTCAGACCACTGCCTGATCCGAAGCAAAGTGCCGGCTATGTGCCTATCGCGGCCTCTTTTTGCAGGCCATCGTCGCGTTTGGCACTATAAGTCAGCAGATTGGGACGGCGTGCGGTCTTTTTTGCATCCTACTCATGGGGGCGGATGTGCTTTAAGCTGGATGATCCGAGAGTCGTTGCTGACTCTATCGCTGATGTGGATCTGCAGGCATGGAACTTTTCATTCCATTTTCAGCAGTGCCAGTTGGTGGTAAGTCTCAGCCTTGGTTAGGTCGCTCCTGAAAACGGCTTCACGCCGAAAGCAGGGGTGCTACCGGACTTGGGCTGCTGCGTCGGCATCTCGTGATGTAAAAACCAGCACATTACGAACGAAGTACAATTCTGCCTCTAGGTTCTTCAAAACAGCTATTGCCAAGGCAAAATCGGAACACGTTGGCAGAATTGGTGAGAAATTAGTTCATCTTCCTTCGGGAACTCGTGCGTTCTGGTCTCTCGCCAAGGCTGTCATAGAGAATTTCTCACAGCCCTCTCTTCCATCTTTGCACAGAGAGGATGACTCTCTGGCACATACCGCAAAGGAGAAGGCCGATCTTCTGGGCTCGTTCTTTGCGGCCAACTCGACTCTGGACGAACAAAGGAATTTACCGCCTACCATTCCGCGGTACGATAGTTTTATGCCGGATCTAAGATTCCTGCAGTCTTCTGTGCGTAAAGCACTTTTTTCCTTGGACGTCCACAAGTCCAGTGGGCCGGATGGCATCCCTACTATTGTGCTTAAAGTGTGCGCTCCGGAGTTGGCGCCAGTATTAACGCGCCTGTTTCGACTCTCCTACTCACTCATCGTGGTACCAAAATCGTTGAAGACAACTCTAGTGCATCCTATTCCCAAAAAAAGAGATAGCTCTAGCCCGTCCAATTACCGGCCCATAGCCATAACCTCCTTGTTCTTCAAAATTATGGAAACCATCATCAACTGTGAGCATCTGAAGTATTTATAAGAGCACCAGCTGATTAGTGACTGTCAGTACGCTCTCCGTCGCGGCCGCTTGGCTGGTGATCTGGTATTTGACACATCCAAAAGCATAAGCTGTTGAGTCCAAGGGGGAGGCATTGGCTGTAAGTTCGTACATAGCTAAGGCCTTTGATCGGTTATGGCACAAAGCGCATCTTGCAAAGCTAGCTTCCTACGGGCTTCCTGAGGAATTGTGCAAGCGGATAACCAATTTTTGGCCGATCGGAGCATCAAGGTCGTAGTCGACAGTGAATGCTCTGACCTTAAGCCCGTCAATGCTGGTGTATCCCAAGGCTGCGTGCTATCACCGACACTTTTTCTTCTGCATATCAATGATATGTTGCGAATTAGTTACATACATTACTATGCAGATAATAGTACTGGTGACGTGATCTGATCGTGATCCAGAGTCTGCATACTCTGGCCGTAGCGGTATTTCTCGAGAACACGTCAAAGAGAGCCGAAAGAAGCTTGTGTCTGAAGTCGAGAATCGACTTACTGATGTCTCGGAATGGGGTCGTCAAAACTTGGTCACATTTAACCCCAAAAAGACACAGCTTTGCGCGTTCAACGCAAAAAAAGACACCCCTTGTAATATCACCTCGATTTGAGAATACTCTCCTGACAGCCTCAGCCTGGGAATCCTGGGAGTCGACATATCGAATACCGTTCAATTTCGCGGTCATCTGGAAGGCAAGGCAAAACTAGCCTCCAAAAAGCTCGGTGTGCTAAGCAGACCGAATCAGTGCTTCTTGTCGGCTTATCGTCTCCAACTTTATAAGGTGCTAATTCGGCCTCACATGGAGTACTGCTCTCATCTCTGGGCCGGAGCTCCCCACTTCCTCCACTTGACCGCATTCAACGTAGAGCGGTTCGAATCGTTGACGATCAGGCTATTTCGAAACAGCTTGACTCCTTGGCATTACGTAAAGATGTAAACTCACTCTGCGTCTTTTATCGTATCTATCATGGAGAGTGTTCCAACAAGTTGTTTGGATTAATTCCTGCTGCTAACTTCCATCATCGGACATCAAAATTTGAAGTTCCACTCACACCATCCTGAGTCTAGAAATCCACAACCGTGCGGTTCTCCCGGCACTTTTGCCTCGCACTACTCTTTTGTGAAATCAATTACAGGCAGGGGTTTTTCCGAACAGATACGATAGAAAGTCCCCTTTAAGAAAAGAGCTTACTTATTTTTAAAAGGGTGGCAACGCAACTGCTAGGCCTCTGGTATTGCAGATGTCCTTGAGCGGCGGTGATCACTCAACATCAGGTGCACCTCCTGCTCGTTTGCCCCGTCTTCCATAAAAAAATCGATTTTTATTCGCCTGTTGTCTAAAAAGCAATAAAGTCTATTTTTGTTCTTATTCTCGATCCATACATTTTTTGACGACCCTCGCTTGAACTATTATACCTAGATTCAGTTATTACTTTATGGAAATCTGTAACTCAAATAAGAAAGTAGGATTATTTAGATAGCAACTTTGGAATAAGAAAAGCAACGCCACAAGCTCATCGAAGGTCTGAAAATGAAACATAACCTTAGTGGTAGGTATAGCGATTCTTTCTCATACAAGATATTTTCCAGTATATCAGTAGCAAAATTAAAAACGTGCAATATACTAATTTTCCAGTTAAAGCTTTATCAGGAGAATCGAATGGTACTACTTTTACCTTAACGTGCCAGAGTATTACCAACATTTTCGCTTTGGGTGATATTTGGATGTCAGTTTTAATTCATGCGATGACTCCTGATTAGTACTACCGCCTTGCCTATTCATTTTTATATTATAATATAGCAAACAAACAGATGGTTCGTATGGCCAATAAGTTTGACAAGCTGCCTGGCAGGACGACAGCTGGTCTATTCTCCAAAGGGGGCTCAGAGCAACACAGGGAAATATTAAAATATAGTAATCGTACTAGATATTTAAATGAAGTAGCTATTCTCTCTTTCAATAAAACTTGAGATATGTGGGTAATTGGTATATGTTTCAACTTAATACATAGATTTGTAGTAGTGGATAGGTAGTAGTGGTAGCTAGTATTACCACAATTTTAAAAAAATTGGAAAATCAAAACGAGTACTTTTATTAAATTACTTATATACTTTTCATGTATTCGTAAAAACTACATATATTAGACAATTGGTGTGAATCACGAAATCGGCTTATGAAATTTCGAGTTATCATGACCTCGCACAAAAAATCCTACAAAATGTATTTACTAGGTGATTATAAAAGCTTTAAGAAAAAAATGGGTATAATCATTAAAATTAAAAATAATCATTTAAAAAGTATAGAAAAAAATAGTACTCGTATAAGAAAAAAATAATTCACTTACTGATTACGTTCATTTTTTTTTTCCTAAAGCTTTTTAAAATTATTACCCAGTACATGTTTTACCACTGCAATATTTTTTCAAACTGATTTTTTTTATTAAAATGTTTTAATACATACACTCATAATATTGTGCTTAACCATGACGTCTCGGCAGAAAAGCACTACTTCAAACGCTTTACGTTATGAGGCGTGCAAAATATAAAGTAATTAAGATAAACATCACTTATAGAATCAAGTATTGCTTCACGAAATTCGATACCCAATTCAAGAAAAACATTTAGGTAAATGAATTTATTGATATGTCAATGTCTAAATAAATCAATTAGAAATACCTACCCATATACACTATCATCCTTATATCGTAATAATTATGATCATACTAATTACGACACAGGCTTCCTATAAAAAATCATGACAATTTTTATTACATGTCACGCTTATCGTTCATAGGAAAGAATACTGAATAGATACAAATTAATATTTTTTTAACTTCAATCGGAAGTCTGGGAGTCGACATATTGAATTACGAACAGATTCGCGGTCGTTTGGAAGGTAAGGCTAAACTAGCTAAAAGCTTGGTTTGCTCAGCAGAGCGAGACGGTAATTCTTGCCGGCATATCGCCTTCAACTTTATAAGGTACAAATTTGGTGTCACATGGAGCGCTATTTTCATCTCTGTGCCGGAGCTCCCTAGTACCAGCTTTTTCTTCTAGATCGCATTTAGCGTAGAGCGGTTTGAATAATTAACGACCGGCTAATGAATTTGAATCTAAACGGCTTGGTCCTTTGGCATTGCGTAAAGATGTAGGTTCGCTCTGCGTCTACTATCGCATTTATCATGGAGAGTGTTCCGACGAATTGTTTGGATTAATTTCAGCCGCTGAATTCCTTCATCGGACATCGCGTCAAAATTTAAAATTCCACCCCCTATATCTCGATATCGCCTTACTTTGTTATAGAATCAGTTACCGGCAAAGGTGTTTCCGAATGGATACGACTTGGGAACCTTAAAAAAAAAAGAGCTTACTCATTCTTAAAAGGCCGGCAACGCAAGTTGCGTAGAGATCAAGTTGCACGAAAGATCTCTATTAGTGCAGATGTCCATGGGCAACGGTGATTATTAACCATCAGGTGCACATCTTGCTCGTTTGCCCCCTCTTCTATATAAGAAAAGTAAAACAATGCTTAATTGTAATATAGTGCATACCACGACAACTTCACACTTCTACTAGTTTTTGATATTTTTTGACTTAACTAGATCTTTTCGTATATTGCATGTATATAACACATACTTTATTCTAACTGAATTAGCTATTATATCACAAAAATAAAACCTGCAATCTTAAAAATCAAAAAACGCAATGAAAACTTTCAAAACCACTTAAAATTCTTAAGATAACAAGATACATCAAAGAACACCTAAGCCAGAATTTTAATTCCACTAATTTTTAAACATCCTTTATTTTTGTAACACTAGCTGTAAATAAAATGTGATTTATTGCTGTACAGCTTATTTTACTGCAACATTAAAATTAGTCTGTCAACTAAACAACTTTTGGTTTTACTGAAATTGCACGTCAATTTTGATTAGAATCTAACTCATGCATGATGACAGATGCAAAAACATTGCTTACACCAAATCGCTCTGCAATTTGAAGGAACATTAACATGCAAATAAACTGTATGTATTTGTTGCTTCATAACAAAACGATTGTAAAAAAAGTTAATTTGTATATTATTTAATTTGCAAGCATGTATGCAATATCAAAATACATATATATTAATTATTCTTTTAAATGTTATATTTTATTTACAAAGAAAGTGGTAAAAATGGGATCATAAAATTAAAATATACAAGCGACCTCGCTTGTATGTTTTACAATATAATACAGTCAATGAAGAAATCGAAGTAAAAAAAGAATTTAATGATGACAATATATAATTATTTTTATATATATAAATGAGAACATAAGATAACAATCAAGCAGATTAGAAGCAGAGGGAAGCTCTCTTGATGCAAAACATCACCTATATAATCACCATCATCACCTAAACGCTATTGCGGCCGGAATATGTAAGGCGTGGAAGTAGACCGGGGCAAGACAATGTAGAACTCTACCACCTAGTAACCACGGTAGTAGTGATTCGCATAACCAATCGTTCGCCTCTTACGAACTGCCTGGCAGAACCTTGTGCCTTCCACGAACGCAAAGGGATGTTTTAATTGTGATGCTTGTATAGTAAAACGAGGTATGATAGGCATTTATTCTGATAAACGACGATAAGTATCTAGAGTACTTATAGCTGTTATGATTCAAAAGCATATTTTTAGTAGTAATGGAATTAATTGCCTTTTTGAAAACTTTCATAGATGTTGGCAATTTGAAACAACTATTTCAAATTTACAGGAATTACTGTTATGTTATTAACAATATTTTTAAAACGTTGTAACAGTGCGTCTGCGTCATTACTGCAATTCTAGGATTCCAACATATCAGTAAGCGCGTTGAACTGGATTTTTTCTAGACACAGGTCTCACAGCCAGCAATATTATATTTTTTCATTGCTCACTTTTTAATTTATAATTTACACATTACGCTGATATAGTGACGAAAGAATCGGCTATTTGTTATTTTTAATGTAAGCATTGAACTGTTTAGTATAGGTTCATACTATACTTGTTGTTAAATTACATTATATTTTTGTTTCATTCATATAAATATTCGTTAAATTACTAGGTTGACTGCACTAAAAGTAGGTAAATAATGAAATATGCTGCGTCGATTGAGGAAACAACTTATCAACCTCGTTGACAAATCTTTGATGAAATCAAGCGTCAGCGAGATAGCCCACATAAACAGATGTCGAGTAGATTCCGAGGAAATATTTGCAAACTCTGAACAACTTATATTCACAATCTTAATATCAATAAAAGCTCATAATAAGGTCGTTTATCTGGCATTCTCTCGATACCAAATATTCCATCTATTCTAGATTGGGGGTAACATTTCATCTCATTATTTCTCTCGTATTTTCAGTAAATGTTAGATTATCATTTATACTGATTTTGTCTGTAGTTTTCTTGTCTTGTCAAACGTTTATCAGAGACGATTCCTGGTTGTAAACAAAACCTAAATAGGCGTATTTTTTATTTTTTTTTTTATAGAAGAGGGGACAAACGAGCCGGAGGTGTACCTGATGGTAAGTGATATCAAGTATGATTTCACATTCTTGTAATTCTAAAATTGAACATCGATACTAATGTTATAAATGCGAAAGTATATCTATCTGTTTATCTTCTACATTCTCACAGCTTGACGTTAAGCCTAATATTATGAAATTTGTCATAGAGATAGTTGGAGGCTATATTTTACAAGAATGAATCGTTAATGTGCTGAAATATGATATGAAAATTGTTACGATTTTTTACATCGACGATCTTTTGCCCTACTCGTAGGCGAAAATGTCCGGGTCGGCTAGTAGTATTAATTATTATATTTAGAATTTTAGCAATAGAATCGAAAAAACTTTGAAACCTTAAAAATGTGGTTTGATTCTGCAACTTCTCACCCAAGAATGATATTGCCATCTCATTTGTTTTCATCGCTATAATGACAGTGCTTGTAAATATCGTATTACAGCATAGTTATTATAGGTATTTGTACATAAACATCTTGCTTATCTAATGTTGGTAGTTGCATCTTGCCATTAGAAGAGCCATCTCTCTAAATAAATAAATACCATCATACTGATTTCCTTTCAGGAAGAAGAGTAGAGTAGGTAGAATGAACTATTCAACATAACTAACTGTCAGAAGACGCTTAGATTTTTACTTAGATTAATTAGGATTCATGAGTTTATTTGCTAGTGAAATAGGTGGTCGTCTTTGTCATCGCATTCGCCATCTATTAACAATCATTTCTTCTTATTTGCGATAACTATAGATTTATAGCTTATAGTTCTTTCAATATCTTTGTAGATTTATAGCTTATGGCTCTTCCAAGGTTTTTTCTTTGACCACTAGACTCCGAATGAGATTTTTGGAATATGAAAAGTCACGCTTTACCCGATCTTGATTTCTGATTTTGGAGATCAAACCCTGGTCCTCATAATCTTAACCGAAAGGGTAATGGCCGAATGACTAGATAAATAGGTAGGAAATTTTCTATATTTTACTAAGTACTATAGAATATGTATTTTACTAACTTGGTAAAAAAATCCCGCAGGCAGGTATCGTATTAATGCCATATAAAAACACCATAGAATGCTTATCCATAGCAGCAATAATAATTTTTTAGTCGCAAAAAACTTTTGGGATATACAGTAAAAGTTAAATAAAAGCAATGCTGTTCATATTGTAACACTATGGGGGTAAATTTTATTCACTACATAAAACGCAATAAACAATGTGGAATCAAAAGTTTTATTTAGCCACAGATCGTCTTGCCCCTCAACCCTTTCTATTCGGATCATAAAGTTGGCGAAACGTACAAAAATGCGAACATCATGCCATTTGCATAATGTTTTAAGCTTTGTTTTTTGATAGAGTCGGTTTCAAATGTCACCGCGACTAGGGTGCAAGAATTGCCATTATTGCCGCGACTAGGGTGCGAAGTATATTAAAAAATGTTTCGTTCTTATCAAGCTCTTAAGGTTATACAGTTATGCGTATTAACCGATAATAGCATTGTAAAGGTCTCATGATTTAACGACACAATAACAGCAACTTTTGTGTTAATTTAAAGATTTTGGAAACTTTTTTATCATAGATTAGAAGAAAAGCAGCTGGCCCTCCTGATAAAAAAATAACCATTACAATATATTAAAATGTGTCGTTCTTATCAAGCTCTTAAAGTTACGCAGTTCCGCATATAAACCGATAATAGTGTTGTAAAGGTCTTTTAATTTAACAACATGATAACAGCAACATCTGTGTTAATTTGGAAATTATTAAAATGTTATACTATGTACATTTATATCAAGATTTTTTTAAATATAGGATAGCAAACAAACAGGTAGATCTCCTAACGACAAGAAATAAATATCGATTTAAACGCCAAATATGTTTTTAAAAATATATAAACGGATCAAAAACGTTACCAAATCAAAGATGTTAACAGTGTGTTGTCGTCCGTTAGGCAGGGATGTAATGCCACATACATAAAACTATATACTATCGATTCTGGTACGGAATATAAAAATAGGTAGGTAAGTACCTAAATTTTGACCTAATTATCCAATAAAAATGTTTAGAACAGATACCCACGTATAGGTATCGAAGATTATTGCGATTTGCCGCTGCATACCTACGTGTCGGCCAAAAATGTGCGCTTATTTTTTGTATATATATTATTAGTGTATATTATTAAACTAATGCCGTGGAGGTTAAGTTTATACTCGTGTACTCGGTAGATAAAAGTCATACTTAATTAACATACACAAGATTTTCTTTTTTGACATAAAATAGGCTTTATTAAAAATATATTTGCTTATCATACATATAACGAACATATACATATAAAGTTGTTGGTTACAAAAAATATTTGCATATACACAGTAATTAAGAATTTGGCCGTTTGCCTGTAACACTAATTAATCTTATAGTTCAAAGTGAATTCTGTGTACCATAACTTTAAGCGTAAAGGATGTTGCAGCGACTCGAGACAAAAGCGAAAGTAAAGTTAGAAGGCTAAATTGCGATCAGAAAATTAAATAGGTTGAATGTACGTGAAGAGCGCCATAACAAATTGGTATTTAATTATTTATACGTTGGACAATTGCTAATGCACACAAAGTACTGAATTATTTACGGTATTATAACGTTTGCTGATGTTTAAATACACATTTAAAGTGATGTATATTTTTAAATAGCTTAATTATGATGTTTTTTTTTTTAAATTAACTTTTAAAGTTTTTTTTTTAAATATAGGATAGGTAACAAGCACATCGTTTTTGTAATGGCAAGAGATAAATATATTGACAACAAAGTTGTTTATAGTCAAGTACATCGCTATCGGTGTGATAGTGTTGGAATGCCATATGCATAAGATTGACAGCCACCTTACCCTCCAAACCGGAACAAGACAGCGACAGCGAAGGTGGTACCAAACTCGATCGAGCCATTGCAAAATTCTAACACCTAGTTACAGTTAGCAGTCACGATGGTAGTGGCACGTTTTAAACTTCTATTGCCTTTTCGAAATGCTTAATAATAGAACAGTTTATTTATTTTTAAAAAGAGGCTCTGATCGACGTAAATATCAATAGTACCACAAATTCTTAAAGGTTGGCAAACACAGGATTGGGTTTATCGTCTACTGGTCGACTGAACTGGTATGCTGTGGTTAGTCTGAGACATTATAGCTATTTCATTAGACTTGCCTACTTGCCTAGATCCCGCAACAGATCTGATATGATCATAGTTTTATTTACTTAATATTTATACGCATAAAATCGAATGTCCTGGCTGACAACTAACGATTATCATAAACAAACAGCTCACTACGATCAACAGTTAGCTGAAGTTTTTCATGCTGGTTAGGCAGAGGGGTATCGAACGAGAGCAGCCGTTTCGCTTCATCATGATTCAATGGTTTGTTGGTTGGTGAGGTGGATGTTGTCGTGATCGACAATGTCGCATTTTACCAACTAGGACCGACAGCTTTACGTGCTCATCGGAAGCACGAGGGTGCTCACATCAAAAATAATCTGAATAACCCGAAAAATCTCAATAAACATTTTGTTTGAGCCAGATATCGGCCTAAAGTTCTAATAATCTGGGCCTAATTGGCTAAAAACTACCCCGCTACACTCAAAATAATTAAAAATACAGACAGGGAAATAAAGACTATTTTGTACCTTGCATAAACTTAGGAATGAAAGTAACAGGAGAAGCACTTCCCATATGGTTCCATTTTAATTTATAGTGTTATATACGCATTTCTAGGGCGCCATAGTCTGCCGGTAATGCCGTCCTAATAATGCGAATTTTGCCACCAATATCTTCAATATATAAGAGCTTGAATAGTAAAAAATAACGCCTCAAAAGTGTTACGGAGTTGCCAAAGTACTTTTCTCTTAAATATTTTGTATAAAAATTAGAAGGTAATTTTACCATTAAGCTAGGCTTGCTGAAAATAAATATAAAAATTAGATTAAGTAGATTGTTATTGAAGATTTGGATAAATTTGACGGGCATGAATACGCTGATAAAATGAACGGATGTAAAAGTAAGTATAATTTCAGTATTTGCACAGCAACACAAGAATTTTCCAATATTTATTTCAAAAGAAAACAAAGAAAGCAGATAATCGATCTAGTAAACTAACTAGAATTTCAAATATCAAAGAACGGTCAAGTTATCCAAAGTTTAGAAAATTTGCCGATTCAGTTTTTCTGTTGACTTGAAATCTACGCGACCGGATATAGTAGTCGTTCCGGCAATATCAGTTCCGGTACTGACACTCACTTCGTTTCCGTTGTCGACGTTGAAACTGCTTCCTTCCAATTGTTTATGTCTTCGACAAACATAACTGACAAGTTGGAAAATACTCGTATCATAAAAACTTCGCTTTATATCCTTCATATTTCTCTATTTTTAAGCTTTCTTTTTGAGCTTTTAATGAGACTGTTACTTCTTCAATGTAATAATCATTTTTCCTGTATTGGTCTGGAACACTTTTGGAGTATAGATGATCTGTAAGACAGAATTCCAGATAGCTGGTCTAACGTCTTTTAAAAGCTGTCACCGTGGTGTTAAAATTTTGCAATGTGTCGCCTTAACATGAGTAGTTGTTATGATCGTGTTCTTATTAAGAAGTAGCCTAGCTAGAGTAGTTGATATATATATCATTATATTCTTATATTTTATATCATATGTCATTATATTCTTTCCACATAAAAAGCATAGTAACTCACCATTTTACCAACTCACTCACAATCACACTAACTTAAAATAGAACTAAGGATTAAATATGTACTTACCTATTTTTAAATTAATACAAACATGCTTTCGTATCTATTTTCCTTTAAAACTAATAAATAAATTTAAATTAATTAAACTAAATTATATTAATTTCACGAAGATACAAATATGTATGTAGGTTTATAGAATTTCAAAAGACCTACAAATCGACTAATCTTGGTATATCGATGTAATATATAAAGATATTTATTTAATTTCGATTTTTAGTTGTATCAGTTTAAATCTGTCCTGTACAACAATTTCTCACTTTAAAAAAATTGAATCCTATAATCGATTTTTTTATGTTTCTACGAGCGCTATGAGGCGTGCCCTTTTGGATTTTTCAAACTGTTTAATTATTTATTATAGCGACACTTTTGAATAAATGTTGTGCCGTCAAATAAAAAGACTTGTTTGGAAAAGTTTTTATTTGTGAATTCATATCACGACTCCTATGATTTTAATGTTTCCTAATAGCTTAGGAAAAACACCTGTTAATTTCACATACAGGCCACATACTTTTAAAGTAACGTGATGAGTATACCAATGAGTTCTTTCTTTTTCTACAAGAGTATTTAGACTGGGAGCTGGCGACAAATTTTGGGAAGGTCCTTTTGGCAAATTGGAATTGCGAAAATATATAATTTCGTCAAATGGCGATACCGGGCCTGCGAGTCTGGCAGAGCGTTAGCGGTTATTTGCAAAAAAAGAATTTTTGGCAACTTGATTTTTATTTCATCTTTTAATCAGGGTTTTCTAGAATTCGAAAAAAAATTGAAATGAAAAAATACGCCAGACATTTTTGTCGGTTTCAAAGTACTTCCAGACACCTTTTGCCAAGTTTGCTATTCCCACCCAAGAAGAATATTTCCCACCAAAATAACCTTCCCAAAATTCGTCGCCAGCTCTTGGACCAATTGGTATGCTTCAACTTTAAGCAATGTACTTTGTTTTTAATACCGTTTTAGAAAGACAAAGTAATGTAGAGATGTATCGTGGAATTTTTCACAGACGGGCAGCACACTTTTTAATATTGGAAACGTTTTCACCAGACTAAGCGATGCAAATGAGGAGCGATGTTTATGCCTACTCAAATTTATGGATATTTTTTTAACATGTTAAGGGTTCAGTAACTTAAAAAAGAAAAATAAACCTTTATATTATATTATTTGTCTGACTGTGTCATTCATCACAGCCAATTTGTTACGAAACTACTACACTGATTAGATTGCAATTTGGTGCACATATATATATAAGTCGTCGACCCAAATCATCAACGTGTAACGGTAATAAATGTTCTCTAAGCATAGCCATTTTAGGGACAAATTAGAAAACTAATAAAAAAGGGATACCAGGATAAGGAATTTTGAAGTTATTTCGAAAATAGTTATTAAAGGTAAATCTGTACGAAGTTTTTAATAAAGTTTTTCACAAACAAATTTGGATCAGATTTAAAAAAAACGTATGATACTTAATTATATACGGAATCCTCTCTACGCAATTTTAACTCGCACTTATTATAATGAATGTTTCAACCAAATCGTCTGAATATAAGAGATAGTTTTATGTACAAAATAAATTTAGGCATAAAGAGCATGCTATTAAGAGGTCAAATTATTTTTTTAACTTCTTAAAATTATGTGTATTATGTGTAACCTCTTCTCTTCTTGTATCTTGTTTTTTTATCTTATTTCGTAAAAATAGAACTAAATTATGCTATATATGATCAAGATCTAACATAATTAGAAATACAGCAGTTTTTATGACTCTACTTTTGGGCACAAAGTATTATAAAGTACCAAAATGTATAGAGGCTTGTTCTATGAAAGTCTTCATTTCCAGTAGATCAAGATGTTTTATGATCGGCAGCTACTCTGCTTTCGGTTTTTTAATATATAAGAACGACAGTAAAGTAGGTGATGTTATAACTTTTCCAGTAAAATATAAAATCTCATCTATTTTTTCAGCCTTGTTCAAAAATATTACCAATCTTTTAGTCGTAAAGCTTTCGTAGAAATTAAAAAATACAGTGTATTAAGTTTATCATTATTTTATTATATTTTCTGTACCGAGATCTTCCAGTTACTATTCATTTTAAATCCTCATTACGATCGCCATCTGGCAATCATAATTTATAACTGCTAGAATATGGAAATTGTGGCGCCTTCTGCAGTGAAAGGGTCTCGAATGTTTTTAATCTTGTACAAAATTAATGAAGATTTCGTTAACTTTTACATTGCTATCTCGAAATTTTTTCAGTTCAATCTCTTTGTGCAATTTTCTTATTACGATTAATCTGCATTTCGGTAAATATAAATCCTGTTTGTTTTTACATGTAAGGGTGAATCATGTTATTTATGAGTCTGACATATGTTTAATCCGAATAAAGATATGCTTTTATATGACATTTAAGTGCTATGAAAATTAAATGGTATAAATATATCATTTTTATGTCGTTTCTAAAAAACCAATAAGAACAATAATAAATAATTCTTATCATATTTCGAGTATGCTCCTGGTCGCATCGCGAGATCCAAACCAATATATCACCAGGAATTTACGAGGCAAGATACGACAGGAAAATTGCAAGAATGGTGGCGCAATCTATCTTAGTTGGGTTGGTCGGGGGAGGCTGGGGTAGCTCAGGAGCGCTGGGGGCCGGGACGAGGGGACGAAGGGGAAACTTCGAGAGGTTATTAGTCCAAGCATCTGTTGTTGAGCGGGGGCGTGATGAAACTGCTCGGGTACAAGCTAACAAATCTAATTGCTCAGTAGGCGCCTGTGTATAGTCGTGGCTGACAAATGGCCCCTCATGTGGCTGCGCGGTACACGGGAGCAATTTGTTAAACGCGTAGGTCACCGTAGATAATATAAGATTTTATATCGGAGATTATGTATTGCCAGGAGGTTATATATTGCCAGAGACGTTCTCCTTACTCGTAAAATAATCCGAAGAATATTTGACGAGAACCAAAGTATACACATTACACATGTACATGTACACCTCGATACATACTTAAAATGCACTTACGAACAAAACTTTATTACATTTTTTATCCAATGCCGACGATGAAAATTATTAATTACTTATACAAATTTTTACACAATACAAAATCAAGTTTGTAAGAACAAATATATTTGTTGAATAAATCTCAAGAACTGACATAACCTTAAAGTAAACAAATCATTAGCATGTGCTATGGCTGTAAGTCATTAGTATCAATACACGGTAAGCAATACGAGCACAAAGTGCATTTAATATACATCCAAACCCCGCAATACAAACATGAATGCTTATCATAGTACTTACATAACACTTTCCGTGTTAGGAATCGGGATTCGAATCCAAGCTCCATAGAATGCGTAGTTAGGGTTCCACTAACACCAACCATTCCACCAACGGGATGATGTGATTAGATGTGATTTTTAGATTAGAAACTTATATTTATATACTTCTCTAGTAAACAAAATTTACCCAAAACTCGGAAATAATCTACTTTTAGTAAACTTAATGAAATGAAATGAGAGTAATGTATACGTCATCAGATGAAACATTTTCCTTATATCAGTGTTTTATATCCTGTCATTTTAAAGCAGTCGGTGTTATTTTTGTATAACTTTTCATTGTTTGTCTTCATCACTTTTAAATAAGGCACTAACTCGTTCATTTCTAAGCTTAAACGCTCTATTTAAAAAAATGCTTTGGATAGGCTAAACACACTGTATTTGCAAGTAATTTCTAATTTGGAAAACCTACATCTAGGTATATCTTATATGTATAATAAACTTCACAACTAAAGTTTACTTAATTCATCTCATAGTACGTCTCTTTTTTAATTGAATTCCCGAAAAAGAGGAGGTTCTCGTTTCGACTATATTTTGTTGTCTGAGTACTCGGTTATTTATTGACCGTTTTAAATTTATTTAAATTTAGAAATATGAGTATATATGTACTTCATCCGTGGTACCACATAAAAGTCAAGTTTTTTTTAGGATTCTAGAGATACAGGAAATTGGAATTCGATTATTGCGGCTTTATTGCGATTAAATATGCATAATAACGTTTATAAATATAGTAAGATACTTTAAATCGATTACCTGGTTAACACAATGAATTAACATAAAAATATAAAATATTCTTAAAGATATTATATGTATCAACACTTTTAACGTAATTTTAGAGAAAACACTCGTACTGTTTTACACTAATATTTTTATGCATTTAGCCAAACGGTTTCGCCTTTACAGCGTTTTTAGGGTTAATTATATGAGTCATGAACACATACCAAGATATTTCAAATTTAAAGTTGTTAGTATTAATTTCTGTACTTTTAAAAATGTAACCAATATTGAATATTACGTAATAATATAAAACTAATATTGAATTGAACCAAAATGAAAGTTTTCAGCATCAATAACAAACTATACTATGGTGTCAGTCGAGTTGCTTACACACATACCTATCTCAGTCTACAGAAATGCATCAATAATAAATTGATGGTCGTATATTATTATATCAATAAAATGAAGTAAATGTGCAGTTAGATGTGCAGGGTCAGCTTCTTTGATTTGATTATGTTAAACATAGATCAGAGTTGCAACATTCGGAATATCACTTAGATTACTGAAACGTAATTACAAAAACTTGCTATCGCCTGTGGCTGAAATTCGACCATAGACTAAACAATAAAATCTCTTTTAAGTTTGACAAATTATTTTAGCCGTAAAGAAAATAGTAAGTAGGTATACCTACATGTGTATATATTATCTTGTATATCATGTGAATATAGTATGTGTAATGTTTATTTTTAATAATTTAATGTATTTATAATGCATTTTATTTAAAAATATTAGTTTTCTTCAGTCCTCCGCAGTGTAAACTTTAACTGCCAAATTTTATACTACACCGTTCGTACAATTGTCCCAAAAAGGGATCCAAAGTCCCTCCATCGCGTATCAAAATATAGATAAACATAATTGAAGTCATAGAAAATTATAATAATGAAATAAGATTCAACAAAAAATGTTTTTTTTATATCATAAGATAGCAAACAAGCAGATGGGTCTCCTGATGCCACCACTAACCATCGTCTATAGACACCAAAGATGTTAATGGTGCGTTGCTATCTTGTGACGAGGTCTAATGGCACACGCATACGTTTGTCGGCTACTTTACCCTCCAAACCGCAACACAGTGACTAACACTGACGCTATTGCGGCAGGAATAGGTAAGGCGGTGGTACCAGACCCGGGCAAGACAATGCAAAACTCTACCACCCAGTAAATTAGTCAACGTACAATTTCACCCTTCCAGAAACATGGTTATTAAAATGGTTTCAGCTTGTATTTCATTATCTTATATTATTACAATACATCAATAAAACCGATAACATGATCCTTTGGTGTTCCTATAATATAGCAATCAAGCAGAAGGCTCTTCTTGCGGAAAAAGACAAACAAGGAAGCTATTAGAGGACATATAAATTATCATAATGATATAAGATTTAGCAAATAACGTCATGTTTTATCAATACCAGTGTAGGCATTGACTTATAACGCTTATTCTTAGATGGTAGATATTGATATAGTTTCGATTAAATTAAATAAACCAAATCAAAATAAGGAGTGAGCTTAGCAAATAGAAGATTGCACCTGTTTTTTATACTTACATATACTATTCTATTTATTGATATCTATGACTATGGCTTATAGTAGGGGAGTCCAAGAGGGAATTTGTGCATTTACTCGAGCGCGTCAGATTAATATAAGGGTACCTCGCATAGTGTTGAGGCTCTCCACCGTATTTAAGCCCTTTATATAGAGGCGGGTAACTATGCCAGAAAAAAAAATTCAAATAAATTCGGCTTGTGGAAATTGTCAGATTATATTTTTTTCGTTATTATTAAATCATTTTCTATATATAAAAGAAAATTCAGATGCGTTCAAGAATGTCAAAAAAACGTTTTCTTTGAAATTTTGTGACCCTCCCATTCCCTCATGCTACACTTGAATCGGCAGATTTTCTAAATTTAAATTGGCAATTAACCCACCTTACCTTAATCTGACGCGATTTAGTGTTTCCATGTCACCGTTTTTTTAAATTTTTTTTTGTCTGTAGATTTTTTTGCCACCATTGAAATGAAAAACATTACCTACATAATCTTTTACTTTTCCTATAATTTAATCTACAAAATCCAATAGGTCCCTAAGACGCTCAAGTAACTACCCATTTAGCATCTTGAGCTCCTCTACTATTATAACGCTTATTCTTAAATGGTAGATATTGATATAGTTTCGATAAATTTAAATGAACCGAATCAAAATAAGGAGTGAGCTTAGCAAATAGAAGATTGCGCCTGATTTTTTATACTTATATATATATCCTATTCTATTTCAAGGAAACATGCTAGAAAACGTTTATATATTTTTTGTAAAGGTCCGTTTGACATGAGATAACGAAATACGAAAAGTTAAGTTCTACCGTGTACCCACCTCATACAATCTTTTTATGCTTATCTTTCTGTGATTTATGAGTTGTTCGGCGTCCAGCAACGGGGAAGAAAGGAGGTATACAAAAGTAATTTATTTTTTACGTTTGTTTTTCTTGTCTTTCCGTCCGTGCTTGTACTCGCCGGGCAAACATGTTTTTGAAGTTGGCATTTTTGAGTTGTCGCGTATGATTTATATTTGACCCCGCGTGTAGGCGGTGCTTAGTCCAATCGGTATTTCGGGTTACGAGTATAAATCAAGGTAAATAAATCTCATAACGTCACCTCTTTATTGTGGTTGGCGTGAAACTTGTTACAAAGTCACTGTATTCGGAAATAAACTCATGATTAATTTAACATACCTTTAAACAAGTATGTTTAATACTGACTACTACACTTTGCGACTGGCATGGTATGTCCACAGTGTAGGTATATATAGGTGTATGGTTACATTAACAAATAAGATGTAGAAGTATTAGATAGCCCATATTGGATTAGTTAATCGATGTAAAACTGTTATAAGAAAACCAAAGCCAATTTACTTTTATAAAACATTAAAATAAGACATTTTTGTTATCATAAATTGTATATCCATTGTCCATATTTTTTATTATTAAATTAACTTTAAAATTAATGTTAAAAGAGTATAAGAAAAACTTAGGAATTAAAATACTAGCTAATTTACTAGCATCTATAGAATTTTTATACAAGTTTCATACTCTGTTTCAGCCTCTTTAGAGCTTATTTTAAAAATATACCTATTTTTAAAATAAGCTCTAAAGAGGCTAATATACTTATTAATAAACTTTTACATTTATAATATTAGAATTAATTCCATGTGATTTGAATAAATGTATCTGAACCATTTTCCAAAGAGCTATTAACCAAGTATTCGTGTATTTAAATCAGACCGATACCATGGCAGCACAAAAATGTGTACATTGTTAGATAATATTATAATAAACTAGCGGTTGCCCGCCGCTCCGACCGCGTGGATGTCGGTTACCGCTAATAATTACAATTAATTAGAACATTTTATGATTCTATCTTTTATAGTTTAGGCAGCGTACGCAAAATAAGTAACTTTTCTGGTTGATTTTTTACACTTTGTGTCCGAAAAACACAAATATCTTACGGAACCCTATTTTTTTCAAAATAAAATATAGCCTATGTTACTCGTGGATAATGTAGCTTTCGAATGGTGAAATAATTTTTAAAATCGGTCCAGTACTTTTTGAGCCTATTCATTACAAACAAACAAACAAACATACAAACAAAGTTTTCCTCTTTATAATATTAGTATAGATAAGGTGATCCAAAACCACCTGTTTTATAAAATTTATGCTAAACTTATAATATTACAAATGCGAAAGTTTGGATGTTTGGATGGACGTTTGTTACTCAATCACGCAAAACTACTAAACGGATTTGGATGAAATTTCCCACACAGGTAGATAATGGCCTGGAATAGCACATAGGCTAAAATTCGGTGATCCCACGGGATTCAGCAAAAACTTTTATAAGTTAGCGATCTGCACGCTGCAGCTAGTGCTAAAATAAATGAGAAAGTTTGTCCGTCTATCTCTCTATAACGCTTTCACGGCTAAATCGCTTTATCGATTGTAATGAAATTTGGCATAAAGATAATTAAAGATCCGAGTTCAAATGTAGGCTATATTTTTTGTTTCATAAATCATCTCCTACGAATATGAAATAGGGTATAAAAGTTTTTGCGAAAAACTATACGAATGACATATTAATGTAGTAGTAATGCCGTTCCTATAGCGAGCACTAGCGGGCAAAGCTGCACGGGTCATCTATTCTGAAAATATACGTGAAAGCGGGCCCTTTGATATTAAACTATCACCACTGCCCATGGGTACTTAGAACATAATAGGTTATCTGGCAATGTGATACTTAAAAAATAAAAGTATCATCAGGCCCATTTCCCTTGTGGCGTAGGGAGAGTAAATCGAATGGTTATAGACTCCGGTTCACCACGATTTACGGTTTGTCAGTTGGCTAAATGACTGCTGATCCCTATCGCCGTATTTTACCTACCTGATTATGATTATGGACTATTTCTAGCGGTAAGCACGTTATATCGTCAGTGTCGGTTACTGACGACATTACGTGCTTATCCGAGGCACGGGAGTGGTAACACACCACCTCGCCAGAATCATTTTTTTTATATCATAAGATAGCAAAAAAACAGATGGGTACCCTGATGGAAAGAGTCAACCATCGCCTGTAGACACCAAAGATGTTAATGGTGCATTGCTATCTTGTGGCAAGGTCTAAAGGCACATGCATAAGTTTACCGGCTACTTTATTCTCCAAACTGGAACACGACAGTGACAAGCATTGACGCTATTGCGGCCGGAATAGGTAAGGCGGTGGTACCTGACCCGGGCGAGACAATGCAGAACTCTATCACCTAGTAGTACCACGTAAAGCCTTTTACACCTTTTACGAACTACCTGGCAGAACAGCACTTGGTCTATTCTTCAAAGGAGCCCGGGACCAACACGGGAAAAACAATGGGGGGAGCAATGTGATACCAATTTCATAGGAAAAATGCCTCTTAAAAATATTAATATTTTAGCCCACTGGGAAAACTATGTAATTATCGTTATTTCAAAATCTTACTGCTCTTATTAGCAATGTACAAAAATAATAATAGTTTAGGAAGACCAATAATTTATTTGGTGAGGATAAAATCTCTCACCATAGTGAGCAAGTACGACGGTGAAAATATCTGTAAAAATGAGACCAGAAGTTTATTAAAAAACCTCAACACGCTTTGACATACAAACGAGTCTTAACGTTCTCTCAATTAAGCCGTTCTAGCCGGACACGGGGCGTCTGGAATTATTCATGACATGCGGAGTCGCTTTTCACTCCACATCACTCATTAAATGAGATAAATCTTTACTAAATTAATGTTTCTTTTCAGGTAGGACGCTGTACCAGGCAATTGCTTCCAAGTGGTGTGATATTTTTGTAAGTAATAATCATGTTATTTTTTTTTCTAGGTAGCAAACAGATGGTTTACCTAATGGAAAAAGATATCATCGCCTTTAAACACAAAAGATGTTAATGGTGCGTTAATAGGTATATGTAGCGGGATGACAATGCCAAATGCATAAGCCTAACGGCTATCTTACCCTCTAAGCCGAAACACGACAATGGCAAGAATTGACGTTAATGCGGCAGGAAAAGACAAAGCGGTGGTAACATATAACGGGGCGAGACGTTGCGGAACTCTACCACCTAATAGTTACGATGATGATGACACGTACAGCCAATAGTTCGTCTTTTACGATCTGTCTAGAAGAATCGCAAATAGACCATTTAAAGGGACCCGGAGGAAAACGGGGAAAAAGTTTTCCTGTTGACTTGCTGTCAATAAATGCCATTACCACTATTATTATATTTTTTACCATAGCAAACATTAACTTAATACAACTTAATATAAACTTAATGATTATCCTGATGGTTATGTTTGGTAGATTAAGAGTATGTCCAGTGTGAAAATAAGATACTATCATCGCTTATAGATACCAAGGATGATAGTGCGTTGCGATCCACATGTTAGTGTGCAATTTTCAATTTACTGGCTATTTCCCTCAAGAAACCGATACAAGACAGTGACAAGCTCTGTCTTAATACTGGCAGTAACAGGTTTGGTAGAGTTACCACAAATAATATTCAGAGCTGCATTTATGTAACTCTAGCACCTAATAGGAATTCTTGTAGTGGCACACTTTCACGTGCTTCTTGCGATTTGCCTATTCAGCAGGCAGATTATTATTCTTCATTCGAGATTTCAGACTAACACGAGTTTCTTATATTCAAGTGTAAATTATATTTTTTATCTGCTGTTACAATTTTTAAATTTTGTTCAATGTTTAGATGATATGGAATAGTTATTTTAACAGTCGGTCAATTGAGAACATTAGTCTAAATGACTACTACTATAATGGTTACCTTCCACTTCGCAAGCCGAAAAATCGGTAGGTGTGTCATAGTGTCTCTATTTAATCTGTCTACCCAGTATTCTGAAGGGAATCTGTAATGTTATTTTTGTATTTAAAAATGAAACATTTAATGTAGAGTGACGCGAAATGTGAAGATCGGTTAAAATGAGAAGGAAGAAAAGAAAGAGAGACCCTGTCTGTCGCCGGGGATAAAACCAGGAAGAAGGTGATGACTTAATACAATTTACGTTGAAATTTTCCTTTTTATCATATCAATAACTTTTTGTCAAGTACAATAATACAGAAATAGTATCTCCATTGTTCTTTTTCATTCTTCTAATATCAGAAATAGTAAATCGGTTCCTCAGAATTATAATATAGTACGCTATTCTTTTTTAGGGTAAGCTATGCATTATTACTTGTTCATTCAACAGGAACATTTTTTAGATATTAAATGCATCATATTCATACAAGTTAATCTCATGTTAAGTAACCAACATCCAAATATCATAGAATACTTTTGCATTTATAACATTATCTGATAAAAATATTCGATTGAAGTAACTGTAATTACATAAGCAAATCGACACGCATTCATGACTTTTAATTTGAAGAATCATAAACTTTAGTAGCTTAGTATCACTTAATTACGAAGTTACATTTTTAATTCTAAATTTAGATTCATGATTACATTTAAATTCTAATTATGCCTCAATTAAAATTTTGAATTTAAAAGAGGAAACGTAACTGACCATATTAGGTGCGTGTTTTCGTCAAAACTCTTATGTTTCTGTCAATCCAGGTGGCAATAAATTTAGTGTTCATTATTATAAATATCTTAAGGGCTTTCAACTACTGAGTTCAATGTCTCTAAACCAGTTAAATCGGGGAGTAACACATGCACTTATTTATAAATTTTGATGTTACTTTGCGGATGTTACTGTCAAATTGAATATGATGTTAAGTACTTCGTTGTCTCGGCCTACCGCATAACAAATTTGGAATTTTTATAGCACCACCTACGAACTACTCAAAGAATACTTCTTAGTTACTAAACTTAAAATAGGAACCGTAATCTAGACAAATAATCCAAAATAATCTTGCACATTCAGTGGCTAGTTTCTCAGCCCGTACAAAAAACTAGTTTTTTATTATTTATTTATTATTATCTCAAAATACATATCAGTAACACTAATAAACCTTGTGAAGGTTTGTTTTGGTGTTAGATTCTCCACACTTAAATCTAACACAGAAACAAAAGAGATAGGTAGTATACGTAGGAATGTACTAAATAAATAAGTTTAAAGACGTAAGCAGACATAAATCCTTGTAGACAATAGAAAATCACTCCTAAATTTAGGCTTAGTACTCTTTCACGTCACTCCAGATATATTATCAAAAACTGGCCACAAGCGTTGGTTTATAAAAGTGCATGCATTATGAAGATTGCACATTTAGCCAAGCCAAGCAAGTAGCGGACTATCGTTCCGTTGCCAAAAATCACACGATAAATAATACAGAGGCAAGCTGCATGCATTATAACTGTACCTTATCTTAGTGAATTTGAAGCCAAGAATTGTCCATTAAATATGCATTAAAATTACCTGTCTCGAATGAAAAATTAGCAATATTTACGAGGTTAATTGTTGCGGATACGAGAATTAACGAGGGCTTGGCTAATTAAGTCTTGCGTCGTATGTTGATGTTTAAGATGTGTCTTCAAAAATTAGCACCCTTTTAGTAGAAAAAAAACAGTGGAAAAAAGGAATTCTTAGGTAAGTGAAAGGGAATTCAACGTAAGAGATATACTAACTTTTGTATGTATAACAATCATATAACAACATATAACAAAACACATATTTAAATAATCATATGACAATATAGAATAATCTAACAATAAGTTGTTATAAATAGGTTAATATTAGCTTATAAAATCAAACACAACTAACTTAAATATACTGAACTCGCCTGGGAATGGGAATCAACGCTTACATAGAAATAAATTATCATGTGCATTGAAGAAGTGCGCCGCATTCAATTGATATGATACAATAAATAATACAGTTTTGCGTATTCCCACGTCATGTACCGGACATGCATCTCAACGTGCCAACATATCAACTCATTGTCAACATCGTTGTCTGTTGGACCTGCCAACATCTCTACGACTCAATCCACTACCATTGTCACACTAGGATATACATTTTACTAATGGATAATTACACTCATTTTATTGGTTTAAAAGAAATATATCTCTAGCTTTATATTAGGCTTCTTACAGGATCAGAATAGATATATTTAATTTGAATAATGCCATTATTATCCGTCAGCTACTTAAGACTTTTTAAGAAAGTAATTTTGTTTTGTCTTTCAAATTCGATAGAAAACAAGCAGGTTGCAATGCCCGATTTCGTAGTACTAGTCATTTAGACGAACTGCTTTAGTTCATTTCGAGAAAACAGCAGGTTGTTCCCATGATGGAAAGAAACAGTCATCTCCTAAAGACACCAAAGAAGTTAATAGTGCGTTGCTATCCTTATGGCGAATTTTTCGTGCCACATGCATAAGTTTACCGCCTACCTTACTCTCCAAACAAGTGACAAGCGCTGACGCTATTGCGGCAGGAATAGTTAAGAGGGTGTTACCAGACAATGCAAAACTCTACCATTTCGCCGTGTTGGTCTCGGCCTCCTTTGTAGAATAGGCCAACTGCCGTTCTGCCAGGCAGGTCGTAAAAGGCGACCGATTGGCTATTGAGTCACTACCCGATGGTAGTGACTACTAGGCTACTAGGTGGTAGAGTTCTGCATTGTCTCGCCCGGGTCTGGTACCACCGCCTAACCTATTCCTGCCGCAATAGCGTCAGTGCTTGTCGCTCTCGTGTTCCGGTTTGGAGGGTAAGGTAGCCGGTAAACTTATGCATGTGGCATTAGACCTCGCCACAAGATAGCAACGCACCATTAACATCTTTGGTGTCTATAGGCGATGGTTGACTCTTTCCATCAGGAGACCCATCTGCTTGTTTGCTATCTTATGACATAAAAAAAAAAACCTATTACCTAGTAGCCACGATGGTAGCGACTCGTATAGCCAAACGTTCGCAGTCAAAATGGCAGTCAATCTATTCTTCAAAGGACTATTTGACAATAAAGTAAATTCCCTGTAGCTCGAATAAATGTATTTGCACCATTACCCAGAAGTTTAATAACCAAGTGTTGATATGGCCCCCTTTTGAAGCAGACACGAATCTAAGGGAGACAATGGATGCAATTTTCTTCCCCCCCCCCCCTCTCATGAGTTAAGAGCTAAAATAGGTGGTAAAACTGAGTATGAAAACTACATCAATGATATGTTAAATTGCTCGCAGGCGGAGCTGCACTGGTCAATTAGAAAAAAATAAATTTACTTTCCATCGTCTTGGGATTAGTGAAATTCTCATTACTTTTCCCACTTATTGCTCCAGGTTTCTTTTTAAAAAGAGACCAACTGGCTACCTGTCAGGCAGAACGTAAATGATGAACAATTAGCCAAACATTTCATTAACAACGTAACTACTATCGGGCAACATCTTGCCTAAGTTTAATACTACAGTCTTACCTATTCCCCCGTGTTGGTCCCGAGCTCCTCTGTAGAATAGGCCAACTGCCGTTCTGCCAGGCAGGTTGTTAAAGGCGAACGATTTGCTATACGAGTCACTACCATCGTGTCTACTAGGTGGTAGAGTTCTGCATTGTCTCGCCGGGTCTGTTACCATCGCCTTACCTATTCCTGCCGCAATAGCGTCAGTGCTTGTCACTATTGGGTTCCGGTTTAGAGGGCAAGGTAGTCGGTAAACTTACGCATGCGGCATTAGATTAGGCAAGGTAGTAACGCAAAATTAACACTTTTGATGTCTATAGGCGATAGTTGACTCGTTCCATCAGGAGACCCATCTGCTTGTTTGCTATCTTATGATATAAAAAAAAATTGCTATTGCAATTGCGTCAATGCTTGTCACGGTCTCGTATTAGGTTGAAAGGTCAGGTAACCGGTAAAAATATGGCCACGCGGACGGCAATGCATCAGTAATATATTTGGATTCATAAGCGATGGTTGTCTCTTTCTATCACGACAGCCATCTGCTTACCGCCGTTTTCTGTTCTAAGACTGTGCCTAGTCTAACAGTAGTATCTTTGTACTCCATTATATTTATCTCGATGCTTTTGAAATTGATATTTTAGAATACTTTAATACTACTTCCATACGAGAATTATTTCTTAGACACTAAATCCTGATTTTAAAATTTTGATATTATTAAGGTGTATTACAAAATTCGCCTTTACCAAGTTAGTTAAAATATAAACCAGTAGTAGTGCTTACCTCATCATGCCGGCTCATTGCCAACAATCACCAATTGTTATTCACTAGCATACTGCGCTGACACCGCACGCATACGACGAATACTCAATGTGGGGAATTTTCGTATAAAACTGGGGTTTCTTTACAATTCAGATTGGCTAATGCCCTAACTCCTAATCTCATTTTATGTGTAAACTAAGTCTTGAGACAATTATTCTAGAAACACGGGAAAAATTACAGTCCTCTGATTAATTAAAATTGTAAGAGTTAACGAAAAATGCAATTCGGTGTCTCGATATTGTTCTATTGTGTTGAAATCTCATACTCTTTTTAAGTAACAGATATATCTCACGTTGCTACTTTTAGCATCGGCGATCAGTGATTTAGCGACTGCATTGATATTGCATCGCATTTTACTGTGCTGTGTTGTGCTGTACTGTGTGACTGTGCGTTCTATCATTGCATCAAAATCGCGCAGTTTAGCAATTCCTTAAAATCTGCATCGCGATTGTGTTACTTCTGCTCTGGTGCTGGGTCGACAGTAGTATTGCCGTTCGATAGTCGACTATCGATTGTTTGCCGATTTGTAAATATATTGTTTACAAATGATAAATTTCAAACTGATGTCTTTCTTTTTACTTTTAAAACAGTAGCAATACTTAGCACTAGTCGGTAGAAATATAAAAAGAATATAATTATCTAATTTTATGTTCGTTTAATTACACTTTTTACAGCAAAACGAACCGAATACATATTACAGAAAATTGGCAAACTGTCAATAGTCGATTAAAATCAGCCTATTTAAACTTAAGACATACAAGTATCTTCACGCCTATATCCCCGAAGGGGTTGGCAGAAGTACAACAGGCGCACCCACGATTAGTCGAAGATACTTGGTCCCACAAATGTGATAGGTGGCAAGCCTATCGCCAACCGGGCACTTTCCGATCCCGGGCAACTTTGTGTTTCTCAGAAAACTGAAAAAGCACTTTTTTTTACCGACCCAGGAATCGAACCCGGGACCTCATGTGGTCAACGCCAACGCTGGACCACTAGACCACAGAGGCGACGAGATATACAATAATATCGATACTATTAATAATAGATCGGGGCAAAAGTATTTTCGTATTTTGAATATATTATTAGTAATCAAACCTCTGTGCCTGTACTTTTTTTTATATCATAAGATAGCAAACAAGCAGATGGGGGTCCTGATGGAAAGAGTCAACCATCGCCTATAGATACCAAAGATGTTAATGGTGCGTTGCTATCTTGTGACGAGGTCTAATGCCACATACATAAGTTAACCGGCTACCTTACCTTCCAAACCGGAACACGACAGTGATAAGCACTGACGCTATTGCGGCAGTAATAGGTAAGGCGGAGGTATCAGACCCGAGCGAGACAATGCAGAAGTGTACTACCTAGTAGCTACGATAATAGTGACTCGCGTAGCCAATCGGTCGCCTTTTACGACCTGCCTGGTAGAACGGCAGTTGGCTATTCTACAAACGAGCCCGGAACCAACACGGGAAAAACTGAATGTAACTGAATGTACTGAATGTAACTGGCTGGTTTTAATATCATTAAAAATGTGACAATAAATAAATAAAAAACTAATTCCCCCCATTTTTCAATTGTTTTTCAAGCAAGCATAATGAACGTTGTAATGAAGAAATTCGGTACATTACAAAGTTTTATTACAAAAAAGGTAAAAAGCGACGAACGCCGCGGATAAAATTTGTGCAGTTTACGGGCCTAATGCGGTATCAATAAGAGTAGCACAAATGTGGTTCCAGCGTTTCAAGTCTGGAAATTTTAGTACGAAAAATAAGGTTCGCTCTGGATGCCAAGTCACAGACAGGCACAATAAGTGCCATCTTTGAGAAAGTGGAGCAAGATTGACATATTAATAGCTACGACATTGCTAAAGAACTGAATGCTAATTATAAAACAGTTTTACGTCATTTACGAAAGTCTGAATTCAAGAAAAACTTGACATTTGGGTACTACTCCCTGAGAGAAACTTAATACAATGTGTTTCCATTTGCGATTCTTTGTTGAAACGTAACAATTCCGAATCATTTCTTAAACAGTTGATTACGAGTGATGAAAAATGGGTGACTTATGATAAGAATGTGCGAAAAAGATCATGGTCGAAACATAGACAAGCCCCACAGACACGGAACAAAGTGATGCTATGTGTATGTTTGGATTGGAAAGAAAACGTCCACTATGAGCTTTTACCACCGGGTAAAAACTATCGATTCTACTGTTCGCAACGATCTGACCTCTACTGTTCGCAACTGATGAGGTTAAAAAAAGTTATTGAGAAAAACCCGCCGAAGCTGGTGAATAAGAAGGGTATGATGTTCCACCATAACAACGCCAGATCGCACTCATTTATAGTCACGCAGCAAAAATTGAAAGAGCTTGGCTGAGATGTGGTGACACATCCTGCATATATCCCTGACCTTGCTCCATCAGAATTTCATCTGTTTCGGTCATTGCAGAACTCTTTAGGAAGCATAAAGCTAACCTCAAAAGAACACTGTGAACACTTCCTGTCAGATTTTTTTAATCAAAAATTTCAAAATTTCTACAGGAATGGGATTATAGCACTACCCACAAGATTGCAACAAGTCATCGATAAAAACGGCACATAGGTACATATTATAAATAAATAAAAAAATATACCTAAAAAAAATTTTCCTTTGTATGAACAATACGAAAATACTTTTGCCCCAACCTTATAGTTTGCTATTTACGGGCAATAGTACATAGTACTTCATTCATTTAATAGTATGCATCCATCCTGAGCTCGATACTATAGCTTTTTTATTTTCAAGTAAAATCAATCCGACTACAAAAAGTGTAAATTATGTTACATATTATCATATCCAACTACTGTAAATCTCGCTGGTTTTTAGTTTTGTTATGTTATTTTAGTTGCGATAAAAATGAAATAACACAAATACATTGCAGCATTAAATAATCCATTAAAACAACAAATTGTCGCTCCTAAACATGTATTCTTTGATCATTATTCAGAAGCTAAGATCATTTGCTACCTAATATAAAAAACCGATCATGTGCGACTTCGACTCGCACACTGAGGGTTCCGTTCAAACTTGTAGTTACAGAGAACATTGATGCAGTATCTAAAAAATAAACATAACTTACCGTTCAAACCTTAAAGACGGTAATATCACCGACCACAAATAATTAGTTTGTAACAGTGAATTCGTTTCTGTTTTTTAATAAATTGCATATTTACGGATTTCAGATGCTTTCCTTTATATATGCTGTAAGACATTATTATTTCTTACAAAAGTTCATGACTTTAAGGCAATGAGAAATACTTGATAGGTTTTGATTCTTTTGTATAATCGCAAAATATGCAAAAATATGCAAAACGCGATTAAAAACATTGTTAACTTACTCGTACAAGTTTGATTATTTTTAAATGAGTTGTAGACTCAAGTATTTGATATATTGATACCTCTACCTGTTCCTGAATAAAATACATTTGTAAACGGACAATAGAATGGACAACAAAGTGATTCTTTATAATAATTTCTTTTTTCTTCGACATATGGAACCCTAAAAAGTGTTTTCGTTGAAATGAAACTTTATTAGTACGAATAACAGTACTAATTTAAATATTAATTAATGAACATGATCACTTCTACTTCTGTTTATCTATTTTATCTAAGAATATAAATTAGAAATCGAAGTTTTATATTTTAACATTGAAATTCAATCGAAATCCGACTAGAGTCGTAAATTTATTTTTAATTACTTTAAAAATTAACATAATTTGGCGATTTAAAATATTTTCCTAGTATGAACATTATTTGTTGTACAAAACTAAAATAAAGACAGGTTTTCGTGTGAAATACGAAAGTTCTGAAACTATTCCGTCTACAAAAAAATTCAAGGCGACGGACGAATAGCATTACCAGGAACAGAGTAACACGAGTTCAGCAATACTACAAATGTTATCATTGCCTTCAATCGCAGTTCTTTTATAGTTTCTGCTTAAATTATTAAGAATTACATAATATTATCATTTTATTACTCATAAAATGTTTGCTAGTGTTACATTAATTTTTTGTAATTATGTATGTAGATGGTCTAATATAATTTTGACTCTATTTTTGAAACTAATTTTTTGTTTATAATAAAGTTGAGAATGTAAACTGATAAGAGTTCCGCAAAGATTCGCCCACATATTTGGTACTAATACCTATTCCTGCCGCAATTGCTTGTCATTGTAATGTTCCTGGTTGGAGAATAAGGTAGTCGGTAAACTAATACAAATATTATTAATATCTACCCACTATTAACATCTTTGGTATATATAGAAGATACTTTTCTCTTTTTAACAAGCTATCTGATTTTATAATATAAATATATCAAACTATCTGATTTTACAATATAAACCCACATCGCCAGTCAAAAAATCAACAAATTGTTGAAAAACCGAAACCTCTATTGAGACTCCGTTCACATCTTCTACCTTGCAAAAGAATCGGCATAATGATACTTATTATATTAAGAAAAAGATAATATTTTTTTTAAATGACATGGAAATTTTGATGATAACACCTGTATACAGGATACTTTTAAAGGTCCGGCCAAATTTGAAAATTAGGAACTAAATACCTAAATATTAAATTGAAAGTGCGTTTTAATTATTACTTATTGTAAAATGATTACAAGATAATATAAAAATATTTGCTTAAAAATATCCCACTAAATTCATGAATTGGTTGCACCGAGTCTTGTGAATGAACTCTGTAATGCTGGCAGTATATCATTTTACATTTACCTATAATTACGATGATAACTATTATGTAATCTGTCGCTCTAAGTACATTTTCCCGATCACTTTTAATTTGGTTGAAAGACAAAAATATTGTACTTCGAATACTGCTTAACTGAAATTATATCAGTGCGTTTTGTTTTTTATGGGTATAAAAATGAAATTTTAAACTTTCTATATTATTGTTTATTACATAAATCAAACATATCATCGATTCTGGATAGACTCTGAAAATTTGGTCGGATTCTTGAAAGTAATATACGAAATTACAAACATAAGTTCTTTTTAACATTACGTAGATGTTTAGAAAACCGTCCACATAATATTTGCTAATTGCAAAAATGGTATAATAATTATAAGCTAAAGCAATGGAATGACGTTGTCGACAAACTGTAATCATTTAATCATGTCGAGAAAATTACCCATCAATTAGTATAAATTAAACAATTTATAAAATCATCGCTTTGTTCTTACAAAGTGTCTGTGTTTGTTGCATTATATTTTTAATAACTTTGTTTTATGTTAACTTAAAAGAGTAATGTGAATGTAATTAGTTTTTGTTTGGGACTTAAATCTTATGTATTTAAAAAAATTGTAAAACGTAACGATACATTTTGGATGTACATAGGCACACTACCTCTTTATTTGGGTATAGATATTATCGTAATTTTCGTCTTTGTCTCGACCGGGTCTAGTACCATCGCATTACCAATTTCTGTTCCAACACGTCAGTACTTATCACTGTCGTGTTTCGGTTAGGTGGTGGAGCTAAACTAATGAATCTAGCATTAAAACCCCACCTCAAGCAACGCATCATTGTTAATGATGCGTTTGGTGTGTATACACACCAAACGCCTTGGTGTGTATACACCATAGGCGATGGTTGTCTTTTTCCATCAGGAGAGCCATCTAATTGTTTTTAGTTTTATAATTAAGAGAATGTATATATTTTTAGTTCAAATAAACCGAATTTGCAATAACGTCATAAATATTTTATTTTGATTTTATGCTGAGGTCAAAACTAATAAAAAGAGTACAGAAACCTTGTTGTACATTTTAGTAGGGAAGTAGTCTATAATGAACTATATAAAACTGAACTGAATAACTACGACAAACACATTCCACTCTCGGCAAAGCAAGTCTTAAAGCTGTCTTCCTATTAGCTCTGGTTTGAAGTAGTCTCGAGTTGTCTTTCGTCCTCCATTTCTACACCAACATATGAATGAGAGCATGCTATTGAGTTTGGCTCAAACTGACAGATGTATTCATTCCCATGCTAGATAGAAAACATAAGTGGTGAGATTGTCACATGGCATACACTTGAATAGGTCCGTCTTGATACGGATAATTTAAAAAATACACTTTTGATTAAAGGAAATATAAGTGCAAATAAATACATCAAACCGTATCGACATTTTTAAATTACAATCGTGACTTTAGCCCGTAGACGTTGAAAGCTCACAGCGTTTTATTTAAAATGGCGCGAGAGTCGTAAATCATTAACCACCTTTCAGTTTGGTTGTTCGATTATTTTGAAGGAATAAATTGTAACAGAATACAAACCTAATTGAACCGATGCAGTGTCAATAGTAATAAAGAACTCGTTTATACAAAAACTCCAACTGAGTGACACAAAAAATTTGTAGCGTTTTATAATAACCATAAGAGAGATGTGAGGGAATTTCAAGACATTAATTATAACGATTCCGAAACGGTTCGCAATTAATCGCATTTGTTCTGCCGCCGTAATTTCCATCGGAATTAGGTAAAACTGGTTACAAGTTAATAAGAAGTAGATGTTAGTCCAGTTCAAAAATCAGATTCAGCGAAGTGCAAAAGCTGACGCGAAAACAATCGCTTGTTAATATTGCGTCAACAAAACATTGGTCGGATCAAAATGATAACATTGAAGGATTTATGCCCTGCATTACGGATGTATAGGGAACATTCGTCAAAAACGTTATTCTTTTAACATAAATTCTTTATTTTTGTATTAATGTGGCTGTTTTGATATCTATTGACACATAGTATGTGATATATCTAATTGTTTATTTGTGTGTTTATCTATTAGGTATTTATAACAATTTGATTCTTATTAATAAAAGTATTTTAACTTTCTAAAGACAGTGACAGAAAACCATAGCTAATCATCATCATATTGTTGGCAACTTTCCGCTAGACAAAAAAAACAAACGTCACCGCATCTATAAAAGGCGTTGCACCTGTGGGCTGTGTGGAGCGCGCTCATTTTGATTTTTGACATTTGTGCTCGAGGCACTCATATGTGCCTAATTTAGTTCAATTGCAAAGCATCATTTATATTTCTATTCTAACCGGTAATTTACTTTTTAGGTTATATTTTCAGCAAAAATAATGGAAGCACCTAAAATATGTATAAACTTTTCCTAACTGAATCCTTATTAGATTTTTACAGTAGGCAAACGTTACTTTAGACTTTGTATTTTTATTTGTGTTCATGAAATTACTAATATATTGGTGTTAGCGTCAAAAGTTATTTTATAGCATTAACAATCAATTGTTAGCATGATAAAACAGAAACTGTTTATTTGACCTTTAGGTGCACTGACTTCTTAGGTTACTAATCAGATTAGAAAATAAATTTTTAATTGGTCAACCTTAATATTATCAATGTATGTTTTTAGATACATTTAACTCTATACTTTTTATCTTCTGCAATTGCTGAAACTAAGGTCGATTCAATTTAATTACCAATAGATTATTGTATAAATTAATGTAATTATCCATAAATGAGTAATGTAAATGTCATCATGCTGGTTTCGTTGCGTGGTAGGCAGAATGAACTTCTTAAAACACTCCCGACGCTTTTCATGATTCATCGAGGAAAGAGAGTTTACGAGATGGATTTTAAACCCGATCTATCTAATAGGTATATATAAAGTCCTTAATTAACATTACACATTTTGATTATAATAAATTTAAAACTAACTTAAAGTGTGCACAAAAATGTTTTCCTAGACCAATTTAGTAACTCACCATATGAATCTATTTAAATGAATATTTATCAATAAAACTGTAAAACTTTGTCTAAATATTTGTTATTTATCACATCAGTGTAAGAAGAAAAAAAATCGATGTTTTTTATCAATTTTTAAAAGCTAATAGTAGGCAGTAAGCAGAATATATTTTTAATTAATTTTAACAAAGTTAAAATTTATTAACGATATTATTAAGTAATTTTAAAAAGTTTCGATGCTAACTTAATATAACAGAAGATACTTATAAAATATTTTGCCTTGTTGACGACTCGTTAACTTTTTGTTTAAAAGTAATCGATGAAATTAAAAATCAATATTAAATAATCGTGTATCGGTACCATGTCTTCATCAATAACTAAAAATTTATGTACAGCACGACCAGTACAAGACGAAATTGCGGCCCGCCGGCTCCCCTTTGTAATCAGTGCAGAATTATAAAGCCATTGCAACACCGCAGGGTCTGTTCCTTGAGTTATTAAGAAAGTTATATCTCAATGAAGGTATTTGAGGAACTCAGTTCAATTATATATGCAAGTTTTCCGGTTCTTCTTGAAATTGGTCCATGTCAAATAAGTTTGTTCAATGTTTTAATTTATGGAATAAATTTTCATCAATTAAACAAATAAGGTTTAACATATACTCGTTGTCTGCTAACTGTATCATATCCATACTAATTATTATTATAAATTATTATAAATACAAAAATATATCTGGTAGTAAGTAGTATAAGTATGTGTCTCAGTCTGCCAGTTACACTTTCATTCATGTTTATCTACCTGCGAACAAAGTATACTTAGTATTCTGGCGAAAGTGAAACAGTATTTCAGCCCGGGACAGTTGCTCAATCTTTATCAAGCACAAGTCCGTTCGTGCATGGAACACTGCTCTCACTTCTTGGATGGACCCGCCAAATACCAGCTGGAGACGCTTGAGGCGATAGAGAGGCGTGCCAAGAGACTCATATACTACGATGATCTGGTAGGCAAAAAACTCCAGAGTCTCGCTCATCGCTGCGTCGATGAGCGAGACTCTGGAGTTTTTTGCCTAGTGGCTAGTGGCTAGTTTATCGGTTTTTATTGGATATACTTTGGAGAGTGCGCTGTTCATCTTAGGCCGCATCTTAGCTTACCATCAGGCGAGATCGTAGTCAAGCGCTTCCCTATTGATAATATTAAAAAAAAGTCGTTCGGGTCAGCTAGTAGCTTATAAAGTGAATTGTATATGTTTTTCGTAGCCAAGGGTAGCAAACAAGCAGAAGCATTTCATCATAGTATAAGAAAACCGTGACTCATAGACGTAAAACACTTACTGGCGTGCTTTTGCTACCTTAGATATAGAAAAGTTATACCGTTGTTGTGGTGGTAATACAATATATTCAATATACATAATTTGTAGTGGTATTACAATAGTTGTTTGGAATAACAGGAGGAGTCAAGCCAAGTGTGATATCGTCTATAAGAAAATGATTAGCTATTTGTTCTAATTTGCTTGAGCAGAAATGTAAAGAAAAAAACAGCAAATGGGTTTTTTTTCATTTTGGTTTGGATGGTTTGGGCCCGTTTTTAAAAATGCGGCTATATTTCCAGACAGTCTGTAAAATGTAATCAACTGGCCAAACACCTCATTATCGCTAAGAATTGTAGATAGTTGAGTTCCTCAAAGTCTCGCCTGATTTTGTACTACCGCCTTAACTGATCCTGTCACAAGAGTGTCAATGCTTGTGACTGTCTTGTTCCAGTTTGAAAAATAAGGTAGCCGATTAACGTATGCATGTGATATTGCTATTAACATTTTTGGTGTATATGTTACTAATGGCAATAGCTTCAGTACTTATCACGGATATATATTTTATTTTTAAGGTAAACGATAAATTTGTACATTTGACAAATTTATTTTAACCCGTCACTATTGCAACTTTAAACAACTTGAACTGATTGCAACCTATATGTGATGGCTGTGTCATTCCATCAGTAAAGCAGTAGGCTTGATTGCGATATTAAAAAGTTATAAATCAAATCAAAATCATAAAAGCTTTAAAGAATAAAGCGTCCTAATAAAGCATTAATTGTACATAATCGCTTTCGACACATAAGTGAGCATTATAATAACCATAAACACATCACATAAACACAAGTATAAACCAGTTAAAACATGTGTTCAGTTGGTTTAATATATTTTTACAGACGAAATAGATTGATGTGTATCATTAACTACGCGATCGGCCATGCCTCTTGTTTACGAAAGATAAACGTTGAAGCACTTGAGTTTCGGTGGCTATTTTTAACGAGCTGTTTTATTAGTTCTGAAAAGGCCGTTTAGATTAGAAAAGAGTTAGAGGGTTAGTGGCTTATTAGTTTTTTAAATATTAAGTGGGATGTTTGCCACTACTCGAAGATTGCATTTGAAGCTTAATTATCAATGGTTATTATTTTTCACAAATAATTAAACTTTATAGGAGAGTGGTGTCAAAAATCCATGTAACCACGTGTAACGGCGTGTTAATACTTAAGAATTGATAAATTGTTGATCCAGGCTTCTTTATAAAAAAAGATCAACTGCCTTACTGCCAAGCGTCTCGTAATAGGCGAGGGAAGGGTAACACATCTCATTAACATCTTGTCTTTTGGTTGTACCTCTGCCTACCTCTTCGGAGATACAGGCGTGAAGGTACTTTAACTTTTTTTTTAAATAAATTGAAATAGTCTGCCTAAATAGTGATGCTTGTTGATGCTCTACCGTATGGTACCTCTTAAGAGACTTGTTGTAAAGACTTACCAACTATTTTACCAACTGTTTGCAACGATTAATCACTTTTGTTTGCTGTCTTACGAGATAGTTTTTAATTTTTATAACTGCATTTGCCAAACTTAGTGATTACCGCTTATTGCGGCAAAATGTCCCTCAGATTCGTGTACGCTCCGAGGTTTTGGAGTGCTAATTCTCTAGCTTATTTTACCTCGTCTATTCAGAATACTCTGAACATTGAGCAAGACAAATGGCTTATTATTCAAAGGATACTTTAACATCTTAGTAATAATATACTGCTTCTATTTTAGAAAATTTTCCATATATATATATATATATATATATATATATATATATATATATATATATATATATATATATCCCGTAAAGTTTCTGATACATTTATATAATAAAATCATTGATTGGTTAGTCTCCCGCTTAGTGTAGGCTTGAATTAAAGCTGTAGGCATCTGATACAGAAATAAATCTAAACCTGTTCCCAGTAATATCTTCATCAAGAAATGTGTTCGATCGATTACTTCGCCGTATTGTATTCATTACGTCCACAATATTTAATGTAAATTTGAGTGTAAGCTGTTTAGTTTTATGACCAAACTTTTTACAGTATCATAATTAATAAGGTAAATACTAAAGCTTTTTTAAATGTTGCTGTTAAAAAAATGTGAAATAGAAATACCTTCACTAAATCCTTCTACATGTTATTATTATTATTATTCGTATATACATGAAATTTTACATACATGTTTAACTAGCTGACACGCGCGACTTCGCGTCCATGGCAAAATGTCATTCAATTTTTTGATATAAACTTTTATCCCTTATTACAATAACCTTTTATGGGTTGATTTTTTAAAAATAAGAGTGCAAAACTCTACTATCTAGCACCTCATTACATGTCATCGACATGTTTGGCCATAGATAGTCCTTTTTTTATTTATTTGTAATCAAAAATAAAAATACAGTGTATTACATTTATCAAAATTTCGCCAAACTGCGTTACAGTTTGTTGGTCTTTCTATCAGGCAGTTTTACGAACTTCCTGACAGAAAGACGGATGGACTGCTTAATAGGTTGCTTGAAAGGACTGATTTTAGTTATGTTTACGTAAACTGATATACCTAGATATGAAACAAAATAATATATATCTAAACCATACTTAACGACGACACAAGCTGCGTCCCAAAGCCCGCTGCGTGCTTCATATTTTTGTGCAACTTACGGACACAATACGTTTTTCAAAGAAAAGGACTCCATTCCATTCTATTCATCCATTTTTTGAGATTGAGTCACCAATTTCTACAGGTACATAAACTTCTATGTGAGGAAAGGTCTCAAGAATATTATAGTTAAAACTGAAATAATCGGCCCAACTGTCACTTGATCTGCGCCTCTTTCGAAAAATTGACCATATATCTTTCTGCTTAGCAGTTTCTAAAGCTGTCATTAATTGGCCAAAGAAGTCACTCTCACAGTAACTACCAAGTGGTAGAATACTGAATATCTTACTCGGTCTTGATCTTGGTTACCTGCCTCAACTTTTCCTTCCTTAATAGCGTAAGTGCTTATCATTGAAGGTTAGCTAGTAAACATATACATGTGGCATTATATCTCCGCAAAATGGATAAAAATACATAATTAACATATTATTATATAATGTCTATAGAAAAGAATAGAGTTTATTGAAAATATTTAAAATACATATTATATTCGCTTCTGTGATCTAGTGGTCCGGTGTCTGTGTTAACAATGCAAAAAAGTTTTTTCAGTTTTCTAATAAAAACAACGTTGCTCAGGATTGGAAAATACCCGGTTGGCAATAGGCTTGCTACCGATCACAGTGTGGGACTAAGTATCTTCGGCTAATCGTGGTTGCACTGGTTTTACCTATGCTTACCTCTTCGGGAATACTGGCGTGAAGATACTTTTCATTTAAATAATACTTTAACAAAAATCGTTATAGCAATTTACACTTTTTAAATATTTATAGCAACCATAGTTTACAACAAAGTTCAATTAACCATAGATTTTTTTAAAAAAATGGTTATCTTTTCAGTCAAGAAAACCATCTTTCTCTTTTTTTTTTCATCAGAAAATGATATAGAAAAAAACCCTACAAGCTTAAGAATTTGCTTCTCAAAGATCGCAAGATAGACTAAAATTACACCCTTTTTAAATGTTTTTCTCATTGGCGCAGTTTGTCATTTAGCACGTCCCTTATCGATGCCAGTGCCAGATAGCTTCGTGCTAATGTCGCTTAAATTAAATTGCTTGTGTTGATTATTGTGACACTGCTTTTTATGCACACGTTAATTTATATACATTAGATTTATTAACCTTTTAAAATAACTCTAAATAAAAAAGCAGCGTCACATCGGTTTTGTGATATGAATAGATTTTCTGATTCATCACAACTCGAGGTAAAAAGGCAGAACAACGTTTGACGGGTCAGCTAGTCTATATATATATATATATATATATATATATATATATATATATATATATATATATATATATATATATATATATATATATATAAAAGTTCGTTTCGTTAGTTTCGCTAAAACTCGAGAACGGCTGGCTGGCGAACCGATTTGGCTAATTTTGGTTTTAGAATTAATTGTTGAAGTCCAGGGAAAGTTTAAAAGGTGAGAAAATATAGAAATAAAATAAAAGTAGTTAAAAAGGCAGAACGCCGTTTGGCGGATCAGCTAGTATGTAATAGTAATCAAGAATGACAACTTTACGTGGTCATCCAAGGTACAGGGCCCCTCCTTAACACATGCTGATACTGAGATTATTATTTTCGATAAAAACCTTAATAACAATTTTACCGACTAGGGAATCGAACCCGGGACCTCTTGACATGAGCCGAGCAGTGAGAACCACAAGACAATGCAGCAATCACTTCTAAATCATAATATATAGATACATAATATTGTCTTCCCCTAAGGAATTTAGTGTAAAGATTTCCATCTAAAAATTAAAAAACAATACATAATAATAATTTGAATCTTTGAATTTAATAATACTCAAAGATTTGACTATCTCCTTAACTCTAAAGCCTAGTTCGCACTACTCCAGTATTTACTCTAGTGGAGAGTATTTTGGTAGTTAAAATGCTCGCTAATGACAAAAAATCGTTTGCACTTTGGTTAGAGTACGAGTACAGTTCACATATAAGTTGTGTTTCGCGAGATGAACATCCTACAAAGCGACAGGCGCACGCAAAACACAACGTAACACAACTAATAAAAAATAAACCCGACCAAAACGAGAGGTTCACATTTATTTAGCGCGTGGTGGGGGGCTCTCCTCCTCTTACTCCTTCCTTAAACCATAGAACAAAATGGATCGGTTCGTCTAAATTGTGTACTAATCAACTCGACTAAATTTTTGATGGTCAGTCACAGTGTTACTTATTACTCGCTACTCGACTAAAATACTAGCTCAGTCAGAACGAGGCTTTACTGTGGATCATTTGTAGAACAATAACAAAAACCTATTGAATGAACTTTAGCGTAATCTACACCATTCCAATTCACTAATATTATTTATGCGAAAGTCTATCAGTGACGCATTCACGACTAAGGTGCTTAACCAATTCTAATGAAATTTTGCAATGAAAAAAAAGAAAACGTAGGGTCATACAAAGTTTCAAAAATAAATTACTAAGAAGCTTTTCCCCGAGTTGATCCGGGCTCCCTTTGAAGAACAGACCATCAGCTGTTCTGTCAGGCAGTTCGTAAGACACAAACGATTGGTTATGCAAATCACTACCATCGTAACTACTAGGTGGTAGTGTTCTCGCCCGGATCTAATACACCGCTTTACTTATTCCTGCCGCAATAGCTTCAATGCTTTTTACTGTCGTGTTTCAGTTTGGAAGGTAAAATAACCAGTAAACTAATACATGAACCCCCACAAGGATAAAAACGCATCATTAACATCTTTGTTGTCTATAGGCGATAGTTATCTCTTCTTATCAGGAAGGCCATTTGCTTCTTTGCTATCTTATAATATAAAAAATAGCTGAAATAGGAAATTAAAGTTTTTGTAAAAGATTTTTTAAGCGTTACTACCCGCGGGTGAATCTGCGCGGCTCGGCTCAAACTCACCTGATTTAATATTAATGCCAGATGCCCTTAGGACATCTAGATTTAATAAATTTAGAAATAAAAAAATAATAAATCAAAATAAGCTGTTCCATTTGGGAATTAAGGTGTCGCAGAAAAACATGCAGCTGATACTCTCTAAATAGGTATATATTTAAATAAGAATATCCCTTTGCACATAATGCTAATAACTTTATAACAGTTTTTTTTACGTCGTGGATTAATGAAAACACTGTCAACTTTTGTTTTTGTTAATAAATCAGCATATTCATTACTAAATAGCATCAATAAACAAATAAATCGGACTCCAGAATACAAAAGCATTCAACGCCCACGGAGTTAAACGGCTCGTAATAAAATTATATTGCCATAAAAATCAATATAAACATTGTTGTATGTAGGTATAGCTGTTTGCGATTTGAGTTAACTTCTTCATTAGCTTTCGCACGACCTTACGATTGCGAGAATGCTATGCAATTTTCGAATCGAGTCAAGTTGTAGGCTCCGTAATTTGTGACTTGGAACTCGATTTGTCGGACAGCGCCGATCCTGAAAGCGGCCGACAATATCTATTCTGAGTTGTTCGTCGAGTAATTTTCGATTGGCGCTCTCTCGTTTTGATGCGCCTAAGCTTTGCATCTCTTAGTAATAGCAGCTTAAGGCAACCTGCAATTTTGAAATTATCTCAGTTGGGAGTTTATCTTCAAAAGTGTACTAAAATACTTACAACTAAATATAGTAAAAATGTGTCTTATATCAGCTTTTAGTGTTATGCATTTATCGATTCGATATTACATCGATCGATCGATATTACATGTACATAATAAAAAGGTAGACCTACTGTTAGTAATAATATGTATGTTTTCCATTAAATACTTTTGGATTGTAAAATACCATGAATAAACCGACCAAATACGTGTTGGGCCATGCGTAATGTACATATTTCATAGTTATCCATCATCATAATGACGACTAAGAAGAGGGTTTTGTTATTGTTTCTTACTTCTTTTTATATTAAAAGACAGGAAACAAGCAGATGGGTCTCCAGATGGAAAGATAAACCATCGCCTATAGATACCAAAGATGTTAATGGTGCGTCGCTATCCTTGTGGCGTGTCATATGCATAAGTTTATCGGCTACCTTACCCTCCAAACCGGAACACGACAATGACTAGCACTGACGCTATTGCGGCAGGAATAAGTAAGGCGGTGGTACCAGGCCCACCTAAAAACGATGAATATTTAACCTTTTCAACGTTAATGAAGCATGAATGGATATATTCGCTTTTATTTTTCCAAGTACATTTTGACTATTATTCTTAAACCTATAAACCTTGCAAAGTATCTTTAAAGGTAGCCTTTATTAATTTACTTCGTTATATATATCTACTACACCGTGACCAGAACAATATACTTATACCTATAATTATGCCAAAGTACAGATATTTTCAAGTACTTGTAGTCTCTGGGCTAAGCTGCGGACAAACGGACAGACTATGCTAATCTTAAGAAGCTAAGGCTTCTTTGTAGATTATGGATTCCTAAAAATAGTTATTATTATTTTTATATCCCTACGTTATAAATAATAAACTTCTATTGTATTAACAATAATATTGTTAAATACATGCAGTACAAAAAATACTATTTATAAAATAATATATGCAAAAATGTCAGTTAATTTTGAATCTGTCGATACATTAAATCCTTACCTAAAACCACAATTATACTTTGTTGTTTTACCCAAATTAAGAACGTCTCTACAATAATACGCTTTTGTAACCAAATCAATAATCTCATTTGCAACCTGTTCCTAACTGTTATTTAAAACACGCAATTGTGTTACTCCTAAACTTTATGAGTTATCTCACAATGCCGGTTGACAGGTAACAAATCTTGCTTTTCAAATATTACTCATCGTATTAGATTTGGGAGAGCGGGCTACGAAAGCTATATCACCACCTACTCGGCATCCCGCAGTTCACGATCAACTATGGTCCCCTAAACTTTATTTAAACACAAACCATTATTAACTAGCCATCTCATTCTAACTCATAGTGATTAGATGACGTATGAATATCACCATCTCGTTCCCCACTAAAATAGACTTTGCCCAAGCGCACTCGTGTCAAACTTTTGTGAACTTCGTAATGGCTTACGAAATTTTCCCCTACCTCGTGACTTTTTTGTACAGTCGAACTGGTGTTTTAGAATAGTAGGGTTGTGTTAGGAAAAAAAAATTGAATAGGATCGTCATGATTATCGTGGAATAGATTTTACGCATTTGGCGGCAAATACCTTAGGTGCGTTCGAACTCACTATTATATTATGGACAACAGTGTCAGTTGTAAATAAGGATTTGTATAGACCATACGTATCGAACAAGTGAGTTCAGATTGAACTTTATAGCGCTACTAATCAAAATTATTAATTAGCTAAATTAATTGTGTTCTCATAAAAAGTTTACAAGAACACATCGAATTTGTGTTTATTGTGACAACGAAGAATAATTTAGTGTCTTTAGTGAAAATATTTTTAAAGTGATTATTATTTACTTTTCAAGGATTGACATAATTCGTAAGTAGGATTTCCTGTATTTTCGTAAAATATATTCAGATAATTTTAGGATTTAACATATATTTACTAATTTTCGCATATCTTTTGAAGATAATGGCGAAGATTACAAATATATTAAATATTTTTAGTCATTTTTTGGCTATCTATATTTTTAGTCCACATTAAGATAGATAATTTTGTATCCACATTAAATCATATAAAGTCTACCTAATAAAATATTCTCTGAATTTAAATACACATATATTTTTTTCAGAAATTAAGCGACTTAATAACTGAGACAATTAATTATAACCAAAATATATATAGCTAAATATATAAATAAAGAGATTAGTTATTTATTTTATATATGTATACTACTTTTAATAGGTATTTAGGTAGCCACATTACCTAATCCAAATGAAAGAGCAATGGCTTTGGAACGGAATTACCTATATAATTTGAATAATTCACAATTGCGAAGCTATGACGGACGCGGGTGAGCTTACACTGATACACCTACCAATCTAAAGCTTAACCTATTAAACCTGAGTTTACTATTTCAATTCCCGCCTATGTGGATTTGTGTACGATTTATGAATACCGGTAGGTTTATTATGACTGTTCGAAGATAGTTATTAGATTGTATTGGAAGAATGGTGCAGTTATAACTTATAAGAAAACGCCAATCGACTAATGTTAATTATTAAAAGGATACTATACAAAAAGATTTGATTTGAATTACATTTTCATATATATGTAACATAAGTAGTTATAATAGAATACATCCCTGCCTATACTGGAATAGCATTTTTTTTTTAATTTACAACAAATAACCTTATTTATTTATATAATTTGTTTTTCTTTTTTAGTTCTTCTCAGATAAACAAATAATACAACAACACAATATTTGTGATTTTTATAATTAAATATTTTGCATAATATGTGTTCTAATGTCTACTTATTTACATGTAGGTATTATTAGATATTTACCAGTTACATTATATTTTGATATTCACAAGAATTTTAAAACAGCGCTTCATAAAGTAAATATTAATAAAGAGTATATAAATATTATTATTAGATAAATATTTATCTAATAATTAGATAAATATAATAATTAGATAAATATTTGTCCGCCGATCACTTCTAAAAGACTGCGCCTCTTTGACTAATTTAAATAATGATTTTTGTGGTGCATATTTCTGCTTATCAGGACATGGTCAGTATAAAAGAAAATATTTGAAATATCGCATGGTACAGTACAGTACTTTAAAGGGGAGAGTTTTCTCACTTTCTTTATTAGTATTGTCACGCAAAGCCAGATTGCGCCGCTAGTTAACAAAAATATTTTTCTTGATATTTGATTTAACAGACTGGACTTTTGTAGCAGAATATCAACCAATAGATATAAAAGGCGTGTGGATTATTTATACTTTACCCACATACAAACATACACCTACAGCTAAAAACATAGCTCTTCCTAAGCATTGCGTAGTCGGATAAAAAATACAACAGGAGTCAAAACTTTTTAGATCGACTTGGAATGCTTTGAGATAAAAGATGTCATCCAGAAATTCGACCACAAAGCAACCTCAAGCTGAGAATATAGAGCTATTCTATAGTGGACTTTCTGGTGCTGTCCTTAAAGTACAATTTATTTAACTAAGATAAATGCTAAGTTTGCTTTTTTATTAAAATCTCGAGACAAAAGTTTGACCTAGCTTTAGGAATTTATAATATTAAAGCGGCTTTTGATGTGTTATGTTATTCCAGGAAAACTTTAATATATTACTCTAGTATAAGCCCTTTCCCTATGTTAATGTGTAATATGTATCCAGCATATTATAAGGAAAGTAGTGTCAGTGCAGATGTATAGTCATGTGCAAAAATTTAAGCTTACATGATGTGAGCTATTTCTTTACCTACCTTCTTTGCGACTAGAAAATATGTACTCAGTTAATTTGTTAAAAGGCGTGCTCTCTATCACAAGACTAAAAAAAGTACCTTCACGCCCGGATCCCAGAAGAGGTAGGTAGGAGTCAGAGGAGATATACGCAATTAGTGCATCCACGATTAGCCGAAGATACTCCATCCCCCAATGTGATGATAAGTGGCAAGCCTATCGCCAACCAGGCATTTCTCACAAGATAACATTTCATTTAAAGAAATTAAACTCTTCCACTCTTTCAATATGTAGGTACACTTAATATATTCGATTTGTAGCCAACGGATTACGCTTATTAGACCATTAGCAAAACTTTACAGCTTTTACTTTATTAAATTAAACATACTATTACTATACATATGTATATTGTAATAAAACGATGAATAATAACCTCAGCAACTTATTGGCATCTTACGCTATTTAACTACAATAAAATTACACATCTTAATTCATATTTTTTAAATATGTAAAATATCCGTTGTTTTATTAACTATAGCACTGGTGACATAGAGAAAGATGTTTATTCAAACCTCTTATTAATAACTTATTTGACGTGTCTAAACGTTGGCAGGAAAAACAATTCAAAATTCAATTTTTTGCTAAGGCATTTTAGTCTTCGTTCATTTTAATTATAACAAAAAATTTTATTAGATTTGATTTAAAAGTACTTACTTAATCTTATTTCTTCCATTAATAATTTATTAATTTTAATCGCGATTTTTATATTTTAGGCGTACCAGCATTTGGTATCAAAACTATTATTCTCTATTATTAATATAATATATTACACTGCATATACATAAATATTTTATGAATTAAAAGTTAGAATCAAATCTAATAAGTGAAACTGATTACATTTGAAGCAAATAATATAACGAGAAAAAGTGCAAGAGCAAAATAAATAAAAGTCCTTAGATAGTTCGCTTCTTAAAGGACCGTTAGAAATGTAATGAAGAGAAAAATACTGGTTTTCTTGTAGTTATGTTTGTCAATAAACAAGCCAACCGATTTAAATTATTTTATTTATAGAAAGCTACGCGAAAACAATGAGTCTTCATATTTTATTTTAAACATAAAAATACGAATCATCGATATAATACCTATAATCCTCAAATAATTAGAAGTTTACTAGTATTTATGAAAAATTCAGTCATATTTGATTCATATCAAGAAATTTCAGAATCAATCCCCAGGTCGGACAAAAGTGTAGGTACCTAATTGAGTTCTTTCTAAAGCTGCTAGAGCCGGTCATCGCAAGAAACAAACCATAGTCATATTGATTCGGTAAAATGTGGTGATGGATATCATCACCTATCCCATCAATCTAAAAACGGGTAAATCGTTGTTATCGTCTATCGGTATCGACATTCAGTTTATTTTGTTTACCCAATAGAGGAAACAACATGATAGTACTTTTATTTTCAGTATAAAATATTAAATTTCATCAAAATAACTCACGATATAAAAACTAAATTCACTGCTTTTATCACTTAGGTATTTTTGTCAGCAACTTCCTCAGATAGCGAAGGCTTTCTCAGTCGCGAGGAAATGAAATTCTTATCGTTTCTTTCCAGAGAGAGCTCGCTTCTTTCTGTTATCCGTGCAGGAAATATATAAGGGGAGAGCCTGCGTCACTCGCAATAACAGACATCTGATTGCTAAAAGGAATCATGGATAAATCGCTGCCTCAATCTGAAACTATATCAAAATATTTCGGGGTGATGCGAATTTTATCGCCTATAAATCTTTTTGTATCGAATAAATAATATTTAACTTACTTCGTGGCTTATATTTATAAATTTTCACTACTAGTAAGGAAATATTATTCTACTAATGCAAATTAATAGTACTTATTACTATTAATGCAAAAGTTTCTATCTTTAGATAGGTAGGTACATTGAACAGTCTAGATGTTTGCTACTCTACACAATTCACGCAGTACAGTTGCGTGGATTTGGATGAAATTTGATGATTATGCTTAACACGTTATAACTTTGGCCAGAATAATATGTAATTACTATGGAAATAATAAAATATCTCTTCGTACAGGCCGCTTTGTAAAACAAATGACAAACATTCTGCCAGGCAGTTCTTAAAACCGATGGCTAAGCGTGTCACTCATGACCCACGTCAATATTACTACTCGTAGTTGGTAGAGTTATGCAACGTCTAATCCAGACTTGGTATTTACTTATTTCTGCCGACATAGCATCGATTTCTGTCACTGTTGTGTTCCGGGTTGCGAGGCAAGTAAGCCAGTAAACTTACGCATGTGGCATTCCAACTCTGTCATAAGGATTGGAAAGTGCCCGGTTGGCGATAGGCTTGCCACCTATCACATTTGTGGGACCAAGTATCTTCGGCTAATCGTAGGTGCACTTGTTGTACCTCTGCCTACCACTTCGGGGATACGGGCGTAAACATACTACTACTATTATTTGAAATTAAATTAAACATACCTTGAGATTACATGAGAACGAATCAGATGATTGGCAGGGTTATCGTTAAGAGAATTCTGTACGGCGATCTAAACGTAGCCATAAAACTGATACTATAGTAATATAATTAGCAACTATACTAGTCGTTCCTGTGAGATTACCTGTAGTTTCTCAAATCCTAAACATCGTAGAATGGTAGTATATAACTCATAAACTATATTAATAAGTAAGAAATTGAACAAAAAAGAATTTTAAATCAGTCCTGTAGATCTAGAGATAAATGTAATCAAAACGAACAAAATTTTATAAAGTGTTACACATCTTATAAATATATAACTTGAAAGAGAACTTTAATAATGCAGGAAGAAGGAAAACACTATGACAGCTATCCGATGTGGATATAATATAGCATTAGAGCAATTAAATATCACACGATATTTCAATAAATTTGAAAACACTATTTAAAAGACAGTACCTTATTAAAAATAACATGTTATTTATCTAATTTTCATAAAAATCATATGATTGTAATAAAAAAATTTAATATCCTGAGTAAGCCTTTCAATGAATAATTATGCTAAAACAACATTTATAATATAACCCTCGCTTCATAAAAATGTTGATATGTTTTATTATCATTATGCATATTCAGGGTGCGGTTTCACGTTCGAATCACAGAATTCGCTTAAAAACTTTCAACAATGATGTCCCCTTTTTCATTCTGACGCTACAGAAAATTTACGATCGGTCTGCGCGAGCAAACATTGCGTGTCTGATGTTTCTAAAAATGTGTCAAACTTTTTACAAAGTTCTTTCATTTAACTGTGCCCGGCCTCCAATGCAGCCTTGTGATTTTTTCAACTGCTTATTTTTTAGCTTCTATTGAACTGTCCCAAAATTAGAAATTTCAAATATAAAACTGGACAAAGCAGGATAATGAAAGCCCTTTCTCTGCCACTATTGTGCAAGTCAATTTCTAAAATTTAAAAGAATCCATTTAACTTAATATAAAAGTTTGGCGTGATTTAAATAACAATGTATTTCTTTACTTTTACGAATCTTGTTAATTTTTTGTAATATCTACTGAAAACATTTATGTCTATTATTACACGGATTAAATGGATACGCCTTTCAAGGCAACATCTTAGTTTGTCAGTGTATCTTGCATTTACACACAGAAATACACAGTTATACTGCTTACCAATGAAATAAAATCATTTCAAGGGTAATTTTTAAACCTTGTCATCTCATTCAATACGTTTAACCCATAGAACATGTTTTATTTATATTTTTTCACGATATATCTACAAATGTATGATATTTTTGACAGTGATGCACGGCGACACACTTCCTTCCCAATGGCATGTCTATTAGTATTCATGTGGTCTGTACTCTAATACCTCAGGCTTTGTATCACTGATTTTTTTCAAAATACAAGTATCAGGACAACTTATGATGATATTACCTACATGATTAACATTTATACGCAGATAATAAGCATAATAATTTATTAATTGCCTCAAATATTGTAATAACGATGGTTCGCATTTTCATGAATTTTGTTAAATATTTGGCATTAGTTGGCATGCAATACTTCTATAATTTCTTAGATATTTAATAAATAAGCTATTTAAGTAATTAAATCATACATATAAACTAAAATACCTCAAATTTTATCTAAACCTTAAATTTTGTTTAATAAAATTCATTTATCCTTTATTATTACATTTTTGACAAACAAATAACCATTTATATACTTGATACTTATTGTATACAATACAGTAAAGAAAATACATTTATACTTTTGATTTTTTGTGCGTTTGTAACGAGTAAACTCAAAAACTACTAAACTGATCTTAACAATTCGTTTATCAGTGAAGTAAACACTATCTAGAAGTGATATAGGGTAAGTTCTTTTTACCAGACTGAATAAAAGAATGTAATGAACATCACGCGAATGAAGTCATTTTGTGTTATACAATATTTTTTTATATTACAAGATAACTAGCAAGTAGATGGGTCTCCTAATGGAAACAGTCAACCATCGCCTATAAACACCAAGGTTGTTATGGTGTGTTGCTATCTTGGCGTGAGATCTAATGCCACATGTATGTATGTACGTACTAGCAACTTTATCCTCTAAACCGGAACACGATAGTAACAAGTGCTAACGCTATTGCAACAGGAATCGGTAAAGCGGTGCTACCAGACCCGGGCGAGACAGTGCAGAATTCTGCTACCTAGTAGTCACGATGATAGTGACTCGCATAGCCAGTCGGTCGCCTTTTACACCCTGTCTGGCGTTGGTCTTTTCTTCAAAAAGGAGCTCCAACCAACACGGGGAAAATAACAAAACTATTAAAATAATAACTATTTTAAGAAGTTATCACAAGTAATTTTAAGTAAATTGCTTGGGAAAACTTGAAAAGCTTTAAAAACAACAAAGAAAAATTTCTACACTTTTTATTTTTGTATACGGTCTAAAAATATTATTCCCAAGACGCTGTATTAATTAAGTCGATAACATTTCCGGCGCTCGGTATATACCAAATACATACCAACATATATCTTATCACATAAATTTCTCTATTAGTAGTCATGAGTGAATCTCCTTAGCTTTCTACTCAGGGTCACTGCTGGATGATTGTGGCGGTGAAATTCTAAAGATTTATAAATTAGAAATCATACTTAAATCACAAGTAAAATACGATAATATTCAAATGTTATGATAACAACAGTACATATTTTTAGTTTATCACAATCTTATTCTATTTTGCATAATCGGTTTGCTTTGAATAAAAAATGTCCCTTCTGATTCGGTTGGGCAAGGCTAAACCGGTCTCTGAATTAGGTTTTATTTGTTCCGTCTCCACTCAAAGCAAGCCATACTCGTGTTTGCTTTTAACCATAAATTTTATAGCGGCACTCCATTATAACGAACGTATATAATAATTGATTCTTTACTATTCGATTACTTATCGGAATGATTTGCTTATCTATAAGATTAAAATTATGAGTTTTAAAGTAATGTTTTTGTTTTGTTATTTTTGTTTTTGTTATTGAAGAACTTTGTGAAGTGCATCTGTTGCGATACGAGTATAAGCACAGTTTTATTAAGTACTTGTTTCACTACTGATAAATAAAATAAATTAAATAGTGGAATTAACGGTACGTGTTACTGACATCGTGACTACAGGTCGCATTGTCTCGCCCGGGTCTGTTACCATCGCTTTACCTATTCTTGTCGCAATAGTCAGTGCTTCTTACTGCTGTGTTCCAGTTTGGAGGGTAAGGTAGCCTGTAAACTTATGCATGTGGCATTAAGACTCCACCATGGGATATCAACGCAAATAACTTTTGCGTCTATAGGCGATAGCTGTCTCTTTCCATCTGCCATTTGCTTGTTTGCCTCTTATGATATAAAAAGTACGAGTAAGTAATTAAAGATGATATAACTAAAGTCAAAGTTTTAAATTTTGCCGACTAAAAAGGTAACATAGATTTTGTTTGTGGTATACCTACCTACACTTTAGGTACAGGCCTATATTATATTGTGCAGACGTTAGTATACATGGGCGTGATGTAGTCTACCGGATCATACATTATGATCCCGTAGATTTGCTTTGCTTTCTCTACATTCGTAACCTTTTTCATATAACACGCCACCAACAAATATTCTTGATACTATCCTAGATTCGCTAGTAATCCCCTAAAAGTTATTTCATAATAGGTTTTTACCTTTGATATAATTGATGGGTCAAAGAAACGAAAAATACAAAAAAAAATTGGGTAAGAGCTCTTGCACGTTTATTCGTTGGGGCCATCGATGAGTGTCAGCTATGTAAACAATGTACGCTTAAATTATTAGTAATTTTGGTACAATATTAATATTGTCTGCAAACTTCAACATGGTTTTACGCAAGGAATGATACACAAAATACTATATTACAAAGTGAATCTCAATATTTAGATGGGATACGATTAGAAGTTTATCAAAAAAGAGATATTATACCTAGTCTTGCCATAAATATTGTTACAAAAAACATTTTTTTTTATTGCACGTAACATTATTACTATTACAGTGTGTTACTGTAATACATTAACATAAAACCAATTAAAAGTTAATACAAAACCAACATAACTAAACCAGAAATATAAGGCTTATTTGAAGTGGTTTCCATTGGCTGTAATACAATCCTTTAAACGTTGAGGCCAGTTATCAATAGAAGCACGCACTCTTTCCACGGTAAAATTCTTCACTGCCAATCGTATGGATTGTTTTAGGGACTCCAGATTATCATGGCATTTAGAACAAGCCATACTCTCTAAAACTGACCATAATCCAGCAAATTAAGATCGGGACGGAAGATTAAGATGACAGCCAATCTTCAGCTCTGATGAAATCCAGAGCGTTGATTTTTAACCAAGATTAAGTGGATCGAAATTTAAAACCGGGCGCCAAGTCTTGCTGAAGAGACCATTCTTGGTTATCGAACATAATGTTGTTAAGGGGCTTAACTACTTTCTCAAGAATGGTATAGATTCACTTCTGTCCATGTTTTGATACCTTTTTCACAAAAATATGGCTCAGTCACTTCTTCATAGCTAACATCCCACCAAACCCTCACTGAAGTCGGATAATGCCCACGTTGTAATTTGTTAACTAATTAGAAAGCTTCTTTAGAGCTTTGAGATAAATACGGTAATTTTGTTTGTTCAGATATTGCTCAATTGTAAAAATTGTCTTTTTTTTGCTCAATTGTAAAAATTGTCTCATCAGTAAACAAATTATTTTCTGTGACCTCCCTTTGCGTATATTTTAAGTACTTAGTTGTTTTGATTTTAGCACCCTATTCTTTTTAAATCATCAGTTAAAAAATGACCAGAGCGTCTCTTATACGCTACCAGTCCTAAATCATCTTTTAAAATACGCGACGTAATTCTGGGTGCTATCTTCATCTTCCTGATAAATTTTTTTGCTTTCGAACAGGATTCTTTCGAATTTCGCTGTGATCGTCTTTCCTACAAACACTACGTGGACGGCCAGATCTTTGTTTTGCCACAAACAGAGGAGGTTTTCATCAATAGCCCGGTACACAAACATGTGTATTGGCGCGAAAATGAGAAAACACAATGAACAGTCGCATAAAAATGACAGATTTAATTTCATATAATAATTTTGTATATTTTTTATTGTAACAGTATTATTTATGTCCAGACTATGTACAAATTATCTTCTTATATATCACAAAAACGTTATACATCTAACGCCATCTAGTAAGCAATGGCAAGAATTATGTTACAATATCAGTGTTTCATGTATGTACAAAAAAAAACAAAAGTTGATGACAACTGAAGTCGATTATTAAATTAACAGCATTGGTTTAAAAAAAGTATTGTCTACTAAAGCAAATGTTACCCACATAACAAGTTGCTGAATTAATTTGTAAAAAGTACTGACGAGATAAGAACTGTAATACCGCTATTTTGCTATTTTGTTAATTACTGCGCCATAGAGATATTTTTTAATTTCTCTCTTAGATTTCATTATGTGTTATGTTTGTTGATATCCCCGTTCTTCGAATAAATGTCGCCTATGATTGCAACATGTATGCGATACCTTAGTACCATGCCCCCACTTTCCAAACCGAAACACGACGGTGACAATCACTGACGTTTTTGCAGGGAAAGGAGGAAATGGTAAGGCAGTGGTACAAAATCCGCGCAAGTCAGTGTAGACCTCCACCTAATACCACATGTTAAATAATGGTATTACTACTACCACTAATCATTACTAATAATTTACCTACTAATCATTTGTATTCATAAAAAAATCAATATGTAAAGATCCTATTAGTGATATCGTTCGGTTTACGAAAAACATAACCTACGCACAGTCGTGGGATATACAGGTTGACTGGTAAAATACCTATTGTACATATTGGAGGACACGTTCGTTAATGGTCATATATAACTAATAAAAATACAGTAAAAAGGGAATATTGCTTAACCACATAGTAAACCTCAACGAAAATAGTGTATTCATATTCAAAAAGTATGGTCATCACACGATGGTACATCGTCTACTAAAGAGTCTAGTCGTAACAACTTGCGTAGGACCCGTGGATATCATAAATAGAATACATTTGTTCCTACTTTTTATTTTTTGTATGTTTGTAACGAGTAAACTCAACAACTACTAGACCGATCTTAAAAAATCATTTATCACTAAACAGCTACACTATACAGAAGTGACATAGGGTACTATTTTAATAGACTGAATGAAGTCACTTGTAGCAGTTATACCTACAGTATTTTTTATATCATAAGATAGCAAACAAGTAGATGGGTCTCCTAATGGAAGGAGTCAACCATCGGCTATATACACCAAGGATGTTAAAGGTGCGTTGCTATCTTGTGGTGAGGTCTAATGCTACATGCATAAGTTTGGCGGCTACCTTACCCTCTTAACCAGAACATGACAATGACAAGCACTGACGCTCCTGCGGCGGGAATAGGCAAGGCAGTGGTAACAGACTCGGGCGAGACAATGCAGAACTCTACCACCTAGTAGCCAAGATGGTAGTGACTTGCATAGTCAATCGGTCATCTTTTGCGCTCTGCTTGGCAGTTGGTCTGCCTGGCAGTGGTAAATCGCTCTTTGTAAATAATGCACTTGTCCATACCACACATTTTTATAAGAAAATTAGGCTACAATCGATTGTGTGGTCTAGTCGTCTGGTGTCGGCGTTAACCATATAAAGTCTCGGTTTCGATTCACTGGTTGGGCACTTCAAATGTGTTTTTTTTTTAATTTACTGATGAAAACCAGTCCAGAATTAGATAAATGCCCGGTTGGCGATATGCTTGCCACCTATCACATTGTGCACTGGTTGTACCTCTACCTACATCTTCGAAGATACGGGTGTGAAGATACTTTTAATTAGGCCAACATTTAAGTACTCATTGTTTTATATATTCGGTATCAGATTTGAGTACTTCCTCCGGTCAATCTGTATACAGCTACACAAAAAAACCTAAATACATCCAAAACAAATTTCAAACAAAACAATCTTAAGCATTCATACCGTGCGTTATATTACTATGCATCCGAATTTCAAATTTAGAGATGCGTAGGCGCACAAGAATTAGGTGGTGTTTAAAAAGATTAAAATCAGTCTCACGCTTGAGTAGGTAGGCCGTGATTTATACTCTTGTCTATTATAAATTTCGCTTCCTATGTCGAATTTACTGACTAACGAGACCTGAAGAAAACCGTTAGCACATATTTAAGAAAATCAGTAGGCACCTAAATCAAAATAATGTTTCTTATTTGTTGGTTAATTATGCGTGGTGGTTTCAAGTCGTTTGATTTATTTACGCTCATATATGCCAAAGTATGCTTAGAATTTTAAGATATATCTTTGAAACCTTTAAAGTGATGTCTTACTTCGAGTAATAAATCTCTGAATTGAGGAATTCCGTCTATACATAAGTAAAACTAGTTGCGCCCCGCAAGTCGTTTTACTTAAGTATAAACAGAATCTTATATATAGACGGATCAATTACCACTATTCGCTTTTCTTGGCCAAACAGTAAAATTCTGGACAATCTCTCTTTCATACGGTGTTTTCAAGGAGCTTTGACATGGATATTTTTAAGGGGAGGATTAACGGTTTCTTTAGAGGTCAGCATTGCATTGACGGCTAGCTCCTTTTGTTACTGGTGCCCAAGGGCGGTGGTGGTGTTTCTGTCAGAAAATTTAGCCAATATGCTCGGTATAAAGTATAAATTATAGGTTTACCAATTTCGTTCGATTTCTTTAAATCATTTTGGTGTAATTGGTTTACACACAAACATATAAACATATATTTCTAAAATTATTTAGTTAACAAAATAGGATTAGTAGAATTGTACACATTTTTTACCAAAATAAGAAAATGATTTACTGTGTCTAAGGTCTTTTTTTTTAAGGTGAGTTTTTTTTGAGTGTTAATTCCAACCCTATCGAGTAAGGTTTGATTGTATGTACCTAAAATATTTTTGCTAGAATTTTTTAAAGCAAACAAAGAGATGGATCTTCTGATCGAAAGAGAAACCATGGTCTGTACACGCCAAAGATGTTAATGGTGCGTTGCTGTCCGTGTGGTGGGATGTCACATGCATAAATCTACTGACTCAAAATCGAAACACAACAATGAAAAGCATTGACGTTATTACTTCAAGAACAAAGAAGGCAGTGGAAGCATTTACCCGGTCGGTACGTTGCGGAAATCTACCACCTAGTAGTTACGATGGTCGTTACTCGTATAGTCAACCGGTTACCTTTTAGGACCTGCGTGATAGAATGGCAGGTGATCTATTCTTAAAAAAGGGGCTTGGTCATACAAGGGGTAGTAGTTCGGAGTTTTGAAATGTTAGTGTATCGATAGCCTTATGCCTCAGAGAACACATATCCTGATAGCTTCTAGTGATGTTCAGTTAAAAAAAACGGTTTCTCGGTTTTCTTAGTATAGTGGATTTGGTAGTAGTACCTATTAGTATATTTTCTTAGTAGTATTAAAATACTACTCATTTCACAAGTCGTCAAACGTATATGTTAATATCGATATTTTTACTACAATATCTTTTTATTCTTTTACAATATCTTTAAACAAACGATGTTTAACGATATTTTCAGTTCACTTTGCCTGCCTCGCAAAAGACCTGGCGTGGTGATACTTGTTTATTTCTTATTTATAAATACAAAAATTCCAATGAGTATGAAGAAACTACACATGCCGTGGGCTACATATTTATGTCGGCAAGATCAATCGTAGAAAGGCATGTTCGCGTGCATTCTACAATAGCCTTACATTAGAATAGTGTTTTTATTTTTTTGTTACAAATACTTCGACGAAAAGTTCCCATTTTTATATCCAAACGATAAAATTTAAAATGTTTTATTACCATATGAAACAAATAAATTTGTAAACCAAAATAATTTAGACGTCTTTGATATTATGATAAATTTATCAAAATTAAATCAAATGGAATGTGAAAAATGTAATGCTAACTCGGCTTAGCGATTACATCAAATTTAACACAATTCGAATTATATTTTTTTTTTTAAAAAATACGGGATTTTACCTTGGTTTTATCATTCAGGTACTTGCCAGTTATAACATATAGTCGACAAAATTGCACAATGTGGTGATGGTAAATATATGTTTACTAACGTTCGCCCCTTGATCGAAATTCGTCCATATACTAAATAATAATATCTCTTTTAAGTTCGACAACAGACTTTAGTCATAAAAAATAGTATACATGTGTGTATATTATCATTATTAGGAATGTCACTTAAATGTAGTATATGTAATGTTTATTTTTATTAATTTAATGTAGGTATTTGTAGATTAAGATTGTAGATTAATGTAAGATTACTGCAGTCCTCCGCAATGTAAACCTTTACGGTGCTAACTTTGATACTCCACCGTTCGCGTAATTGTCTTAAAAAGGGCACAAAATTTTTACTTTGCGTAATAATATACAGAAGATACTCATAGATGTCGCCAAGTAAAAGTTTTGGTAAAACTGCATATTAAACGGCGTTCATCTTGTTATTTCATCGTGCTTAACCCGTAAAGAAGCCGGCGTGATTACATTAATTAATTTACTCGTTGCGTCTCACAATCCGCTGCATGATTAAAGTTTAATATCCTGTGAGAAAAAACGCTTTATATAAAAAGTATATCATCATTTCATTCTGATTGTAAACTTTCTACGTATCATACAATGCATTCAATTCTATTGTCTCTAATCCTTATACTAGAAATATTTATATTTATAGCCAGCTTCTGCTCACGTTATAAGTTATTGTTGTGGCCTTCTGAAACACTTTTCTGGATCTGACCACTCTTATGCAAAATTTCATCATAATCCATGAAATAATTAAGGCGTGAAAGCGTAACAAAGCAACAAATTCACTTTTATTTTTATATTAGTAAAGATAAAGGTAGGATTGTCATAAAAATCATTAACAAATTCATAGAAAATGTGCTTTATGAAAATCCTTAAAACTTAAACCTACATATATCTATCCGTTATCAATGTTTGTATGTGTGTTTACAAACTTACCTAAATTACGGATGAATTTGCGAAACAATCCGTAATGTTCGAAAAACAACTACGATTGTCAAACTTCTTTTGCATTGCGAAGTAGATTTTATTACATTTTAAAAACGTCGTATAAAGAAAAAAGTCGCTTCACGCCCATATCCCCGAAGAGGTAGACAGAGGCACAACAAGCGCACCCACGATTAGCCGAAGATACTTGGTCCCAGAATGTGATAGGTGGCAAACCTATCGCCAATCGGGCACTTACCAATCCCGGGCAACGTTGTTTTTATCAGGAAACTAAAAAAAAAACACATTTTTGAATTGCCTGACCCAGGAATCGAACCCGGGGCCTCATGTGGTCAACTCCGACGCCGGACCACTAGACCACAGAGGCGATCGTGTAAAGAGACCCAATAAATGCTCAATTTGGCAAAATTATGCACGCGTTGATCCAGACTCTGAACAATAATTGAACAATTTTACTGAATTAATTTTGACATATTATATCTCGTAAAATGAGACACTTCACACTACTGTCGTGACTGTTAAATAGATAGTAGAGGTTTGCAACGTTTCACACGGGTTCGGTGCTACCTTATCTGGTATTGCTATAATATCTTTGAAGCTTGTTGCTATCATAAGTCGGCTTAGAAGATAATGTAGACAAAGAAATTAGTAATGAGTGGCATTACTCTGCCATACGAGTAGAAACGCGCCACAATCATTTTGGCGTTTAAAGATGGTTTTATAGTTTTTCATCAAAAAAATATTTTTTATTCGCTTCTATATAGATTTTTTTCTTGACATACGTGTATTTAAATAAATATCTTCACGCCCGTATCCCCAAAGAAATAGGTACAACAAGTGCACCCACGATTAGCCGAAAGATACTTGGTCCCACAATGTGATAGGTGGCAAACCTAAATCGTCAACCGGACACTTTTCAATCCCGGGCAACATTGATTTTATTATAAAACTGAAAAAAACACATTTTTGAATATCCCGGGACCTAATGTGGTCAACACTTACACTAGAACACAGAGGCGATACGTGTATTTATAATATTCTATAAGTGCAATATGAATATTATAAAGATATTTTTACTTCAGAAAGTTGCTTGATTTTGATAAGGTAAGAGTAGAGCATCACCTCATGTCTCACGTTGAGGCACCCAAAAACATTCATACATAGACCACTTTTTTATTACCTTCCTTTTGCTGCGTTATAGTTCCTGCTATATTAGCTGCGTAGTATTTAATATAGTTCGAAAAATATTCTGTGAATTTTCCATAACCTTCGATAAAATTTAAAAGATTGGTGACCTGATATATTTACGTACCTACAAGCTTACATAGGATGACCATACAGCTGCCTGTTAACTGACAGCTTTTAGATTAGGACCCCTTCCTCTCGACTCGACCGCGCCCCCAAATTGAATGCTCCGTACCGCGCCGGTCTAAATTAGTAACGGTTACAAAATTGCTTTTTAATTTCGACTCCGTTATTAAGTAGGTAGATGTTTCAAAAATAACCCGCTTTTCTCCGCTCTAATTGTGTTATTGTGAAACGAATTTTTAATGATAGCTCGCTTGAAATATTTATAAAATATACTAAATACTGTCCCTACTTTCGGGGCTAAGGGCCCTTTCAAATTCGCATCTAAATAATTGAGCAAATCGTTTGCGTTCAAAGAATGAGACTAGCGGTGAAGTCTAAGTTTAAATTGAAGGATCTTTTACTAAACTGATTATATACTAATGTTTGGAATTAACGACTTACCAGGTCCTCTTCATTATAATATAAATAAGCATTCAAATCTTACCAGGCATATACGCACTGAAGTATGTCTTAAAAGTGGTGATGGAATAAAATTATCTAGTCACGCTACACGTTGAACGCTCTATTGCGTTATAAATGAAATATTATATGTCAAAATAATCATAATGTTGTTTAGCATTTGTGATGTTTTTCTACAAGAACCGATCCCTAGGGCGCGTCGGGTACGGCTCAGCCCTAGCCGCGGGTTTTGTAGCCCAACCCTAATTTTAATGGCTGCTTACTCGTCACATCCGAGCTGCGAAATATGGAATGGGATACTTTAAATCACAGTTTTGTTAGGTGTTATACCTACACTTGTTAAAATTAAAACTACAACATGTGTTATTTTCATAAATCTTTCATAATTGCTAATATATTTAAAAAATGCAGTATGAGGATATATATAAATTGTTTTCATGACAGTGGGACAGACTTAACCTCTCTGTGAAAACTACATTAATATCTCTTTAGTAATTTTGGTGTTGTTTTTAACGTATAGCAGACAAACAGATAGACGTAAAATGGAAAATTGTTTTTTATAACAATAATTTAATAATATTATTTATTATAACTGTATAATTTTCTTTTACCTTTTGCTATAAATTTTTAAAACATAGCTTTAGTGTATAAAATATAGCTTTTATTTGTAAGTTTAAACAGACTAGTTTCTATTGTTTTATATTTAAATTTGAATAAAAATAACACAAAACGCTAATGTAAAACATTACTTAATACTTATAAACATTTTTGATCAAGTATAAGTACATATCTGTTCAAAAGAAGTGGAAAGTGTTAATCGATTCTTTTTTACAGTCTTGTAGTAATAGCCAATGATCATGCAAGATGGAGTTGGTATCTAGTTTTTAGTTAGAACAACACAGCTTTAATACGTGTCAATGGGAATTGTAGCACCGGAGGCGTAACTAATTGCTGTAATTAAACTGCAATAAATCAGTCATTTATGGGTTGACTATGCTCAATCGATAAATAACTATTTCTTAGTTATTCAATTATCACCTGCTTTTAGAGGTTAGGTTTTCATAAGTTTTTATCAGTCATTATGTTGTATATTAAATGTTATTGTTACTCTAAACACTAAACACGCATTATTTTGTAATAATTAAATAATGACCACTTGTCTTCTCTAATATTTAGAATGTTATGAAACTTTAAACCTAAAGTTTCTAAACACTGCAATGGAAATTAATACCTATGAGTTAATTTTTTAAAATAATCATATCGCGTTTTCATTACAAATGTAAAGTTTGTGTATATATTTGTTGACTGAGTGTATATATGTTTTTTTTTTAAGCTAAATCTGCTTCACGAATTTGGATAAAATTTGATAGAAAGGTAATTAATAAAGTTGTATTTAACACGTAGTTGATTACGTATCCCGGAAACAACTACAAGTAACTCAATGTGGCAGAAGGCTATAACTAAGCAGCTAGCAATATGTAACGAAATTACAAAACAATTAAATAGAAAAAAAAGGAATTATCTACTACTTAGTCGTGTTAAAATTACAGAAGCCGTTTCCAACTAATCTGAGAGCGTCGATGTTTATGGAAGTATCATTTAAATTGACTTACTAGGTATTGTCTAATAAATATTTTTTATTTACAATTTAATATAAATAAAAAGTAAACGTTATTTTTTACAAGTTTACATTAAAATATACATCATAAATTTTAAAACAATGCGCAAAGATGCAGTTGTGTATAACAACATGAAACAAAAATAAATAATTTTAGTGGAATGCTAAAAAAACGTGCAATGGGTTCCAGGGTTTAACTAGCAATAAAATAATTATCAATTTATTAACTCAATTTTGTACATTTCCAAATACATGAAAATATAATAATTATCCTTATTAATCATGTTTTCATATAACTCCAAAAACTACAGTCATGCGGGGCTTAGCTATATACCTAATAATATCTATTGACTTAATACATAGACCTTTAAATTTGTTTGACAATCAGCCTTATTCAGTAGGTATGTAAGAATTGAGACTTGACTGATACATCTAAAACGAATTAAGGTCTTACGTATAATGATAAAAGATTTTGCTTTGATGTATTATTCCCAGAGAAATAAACCGAACATTATAATTGAACACGCCTCCAAATTCACATCATATTATCTTCATTTCAATTCGAACACGCAGTAAGACTTAAGCAAGTCTTAAATTAACCGCTTTAATGTACCAATCGTATATTAATATCTGTATTAAGAGGAGCTCCTAAATTAATTATCCCCGCTCGGATTGGATTTCTGTGTTGGAGCTTTGGTTAGAACATAATATAGGGTGTCCCATTGAGAACTCATATGTTACTCCCTTTTCTGAAAGAACATAGTATATATATATACTTACCTCTTATATATCGTTTTGCCTCGAATCTGCCAACAGGTTAGTGTTTGGCTCAGATCACGCGGTCATGGGTTCGATCTCTTGGCCCATAATCTTGTTGTTAATTTTTTCTATCTAGAAAATACCCCGTGTCTCGAGTAGGTTTGGCGTATAAGTTATTTTTTCCTATTATTAAATCATAGTGATGAGCAAAGCAAGAACAAGATCAAGACTAAGACGGTTTTGTAGATATTGAGCTTGGCCTTGCTTGTTTGACTAAGACAGAGAAAACTAAGCCCAAAGTCTTAGTCTTGCTTAAATACTTGCTGTTTCTCTTTTTTGCCTCAAGGCTAAGACCAATTTTACTCATTACTATTAAATATTGTTATCAAAATCTTTATATCTTTATACGTAAATTCTAAATATGCTCGTACACTAGGTAAATTTACCTTCCTTTTAAAATTTTTTTTAAGATCAAAATCCCTGGAATATATCTAGCTCCATAATTTCATGATTTGAAAATTTACACGAAAATAGGCGTGAAATTTATGTGGGGTGATTTTACTTTTTTATGAAAAAAATACTTTTTGGGCAGTTTTAAATAATGTGTGTTCTTGGTCAGGGCACCCTATATGAAGTATAAGTCATTGAAGCTGCACTCGTGGGTAACCCTTCCACGCAAGCTGATGCATGAGTTACGAGTGTGTCGGACGAGCCTCATCGACCCCGCCGCGGCGTGTCGGATCGATAGACGCTTTTTGTTATATTCAACCCGTAATTGCTGAAAAGTTTTCACGCCGTAGCTCCGGTCACGCGTATTTTATTACTATAAAATTGAATTATTTATGACGCCATGCCCGACACAGAGACCATTGTACAGAGGACACGGCTGACGCGGAATTTTAATATTGAAATTATGTATTTCGGTGCTACATATGGAATTAGCGTTATGGTGTTCGTCACAAAATGACATATCAGCTCGAGAGGCTTAATTGCGTCGGCCATAAAGCCTTGTCCGAGATTTATGTATATCCAATCCCGGTCACCTAATCCCGCTCTTGCCTGGGTCAATCCGACCCTGGAAAAGGTTTTCCCGGTTATTTTCCGTAGAACTTTTAATCCAGCCGAATACCGACATACATCATAGAGGATTAAGAGGTTTAAATTGGAAGTTACCGACGTCCGAAATAAATTTAAATCGGCTGGCAGTCGGTATTGTGATATCGGCTCTGATGCTAAATGGAAGCCAATTTTGTTCAGTAAGTAAATCTTTGGTGGTTTAAGCTTAGATTAGAGAAGCGTTGTGTTTTATTTAATAATAAAATAGAAATGATTCATATAAGGCTCTGAACAAAAGATATGTCCTGAACAAACATAACGAATATAACGTTCAATTGGTGTTTAAAATTTTATTAATACTTTTTTCCATTTCATTTCAACGAAGTGAAAGGTAACATATAAAGCACAGGTACACATAGATATGTTTTTTCTGGAAAATTTATGGTTTTTTAAAGTAAACAGCCATTAAATATTTACTGGATAGAGAATTGAACGTACGTATATATACGTATAACACATATAGTCAAAATACTCTTAACTAATATATTATACCTCATAACTTATAGCAAATCTTAGATTTCCTAATTTTAAGGTCTATCTTTGAAGTTTTTGAAAAGTAGACTGTTTTTTTATAAGTGCCTCAGTTTATAGAAGTATCAATCAAAAGACAAATCGGCTAAAGATCAAACTTTAAACATTAATTGTTCTATTTATAAACAAGTTTAATTTGGACCTTTTGTCAGCGCTCATTTTGTCTCGTTCATTAAAAGGTATTGCTACGTCCTAGTCGATGCGATAGTATGAGTGCTAATCAACACGTATTCTCAAATAAGTTAAAAGCAATGCGTGTACATGCGTTGGTTATATTGAATTATACTCTGTAATCTATATACTAATACGTGAAGCAAAAACTTTGTACCCCTTTTAAAGACAAATACGCGAACAGTGGATTATGAAATTTGGCACAGTTAAAGTTTTGTAGAAGACTAAAGAAACCAAATATTTTTAAATAATATATATTAGAAAAAGATTACACGAATAATAATAAATATTATGCACAAAATTCATGCGACATACATGATAATATACACACACGTAAACTATTTTCGACTAAACTTCATTGTCAAATTTTTCGTCAAATTGTCGTTGTCGAATTTCAATCACGGATTGATCGCTAGTTCAATTTATTACACAATCATATTTATCTTTATTTACTGTTATACAAACACTTATCACGTAGAAAACATTAGCCCTCTTTGACTCTCTCGTAGTTGGATAAAAACAAATTGGACTAATAAAGAGGGTATATAAATCATTTAAAACCTTCAACTCAGCCACGATCCCTTATAAGTGGACACCTTTTGGTAACAGCTGACGTATACCTAATACAATGTGTTTTTTATCATTGGGCATTTGCTTTTTTTAAGTAAAATTATAAAAACAGAAAACCCGACTGCTTAGAAAAAATAATTGAAAAACGAAACATCGTTTGATTTTATTTTATTTTTTGTCGTAAAACAATGATCCCTGGATCTAGCTATCCCTGGAGCTAAAATCTATGAAGCCGAAGCTACCTTAACTTTGAAACCGAATTGCGACAGTAACAACCACTAACGTTCTTGCGGCAGAAATAGGTAAGGCGGTGGTACCAGACCTGAGCAAGACAATGCAGAACTCTACCACCTACAAGCCACGATGGTAGTTCGTGGATGGTAGTTAGATAGCCAATCGTTCGCTTATTACGAACTGCCTAACATAACAGTAGATGATCTATTCCTCGAAGGGAGCCCAGAACAACACTGGTTTAATCTTCTTTCAATAAATATTCATATTGCTTGGCGCTCACTGTGAAATCAAAGTTTACCTAATGTCAATTGATTCTTAGTTTCACCATTTTCGCCGTGTTGGTCCCGGCCTCCTTTGAAGAATAGGCCAACTGCCGTTCTGCCAGGCAGGTCGTAAAAGGCGACCGATTGGCTATCGAGTCACAACCATCGTGGCTACTAGGTGGTAGAGTTCTGCATTGTCTCGCCCGGGTCTGGTACCACCGCCTTACCTATTCCTGCCGCAATAGCGTCAGTGCTTGTCACTGTCGTGTTCCGGTTTGGAGGGTAAGGTAGCCGGTAAACTTATGCATGTGGCATTAGATCTCGCCACAAGATAGCAACGCACCATTAACATCTTTGGTGTCTATAGGCGATGGTATACTCTTTCCATCAGGAGACCCATCTGCTTGTTTGCTATCTTATGATATAAAAAAAAAAAAAAAAAAAAAAACCACAATCTACCAATTTATTGGTTGGCGATATGGGTGGTGAATCATTTGACATCTTTATCGATCGTTACGTATGATAACCGATACCAAAAGCTTTTATATGCTTATCTAAAGCACGGGGGAGCTCGGAAGTCTTAACACCTGTCATTTGTATTGGGACGTTATTTTACGTAAAAACATGAGTTTTTTTTAAATATAATGAAATTTACGCATACCCTTGTAAAGGTAAGTGTATACTTACGCTCCAAAACTAAGCTGATTTAGCTGACCCCTGTCACTTGTCACTGCATATCGAGGCGTCATACAGTAAACTTACATGCATCTAATAGTGGTGTCACTATGACATATAGCAGTACGTCATCTTGATTTTCTTTTATCTGAGTCTCTAATCGAGTTTTTTATACATCTTAGGTACTACAGTGCCAAGAGATAAAAAATATACACATAACAATTGTGTAGATAAATGTAGGCAAAATAAGAATATTGCGACCACATGTCTATCTATCTGCTTGTATGTTACCTTTTCATAATTAAACCGCTAAACCAATTTTAATGAAATTTGGCATGAAGATATTTATAAATTAGGGTCAAACATAGTCAACTTTTTAAAATAAACTTCTAAGGAGCTGAAATAATCGATTATATTTTGTATGAAAAATTATATCGACGACAGGTAATTGACTCGCGGGTGAAGCCGCCGATTAGCTAGCTAATGAATAAATAAATAGTTACAGTCACACCCAAAAACTTCAGAAAGTTAGGCGAAAGAGCAATGTAAACACCACTAGCCAACGGAATTAAGTATTGAGGTAACCAGTTAAAATTCAGAAAACTGAAAAACTTATTTAGAATGGTTTACTCACGGGTTTACTCGACTCAGGATTAGAATCTAGATCCTCCTACTACCTCTACTTTACTTCCTACTAATACTTTAAGTGTATTTACAAACCATTTTTTTCACCTCTTATTAATCTCTGTTCTCTGTCTTGTCGGCTTGCTTCTTTATTCCAGAAAACAACAAAGCATCTAAAAATTTATGAATTTTAATAAATATTTATCATTCATAATCGATTTTCTTATCTATTGCGATTATATAAAGTTGACTAATTGATGTTTATTTGATATCGCAGATTAAAAGAAGCGATGTATTGAATAATTAATTTGCTTTACAAAACGTCATATCAATTTGATGTATTAAAAGATAATAATATACCGAACTTATTAGTAGCGAATATCCAATTATGTTATTAATATAAGTTTTTTTAAAAAATAATATGCTATGTAGATTAGATACAAAATCCCATTACGCTTTTTATCATGAATTAGTTTGTGAGGAATTTTGATAAGGAGAAGGCCTTATTGCACATCAAGAGGTAAATGTAAAAATAATTCAACTTTAATAAAAACATTATAAAATAAAACAATAAATCAAAATAATAATTTGCGCTCTTTGAAATAAGATTAGTATCATACTAAAAAATGGATTACACTTAGCAGGTTCTAAGGCAGAGATATGTTTTGCTTGATTTCTTATGAAACATAGCACATAGTATGACTCCATCTTTACTAGCATTTATTTACATAATCATAATCACCCAAAGTTTTGAACCTAAAAAATACTCTTCCTTAGAATTAGAAAAGTTTTTAGCGATATGCTAGATGGCGCTGTAATAAATAACTGATAACGTAATTAAATTACAACAGTGGGTAGCAGGTAAGCTTATAATCTTATTAGGATATTGTGGGCTTACAAAATTAATGTATTCATGTCAGTTACTTTGCGCATCAGACGCATCTGATTCACCAATTTATTGGCTTACGAAATCTTTACCGTGACACGGTGGTGTAACAATCTATCACCGCGTTGTCACCGTCATATTTATTGATATAAAAATAATATTTTGCCTTCAAGCTCAAATTCAAAAATACCTATACTAAGAATTAAAACCGGGACCTTAAGACTTAAGCCCAGCAGGCTAGCCAAAAGATCACAAAAATAATTACCTATATGGAAGGAAAAAATATTTCAAAATATACAAGTGCTATCATGTTGCATAACATAAAGAAGGAAATTAATAAAACAAAATTAATATCAACTCTAAATATGTTGTACACAAGCAAGACAGTATATATTACACCATACACGTTACCAGTAAACGGCAGAACGCACCCCCGTCACAACAGAATGGAGCCCGTAAATCATTGATCAGCTGGCTCATTTGTTCGCGCCGAAATTATTTACAACGCACACCCGTAGTTACATTACCTTTTCAAAATACCCTGCTAATCTAGAGCTTAGATTAGCGTACTAAATTGTCTTTCTTAAAATAGTACATTTTATTTACGTTACAACGTTGTTAGTGGAAAACCTTAAAACTTTGTAGGGAAGCAGCTGTCTTGATACAATATTGGTGCTGTTTTGTATCTATATAGACTCCATAGTCCTTCTAACTGCATAAGGAATACTAGCTGTTGTTGCTGTGCTAGTGACTTAGTTTTCGTGACCCAAAAAAATGCTTCCTTTTCCTTAGGTAAAAAAATTAGTGTATGATACTCAAGATAATATTGCTTTTCATAAGTGAATTAATTTTAAAGCCTGTCATTAGTTTTTCAGTTTATTCATTATAAGCTTCAATCATTCAATCGAATCTTTACTCCTTATAATTTACTAGCTGCAGCGTGCAGCCTGCTGCATTATGAAAGTTTTCGGTGAATCCCGCGGGATTGTCTTATTTTTCCGAGATAGAAAGCCTATATGCTATTCCAGGTCATCATCTACCTGTGTCCCAAAATTTATTCAAATCCGTTTAGTGCTTTTTGTGTGAGTAACAAACATCCATCCTTGCATCCAAACTTTCGCATTTATAATATTAATAAGAATAATATAATATAGATTACTAATTGACCCGCGCAACTTCGCGCGCTAATAGTTTAACGTGCCGTCGATATAGATTTTCATACAACCTTTACTCCCCAGTTTAGCCCCTGTGGGGGAGATTTTGAAAAAAAAAGTCCATATTCATCAAATTTGGTTGGCGGTTTAGAGGTGAAAGCGTAACAAACAAACTTACTTTCGCACTTAAAATATTAGTATTGTAGATATATTTCTTTTTTGTTTAAAGGTTTTATCATTGAGTTTATTGGAGTTATTTCCGAAAAAGTTGTTTACTTAATTTAGAATATTTACAGTTGATTAAACATAAAACCAAATAACAAAGCGAATGTCTTCTAATAATTGATTAAAGTTCGTGCATATATTTTTACTCTAAGTTAATTGCAAACATTCCAAGTGCGGGTCCCTTAGACCGGGACCGAAACATTTGTGGTTGACCTTAAGAATTAAATGTATGTAATTGTTTGGAAATTAACTCGGGCATGTTTGAAACATTTGTCTAAATAAATGTAAAATATAGAATTTCTATTTACGGTAATTAAATAATAATTAACATTAGTTAACAAAAAATACTTCTTCTACACTTGTATAATATAAAACTTTTTACGTTTCGATTAGGTGCTTGATGTGTCTCCATTTCTCTCTTTCCACTTAATTTATTTTAAAAATATAATTTAATAATAAATACAATCCAGCCGGTTACCCAGTGGGGAATAAAGAGTAAACCGAACGTTAATTGTTGTTTTTAGTTCGTCACGATTCACCAGTTTGTTGGTTGGCAAAATGCGGGATGATCTCCGTTGTTCCATTTGACGGACTATCGCATGTTTCTTACGATAACCGAAATCGATAGTTTTACGTGCTTATCTGAGGTAGAGCGCTGTAAACACATCAATAGGTACTAGACTCAATACCAGGATGACTTCGATAAAACCGCAGTAACGCTTACCCAACCCTGGGATAGAATCCAAGACCTCCTAGTATGAGCTGAATAGGATAACTACTAGTCCACGTGGTCTATGAAAATCACATTTAATTTATAAAAAAATTAAAAACATATTGAGCACAATTTGCCTGACCTTTTTTATATAATGAGATAACAAACAAGCAGATGACTCACCTGATGGATAGAGAAACAATCGACTATAGACAGCAAATATGTTAATGGTGCGTTGTTATCTGTGTGGTGAGATGGCAATGCCACATGCATAAATCTACCGGCTACTTTACCCTCCAAACCGGAATACGACAATGAAAAGCAATGACGCCATTGCGACAGGAATAGGTAAGGCGGTGGTACCAAAAACCCGGGCGAGTCGTTGCGGAACTCTACCACCTGAATATAATTAAATAAAGGAGCCGTCTGTACCTAAGTCGGCACTATGGCAATTATATAGCAATATAGCGACTGATATTAATTGTATTTAGTTATAAATTTTATGTCTTATAGACGAAACATAATACTGAAACTAGGTATAGATATCTTTTAGTCAATGATTAAAATCGATAGTAATTTGAATGGCCTTAGAAATTTGAATAGCTTATAAGATTACAATCTCAGCACAAGGCCGGCTGCCATTGTCATCGTTCCGTTTAGCTTACCTTTAATAACATACACAGTTTAACCTCGGTCCATTCGATAAAGGTGAAGAATGCACGTCTTATCTTCTACCTTAAATGGAGTAATAATAAATAATTCAATTAATAACTTATCCATATACAGAAGTTCGGTTGTTGGGTGGGCCTATAATTGCCCTAATTACGTCAAGTCATTGTAATTACAATGAATTATTTATTAGCACTTCGTGATATCATATCGATTGTGACACATTAAATTATACATCAAACGGGCTACTATTAATACTATTATTAACCCATTTGATGATATTGTCAATAAATTTAAACACATTTACTCCTCTATTTTCATAATATCTTTTAAAATTATTATTTTTTCCCTTAATATGGGAGATTCTAACGAATATTCATATATAATGTTCTAACGTAGCGTATTCTTTTGTTTAATTATGGATATTAAATACGTTTATAATATACTTTAAAAAAATCTTTAAGTAGTTTTCCTATTTCCCCATAGATGGCACTATTTAAAACACTCAAGTATTTGGATTTAATCATATTTGATATATAGGTTTAAATTGTAATTTTATCGTCTGATTTTGATTTTATTCTACAATAAATCTGCATGTAAACAAGCATATGATAGTAATAAAACTGGCAATATATCATGTGAACAAAATTGAGACGGAATGACAAATGCCACGAAGTTCAATTTGATAGCGTAAGAGGGCGTGTTTAACGACACTGTTAATAGCCTCTAATTTGTTAATGTGCATTTTATTGACGTATTTAAAAATAACAACCACTTTGTTTACATAGTTTCATAGCTTTTTATGCCTAAATCAGTTATTTCAAGTATTTTCTTAATAAGTATTTCCGATACAAAAAATAATTATTACTTGGACATCTTCGTGGTCTAGATGATAGCCAATTCAGCTCCAATTTCTTCGAGGTTTTTCTCGAAATTCCAAAATCTCAGTAGGTAGCAGCACGAATTCTGACGGGTGGTGTGTCACCACTCCCGTGCCTGGTGTGAGTAAGTAAAGCTGTCGGTCCCGGTTATGTCTAGAAATAGTTTACAATCGTAATTAGGTCGATAAAATGCAGCGGTAGAGATCACCACTTATCGCGCCAACCAACAAACTGGTGAATCGTGGTGAACTAAAAGTCTATAGATGTTCGGTTTACCGAAACCGATACTGGGTGTGATTATACTCAATACTTAGTTTTTTAGGTTCAAAGACATTCTTATATTAGTAATTTTTATAAGTAGTTATAGTTCATTAATTTGCCATGGATTGTTTGCTATAAATATAATAGATACCTATTATTTACAACATGGAAGCAGTAACTATCTAGATATGTAATATATAACCAGTCAATATATAAGTACCAACATTAAAAATACATATTTCGTCTATAACTGCATAATCTATTGAGATCCTTATATACGCAAAACAGGCTTAACACTAGACCAAAGAAGCAATAGAAAAATAATGATAAAAATAAATTAATAGATGCCGTCACGCTCAAAGAGATAGGCAGGGGGAAAAAACTAGTGCACCCACGATTAGCCAAAAGTATTAGTCCATTAAATGTGACAGGTGGTGAATCTATCAACACATCGAATTCAGTTTCGAGCAAGTTTTCTAGAAAAACTGAAAAACATATTACAACAAATTTTTTAACCAGGAATTAAAAGTCATGCTGCATAGTACTGAATCATGTACAGCTGGACCTGTCTAGTATTAGTACCTTGGCGGACTGGGTCTGAAACCCAGTCCGCTTCGATATTTATTTTTGTAATGTTGTTCATTTTTATTTATTCAAAGAAATAAATGAAAATAAATGGTTCAGGTCCCTTTTTGAAGAATAGTTCCCCAATTCACGTAATTGAGTTAATGCGCTTATGGTTCTCACACACATAAACAAGATAGAACATCGAGAAGTGCTACGAAGCGGTATAATATGTAAGAAAATGTGTAAGAGTCTTAAACGCTTTGACTCAATTGCCGTTCGATTACGTAAATTAGGCCCCAGACCATCTGCCGGTCTGCCAGGCAGGTTGTGAAAGGCGAACGATTGGCTTCACGTGTTGTTAACTACCATCGTGACTACTAGGTGGTAGAGTTCCGTATCCTTGTCTATGCCAACCGTAATAGCATAAATGCTTGTCATTGACGTATTCCGGTTTGGAGGTAAAGGTAACCGGTAGACTTATTCAAGTAGCATTGCCGTCCTGCCCCACGAATAGCAACGCACTATCATTCTTTGTTGGCGATGGATTCTCTTTCCACCAGAAGAACCATCTGCTTGCTTGCTATCTAATGATATAAAAACAATATGTAGTTACATATGTATAGAACACACTATCTGTAGATATGTAAAGCTTTTTATTGAATTTCAATCATTGTTAAGAAACTAATCATGATTAGACCAGAACAAAATGCTGTATCATGTTGTACATTTATACAGCACTTAACATGATGGTTCCTTAATAATAATATTCGAAGGGTAACGTACCCCTAAAAATTAAAAATGGCCGCCAGCGAACACTCTATTGGTAGCAATAATTCATTCCGCCGCCAGCAGGGGCGCTTGCTGTGCGTCATTTGTCTATGTCAACCCCCTCCCTCTCTTGGAGAATCTATACCGGCGAGATCTGAGGGAGCACGAATTTGTTGCATTAGAGTTATCTCTCTTAATAAATACTTAACATTGTGTTAATTTAACATTGTTAACTTCACTTTCACATGACAAAATGTTAACCAAGTTTAATCGATGAGTATGATCCATTACCAACAGAGACACAATCATTTGTGTTATGAGCAGATATTTTTTAATTTCTGGATTTGATTGACAAGCACATAATAGTTCTAACATTGATAACCTAACATTGTGTTAATTTAACATTGCTGTCCGAGTTCGATTACCGGGTCGGGCAATTCAAAAATTTGTTTTTTTAGTTTTCTGATACAAACTACGTTGTCCGGGATTAGAAAATGCCCGGTTTGCGATAGGCTTGCCACCTATGATATTGTGGGATCAAGTATCTTCGGCTAATCGTGAGTGCACTTGTACCTCTGCTCACCTCTTCGGAAATATTATGAGCGTAAAGATAATTTAACCTCAATTTAACAAACAAAATGTTAACCAAGTTTAATCGATGAGCCTGGTGTTCTATTACAAAAATTTGTATGTGAAGCATAATTTTTTGAATTTCTGGATTTGATTGACAATTTGCTTATTTTGAGGTTATATCAAATCGTATAACTTTTCCAGCGGTAGTTCTTCATTTATTATATTTCATGTTTAAGAGGTATATTTTAACCGACTTCCCAAAAAGAGGAGGTTATCAATCCACCGGTTTTTTGTGTTTGTTTCCTCAGGACTCAGCCATTTATGAAACGATTAGATGTGCCCGCGACTTCGTCCACATGGAAAAATTTCTGACCTAAAAGTAGCCTTAGTTACTCGTTATTATTGTTGTTTAAAAGTTTCGGGATTGTAACCGCATAGGTCCCGTTCCTGTGGGATTTCCAGGATAATAACTACCTCGGGTCTTAAACTATCTTTGCACCAAATTTCATTCAAATCGGTTCAGAAATTTAGGCGTGAAGAAGAGACAGACAAGCAGAGTTACTTTCGCTATTATAATACTAGTATAGATTTTGAACATTCTTTTTCGGAAGGTCCTTCCCGAGTGGTCCTATTTTATAATACTAGTATGGATATTGAATATTCTTTTTCGGAGGGTCCTTCCCAAGCGGTCCTATTTTATAATACTAGTATGGATATTGAGCATTCTTTTTCGGAGGGTCCTTCCCGAGTGGTCCTATTTTATAATACTACGAGTGGATTTGAACATTTTCTTTGGAGGTATCTTCCCAAGTGGTCTTATTTTAATTTAGTGAAGATCTTGTTATAAAGTATTAACATTTTATCAAAATATACCACTAGCTACATCTATGTTATGATGTGTGTACCATACCGTTCATATTATAAAATGTCCTATGTGATAGGGTAGTAAAATAAATTTAGTCTGCACCGATTTACCGACTCGTTTACTTCAGATCTGATGCAGGGTTCCGTAGATATAGAAAATGGAATGTCGGTGTTGCATTTTTACTAGGTTTAAATTATTTGTATAGCCTACTTAGAGCAAGCTTTTAATACTAAGATTTTTAATATCTTAGGTAGGTTCATTATACAGTATGTAAAAAACCCTGTTGATCTTCAAAGGCATTATTTGCAATTTATCTGTATATATAAATTAATTTACTATCATATCTGTGTCATTATTTTATGGATATTGATAGAAACATTTTCAAAAAATTTGCTTAATTTATGGGGAAGTTCCTTACGTTTAGTCTTACTAATTTTTTTCTATATCATAAGATAGCAAACAAGCGGTTGGTTATGTTCTCTTTGGAAAGAGTCAACAATTGCCTATAGACACCAAAGGTGTTAATGGTGCGTTGCTATCTTGTGGCGAGGTCTAATGCCACATGCATAAGTATACCGGCTACCTTACCCTCCAAACAGAAATACGACAGCGACAAGCACTGACGCTATTGCGGCAGGAATAGGCAAGGCGGTGGTATCAGACCCGGGCAAGACAATGCAGAACTCTACCACCTAGTGCAATCTTCAATTATGACCACGCCGAATTTCGTCAAAGTCGGTTAAATGGTTTAGACCTTATCATGTCAAAGTCATCAGGCATGTCATGAGGCAGATGTACAAACTTTAGCAATAAAAATATTAGTATTAATATGAAGACAACACAGTAGATGATAAACAAAATAAAACCGTCGCATTAAGATTGATAATGTGAAGATTGGACACTATTTTGTATATAAAATATGCATAAAATAATGCATCGCCAAAGGTCTATTACCTTATTGATAAGGCAAAATCAAAAACAAAATATTCGTTCCTTTTTTTTCAAATGTATACAAAACGAGTGGCAAACGTATAATGGCAGAGAGCATTATGCCATTTGGAATCAAGGCATACGAATGACAACTTATTGATTCATAAATTTATCGCCTCCCAAATTAAAAATTTTTATTTTTATTTTAACAACTCAATTTATAAATCAAGTGTAACACATCCATTATTTAGTGACATTCATTTGACATATTGTTGCTAAGTTATGTGACGTACATGTTATCGGTATGATAAGAATGGGTACTGTAATAAATTACATTTAATTAGCTTTTCCGCGTCACTTTCGCATTGGCAATCATTATTTATGTTCATAAGTATACCTAGAGCAATAAGTCAAAGGGATCATTTGATTAGAGTGATCTAACAAATGCAGTGATAATAATAATAATCTACTTAAAGTGGATAGTATAGTAAGCAGCTAACCATTTGCAAACAGAAAAAATATAACCGGATGTTTCTTGATGCTAACAATTATAATCAGAAATACATACATACGTATCCTCGCAGATAAAATTGAGTGCATTACAATCCAGACAGATTTGCCTTGTTTCCTCCACTTTCATAACTTTCTTCATACAAACATGCCGGTTTCGGAGACTTGGCACCACCTTCGGACATCACCCAACCAATTTGTTACTGGTACGACAGTCTTGGTCTCCCCCGGTAACTACATCAATCATAAACTATATTTCAGTATAATGACTTAACTTTATAGTTTTGTCTACATACAAACACATAGAAACGGCTTTGATGTAGAGCCTGTAGGTAGTTATTATATGGTATTTTAAAAAATAGTTATCAACTAAACGGAACAGTTTCCACAAACATTTTATCCACATAGTCAGCATAACATCAGCATACTCAGTATCAGCATTAATAAGCCAAGTAATATGAGGATTTCTTTAATTGTCCCTTACTTTACCAATAGGTAGGTTGTAAAAAATCTATCCTTAAAACGTTTCGTACTTTTGGTACTCATCAGGTCAGCGAAGAAGCTGACTACGTTATTATAGACTTCTATGTGATTTCGGATCGTTTTCTGAGCATTGATCTCGGTGTGTTCTTTAAAATTATACTTTTATTTTAATATTTTATATTTAACTTTTATTTTAATAATTATAAATCCAAATGAAAAATGAAGTTACAAATGAAAAATTAAATAAAAAAATATCTTCACGCGCGTATCCCGGAAGTGGTAAGTAAAGGCACAATAAGTGCACACACGATTAACCGAAGATACTTAGTCCCATAATATGATAGGTGACAAGCCTATCGCCAACGGGGCACTTGTCCAATCCCTGACAACGTAGATTTTATCAAAAAACTGAAAAAAACTCTTTTTTAGATTGACCTACCTACCTACCGGACCACTAGACCACAGAGGCCAAAAAAAAACTTGTTATTGTCTGTTTGATAAATATCACAAATGAAACTATATTTTTTTAATGTACTGACATCACTATTGTCTTTATCATTATTTACATAATATTATGTTTATTTTGCAATTTGATTTATAAAAAGATGAAGATTTAAATAAAATATGTAAAATCCTTAAAATATCATCATCATATAAATAATTATAGGTATTAATTATTTTAGTAAGCATTTGAAAGCATGACTACAGCAATATGCTAACTTTAAAACCTTTTGCACTGTTATACTAGCATTATACGATCCATTTAAATTAATGTGATTAAGACCAGTCATTCTTATTGACATACGAATAAGATTTAAAATGGAAAAAATATAAGTCGACAAGATCTCGTGTCGCACTTGCGTGATTATAAGCAATATAGAACGCACTGCACGCACTTAACAAAATTATTTTAATAAACCAGGTTAGGTGGGTATTTTGATTTTCCGTACTTTGGATAGGAAGTTTAAGAATTTATGTATTTTTTAAGTTTCAACGAAGTTGTAACAATAACTTTAAGAACTTATGGGTTTATTGCTACTTAAGCTTATAAAAATATATATTTTTTAAAATATTTTATTTTTATACCGGTTGACTACCAGTCAGCCTGTAGGTACATATTGTAGGACATGATACGCAATGGTCATAATATTTAACCAGTAAAATATAACAAAAAGAAGACATGGCTAAGCTTCCTAGTAAACGTAAATGTAATTAGTATAGGAACAGGTATTAAAAAAATATTGTCATCGAGCGGTAACAGGCGCGCGCCTTGATTTACACGTGCCGCAGTGGCAACTGCTGTTTGTAAACAATGAAGTACGATTACTATGCGCAGGTAGTAGTAAATATTATGTAGATAGGTATACTTACATAATATTTACCGTATAATTGGGTCAACAATTGTGAAATTATTTTTTACATATTCGGTATGAGAATCGAATAGTGAACACCCCCTTCAGTCTTCATCTGTTACTAGTCAACCTGCGTAATACCTGCTTAAAATATTTTTTTTCATGATATTGAAATAAACGACTACATTTCAATAGGTATCTTATTTTAACCGTGTTGCTCCGGGCTCATTTGAAGAATAGGCCAACTGCCGTTCTACCAGGCAGGTCGTAAGAGGCGACCGACTGGCTATGCGTGTCACTACCTACTACTAGGTGGTACAGTTCTGCACGATACCACCGCCTTACTTATTCCTGTCGCAATAGCATCAGTGCTTGTCACTGTCGTGTTCCGGTTTGGAGAGTAAGGTAGTCGGTAAACGTATGCATGGCATGGCAATGGCATTAGACCTCGCCACAAGATAGCAACACACTATTAACATCTATAGGTGTCTATAGGCGATGGTTGACTCTTTCCATCACACACATCAGCTTGTTTGCTATCTTGTTATATATAATAGGTATATAAAAAATATCAACAAAATCTTAGATTAGATGATAAATTTCTTAATAGCAGCACCTTTGTGAGGTAAGCAGTAAACGCAATTCCCTGCTTTATCTATCTGTGATATTTATATAAGTTAATAGACATACTATACAATGCAATGCAATGCAATACCTAAATATAAATAAGATTTTATTTGTAATATTTATTTTTTGTACCAATTCACGTTTTCGATCATTTTTATTTAAGAGTTAAGATAACATGAGGGAAGAGGACAAACTGTTATTAATTGATTAGTTTCATAAAATCATTGAAGATAAAAATATATATACCTACCTATAATTGATTTGATCTCTTAACATACATACATAGGCTATACATTTATACAGAAGCATAAATTACATTACTCACACTTACTGTAGGTACTTTTTCAAAGTCGAGTAAGGGAATATATTTTTATGTATGTATAGATAACTAAATCATCAAAAAAGGATCATGAATGTGAAGGAAGCAGGATGAAACGGCAAGGATCGTGGCATATCGCACTTGGTTCTCTCTGCCTACTTCATAAGGGATCTTGCGTGAAGATGAATATGTATGTACTTGTCAATTTATTCAGTCTTTTAAAAATGTGATATTGTAATAACTCTGCCACTAAGTCCATATTCGGAGAGATCGAGATTGTGTTCATAATATTATACCTAAGAATTTGCACCTTTTAAGATAGTTTATTGATTCAGACGTTACTTTGCGGAAATCCATTATTAAAAAGATGAAATCAATTAAAATAAAAATATAAAGAATAGTTTGCGGATCATATCAGATTTAATTAATTTCATCTTTTTAATTTGTAACTTGACAACATTAATATTTTTATAATATTATAACACAATTATATACTAAATAATATATTTAGTATATAATTGTTATAATATTACGTGTGTAAAAAATATTTTATTAACAATGTTATTTTATATAAATAACATTGCTAAAATACATATGTGTTGTATAAAATGGTGTATAGTACCTACTTAACAATTGCGTCCTTAAAGTATACTTCAACATAAAAGGACATCGCTTTAGCTTCTATTAAGTCCAACAAGAGTTGACCAAAAATAAATCACCGACGACAACTCTATCTTTGAAACAACAAAGCATTCGCAACGATTATTATCTCTAAAACAAACTTAATGCATTTACGGCTAGTAGCGACACGGTCTAGAGACATTTTGCTTACTCACCAATTAAACAATGCATTTGTTTTGATGTGTAAACAGATGATTTAAGGTCGAGATTCGTTTGACTCAGGGGTTTTATCATATAATAGAGCGAAATAAACAGACCAAGATATATGTGCTTTTCACCGGAACCTTAAGGATATAAGTGCAGATATTATTTTTGTGTAATTCTAATCGAAATAAATGGCTTAATAAATAGTAGAGAACCAGTCGTGATCTAGGATCGTGATTGCAACACCGCGTTGCGTGCCCTTTGAACATGGGTTTCGTAGCTGTGAAAAATCACTTGAACATATGCAAGACAGTTCCCCCTCCCCAAAGGATATCTATTTCTGTTAGCTTACTTTGTAAGACTCAAAGTCTACTACATATACGGTGTGTAAAAAACCCTGTCTGATCGTCTAAGGTATTTTTTCGTAGCTTAATATAACTATACTTGTCTGTGACATTAGTTTATGGAAATTGGTGTATATATTTTCAAAATATTTGCTTGATTTAAAGGGAAGTTCCTCAAATTTAGTACTAGAATAAGACACTTTTAATTACGATATATATATATTTTTATTTTAATCAGAATAATTATTTTATTATTAACTAGCCTGCGACTTCGTCCGCGCGGACTTCATGTACCCCGCACTGCTCCTCCCCTGTAGGTGATAGCGTGATAATATGTAGCCTATATGTTGACCCGACCTGTTAGTAATATTCATGCAAAATTTGAAGTAAATCCATGCAGTACTTTTTGAGTTTACCCCGGACATACATTCAGACAAACAGACAAACAGACAAACAGACATACAGACAAACAGACAAAAATTCTAAAAACTATATTTTTGGCTTCAATATCGATTATAAATCACGCCCCAAGTATTTTTTTTTTTAAATATTCAATGTACAGTTTTGACTTTCCTACGATTTTATTATATGTTTAGATGTTGATAATGTCATTGACCTACCTATATATACCTCATTCGGATCGAATAGGGTTTTTTACACACTGTATACAGGCTGACTGGCAAAAGATTGTACATACTGATTGAGGGTATTCAGTACTTGATTCTGATACCAAATATATATAAAAAATAAGTTCTTAAATTTTGACCCAATTTTCCTATAAAATGGACACCCGCACACGACGCATAGAAGTTCATTGTTTAAAAACGATAACACCTAGCTGGCAATTAACGAGACTTAGCACATCGTGCAGTGACCATAATTTTTGAATATTGCACCAAATTCGTTGAGGTTTAATATATGTGATTAAACAATTTTTTTTACTGTACTTTTTGACCACCCCGTTGTTCGAGTGGTTAGCGAACCTAACTACGAATCGATGGAGGTCAAGTTCGATTCCCAACAGGAACAAACATTTGTGTGATGAGCATAGGTGTTTGTATTTTTGGGTCTGGGTGTTTATTATGTATGTAATAGTATTTATATATGTAGATATTCCTATGTATTAGTATCGTTAACTTAACATCCATAATGCACATAAATAATTTTCTTACTATGGGGTTAGATCAATTTGTGTAATTTGTCTAGCGATATTATTTGTAATTGTTCACTTATGACCATTTCTCCTTCAATATGTACAATCTTTTACCCGTCACCCGTATAATGGAAAAAATCATATACCTCATTTTTGTAATCCTCAAATTTTCCCATGTTGATCTCTTTAAAAAATAAAACAACTGACTTACAACTGTGAGGCATCTCGTAAAAGTTAAGAAAAGCGTAATACGTCACTAATAACTAGTTGGTAGAGTTCTGCAACGTCTTGACTGGGTTCGTTACCGCTTAACATATTCCAACCGCAATAGGGTCATTTCTTGTGACTGCTGTAGCACAGAATACTTGAGACTAACAGAAGTCAATGTTCCATACAAGTAATATTCAAGCACATTCAGTATTTTACAAAGGAGCCCGGGACCAACACGGGGAAAATCAATCGAATCGAATTGACTATTAACAACACAATAAAATCTTATATATAAGTAGTATAAGTAGTAGTTATATATAAGTTTGAACACTTTTGCACTAAACGTAATAGTGTACATGTGTGTACATTATAATTTATAATATATGTCAAATTAATGTATAGATAGTATATGTAATGTTATTTTTTATGAATTTAACGCAATTTTAATGCATATAAAATATAAAAATATTAGGTTAGGTAGGTAGGTAAACTTTAACTGTGCCAAATTTCATTCTTCTCTGCTCACGTGATTGTTCTAAAAAGTTTTATTTAAATCGTTTTTTTTTTTCAAAAGGACTTTTGGATATGCAGTATCCATGTCAGGTCCTGTAATCATCTTATGCAATAGTCTAAACTAATCTAGTCCATTTATATCTTAGTTAACTATTTACTTACTAACTAGATCTTATAGCATTCTGGCTGAATCGGATAGCGGTTCGGCCAAAATGCTACAGATTGAATGTATATCTAGATTATAAATTTGTCCTAAAAATTTGAGGAAAAGTTACTAATTTATCCTCCTTTTTTATATCCTTTACCAAGACAACGCAATCAATTTTTAAAACAAATGATTCTATTTATTTTGAAGCTATCAAATAGTCGATTCATTTTGTTTAAAATTCGACGATCGAAGTCGCGGACGAGTAAGGCGGACAAGGGAACATTAAACATTATAGCTCTATTCTATTCGATACGTGATAACTCCTGGATCAACTGTTCGGTGAATGTTAATGTAGGGCTGGTGGTGCCAATGTGACACGGTTTGGCTTCCGGGAAGTCTACGAGTGGCGATTCTAGGTTTTTAAGTGGTATTTAATCAAAAGCAAATTTAAAGCGGTGTTTGTATAATATTTTTAGTGGCAATACCAACAATAATCTGCTAAAAATAAATGATAATATCGCGAGAATCTGACCCTAGCCCTGACGGTTGCGTAAAAAAGGTAGCTAGCCACTTGATCAACGGGCTTCAATTACATTAAAATTATTTCAAAACGGTTTTTCACTCTAATCTTAAAAATACCCAATTTACATATCTAACACGAAACATACTGCTGAACGTACGAATAAGTACGTAGATATATTAGTTATTCTAAAATATCCTTATCCTTTGGCATTTAATCAAAAGCAAGCAGTATTTGAATAATATTTCACTGGTAATATCTCAAATTTTACCTATTATAAGATCTAAGAATCTAGAAGAAATTAAAGGTGATCCATCAAAATTAAGTTCGAAACTTTTTTTAAAAATAACTCCGTTTGCGCTTTAAAAATAATCTCGTAAATGTGGCGATAAGGATCACCATTTACGTCGCCAACTGACAAACCGGTGTATTGCGGTGAACTGGAAAGTCTATTGACGTTCGGTTTACTCTATCTAACAAGGGAACCGGGCGTGATGATACTCTTTAGACAATAGCCGAAAAAAAGTCTAATTTGATTTTTAAACATAAATAGAATGTCGTATAAGATACACAAGTAAGATGTGTCTTATAAGATAATTATCTTCTTATAAGCGTAAGATAAATATTTTTTTTTTTCATTTATTAAAACATATACTTTAAACATTCGTTAACAGAAAAGCATTGCAAAAACCGTGTCTCGGTTTGTCCGCAAGCTCGCTGTCTCGCATATTTTATACATAAGTTATTAAATAATCTATTTTTATACACTTGTTAAAATATTTCTACATAATTTATAAGCAGAAATTTATAAGCAGTCATATTTATTACAAGAAATGGAATTGTCTTATAATATATATGACTGTGTATGTATGCAAGTGATAAATTAGCAAATATTACGATTCAAGCTCAAATAAAACAGAGCTCCGCCACCTTTTGCTCAATTTTCGCACCATCTTACCTGTTCATGCAATATTTTTAATATTTTATTCTATTTTAGAATGTAAGGTAGCTGTAGACTTTTAAATACGGCAATGTTCTTTTGCGTCTAGGTGATGATTATCTCTTTCCTTCAGAAGATTTATACAGCAATATTATATTGTTAAAAAATATCTTTAATTTTTGGCAAATCAAAATGTATTTTTTTCAGTTTTCTGACAAAAAACTACGTTGTCCGGGATTGGATAACTGTGCCCAGTTGGTTAAAGGCTAGCCACCTATTACATTGTAAGATTAAGTATCTTCGGCTTATCGTGGGTGCTCTGGTTGTACCTCTGCTTACGTTTTCGGGGTTACGAGCGTGAAGATTCTTTCTTCAATTTTCGAAAACGAAATTCGTATGAGCATAAAATAAAAGCACCAATGGCTAGGCACTCTAAGCGGAGTTGTTATTTAAAAAGCCGCCACGTGACAACCTCGTTGTTCAAATGAACAACGGTCTTGACTACAAATGCAAGGCTTTGGCTTCATTTTCCGACATACACAAGCCTTCGAATAATGAGCCTATAATTTTATTAATGTTTGGTATCTAAAGTACAATCACACTAGCTTTGTTTTACGTCATTTATGTACCTATGTGTGATTTGTCTTGCAGTATTTACATTCAAATAATTACAAAATAAATCAATAAACAATATAGCAAATTCACAAAATTAAACTAAAAACTTAAAGTATCTTCACGCCCATATCCCCGAAGAGGTAGGCAGAAGCACAACAAGCGCACCCGCGGTTAGCCAAAGATACTTGGTCCCACAATGTGAAAGGAGGTAAGCCTATTGCCAACCGGCACTTTCCAATCCCAGGCAACGCTGTTTTATCAGAAAACTGAAAAAACACATTTTTGATTTGCCCGACCCAGGGAATCGAACGCGGGACCTCATGAGGTCAACTCCGACACCGGACGACTAGACCACAGAGGCGATGACTTAAATTAGAGTATAAATTATATAGCAAATATGTAAAATTGCTTTTATTATCCATCATACCAAAATAAAGGCATAAATATATTATAGATACAAGATGGATTTACTAAATATGACAGAAATAATAAGTAAATAATTGTGTCTTTTTCTTTACAGTTTGACAATTCGTTTTTGCACGTTACACTCGTGCTGTCTAAGAGACACAGCACACATGCTACTTTTAGCATCAGCGATCGGCGATTTGGCGACTGCATCGCATTTTCGCAATTCTCTGCTTTCCATCATAGTATCATAATCGTGCGTTTGTAAGGTGCGTGCGTAAGGTACCGTAAACGCGCGTTTCAGCTACTGCTCCAATTCCGGACCAGGTCAGCGGTAGTGTTGCCGTTTGATATTTAAATATTGATTGTTTTTCGACTTGTAAAAGTATGATAAAAATGATTAAAGAAGGTCTATACAACGGTGGCCCATGTTGATAGATGCTTAAAGTATTGTAATTTTTTTTTTTCTTCTGAAATGTAAATTGTATCACGGACACTTTTTATAATGCTAAAATTCAAGAAAAACCTGTAAAAATTTAAATTGACAATGATTATATACTATTTTAAGCTATTCACGTCGCAATATATGGTCAACATAGATGTAATGCATTTTAATATCTCTGATCAAAATATATTCCAAAATATATTATAAAAAGTATTTCAATTTTCATTGATATTTTAGAGTTATATTTACTTGGAATATCACCTACCACAATATAAAAGATAAAACAATGTCATGCGGAACGGTATAAAATTTCGACAGCTACATCTTTCGGGTCAAGTTTCATATTATTGGCCGTTATTTTAATTAGTTAAAGACATGCTCATATGTTTTAGTTTTTATTTAGCAAACAAAAGTCGAATTATATGATATAGATAAATTTTATAAACAGAAATAAAAACATTATCGCCAAATAAAAATATTCACTGCCCCTACTTTTTAATTAATTGAGCATTTTATTATGTTGTTAAAATTCCCTAATGGAATGACAAATTGTTTTGAATTTGTAAAGTTTTATGGTAGGTTTATTTATACTATATTATACTATATAAATCTGTGGAATCTGTCTATAAATTCAATTTTTTGTAAAAATTCATGATATCTACATATTATTCTTAATACGATTCAGTAACATAATTTTTACCATATTGGTAATGTTTATCTGTAGGTAGGCATATCACACTATAATTCAAAAAAGGCTTGATTGATTTATAATTATAAAAATTGGTATTGAGGCAATGAGAACACGTGGTTGTGCAAACGAGAGGTCATATGTATATATTTTTTATTTTTAAATTATTGTGGTCTTTCCGAATGAATACAATCATAACCTCAAAACAAATATCGTCAAAGGCATTTAAGAAAATAAACTTTAAAGTATTAAATCGAAGATCTAATAACATATTTTGCACCGAAAAAAAAAAAATGGTTGCGTAGACAGTATAAATTATAAACGGTATTATCCATGTTGATTTTATGGTAGAAATCACTAATAAATGTTGTTAAGAATGAGTCTGGCGTTCCTGACAAACGAAACTTTTTGAGTGACGTTTTTTCTTACGATGAGTTGGCAACACTAAAAAAACTAATGGCTTCTGCGTTCATCAAAAAGTATTGTAATGTAACCTTTGTTCTTTCAACATTAAACGATTACAACTTTGATATATGTATAAATTCAATTAACTCCAATAATCTAAGAAGACCCGAGAAAGATCGGCGTTAACAAATGTGCTTATTGCAAGTGATCATGGCAATATATTTACCTAAATAATTAGTAACTAGACTTTCAAACAGAGATATGAATCGAAAACTAATCAAAATTTTAAAACCACCATCTATCTTGTAGGATAAAAGCGGGCAAAAGTCTAATAACATCGCAGCAATCAGACAAAACATAGAACTGATAGAAATCAAATACGATTTCATTCTCACTAGATCGTTTCTCTTTCATTAACATAATTCAACCATCTACGTTTCTTTAGTGTGGTCTGCGAATCAAGATTTCGACTGCTTATCATCCAAATTTAATGTCATTTGTGAAGCAACAGATAAGTCTTTTGTGCCATTATCTTACGTGACATTATCAAAAATTCTGACCTGACTCGCTAGTTTTGCCACGAGAACTATTATTTTCATGCAGAGTTTGTAAAAAATCCAGAAACCCTTAAACGAATCATACGCTAGGGGCATTGTTACAATAAGACACAGTCCACTTGTACTGGAAAATTTACTTACACGATTATCCAAACCAATAAGTTATTTTTACCAGTATACGACTATTAAATAAATTTTATCTGCATTACTTACTAGCTGTGCCCGCGACTTCATCCGCGTGGAAAAAATTCAAATTAAAAGTAATTACTCCTTATTACTGTGGTTAAACATAGACAGTTCCGGGATTCTACCCGCATTTTTCCTCTCAAACTATCTTTGTGCCAAATTTCATTCAAATCGAATCAGTGATTTAGGCAAGAAGAAGAGACAGAGTTACTTTCACATTTATAATATTAGTATGTATTACACGCAGGTAAGAAAGCACCGCGTTCCTGCTTATTATCTGCTTATCGTCGTATTCTGGTTTACGAGGGTAAGAGTACCAGTAAACATATGCATGTGGTCCCTATACATCCCTGACGCACGCCACGTACCATTGCCATCATTGATGTCTATAATCGGTCGTAATCTTTTTTTATTAGAAAAGCCAAATGAGGCGTTTCCTATGATATAAAATAATAGGGTCATTTCCGTGGTCTATAATGTAATTTCCATGGACAGCAAATGTTCTATATTTTTTTTAAGGAAAAGTATAGATCCATTACGTGTTGAATTTTTATATGGTATTTAAATTTGCATAATTTTTCAAATTTTTGTGTAAAATACTTTAATTAAGTGATTTCAAAAATACATGATGATTCATGGAAATTACATGGAGAACACGTTTTTGAAGAATCGCCCAAAAGAAAACAGAGTATTTTTTCACAATGCGCATAAAAAATTAACCTCGCAAAACCTTTGCATTAAATACGTTTAATTGTATTTCTTTATAGTATACTAGCCGACTAGCGCAGCTTCACCCGCGAGTAGAGTAACATGTCATCGATATAGTTTTCATACAAAATTTCATGCCCCATTTCAACCCCTTAAGGATAGAGTTTTTTAAAAAAAGTTAGCCTATGTTTGATCTCATGTCTTTAAATATCTCGTTGCCACATTTTGTCAGAACTGCTACCCGAACCCGGGGTTTCGTATCCCCGTGTTGGTCCGAGCTCCTTTAAAGAATAGGCCAACTGCCGTTCTGCCAGGAAGGTTGAAAGAGGCGATCGATTCGCTATGAAAATCACTACCGTTGTGGCTACTAGGTGATACAGTTCTGCATTGTCCGCCCGGGTCTGGCACTATCACTTTACCTATTCCTGCCGCAGTAACGTCAGTGCTAGTCACTGTCCTGTTCCAGTTTGGAGGTTAAGGTAGCCGGTAAACTTATACATGTAGCATCAGACCTCGCCACAAGATAGCAACGTACCATTAACATCTTTGATGCCTACAAGTGATGGCTGACTCTTTCCATCAGGAGACCCCATCTGCTTTCTTGCTATTTTATGAGATAAACAAAACTGATCGTAGCGCCACTCAATTTTGTTCAATTATGAATCTAACCATTCGCAAATTCACTTGAATACGTAAAAAAATCCTTCAAGAGGATAGCTGTTTAGAAGGAGTTTAGTGACAACGTGTGAATGTGACTAAACTTCCAAATAGCTCCGCAAAATCCATATTAATATTATAAATGCGAAAGTCTGTCTGTCTGTTACGCTTTCACGGCTAAACCGCTGGACCGATTTTCATGAAATTTGGCATAGAAGTAGTTAATGAGCCGGGGTCATACATAGGCTAATTTTTTTTTCAAAGATCAGTCCCTGGAGGGCTGAAATAGGGAATGTAATTTTTATTAAAAGCTATTTGGATGGCTTATTAATATATACTCGCGGGCGAAGCTGCGCGGTTCAGCTAGTAATTATATAAATATGAAAAAGTTTTCCAATCTAATTCCATAATAAGTTCAGCTGAACTAGCACGCATATTTAATGCGAAATACAGTTCTTTTTGTAGTTTCGGTACACAAAAACACACAACATCTAATTATAACCCAGAATCGGACACTGCAATTCTGGTGTACATAGTTAATCATTCGTTAGCGTACCAATCTGCATGCGTAACGTCCGCACTCTGATGTCCGACTGTAATTAATAATTTCGGCTCTGGCTAATTAACATTTAATACTGCGTTAGGTTTTCTCGTTGGCAATCTACTGGCAACTGCTAATTAGTGTCACCTTCCCGTACCTACATATACTTAAAAATGGTTTGGAAGTATTTTAGAATGAAATATTTACCCATGAGTTACAAACTTTATTATTTCTCCGATTTATTGGGAGCCTTTGATAATTAATTAATTAGTGCCAGCATCGCGTACTTACTTACCTACATTAATATAATAGTAAGTAGGTGCGTGAAGCTAGCACTAATTAATTATATCAAATGTTTTCAAGTCCATCCTAATAGATGGAACAAACTAATTTCAGGTTGGAAATCGATATTTTAATATCATAAAATAGCAAAAGGTCAATATTTTCCGAATGGAGAGAGAGTCATTGTTTGTATTGGTATTAGTTGTTACGCCTAGACTTGAATATAGGTAACATTACATGCAACATATTAGGAAAGTAAGGTAACATATTAGGAATTAGGCAACATATTCGGGAAGGTAAGGTCCGTTGGACGAAAAAAGCCCGCGAAATGTACCAACGCTATTGCGCTATAACGTACTTTACGTACGTGATACCAAACCCAGGCAAGATGCTGCAGAAATCTACCAGATAGTAGTTACGAGGTAGAAAATTGTTTAGCCATCTCTTTCCTTTTTCGAGTTGCCTAGAGATCAGAAACAGATTTTAGACAACAGGGGCCATGATCAACACGGGAAAAGCTTAATAATATAGTTCACGAAAGCAATATCATTTTATTTACTACTTGTTTTATTTTCCACTTAGTATATTGATACAAAATTAACCACAGGAAGTTAACAATTAAATAATCATACTTTTTTATTATCGATAGGGAAGCGCTTGACCACGATTTTTTTTACTGTCGTCTGTTTTTTTACTGTAGGGAAGCGCTTTTTTTCGAAATGAACTTAAGCAGTCGGTCCAAATGACCGGGCTTGACCACGATCTCGCCTGATGGTAAGCTAAGGTGCGGCCTAAGATGGAATGCGCTTCCCTAGAAGGCAGGTACCTTCTTCTTACCTCTTCTTCACTCTTCTCTTGAAGATCCCCATACTTCTTTCTTTAAGTTATGAATTTCTCAAAAGTACATTTTAAATCCAATTTTGTCACAAATATAGACACGTTAAATAAAAAAATATGAAAAGTAGCGGGAATTATGGTCGATTGCCATTGCTTCGTTGTTAAGCACCCTATTATATGCTTCAGTGCATTTTATTTTATTTTGGGTAAGTTTAATACATATATGGTTATTTTATATTTGATTGTCAGATTTTATTAATTACGTAGACAACATATATTTTTAGTTATTATATTTTTAATTTAAAAAAGGAAGATAAGATCATTTTAAAAATTAATTACTTCTATCAAAATTATAAAGCACACAAATTAAACAAAGATTATTATCTATGACAAGCATAGATTTTGATAAGGATTACGTAAAATATAAAACGTCTGAGTTTTATAAAGAAATACAAAAATATTTTTCATACAATAGTATAATTGTGTTTTTTTTTGTAATCATTTTGATAAGGTGGAATTGCAAAAACCATCGTTTTGATACGATAATTAAATTAACATATACCGGCTGGTAAAACTAAACGAGCAGGGGATACAACTGTAAGTGATCAACGCCGTCTATGAACATTTGTAATAGCAGAAGCATGAACATCAATGATGTCGAGAGCAGAGGTCTTGTATATGCCAATGAACATAAACCTGTTTGCGTGAAATAAGCCCAGGTAACTTATTTATGTGTTGACTATCCTGATACATAAGATGTTAAGTCTCGGTGCCAGTAATTACACTGCCTGTCTTGCCCTTTTCTCCGAAACAGCAAAGCTGTTTCACAAGAGAAACAAGCAAGATGGGTAGTACCCATGCAATCAAGAGCTTGGCGCAGCGCATCCCTCCCACCGATAAATTTTGGGTCATATAAAAAGTATCTTCACGCCCATATCCCCATCCACCATCCACGATTAGCCGAAGATACTTGGTCCCACAAATGTGATAGGTGGCAAGCCTATCGCCAACCGGGCACTTTCCAATCCCGGGCAACTTTGTGTTTTTCAGAAAACTGAAAAAAAAAACACTTTTTTTTATGTGCCCGACCCGGGAATCGATCCTAGGACCTCATGTGGTCAACGCCAACGCTGGACCACTAGACCACAGAGGCGACCTCACATAACACGTCATAACCCATTTTTAATTGACTTTCCAAAAAGAGGAGGTTATCAATTCGGCTGCATGTTTTTATGTATGTTATCTCATAACTCGGTCTTTTACGAACCAATTTCAAAAATTCTTTTTGTGTTTGGAAGGGTATACTTTCTGTATGTTGCTATTTTATTTCAGTGAGGATCTGATGCAGGGTTCTAGAGATACAGGAAATAGGAAGTCGTTTGCTGCAATTTTACTGCATTAAAAATTATATAAATTAACATAGATCTGTAAGCTGGTTGACCCTATTGGCCATCCCCGAAACTTCTTGCTGAATTGAGATGTTTTAAGCTCAAAGTAGCAAAAACTATTCCTAGGAATATATTTTTGAGTTCAAAGAGTTCAAAATCTGAAAGTTTGTAAAAATGATGATGAATGATGAAATGATAGTAATTTAATATTCGAAAACATGCATATTTTTTTCAAAATTATGATCAGGTTTGATTTTTCGAATGACATTCGATTTGAATTTGCTCAGCTTAGACTTCCTGAAAATTTGAACTGATTCGGTCCAGGAGATTTTGAGAAATTTTGATAAGACCTTTGAAAGAAAGATATGAGATGTTTACATATACACACACACATACAGAGACACACAAACACACACACAGACACAGAAACACACACACACATACATACATACATACGTACATACATACATACATACATATAGACATACTGACGTCATCGTGAAAATAGTTGAAAAACGTTTTAAGGATCTTAAAACGTGGAGATCTGGTAAAAGTTCGATTTTTGTAAATCGGGGCAAAATCAGTAACTTCCTTATCTACATAGGTAGCGGGAAGTTAAAAATTCAATATCAAACACTATTGATTAGACCAGTTCATTGAACTCAATAGTAATTAATAATTATACACTTAAGGTTATTGACTTTAAAACATAACTAAGATAACCTTTTTTAATCTTGTATAATCTTGAAATTAAACGTAGAAGGACAGACTGATCTGGGGCCGTATTGGCTACTAGTGATTTCATAGGTTTCTATATATAGAATGTTTGTTAAGACTAATTTTTACATCATAATATCCGCGAAATCGCCCGTACCTACATTGAAATGTATACGAAATTTTATTCAATTCGACTTAGACGTTTTTACGAGATAATAATTATCTTTTTTGATAATTATTATCTCGTATTTGTTTTGATAATATCGTGATTTTTTGATAATAATTATCTAAATATTTAAAGATTTTTAATTTAAAGAAAAACGTAATGAAAATATTAATGAATATAAAATCCATCTATACAAATAAATAAAATTGAGTGTCTGTTTGTAACATTAAAATAACCGCTGTTTAGTAAAGTTTTTACTAAATGCATATGGATTTATATACGGTACATATACAAAAATAACAATTTTTTATTATTTTTGTCTATCTGTCTGTTTGTTACGTCTAATCTCTAAAACGGCTTGACTAATTTTAAGGGAACTTTCACTAGCAGGTAGCTGATGTAATTGGGAGTAAATTAGGCTACTTTTATTTTAGAAATGTTTCGACGCTGCCGAAGTCGCGGTCATAGCTAGTTTTTAATATAAATATTAATGTCTTCAATATTCATATTATTTATTAGCGGACCTAGCGGCCCCTGTAGATATTCTGTCCAAAAAGAACTCTTTTTCTTTACATATTGAGGCCATTTGATCCACTCTACGTCTACTCTAATGCTCACACGAAAATTCATTAAAATTAGTCTAGATATTTATAGTCTAGATATGGAATGCATAGATAAATATAAATTTATTAAAAGACATGGAATTTATTTCTGTACTAGCTGTTGCCCGCGACTTCGTTGCGCGGACTTCATTTACTCCGCACTGCTCCTCCCCCGTAGGTGATAGCGTGATAATATGTAGCCTATATGTTGACCCGACCTGTTAGTAATATTCATGCAAAATTTGAAGTAAATCCATGCCGTACTTTTTGAGTTTACCCCGGACATACATGACTTTCCTACGATTTTATTATATGTATAGATTAGTCTAATATTTTAAAACTTAATTAAATCAATAATCAAAAGAAGTCAATGCTTACAAATATTTTTTGTAATGAAACAAAGACCTCCCGTGGTTTCAGTCAATAAATAAAATAAAGTATTATGTCCTTTTATAGTTTATAATTATGTCTAAAATCAAGAATTTTAATACAATGGCATCTGTTATGTAAATACAAGGTGCTTGACCAGGTAATCTCTATTTTATCATTTTTATCATATAAGTCGATAAGGTGGCGTATTTTTAACCGACTGTGCGAGAAGCGGGGTATGTTTTTTGACTGTATGTATGTAAGTTATTTATATCTTTTTGGAACTATAAAGCGTGTCAAAGTGCCTAATAAACTTATGAGTTGTCTTCGATAGGTCTTAATTGTGAAATAAACAAAAGCTCATTTTGTCGCGCTACGCTACAAAAGAGAAAAATATTTTTTCGAATTGGTTCGCTTTTAGGGAAGGTTTTTTGTTTTTATAATTATCATTTTGTTTACAGTATCAAATCTCTAATGCGGTTCTAAACATTAAATCAAAATTAAAGTAAAAAGTAGGAAGTAATGTATATCCTGAACATAATTTGAGTTTTGAATATTTATTATGTTCAAATCTTTATTTAAAAAAAAAAACAAAATTTGCAAAACCTAACTATGAAACACAGACATATTTTGTACGTTTCTCGGAAACGATGGGTCCTACAAAAAAAAACATAAGCACTTATCAGTTTTGAGTATCACTCGTATGATTTGTTTGTAGTATGTTTTCTTTTCGATTCATATAAAAGAAAGCGCAGTTTTTATTTGAATCAACAGAAACGATATCAACACGTGATCGCAGTCAATTACACAGTGATAAAACATAATTTGGTGTCAGAGTAGTGTTTTAGAACATTGAAGGTTTTTGCTTATAACTTCTTTAATTTTAAATTTAGGGCAAAAAGTTATATGAACATATTTGTAGCTAAAGCAACTTGCTACAAATTATGTCTTTACGATTTTTTCGTAAGACGCATAGTTTCCGAGATATCGGGAAAAAGGTGTTTGCTCCCCTTTTTCCAAGATGGCGACCGGGGGGCAAGTGCGACAACCGCAAAAACTTTGGGTTAAGCTTCTATTGACCCGCCATATATGTACCAAAAATAAAATTGCGTCCTCTAAAAAATGAAATATCAAGTTCTCAAATTGTAGCATTTCAATGGATCAACGTAGAATATTATTTGAATTTTAAATTCTTTCAGTCATCCCCATAACTGCCTTTTACCAACAATGTCCTGAAAATCTCTCAATATTTGCTCAGTCGTAACATCCATTAATATTTGTTCAATCAAAATTATGACTGATTACAAAAAAAAAAATTTTGAACACCAGCTACACGACATTATAGGACAAGGGGTCTTATAATGTTGTGTAGTCTTTTTAATTCAACTTCTCAAACTATTTTATCAAAACAATACAAGTAAGTACCGTTACAAGTAATTTAAGCGGGAATTAAACTCACGTTATTTTAAGTTGCTATTAATTGTAAATTCAATGAATCCTTCGAACATAACAGGTTGTATAAGTCTTTTAGGTTCATGACCCTCTTTTCATTTTACTCAATTTCATGTGTTTGTGCGAGAACAGCACGTTACCTATTACATTTAGAAATACTTTTTAAAGTATTTTGTACGTGTAAATTGAAAAATAATATGCTATTGCCTTCGCACTTCATTTCGATCGTGTGTTCCTAAGAAAAACTTAGGGAAAAAAGTATAACGTAGCTTGTTATACTTTTTTCCCAAATTTCAAAGAAATAAAAAGCTTTATAGCCAAAAATATGTAATCAAAATTTGTACGCTACCTCACAAAATACATATTATTGTCTCGATGGTTTCAGAAAAAAAGTTTCAACTTTTTTGACGGAAAACGCGTGGCTCCTTAATTATTTTATATTTTTAAATAAAATATAAAAATAAAATATAAATACAAAAAATACCATTTTGTAAAGTTGTTATTGTATCACGTCGCAATATCAAATAGATGCGCATATAATATTATACAGATATAGACTACATTTTGGTCTAGATACTCGAAAGATATTTTTGTATAGTCTCGATTTAAATTGCAACAACTCGAACCCAAAACACTGTGATAGAGAGATTATTTCTAGCACGCGCTTCGTATAGCTTCCAATCGTAGCTAGTAAATATGAACTATGAAGTGCCACATCACCATTTAAGTTTGGTATTTTCCAAAAGGTATGTTTATATATTACAGTGCGATTTTTTATATAACATACCAACACGGTCTAACTGTAGTTAACCTTAAAAAAATATATTCTTGTAATAGTTATATTGAATACAACATATCTATCTACCACTCTATGATAACAAATAAGCAGATAACTCTCTCTAAGATGTAACAGGTGTTTTTTCGTCCATTTAGTGATGATTTAATGTTACATGCTTAAGTTTACCTACTACTTTATACTCTTTCGGAAGAAAAGAGTAATAATCACTAATGCTATTACAAAAGCAAATGGTGATGTGATGGTACCAAATCCGCGCGAGACATTACTGTGCATAAAGAAAAGTTTTTTGAGGCGAATATATTAAATCGTAGTTTTTTATTATTGTTTCAATACCTACATCTAAATAAAAATCCATACATAAATATTTCTCCCTATAATGAAGTAGATAGGTAGATATATATTATGTATAATATCTACCTATCTATAAATAGGAGAAATTTATAAATAAGAAAACATCACAATCGATATTTTTTGTATATTAATCACTTCGATTTATTGCTTGAAAATTATAGTAACTCATGATTGAAATTCATTGTCGGTTTTTGTATGGACACTTGACTAATTCACGCTACACTATTGCCTTAATTCAATAAACATGTCTCTATGTCAGCTGTTCACTTGCTAGATTGTAGATCAACGTCAATCTTCGATTCACGCTTAACGGTACATTACTTTATAATCTGCACGCTTCAAAAAATACATGCATTATGTTTCCTAAATATAATGATAAAATATCAGGTATTAATTACCTATTGTCGAAATATCATTAAAAGTTAGCGCTATTAGTGCCTATCAAGTAATTACATATTCTTCCTATTACAACGTCCTTAGTGATTGATTTGAAGTTTAAACAGAAAAGCGTTAGTGTTTGCATGACAGGGATGCAAAGCCAAGTTTTTTATAACATAGCTAACGAACAAGCAGATGACTCTCCCGGTGGATAATTTACTATAGCCTGTAGACACCAAAGACTTAAATGGGGCTCTCTATGTGGCGGGGTTTGAATGCTATATGCAAAAATTTACCGGCATGGCACTATTGTAACAAGAATAGGTAAGACGTTGGAACCAAGCCCGGTTGAGACGTTGCAGAATGCTACCATCTAATTAGTCGCAATATTCGTGATAAGTTTAAACCTTTTCTTGCCTTTTATGGCATGTCTAGCAGAAAGCAGTTGACTTATTTCTTAAAAAGGGGCTTCGATGATCACAGAGTCAGTTACTTGTCGCTGAACTCTACTAATATTAACGATATCAGTAGTTAGCCTTCGTTTATCACAAGATACGTAGAAAGATTGATCAGCTTTTCTTCATAAGAAACCAGGATAAAATAGAGTGTACTTAAATCGAAAATATATTTTTTGAAACCGTTGGATTCTTTTAAAACGATAATTTTCACGTCAGATGACATAGAACACCCCAGTACCTTTACTCATATCAAATTATCTTCATGTATTTGCATGATATTTATTAAAGAAAACAAAACATTAAATCCATCACAATATGTACTAATAATCCTCACTCAAAAAACATAATTCATGATCGACACGCGCGAACCTTTTTTTAACAATTTGTCCAACGCATTGATATGCGAAATGTCGTGGAGTTTCGCGCGTAGCATACATACGATTAAAAAATCGACGCGGTAGGTGCCCGCGCTGTACTCAGCGTTAATTGAATAGATTTAGCATCATATGCCGACTCTTAATTGTCTAATTTGAAACGAAAACAAGGCATGGTTTGGCGGACGAATATATTACTATGGTATGCAGAAGGACTTTCTTTTGGAGCGGAACGTAAATTGTAGGCTCTGAGCATAGTAAGCGCGGCTTCGATTTGAGGTCTCGTGTTTAAGGTCATCTACTTGAATGGATTTGTTTAAACTAACCTACTAAAAGAAGCATAGAATATTGAAATCTAGCAAAATAACTAGCTTGAAAGTCTTACAGTTCTGATGATAGGTTGGCCTTTAATATGCATCTTCCTAAATTTATGTTATGTTACGAAATATTTTTTTTGTAGCACAAATAATTACTTCTCTTTCTTACTAAAAAAGACTGAATAAGCCAATGTAAATAAATAAATATTCACGGGATAAATTACACTTGCTGATCTAACCTCAAAGTAAGCAAAGTAAGTATACTAATATATAGAAATATATGAATACTAGTATACATTTAATGAACACCCAAACCCGGAAATACGACTTTGGGGCCTTCAAGAAAAGAGCGTATTCATTCCTTAATGGCTGGCAATGCACCTGCAGTACCGCCGGTGTTGCAGCTGTTCATGGGCGGCGGTGATCACCATGAGGTGAGCCTCTTGCCCGTTTGCCCCCATTCCATAAAAATGGGATGGGACTTGATCAAACTTGAGCCCCGTCGATTATGAGATACGTCGTCGAGCGTAGTCATTGTCGCTAACCACTCGACCAACGGGGCGGTATCTAAAAAATATAGAAAAAAAAGAGTTGTTAAAAAAGAATAGGCCGTTCCGCCAGGCAGGTCGTAAAAGGTGACCGATTGGCTAACCGAGTCACTACCATCGTGGCTACCAGGTGGTAGAGTCCTGCATTGGCTTGCCCAGGTCTGATACCACCTCTTTATCTATTTCTGCCGCAATAGCGTCAGTGTTAGTCACTGACGTGTTCCGGTTGCGAGGGTAAGGTAGCAGGTAAACTTATGCATGTGGCACCTTGCCACAAGATACCAACGCACCATTAACATTTTTTGTGTCTATAGGGGTGGTTGACTCCATCAGGAGACCCATCTGCTTATATAATGCATATCCCATCTGCTTAGATATAAAATTCATAACCCATGTGCTACATAAATAAACTAATGCATGTGGCATTGTTATCCCTTTTACAAGGATAGCAACGTACCATAAACATCTTTGATGTCTATAGGCGATGATTGTCTCTTTTCATCAGTAGAGCCATCTGCTTGTTTGTTGCCTTGTATAAGAAAAATCCTTTGTACTAGAATTAATGAGATATTAGTAAGGCTAACAAAACATTCACATTTTCTCGTAGAGACGTGACTTACGTTTAAGCATTGCCGTATTTTATTTATGAGTAGGTATGATATTCACACACCAGCTTTTATAGATATGAAGTCACAATCTGAATATATTATACCTAGGTAACCTGTCTGTTTAGGCTAAAAAGCAATCAAACATATTGCACAGCATAAAATTGTTATTCTTCGAAGGCTCGGCAGACCTACAGGAATGTGCAGCATAACATGGGTGGTCTATTCTATAACTAAGATATCGTAAAACAAGAACGAATAGTGAATACGAAGCAGGTTAATGTCCTTGGTTAAAAATAATTAATATTACTAACTATACCTACATAAATCATTACGTAAAGGCGCTACATAAAACAGAAACGTCGACAGTAGCTTCACAATTTGTCATGAGATGACAGAAATATAATTAGGCAGAGAGAACTATAAATTGCATTGTTTCGAATTAATTCTTACGATATCTTAAAGAAGTAGAAGACAGTTAACAAGTCATCGTCTTATCCTTGTCTTAGAGACTGCTATTAGAGTCAATAACAGCTATCACCGAGTGATAACAATATATATTTACAATTGATCACAAATCATTCATTTGGCGATAACAATATATAAACAGCGAAATCTTTGAGTTTAGTTTTCAGTAATGCTCTTCATTATACCATTAACATAGACAATTCATAAGCTAGTCTACAGAGCTAACCAAAGCTTTTTTGAAGCAACTTGGGCTTTTGATTCGATGTGTAAGTTAAAAGTAGGCGTTAAGGTGAGACCAAGGAGCTCGAGGTGGTCAGTTATCGGGACAGACACACTCCGAAAAGACGGAAATAGGTGGAATGGACCCCGTTTAGCGGAGAATAGACACGCCTGGGTCTTAACCGCATTAAACTTGACCAGATTGGCATCGCCTCAATCAGAGACTGCCTGTAAGGACAGGTTCATACGATCGACCATCGCCTCTCTGAGAGACCGGATCTGTGCCGTACTGCTTCGCGAGCTGGATACGTTACTCTCCACAACAGTGCTATCGTCTGCGTACTCATAGATACCGGGCTTCAGCATACCGTTGATATGTAGCAGAAACAGAGTTGCGGAGAGAACGGATCCCTGAGGGACTCCGGCATTTATATCCATTTGGTCAGACGAGCAGCCGTCGACGACTACCCTAATCGATTGGGCATTCAGAAAATCTGAGATCCAGGCGCATAGACCAGTGAACCGATTTCGCCGAAACGCGTATTAGAGGTCACTGAGTAAATCGTTCGCTTCTAGGTGTGCCCTTAGCCTCCTGTTCAGTACACGCTCCATAGTCCTACAGAGTATGGGCGTGACTGAAATTGGCCTATAGTTAGAGGGTTCGGTACGACTGTCCTTTTTAGGCACAGGCTGCACGTTAGCGAGCTTCCATGATTTAGGTACTTTTCCGGTCGTCATAGAAAGGCGAAAGAGACGTGTCAAGACAGGAGCGAGTTCAGACGCACAGGTTTTAAGTGCTATTGCTGGAATCCCATCAGGGCCACTGGCTTTGTTCCCATCCAGATTCCGCGGCGTTTTAAGAACCTCAGTCTGACGGATGCAAATTTTCGGCATTTTCATCTCGCATCCAGGTAGTTTAGGAGGTTTCGCGTTGGCGGGATCAAGACGTGAGTTTTTCGCGAATAGAGTAGCGAATAGATTCACTTTTTCTACAGCAGTGTGAGCCACAGTCCCATCCGATTTCAGCAGTGGAGGAAGTAAGTAGCGGCAGAAATTCGATTCAACCAACTTTGCCAGGGGCCAAAACGCTTTACTACCTGAGGGGTATAAAGCCAGTTTGTTCCCAATACGGCTGACATGGTCGAATCGAGCTTTCAGTAGAGCCTTTTTGCAGGAGTTATTTTTGTGATAAATAATTCAGTGATGTAAAACTACAATTACCTACCATGGCATCATAATTTCTTTTCTGAGTTTATTATATATTTATAAAATTAGTTTCATACGCAATTTAATAACTGTAGACATATTAAAAACGCACAAATTATTTGATATTGTCTCCTTTTTAAGCGGAAAATATTTATTTCATAGTTAATAAATATAACTAGTAATCCCTTGTAGCCAAAACTTGACGATAAATTTGACCATAAACAATAAAATCACTTTTAAGTTGAATAACATCTAGCCATAAAGAAAATGGTGCCTATAATATCATGCATGCCACACGAGTGTAGAGTTTTCTAACGCATATTGGTTAAAAGTACCTATTAAGTTTTTGCACTCCTGCGCAGTGCAAACTTTGACTGTGCCAAAATTTCTACTCCATCCTTTACGTTATTAAAGGGGTAAAAAGTTTTTGCTCCACTAACAATAACTTTTGTAATTAATAACTTGTGTCTTATTAATAATTTTTCATTCATAAATTTAAATACAATTTGGAAAATATAACAGCACAAAAAGAAATTTATTCATGAATAAACTAGGATAAACTGTTATATTAAAAATTTTGTTCTACAAATTTATCACGCCTTATAAACGTAACTAAACTAAAACAAGCATGTTCTCGTAGCGGTAAAATAAAGACAAAAGACGACACCAATAAATCGTCGCTGAAAAGTAACCAAAGCATTATACAGTTGCATAACAGTACAGTAACAGTAAATAAAAAGAGGCAAAAGGAGCAAAACTGCACGAAACTGCGCTTTTAAATACGGACGACGTTGAGCGCGGGTAAGGCAAAGACATTTATGTTCACTAAACAAGTAGTAAAAGTCACTACTTGAGCGTTTTTATGGCACTCATAAATGTCAGATTGTGCGCCGGGGTTTAGCGAGCCGGCCCGTGCGCGCTCCAAACCCTTCGGTAAACCATAAAATTACAACTAGATTACACATCACGAACCAAATCAGTGTTAAAGTGTCAAGTTTGAAACGCTGTCAATTTGAATTAAGTGGTCTTGATAGTTATATCACCAGCCTTTTTTGAAATAAGTTTTGGGAACACAGAAGAGTATTACAAATAGATTAAACATCACAAAGCAAATTAGTTTTAATGTGTCAAGTTTTAAATTCTTAGAAGTGCTCTTGACAGTTATATAACCAACCTTTTTAAAAAATATCGGGAATATTTTTGAGGTCTAATGATTATTTACCTTGATACCAAATGGCTGAGATTCATTTCTCAAGATAGATGGGTGGATTTGTTATAATATACTTGATATGTTAAGATGTCTGTTAAATTTATGTTAATCTGCATTTACTTATTTATTTGTAGATCATAAAATATAGGTGAAACATTTGGTGTTATATTTAGTTGTAGTTAAAACTATATCTATATGAAAATTTAGTCTAAATATTTTTCGTTCCAGAATTTCGGTTTTTTGTAAAAACCCCGGAAACACAATGAACATAAAATATTTTTATAAAACTAAGTTTCCAGTGATTGAAGAGATATATTTTATCTCCAACGATTACTTAGAACAAATTTAAATGAAAATTTAAAAAACAATGAATAAAATAATTGATCGCATGTTGATTGTTTTAAATTAACCTAATTAGAAAACAATAATAACTGGTGAGTCTGCCCCCTAAAATTGCTTATATTATTATCATAGCATATGCATATTCTGATAATTATTATGAATAAATGCAATGTAAAACAGTCAATTAAAAGAAAATAATTGCTAACACAAGATTGTGGTCTTTCGCACTATTATATTTATTGGGTAAATTTTGAGACCACTTATGTCATATAATCTGAAGACAACATTTTCCCGCCGTGTTGGTCCCGGCCTCCTTTGAAGAATAGGCCAACTGCCGTTCTGCCAGGCAGGTCGTAAAAGGCGACCGATTGCCTATCGAATCACTACCATCGTGGCTACTAGGTGGTAGAGTTCTACATTGTCTCGCCCGGGTCTGGTACCACCGCCTTACCTATACCTGCCGCAATAGCGTCAGTGCTTGTCGCTGTCGTGTTCCGGTTTGGAGGGTAAGGTAGCCGGTAAACTTATGCATGTGGCATTACACCTCGCTACAAGATAGCAACGCACCATTAACATCTTTAGTGTCTATAGGCGATGGTTGACTCTTTCCATCAAGAGACTGATATAAAAAAAAACAACAATTACGTGAAGAAACCTTAATTGAATCCATACGTTTTTCAGTTTGTGCTTCTTAATTATATTTAAGCGTATGCATGACATTTATTGGATTCTTTCGTCATAAGTATTTTTTATCTTTTTTTGCAGGTAACTTGCCACTGTTCAACTGTAATCTTCATAAGAAATAGCGGTATGTTGAACAACATAAATATAATCATAAAATACGAGGCATATTAGTTTATACAGGATTAACTTGTATTAGTATAAAGCGATCGCCTCTGTGGTCTAGTGGTCCGGTGTCGGAGTTGACCACATGAGGTCCCGGGTTCGATTCCTGGGTCAGGCAATTCAAAAATGTATTTTTTCAGTTTTCTGATAAAAATAACTTTGCACGAGATTGGAAAGTGCCCGGTTGGCGATAGGCTTGCCACCTATCACATTTGTGGGAACAAGTATCTTCGGCTAATCGTGGGTGCAGTTGTTGTACCTCTGCCTACCTCTTCGGGGATACGGGCGTGAAGATACTAGTATAAAGCGAGTAATAAGTGTGAAGAAAGCAAGTCAAATGTGCAAGGATCGTGACGTATGGCACTCGGTTTTCTGTGCTTACCCTGTAAGGGATCTGGCGTGGACATATGTATGTATGTATATTAATATTTAAGAGTAAATAAATAAATAAATAAATATTCACGGGACAAATTACACTAACTGATCTAACCCCAAAGTAAGCAAATTATTTGCTTGTGTTATAGGTGTTAGTCAACGATACCAATACATAGAAATACGAGTACAAATATAAGTAAATACTAGAATATATTTAATAATCAACTCGCAAACTCGGAAATATGAATATTTATGCTCTTCACACAAATGCTTGTCCCCGTCGGGGATCGAACCCAAGCCCCGTCGATTGCGTAGTCAGGGTCGCTAACCACTCGACCAACGGGGCGGTCACTTTATGTATCTACCATATTTGTTGCAATAAATTGTTATGATTACATGATTATATTTTATTATATGATATTAAGGTTTGTTGTGTGTAATCGTGACTCGCTAGTATAACGTGCGGTGACCATACTTTATGATGTCGTGTTCCGGTATCCACAAGAGTAGCAACGCACGATTAATATTTTGTTTCTACTGTTATTTTGAGATACTTGCTATCCTTATGATATGATAAGACGTATAACAAGAATGTAATATCACATGCATGAGTTTATTGGTTTTTCTTGGCTCCATAAAGAAACATTACAGTAAACATTAGTGCTTATTGTAGAAGGAAAAGATAAAACGGTAATACTAAACTAGGGTGAAATATGGTTTTAAAGTCTACAATCGACTTATCACGACTAATGACAAATTTATCTTTGGTCATCTCCAGAAAGATGTACCACAATACTATTAAAATGAAAATTTTTGCGTTAGCTAACCTAATTGAGAATCCATGGGGCCCGGTTAGATTCCCGACATGGACAATCATTTGTATGACGAAAATAGGTGTTTGTATTTCTGGGTTTGGGTTTTTATTATGTGTATTTACACCTATATGTATTTCTATGTATTAGTATCTTTGACTAACGCCCATAGCACAAGCAAATAATTTTTGTCTTTGATTTAAGATCAATTCGTGTAATTCTTATCCGATCCTGATGATCTCGTCACAGCCTACACTTTACAATTTTCACGCACATGTTAAAGTCGTCGCCGGCGGCGACTCGCCTCACTGTTTCGGCACGCCAACACTCGAAACGCCGGTCAAGAGTAATCATGATGCCACTTACGCTTCTACTCATCGTCAAGATACTGCGCGAAGTCGAGGTTCGGTCTCACCAGAGACATCCTTAACGCGGGCTCTTAGCTTACTTAATTTAAGCTCTGACTGAGGGCTCTGCTCACCCGTAACGTCAGGGTTTACCAATTATATTTTTAAAGACCGGTCCAGTTTTGTAAATAATTATTAAAGTATTTAAACACAATAAAACGCAAAACTCGATTTCCAGTCTCTTATATTTCAGAAACCCTGAATCAGGTCATCAAATTTAAAGAAATTTTTACAAATTAAAGAGAAAATATACCCTTCAAAACAAAAAAAAAATAATTTTCCAAATCGGTTTTTCAATGACCGATTTCTGAGGTGACAAATATAAAAAAATAAAATCGAATTGAGAATAAGCTCTTTTTTGAAAAATTGGTTGAAAATCCATAAAATAAACTGTTCGAATACAAACATCCGGACTCTTGCTATTAAACTTAAAATGAAATATTAAAACACGAATTTTTGTGATAATATAAATAACTCTTACCAACCCACAAGAGTGTATGATTAAAATTCAAAACTCGTATACGTCATACGAGTATTAAAAAACACGCCGCAGTTAGATATTTAGCACATGAGTTTGCATAACAAGAGTTTTTGCTATAAAAGGAAACTACAGACCGTCGAGACAGACGTGAGAATAGCCTGAGTTTTCACTGCGTGCTCCGCTATGCAAATTATTGCATCATTAAACACCTCGTTGCAAGCTTTCGTGTTACCCTGACGGCGGCAACTCGTCCGCCTGTCAGTGGATTTGTTAGGCCGGATACATTTGATTGGCGTTAGTTTGTTTACTCATTTTAAGAAATGCCGTCTAGAAAACCCGATGCTAGGGAAATTTTGTAAAATGCTCACGTGCGATGTTACAAAATCGTTTTTTTTTATTTTCTTACTTTCGTTTAATAAATCATTGCAATTACGGTTTGCATAATTTTAATTTCAACGATACTTTATTTTTCGTTTTTATTTTCTCAACTAAAATTAGTAAAAGCGTCAGTTATCTGACACGGTTTTCAGGAACTTATCAGCAGCTAAGTTAAAAATGTCTGTTGACAATTCCATTGTAATTTTAAAGCGTTTCTAGTAACACTCTCATAGTAAAGTGCCGTGATCAGCATCTAAAGGTGCTCTCATTTGATAACTGGGTTAATAGAGTCAGATACAGTAAGCAACCAATTGTACAAATGTTTATTTACGTTTTCATCTTGACAACAGCTGGCTCTGTTTGAAATATGAATTCAGAAATTTTATATTTAATATTTGTTACATTTTTTAACATTCGATATGGTTGAAATGTCTAAACTAATTTAGTAAAGCTGAAACATTTTTTGTTTGTTTTTTATTTAAACGCGTTATCTGATCCCTGGATGAACTAGTAGGATTTGAAAAAAATATTTTTGTATATGGTAGCTAAATAAATGTGGCTATCGCTATTTTTTACTTGAAAGAATACAAGGTAACAATAGTTTTGTGTCACTGAAATTCAAGGTTCTATGGACTCGCTGGATGTTGGCTGCCTCCAACTAGTCTCAGTGGAAGTCATTTGAGGGGGCCGATGTTCAGCAGTCTATGTCCTATGACTGATATGATGAAGTAAATTCATATTGAATGTAATATGTTGCATGATATAGTTCTGCAAAATCTGACCCGGGTTTAGTAATACCACCTTCCTTATTCCTGCCACAATAGCGTCATTGTCTGTATTGTGTTTCCGTTTACAGATCCATATGGCTGAGTAAGTAGTAAAAACTTATGTTTATGCCATTACATCTCCACCGAACGAATAACGTTGCCATATAATTTTGATATTATTAGGAGATTGTTATCGTCACGGATTAAAATTGATACTTGAAAGACAATTTATCAGGTTGCCTGTGTAGCTCGCATTTATACATAGAAATAAAGAATATTAGTACTTATCGATGAAGGAAAATCACTCCAGGGATATTGCTTAAGCCTTGACTTCTTATCAACATGATAAAATAGCACATAATTGTATGATTCTATTTTTTCACGATATATCTGTCTATAAGCGTTTGACGCAAGCATTTGCTCATATGAGTAGCTACACATTTTCTGCCCAACACCGTGTCTATTAGTATTTGTGTGCCCGTGTTTATTGCTGTCCATTTAGAAAAAGAATCTGCTTGTTTTCGTATGATATTATAATTTTTTTTTTCATTAAATAACAAACAAACAGATGGTCTGGTGGAAAGAGAAACCGTCGCCTATAGACACCAAAGATGTTATTGGTGCGTTACTATTCGTGTGGTGGGCTGGTAATGCCACATGCATAAGTCTACCGGCTACTTTAACCTCCAAACTGGTACACGACAGTGACAAGCAACACTATTGCGGCAGAAATAGGTAGCAAATCGATTGCCTCTTACGACCTGTCTAGCAGAAAGGTAGTTGATTTATTCAAAGGAACTCCGACCAACACAGATGGAAACGGGGGCGGGATGTATAAACTATTGACATATGCTTCTTATAAAATACAGAAGCATAGGTATATTAATAGTTTATACGGCTTTTGTTGCCGTTTTTGTCTAATAATCGTTTTATCAAATAAAGTCACGATATTTATAAGATATCGATAGACATATTAATTAAATAAAGTAAATGTAAACGTATTTTGACAGCAAGTCGCGTTAATTACATTGCCTAGGTTACACCTGCCTTTAAGACACGTGTATGGGGATAGCCGGACTTAAATGGACGCGATAATTATCTTATTTTTGAGCCAGTTAATATTAAAAACTAAGTTAATACTTACTGTAGCGTTCTGCAACGACTTATCCAGATTGCCATCACCAAAAGGTGTCATCTCTATAGGCGAAGTCTTCTGCTTCGAATTACCGTAACAGCCTTTTACGTGTAAAAATGAAAACATCAGCGCACATCAGTGCGCGAATTTTTATGTGTGCCCTTGAGATGACCAGGGGTAAAACAGTTAACTATGCCGCTGGGGCCTTTTTTATTTTGCAGACCTATAGCACAGATTATTAAATAGTTACTTCGTACAGTAGTAAGTTTGTTACATTTCTTATACCGCTTTTTTATTTTTTCTTTCAGTACAAAATTTGCAAATTGAACTGTTTTCATCATTGAATCTATAAATTAAATTATATGTCTTCTGGTCCATACTATAAAATTTAAATATAGGCGGTGAAACTTTTTTCCGTTTTGCCAGGCGGGTCGTAAAAGGTGACCGCGGTGGCTCTACATACGTGTCACTATGATTGTGAGTACTAGGTGATAGAGTTCGGCAACCACTGGCTCGTAATATTTGGTACTACCGCCTTATCTGCTTCTGCCACAATACCATTAATACTTGTTATTGTTGTGTTCCAGTTTGGAGGTTAAGGATGCCGGTACACTTATGCGTGTAGCATTGACATCACGCAACACGCATAGCAACGCACCATTAACATCTTTGGTGTTTGCCTTTCCATCAGGAGAGTCATCTGCTTGTTTACTACCGAATGATATGAAAATACGATTTTACCGATGGAAGGGATGTGCCGCGCTCCCGGGTGCATGGGTACCACCATCTTGCTTGTTTCTCCCATGAAACAGCTTTCATGTGTTTCGGAGAGAAGGGCAAGACAGGCAGTGTTATTACGGGCACTGAGATTTAAAATCTTATGTCTCAGAATAGGCAACGCATAAATGAGTTACCTGGACTAGTTCCAGGTAAACTAGTTTATGAAATATTTAATTTAATTAGAAGAATTTAATTTAATTAGAAAATCTGAAGATTCAAGTGTAGCGTAAGGGAGTGGAAGGGTCATAAAGTTGCAAAGAATACGTCTTGACACTGTCAAGCTCGTTTGAATTTTTTTTACTGTAGAGGAAATGATGTAAGAATAACTAAAATAATATAATCTGACAATTTTCACAAGCCGAAGTTAGCCTCAATAGTATGCGAGGTCTCTGCGGTCTTAATTTTTCCATAAACTTTAGTATTTTTTTGCCCTACCTTGAAGTCAATCTAGTAAGTTCTCGTCGTAACCTGCTTGCCAAACCATTAAACAATTGGTACATAACTTAATCTTGTCTTAAAACAAAATGCAGTGACGGTATTACCCATAGGTCCGTGAGGTCCAAACGTAAAGCTGTATAATAAGGCTTAATTCCACTAAAGATTGAATTGAATATAATATTATAGTCTCTAATGATTAATTATGATATGAAGATAACAAAAAGAACTAAAAATTTTAATTTAAAAGATAAGGATTAATATTATTTTTGAAATTTCGGTAAAATAGACATTAATATACCATTATATGAAAGCATTTTTTATATCACAACATATCAAACAAGCAGATGGCTCTCGTGATGGAAAGAGAAAATCAGCATCGATCGACATCAACGATATTAATGATGCCCTGCTATTCCTGTGGTGGAATGTTAATGCTACATGCATAAGTTTAACGGCTATTTTACCCTTCAAACTGGAACACGATAGTAACAAGCATTTACGCATTTGTGGTAGGAATGGAAAAGGCGGTGTCACCAGATCTGGGCGAGACACGACGGTTGTGACCCGTAACTTTTTCCTATTTGTTTGAAACCGCTACATATATGATGCTCACATTCATGAGGAAGACTATAGACCCCCCGTGTTGGCTTTTAATTATGCATGTGTCTTTACATTACGGTATAAACAGATATGACTAAGTATGATGAGAAACGACAATAATTGACTGCACTCACTAACTTTACTAAATTTTCCTCGGGTTCTGGTCTCCTTTGAAGAATAGACCAACTGCCGTTCTGCCAGGCAGGTCGTAAAAGGTGACCGATTGGCTATGCGAATCACTACCATTGTTAATACTAGGTGGCTGAGTTCTGCTTTGTCTCACCCGGGTTTGGTACCACCGCCTTACTTATCCTTGCTGCAATAGCGGCCGGAATAGGTAAGGCAGTCTTGTCGCTGTAGTGTTCCGGCTTAGAGGGTAAGGTAGCCGGTAAACTTATGCATGTGTCATCGCCACAAGATAGTAACATATCATTAACATCTTTGGTGTCTATAAGCGATGGTTGACTATATCCATCAGTAGACTCATCCGCTTGTTTGCTATCTTGTGATATTGAAAAGGCTACTGTTTTTCTCAACTGTCTACAAGAAAGTAATATTTTTGAATTACACAAACGAACTCGTGAATGACAACAAATCAGTTACATAAGTTTATATATTATCTTAATTTAATTCTGGAAAAACCGAGTGTGTATAGACTAGATTACTTGTGAGATAAATGTTTATATTATAGTTGAAATTGGCCGCAACGCGGTAGGTGCCAAACACTTTCTACTCCTTGCAATTCTATTTGCTGCGTTTCTACGTGCCAGCTATATATTGAATTTTATACTTAATCCGTTCTTAGTGGGCATGTGTGTCTACATGTGAGTTATAGGTACAAGGCACAGGTGCTACTAGAATTTATAGCATTAGTTGGAAACCCAGTTGGCCTAGTTCATTGTTCACAATATCATCGATTTGAGGGTTTATTTTTCAAATCAAGTTTGATTAACATGTTTTTTAATAAATATAGTCACGCTTGTTCTAATACGAGATAGTCTTAGTGGACCAAATGTTTAGCTACGCTTTGGCTGACGAAATGATGTTGTGATCTCCGTGGCGATGGATTTATTACCTTTTACGATTATGTACAGCTTGTTTTTTTTTGTGCTTAATATGCACAGCTTTATGCGTTCATGGTATAGAAGTACCTACATATTAATGTATCTCCGTCTGATTCTGTTTTGTTCAAGAAATTCCTCATTTTTGTCGGACTGGAGAAACAATCTTCGGATATCATTATTTTAGTCGAACAGGTTTGACCAGAAAGCGAGTTTTATTATTCATATACCTATTTATATACTATCAGAAAAATCCTTTTCTAACGTCCTTATGCTGAAAAAATGCTTTACCTGGATAAACAGTAGTCAATAATCCATGCTAATATTATAAATGCTAGTCTGTCTGTCGGTTACGCTTTCACGGCTAAACAGCTGGACCGATTTTCCTGAAATATGGCATGGAAGTAATTGAAGAGCTGGGGTCAAATATAAGCTAATTTTTTTCAAAAATCAACCCTTAAAGGGTTGAAATAGGGGATGAAATTTGTATGAAAAGCTATCTTGACGACATGCTATTCTACGCGCGGGCGAAGCTGCGCGGGTCAGCTAGTAATATAATAAATGCGAAAGTATGTCTGTCTGCTAGGTATATGTTAAACTTACACGACTGAACCGTTGAACCTATTTTCATGAAACTTGACAAGGAGATAGTTTAAGACCGGGGATCAAATATAGACTTTTTTCAAAACGTGGCTAAAATAGGGTTTAAATATTACATTGATAACATGTTACCCTACTTGCGAATGAAGCTGCACGGATCAGCTAGTTATTGTATGTATTTAATATTTACTTGTTCAAAATTAGATTTGTGGTATCAAGCTTTTAAAAACAAATATATCCAGCTATAAGTTGTTTGTAATTTTATCTGTTTAATAGCATTAGTGCTAATATAAAGGTCTTAGGTTCGAATCGCAACAATGAAACAGGCACTTAATAATATAAATTATTAATTAGATAACTATATATGTGCCTATATTAGTTGGTCAAATGGTTAACGATCCTAACTACAAAATCAGTGGAGTTAGGGTCCAATTCTAAGGGACAAAAATCTTTGTGATGAATAATGACCGATGAGCACAAATATTTGTACTAAATATTAGATATTATTACTACAGATGTTTGTACATCTGGGTTTAAGCTTATATAAATTTATTTCAGTATTTATATAAAATATTTGTCCGTATCGTTGACTAACACTCATATCATAATAATAACGAAAAATTTGTTTAATTCTAAAGATCAATTTGTGTAATTTGTCCAGAGATATTTATTTATTATTATTTTAGTTCAACTGACAATATATTAGTCTTAAATATTAACAGATATACCACTTATCATGGTATGTTATGCCTTCTAGAAGGCTAAACGTGATTCTGTTAGATACATTCATGTCTTTGATGCGATAAGTAGGATAATATGTTTCTTAAAAACGTATAATATGTCAACTATAGATCTTATTATCTAGGGTCATTTAAGTCTTTCTTCTATACAACAACTTTAGATCCCAGTTTTAATATTGAACGTCCGGCATCTTGGCAGAGCTTTACTCAATTATCCCATTTGTAGCGTTAAATTAACTGCAAATATAAACAGTGCTGAAAATAGCTAATCACGGGCATAGCCGCGACGGGAGGACCAATCGTAATAGCGCCTGAGTGCATGTCCGCGATCCTTACTACGATAGCATTGTGTGGTGTGCGCAAGCGCCGATTGCGTCGCCGATTGGGGAACCCTGTCGCTTACGTGTCGCCTCTCGCCCCTATCTCCACCCTGCATCGCACGCAAATTATAATCGATACCATTATTGTAATCCCAAGTATAACATTCCGCCACTATTGTTAGATTTTGCCATATTGTCGCACAAGAAATTATTTTGAGAGAGTTCTGTTTTTTAAGCGTTGCTTTAGTATTTGCTGTGGTTTCTGGGTTGGTTTAAAGTATCTTCACGCCCATATCCCCGAAGGGGTAGGCAGAGGTACAACAAGTGGACCCACGACTAGCCGAAGATACTTGGTCCCACAATGTGATTGGTGGCAAGCCTATCGCCAACCGGGCACTTTTCAATCCCGGGCAACTTTGTGTTTCTCAGAAAACTGAAAAAACACTTTTTTTATGTGCCCGACCCGGGAATCGAACCCGGGACCTCATGAGGTCAACGCCAACGCTGGACCACTAGACCACAGAGGCGATTAATTCTTATAATTTAGTAGTTAGACATTTCAGCAAGTTAAACGAAGTTTTTTTTTGTATTCTGGAGTCAGAAAATGAAATGACATATGCTTGAGCTTACCATCTATCTTACCGTCCAAATCTTAACCTGCAGCAACAGGCACTAACACTGTTGTACCAGGAATTTTTCCCCGTGTCGGTTTCGGGCTCCTTTGAAGAATAGGCTAACTATCGTTCTACCGGGTAGGTCGTTAAAGGCGACCGATTGGCTATGCGAGTCACTACCATTGTGACTACGAGGTAGTAGAGTTCTGCATTGTCTCGCCCGGATCTAGTACCAACGTTTTACCTATTCCTGCCACAATAGCGTCAGTGCTTGTAACTGTCATGTTCCGGTTTGGAGGGTAAGGTAGCCGGTAAACTTATGCATGTGGCATAAGATCTCGTCATAAGATAGCAACGTACTATTACACATCTTTGGTATCTATAGACGATGGTTGACTCTTTCCATCAGGAGACCAATCTGCTTATTTATTATCTTATAATATAAAAAAAAATAGATAAAGCGTTGGTTCCAGACCAGACGAGACAATGCAGAGCTCTACCAGCTTTAGCATTGCTACCTCTACAGGCTTGATGTACTTAGTTGAAAGAGGCCGCCTTGAATCTGATGCTGGAATATGATAGAAATAAACAGTAACGTTTTGACGGGTAAGGCGGTAAAATGAGGGCGAGTCATCACAGATGTCTACCATTCTATTACTAAATGTATCAGACGATATTCAAAACACACCTTATCTTTACTTACCTCTTAATCTTACCAGCTGTGTGGTAGGATGGTCGTTGGTATATATAACTGGGTCGGATTCTCGTAATTAATCAATCCAGTCGTAACGTTTAGGGTTCTTACACATTATGCTGCTTCGTAGCGTGTCGCGACGTTGTATCGTGTTAATGTGTATAAGTGTATAAGAACCTTAAGAGGTTTTCTTAGATAATTTATAAAAAAATCACTTGTAATAAACATATTATCGTGACTTTTAATATGGAACCTATAATAATGTAAGAAATCAAGTTTTTACGAATAATGAATACAAATACAAAAATTAAGTTATGTAAGTACATTAAGTTTTTGTTGCCAGCAAAATCCAGTCCTTTATATGAAAAATACCATTTTACATAAAATAGCTTTAATGTATATTATAATAGCAGAAATGAAATAAATTTCATGATAAAGGTAATTGAAAAATTTAGCTGACTTCTAATATCTGTCAATTATCGTAATAACTAAAAAACTTCTGAATCGATTTTGATGAAATTTGATTTGTTAAGTTTGGATATACATATTGTTTATAATTCCTTAGAAATTCGTGAGCAAACATATAAACATAGAAACGTACATACAATTTATAAAATTTAGTAGCTACATGTGATTGGACGCCTACATAGATCATCATCTATAAATATAATAAAATTGTAGGAAAATCAATATGTCCGGGGTAAACTCAAAAAGTTCTGAATGGATTTACTTCAAATTTTGCATAAATATTACTAACAGGTCAGGTCAACATATAGGCTACATATTATCACGCTATCACCTACGGAGAAGGAGCTGTGCGGAGAAAACAAAGTCCGCGCGAACGAAGTCGCAGGCAACAGCTAGTATTCAAATATTATCCAATTCCAATAATACTGCATACATACACAGATGACAAGCTGATTACCTGCGCTTTTTCATCGGTTGATAAGAACTAGGTAGTAAGTATTGATGTTAGTGCGATAAAAGGTATCTTGCGTTATCGTATGTAATATGTATATAAAATTAATTGCGTACGGTCATTATAGAACGTATCTGTCAAACTGCCCATACATATCTGCAGCGATGTCTAATTTGAGTAGTTGTCGAGTCAACACGTACAACAAGTAAGCCGATGAAAAAACATAATTTTTTGAATTGCTTTATCATAACCGAGAAAAGCAAGGATAACTATTTTATGACTCGTGTTATTTTCATTTAATTTTGTCCTTTATTTCTTTTTCTGTGACTTTTTTTATATTAGCAAATTAGCCAACAAGCAGATAGGTCTCCTGATGTAAAGAGTTAAACCATTGCCTATAGACACCAAAGATGTGTGATGGTGCGTTGCTATCTTCCGGCGACATGCATAAGTTTACCGGCTACCTTGCCCTATAAACCCAAACACGATAGTCACAAGCACTGATGGTATTGCGGCAGGAATAGGTAAGACGGTTGTACCAGACTCGGGCGAGACTATGCAGAATCTTACCACTTAATAGCCACGATGGTAGTGGTACTGACTCGCATACCCAGCCAATCGGTCGCCTTTTACGACGTGCCTGGCGGAACAGCAGTTGGTCTATTCTCCAAAGTAGCCCGGACCAACACAGGGGGTAGACTTGTCAACTATTCTCAATTTTTCGTTTCTTTTTAATCAGTTTTTTGTTAAAATAGTGGAGCAACCAAAACCGTGTCCTCGACTAATCTTTTCTGTATTGTTTTTTACTTTTTTATGTATTCAAGTGTTACTTTCTTAAGATTCATAATTTAAAGAAGAGATTATAAGGAAATTGATTTACTACTTTCCGCAGACACTTCACGACCTGCATTTCTCTGGTGATTAGATTTTTTATGTACTCCATTGTCGGAGACCTTTCGATTATCGATAAATGTATTTTATTTTTGGTAGTTACCTATATTATGCTATGGGTATAAGCTATATTATGTTCTTGTAAAATATACACGTAAATTAATCAACTCAGTTATCCATAGTAACTTAGATAGTTTTCGGTGTAGTCAATACAAAGGAAAACTAGCACAAAGTTTATCCGCGTGTTGGTCCGGGTTCTTTTGAAGAATAAATCATCTGCCATTCCGCCAGGCAGGTCGTAGAAGGCGACCGATTGGATAAACATGTCATTACCATCGTGACTACTAGGTGGAAGAGTTCAGCAACGACTCGCCCGGGTATTTGATACCACCGGCTTACCGATTCCTGCCGCAACAGCGTCAATGCTCGTTGATTGTCGTGTTCCACTTTGGAGGTTAGAGTTGCCAGTAGATTTATGGATGTGGTATTGCCATCCCGCCATACGGATTGCAACGCACTATTAACGTCTTTGGTGTCTATAGGCGATGGTTTCTCTTTCCATCAGGAGAGCCATCTGCTTATTTGCTATCTAATGATATAAAAAAAGCTAACCTAGCCTCATAAGTGCATTACTTTTTTAAAAATTATATTACTAGCTACTAGTTAAAAATATGTAAATTCTAATTTAATTAATTTCAACATATTGATAATGATTACCTATTGGATTTCTTATTTCGATTTGTATTTATGTATATCTATTAATAGATATGTGAATGAAAACTTTGGACCCCTTTTTAAGGAAAAATACTCGAACGGTGAAGTATGATATATGGGACAGGTAAAGTTTACATTGCGGAGGACTGCAGAAACCTAATATTTTTAAATAAAATTCGTTAGAAATATATTAAATTATTAAAAATAAACATTACACGCACTAATTTAGTGCGACATACATGACAATATACGCACATGTATACTTCCTACTTCTTTTATGGCTAAAGTCAGACAAAAGAGATTACATTGTATACATAGCCTATGGTCGAATTTCGGCCACATGCGATCGCTAGTTTGTATTATTAGCAGAGCGACTGAGCTTCACTCGGGTAATATTTTTTATGCGAAAACCGATAATCATAGAGATGACTCTTACTACTACTACTCTTAACTAGATCAATTTGAATAGTTTAAGACTATCTTAGTACAAAATGTCGACAATATCATTTGAGCCGTTTCAGGGAAACCAATTACATACAAATATATACAATTAATCCTGATTTAAAGTACACGAATTTAATTGCACCAATTTCACCCAATTATTTGTCTAGCAAACACAGATGACCGCTAGTCAAAATAATTAGGTGAAATTGTGTGAGGAATTCGACTATATTGAGATTAAACAATAAAATCTATTGTAAGTTTGACAACTGATTTCAGCCGGAATGAAAATAGTACCTACCTATACATGCGTGTATAGTATCATGTGTGTCACATGAATGTAGATGTGTATTTATTTCTATTAATTTAGTACTTCTAAGGAATATTACTTTAAAATTACCGCCCCGTTGGTCGAGTGTTTAGCGACCGTGACTACGCAATGGACGGGGCATAGGTTCGATCCCCAACGGTAATAAGCATTTGTGTGATGAGCATAAATGTTTGTATTTCCGGGTTTAGTATATTAAATATATTCTAGTATTTATATATGCATTTCTATATATGAGTGTCGTTGAATAACACCCATTACACAAGCAAGTAATTTGCTTTGGGGTTAGATCAGTAAGTGTAATTTGTCCCGTGAATATTTATATTAGGTTTCTGCAATCCTCCGCAATATTAACCTTAATTGTGCCAAACTTATGCATGTGGCATTAGACCTCGCCACAAGATAGCAATGCACCATTAACACCTTTGTTATTTATAGGCGATGGTTGACTCTTTCCATCAGGAGACCCATCTGCTTGTTAGCTATCTAATCATATAAAAAAAACAGTAGTGACTTATCATATTTTATCTTTCATTATTACGTACTAATTATGTACATGTATGATTAGGTCATGTCTATTTAGTAAAAAGTACTTACTTTTATAAAATTAATGTACATAAAAATTAAGATATTTCATATCTCCTTTACATCCATCGGTTATAACAAAATCATTACATGCACTAAGCAAGTTTATTTCTTTTTACGTCCCAATTCGAACGAGATATGGGCGTGTGCAGGCTGCCACTGTCTTCATAAATCTCACCACTTGCAAATATATTGTTCCAACTCATAAATACTGTGTATCAAAGTTCTCGATGGTCTTAATCAACGTATTACATAGCATTGAAGTTGAAACATTTCGAGCAATACATTAAATTGGTAAATGTTTCTATATTACTTGTAGTAGGTATGTACCTACCAGTATTTCAAAGATGTTAACTGATATTTATTTAGATATAGTTCAAATAATTAATAATAAAATTATATTTATTTTTACTTAACATTTTAATTATTGAAAAATGTTTTTTTTTTAAAGTTTTTACTAATAGTCCAATGTTACTATAGGGGTAATATTAAACTATTAGTCAAAAATTAGCGGTAAGTATACAGCGGTACCATTATCACTATCGAATTGGCAAAATTTTTAAATAGTGTTCACAGTAAAATAATAATAACACATACTCGTGTGAAATCTTTTACGGAGTAAATGACCCGCCAAACGTTTTGCTAATTATATTTATAACAGTATTTCTCTACTATATAATGAACGTTATTATACATATAATCCTTCCTCTTGAATCTACCTATTAAAAAAACCGTATCAAAATCCGTTGCGTAGTTTTAAAGATCTAAGCGTACATGGGGACATATTGACAGATAGCGAATTTGTTTTATACTATGTAGTGATAAACAATTTTCAAATTTTCAAACAACATGTTTTATCACTAAAACATGTTGTTTGAAAAATGAAAATAAATTAATAAAATGTATCATCACTTATTACTTATTTGTCGATTGGCGAGAGAAGCGGTTATCCTTTATACCCACATTTTTACTGACCGGATAACGATTATCGCCTATTTCTAGCGATAACCAAGACCGTCATCTCAACGTGCTCGTCCGAGGGCTGAGTCTCAGAGATGATAATGCGCCAACTGCTATACATCATTCGCCACATCTCCGCAGCTAAGGATTTTAGATTTTCGAGAAAACCTCGAAAAGATCTCAATAACACATATTTTAAACCTGGGAATTGAATCCGGGGCCTCAAGATCTGAGCTATTGAAGGATATTGAAGGACTAGATAGTTAATAGAGTCATATGATCAATAACGTCGATCATGTAACAAAGAAGAATTTCGCCACGTCGAGCCCGTCGACACTAGGTCAGTGGCAGAGCGTCCCGGCTTGAGGGAAATGGTTGCGGGTTTGAGTTTCGCGTGTCGACATTTTTCTTTGTACTTTTTAAATTTTTTGAAGTTTCCCAAGCACGAGGTCAGTGCTATAAAAACAAAAATAATAGTCATAATTATGTAACCTATAAAAATATATTAAAATGAGAGTATTGCTTAACCACATAATAAATATTCAAAAAGTATGGTCACCGCACGTTATACTAGCGAGTCACGATTACACACAACAAACCTTAAGGCGAGGCATCGCGACAAAACTGGTTTGTTAAATCACTTTTTTTTTGTATTGATTGTTAAATAACAATTTTGCAAAAATTACACGATATACCTGAAGATGTTATCTAAAGAATGTGCTAACTCATTACATGATAGAATGTACTTTACTCGATCATATAAAATTCCGAAAACAGGCTACTAAAATCTGTAAAACAAATAATTTGTTAATAATATTTCTAATCTTGCACATGATTTTATATGGTGATATTTATGTAAATACAAAAAAGAATGTGCTAATTTTAGTTTTCAGCTAATGTCCTATATTTATTTAACACGTTTCCCAGCGGTTTCAGAATATACCGCGCCACCCATTTTCTATAGAATTGTCGCGCGTCGAAATACCTCACCTTAATATCATGTAATAAAATATAATCATATAATCATAACAATTTATTGCAACAAATATGGTAGATACATAAAGTGACCGCCCCGTTGGTCGAGTGGTTAGCGACCCTGACTACGTAATCGACGGGGCTCGGGTTCGATCCCCGACAGGGACAAGCATTTGTGTGATGAGCATAAATGTCTGTACTACTACTAAATACGTTCCAGTATTTATACTTATATGTATTTCTATGTATTAGTATCGTTGACTAACACCCATAACACAAGCAACTAATTTGCTTACTTTGGGGTTAGATCGGGAAGTGTGATTTGTTCGGTAAATATTCATTTATTATTTATAAAGTTGTTCTTAGTTAAGTTTGTTCAAAGAATTACGTGACGTCATTAACGCAACCAAGTCTACCGATAACTCAAAGAGTATTTGTTATTGCTGTTAAATTTTATGTTTTTTTTTTATTATTCATATATACGCTTGTTGTATTTTTGCTTTTGTGCCAAGAAAGTAGCAACTTGTATATCATATGATAGCAAGCAAACAAATGGTTCTCCTGAAGGCAAAACTTCGCTTATAGACACCAAAGATTTTAATAGTGTGTTGCTATTATCATTTTTTATAATATATGTTATCCATATAGCGGGGTTGGAATGCCAAATTCATAAGTTTACTGGCTACCTCACCTTCCAAGCCGGAATACGACCTGACAAGCACCAACGCTACTGTGACAGGACACATAGAAATACCATTATTAGCTGTAAATAAATGTTAGATGCTGTTACAAATGTTTAACTATTTAAATCATAAATACTAGAAAGACACCTTTTTAACGGGCAAAAAACGGAGGTTATTAGTTTGTCATGTATGTATGTAATGTTGCTGTAGTTAGAAAATATTTTAGTATGCTGATCTATTTAGCCGTCCAAACACATTTACCACCATTTACTAAATTCGTAATTGTATGTATGTTTTTATTTTTGTCCCCAAATTATTAGCCGTATGAAGATTATTCTTTTTAATTTCAATCAGGTATATTCCAACTTAGAAAACTGTCTAAGTTTCATCAAAATTGATTCAGTACTTTTTGAGATATGGGTATAGTTGACAGATATTTGAATTTGGTTTATTTTTTAAATCGCTTTTATTTTATTTACGTAATTTTCAACCGAATTTATAAATAAATACGTGGATAAAAACCACCGGAAATCTTAGTAACTCTTGATTATACACGTGCCAACAGGTATAGCTACTTGAACTGATTTGAAATTTCTATCATGTTCAACGTGAACTTATTCAAAGTCAAAAATGTACATGGATTTTAGACAAATAAAATCAATTGGATTTACTAATAAAAAAATTAAACAATTTGATTCGATTCGACATATGCAACTAGTTAGTAGAGTCCTGTGATGACGCAGCTGGATTGGTTTCACCGCCTAGCCTAACAGTATCTATTGCTATCATATTCTAGTTTAGAAAGTTTCAAATATTTATTTGGATTCATTAATTAAATATAAAGCAATTTTTTAAATATGTAAATACTGAATATATTAAACTAAGTATTTAACTGTTATAAAATTTATTAAGTGAGTCTACTATCATTAATAATAGACAAGGTTGTTAAATTTTATAACAGATTTATGACACAAAAAATACATTATAAAATTGAATTGCCACCTGTAATTTAATTTGTTACAAAAAATGTGGGCATAGTAACTTAATATTTTACTTAGTTACTTAATTATAAGCACTTACTTATATTGCATTAAAAGTATACTTAAAACATATTTATGATTTTTATAAAATAACTAACTGACTCAGCGAACTTCATTCTGCCTAACAGTCAATGAATGAACAGATTTAGAATTTTAAAATTAATATAAAATTATTAAGTTTTAATGTCTTATTATCACCATAAATATAAATAAAATATAAATTTAAAAATTCAAATAAGTATGTTAATGTCGTGTCAGAAAGATAAATTTTATTGATATTTTTTACTGATGATATCATGTTCTAATATTTATTATTCTATTCCGGAAGAAAAAAACACCAAAAACACAAATCATGTATATTGTTTCAGCCGTTCTTGAGTTATAGGTAGAGTAACAAAAATGACTTTGTATTATCATAATATATATATATATTACGTGTCACGTTGTTTGTCCTAATGGTGGATTCCTAAACTATTGAATTGATTTCAGTGAAGTTTTGTAGATATCTACTGTTTGGTTCAACTTAAAAGATATAGATAAAGATAAAGATAAGATAATTTTTATCTCAATTAACAACCCCTCCTTACCCCTCCCAAATAACCCACCAAAATAATATAAGTAATTTGTAAGGCAATACACGTTTTCCGTGTTAGCTAGTATAGGTAAATAAAAAAATTATTACCTAACCGTTACAAGAACAAATCCTTAAACCTAATTAAAGGAAAATATTTTTTTAACACAAGACACTGCAGAAACCGACTTTCACTAAAATTAAATTACAGAAATTCACTACAGATTTACATACCTAGTAGCATAGACAATATGGTCTGTATTGTAATTAATGACTGACTGACTACGCATTCGACGGGGCTCGGGTTCAATCCCCGGCAGGGATAAGCATTTGTGTGATGAGCATAGATGTTTGTATTTCTGGGTTTGGGTGTTTATTATGTATGTAACAGTATTTATATATGTATTTATATGTATTAGTATCGTTGACTAACACCCATAACACAAGCAAATAATTTACTTACTTTGGGGTTATATCAGTAAGTCTAATTTGTCATCTATTAAAAAAATACAATTATTAAAAATGCAAAAATTGTTTGGATGCATGAATTGCTGTTTGTTACTCTTTACGCAAAAACCGCTAAAGCGATTTCCAAAATGGTTCCCTTGCCGTCATTAATTAATCCATGAATTTTAGCATACATATAGATGAATATATAACCTGGAATAGTACATAGGATACTTTTTATCCCGGAAAAATAAGATAGCCCCGTGGAATTCACCAAAAAAATATTTATGATGCAGCGGGATACAGGGCGCAACTAGTCAACTTTATGTCTGTAGACGCTCTGATTCACCACGAAACATGTTAAGTTTTGTAGTACATTGTAGACTTCGCAAACAAAACCACAAAATTCTAATTTTATAACCAAAATATCATCATTACTCAACTTAAATGTACGGTGTTCAACGAAAGCTTAGTCGATTGACAAGTGTAACAAAGGAAGAAATAATACTCATTTGCAAAAACGTGAATAATATAAACCATGAGGGTAAGCAGAGTGAACCGAACGTTAAAAGACGTCCGGTTCTAGTTTTATGGGTTTGATTCCTATAGTCGTATTTTACCGAACCATAAAGACTATCGCTTGTTTTTTGTAATTACCAGGACATATAGTTTTACATGGTCAGTGAGCTACTAGATGTTTAACACTCCGTCACTGGACTTCGGAGCTATTACTACTGAGATTTTTTTCGAAAATATTTTCATGTATATGTTATTTGCTCATGATTTAAATCAAATAGATTACTTGTGGTCTAATTCCTTTCAGACCATTATACTAAAAGGCTTTAGACCACAAGTATTTAATGATTAATTACTAAAAAATAAACAAAACGTAAAAGTTCATAGAGGTTAGTGTGCTGAGACGTCACGCGAGACACAACAGCTGTTATGTAAGAGCGTTTAACGGCTTTAAGCTATAAATTGACGGTATAAGGTCAGGGTCCCCACATAAACGTTCAGTGCTCGATGCACTTTGCCGCAAAGTGGTCATTCGTTTCAAATAAATTACCATGTAATGGCATGTTAATTTGCATACTCTACACAAAGCTACCGCAATCTCAACAAATGAAAAAGAACTGTATCACTAAAAACACAAAATGTATTTCGGCTTATATTTCCATGTTCATTCAAAAGCTCCGAGTCCGGCGCTGCCGAAGCGGATATTTTTGGAACTATTACAGATGTTGGAAGTTCGTTCACCATCCTGGCGATGGCGCTACTAGAGCGTAGCTAAGTGGTTCACAAGGGGTTGTTTGAAAATGGTTTGTATAGAAACAGGGGTGGATTTTACATTATAACGTGTTGTAGCATTTGTCGAAGAGATGTCGCTACTGCTACAATTGTTACAAAATTATTATCTTTGAATATTAGAACAAACTTTTTTAGTAGTTAGAATATTTTTACAAAATTGTAATTTATAATGTAAAACGCAAATATAAATGCTTTATAAAAGTAGTATGAATTAAAAATATACCATGTGGTGGTGAATGCTATATATTCATTAATATATTTTTCTATCTATAAGTATATCTTTAAAAAAATATATGAAAATGTCATTCGCCTTTATTAATCTATATATTAATAAATGAAGGAAAAATTTTGTACCCCTTTTTTAAGACAATTGCGCGGACAGTGGAGTGTGAAATTTAGCACAGTTAATGTTTACACTATAGAGGACTGCAGAAACCTAATATTTTTAATAACAAGCATTAGAAATATATAAAATTAATAAAAATATGCATTACACATACTACATTCGTGTGACATATGTGACATTAATAATATCACATATATAATATCATATTATACACACATGTATACCACTTACGGCTAAAGTCAAACTTAAAAAAGTTTTATTTGTTTAGTCGAAAATTGAAGAGCCGGGACTGGGTCGAATTTCGGCTGCAGGCGATCGCTAGTAATAAGAGAAACACAACTTTTTGGTATTGGGATTGGGATAAAGTGAGAAGTTTACCGCCTGCACCAATATATGACTTGATTTCAATCGTGGTAAAAAAGGTAATTGTGGACGTATAGTCTTATGTCTTCTTATCCCTACTGGAAAAAGAAAGCGTGATTAAATTTGTTTATACTACATCGCGATATACTGCAATGTGATTACACGTAACTTTGCTCTGTCCCGCTCAGGTTTGGTACTCTCTCCTAACCTATTCCTGCCACAATAGCGTCAGTGATTGTGACTGTCATTTTCTGGTTTTCAACGTACGGTATCCGTTAAAATTATGCATGTGGCATTAAATTTCGCTGCAGACTGATATGATTAAGTATGATGAGAACGACAATTGACTGCACGCACTAGTCGCATTAAAAATGGTAATGCATATTTCCAAAATTCATCTTGCGGAAGAAATTAAATAACATTTATTAAATCTTACATTTAATCTTTTTTTTCTATTAGAAAATTTGTTTGGTATATATTTTAAATAACAAAGTATTTTAATATAATATAGTATCTACACCATATTATAGACTACAATATTGTCCCAGTGGTTAATTTGTTTAGTTCAGATGATGATATATCAAGTTTAATTTCCGGATCAAAAAAGAGCAATTTTTTTCATATTTATATATTCATAGTGTTATTATATTGTAAACAAGCAGAAGCTTCTCCTGATGGAAAAAGAAACCATCGCCTATGGACACCTGTATTAGATTACAAACTCGTAAACCTTGGCGACTCCAAGCATGTACTAACTAGTAAGTAACTCTAGCGTTTGGTTTAGGTACTTTGCCTATTTCACAAGGGAATCGGCGTGACTTTGATTATTTGTTTCAAGATATTATGAAAGACTATATTATGTTAGTCTCGGCCTTTTTTTTTAAAGAAAACGGAGCCTTTTTGTTAAGTTAAGGCAAAAGGCGAAGCATTGACCTAACGTTGAGCAACTACGACATGACTACTAGATAGTAGAGTTTCATAAAACTTCCCCGATACTTAGTATAACTGCCTTAAAATTTCTTGCCGCAATTGAATTAATTCTTGTAGCTGTTAGTTTCGATTTGGGGTGGTAAGGTAGCCGTAAACTATGGTATATACTTTTACATCACATAATCGTAGTAAGATCCCGTTAATTATTAATGACATCTATGGTGTCTATATGGTTATTTCTTTCTGCCAAGAGAGCCATTATTAGTTTTATTAGAACCATCTTATAATAAAAAATAAGTTCCAACTTTTAATTTGCTAAAAAAATACAAGGTGGTGTATCAACAAGAAAAAATTTCTAACACAACAGTACAATAAAGAGCGCGACGAGCGCTACCGAAAATGTTTTCAAACGATTGTATTATTCTAATTTCAACAATAAAAGTGAAAGCTAAAACTTCATGCAGATTTCAATTTGCGTAAACAGCATACCTGTGAATTGTCATCTTATAAGGTTTGCTTGCATAATCTTCGCTATTCACAATTCTTGTTGTGAAGGTCTCCCGGGGGAAGTGACCCAATTTGTTAGAAGTGACTCTTTTTGTTACATTGTGATATTGTTAAGGAAGTGTATTTGACTTACCTTTGAAACTGTAACATTTTTGTTTGTACTGATTTTAAGGACAGTTTTTAAACATGTTACACCAATCACGATTTCTGAGCTTTCTCAGCAAAAGTCGAGTAAAACGTAACCTTTTTTTCGAAATGAACTTAAGCAGTTTGACCGCCCCGTTGGTCTAGTGGTTAGCGAACCTGACTACGCAATCAATGGGGCCCGGGTTCGATTCCCGGCAGGGACAGGCATTTGTGTGATGAGCACAGATGTTTGTATTTCTGGGTTTGGGTGTTTATTAAATATATTAGAGTATTTATATAGTATTTCTATGTATTAGTATAGTTGACTGACACTCACACTACAAGCATATAATTTGCTTACTTTGGGGTCAGATCAATTCGTGTAATTTGTCCAGTGATATTTATTTAGGTTTGAAAGAAAGTGTCGGTGTGAAGATGAGAAAGGGCATGCTCCGTTGGGTCGGACATATAGAAAGAATGGTAGATGAAAGGTCAACAAAACAGATATACAATGCGAATGTGGAAGGATGTAGGTTCCGGAGAGGACTAAGACTGACATACCACGATCAGATTACTGTCCGAAAGTGGTGTCAAGAGTCTTCGCAACCGGCGTGTGTGTATGAAGAGAGTGATGAATGTGGAGGAAGCGAGACAAGCCTGCAAGGATCGTGATGTATGGCAATCGGTTCTCTCTGCCTACCCCGTAAGGGATCTGGCGTGAAGATATGTATATATTATATTTATTTATTTATTATTATTAGTTGCGCTCCAAATGACCGTTACTGTGAAACTGGGCGTTTTGGGTGTGCAAAGTGCCCAGCCAGAGCTTAAACAAGTGGGCTAAGAGCCTGTCTTAAAGGTGTCTCCTTTGAGACCAACCCTCAGCTTAGGGCAGTATCTTGAAGATAAGTTGGAGCGTTAGGCCTCATACTGAATGTCGGCAATTTACGGCGCAGAGGCGAGAGCGGCGCGATGTAGCGCTCTGACACAGCTGCCCGCGCAACCACGCCGTCGCACCACTGTCATCCAGTTCACTTCCATAAGAATCTATATGTTAGATCACGCCACTCTCGCCGCCGCGCCGCAGTACGCTGAGGTGCAGTTTGAGCCCTAAGTGGAATAGGATTTCGAGTCGTTAATGACTCTTTATCGGCATCTCGAGTATTGGCGGACCGAAACAGTTGCGTGTTAATTGTAAAGTGTAGTTATGATGGGATCATCAGGATCAGATAGGTTGATACATCTTTTATTCTGTGTACGTGTCAAAATTTCATTTTGCCATACTTATTTACTTTAATGCCATGCCTATTTATTTCGAATCATTGAGGATACAAATATAAAACCATATTAAAGCAATACTGCTACCTTACAGGTACAGACAACGTGTCATGGTAGGTACTTCCTGTTTCTTTTATCTGAAAAAATAGTAGAAAATTTAATGTGCATAAAATAGTGAGTTCACTGGAATCGTAGTCATTAACTGATGTCAATGCAACTTAGTCAAGTGCTTCCATAGAAAGAAAGAGGAATTGGATAAAAAGAAGTTAGTACCTAGAATTCGAGTGACGTCGCGTAGTGTTAAAATATGTTTTTTTTTTATATCTGAAAATTTTTGAGATTTGAGAAAACAGATAAATTTCGTGGCTGTACCTTTCCTTTTTAAAGTAAAACTTCTTTAGGCGCGACTTGAGAGTAACTCATTTTTTTCGAACGGAAATAACGCTTGATGCAGTTTCCAATAATTAAAACATAGAATGTATAAATACTTATTAATGACTAATAAGTGTTTATACATTCTTTACAACATAGGTAAATATAATTAAACTTTAAGTATGTTACTTCCTGAAGATGCTTATAAAGTGAAGTCGTTTGAGTTATATACCAAAAATATATATGAAACTAATGTACAATAATTGTTTTGTTAGTTGTGTCTATACAGTATAGAACATAGTAAGTATAATAATATGATTCTTTTATAAACGTATATTGACTTGAGTTGTTTAAATCGTCAGATTAAAAAAAACAAAAAGTATCTACACGCCTGCATCTCCGAAGAGGTCAGCAAAGGTACAACAAGTGCACCCACAATTAGCCGAAGATAGTCCCACAATGTGATAGGTGACAAGCCTATCGCCAACCGGGCAAATTTACCAATCCCGGGCAACGTTTTGTCAAAAAACTGAAAAAAACATTCTTAATTGCGCGATCCGGAAATCGAACCTGGGATCTTATGTGGTCAAATCCGACACCGAACTACTAGGTGAATTTATTTTTTAAAATATCATCTATTTTATGGCTATAAAACCTGCAGCCAGATGCACACAATAGGTATAACAAAAAACCAAGCAAACAGATATAAATAAAAGATCTATACCTGCTCTGATTTTTTCGCCTTGGAGGAAACTACTTGTTGACGCACTTCCTCAGATATTATAGAAAGTATATCGGTAAGTGGTAAAGCTCTTCCTCGTACTAAACTCATTACACGTTTGAAATTAGTTAACGGAAGTTACACTATGAGAACGGAGATGGGTTGTGACATGTTTTTTAAGTAGTATTTGTTGGTTTTATTTTAAAAAAATGTAAAATATTTATGAATGGAAAGGTAAATTATTAAACGAAGTTTCGAATAGATTTGAAAAGCTGAATTAACGATCAGAAATAATATGCTCGCACACAAAAATGGCTACTCGTTCAATACTTTGTATGGTTGACTTCAGAGCCTCAACTCCCGGACTTAAATACCTGATTAGATTGATAATGTAATTAGACTTTTTGGTTTCTATAAATACATATCAGTTAGGAGTCTACTGGAGATCTCGTATCTTGAAGAGTATGTAAGGCTGTTGAATTCAGTTATTTAAGATACGAGTAATTAAGAGAGTAAGCTACTAAATCGGTAAATCATAGTTAAACATACAAACGATATTTGCCGCTATTTTTGTAGAATAGGGCCAAAAGGGCAAGATACTTCCATGATGGTAAATCATTGGCGCCACCTATGAGCAGTTGTAATCTTGCAATTGTATTATTAGTCTTTGAAGAATTAGTAAGATCTTTTCCTGAACGCTCCTAAGTCGTTTCGGATCAGTCTGTCTAGCCTACAAGCAAGTCTAAATGACTAACTAACTTTGATCTCTTTTTCTTTTGCTTACATACTATCTTAATATGTTTTTGGAAAGCTAGCACTTAAAGTTATTATTACCACATAACTAAAAAGAGTTAAATTAAAAAATTAAGATACTTATTTTTATAGTAGCACCGACATCACCTATAGACATGAAACATATAAATGACTATAGCTGCACCCTGCAGCCCACTGCATTATAAAAAAAATTGATGAATTCATAAAATAAAAATCCAAGATTAAAAGTATGCTATGTGCTATTCCAGGTCAACATCTATATGTATGCAAATTTCATCCAAATCGAAAAAAAAGGTGAACTTGATTAAATTCGCTATTCTCCGTGAACTATTCTATGTTATCAGGAGACCCATCTGCTTGTTTGCTATCTTATAATATAAAAAATCCCTGTTAAGTTACACATTAAAGATGTCACATATGTACATTATAAACAGAAGCCGAGTTGTTCCCAACAGGTAGTTCTTAGTGTTTGCTATCTTATGATATAAAAAAACCCACGTCGGTAGCAAAAGCACAAAATCACACAATTTTCGCACTCAACGCACGTTCCACTTCAAAAACGAAATATCTTCAGGAGAACCGAACACTACTTCACTCAAAGCGCACTGAGTGAAGTAGTGTGCGTTTCTCCTGGTGCGTGGGTAAATTGTGTGTTTTTGTGCTTGCTACCGATGTGGGTAAAAATGTGGTGGATGTGGGTTGTTAAATGTGTCGCTAGGGTCTTCTTTTTTGTTAGGACCATCGCTCGAGTTTTATCCATTTATTAAAGCGGTGTCTTTCTTTTCTGTGGCACCGTGGAAGTCACATAGAATAGTTTTTTTCATATAAAAAAAAATAGAATAATTCGCGGAGAATAGCAAATATAACATTTTTTTTTAAATTATGGATCTCTGCAAAGTAGCGCCTGAACCAATAAAATATCATCTAAATCAGTTTTTGCGTGATTAACAAATATCCGTATTCATACATCTAAACTTTCGGATTTATAATATTAATAGAAATAGATTGCTATCCGCATCGTAGGGGTGTAAAACCACTAACGTAGAGTTGTAAACATATTTCTATTCTTGTTACGTAGTCGGATAAACAGTTACGGCATTGTTTAAATAGTTAAATCACTCGTCTCGTTTTGGGGTTGCGCTTACAATAAATAATTTTAAAACGTTTTAAACAATTAAGTCCCCCAAGTCATAAATACTAAGACAATTCAAGCATACATCCGCGAAATTTAGACGTCTCGTAGAGCAACCATATGATTTATTGCCAAACACGGTGGAGGATGACGTTTCCACACCATAAATTGCTGTTCTCAAGGCAAACGGACATCGGGTATATGAAGACTCGACGACACTACGGATACATATGAACCCTGGTATGGTTGTACGGTCACAGGCCGGCAAACCCGGGTTCTCCTGGGTATAAATCTGGCGTATCCGGTCGGTTACCGCGCCGGTAGCGGCGGCGATTATTCATCCAATATCGAGTTTTAGCTTCACTTGCTAGCTTCTAATCTTCACCCCGACTAGATTTATGATTTTGTCCATTTCTAAAAATTTTATTATGATCAGCTGTTACAGCTATCAGTTCATATTCCATATTCTTTTCTTTCGTTTTGCATTTTTATAAAAAAATATTTGTTATATAAGTTACCGGACAAATATGGAAAAATTAAACAGTAAATTCTCTTTATTCTTTAAATATTCATTTATATCAAATTACAAAATTTTCCTTGTGTCATTTATTTGATGGACATATCACACGAAGTGATTGCACTCCAAAATAAGCACATAATTTGATTGCGACAAAGGTGTTAGTTAACAATCATAACACACAGAAATACATACATTAATCTATATTTTAATATTATAAATGCAAAAGCTTGGATGGATAGATGAACATTTGTTACTCAATCACGCAAAAACTACTGTACAGATTTGAATAAATTTGGCATAAAAGAAGATAATGACCTGGAATAGCACATAGGTTACTTTTTATACCGGAAAAGTTAAGTGATCCCGCGGGATACACATATCGAATATTGTACCCAATTTGCAGTACCACCCAGAATCGGCGATATTCTACTCACCTCACCTTCAAGCACCATTATTGTAAATTTAAAGTAATTTTCCACAAAGTATACAAAGCGTCTAAAGTCCAAGCCTTTGTAATAAATCAGAATGGCATTTTTGTTTTCAACGCACCGATAACTCTTTTGTCATAGGGCGATGCAAGAGAAGTAGGGTCCAATGGAGTTATTTATATTGTCGTATTTTCCTTACCAGAAGAAAATTTCCTTTCTGTTCGGTTCATGGGTCAGTGATCAGATTCGCTCGGTGCTGCTTGCTGAAGCTACGCTTTATGTTAAGAAAGTAGTATATGATAATTTATCAATTTAAATGTAACTGGGATGATTATCTTTGGATTCCCATCTTCTAAACCGTATACATATCGAATTTGAAACCGTATTTTTTATCTTAAATAGACAATTAAAGATCATCACGCTGGTTTCTGTTTGGTGTAAGCAGAGTAAGACGATTGTTTATACATGTATAAATAAACTCACTGGATAGTCAGCCAACTAAGTGGGTGTTAAATTACATCACTATAGTTGCGAAATTAAAATACTATTTCACCACCCCATTGATTGAATAGTATTTCTATGAATTAGTATCACTGAATGACACCCATATCGCATGTACAAGTAATCGGCCTACTTTGGGACTAGATCATTACGTGCTATTAGTGATATTTTTTTATTAATCATTTGTTGTTTCGATAACTGGGATCACCAGATTTACGACCCCTGCATACCTGTACCAGCTACGTAGCTGTCAAAACAAGAACACGACAGTGACAAATACAACTGACGCAATTGCAACAGGAAAATGTTAGACCGTGAAGTCAAACATATAGAACAGTAGTTGCAGCCCGCAGCCCGCTGGATTGAAAAAGTTTTTGTTGAATCCCGCGGGAAAAACTTATTGTTCTGTGATAAAACGTAGCCTATGTGCTATTCACGGCTATGGTCTACCTGACTGTCAAATTTCATCCAAAATTTGTTATGTAGTTTTGGCGTGATTGAGTAAAACTTCCATCCATCCAAACATCCAAACTTTCGCATTTATAATACTAAGTGCACCGTGCAGCCCGCTGCATAATAAAAGATTTTGGTGAATCCCGCGGGAACAACAAATTTTTCCGGAATAAAAAGTAGTCTATGTGCTATTCTAGATTATCATCTACCTGTGTTCCAAATTTCATCTAAATCTATTCAGTAGTTTTTGTGTGATTGAGTAACAAACATCCATCCACCCAAATATCCAAACGTCCAAACTTTCGTATCTATAACATTCATATAAATATAGATAACAAATGCAAGTACTTGTAGAATACTGCAAATATAATTATTCTGTATAAAACAAAATAAAATAAGCGCTCAACGTTCGCGAATGAGGAACTTTGTCCCTTAAAGTTTGTCATAAACTTTATTAATTTTGTGCATTAAAAAGATTTATTTTCCTGATTTTCAAACTGTAGCATGGTGTTTCTTCTACTACTAAAATTAATCTATTATAAGTTTTGAGTAAACCAATGCTTGCTCATAACTTTTAAATTAGATCTCAATACATTAGATCATACCTACTACACATAGATTTAAGTTTTCTGCACCTTTTTCTTCTATGTAAACTTGAACTTAACAAAATTTTGCACTCTTGCGAGCTATACTCGTAAAATCTGTAGTTTTATTTCACTTATACACATTCTTTTATATTAAAATAGAGCAAAAAAGCAGATAGTTCTTCTGATGGAAAGAGATAACCATCATCTGTAGACACCAAAGCTGTTAATGATGAGTTGCTACCCTGCGGCGGGGTGTTAATGCCATATGCATAAATTTAACAGCTATTTTATCCTCCTAATCGGAACACGACAGTGACAAGCATTGATGCTATTGCAGCAGAAATAGGTAAGGCGGTGGTGCTAGACCAAGACGTTGCAGAAGACTACCACTTAGTAGTCACGATGGTAGTCAATCGATGTCCAATCATTTGCCGTTTACAAACTGGCAGGCAGAATTGCAGATACGTAGTATTTTAGGGACTTTGAAGAATTATAGACCATCTGCAATTCTAACCTGAACCTGGATTCTGAACCAAGAGAAAGAAATTAAATATTTATCTAGCAAAAAGTTCATGCTTTAAGAATACGTATCCGAATGTGTGCTGAGAAATTAAACAAAAGAATTTTTTATTACTAACGTATCATATTTCTTACGAAATAAGTAAACACATACTATAATTATAATTAAATTTAATTGCAAAGATTTATGTGTATTTTTATTGGAATACATATAGATACGAGGAAATTATAAACAAGTAGTATTACTATATTACTGTATAATTTAATTAAATAATGAAATAAAACATACACCAAATGTATGAGGTTCCCTGTGGTTTTTACAGTTTGTATTACTTAGGATATCAACATAAATATTACATTTCATACATTATTATTTTATGTTATGTAATTACATAAGTTGAAAATATATATTAAAAATAATCGCTTCAGTTCAAGAACGACTAACCAGCAGGGAGCAGTCAACCCTACATAATATGATGTAACTTTACAAAGGTATCAGCAAAACCCAAGGTATTTTTGACACGTTGTCATTCTCAATTCAGACCGGTCCCTAAAAATATCGGCTTATATTTGGATAGACACAAGCATTTATGTACTAAACATAAACTCTAATATATTAAATAAATACGCCAGATCCCCTACGGGATAGGCAGTGAGAACCGATGCCATACATCACGATTCTTGAAGACTTGTTTCGCTTCCTCCACATTCATTAATGTCTTCATGTAAACACGCCAGTTGCGAAGACTCGTGACACCTTCGTACAGAACTCGAGCAATCTGATCATAGTATGACAGTCTAGGTCTTCCCTTCCACATTTCCATTGTATACCTATCTGATTCGTTTAGGTACCTTTCATTAACCAAAATATTAAATATTTTAAAATAAAATAAATACTTTTAATTTGATAGATATTGATACTTTAATACATTAGATACATATTGAATACAAGCTGCTTGCCCCGGCTTCGCACGGATGGTGTACCTAATAATAAGAGACGATATCTACCCTATACAGTACGATCATGTTAAATAAAGTTTAAAAAACCAAAGTGCACGTTACTCGCTCATTTAATTTAAAAAATAATTAAACGACACTGAATTAAATAATAATTTTCAATAGGAAACAATCCCATGACATACTGAAGTTTTTAAAAAATACCTATAGGTTAAGTTTTTTAGCGTAATCGTGGCACATTCGCAACATAGAGACATACATACGTTCACGATTTTTTAAACCAGTTTTTTATTTATTATTAGCTGACCCGGAAAAAATGTTGTTCTGCCTTTTTAACTACTCTTTTTTTTCTATATTTTCTCACTTTTCAACCTTCCGTGGACTTCAACAATTAATTCAAAACCAAAATTAGCCAAATCGGTTTAGCCATTCTCGAGTTTTAGCGAGACTAAAGAACAGAATTGATTTTTATATATATAGATAGATAGATATTTAACAAATATTTTTCAAAAGCATTAATGTGTTTATAAAAGGGTTATTCTTCGTATTCATCTACTTACATTATTGTATTAGTGAAATACGGTACAAGTAAATTCTATATATGTACGCGTTTTTGACCCGTTTATATATTTTTAAAAATAATAGTAGAACGCGTTAGTTTAAAAGCTCACTTCATTTTTTATAGATGTATAGATCATAAAATAGATACGTCACAATATCTGCATCTGTATTGAAGTGAAAACTTCTTTAGGCGCGTTGAGCGTTTTGGTAGAGGGTAAAATCCTCGGTTCGCGTCACCGACATGCTAATGATAATAGTATATCTATAGCTATGTTTTGCATATACGCGAACGAACTACGGTGTGTGCATGTCACAATTTCTATCGTTGAAATAAAAAATTCATTATAATTCAGAACAGTTTGGTTTCTACAACGAATTTAGCTAAATAGTGTTGAAATGGACCATATAGTAAATTAATAAAGAAGTGTAACTGGAATTAATACAGTGATTAACACTAAAATTCATAATTTAATACAATTACAAACGTTAAATTATTTCAAGTGCAGTGTTTGTTCAGCTACTCAGATAAACGCGTAAGTGACGTTAAATACACGGCGCTTAAATCCTTTTGGACGCTAGGATTGCATCAATTGCAGTACAAGTTTAGTACTGTGCCGATATCTACCGTCTACAACAAAATAAGATAATTTATAACAATGGAATGTAAGCAATGTATGAAAGATTTGAAAACTGATGATTTGATGAAGTGTTCTGCCTGTCAAGGGATTTATCATTACTTATGTGTTAATATAAATGAAACCGACTTCAAAAAAATTCTTCCTATGAATAAAGCAAAGTGGAAATGCCCGACGTGTAAACAATCTAAAAAATGTAATAACAGCCCGAGATTAACTTCTAGCTCAGGCCATACCAATGTCGACTCATCTCAGTCTCAGTCACATATTCAGACCGACGCCAAGTCATTGATTTCCTATTTTGATGATCGTTTCAATGGTTTACAATCTACAATAGAATCATTTAAATCTCTAATTACTGATGAGCTTAAGAAACTTTCAGACTCTGTAAATTTTTGGTCAACAAAAATAAAATCAGTGGAATCTTCTATAACCTCTGTTACGGAGAGATTAAATGAATTAGATAAGGAGGTCAGCAAGTTGGATAACATAAAAATGGAACTCGAAGAATATAAATCTAAAATGAAGGAATTTACAGAGAATAGTAATAGGAATGATCAATGGGTCCGCCGTTCGAATATTCAAATTAATGGTATCCCCCAAAAAAAAGGAGAAAATCTGAATCAAATAATCAAAAATTTAGCTTCTAAATGTGGTTATACCTTAAACCTTGATACTGACGTCGACTTTGTAACGAGAGTAGCTGTCAAAAATGATACTTCTGATCATTATATTAGGCCCATTATTCTAAAAATGCAGTCAAGGTACAAGAAAGATGATTTTTTGTCATTACTACGTAAGATCAAAAATTGTACTGGGAATGACATCGGTATTACGGGTGCTCAGACTAATAATAGAATTTATTTTAATGATCATCTTTCCCCGGAAAATAAAATTCTCCTTAAAAAGGCGAAAATAATTGCTAAAGAAAAAGGATATACCTTTTGCTGGGTTCGAAACTGCACCATAATGGTAAGGCGTAACGAACAATCGCCTATCATTCATATAACTTCAGCTGAATCTTTAAACAAAATTATATGAGTAATAATTTTTCATGTCATGTAATTATTCTTTATTTACTTCATTTATTATGTATTACAAGCGGGATTATTTACTGTTTAAAATATATATTGGATTGTTTTAATTTTTATGATCGGTATGTGGATAATTTTAAAAATATTTTAAAAAATATTATTTATTTTTTAATGATATTTGGTTGGGCTTATAATATAATGCTCTTACTCTTGGAGCCAGCATCTCGGACTACAGTTGTTGTAAAAAATCTCATAGTTATTAATCACACGTATAAGTTCTATACTCCATTTAACAATGGCTCTTAACATTTTTTATCAGAATGTGCGTGGATTACGGTCGAAAACTAAAATGTTCTACAGCAACATATTAAATGTAGACTATGACATTATTTGCTTAAGCGAAACATGGTTATTACCGGGAATTTTTGATGCGGAATTATTTGACTCGCGGTATAGTGTTTACCGAACGGATCGCAATTATAATCAACTAAACAGTACCAAGGGAGGTGGTACCTTGATAGCCATCCGTCGTGGTATTAATGTGAGTATGCTTAGATTAATTCCTTTGCCTTCCTTATATGATGCTGATGTAACCTGCGTTCATATTTTACTAAAAAAGGCACCATCGACATGTTTGTTAAGGTTATATTGTTGTTACTTTCCTCAAAATCAAAACCAACATTTAGCAGAACTTGCTTTATATGAACATATATCTGATTTAAAGTTAAATTACCCCGATGATAGGTTTTTAATTGTAGGAGATTTTAATATAAGACAGGCTAAGTGGTCGTCGGTGACTATTTCTATGAATAACTCGTTGATATTGGAAAATACCCAGGAAGATATACTAACCTCACAGTTGTTCACGTTTTTGTGTTTTAATGGTTTTTCTCAATATAACTCTATACGTAATATAAACAATAGGCAACTAGATCTTATAATATCTGATATACCTTGTACAGTATATCGTGTGAATCCCTTGTCATTACCAGAGGATGCTCACCACCCCTCTTTGTGCATTGACGTTGGTATTGATATTAATCTGCAAAACTTACGTCCAGCAGCACGTGTTGTGCGTCGTTTTCATGCTGCAGATTATAATAAAATTAATAACGATCTGGCAAAAATTGATTGGGAAGTACAATTGCCAACTGATGATGTAGAATTAGCAGTAAACACTTTTTATAATATTATTAATAAAATAATTGATGATAATGTTCCTACTAGGTATATTTACAAACATGCTAAATATCCAATTTGGTTCAATAAAAATTTAATAAAAACAATAAATAAAAAAATGAAATTGCATAGGAGATGGAAAACATATGGTAGAATAAATGATTATCATCAGTATTCGGAATTACGTAAAGAAGTGAAATCATTAGAAATAACGTGCTATGGACTATTTATAAATCGCACTGAGGAAAATATATCATTAAGCTCAAAAAATTTTTGGACATATATGAAATCAAAACGTAATGTCAGTGATATTTCTAATGCACTTTATTTAGATAACATTCATGTCACGCACGGTCAGGATATTGCAGACTGTTTTAATTCATTTTTTCTTTCGGTCTTTGAGCCAAACCAAAATACTTACATTGACAACTGTAATGAAAATAATGATTGTGTTATTAGTACAGTAATTATTAACGAACAAATTGTTGATAAATATTTAAGAAATATTGATACAAATAAAGGTCCCGGGCCAGACGGAATTCATCCAATATTTTTAAAGCAGTGCAGAAGACAGTTGGCTGAGCCACTGTCTATTTTATTCAATCTTTCACTAAAAAATGGCATTATGCCTCCAATTTGGAAAAAATCTATTATAGTACCTATTTTTAAAAACGGAGACAAGCATAATATTACAAACTACCGTGGTATCTCTAAATTATCAGTAATACCAAAACTTTTTGAAAAAATAGTCTATGATTCATTATTTTCAGTAATAAAGCCACTAATTTCTTGCAATCAACATGGTTTTGTTCGCGGCCGCTCTACTGAATCCAACCTGTGTGAATTTCTTGATGTGGTTCTAGAAGCTATGGATAAGGGATACCAGGTGGACGCCGTGTACACTGATTTTTCAAAAGCGTTTGATAAAATTGACCATAATCTGCTTATTAAAAGGCTTGAAAGTATTGGTATACACGGCGATTTACTGAGGTGGTTAATATCTTATTTACGTGACAGATCTCAGGCAGTAGCAGTAAAAGGTTATACTTCTAGCTTTGTACCCATAACTTCTGGTGTACCTCAGGGTTCCCACCTCGGTCCATTGCTTTTTAATATTTTTATTAATTCAGTGATCAATTGCTTTCAAAATTCTAAAATTATACTATACGCAGATGATACAAAAATTTTTTCCATTATAAAATCCATCGACGATTGCATATTATTTCAAAATGATCTAGCTAATTTTCATCAGTTTTGCATTAATTATAATTTAAAATTAAATATTCAAAAATGCTATTCTATAACATTTTCTCGTAAAACGAATAAAATTGATTATGATTATACTTTAAATAACAAAATTCTAAAAAAAGTGACTGAGGTGAAAGATCTAGGGGTGCTTCTAGATAGTGAGCTTTCTTTTGCGTCTCACATTAACAAAATTACTGCTAAAGCTTACAAAATGTTAGGATTTGTCTTTCGACAGTGTAAAGATTTTAAGAATATTAAAACATATTATATTTTATATAACTCGTTAGTCAGAAGTAATCTAGAGTATGCATCCATTATTTGGAATCCCATATACATGGTATATAAGAATCAAATAGAAGCAATTCAAAATAAATTTCTTCGAAGGTTAAATTATATATTTGGTAACCGAATCAAATCACAACCTGTGTCGTTAGAGTTGTGCCGTGAACATAGAGACCAAATTTTCTTATTTAAAATAATAAATAATTATATAGACTCTCCTTTACTCCTCGCACGCATTCTGTTTAATTGTCCTCGTCTGACTGTTCGCTCCAAAATGGTGTTTTATGTCCCTATTTGCCGAACTAAGTATGCCCAGAATCGGTTCTTAATAAGAGCTTGTAATACATATAATAAATATTATTCTCACATTGATATATTTTATTATAAACTAAAAATGTATGTATCTCTTGTTAAAAAAGTAGTACATGATCAAAAACTTTGTTAAATAACATAACGAAAGTATTAATATTTATACATAACATTATTCTTTAACGTATCAAAATTAATAGTAGTTTTTTTAGTAATTATTGTGTTTTTTTTTCATTTTCGATTTTGTATTCTTTTTATTTCTATAGCACACACGCTGTATTAACTAGTGGTGAAAACTTTTTTGGCTTATGAACTAACCTAAAAATGATTGTAATCACATGTGTTATAGTAAGCTGTATGTTTTCCTTAATAAATAAATAAATAAAATAAATAAATAAATAAATATAGTTTTAATTACTCTCAACTTAATAGTTCCGTTTTCACTTCTATCGGCAGTCCCACGACTGCTACTGTTTTTTTTTTATGAATTAGCATCATCGACTAGCATCTGTAAAGATAGACATTAGTTTTATTATTAAATGACTAAAATTTTCGTAATCATGAGTCCCTAGAATCTGTTTCATAGCAAATATTAGGTATATTTTTTTCATAAAAATCAATCTTAGTAGTAGATTGAACTCCCATGATAATATATCAATTCCTCGTCCTTCAATAAACATCGCTGGCTTTCATTTATTGCAACTTACAAGTTTAAAACTATATTTTGTAAAGTCGACAATTTGGAGATCGAAATCACCAACCATCTAATAAACCTATAAATCTGGGAATCCCGGCGAATAACTATGTCAAACTACTTTTGATTCACTTGCGTACCCCATAAGAAACCGTTACGCCTTTTATTTTTTACAGAATACATTTGGTTTATAGTGTTATTGTTTTTTAAGATGCTCTTATAACTTCTAAAGATTGTTTAGCTTGCTTATAAAATGTTTACATTTTTAATAATCGCTAGTCCATGCAATGTTTAATTATTAAGAAGGATTTTACAGTTACATCCAATTTCCTTGATTCCCTCGTCACCCCACCATTACTTCACAACCCTGTCCGTGGTCTACACCCCAGTGCGGGAAATAATTGTTTATTTTCGACAACCGTGTACTTAAGTCCGCAAATAACATGGCTAAGTGCTTATGGGTAATAGGTATGATCATTTCGAAAAGTAAATATAAAAAAATACTACAAAAAATATTTGATCGATTGGCTAAATTTTTATACGTATCAAATATCATGAGATTATCAAAAACTGGTCTTGATTCCTTCATGTTTTTATTCTCTAAGTTAAAAAATATGGAAACAAATTTTAGTTAACTTGTCAAACATTGAAAAATAGATATCTTTAAGATTCATTTAGATTGCATAGTTGACATGTATTAACCACCATGATCTTTATGGACGTGCATTTACTTTTTTTACGTTTGTAATTATAACTAGCTGTCACTCGGAACTTATTTCGCGTGACGCAGAAACATTACATCCTTTTGCTTACTCAGATAAAAAAAGCTTCATGACTATCATATACTACAATAATGAGAATTCTATTTACGAAGCTCACAAACTGTTTCTCAGGACATTTCACTTCATAACGACCATCCTTCACAATTAGTCACATATATAATAATTAATAATACTTCATAAATCATATTTCCGAAGTCATAATTTTGAATCATAATATCAATTTCGTTAACTATTGAAATCATATTTTCTTAAATCATAGTAATTTTATGTTTTAGATTTTATAATGAGATATCTTATTTTCATAATTATTATCAAACATAAAAAGTTTAATTAGGTGAGTGAGGTTTTCTTTAGATCCCACACCTAGAAATAGGAGCTCCGCTTAACGGGGCTCCGTTGATTTGCTCCAACTTGACCAGAAATAAAAAAGGTGCCTTGTATTTCATTGCAACCATGAATATAAGAAATGTGTACAAATTTTTCTAAAATATTAAAAATCTTTTTATGAAGTGCCATATTTTTTGAGAATAATGTAATTAATATTTAAAACATGACAAATGATGAAAAAAAAAGTTGTCATATAACTTAATGGAAAAAAATGAATTATGGTGATTAAGGAATAAAATCGTAAGGACAAAGAAAAATAGTTAAATCGATTTTGTATCAACCAATATGGACTCCCTAATAAATTTTAAGCCGGTGTAGGTATATACATAGCTACTATGTGATCTTGTAAAAGAGAAAACAAGACAAAGATACCCTGTTACAAAATATGTTTTTTAAATCATTCACTCACGTACTGTTTGGTCGTTTTTCATTGTTACTTATAATACATAAAAACACAAATCACTAAAGGTATTTTCGTAGCAGCAACGTACTTATTTCACTTTAATTGTGTATTAGTATGTGTTTGCATTTAATTAAGAGCTAACAACTTTAAAAATAAAAGGAATTATGACTTTTTAATTTTAATAATTGAGTTTCAAAACTTTTAGTTTTTATCTATGTGCAAGCTGTAGTTCAACTTAAACGACTTTGAAGCTAAAAAGTAAGTTAAAATTCAACTTTAATGTTTTTGCAAAATGCAAAATATTGATTTGATTTGGGGTGCATTTCGACTATTTTATTACTTACAAAAAACTAATGCTTATACTTACATAATTAAAAATTTCGGCTTGAAAAAACTCAAGTAGGTACATGTATAAGATTCTTAAGTTTTTTTTTATTTTATAAAGAAAAATACGATAAGATACGAATTTGAATTTTTGAAATATAGTTAAGTGTTAAATAAAAATTTAATTTATAAACATTGAGGTAATTTCGCCATTGTAATTTTTATTTAAATTTAGTTTGCAAATACGTACATGGATTCAAAAAGATTGTTACCTTGAATTTAATCAATCAGATAAATCTAGCAAGCATACGTATCCACGTATAATGACATAAATAACAGAACATAGAGGAAAGCGGGGTATAGACAACAACACAATAGCAAATGTCGGGGCTCACTCGCGATCATTGTAGCGTGGCGCGGGAGGCGTTACGAATCAATGGAGGGAATTATCGGCACTCAGGAATCTATAGAGTCTATTTGGCTTTAAATTAAATTGTGAAAATTATGGCTTATCTCGTTGATTCAGTTTCTACTTGGTTCAGCTGTAAAACGTTACGTTTTGGGGTTTGGTTCCAAGAGAATTTTAAAAATTTCATCTTTAGTCTGGGTTTTTAAAGAATGTTTATGTATCATATCATACCCTCATATCTCTGGGAGCATATAAATCTTCAAGTAGGTTAGATATAAAGATTGAAAATTGTATCTACGACGATTATTTTAAATATCTACGGCAAAACAGTAAATCGTCGTGTACTTTCATCTGAATCTTGGTGTTCGGTTATGATGGTGAATAAGTATCTACACCGTAAAAAACTATGACATTATTTTTTAACTTGTAGCAAAAAACGCGTTTGTATAATTTATTTGATAAATTTAATTTCATATTTTTGAACTAAAATATCCAATTTTATTTTATTTTTATTCGTGAGAAAAAATTTACTTATATATTTTTTAAGATGAAAAATTACCTCTCTATTGCATTTATTGTTCAAGATCGGTCCGTCCCACGCAGCGTATCGGTTGAAGAGGTAAATGAAATGCTATCCGGAGGGGAAAACTTAAATTACTGAATTTGAGGGTCAAAGAAATAAGTCTTTCGTAGACACATAGGACACGCCACGCTGAATAGATTGATTTAAACTTCTTAACACTTTAAATTGCCTAAAACATTTTTTTTAAATTCTCTCAAAACTTTTTTTCAAGATTTAAACTATTCCATATATATGTAAGATGAAGATAATTTCTTTCAAGGAACTACATTTTATTAAAAATTTATCATTATGGAGTGATTACGTAGCGAGCATCTAGACATCTTTGCATTATTATAATAATGAATAATGTACAAATTTAGAAAAGTCTATTAATTTTTTGGATAAATACAACTTTTCCTAGAAGATAGTTTATACAACACAGTATGCTTGTTTGTTACCGTTGAGTGGCCGCCCTTCGCTGCATTTGTCTATTTAACGAGTGTCGCTAATTATAGCGATAACTCTGAAACATAAAAGTAGTGATAAACAGAACATTAATTTTTCTACGATGATATAAATCTTTTAACATATTTCAAACAAAAAATATAAAGAAGACGTATAAATGACTATATTAAAATGCGAATATTTACGAAGCTTTTACATTTTTGTGATTTTTTACTCTTACTAATTACTAGACTTCACTAAAAAATCAGTAGATTCATAGACTACCTCTGCAATTTACATGCAGAATATTTTATACTGTAAGCATTCTTCATACAGTATGAGAATATCCAGTAAAACGAAACTATGCTATTATGGTTGCAAGACGCTAACCCTCTGCGAGACATCGCAGAACTATATTACCACCTAGTTATCGCGATGGTTGTGACGCATTGACCTTTCTCTCGCCTCTTACGAGATACTTGACAGAGAGTAGATGTTCTTTACTTCATTGTAACCGAGTTAATACAGGTATACATATAATAATGATTATCACAGATATATGGGTAGTATGATAATAATCTCTGGTAAATATAATTAATGATTTTAACCTCCAACGTCGGAAATTGACGAAACTCCGAATCAAATGAAATCATGTTTTGCTCGAAACGGGGCCACATTTTAAGGTGTTGCAATATACATTAACTTCTCTCTATTTCTCTATATCTAAATCTTATACATAAGACTAAATCATTTCACAAAATAATACATTTATTTTATAAAATGTTATCTTACATGTTTTATTATATTTTACATTATTTAAAAATATAAGTATAATAATTATATCTTACAATTAAAAATATATATATTATAATAATAACGAAAATGTATTACGTCAACTGCTAATTCGGGCAGTCAAGAGTGTGCATTGTAAAAGAATACAAGTGTTTTTATTTAAACTAATTATAATAAGTTTATTGAGGCACGAGTATAACCGCGGTCATCGGTGAGTATGTTATATCTTTGATCGGCACTGGGATATAATTTGTCATCTCAGGAATTTTCGTATTTTGCAATGGACAATACAAATAAAATATTTTAAGGCACAGATTCATTTCGTCAATTACGCTGTTTCAAGGTCTAAATTTATTCAAGACTAGCTGCTGCCCACGACTTCGTCCGCGCGGACTTCGTTTACTCTGTACAGCACCTCCCCCGTAGGTGATAGCGTGATGATATGTAGCTTATATGTTGACTATATGTAGACTCAAAAAGTACTGCATGGATTTACTTCAAATTTTGCATGAATATTACTAATAGGTCGGCTATTAGTAATATTCATGCAAAATTTGAAGTAAATCCATGCAGTACTTTTTGAGTTTAACCCGGACATACATACAGACAAACAGACAAAAATTCTAAAAACTATATTTTTGGCTTCGATATCAATTGTAGATTACGCCCCAAGTATTTTTTTAAAAAAATATTCAATGTACAGTTTTGCTACGATTTTATTATATGTATAGATTTTGGTATCTTTATTGAAATGAACAGAAATAAGCGGGAAATATTTAGTTCTATCAAATTAATAACACTCAAAATTTTTATAGACATTATGACCATTTAAGTGTATACGTCAGAATATAATGACTAAATTTTTGGAAATTACAATGTGCCCAAGATTTTTTTGACGAGACTATATATTTTTTTTCTTTTATTATATCGTTAGAAGAAAAGTAGATAGGTTAGAAAGAAGAAAGAAGAAGAAAGAAATAATTTATTTGCCAGCATATGGGAGTTACAAGTTATTAAAATTTGATTAAGTTACCAACATATTCTATTACCTACATTACCAACATACCATATCATGGTGTGCAAATATTTTACAATTTAAAATTAATTTAGAAAACTTAGAAGAGAATTGAAGTCACATGCTGTCTTTGACAAGAAAGTTATTCCTAGCAGAGAAATCCTACTTTAATACATATGTATTATATACTAGTACGAATAGTACAAATATGATTACCCAAAATTAGTACGAGTAAACATATAAAATAGGCGAAACGAAAAATATAGACGTAGATTGTCAAGGCGCATAAATTGGTTCGTAGTATCGTATAAATTTTGAAAATAACTTCATTAAGGAGTACGAACAATAAACTATTCGACCAACTTTTAAAACCCTCTTCCACAGAGCGTTTGATAAATGCATCACGTTACGTCGATATTGTTTAAAATTTAGGAAGGGTCCCGTAATGACCCCGTTTACTGTTATCTCTGACGATCGCTACCATACGCCCTACAGTTATAAAATGTATCGGTTTATTTTAATACATGCTTCGTATATTTTTGAAAAATTATAACAAAACGGTAATCGTGCAAAATGGAAATACATCAAAATAATACATACGTCTCGTGAGTTGTCAGTGGTAGGTACCCACGGAGTCAATGGATACGCCTTTCAAGATAATTTCTTAGTTTGTCAGTGTAGCTTGCATTTACACACACAAATGTAGTGATATACTACTTAACGATGAAATAAAATCGCTCCAAAGGTAATTTTTACTTCTTGTCATCTCATTCGGTACGATAAAACAGTACAACCTGCTTTATTTCTATTTTTCACAATATAATATATCTACAAATGTATGACATTTTTGACGAACCGCCTGCGCCCCGTTGGTCGAGGGGTTAGCGACCCTGACTACGTAATAGACGGGGCTCGGGTTCGATCCCAGACGGGGACAAGCATTTGTGTGATGAGCATAAATGTTTGTATTTCCGGGTTTGGGTGTTTAATAAATATATGCTAGTATTTATATATGTATTTCTATGTATTACTGTCGTTGACTAACACCCATAACACAAGCAAATAATTTGCTTATTTTGGGGTTAGATCAGTAAGTGTAATTTGTCCCGTGAATATTTGTATTTTGATAATGATAGGAGCGTTTGCTCATATGCGCGGCAACACGTTTCCTTCCCAATGGCGTGTTTATTAGTATTCATGTGGTCTGTAGTAGTACCAGACTCGGTACTGACTACTGACATATAAGATCGTGCGTTGTTTGCAAATGGTTCTTGTGATGGAAAGCAATAATTATTGCCTGTATATATAAAGGACGTAAATAATGCGTTTGTATCTGTGTTGCGGAGTTGAATTCCACATGCATATGCTTACCGGTTGCTTACCCTCCAAACCGGAACACAACAGCGACAAGAACCAAGGCAATTGCGTCAAGAATAGGTAACAAACCCGGTCGAAATATTGCATTAGGTTCAATTTACACCACCGCGAAATGGAATGAAAGCAACTTTTTGTATTGAAATTGTACATAGCACAATGAACTTTATGTCAATTCTATATAGTTAGTATAACATACGAACCAAATAAAAGAGTAGCTAGGGGAATTCTCGTGGATGCGCGAGGATTCCCTGAAAGACGCGCGACCTTTATTTGGCTCGTAAAGTTCATTTCCTAGCTAAAGAATTTTATATATTTATGAGTTATGACATAATATATTGAAATAAACAATTATTTTTATTGTGTAAATTATATAACATGTGTTTCAATTTTATTGTGTATTAAAATTATTTATGATTTTTATTTATAAAAAAAAACTTCCAAGTCTGTATTGAACCTTTCTAAAATTAATTACTATCTCAAATAAATTATTGAATTATGAAAGTTATAAGAAAATTAATATGTGTTTGAACTTACCTCATAATATTGAAAGTTTTTGAATGTAAATAAAAATATTAAATGTTGCATGACGTATGTATGGCGCAATAGAAGAAACTACATTTGGTATATATTTAATAACAATTTAAGAAACCCTATTTTAGAAATAAATAATTTGATTGATTGATTCATTGATATGCTATGTACAATTTCATTGCAAAAAGTAGCTTTCATTCCATTCAATGGCCGTGTAAATTGAGCCTTACTCTACCACTTAGTTTGTAGCCACGATATGAGTGACACGTATTAGCTTTTTCTCGCCTTTTACGAAATGTCTAACAGTAATACAGTCGATTTGTTTTTAAAAATGGGCTTTCTGGGTTTAAAACTATAGAAAATTTACAATTTTATTGAACAATATCAGGATGAAATATGTGCTAATTTGTTTATCAAGTAGATAATACATTAATACATACAAACAGACTATATACAAATCTGTTCATGTACACACATATATACATAAATTGCCGCCTCGTGGTCTAGGCGATAACCTATTTGGCAAAGATCATGAGGTTTCGGATTCGATCTCCGCGTCGGGCAAGTGTTGCTAAGGTTTTTACGAGTTTTTCTCCAAAATCCAAAATCTCAATAGTAGTTCGGAGTCTGGCGGGTGGTGTGTTACCACAGTGGTATCTCAGATAACCACGTAAAGCCGTCAGTGCCGATTTTAACTAGAAATAGTCAATCGTTATCAGGTCAGTAAAATGCGGCGATGGGGAATCACCACTTATCTCGCCAACCGACAAACTGGTGAATCGTGGTGAACCAGAAAGTTTATATAGACGTTCGGGTTACTCTGCCTACTACGCAAGGGAACCGGGCGTAATGATACTTTATACATACGAACATACACATACACTACAAAACCTGGCGAAGCTAATGATTTTTTAAGCCCTACAACTATTCGCTAGATTTTTTAGTCTCATTGAATCTGTTAAAAGTATAGATAACACCAATGAATTTTAAATATTACAAATAAGCTAATGTATCCCCCTATAAAACATATACATAGCAATGGAAACATCTGCCGGTAAAGCTTAAAACGATTCTGGCGCATTCAAAATTTCCAAAAAAGAACCGATGCCACAACAGATGCGACATGTTGGACTCCTACAGGCAGATGTTTATAAATTCCCTCATCATAGATTAAAGTGTTGAATTCTTTTGTTTTTGTCCTCCTTATTGAACAATACAGCTCCTTAAATGGCGCGACATTTGTATTGTGATATGCGGGTCAGATAATATCCTATAATTGCTATCGTTTTATTCCATTAAAAAAACTGAGTCGACCTTGTGAACTTCAATGCAATATGTATTAAGGTTATAGAAGTTTGTGCGTAAGAAATATACCAAAAATTTAATTAATATATTAATATATAAAGGAAAAAAATTATACCCCTTTTTAAGATAATTACGCAAACGGTGGAGTATCAAATTTAGCATAGTTAAAGCTTACATTCCGGAGGACTGCAGTAACCTAAAATCTATATATATAAAAACCAATCCCTATTTTCATTGGTCACGACATCACGCCTGAATGGCTGGACCAATTTCGGTAAATTTTTTTGTTGTGTTTGTAATTGTAAGAAGGTTCTTATAAAAGAAAATATTAAGAAAATTGTGCGGAAAATTAGAAAATTTAAGAATACTTAATCACCATATAAAGTTTAATCCCGTAGACTTATATAAATTAAGTGTCACGTTGTTTGTCCGCTATGGATTCCTAATATGTAAGGCAAAACAACGTTTGCCGGGTTAGCTAGTTTTAAATATTAATCATTGACATGTTATTACTATAGATGTCGGGTCTGCGCTTAAAAATGTCTAAGGCAAATGAGCTACAAAATGCAAAAAGAGCTACAATTCCGCTTTAGTCGAATTTAAACCTTGATATAATGATTTAGTATTGAAATTATCTTATTAATAACATATCTATTCTTGTTATGTGTAACTGGCACATTTTTATCGTTGTTTTAGTATGAGATCCGATGTCCATAGTAATAATATGTCAATGATATTAATATATTAAATAAATAAAAATAAACATAACACACACATACACTAGATTCATGTGACATACATGATAATATACACACATGTAGGTATCATATTTTCTTTGTGACTAAAGTCTGCTGACAAACTTAAAAGAGATTTTATTGTTTAGCTATAATCGAATTTCGGCCACAAGCGTTCGCTTTAAATAATCATACCGGCTTCCTTGCAAAATAAGCAGTGTGATGATGAGATGTAAATGGACGTTGCAGTTTACTACGATTCACTGTAAGTCAATGAACAGATTGCAGCGTACAGACGGATTGTAACTGCATGTATGTTTATAGACAAGGGTGACCTCTTTCCTTTAGGAGAGTAATCTACTTGTTTGCTGTCCATTAACATATATTAGTACCATAGTACATATATTTTTATCACCACAACATAAAATATTTATAAATATTTATATTAGATATAAATATCTAATTTTCAAAATATGTTGGTACTAGCTGCGTTCTGCAGCCCGCTATAGCATAACAGTATTTGTGGAATCCATGAGAACAAATTATTTTTCTATAAAAATTACCCGATCATTATCTATGTGTGCCTAATTTTATCCAAATCGGTTTGGGTGTTTTAGCGTGAAAGAGTAACAAACATACATCCAAACTTACTTTCGCATTTATAAGATTAGTAGGAATTAGGATAAACATGTTTTATAACAGAGTTTGAAAGTTTTTTGTTTCGTGAATCATATTTTCACATCCGAAATAGACTTTTATCGACATTATATTCATAAAACTGACAATGTATGAGAAATCAATATCTATAGGTTTTCTACTATTGCAATATTTAAATTGCGCAGTAAATATTACTAACGACCGTTACTAATTTAAACCTTCGCTAGGCGAATAAAAACGCTTTTGGAAACATGAAACGTTGAGTTGATTTCACGGTCAATTTTTATGTTTTGTAGGTTGGTGCTGCTTTAATCTGTATTTCTTGTAACTGTAGTTTGACATGCAACCATTGCGTGGACTAAAATTAGATAAAAGTGGGAAACAATTTCGATTACGTATAAGGAAATGTTCAGATTCGTGATTAAACGAACTTTACAAAGTTTTGTAATTCTATAATAACATTAAGTTTTGCTTCAAGATTTGAAAAATGTTCTAAATTATAAATCAACGTCTATTTAATGTATTATCAGCCAAATGATAAATTTTATGACGACAAAGGAATAAACCAAAAATTCGATGATAAAAATATTAACACTGTAAGTAATAAATTAAGCACTGATTTATGCAGGTAAATAAATATTCAGAGGACAAATTACACTTACTGATCTAACCCCAATTATTTGCTTGTGTTATGGGTGTTAGTCAACGATACAAATACATAGAAATACATATATAAATACTAGAATATATTTAATAAACAGTAAACACTCAAACCCAGAATTACAAACATTTATGCTCATCAGTCATCACAAAAATGCTTGTCCCCGTCGGGAATCGAACCCGAGCCCCGTCGATTGTGTAGTCAGGGTCGCTAACCACTCGACAAATGGAGCGGTTAATATATTTTTAAAGAATAGTTTTGTTTAAATTAGTATACAGTAGGTAACGAAAACCCTGTCTGACCTGAAAGAGTCACATAGGCAGGTTGATGACATTATCAACAAAATTAATATGATAATTATAAAAATGAAAATGCTATGGAATTTTAAAATACTCGTTTTTGCCCTTCAATTTTCCTAAAATTAAGGGATATTTTGAACGCAGAACACCTCTTGGAATCAATAGGCGCGCGTGGAAGTCGGGTGATTACGTCATTAAACAGGCCAACCGCTTTGATGTAGTCACCCACCCGATTGGTAACTCCTTAACAGATAAACCGATTTTGATGCAATGCACCTACTTCGTTAGACGCAGTTCCTTATGAAAAAGAGCTGATAAGATTTTGTAATCAATCGGTACATAAATCTAGATGTGAAGAAAATCAATGTTTTACTGAAATTATTTTTGAGGTTTTTTCAACATTTCTCAAAATCTCCGGACTGAAGCGGTTCATATTTACAGTAATTCTGAGTTTGATGGAATCCAATCGAATTTCATCAACCACGTTTCAATCGGTCAAGTTGTTTAAAAGTTATGTGATGTTTACATACACATATACATACATACATGCACACACATACACACATAATACATACAGACATACAGAGGTCATCGTGAAAATAGTCGGAAAAGATTCCTTGGACCTTAAAACGTGGAGATCTGGTAAAAACCCGATTTATGAAAATCGGAGCAAAACCAGTGACTTTTGTACGCATAGTACAGTATAGGGAGCTTAAAAAAGAAATTACTTGTAACTTGTAAAAATGATGAACATTATTAAGATGCGTTGGTTTCTAAGCGAACTTTGTAGGGACACTTTTCTTTCTCCTTTGCAAAAAAGCATATATTACTATGATTACTTTTTAACCAGTCCAAAAAAAAAATTTTAAACATAAAGGGAGTGCCCATATAGGAATCTAATTATTCGACGTTTAATGTAACTGTAATAAATAAACAGTTAATCTTTCACAGACGGTATTACATGTATAACAAGTAATAAAAATATTTGTTCGCGTCTTGTGGGTCCGAATCCTTTATAGAGCATCTGTTTTTAACGACGAACGTATCTCTAACATCGTTTTTCATAAGGTGCGTAAGTAGAATTCTGCAACATCTCATCTCTATGTCTTTTTTCGCCGCAAAAACGTCTCTCACTTAACTATTAAAAATATATAAATATTATGTAGTATTAAACGTAAATAAAAAATAAAAATGTACGCTGGTACGGAAACCTCGTGCATTGAAAAATGATTATTTTGCATATCTAGGAATTCACATCATATTCTTAATTTCCGAGAGCTTATTTATAATGTATTTCCGATTAACCGATACTATAATTAATTAAGAAATTTATCTATCTATATCTTAGCATCTGCTTTAAAAAGCGAAATCGGTTGGTTTAAAAATGTTATATAAATGTAAAAATATAATGAATTTTAAAAGTTTCAATAAAAGTTTATTAAAACTGTTATTAAATAATTTACCATAAAGTAATTAAGATACAAATGACCCAATCAAGATAATAGCAAATGAGTTTATAATTTATTACATTTTTACTGTAGCTATTGTAACGTTTCGTTTGACGTCACTTTTTACGGCTATGGTGGATAACTCCACACAATGGCCGCCACAGGCGAATCCGGCCGCGCCCTATACTACCATGGATATATTATTTATGAGGGGTTCGTTTTCACTCTATAATTACGTATTGATTTCAAGCACGGACCTCACCCAAATATAATTCATGAATCTAATAACTATTATGAATAGGTACCTATACCTATGTCTTAGAACTTAATTCCTTGCAGTAAAACATATTGTAAAATTTTTATACCTATGTCTTAGAACTTAATTCCTTGCAGTAAAACATATTGTAAAATTTTTCAAACGACAGATTTTTTATATAAATACACGATTAATAAATAATAGTAACAAGATTTTGATTGATCATAATTCCAAATATTACACATATATTTATATAAAATAAGTTAATTTATTTTATATAAAATAAGAAATAAAAGTAAAAATAAACACAAACAATTTTTAATAGATCATTGTTTAATATGTAATTATTGACTAATCAACGCTTTACACATAACATATATTATGTTTCCTAGTGGCTTGAGCGGAAAACCTGAGTTAATTAACAAGCACAATTAAAATTAATTATAGTCAGCGATGAAAGCATTAATATATATGATGAAAGAGCAAAATCTCACCAAGAAACTAAATTAAGACACTTAAAAAATTTGGAACCCATACGATAATATCAATTTAAATATAAGTTTTTTATATAATGCACATAATCCGTTTTATACCATATTATAAAAAACAGAAGTTTCATGGGACACCCGGTTAGAATGAAGTTTTTTCACTATATATTATCAAGGATGATATTATATTAAGCTTACTTTATACTATTATTAAATAACAAGTCTAATGAACGAATAAAATATATCACTTACCCTCTTTCTGTCTCGTTCTAACATATAACCGCAACCACATCAGCCTAACATAAATATCATCATAATATCATCATAATATAAATATCATCAGCTAAATATAAGTTTTTTTATATAATGCACATAATCCGTTTTATACCATATTATAAAAAACAGAAGTTTCATGGGACACCCGGTTAGAATGAAGTTTTTTCACTATATATTATCAAGGATGATATTATAGTATGCTTACTTTATACTATTATTAAATAACAAGTCTAATGAACGAATAAAATATATCACTTACCCTCTTTCTGTCTCGTTCTAACATATAACCGCAACCACATCAGCCTAACATAAATATCATCAATATAAATATCATCATAATATAAATATCATAATATAAATATCATCAGCTAAATATAAGTTTTTTTTATATAATGCACATAATCCGTTTTATACCATATTATAAAAAAACAGAAGTTTCATGGGACACCCGGTTAGAATGAAGTTTTTTCACTATATATTATCAAGGATGATATTATAGTATGCTTACTTTATACTATTATTAAATAACAAGTCTAATGAACGAACAAAATATATCACTTACCCTCTTTCTGTCTCGTTCTAACATATAACCGCAACCACATCAGCCTAATGCATTACTGTACTTAAAGCAAAGCGTCTATTGGACACTTTTTTCCATGTAAGTTCCCATCCGCCAAACTTGCGTTTCTTTTCAGTAGATACAAATTCCTAATGTAAAAAATACTTCTGAGTTCTGTATGATTTTTCTTTTATGTGAAAATAAATATGTTATTGATGTAAAGATATTTTTTAATAATTTTTAATAATTTAAGGATATTGTAGAGAATATCTGCTTGATTATTGATTATATGTATATGTATATATTATACGTAAACGTTCTAGATTTTGCTTTTAAAAATATCGTTTATTTGAATTTGAAAAAAATAACATTTACCTTTATTATCAAACTTTCCATTTTTGTAATCGGGTAAACATAACCCCGATGTACAATGATACCAAAGGAAAGAGAAAGTGGATATGCCACGTGATTATGGAGTCCCGTTGGCACCATACCTGTTGCAGTCTTATTTACGACCCAAAACAATCGCTTTATCTCGCACCGTCCATAGAATGCGGCCGTAAAACCCGATTCTTTACACGAATAAATTTATTGTCATTGCATAACAGGCTTTTATTTATAAACAAAAAGATTTCAAGGTCTTTGACTACCGGCAATATTGTTTATTAAAGGCCACCTTAGATTTTGTAAAGTTGATTCAGTAAGTAGTCAAAACGCGTAGGATGAGTTTATTCATCCGTGATTCTTCTAAAGTGATAAATGCTGTATTGAAATTCCGCGACCATCCGCCTCATTACTAGTGTTTCTGACGATTTATTACGAAATTTACATCACGTTAACAGTGTATATTGATAGCTGGTTTTTGAATAGTGATACAAAATGTACGAGGTATTTTATTATTCATACTTTATTCTGTAGAAGTGTGCAGGTATTTTTAAAATAGAAAACAGTACCTATTAGTGAAAAAGGAACTTAGTTCTAAGCAATAGTTTGAAATCGATACACCGAAGGGTACACCATACACGCTAGTCAACTCACCTTTAAATTGATAATATGCTTCGTGCAACTGGGACGAGACTACAAAATTTAGCTTAGGTAATCATTCTAAACGTATTGAGTTTATTTATGTTTGTGAATATTTCACGCTTCTTATATCAACACGCAAGTTGATATTTTTATATAATTCTGAAATAGAAAACGTTTTTTTTTGAAATGTTAAATTTATCACCAATTATCGTTTTACAACAATACACGTAAACAACACTAATTTTTTTTGAATTTACAATCTGTCACAACATTTATTTATTTGTCTTTAGTGTACAGCTTAAAAATAAGTTTGTACAAAAGGCGATCTTAATGCCTAGTGGCATTCTCCACCAGTTAACCTCAGGGTCAACAAAAAGTACAGACAAAATTAAAATTTATAATAGGTACAACATAACTCAAACTTATCCAAATATATACTTATATATACGTACATAAATACGTTTATACTTGCAAATATATAAATAATTATATTAAACAAACGTGATGGGCTTTTACCTTAAATTTAGCATGCATGTAATAATTAAATTAAATGTTAATATTACATTAGGTTAAAAGCAACTTGTTACTTATAAATAAGACACAAGATACCTAACCCTTACAATAGAAATATGCAGTTAGTCACATACAACTTTAACATAAAGAATAAAATTTAAAAAAATCATATTATCATGAATTAATAACTGAGTTTTGATCATAATCAAAATTAATAAAAATAATAACAGGAATAACATATTTATAAAAATAAAAAAAATAAAAAATTATGTTAAAAGGCAATCCAAACAGCAAAAAATCACAGTTTCTTATTTTCATTTGGGCCAATATAAAATAAACCTAATATCAGTCTGTTTAGTAAGATAATTGAAAATTAATACAATTTTGAAGATGGGGACCGTACTTGCTTTATATTTTGATTTATATTCGCAGTTCGCAGTATTTTCCGGGGTAGGTACTTAATTTTACTATGAGGTAGGTAACCATGGATAATTTTATGTAACACTTTTATATAAAAATATAATCTAGGTATATAAGTATATATTTTATTTGACTTCATTACTTTTTAGTTTCTTCGGATTGTTTAGTATTCGTATACAAAAGGTAAAGTATTTTTAAGTTTCTACTTTGAGTTGGCATTGTAACTGTATGTACTACAGTTTCCTGTTTTAGTGTGTATACTGTAATATTGTTGAATAATGGGTCTTAAATCTTATATTTATGATGAATGTATTATAAAGCAGTGACGTTTCTAATTTCTAATTAAATTTAAATTGAAGTAATAAATCAAATACGGTTTCCTGTCAATAGTATAAAAACCGGCTCACGACGTTTGAGAAAATGAAAAAAAGTGCTTATAACGCGAGGAATGGCGACCGAAGCGCCAGGGTGGGGAGAGTGGGGGACAAAAAACTAATAATAACAATGTGTGTCACCCCATCAACGTGGTCCCATTTCGCCGCACCTACCCGCCGTCACTCGTGTGAACGTCTGATCGCCATGTTTGATCTACGGATTTTGTTGTATGTTAAATGTATTTTGTTATGTTACAGCTAATGAAAAACAAACCTTACAATACCCAAAATAATGGATCAGGATACATCAAAAATAAAAATTGTTAGCAATTTAAAATAAGTACACTCCAATTGTTCACAAATTCATATATTTTTTAATTTTTATAAGCAAACTGGTTTGACTTAATATAAACACATTTTTATTACATTGTTGTGCGATTGGCATGCGAAATCCAGAGGATTATATGAACTTAAAAATATTAATAAACAGCAAATAGAGTACCAACTACCAACAATTTTGATTTATATACCTACTTAGGCTTTATACTAAACTAATTGGTTTTAATTATAATTGATTAAAGGTATTTTGGTGATTACTGTACCAATTATAATAAAAATTATGATTTGTCTCACGTTGTTAGTATTTTCAAATGTATAAGTCAGTGATTTGTGCCTTGCTCTACTCTGGAATGTTGAGTAGCCCGACAAAAGTCGCACGTCAGGTCTCAAGACGGCAGTTACAGCTTATCCGTAATCATCCAGAGATCCTTGGCATATCATGCCACATTTTAGACAAAAATTTTATGGTGTTAAGAATCAAGATTTAATTTTTTAAGAGATTTTTTACAAGATTAAAATCGCATTATTATCTCAAATAACTTATTTACAATATGAAAGCAATATAATCATTGGTACGACATATGTATTATATGTTATCGTTTCTGTTAAATGATTTGTTACGATTTTGTAAAAACTTCAATATTAAATCTGACTTGTAATATCAATGTTAGTAGTGAGATGGATAGCAAATTGTCAAGTTAAGATCGAGACCAAACCAGTTATGTGATAAAAAATTTGTTTGGATATTTTTTGTATTTTCAAATAAAAGTGAATAATTCAAATTATGTAGGTACGTCTTTTGTTTTTTAATTAAAATAAATATAGTCACGTCCATGCGCGTACCGAGGGGGGGGGGGGCAGGGAGGGGCAGCTACCCCCCCCCCCCCTGGAATTTGGTATAATAACATAAAAATATAGTCATAAAATGTTACGGTTGCCCCCGGCCCAGAACCTGGGTCTTAAAATGTTACGGTTGCCCCCGTGGCCCAGAACCTGGGTACGCCCATGGTCACGTCTATTAAAATAAATTATAAGAACATTAAAAAGATAAACTATCTGCATCCTGTGGTTCCTGTCTGTGTGAAAATATTTCCCCTACTTTTAAAGACAAATATACGTATATTGCACATCGATAATATTGCTTTTTATCGATGAAAGAATTTTTAAAATTAGACTAGTTTAGTAATTTATCTATTGCAAACAAACAAACAATTATTCTCCATTTACAACATTAGCTTAGAGATGTGTAATTTTTTTTGTACTTGAATCTTATTAATTTTTATATTCGCTTGCAGTTCAGTCGATTTACTATATACTTAAAAAATCTCCCTTTTTTGCTGCGTTTACTCGTTAATATCGGAGTCCATGTAGGTAATCAGTCCGTGTAATCTAACGTAATTATAACATACCTCTGCTAGTGTAAGTCACGATTTAAACTATCCAAGCTTGGGACTAGAATTTAAAAAGAAAAGTCCTTGTTCGGTTATACAGAGTTTGTTAAAAAGATGTGTTTATATAGGTAGATAGCGTGGAAGAAATCTGATTACGATCGTGGCGTAGCATAAAGTTGTGGGCACACTGGCGCCTTTTGGATTCTATTAAAAAGCTGAACGAAAATATATTATATATAATTCAGAGAGTTTTAGACACTCAAAAAAAACTTATTAATTATTTCACTAGCATACAATTTTAAATATTTAGTGCTACTAATGTACTAAATGTTTTAAATCAAAATAATTAGCCAAAAATAATAAAACATCGCAATATATAATCGCTAATAAATATAATCGCTTCTGTGGTGTAGTGCTCCGATGTCGGAGTTGACCACGTTCCATTCCTCCATCCCGGGTTCCATTCCTGGGTCAAGCAATTTAAAAATGTGTTTTTTCAGTTTTCTGATAAAAACAACATTGCCCGGGATTGGAAAGTGCCCGGTTGGCGATAGGCTTGCCACCTATCACATTGTGGGACCAAGTATTTTCGGCTAATCGTGGGTGCACTTGCTGTACCTCTGCCTACCCTTTCGAGGATACGGGTGTGAAGATACATTGCAATATACAGATCTTAATCCAGTTAGTTCCGTGAATAAGTAGGTATATAAATATCACACTAATAGTTATTATTGAATTTTCTTACAATCTCGTCATTCCTAGTTGATAATCCACACTAATATTATAAATACGTAAGTCTATATAAATTCACAAATCAACTACTAAAGAGTTAAAATATGGAATGAAAGTTTGCATGAAAGATTATATTGCTGACAAGTTACTCTAGTCGCAAGCGGAGCTGCGCTGGTCAGCTAGTCGTATATAGCAGGTATCTCTAATGAAAGTATTCAAAAGCGCTTTCGTAAACAATTTCTTTATTAAACTTAAAAGTCTTTGTTAAGATTTAATTTGTAATATTTTTATTATAATGCTGCACTCGCAGTTGCTAACTTAAAATTTCTGGTGAATCCGTTAGGACATTGTAATTTTTCAGCATTAAACGTAGCCTTTGTGTTTAATAAATAAATAAATATCACTGGACTAATTACACGAAATAATCTTACCCCAAAGTAAGCAAATTATTTGCTTATGTTATGCGTGCTAGTCAACGATACTTATACTTAGAAATACATATATAAATACTGTTACATACATAATAAACATCCAAACTCAGAAATATAATCATCTATGCTCATCGCACAAATGTTTGTCCCTGTCGGGAATCGAGCCCGAGCCCCCTCTATTCGTAGTTAGGTTTGCTAACCACTCGAAAAACGGGGCGGTCAGTCTAAACATTTTATAGTACCAGTAGGTATACCAACTTTTATTCAAATCCTTTCAGTCGTTTTGCGTGATTGAGTAAACATCTCAATATACAAATATTTGTCATATTTTTGTCGATACTTAATACAAATATTAATTAAAATGAAATGAAACCACTTACTGCTTTAAATCTCCATTTACTACTTGTATACACTTCTACTTGTATATTAATATTATAATGAATTATCCGTTAAAAAATCTCTTACGGAAACATATATAAATAGTTTACTTTTTACCCTTAGCCGGGTAAAAGAAAGTAACGTTTTTTGGTCACGCAAACGAAGTCGGAGGCAATAGCAAGCTTAATGAATAACCGAATTATTTTCATTTTAACAGCGTAAAATTTAAATTCATGACATTAAAAATCTATGACAAATTAAATTTAAATTTATGACAATGTAACGTAACATTTATATTTATGACAATATTTTTGTTAAATAATTAAAATGGCTGAGCTCACGTTTAATCGTTGTAGATATATAGTTAATAAAGTCTCGCGAAAGTTTCTATAATTTAATGCTTTTGTTTTTGTTAATGTAATCAAATTAAAAAAATAAATTGATACATAAATATAATTGAAGAGCTTTAACATATAATGATAAACACAAATTTATGTCAATGAAGCATTAATAAATTGATAAGACTTCCGCTCAGATGGTCATGTTTCCACCGCTTTTGAACTTTATTTTGATTAAGTAGATATTTACATTAAAAGTCTAGTTGTAAAATGTGGTTTTGAGATAACTAATTTACTAAAATGGAACTAAATTAAAACTGTGATATCTTTACGACCTAATAGAGCGAAAACTAAAGATAAGCTCATTCAACCACTTCTGTATTTTAAATAAAATATTTGCTAAAATATGTTTACAGGTTTAATAATAACTTTAAGGATATCTCAAAATGTGACCAACTTTATCAAAGTATTATAGAAGCTCTACTTTCGCATGAATATTTTCGAATACACTTTAATTGAAATGATAAAGCTCTACGTAAATTGCCGAAAAATATGCTAGCTCTTATCGTAAGCAGTTAACACTAAAGCTTGAGTTAAACTAATTCGAAACAGCTTGACTCTTTGGCATTACGCAGAAATGTAGGTTCACTTTACGTCTTCTATTGTATTTATCACGAGGAGTGCTCCGACGAGTTGTTTGGATTAATTCCTGCCGCCGATTCCACCATGGGACATCGCGTCAAAATTTGAAGTTCCATCCTCACCATCTTAATGTCTGAAAATCCACAACTGTGCGTTTCTCCCGACACTTTTTGCCTCGCACTACTCTGTTGTGGAATCAATTACCGGCAGGGGTATTTCCGAACGGATACGACATAGGGACCTTCAAAAAAAGAGCTTTCTCATTCTTAAAAGGCCGGCAAAGCAACTGTAAGACCTCTGGTATTGCAGATGTCCATAGGCGGCGGTGATCACTTACCATCAGGTGCACCTCTTGCTCGTTTGCCCCCTGTTTTATAAAAAAAAGTAGTAGTTTCCCTGTCAGCTCAAGGTGCTTAGATAAAGTAACATCATTTAGTAGTCAAGCGATATCTAAATTTATCATCGTCTCGCCGTCAATTACGATGTCAATGACGATTGACCACGTGAACAAGCGCATCTGATACATTTTATTCTTTTCAAATTCGTTATCGTTTGTATATTGTAACTTTGTCTAAATTCCATGGTCTCTCACAATTCAGATTGAGAATCTTCCTACGAAGCAGTTTGAAGAAAGAGAAAAAAAAAAAACAAATTTGACTATTATGTTGCACAGTTCTGTAACGTTTTGCGCGAGTTTGGCTTACTGGCTTACGATTACTTAGTCAGTATATCTAGCCACATGACATTGTATTCCTGCGTCACGAATACTTATAACTCAATAAAATGTATTTTCTCTTATATTACGAATTTAGTAGGTACATATAGCATGCCAAAAGTAAAAAAACAATATTTTTGTTATACACGAAATCATACATACATATACATACATAGGTGTAAAACTGAGGTGTATACAATTCTTGAAAATAATATATATGGATTTCTAAGAACCAAAGGCATTAAAATATATTGTTGCAAATTTACAATCAAACAAAAAACCCTAGTCATATAAGGATTTACCATCACAGCGGTTCCTTCACTATGTAAGCGACAAGATCCGAACCACGAATCACGATTGTAAATGATTACTCGCTCTTCAAATTTTTTAGGACAACGAAGCAGTCATATAGTAATTTTTTTGTTATTTTTTTTATACATCATAAGATAAAAAATTGGGCGGGACAATGCAGAACTCTACCACCTAGTAGTCATGATGGCAGTGACTTGCATAGCCAATCGGTCGCCTTTTACTACCTGCCTGGCAGAACGGCAGTTGTTCTATTCTTCGAAGGAGTCTGAAACCAACACGGGGGGCAAAATTATTATAATGTAAAAGAGTATAAAAATCGATGTAAAGGTCATCATCACTATGACATGATGGCCATTGCTAGAATTGTAGCTGGTTCAATATTTTTCACTGCAGAATAAAGAAAATCATACCAACTGTTCATTTACAAAAAAAGCTTACGAAGAACAGTATCTATTCAACAAAGATTTAATACATTGTTATAAAAGCTGATTGTGCTACCAGCCTAATATTTAAACCGTGAGTTAAAACGGTCGATAATCCTGGATGTAAACACGCGAAACACGATCACCTCCCAGAGGCCGCCTACCCTCTTGCGTGAATTTAACTTTGGACTAAGCTAAGATACCAAAAATAACCTTAATAATAATAATCAATACTATTTTATCTGTGTTAATAATTTCCTTTGTTTTAACAGGTATACTAACGCGTATGGGAAAAGGCTACAAAGAAGACGTGGCTCTGTAAAGAGTATAAATAGGTAAAATATTACAATTTATATTTTTAATTTATAGTAATACAAGAAAATAAATAGAATATTGCTATGCTGATTTCCTTGTGCAGTAGTTTCACCACAATTCACTGGTATCATCGACTGACGAAAATTAAAAATAAATTATTATTATTTTCCAGTTCCAATATAGTATAGGCAGAGTGTACCGAACGACCAATATACATTTTTTTATTGATTTTAGTATATTTTTTACTCTAATTACATTGTATACTTTATCACTGTCATTAATTTCTTATTCTTTAGCAACTTAGTTACGTTTAAAAATAATTTTAACATATACTTTGTTTTTTAAACATTTTCTACTTTTAATGTTAGTAACTTTATTTTGTATTCATTTTCTTTGTTTGCTTGTGTTAACGGTTTTTATTCTCTTTTAGATAATGTGGTATACAGTTGTTATTTGAGTCACGGAATGAAAATGTTATTTTTTTAAGTATATATCAGCTAGATTTCTTCTATGACCTGTAACTGTACCTGTTTTAAAATGAATAAATTTTGTAGGTAAAATTTATGAAAGGTACTATAGCCTCGTTCATTTTTAGTGTTATCTTTATAAGAGCTATTGCAATTTAGGTTTAAGATAGAAGCAATATTTCAGATCTCAAAAATTAAGTTGAATGTCATTCGAAAGATCAAATTCAATATACTGCCATTTTAACAGAATAGATGTTTGAACTGAAAAAATTTATGTTTATAGTTTTTACTCTTTTGAGCTTAAAATACCTTAATTTAGCGGGAAGTTTCAGGGATGGTCAACCGCCTACACATTTTCTTAGATGTTTTAGACTCTTTAAATTTATTTTAAGTTGAATTTGTAATGATTTAATATTACATTTTTATTTTTTACAAAAAAAAATTATCTATTAAAAATTACATTATCAAATGTGTGCTTTAGTTAGCATCATTTGTCTTGTTCATTCTTAAGTATTGCTACGTCGTCGTAGTAAATGCGAAAGAATGAGAGCTTGCTAATATAGGTTTATTAATAGCACCAATTCGTGTGTTGGTGTCTTTCCATATCATTATTTATTACAATACTGATATATTTATTACATAGATGTTTAAGCAATTCTAATTAATCTTAAAATGGTAATATATAAAATATGTATAGAGTTATTGACAAAAAGACAATGTTGAGCTAAATTAAATTTAAATATCGAGGAGGAAGTCGCCACCGCCCTCGCGTCTCTCGATGAGATTTATTGTATTTGTCCTACGCTTATTTTATTATTGTTTCAAGCGAAGCCGAAAAATTCCTTTAAATTCTGTGACGATTGAACGATTTTATTAATTGTATAAAAGCAATTGCATGGATGGATTTTTATTTGTTTTGACAACAACAGGTATTGAATTTGTTAGAGTAATGAAATAGTTTTTATATTCCAAAAAAAAGTTCATGTATCTAAATCAATGATTTACGTTTACCTTTGATAAAATAAAGCGCTCAACTTAGTAAAAAAATAAACATTATAAAGGTTTTGTCGTACATATATTTAGTTATCAATTATCAGTGTACATTTATTAATTTTAGAAGTGTTACCAAAATAACTTATGTTTTTGTTACTTAATAGTATCTTATCTTCACAATCTCATAGACAAATCCGGCTAAATATTAGGAATTAAACGTCAAAATTATGTAATTAATTTTTTTTAACTTCCCGTGATTAAAAGTACTGTAGGTTGTTTACAATATTTAGTGCTTTATTCAGTTGACCTTGTTTTGTTCTAGAACGAAAGCGTTTTTGCATACATTCATAAACATAAGCCTAAGCCTAAAACGAGTAACTATCTCGTTCACACTTGAGAACATTATCAATCTAACACGAATCGAACAATAGCGTCGCGTGTTTGATTTATTCAGTCGCTTAGTAGAAACATTACGGATAATTATAGTTCGACTGCACGAACTTAAGGCTTTACGGTTTAGATTAAATTACATTTACCAAAACCAAAACCAGGAAATATGTTTTGTATCATATTAATAAAATTGGTTATTTTTATGTGGTGGGTTGTAACATGTAAGTTTGATTCTTGTTTTGTAATATCTCACAAATTTAAGGATGAGTTTCAATTACTTTATTTTTGTATGCATAAAAACAACACAAAACTAGTAGGCAAGTATATACAATTATAATTTAATGAAATGTTTTAATAGGTATTCAACTAAACGAATTAAATTTTCTTTAAAACCCATAACAAAAATGGATTTTTAAAGTTTTGAAATCTTTTTGAAGATTGGATAAAATAATTAAAACTAAAAGAGAAATAAATTTTCAAGACAAGATTTCATACAAATAAAAATAAAAATATTGACGAAATTTCAAAATAGGCCTTAGCCTGTGTTATAAGAATTGCAATAAAATAAAATCTTGTTTATTAAAAAAAGAAAATAATAAAGTTATCAAATTAAAAAGGTTTTTTAAGTGCTAGTAAATATGTTAATATTTCAACAAAGAATTTCTACAAAATACACACTAGTATAGAAATCAGTAATTAAAATACCCTGTGCAAAAAGAATTAAAAGAAAAAGTTACAAATGTATGTATGTACATACCAGTTTTTAATCAAACAGTGTTAGATTTAAAATGACAATGATTTTCTTCTACCCTCTTAAACTTACACACAATTAGTTTTACTACAACAAACGTAACCCAATTGTAAACTGTCAATTGAGGAACTGGAAACAAATCCCAAGACGTCTTGCCCGAGCTACACCTCCACAAAAGCCGAACAGAAGTAGGAGCTCAGCTCACGAGCTTTTCAAGGGTGGTGGCTTTCGGCGGGAAAGCGGCTTCAAGCGGTGAGGGGTGGAAATGTGGGGTGGGAGGGGGGCGTGATGGTTCGTATTGATTTAGTGCCGTCGTCGACGAAGCTATGTACTGTTAGGTAGGAAAGTATCGCTTATTGTCGCTTCATGCGCTTTCTTTCCGTCACCTGCCCTAAAAGCCACCATTGTTATTGTTCTGCGACGTTGTGTTGTTTTACATAATGTATATAACACAAGCAGAAGTTTGCGCTATAGTATACTCATTATAATATTATATTAATGATATGTTTCAGTGCCAATACACGTGTTTAAAAATGTGTGTATATTTCACATGATGTTTTTGCGGAAATCGCTAATGCTCCAAGGTCGGAATAAAATACTTTTAAATTAAACCGTGACGCTAAATAATTGCATAGAGAAAGACAAGTTGTTATTTATACACTAAGATTTTTAGTCAATGGTATTGTGTTCAATAATGTGATAGGTTTATTGGCAAATTTGGTACATAGTTTTAAATAGCGGCAAATTAAGTTTTATAAATACATAAATATTTACGTTTCACACTCGGAGGGAAGTCATAATCTTGTGGTTCTTACAATTAGCATAGTCTCATCGTACTATTTGCAACTGACTTTCCAAGAGGAGGTTCACTATTCAGCTATATATTTTTTACGTTTGTTACTTCAGAATCGGTCATTTATAAACCGATTTTGAAAATTCTTTTTTTGTTTGAGAATACTCGTGTGGGGCAGGGTTTCGGAGATATGGGAAATAGGAAGTTGTTGCTGCAGTTTTACTGCGTCAAAAATTTCTCATATTTTTAAGATAGATTCTACGTATAATTGATCTCATTGATCTAGGATCAACGAAACCGTCTTTCGTTTCGTATAAGCTCTTTTGACCACTCCGATTGTCGACTAGTTAGTGACTTTGACTACGCAATCGATGGAGCTAGAATTCGATTTCCGATAGAATATTTGAGCGTTCAGTAAATATGTTTCAGTATTTATATATGTATTTCTACGTACAAGTATCGTTGACTAACATTTATATCGCAAGCAATTAATTTGCTTTCTGGATTTAGATTAATTCAAGTAATTTGTTCAGCGAGTATTTGTAAAATAAAAAGCTCTGCGAAATGGTATGATTCGATATCTATCGAATAGCTATCGAAGTAGTTTACACTTAAAATTATTTATTTACATTATGTTCTCCGTGTTACTATGAGCCTTTATGAGTAACGGACTAGATACTTGCCTTCCTGCTAGGCGACTCGTAAACGCGAGTGAAGGCAAAACTTATGACTATTTACTCTTTACTGCCTCGTTACTATGGCGTTAGTACGTGTAGATTTCTGGTACGTCTTGCCTCCTCCTATAATATTGTTCCTCCTATAACATTGTTCTGGTCGCAGTCATTTTCCGGTTTATAGTATATGATAACCGGTTAATACCTACATATTTATACATACAACGTTATATACTTGTTATGTTAGCATTTATAAAATATTTGATGCTTTTGATGATATTTACAAGTCAGAATAGATGTGTTTATTTACTTTTCTGTGCTAGAACTAAATCAATAACAATGATTTAGCAAATAAATAAGCATATTTTTATAAATTGAATAGTATTTGTAAGATTTGATATTTTTAATTTCTTTATATCACTATCCAAACGTGGGATTAAATAATTTACTTCTCCTTTCAATGCGTCACCAGAATAGAGGCGGTGAAATAAATAAATATGTGAATAATACCACAATTGTAATCTGAATCAAAAGTAAAAATGTACAGATGGAAAAATATGAGATCAATAACATTTTTTCTTGACATATAACACTGAAATTAATTTTTGACAAACCCTTTTTTTACACACACAATTCAGATCAATGGACTTGGAGTTTTATCTAACTACTCCATAGTAAAATGAATGTTTATAATAAACTTTTATCCATCTAGTCAAAATGAAGGAAAATTTAAATTAAAATATTGAGATTAATAAATATATCAGACCAAACACAAATGCAAAACTCCAAGCGGATTTGTTTTGGAATGGTAAGATCACTTGACTAATTACTATTGCCATTTTTTCAGTAGGTAGGTACTTATCGCAGTTGTGATCTTGATCTCAACTCGGAATAAAAAGTAAACCTATACAATCTATATTAATATTATAAATGTGAAAGTTTGGATGGATGCATGCTTGTTACTCAATCACGCTAAAACGGCTGGGCCGATTAGGATGAAATTTGGCACGTATGTAGGTTATAATGATGATGGAATAGTACATAAGCTTCTATTTATCCCGGAAAGTTAATTGTTTCCGCGGGATTCACCAAAACTTTTGTTATGTACGTAATAAGTAAGTAATAAAAATATCTAGTCTAAGTAATAAAAATCTAGTTCGCTAGTGCCGAAAGAGGCATATAAAATAAATATAAATAATAATGATATAATTCTATTTATAAATATAAAAATATTATAGTATTGTAAAATGCTCGTATTTAACCTTAAATTTCTCTAAAATTTTGCAATTGTTTTAAAGCGGCCAACGCTAATGCCGTTAGGGGCGCGCGCGTCTTTGTATCGTCCATTCTTTAAAGACTACATATGTCACATTTTGTGTTGCCATAAGTAATATTCAAAAATATCATTTAAGATTTAATTTTTTGATCGGGAAAATTTATATATTAATACCTAGAAAATAAATACATGATTATGAACATATTAAGCTACCAAACATTGATATAAAAAACCCTACCAAATAATGCTTTTAACGATTGGGCAAGGAATTTGATACTCACTGTATGTGTGTACACTCAACACTGTACATTCTTTTAATTCGCATGTCGTATCAGTTAAAAAAATATCAATCCATTTAGATTCAATTACTTGAAATCATATTATTATAAGAGGAAAATAAACCAAGGAAATATCGCCCGTCTAAAACACCAATCTTTTGTACATCGCTGCAGCGCTTTATTCCCAAAGGACATCCTCCCAGCGTCGAAGATTTAAATGGATATTTAACTTTAGTCTCGAGGAACCTAAAGTCTATTGCTTTTAACGTCCTTTGAGTCCGAGATGTTTTTTATACTTAAGGAAACTTGCGAAGCTTTTAGCAAATGGTTTAAAATTGCCTGAGTACAAAACTTGGAAAAACTTTATTCTATTTTGTAAATTGAAGCACCTTCCTTTTAATTACTACCCAATTAGACTACAAATTAGGTTATGTGTTAAAAAATACAATAAATTTGTTTTTAATATTCCTTTTTGGATTATATAAATACCAGGTAACTAAACACATCACCTTTTTCAGTGTTTTTCCTGACTACCTTATCTCTAACAAAATATCTTACTTTTCTTAGTTTTCGATGAGTATATATGTAATAAAAGAATTTTTTTTTTGTAATATATATGAAGAATGCAATAAAATGAATGTATACGAAATCCGGACGGACTCAGATTTTTCAATCAGTTTTTTTGCACTAAATAAAATATTTCTTTTCGATAAAATATCAAATACTTTAAAATGAGTGTTTTTTTGACATGTATGTATTTTTATTATTCTATAATTGCAATATGAATATTGTAGGGACATTTTTATTACAAACAGTTGCTCGATGTTGATAAGGAGAGAGCGCTACCTCACGTTTCTCGTTGAGGCGTGCAAAAGTATGAAGTCGAATCGGATAAAGTCATTTATATAAAATGACTATTCGATTCAACTTGATATTTTTATCGTATATAAAACTTGTTTTTTTATATGGTCTTTTTATACTTCAATTAAAATTTTATTCAATAAACCGATTAAAATCAATATTTACAATCTTATATTTTCTACCAGTTGTGTGGAGGCAATTGGCGTTTAATTAAAATTTAAAGAGGCGGTTTATATCGAACAGAAGTCGTTAATAGGCAGATAGGAATATAATTACAAATATTGAATATGTAAATGAGCCCTCCACATGACTAACATGATATATCACAATTTTATTTTTTCGTAACTTGAACTATTCATCACGTAGACGTATACATTTGGTTCACCCAAATTGAAAGCATCTATTTCGAAAGGTTAACTTGCAGGCGTTAAAAATTTATGATCGCTTACCTGCGCCTACATTAATTTAAACATGATTCCAATTGATTATAATTACCATATTAATTATGGAATATAACCCCACTGCGCTACAGAAGAAAACCTGTAGCTTGAGACAAAGCTAGTGGAAATGTATTTTTGGCATCGCTACATTTAGATAACACGATAATATCCCAATGCAAAAACAGTTGTCTGAAAATGTATTTCTGAACGCGTAAGATGTAGAGAGAGAGACCTTCGGGGAAAAAAGCAGTAGTGATCACTTAGTATAAGTCAGCCTCCGTCCAAGTGAGCCCTGCTTCCATAAAATGGCTCTTCTGCTGGAAAGAGAAGCCATCGCCTATTGGCGCTATAGTTATTAATGGTGCATTGATATTTGTGTGGCGGGATGGATAATTCTACCGGCATAATTCTACCGGCTACCTTACCCTCCAAACTGGAACACGACAATGACAAGTATCGACTCTATTGCGGCGGGAATACCAAATACCGGATCGAGAGGTTGCAGACCTCTACCACATAGTTGTCACTATGGTAGAGACACGCATAGCCAATCGGTCGCCTCTTACGACCTGCCTGGCAGAACAGCATTTAGTCTATTCTTCAAAGGAGGCCGGACCAATACGGAAAAAAAGCCCGGACCAACACGGGTGACCCACAAGTATTTCCAAATAAACATAATAAATTAAATTTATAACTATCTTGCAACAAATAATTACACTAAACACCTTCTACAAGCTGTAATCCAAAAGTTAACAATAAGTACCTAACTAATACAGTCAACTATTATTAAAATGTATACAACATACATACATATCTTCAATCCAGATCTCTTACGGCCTAAGCAGAAATAACTGAGTGGCATACTCCACCATCCCTGCAGATTTACCTTGCTTCCTCCACATTCGTGGCTCTTTTCATGCAAACACACCGGCTGCGTTTTAACATACACACACACATACACTGCATTTAGACAGCATCGGATCAATCTGATAATGTTATGTCAATCTTGGTTTTTCCGATACCTACATCCGCTTATATATATAAAATGGAATAATTTCCCCGAATTTAATAAATATAAATATTTCAAAACGCGCCACGACTTCTACTAAACACAAAATATATTTTATTCTAAATGATGTAAAGTATCAGAATTATATATATTTATGCGGTTTCCTTATACTACTGCTATTTGCAATTCTAAAGTCGCCTGACAGGTAGGACTTAGGAGTGATCTTTTATTTATAACTACCTAAAAGATCGCTAGATCTCCTACTATTGTTCTAAAAATATATGGTTTCTACATCGTTAAGAAATTTTAAAGGGATTAGCACACAATTATCACTTTTATAATAATTAAAACGTATGTCTTGAATATAAACTTTTTGTAAAAAAAAGAAACTGTGTAACATATTTTAATTATACAGTAATAAAAATGCAAATGCTTGAACTATTGTAACAATTATTTCAAAATTGAAAAACTTATAAATTGAAACCTTTCAGTTTCCATTTGTTTTTTTTAACCACTCGACTCTCGTGGAGGCAAATATTAGACATTATGTATGACAATTGCGTGTACTGTCACTCTGAAGGCAAAATTTTACGCCGCTCAATTTTTTGAATTTTTGAACTTAAACTTTAAATTTCTAATTATAAAGTCTAATGTTGTATGAAAACGTCTTTGACGTTTATTCTATGATAAAATATCTGTCATGTCAAATTCGTAAACTGACATCTGCTATTGTCGTTTATTATAACTTCAGCCACTTTTGTTCGTTCGACCGGACCGCGTGTGTGTTATCGATTTCTTTAGTGGTATATAACTGAATTTTTTGTTGTTTTACGGTGCATTTCTCTCATGTAAGTATTGTTTTTATTAGAAAGGCCGTTTAATTATTCTATTTGGACAATTCGTTGTAAGAAATATATCGTGATAGCCAAAAATAAAGTCATTTAGAAATTCATTATTTTTCACGTGATTTTTGTAATATTTGTTTGTAAATATAAAAACTACTTTTTCGATTACTTTATTTTGATCCTTAATAGACAGAAAATATATCAATTGATACACAGTTTTTTACAGAATGAGAAAATATGGCTTAGTTGTAGAAATCAAAAGATTTGTTTTCCAACGAGTCGACCGAGTCACCATTCCCGCCAAAGGCGAGTGATGAGACCTGGCACTTTAATTCGCTCTTGCGTGTCAAAGTTTCGAGAGGTTAATATCATATGATAATAGGTATACAAGCAGATGGCTCATCTGATGACAAAAAAATCCTATATACACCAAATATGTTAATGATGCATTGCTATCCGTATGGCGGATTGGTAATAACACGCACATACGTTTATCGGCTACCTCACCCATCAAACTGGAATACGACAGTGACAAGTGACAAGCACTGACGTTATTGCGGCAGGAATAGCAATGGTATTCCGGATGAGCCGTTGTAAAGCTCTACCACCTAGTAGTCATGGTGCTAGTGACAAGTTTGGCCAATCGTTCGCCTTTAACAAACTGCCTAACGGAATGGTAGTCTATTCTTTAAAGAGGAGCCGGTCTTTAAGCTTTAGAACAATTTCTAGCAACATCGTAGAAGCAGATGGCTCCTCTGATGATAAAAAAAATACTATATACACCAAATATGTTAATGATGCATTGCTATCCGTATGGCGGATTGGTAATAACACACACATAAGTTTATCGGCTACCTCACCTATCAAACTGGAATACGACAGTGACAAGTGACAAGCACTGACGTTATTGCGGCAGGAATAGCAATGGTATTCCGGAAGAGCCGTTGTAAAGCTCTACCACCTAGTAGTCACGGTGCTAGTGACAAGTTTGGCCAATCGTTCGCCTTTTACAAACTGCCTGGCGGAATGGTAGTCTATTCTTTAAAGGGGAGCCGGTCTTTAAGCTTTAGAACAATTTTCATTTTTGCATATTTGCACTAATATCTAAATCTAAAATAAATGTTGGAGTAGATACGTAATTAGATAATTAAAAAATATAATTATGATTTTTTTTTTATTTCTATTATTTATTACTAATATTATTTGATACTATGTATATACCAAAAATATAAAAATATCATAAAAAGCTTAAAACTTGTAATCTTTGCAGCGTAAAAAAGTTTTTGCTTCTATTTTAAGTGACAGTAAATCGCAAATCACAGAAAAGTCAAACAATATATTTTGGCTGTAGGTAAAAATATGCATTGACTTGTATAATGTGAATTTTTGTATTTTGTATTTTTGATAAATAAAAACATGTTGTGTGTGACAAAATTAAAACTAACCCGAGTAGTAAATCGAGATTTCTAAATCGTAACAATAGTAGGGTATCCACGAGGCCGGAAATCAGCGGGTGTTCGCGTTCATAATTATATTCACGGCTGATATTTTTGAACTTTCACGTGAGCTCTTTATTTTTTCCATTTTTTTTTCTAAACTTCGTGATTTACGCCGTGAACCGGATTCTGTGAATGTCAGGGAGTGCCGAAAGCTTTATATGGCTTTGAAAATTTATGATATGTATGTTATCTTCGTATCATTTGACTGTGCAGAAATGTGTCAATATTTATTATTATTCCATAAAGTAACATTTATTATATTTCTCTACACAAATAGAGGAAAGATTTGATTGGTGTAAGTTTGTAAAGTTGTTTGTAATGAATTAACTCAAAAGATGCTTAAACGATTATAAAAATTAAATGATTTAAAAAATCCATTAAGCATCTTTTGGCACACGGATAACTATATTATTACGGAGTAGCAAGTACTTTTTTACTAAACAAAAGGAAGTAATAGTTTTAGGACACGGGTTTAAAGTACTTGGGAGCAGATTCTTTGATTTAAAAAATCCTGGTTTTTTTGTCTTTCGTCGGTGGAGTAATTGCCAACTTTTTCTATACAGAGTCATGATTTTGACCTCTCGATACGACAAAATGTTTACTTTTTCCTTGATCTGATCAAAATAGATGTATCTATCTCTCTTTCTCTTCCTCTCTTTCCTTGTACCACTCCTTCTATGATGTTCTTAGAAAATTGTCATATTGCATCAGATGCCCAAATATTTTACCACTTCTGTTCTATGTAGTTTTCAACAAGCTTCTCTTTTTTTCCACCAGCTTTAGTACCTATTCATCCTCTCTCATTGCCGTCAAACTAATTCTTTTAACATCAACAGACGCTTAGATTCGCCAAGATTAACCTGAGTAGTGGGACGACAAAATGAGCGGTGATCCCCATCGCCATATTATCAGATATTTAAGTGTTTTGCTACTCATTCGGGGTATCTGGGACAGCCTGCTCATCCAAGACGTGGGTATATTAATAATATCGCCGCGCCGAACTATTGCAGTAGTATTATAGTAGTATATATATATATATATATATATATATATATATATATATATATATACTATTGCAGCGCCGAATCAAGCGGCGCTGCAATAGTGAAAACCAATGAGAACGAGATGACAGTTTTAACATATTATTAATATGTATGTGAAGTTAAGGTAAGCAAATCCAGTAATGTCAAAATTAAATTATTAATTTAAAAACTTTTATGTTTAAACAAGTTTTTAAATTAACAAGTTTTTTAATAATCATAAATTAAAATGCTTCCGATCTTAAAAAATCATTTCGATTTTGACTGATTTGATTATTTATATCCTTATACGAGTTATTTTACTACCCAGTTAAATATCTAGTCAATTATTTTCATTTATAAAAAATACTAAATTGTTATTCAAACAAAGAAACTAGCGTAAAGTATTGGTATAAACTAGATCAAAGTACTTGACACGAGTATACCTCGCCTAACAGAATATCTACAAGCGAGGGCCAGACTTAGCAAACGTAAATCTTTTTCTTGCGGACCGGAAGAAGTGCAAGGGAGCGAAAACTACGAGAAAAGAAATGGGTTCAGTGTGTAAGCCTTCGAGCGAACTAATTGTTTTAATTGCGAAATCTACTGTAAGTTTGCTTATGCAAACGTTCCTTTATATATGTTTTATGCAAGCAGAAATATTGTAAGCGTTACAAAACTGAAGTAACTAATACAAATTTTATAATAAAACAGTCTTGTAGTAGGTACTCACCCGTAATACCTGAATAGGCTTTTTTGTTTATTTCTTTATCTAACCTCTAGATGAATTAGTCAGATTTTATAAATGCTACCAAAGGAAACTCGTTTCTTGCAGCATTCATGTTATGATAAACGAGATATTAGTCGACATCAACAAATGTCTTCCTTCGTGCGTGAAATATCTCGCCTTACATATCCTAAGTAGGCTGTTTTACCGATAGATTCAACGACCATTATTTTCAATGTAAGCAACTCAAGGGTACACCCCTGTCTATAGCTTCGATTATCTGAACATTATGATATTATATTTAATTTAGCTCACTAATTTACACTTATATACTTAAGACATGACAACAATGTACACAAGTATAATATAATCCAATTAAAATTTTCTCCGACTCCTGTCGTGGGTCCTGTTACAAATTCGTATAAATCTCTTCGAACTCGTCCGACGGAAATAGCACTTCATCCGTCCATAAATCACGGTCTATTTAAGTAACTAATCTGAAAGCAAAAATCAAAAATAAGAGACACGTATGTGGCTTTAAAAATACCTACTTTTTGTAAATGAAATCCTAAAACACAAAATGTTGAATGGTAATGCCCCAAACTATCTTTTACTCACCTTTATAAGAATACATTATAATACTGATGCTTAATTTATTATACGTAATTAATTGTTTAATTACTCGTTCCTTTTCATTATAGCATACAATAGTAACTATTATATAATATGTGATTATTAGGTGGATTTGTGACGCAGGCATTTGAACCTTTTGATATGAGCGTTCATTCGCAGAGATTCATAGCAAATATGCAACTGTGCATATAATTATATTACACTATTTTATTACTTTTGTGAGTAAATACTTTTGAATTCATTTAATATAAGATAAACTATAGAAAAAATCTGACATAATTGTCGCCTATACCTACTTGTAAACAAGATTAAAGATTTTACCAATCCAAATTTTAAAATTAATACATAACAATAAATTTTGAAACCTGGATTTAACTGTTCACAAATAAATACTTACTACTTAAATAAAATTAGTTAAGTCCGATTTTTTAACACATTTTCTAATTTTTTGTAAAAGATTAATTTCCAAAACACGATATGCACGGAAATGTTGTTTACCTTAATATCTTTTACGAGCTGTGTTATTATAATTAAACTTAAAAAATATCAAATGTACAAATATACATATCAACAATATTTATTTCGGTTTTTTAAGTAAATTACATAGACTTTGTAAAACATATCCAAATATAGCGTAGCAAGGGTAATGAAATCAACTTAATGTTTGTATCCGTGTTTCCAAACACCAATTATAACAAATAAGGTATCAATCAACTCTTTCCTCGAAATCATCCAAGTTTTTATTCTAGACATTTAATTTTAAGTTATGAATTCTGTTTTCATATTTTGAATTGAAATTCAAAAGTATTTTATTACATTTCTGTATTATTACTTATGTACAGTCAAAGTTATTATTATACATTTAAGAAAAAAGTTATAACTTTCATTGTCGGTGTTTGCCAGAACTGTATTTTAATATTACTGCCATAAAAATAACTTAATATGTTAGTAGTTCAAATAATCACATTTCAGCGAATCTAAATTTATTGCGTCGTGTCTTGTTATTAGTTCGTTCAGTTCAGATAATTAGGTACTTGAAGCCCAGGATCAATTCTCTGGTCAGAGATTGTTAATTTTTTCTATCTAGGGATATCTTAGAAGCAGTAGTAACAGAGTTTGGTGGCCATGTGTTAAAATATTGCGCCACCTCTTATGAAAAGGAATTAAAGCTATTGTACCCATTATTATTATAAAGGGCAAATACGTTGATAGGAACCGCATTGACCCATAACATTTTTGGTGTTTGTTTCGCTCTACCTAACGGTAAAGAAAACCGGTTATATTATTAATTATATTTCTAAACGTATTAAATCCTAAAAATAATAGTAAGAAGAGTAAATTAGATATAAGAGCTATACTGTATCGGTTGTCTTTTATTAATTTTGGTCTCATTAGGGATGTTTCAGTTTAATGGTAAAATGGGATGATAATGAGAATGATTCTTAATCTCATTTTAATTAAGACAGTAGCCATACGAGGTTGAGTCATGAGGTCGCGGAAGTACCTAACTATAACTTGTAGTAATGATAAATTCAGCATTTGCTTGTTCTGCCAAACTGCTTGTCTTGCCAATCAGTTTCAAGATAAACGGCACTCTTCATAAGAGACCTCGCACTGCTACTGACATATTTCAATATAAAACTGCTTCCTAACTTACTGCAAAATTGGTTAATTACAAGACCAACAAAGAAAAGTAATAAAAAACTTTAAGCCTTAAGAAATAGTGTGGACCTACGTCATAGCTTCGTACAAGTTTGCCGATACGAAGCGAAAAGACATCCGAAATTTTATGGCGTAAGAAATGCAAATGAATTAATTTATTGCTCAGTTTAATAATATAAATAAACAAGTATTTTATGGCTTTGATATGATGATATAAATCTTTATAGGTGAACAATTTATTAATCTTGGACAGAGTTAAGCAAAGGTTGATTGAACTTAAGTTTCTTCATATTCTCATACAATTATAGGAAGGTTTTAAATTTTAAAATTTTATATATAATTAAATTAAGGACTTAGATGATGTAGTTACATGTTCTAGTAACATTATCTAAATATATTTACATTTTTGACATGTCCTACAACTTTTAAAAAACACATTTACAGCTTAAATATATGAACAGTTTAGACACGACTGGATTTGAACAAGCGATCATCTTGCCTTAAAGTAAGGCAACGCTCTTACCGCTGAACTACGTGTCAGTGATTCAATTTAGTAAAATTTTCTTTGCTTCGTGATTAATAATGTCGAATGCATTGATCACACAGCAAAGGAGAATAGCTAGATATGAGTACCTATAAATAATATGAACATAGTAGTTGAATGACTTTTGTTTAAAAAGTTTAAAAAAAGAACAATTTTGATCAATACTTTTCTGTTTCTGATTATATAAATAAGTACTTATATATACATACAATTCAATAAAATTGGAGTATCTGTGATGTTAAAATAACCGCTATTTACTAAACGCATTTTTTAGATGTATACACGGTACATATACCAAATTAGCATTCCTTTACAAATTTTGTCTGTCTGTCTCTCTGTCTGTTTGTTCCAGCTAATCTCTGAAACAGCTGGACCGATTTTACTGAGACATTCATTGGAGAATGGCTAATGAGTCGCGACAACGTAAATACTTTTTATTTTTATATATTTAACCATAATAAAATTCATTAAAAAATAATGAAATAGTTTAGTGCAAGCGGATCTTAATGTTTAAATATTTATCATTACTTCGACCACGACTGTACCGTGAGAAAGCCTTCATTTAGAGATTGAGGAAATGCAAATCAACAAAACCTGTTTTAATTGTGAAATCTGGACGTAAAAATTGTTATTAGTACTAATTAAATTTAGCTAATTAGACTCACGAGGTTTTACATTGACCAACTACGTAATATAAATGAAGTTAAAAATCAATGCGAACGGGATTTAAAATTAGTAGTACCTTGTACTGGGCGAACTTCAAATAATGCTTTTACACTGGTGATATATTTACTAGCCGTTTTGCATGAATTTGTACAACATCAAAAAAACCTATTACAACGTTATCTTATGATGTTGTTTGTTATGTACGTCTTCTTTATAGTAATGCGAGTGTAATCAATCATTTGTACCAGACTCGAGCGAGACGTTGCAGAATTCTACCACCTAGTAGTCACGACGCTGGTGACTCGTCGGTCACCTTTTGCGAACTACTATGCGTTGTAAGTGAGAATCAGGATAACATATTTCTCCGCATTTTGCTAAAACACTTCATAAGTGATGAGTAGGGTGTGCAAAAAAATTCTAAGAAAGAAATATTTAAAAAAATATATTTTCATTCTAATTGGTACATTTTTTATTTAGATTCCCAGCAGATCATGTTAGCATGTATTGAAATAAGGTTCAAAATAACACTATATATATATATATATATATATATATATATATATATATATATATATATATATATATATATATATATATATATGAACGGCTAGACTGATTTACTTTACTATTTTTTTATTGATGAATATTATATTTCATTTCTTTTTGGTCTATTCTGGACAAAGACGACCTAAACCCACAAAAATCGCAACAAAATTGTCCCCGTCGTTCTTGACTTAAACGATCCATTGTTTTGCGTATAATATTATACATACAATAAAAAATACATTATTGTACGAATCTTCAACTAACCTATCTTGTAACTCAAATCGCCATATTTTCAATACATATAAAACAAAGTCCCTTGCCACTTTTGTCTGTCTGTATGTTCGCGATAAACTCCTAAACTACTCAACCGATTTTCGTACACTTTTTGTTAATAAACGGAGTAATTCACGAGAAAGGTATACGTCTATAATTTGTATAGGTAGCCTTTGTATAAATTGGTCGAAATGACGATGATTGTTGTAAATGTCGGTAAAATCAAACCAACTGGAAGCTTTTCTCGAAAATCTTGCATAATAAAATAATGTATGACAGGATTATTTCCTTTATATATCTTCAGATATATCTGCAGTGGCATATCTGTTGGAATCAAACGGCTTCTATATACTTTTACAATTTATTTCCTTTAATACTTAATATTTAATTTAATACATATTGATGGTTTGAGCGACAAGAATTTACAATGTTAAGAATGAGATCTTGCACTTTCGGAATCAAGTCAGCGAATGCCGGGCTTGCCGCCGCCGAGCCTTTAGGAAGCGGGGGTATTTTAGATCACGCCACCAATAATCACGTGACAATTGGCGCCAAGTTGGCGCCAACTTGTTTCCGATTTATGCAATTTGAATTTGAAATTTAACGTTCTATAGCGTCTGTTATTATTACTAAAGTATTCGTTAGTATTACATTTATTTAACTTTATTATATTCACTTAACAGCTCGGCCATCCTATTTATAACACGTCCCCGTGTTTGATGTGCATATTACCTTAAGTAAATAATTTATAAACAATGATAATAACCTTATGTACATATATATCAAGAATTATTGTATAATTTAACAGACAGCATCTCTTTAAAAAGAAAACAAATCTCATTGATACTAATAATGCAAAACTATGTCGGTATCTTAAGTCATACAATTAAATATATCATGAATATACTGGTATCTTAATTTGAACAATTGAATATATTGTGAATTTTCTGATATCATAAGTGAAACACTATGTTGTAAAATATACTGGTTGTTAAATTATTCAACAAAATTTTATGACAAGAATTGATAACACTTAAAAAAAATTTGGAAATTTCAATAATTGCAATTATGTATAAATTAACAATTCATCGCATACCTATGTCCATAGGGCTCCTGTATAATTTAACAATCAGCATTTTTGACATTTTGTTTTCTAAATTATATTGGTACTGATATATAATGCAAAAATATACTGGTATCTTAAGTTACACACTTAAATGTTTTAACGAAAATAGACAACACGGCTTTCAAAGAGAAAATTTAAACAATTATAACTATACTAAGTGATGAAAATAAAATTAATAATGAAATCAATGTAAATGTTTAACTATTCAAACTATTTTATGTATATATATGTGTTTAAGACTGAAGTGCGGCTCCCTATTTATCATCATCATCAGAGGCCAGACCTTTATTTGAATCAGATTCGTCAGAAGAACTACTTGTATAATTTGCAGAGTAACTGAGCCAAGGTTCCAACTTATCTTTAGCTACAATTGCCTCATAACGACGATTGTTTTTTCGTGTTAGAGGAGTATCCTCCACTACATATCTATCATTTTCTAGCAATTTGAGAATACGATAAGGACCTTGATACTTAGCAACTAATTTTTTCGAACTACCAGTATTTACATTAACTTCCCTTTCTATGCGTACTAAATCTCCGATTTTATAAGATTCCCCGATTTTTCTCTTTGAATTAAATAGTTTTACATCTTTTTCTTGTTGTTTCCTAATTAATTCACCCGTATTTTGGCGAAGTTCTGTCAGTTCGTGTGGTGAGGCCCTATTTAAAGTGTCGTTTATCGCGTCATTTAAAATTGATTCAGACCTGTTAATAAGTTTAAAACCAAATAAAAGCTCTGAAGGGCTTTTCTTAGTTGTACTATGCACAGAAGTATTGAGTCCTATTTGAATATCTGGAATATGTTCATCCCAACACCTATCATCATGACCATGTGATTTGGTTGCAAGAGCATCTAAAATAGTTCTATTGAATCTCTCAACTTGGCCATTTGCTCTAGGTGTTGCGACGGCGTTCAATACGTGTTTAATTCCGGTATCTTTTATAAATTTTTTAAATGCAATAGATGTGAAACTCGATCCTTGATCGGTAATAAGACGCGTGGGTGTACCAAAGTAACTAATGTGCTCTTTAAGTACCCGAATTGTTGTTGCAGTTTTGGTATTTCTAACGGGTGTTATATTAATATATTTAGTAAATCCATCTATTATCACTAATAGATACGAATTTCCACGTTTACTGCGCACAAAAGGTCCTAAATGGTCCGCGTGAACCGTGTGAAAAGGCACTTCAATTTTGGGGATAGGGTGTAATTCGCCTACTTTGGGTCCTCCTCGAGCCTTATGATGGGCGCATTCTAAACACGCATTTACGTATTTTTTTATAAAACGACGCATTTTAGGGAACCAATATCTGTCTTTTATTCTAGTTAGCGTTTTCTCAAACCCGAAATGACCGACATCGTCATGGTTCATTTTGAGTACTTGCCATCTAACTCCTTTTGGGACTAACCATCGTAAACCGTCATTGACTTTACGATAAACTCTGCCATTTTTTAAGCAGTAATTTGTGTGGGTGTCAACAATCTTTTCTGCATTAGGAGTACTTAACATGTTTTTTATAGACACGATCTCGTCGTCGGCTAACTGTACGGTACTCAACCAGTTATCTGTACCTATAACGAGTATGTCTAATATGTGAGTCTCATTTTCCGCGTTTTCTACTGGATTTCTACTAAGAGCATCCACATGATGCATGCGTGATCCTGCCCTGTACTCAATACTACAGTCAAATTCTTGAAGTTGCACCCACCAACGGGCAATTTTTGGCACTAAATCTCGCTTTGTCAACGTTGTCCTTAAGGCGTTACAATCAGTTAGAATTTTAAATGGTATTCCAATTAAATATACACGAAATCTACCAAGTGATGCTATAACAGCTAGCGTCTCGAGCTCAAAAGAGTGTAGTTTTTGTTCCTCCGTCGTGGTTTTCCGGCTATAAAATGATACTGGTCTAAAAATTCCATCTTTACCTTTTTGTAACAAAATACCGGCTATTCCTACCTTACTTGCATCTGTATGTACTTCAGTTTCAGAATGAGGATCATACAATGCAAGAACAGGCCGCTCTACGAGAGCCCCTTTTAAAGCTACGAAAGCTGCCTCTTGTTTATTAGTCCATTCCCAAACACTATCTTTTTTTAGCAACCCTGTTAGGGGTGCTGCTATTATCGCAAAGTCTTTAATAAATCTACGGAAAAAACTAGCTAACCCTATGAACTGTCTTATATCGTGCTGATTTTTTGGGATTGGGAATTTGGAAACTGCGTCCGATTTACGAACTCCTGGGCGGATACCATTGGCGCTTACTTCGAATCCTAAGAAATCAATTTTGTTATAAAAGAAGTGACATTTAGCTAACTTGAGTGTAAGTCCACCTTTTTTGAGCAATTCCAAAATTTCTTGTAATCGCGAAATTCCTTCATCAAAATTTCTAGCTGGTATCAAAATGTCATCCATATAAACTATAGCAAATTTAATTTTGGCCTCTGCTAAGATTTTATTAATTGAACGTTGAAAAACCGATGGGGCATTAACAAGACCAAATGGCATCCTAAGGTATTCAAACTGACCATCTGGGGTTACGAATGCTGTTTTTGGACGCGATTCTTCAGCGATGGGTATTTGATAGTACCCAGATGCCAGGTCTAAAGTTATAAAGAGTTTGTTACCGGTTAGCAAATCAAGTTGATCCTCGACCCGAGGTAAAGGGTAATGATCCTTTACAGTTTTCCGATTAAGGGCCCTGTAGTCGACGCAAAGCCGTTTTTCACCTGTCTTTTTTTTTCACTAAAACGATTGGACTAGCATAAGGCGATGACGACTCGCGTATTATATTAGCATCCATCATTTCCTGAACCATGTTTCGTACTAAAGTTCTTTCATTGTAAGACATTCGATATGGTCGGTAAACAACAGGTTCCGAATCTATTAATTGAATCTTCATTTCTGTTGCGTTGGTAAACCCTAGATCCTTAAGATTTTTAGAAAAACATTCTCTGTAAGTATTTAATAATTTAATTAATTTACTTTTTTGTTCATCATCCAGTGTTTCACCTAAATTAATGGGTTCGTCAACATAGTTGTTTTCATCGATTAATAAATTACATACTGTTTTAAAACTTTTAATTGGGTTTGCTCGTGTAATTAAGGAATTTTTAATAAATTTTAATGTATTTATTGCTATATTCTGAACTAAAACTTGACCTAGGCCCGATTTAAGTTCATATTCACCTGGTAAAAGATAATATTCACCGCCAGCTTTTCCTCTAACTGAACCGTGAACGTATATTTTACCCGAATAATCATTATCTGTTTTTATCGGAAGCGCCTTAATTTCGTGACTAGCTACATCAGTATCGTTAACGGTAGTCAAAAATAATTTGTTAACATCTGTTAAGGTTTCAAATATTAATTGATTTGGTGTTTTGGTAACGACTAGGCTAGGGTGCTCAGTAAAGTTGTGACCTAGGAGTACGGCGTATTTTATTGCTTCATCATCTACGACATATAGTTCAATCGGCAATGATATACCCTGAACGTCTACATACGTGTTAATCCTAGCTATTGGTTCGATCCAATTACTCCCTAAACCCTTTAAAATAGGCAAGTTATTAGTTTGATAGAATGACCCTAAAAATTTGCTATCCGAATGTCTAATAAGAGAACATTCGCTTCCTAAATCTATAAATCCTATTAGAGGAAAATTGTTTACTTTTATAGTCATAAGATATTTGTTATTAGTTTTATCAAACACATTAACGTTTTGGTTTTCTTTATGATCCACCAGATGATTTTTATGTAAAATAATTTTCATTACCTGTTTTTCATTACTACTTACTTGAGTGCTTGTGTTATTATTCTCTTTAAAATTTGTACTTGATGGTATAAAAGTACAATTAGTAATTTTATGACCTAGTCTATGACAATTGTTACATTTTTCTATTGGCTTTCGACATAGGTAACTAGGATGTCCCTCAACGCCGCAGTTAAAACAGCGGATATTTTTTTTACCAACAGTTTCAGTTTTACCAGAAGTTGACCTAGTAGTCGGGTAAGTTCTAACACGCGGGCGATTTTTCGGATACTCATGATAACGTCCCCTAATTGGCCCCGCTTTAACGATTTTTAAGTATTGCAACACTTTTTCGGGTGTATCAAATTGTGCTGCTTGTGCCCCTAAACGTACGCCCCTGTCCTCTATACCATGCAAAATACAATCTACTGCTCTTTTACCTTTTATCTGGCATCTGTGTAACAAATTAAGTTTTGCGTAAAAGTATTGTTCGAGAGGTTCCCCATAACGAACTGTCAACATGAGCATTTCAGTTAACAGCTCGGCATAGTTTTCCTGGCATGGGAAAGATCCTATTAATTTTACTTTCCACTCATCCCAAGTGTACCGAACACTAGGTAAATTTTGATACCAATTTCTGGCTAAGCCAGAAAGTTTTGGAAGAGCATAATGAATAATTTCTTTCTCGTCCCAGTTATAAATCTCGGCACATTCCTCTACTTTTGTCAACCAATTTAAAATACTCTGGCCTCTAGATAATGGATCAAAATAGGGAATAACATTATTTACTGACGGTAGTTTATGATTATTAGATTTTACCATTTCTTTTAAGGCGTCTACAAATTGATCTAAACTATTATTACTATCATTAGAAGAATTAATCTTAGACGTAAAATCATCATACCTCGAGCGACGTACTGGTGGTGGTGTCTCGTCACTACGTTGTGCATTGTAACGCCAACGTTTGGTCGTAGACATCTCTCTTCCACGTCTTTTATTTGGTGACTTGTCATCACTAGCATAACAAGTAAGTGGCGACCAATCTCGGCTGCGGTACCGATTGCTTTGTCGCCTTTTCTCCTCCAGTGTGCGACTACGAGTTCTTTTCCTAGTTTCTCTTTGATTCTTCCTGCTATCACCACTTTCTTGGTACAACCAGTCTTTTTCTCCTCTACCAATTGAGCGTTGCTCAAGCTCATCACTCAATTGTTCTCTTATTATTTGTCGTATTGTTGTCTCTATATATTTTTTCTCAGATGGATTTGAGTGTCGCTCTAGCTCATCACTCGCTTTTAATGTCGAAGTGTTTTGGCGTTGCTCAAGTTCATTGCCAGAGTTTATTGTTCGAGGTGAATGTTGCTCTTGCTCATCATTCACCGTATCATGTTTTACTTTTTGCTTATTATTTGATGTGATCGCTATAATTTCAGAAATAGGTGTTGGTATACGCTCTGCTCTTTCTTCTTCAGTCACATCATTTAAATGGCATGAAAACAAGCCAGATAGTTCAGTCACTTCATCCATTATAGAACTGAAACTCGAAACAAAATTTAATTAGTATTTAATATAAAATGTGAATTACTTGAAAGTTAAGCTATATTTTATTGCTAAACATGTTATGAGGGTACTTTTTTTATATAACTAATCTACCTGCTTGGGATGTCCGCCATGTTGGGTTTAGCAAAAAGTCTTGTTATTATTTTTTTTTTTATCTTCTCGACAACCCTTACACTTGACGTCCATAATATGGCAGACCACAGAAAATAAGAAGGGGAAACTCTTGAGTCCACTATTATATTGAGTTCAGAATGACGTCATTTACGTATTATCATGTAGTCTTAACGTGCGTACCAAAGAACACGGGCAAGACTTCATACATCGTTTTTTTTTTTTTTTTTTTGTTAATACCTTAAAGTTTAATATATTCCTTAAGATTCTATATCAACTCCTTAACTTATCTGCATTTAATAAATATGTATTTTTTTTAACTTAGGGAATAGTAGCTAAATAAAGTTGGAATTTAGGTAAGGTTAACGTAAATAATCGGTTCTCTCCTTAGTAGTCTGTGGTTATTAGGTTGTTAATCTTGTTATTGGGTGGCTTCAGTACAACTGCTAATCTCAGAAATCTTAGTTAGGTTGACAGAATTCTGAGCTCAGATTTTGCAAAAACACTTTAAAAATATTTTAGAATGAACTATTCTTTAATACAAAAGCAGGGAGAATTTTCATTTGATACTTATGATGAAAATTATTATATATAAACTTATTATTGTTTTAATGAAAATGTAATTAAAGTTTTATAAAATGATAACACTTAAATATGATGATAGAATTCAATTAAATTATAGTCTCAATTATTTTTAAACGATTTTCCTAGCGATATATTTTATTTAATTAATTTAAAAATCGTAGAAAATTATTCTAGTTTATCTAATATTCAGTTACTCCAAAAGACACGCAAGGATTGTTCAAAATTAAAATGGCCTGTATTTGAATAGCGGCTTTAAAATTCAGTTGCAATGTTTGACCTATTGAATACATATACATACATTGCAAGTTAAATAAAAGATTGTAAATAAACCGCGAATCCTTAATTAACGGATGCTTTTTTTTTAAATTAATTTAGCGAAACAAGGGGACTACTTTAATTGATTTGGTTTCATTATTGTACATTATTTATATTTAATTAGAAGTAGCAATTAATATCGTACATTATTTTGTGTAATTAGCATTGTAACTTATGCCGGGTTTCTATAAACAACGCTTAGTTATTCGTAAAATTGACCATTAGCCACCAATTTATTAATAGTTAGCCGTTCCACAAGTTTTTTGGCTATTTGGTAATTTTAAATTATAGGAACAGTCCTAGTTTACGCCCCATATAAATGTAAGTACACGTTACTAAAACGAGTCGTTTTACTGATATAGGAGCGAGGCATTCTTTACATAATCAATTACTTGAAGTAAAGCTTGCACAAAGAAAAGACAATTATAAATAATTTCCTGCAAAAGAACAACAACTATTAAACATAGTATGTATGTAATTTTGTAATACCGTAAGAATAATCTGTTTAATGAGACAAGATCTAAATCAAATATGGATAGCTGTTCTCCTTTTTAGTGGAACGATCGATTCTCGTAATAAAATAGGATACGTAACTGGAAGTATCCAAAAAGGAGCAGTTGGGCTACGCTCATTATCAACAATTAATTTAAGTTAGTTAAATTGTTAGTGCTGTATTTAGATTGTTATTTAGGGTACGTTTTTCGATCATAAACATCTATTTAATTTATAATTTATAATAGTAAAATTATTTTTTTTAAAAACTACATTTTGTTTTTAAATTACCAGTTCAGTTTAGTATACGGCTACTCCTTTTTATTAAGGATTAATATTTTTGCTGCTGCTATGGTATGTAAATGTCTAAAACGTATGCTTCGTTGGCAATACTTAATATAAATAAATTGCTTTTTTATATTTTTTTTTACAAACTTTCAATTAAAAATGCCACAAGATAACATTAAAACACTTTTTTCTGTACCTACATAGTCGTTATATGCTGTTTATAATGTAATTCATTATAAGTGCTTATCACATAAACGTTATATTTCATTTTTGTTGTTTTTTTTTTTAATAATCAATTACAAAAATATGATTTAACACCAACATTTTTTTAAATTATTGGCTTTTCTACTATGATATGCATGTACAATACATAAACCATCTTCTTGAATCTCTTTGTCTGTTGATGAAACCCGCATTAAAAAAAATCCGTTACGTAATTTAAAAGATGTGAACATACAGTTGAAGTAATTTTTTTTTAAATATCTTAAAGCTCGGTCAATTATTCATTGGGAAAATCGGCGGGGTTATCACGTAACTCGCAATGCGAAATTATCGTAATTGTTTAGTTATTGCAAGACACATAACAGCCTTATACATTAGTGGCAGTCGTTGCCACTTGATTAGTTTTGGTGCTGTGACATTGTAAAAATTGCACCTAGGACCAGCAAGCAATTGGCGATGTTTTTGATGAGTTTTTGGTTACGTTTAAAAGTCATCGCTGATCGCTGGCGGATTGCAAACGTTAGGTGATACGCCTGCGGATCAGTTACAAGTATTTTTACAGTACACAAATGCTATATTTGTTGTATATATTTTAAATATATTTAAATGTTATATATAATATATAAATATATTTTGTTATATTTATATATTATTATATATTTTGTTCGGCCTATTTTACACCATTAGTAATTTAAATATTTTTAAATCGAGATCACAAGCATGTTTTGTTAACGTTTCAACTGTAAATTTTGTTGCGCATTTAAAATGTATATTTACTTATGAATTCACCTTCATGACTAACTGGCCACTTGTAGACAGAGTTTAGTTGCATACTCAAGGGCATAATTTGCACAGCATTTCGATGAGGTTGAATATTATCAACATAAAATCACATAATTATTATGTCAAAAATTATTAAATTATTAAATAGCTTATGCATACGTACCAGTAATCGCAGTTCACAATAGGCGTAGGTGAGAATTCTTTTAGAAAAAAAAATTCTTGATCCCTCTTCGGACTGTTGGAATCAAACGGCTTCTATATACTTTTACAATTTATTTCCTTTAATACTTAATATTTAATTTAATACATATTGATGGTTTGAGCGACAAGAATTTACAATGTTAAGAATGAGATCTTGCACTTTCGGAATCAAGTCAGCGAATGCCGGGCTTGCCGCCGCCGAGCCTTTAGGAAGCGGGGGTATTTTAGATCACGCCACCAATAATCACGTGACAATTGGCGCCAAGTTGGCGCCAACTTGTTTCCGATTTATGCAATTTGAATTTGAAATTTAACGTTCTATAGCGTCTGTTATTATTACTAAAGTATTCGTTAGTATTACATTTATTTAACTTTATTATATTCACTTAACATATGCCTTTCTCTTATAGATTGCTCACTATTTCCAGTCTAACTTCTAACAAAATTGTGACTTATAAATCCTTTTTAAATTAAAACTTTCTCTACTACCCGAGCGAAGCCGGGACAGGTCGCTAATATAACATGAATATAGGTGTGAACTAAACAACTGTATAACGTTAACCGTTAACTTATTGTTATCGCTTATGGTAGTCTTTTCGTAAAAATCGCTGTAATTAAACGAAAAAATGTAACGCCACGTTACTAAAGTTAACTGAGCTCAAACTTAGCTATATTAATTAATATTGTAATGATGAAATTATGTAAAGTTGCTTTTAATTTTGAAATAAGTGTTTGGAATTGTATTCATCTCAACTTACAATTTTATATTGTTATATGGAATTCGATGTTAATATAATTTTCAATGGTGCAGTGAATTTTGAAATCCAAACTTCAAATTTTACAAACGTACTTAAACGTACAAATGATCGCCTGTGGCCAAAATTCGATCATAGGCTAAACAATAAAATCCCTTTTAAATTTTTTGACAACAAACTTTAGAAATAAAGAAATTATGCTAAATTTCATCCCCCCACGGCTCGCGCGTTAAAAATGGGTACGAAGTCTTTTCTTCATGGCATCAAAACTTTCAGCGTATATGAAAAAAAGCTTATTGTTGGAGGTTCAAACTCATTTTGGGTTACATACATGAAGTATTAGGTATAGGTGAAGCTAGCACTCGTATTAATCAATTGAAACATATATTTACGTTGTATCTCTATGATGTCTCCCATCTCTTTTTATACAGCTGTGCTAGAAAGAGAGGGTAAGACCTCAGAAGATGACGGCAATATTTAAATTTTGGTTTCAAGTAGAAATTAGAGGTGCTGCCTCCAGATATAATACCGCTTCATGATAATTAGTTATAAACATAGAATGAAAATTACAGTCGATTCGCTTGCAAGTATATTACTGTTTCTTAAATTAGGTATAATTATTTTTTATCGCAGTTACGTCAGTGATTGTCACTGTTTTGTTTTATTACCCATTTATGTTGGTAACTGTCACTATCATCTTTCGGTTCCGAGGGTATAATAATCGTATGTATGCTATTGGCCTTACATATATGCCACCATGGGTATGTGTTGTGAAGCGGTGATGATCAGTCACCTATAAATAAGCAGCATATCACTCACCTTATATAAATATATAAGTAATGGTGAACATTTTGTTAAATATTTATCCTTCATTTTATCTACAGCTTACGCTTGACGTCACTGTATGAAAGGGAATTCCGGAGTGTGAGTTATAGCAATGGCCGCGGCACGCAGCTGATTTCTATAAAATATCATCACATGCTAAAAGTAACAGTATATAGATAAATAAATTTAAACAGTATAAAATTAAAATATCTTAACAAAATAATTTATTAAATTTGAATCTAGACATGTCTGTTTACATCGTGATATTTTACACCTATTCCTCTCTTGAATCCATTATGGGTTGATTCTATTAATAAAATGAATGCCATTGATTAATTATTATAATCACTTTAGCCACGCTTTCCCGTAACTTAAATAGTCTTTTTAATACCGAAAAGCGTGGCTAAATTGCGGATTTAAGTCACATGAGCTATGAAATAATATATGATATTTCTGCCTGAATTTTCTATTCTCGAAGCGTCTATTATCACAGCGCTAAGTATCCTCGCTGCTGTTTTTAATAAAGGATTTTTAATTTCACATTTTTATTCTATTTTGTGTACCTACAAGTTTATTTCAAGCGCGCTTAGAAAGTAAAAAAGGAAAAAATATTTTTAAGGTATTTTATATTGAGGTGCGTTAAGTGAAGGACGGCGATGAATTCGCTGAAGGACAGCCTACTTGCAAAGTTCTGCAACGTTTCCCCAGGTTAGATACCACTAACTAACTAACTAAAAATATTATATAACAATCACTTAATAATATACTGGTTCCCTTGTGAACTAAACGGATCGAGCTAAACGCCGACAGACGATTAACTGTTTGAGCGACTAGGAATATAGCTGGTGATGTCCATCGCTGTTCTTTATCGACTTTAACAACTACGAGTAAAACTTGTTATTTGCGATATATATTATGTGTGTGTATGTATTGACAATTTTACAAAACTATTAATACATTACCATCGGATTAAAGGTTGTTAATAAGTTTTTTCGAAAAACGATTTTTTACATCAAAGGACAGCAAACATGCAGATGGCTCTCCTGATGGAAATAAACAAGCATCGCCTGTAGATACCAAATACGTTAATGGTGCGTTGTTCTCCGTGTGGCGTCCATTGATAAGTTGACTAGCTATTATACCTTTCAAATTGAAATACGAAAGGAGCTAGCACTGACGCTATTGCGACAAGAAAATCGACAGCAGGTAGTACAAGAACCTGGACGAGACGTTGCGGAACTCTACCACATAGTAGTCATGATCGCGGTGACATTTTCAGACAATCGTTCAACTTTTACGAATTGTCTGGTAAAATGATGGTATATTCATTAAAGTGGGTCTAGACAAATACGAGGAATATCTTTTTCAGATTTCACACTTTCAATCGTCGGCACTAGTTGGGACTAATAACGAGGAATATCATTCTTCCGATAAACGAATCCTAACCGAGAACTAATAATTAACTTAATTTTGACTAACTTATTGCCGCAAGTACAATACACGTTTTTATATCTTTTATAATTATAATAAAAAACCCCAAACTATGTATTATAAATTTAACAAAAAATTAATAGTAGGTGAATATTCACCCGTGAACTGTTATATTAGACAAGTTCCGTAATTAACCACATAGTAGTCATGATCGCGGTGACATTTTCAGACAATCGTTCAACTTTTACGAATTGTCTGGTAAAATGATGGTATATTCATTAAAGTGGGTCTAGACAAATACGAGGAATATCTTTTTCAGATTTCACACTTTCAATTGTCGGCACTAGTTGGGACTAATAACGAGGAATATCATTCTTCCAATAAACGAATCCTAACCGAGAACTAATAATTAACTTAATTTTGACTAACTTATTGCCGCAAGTACAATACACGTTTTTATATCTTTTATAATTATAATAAAAAACCCCAAACTATGTATTATAAATTTAACAAAAAATTAATAGTAGGTGAATATTCACCCGTGAACTGTTATATTAGACAAGTTCCGTAATTAATTGTAAGAGTCGATTGTACCGCCGACAGGGGAATGATCCACTAGATTTATTGGCTCTTACTATGCTCTGATTCTAGATTGCTATTTGCAAGTTTGTTCGCAAGTATTTAAATTATTAATTAAGTTTCTATTCATTAGCATTTAAGAAACTTATCATTTAATTGTATTTATTTTATGTTTGGCAAACGCTAAATAATATTCATTCGCTTATCCATTTGATAATTACATCATTTTTAAAATTTTCGTTGCTTTCTTGAGTGTTCTTGTAAGAGATTAAAGCTGCTTTTAACTCACTAATGATTTCATATTTTTGTGTAGGTTTCTATACGTTTTAAGGAATATAATTTTGTACAAATTTATAAAATATGTAATGTTGTAGTATGTTATATAAGTATGTTATGTTATAAATACAAATCTATAAAATATGTTAAATCAGTGAATACTAAAACTCTGGAACTTGGATTTACCAAAATAAAAAAATAAGATGATTTTATTTTGATGATAATATAAATATTAATTTTACTTAAAACTTAGATGTAGGTATATAAATTATACCTTCTACCCGATTACAGCGTTCCAGCAAAAGCAGGGTTATTTTGAATTGTATACATCATCATAATATATATTATTTCTAAAAGGTGTTTTCCCTGGAGTGGCTCGATCTATTTAACTGCTTCACCAAAAAAAATACCCAGTTAAAGCTTATGTTTTCTACTTTGGGCGAAAAATATGAAGAAATTCAAAAAAAATCTTTTCGTTAAAAAGTAATTAATTAAATATAATTTTTATAACAATCGACCAGAGCGCCATTTGTGGGTGATACATTAAACATCTTAATGGAGTTTTATACTTGGAAAACGCTAGATGACGCCGTGTGAAATCTTCGCACGGGTCAGCTAGTGTATGCTTATCAATCAACTAATTTTAATAATCCTAAACATAATGTGTCGTTAGAGATGTCTCAGTCAGTCAGTGCAAGTGTTACTGCATTAGCTACAATAAAAGTTAAAGCAAACAACAATTAAAAAATATATAAATTTATTTCATATCATGGGATAGCATACAAGAAGATGGCTCTCCAGATGGAAAGAGCTGACCGTCGCATACACAACATTGACAAGTCTTGACGCAGCATTGCAGTAACAATATATAAAACGGCGTTATCAAACTCGTGCGAGACGTTGGGGAACTCTTAAACCTAGCTACAATGATGGTCACGATTTAGGCCATCATTCGCTTTTTTTGGCAATTCAGACTAATTTAGAGTGACAAATGGCCTATGTCTAACGGACACCCGGACCAATATAATAGATAAAAATATATTAACCAAATGAAACTTTTTTAAACATACATGCAATAAAGAAATCAAAGTAACGGTAATTTGCATCCTAACGGTATCGCTAAATATCGAACGTATCGAATGTCTATCGATGTTCGCTACAAAAATCGTTGGTGGCACCTACTTAATCATGTCCATGCACCTGCCGCATACATATTCATTAACTCGATATCGGCTTCCAGTCAATATCAATGACTGTTTTCGCGACACTGCCATGGATACACCGAGATAAAAACGTATGAATTATTCCATAAAAAGTATGTACATGTTTGTATCAGTTTAGTATTTATTGAAAACCATATGACATCCTGTCGTTGGAGATCAAAATGTTTTTATAGTTACAAAGTTTTATATTAAAAATGTTTTGAAGCATATTATTATACTATAATATATGTAAACCTTCCTTTTGACCGCATTCAACGTCACTAACAGTTCTATTTCTGATCGGCTTGATTCTTTAGCATTGCGTAGAGATGTGGCTTCGCTCTGCATCTTCTATCGGATCTATCATGGGGAGTGTTCCGAGGAACTCTTTGGATTAATTCCTACCGCAGAATCACCATCGGACATTGCGACATAATTCAAAATTTCATTCTCACCATCTCGATATCTGGAAATCTACGACTGTGCGATTCTCGACCCTCACTATTCCTCTGTGGACCTAGGGACCTTCAGTAAAAGAGCCAACTCTTTCTTAAAAGGCCGGCAATGCTACTGCAAATCTTCTGATAGTGTGGTTGTCCATGGGCGGCGGTGGTTACTTACCATCAGATGAGCCTCCTGTCCGCTTGCCTCCTCTATAAAAAAAAGTACCATCACGGGCGGTTCACTTGCGGGGTAGGCGGAGCAAAACAAACGTCTATAGACTTTCCAATTAACCACGATTCACCGGTTTTTCGGTTGCCGAGATGAGTGGTGATCTCTATTACCGCATTTTACTGACCAGATACCGATCATCAATTATTTCTAGCGATAATCGAGACTGACGGCTTAACGTGCTCATCTGAGGCACGGGAGGGATAACTCACCACCCAACAGACACTGAGTTGCTACTAAGATTTTGGATTTTCGAAAAAAACCTGAGTAACACTTTTGCCCGACCCAGGAATCGAACCTGGGAGTGAGCCGAATAGGCTAACCTCTAGACTATGAGGCAGTCAATTATAATTAAAGTAACTAAAAGCTAAGTGAGTAAGCAACAACTTGAATTATAAATAATATAATTAAATTATATTATTAAACTAAACTAACCGTCTCCTATGGCATAACTTGCGTAGGCGCCGATTCTGTGGGAAAACTGGGATATAATGGAGTCTATGTTTTTTTTTTATATCATAAGATAGCAAACAAGCAGACGGGTCTCCCAATGGAAAGAGTCAACCATCGCCTAAAGACACCAAAGATATTAATGGTACGTTGCTATCTTGTGGCGAGGTCTAATGCCACATACATAAATGCACCCTCCCAACCGGAACACGACAGCTACAAGCGCTGACGCTATTGCGGCAGGAATAGGAAATGCGGTGGTACCAGACCCGGGCGAGACAATGCAGAACTCTACCACCTAGTAACCACGATGGTAATGACTCGCATAGCCAATCGGTTGCCTTTTATGACCTGCATGGCAGAACGGCAGTTGGCCTATTCTTCAAAGGAGCCCGGGACCAACACGGGATTTGATAAATTGGTATATTGTCACCTTTGTTGTCTAGTGGTCCCGTTTCGGAGTTGACCACATAAGGTTCCGGGTAAATTTCCCGGGTCTGAAAATTCAAAACTGTGTTTTTTCAGTTTGATGACAAAAACCACGTTGCCTGGGATCGAAAAAAGTGCCTAGTTGGCGATGGGCTGGCCACCTATCACATTGTGGGACTAAGTATCTTCGCCTGATCGTGGGTGCACTTATTGTACCTCTGCCTACGTCTTCGGGGATACGGGCGCCAAGATATTTACTTCTTATAAATTGGTATATTAGTGGTGAGAGCCAGCTTTATTATATAAATCGCAATTCATTAAATTCAAGAAACAGTAATAATTAAAGTTGATCCGTAGAAACAATAAAGAAATGCAAAGGAGAGTGATTCAATTTAAAATGAGATCCGTCTACGTTCCACTTGGGCCTACGTCGATCGGAACAAAATTGAAAAAGAGAAAAAAAATTGAGAGCGGAATAAATAAAAATAGAGATTCCGCTACAGCGCAAGTCGCCGTTGAAATGGAAATAAAACAGCAAAACGCTTTTTGTGGGCGAAATAAATTAAAAAATGGAACGCGATTTTGCGAGCAACAAACCGTAGACAGTTTTGCAGAGCCCGCGATATTTAGATTTTTGAACTTGTTAGTGCTCTATAAAAAAAGATTTAATTAATTTGAGCTTAAATCGTACCTGAATTCAAATCAAACAAATGTTCGTAAAACAAGTGCATACAAAGATATCATTTCGAAATAGGATCAGCCTTTTCGGCTTAAATCCTAAGGTCCCAGCTTACCGGATTGAGCATAAATTTTATTGACTTGAAAATCGAAAAACTGTTCGGATTCCAGTAAATGTTCAAATTCCAATTGTACTTAATTCTTGTTCCGGATTACCGTTATACGTTAAGCTAGCCGTTATATGTTATACATAAAGTTGCCCTGATTATCGCAAAAACAAGTGATAGTTGTTATTAAGTTAATAAACCTATAAGTCATGGGGAAATGGAATGTCACTTACCCTCAAGGAATCGGTATAATGATATTTTTAGTTTACTTCGTTGTGTTTACCGAAACTGTTCTTTCCAAATCCAATCGATTTCTCTCTCTCTGTCTCTATATATATATATATATATATATATATATATATATATATATATATATATATATATATATATATATATATATACTCGTGTAAGTTTACTGGGTACTGCGCTATTATTTCGAAAGGAATAGCTAAGGCGGTGGGACCATGTACCCGGACGAAACATTGCAAAAGTCTACCACCTAGTAGGCGCGATAATAATAACACGTTTAGCCGCTCGTTCTCTGATTGATTTGAGTTAAAAGATGACAATATAAATATAGAATATATTTAGTATCTGAGTGACAAAAATCTAAAAAATAATATTTTAATCAACTGTAATTGATGTGAATAAATACTTTATATCAAGTGCAAACTCATAGAAAAACAAAAGACATTTATAATAGGGAGAAAGTTTCACCTAAATTATATTTGTGGGTCGTCATGCTTTTCCGGGATACAGGGACGGGGCGATTAGAGGGGTCCTTTGAGCTCACAGTAGGTGGTAGCCCGCGGCTGTATTTGTAGGAGAAGCACTGCATATTAATTTATATTGTACTTCGAACCATTAATGAATTATATTTACGTATTATAATTTAAAACACGTATAAGTCAATACGTTTTAGTGTACTTACTATATTTTGACAAATATATAAAATACTAGCTGTTGCTAGTGATTTCGTTCGTTCAAAATCATTACTTTCTTTTGCTCAATTGTGAAAAATGTAGCCTATATCGATCCAGGATAAAGCAGTTTTCTATCGGGTTTCTAAATGAGAGAACTTTAAAATCGTTGTGTAGTTTTTGAGTAAAATACTAACAAACCAACAAACAAAAATCATATTTTTCCTCTTTATAATATAATACTCTTTATAATGTTTTAAATAGTTTTTCCAACTAATGTTACTCTTGTTAAAACATTAAACCAAGGAATATTTTTATTGCTTTGAATATTTTAAGAGTGATACATAAACTGCATGATGCTATTGTTACTTATGTATCTATACGTCTTCTCTTCTCTTCTCGTCTCTCATCTTACTTCTCCCCATGTTGGTCCCGGGCTCCTTTGAAAAATAGGCCAACGGCCAAGCAAGTCGCAAAAGGCGACTGATTGGCTATACAAGTCACTGCCATCGTAGCTAATAGGTGGTTGAGTTCTACATTATCTCGCCCGGATCTGGTAGGTAACACCGCCTTACCTATTCCTGTCGCAATATCGTCAGTGCTGTCACTGTTGTGTTCCATTTTGGAGGGTAAGTTGGCCGGTAAACTTATGCATGTGGTATTAGACCTCGCCACAAGATAGCAACGCACCATTAACACCTCTGGTGTCTATAAGCGATGGTTGACTCTTTCTACCAGGAGACCCATGCTGTTTGAAATCTTACGATATTAAAAAAAGTTTACTTTTATAAGATAGAACCATTGACATTATAGTTGTATTTAAGTAGGTACAGAGAACCGAGTACATCATAATCCATACAGATTTTCCTTGCTTCCTTTAATGTGAATTCATGACCTTCTTCATACAAGTACGGTGACAATAGTCACTCTTGATATTACTTTCAGTCACCATCCAACAAATCTGATTGTATTACGTTATACGTGGTCTTCACGGTACCTGCATTATTCCACACTTGCACTGTTTTTACGTTTAGTTCTTCGCCGTTCAATTTTAATATCTACACAGATTCATGTTATATTTGTGTTTTGTACAAATGTTGTACAAATGTTGTATGCTCGTCACACAAATGCTTGTCCCCGTCGAGGATCGAACCCGAGCCCCGTTGATTGCGTAGTCAGGGCCGCTAACCACTCGACCAACGAGGCGGTCAATCTACTAACAATACTATCTAATACATAGAAACACATATATAAATACTGTTACATACATAATAAACACCCAAACCGGGAAATACAAACAGTTATGCTCATCACACAAATGCTTGTCCCGTCGGGGTTCGAACCCGAGCCCCGGCGATTGCGTAATCAGGGTCGCTAATTACTTCACCAACGAGGAAATCAATTTGCGCATCACATGTTATCACTGAATACCAATATTCACCAAGACTGATCAATTCGTTCTCGAGTTATAACAGGACAAAAAACAGACAAACATTTTTAAAATCTTCTAATTGTATATATGTAATAGGTGGCAAGCTTATCGCCAACCGGGCATTTATCCAATCCTGGGCAACGTTAATTTTCCAAAAAACTGAAAAAGCATATTTTTAAATTGCCCGAACCGCGAATCGAACCTAGGATCTCATGCGGTCAACAACGACATCGGGCCAATAAACAACAGAGGCGACATTACGTAATCAGATCTCAAAGAAAAACAAAAAGAAAAAAAACAAAAAAAAATATTGCGTTCATGCAATTTTTCTGACATTCATGTCATAATATTATTTTATATTAAATAGATTTAAAGTTGTTGCAAAAGCCAAAGCAGCAGAGCATGCAGCTCTAATAAAAATATTAAAAAAACTTCAAACCTCAGTCTCATGGATGGCAATTAAACACTTTTAGTGTTTAGGCGACGCTGACCGCTGAACGTTTACCATTAGGTGAACCGAGATTAAACTGTTTGTTCTCTTGTCATAAAAATTATCTGACAAGCAATTATCAATCAACTTTAGTGAACAAATTATACCTAATACAAGATAGAAAGATTTATTCCACCGACGTTTTAGAACTTCGGCAAGTCGTAATTGTCGACTATGGCAGTGATTTATAGTCTGAAATTATAGAACTCTTTACTTTTGGCTTATTGTAGATAATAATGTAATTTATACCTACAGAAAAATTGAGGATCTATCAAAACTCTCATTCACTGTCAGAACCGTCGAAGAATACACATATCAAGTGTAAAGATATTAATGGCTTAATGCGGGTTGGCAAATATTTTGATAGCAAATATCATTTAAGAGAAAGATTCATTGCTTTTTCTGCAATTATAAGCGAATATTCAGCTTTGGATCTGATTCATAAAATATTATTTTAATATGTATTGTCCCTATTAAAATATTTTAAAGTTTAGTTTAAACTAAACTTTAAAGTATTTGCTGGTGTTGGTCCGGGCTTATTTGAAGAATAGACCAACTGTTTTTCTACCGGGCAGGTCGTAAAAGGCGACAGATAGACTATACGTGTCACTACTATTGCGACTACTAGATGGTATAGTTCCGTATCATCTCGTCCGGGTATTTGACACCACTACCTTAACTATACCTGCAGCAATAGCGTCTACGTTTGTCGTTGTCGTGTTTCGGTTTGGATCGTAATGTAGCCGGTATTATGCATGTGACATTGCCATTCCGCGACGCGGATAGCAACGCACCATTTACTTCTATGATCTATAGGCGATGATTTCTCTTTCCACCAGGTGAGCCATTTACTTGTTTGCTACTTTAAAAAAAAGGCTCGTAGCTTTGTTAAATGCTTGCAGCAAATAAAATTTTTTTTCAATTTTAACTTTTATTAAAAAAATTTGTTATAGGATATACCTATACGAAAAAGTAATGCTAACCACGACTTAAGTCAAAGATTTATGCTTTTATGTAATCAGAAAAGAAGCAAAAGTGTATTTATATACGAGTATAACAATATAGCAAAAATATGGCAAATAAATAAATGGTAATTTATATACTAATTTTAAAAATTAATTGATACTCGGTATATAGAAAGTGAATTTTAGCCATACTTTTGAAATAATTTAAGTTCTGTGCTTTTCTAATCTCTTCTGAAATAAAGTTCCAAAGCATTATAGCTTGAGAGGTGAAGAAATGGCCGCAATAATTAGTCTCTTGAGTTGGCGCCTGCAAAGAACGATTATCAGCTGATCTTAGATATTTTGTGCTGGTAGTCACAGAAAGTGAATCTTTCTCTCAGATAAGAATAAGACTAGTCCACAAAACGAGGAGTTAATCTTTGAAAAGATAATCGTAGATCTTTGAAGTTTTTACATTTATTTACTCAAAATCTAGATCCAAACTTGTAAACATAAACATACCGTCGACTAGATGATAGAGTTCTGCAACGTCTCGTCCAGTTCTGGTACCACTGGCTTACCTATTCTTGCCGCAATAACATCAGTGTAGTGTTCCAGTTTAGAAGCTAAGGTAGCCGAAAAACTTATACATGAGGTACACTACGTTACACGGAAAGCAATGCACTATTTAATATTTTTGGGACCTTTAAGCGACTGTTGTAGCGAAAAATCAAAAATACCTTAGAACAACTATAGTGAGATAAATAAAGGTTAAAATAAAACTTGTATTTATTCCAAATAATATTTTAAGATATTCAACTTTAAGTCATCCAAGTAGGTGCATGTCGATTTTGCATTATTGATACATATTTAGGACAGAAACTAATTTTATATTTTTTCAATGTTTATTAATTTTTAAGACTCGAATATCTATGGTTATCAAAAAGTTTTTTATGTCTTTTGAAATGATTCAATATTCACTGTAATTAACTTCATAGTACAAATTTCACTATTTGTAAAATTTTGTTAAACTTCTATTTGTTGGTTAAATTTCTCTCCTACTTACATAACCATCTTAATTTAATAATTTTTTAATCAATTGTCACTTTTGCCTTATCCTAAACATGTATATTTAGTATATTTGTATATTTATACCTTATAAGATAATTGGTTTCATTAAAATATCGGGTTTTAAAAACTGTTAAAATGTCATGTTTCGTACGTATTGTCACCACCGATTCCGTCAATAGATGATAGCCGGTGAGGTGAATCGTCGCTTTATCAATCGTAAGTAAAACGACATGATATTTTATTCACAAATATAGTTTCTTTGCAAGTAGCTGCTGTTTTCTTGCACTTTCCTTAGTGCTAAACGGGTTTTTGTGTCAAAGGCTAATAGGAGCTTAAAGAACAGTCTTTGTTTTGAGTGGTATATAAGAGGATGGTGTCAGGAAGAAAGTTTGCGAAGAATTTAGTTAGAGGCTATGTGGGGTGCGCGGGGGCTTGGGGCGGCGTCGCGGCGGCGGCGCGGCAGTGCGCCGCGCGCGGCCGTCGCGCCGCCCGCCCAGCAGTCCGCTCGCCGCCGTCGGGCCCGCCCGTGCACTCACGATGCCGTGCCACGCTCCTCCTGTCGTGCGACGAACCCCGCTCGCGCTCTGAACTCGCGCGCGATATTTCACGAAACTGAATAAGTTCGACAAATCCTCCTCCTACCTGGACCATTATATTGACGGATATCTCCGTGTTGCTTCTAGTTCTTTATATATTTTTCATTTTTTAGAACAAAATTATATATCTTTGGTAGAGAGATGAGATTAGTATTTTTCAGAGTACAAATAATGTAATATAACAGCACTGTAGCGTCTTTAGATTAACATTTTAATAAATACAGGGTCAGTTTTGTATGAATTCATTGTGATTGTAGTTTAAGTCGTCGTAAAGAGATCGCTTCTGTTCATACTGCTTGTAGATAACAGGATTAATTTTAGGTAAGTTTTGTTATATCAAATTGAAATTCCTATATATTAATTGACATTAAAATTGATTCTGTTATAAAAACAAAAGAATAATCAGGTGCAGTCCACATTATATGAAAAAATACTAATGAAGCAACTAAGTTTAAAATATTTCCAAAAAATTTTAAAATGTCTACACTTTTATTATATTGCGTTTCATTTTAAATATAAATCATTTACAAATAAATCTTCCGTATATCAAATAAGTAACAAAATACTCATGCACAAAGAACATAAATCTTTAGATTATCTACGCTAGGTTGCCTACATATATAATAAAATTTCAAATTGCTTTTAAAATTTGAAATCATTAGCTTTATTACTAACTGTTAGACTAATCCTGATGGCTCCGTTGGAGGAATGCTTCTAATCGTCCTTCCATATAAACATATTTATTCTTTCATAATAAAATGCATTTATAATGTTTATAATATTTTTAACATTTACAATATAACATAAGATTCCTGAGCAATAACTGAAGCTATTTGCAATCCATAAATCGTATCGTTTGTAAACGCTCGCGATTGTTTTGAATAACGCAATGAAATATAACAGATCAAAATAACAAATACACTTTGCGATGAACTTTGATAAATCTTGTGATTAATCTTTGTAAGCAATTATAAAGTACATATTATATTCACTAAACTCGTGCGTTTGGTGTGCATGTTCTTATGCATGTGGTATTAAGAGCCCGCCACCACAAGGATAGCATGCACCATAAACATATTTGGTGTATATAGATGATGGTTGTTTTTTTTTCTTTTAGGATGACCATCGGCTTGTTTATTATTTTATGATATAAACAAAATCTAACTGTACACAGAAGAAATATTTACGAAAAAAGTACTTAACTTATTCGTATGTACCATAACAATAGATGTCTGTAGTTGTAACTCCGTACTGTTAAAACATTCTCACATATATATCACCTAATTTGCAGTTAAATGTTACATTAAAGTCGCTCTTTAATCGTATGGGAATATGCTGTGTGACAGAGAAGTGGGTAAAAATAGTTTAATCACAATAACAATCAATTTTATTTCATGTACAGTAGTTATGATACTAACAAACAAATGTTTACAGACATTTGGATTGTTGTCCCAATTCTCAAGATCTTATGCCAAGAATTTTTCTTTTTTTGTAAATATAGTTTATTATACCTACATATAAACAGCTATTTCATCTTTCGTTTGTAAATTTTACAAAAAAGTATTGTTTTTTTTATATCATAAAATGGCAAGCATGCAGATGGCTCTCCTGATGGTAACAGAAACCACCGCCTATAAACGCCAAAGATGTTAATGGTGCATTGTTATCCATGTGACGGGATAGCAATGCCACAAGCATAAGTTTACTGGCCTACCTTACCCTCCAAACCGGAACAGGACAATGACAAGTTTGACGCTATTGCGGCAAGAACAGGTAAAGCGTACCCGGGCGAGTCGTTGCGGAACTCTACACCTAGTAGTTACGATGGTAGCCAATCGGTCGCCTTTTGTGACTTGCCTGACAGATCGGCAGTTGCTTTTGTCTTCAAAGGAGCGTGAACCAACACGGGTTCACCCCGTGTTGGTTGAAGAAATGTAACCTATATATTTAAATTTATTGCAATAAATTTAAATATTCTTATAGGTAATAAAATTGTGGCTTACATTTTAACTATGATAAAATTTACAATTATAAATAAAGAGTGTTAAAGACAATTAATAGAAAAACTATTCTGAAGATTAAGTATACTTTTGGCTATTTAATTTTTATCAAAACGCTATTTTGCCACTGAGCTAACGTGTCCTCATGAACGAAGAATATGATACACTGACACTGAAGTCAAAATGTACTTATTTACTTTACGACGTGATTTTACGTGAAATACTATTACTATTTATATAGATTTTACGTAACAATTTAGATTTTACGTTAAATACTATTACTATTTAGATATATAACTTATTCGAATAAGTCCTTAATAATTAATAACTAGCTGCACCGTACGACTGCATTATAAAAGTTTTGGTGAATCCCGCGGGACCAACTAATTTTCTCGAAAAAAAAGTAGCCTATATGTGCTATTTTACCCGTGTGCCAAATTCCATCTAAGTTTGTTCAGTAGTTTTGGCGTAATTGAGTAACAAACATCCGTCCAGCCATTCATAAATCCAATATGTAGATTTATGTCTTAACGAAAATATTTATTTACAAGATTATGGATTTTACAAACAGCACAATCTACATGTGGTAAATAAATATTTTCATTTCATTTAATTACATAATTTATGCCTATTAAAATGATTTTATAATAAATATTTAAAAAGCTATGTGAAGCTGTGTGAAAACATTACAGGCTAGTTCAAATTAGTGATCTTTTCCAAAATATCTTCATCCTATTAAATTAGTAATCAGTGTTAGGTTTAATATCATCGTCGTATCAAATTAGTAATCAGTGCTAGGCTTAATATCTTCGTCGTATCAAATTAGTAATCAGTGCTAGGTTTTTAAAACACTTTTTATTGCATACAGTTTTCACAAACTAAATTGACCAAGACGGTCTAATTATATTCGGCCATAAAGTTAAAAAATAAGCGATTCCAAAGAACATGAACAAAAAGTCACTGTTACATTATGCTTTTGTTAGTAAGGTACAAAAGAAATTAAACTATCTAGTTTTACCAGCGTGGGTCTAACGGTCTACATTGTATTAAAAAGGCGAAAATGGTGAACAATGCGTGAATGGAATTGCGCAAGGCCTTATTTTATGTTCACGAATTTTGTGAAATCTTGTGTTATTCTTGATGATATTTGTCTGTATTTTGTTTTAAAATCTTAGTTAATGTTGAAAATTAAAAAAATACAATGTACATAGGATTCATAAAGTCCGTATGGGACTAAGGGAGGTATAACTTTTATACGTGGTAGGTATTCGTTCATTTCCTTATATTGTATTTATGTTCCTAGACTACATTATTATATTCATAGTAAAAACTATTGGCAGAATAGATATTTAAAGTGTCAAAAATTTGCATGGAAATAAAGAACAAAACAGATACCTAACTTCAGTGGATTAATTGTACGAGTTAACTAATAAAAATGATCTAATCTTTTCTGACAGTTACATGATTTTTTTCATGTAAATTTCCTTCATAAAATCATTTTTTATAAAAACTTAGCTTCCATTCGTTTTTGTCCACATAACCCAAAACTATCGAATGCATTGATTTGATATTTCTTCAAACATACTCTTAGCTATTAAATAACAGAGTTTTTTATAGAAACTATTCCAAAGTTCCAATTGTTGACATAACTGAGCCATAGCGAAACGTGACCGATTTCAGCTAGCAATATATAAAACTTAAATAAGCTTACATATGATGCTATTAACAAAAACTAATACAGACGATGATCTAAGCTATATTGTGCAAGCGGACCTAAGTCATGATAATTTAAAAGGATAATTTAACAGTATAAATGTGGCAGGACGACTGTTAGGATGAAATTTTGTTTAAGCATTATTGTGTTTCATAATAAATAAATACTAGCTATCGTTTCGTGGTCGAAATTCAATCATAAACTAATTCAATATATTTCTAAAGTATATTATTTATATATACTAGATTTCTACACTCCTCCACAATTTCTTTAACTGTACTAAATTATATATTCCACCGTTTTCGTAACTGTTGAAAAATAGAGTACAAGCCTTAAATTTTGCGCATTAATATTATATAGATATGCTTAAATTTAATCCAAAGCGATTCTAACAAGAACCTAAAGCCTATAAAAAGCGATTTATTTGCATTTAAGCCTTGCGTCATCTTCGGTAGATAGTTATATTATTATATAAAATTATTTCCGATAGTAGTGAAGGTGTATAATTATATAGTTACCTACTATCGATTTGGAACGCAGCCTTAAATAATACTTTTCCAAAATATATTTTTTAATTCGAACACATTTTACAGGAAATAAAATATATTTTATTCAAAATTCATTTCATTCATTCATTTGCCGTCCCGTTAGTCGAGTGGTTTGCGAACCTGACTACGCAATCAATGGGGTCCGGGTTCGATTCCCGGCAGGGACAGGCATTTGTGTGATGAGCACAGATGTTTATATTTCTGGGTTTGGGTGTTTATTAAATATATTCGAGTATTTATATATGTATTTCTATGTATTAGTATCGTTGACTGACACCCATACTACAAGCATATACCTAATTTGCTTACTTTGCGGTTAGATCAATTCGTGTAATTTGTCCAGTGATTATTTATTTATTATTTATTATTATTATTATTTCATTCATAAAATAATAATTTATATTGAAGATATGAGATTTCAAAGGTGAAAATGTAATCTTTCGTTTAATCATAAAAAGCTAAATTAAAACATCGACCAGTTCCATTGAATTTTAAAATAAAATGTTTGAAGTGACACTATTAATTTTAAACCAATAAATTAGGTACTGTTTATTTATTTAAACTAATTCGCATGAATTAGTTTAAGTTATCAACTAAAAGTAGTTTATACCCTCTACAGACTAAGCAATCGTGTAATCTTGACTCACGGTTGTCTAAAAAGGTATTAAAATTCTTTAAAAAAAACCTTGTAAAGCTGCCCTTCCTTTGCAGCTTTTATGTTTAGACGGTTTGATGCTAGAAATAACAATATACTGTTGTTAAACAACATTTAACGCTACAATACATAAAAAAATCATACAAATATTAAATCGCGGTATAACAATTATTTATCTTATAACACTATATACAAGTTTCAAAGCTTCTCAGACCGACTTCGGTCTCCAGGCATTACACCTTGCCTGGCTGGGGATATCTCCCTTTTTCTCGTCCTTCACGGTGTCCTCTGATGTCCTTCACGGTGATGACGTTACCCCGCCGTGATGGTGATCACACCATTGTCAGGGTGAGGGATATTTGCAATATCAAACGATATTTTCGTTTTATCTTATTAAAAAAAATATTTTTATTTATATTTAAAAAATCCGACTAGCAGGCTGATTTGTGATAAACAATAAAATATATTAAACCTTAGGGAAGTATTCATGTACATCTAACCTAGGAAGCACTTGAAATTGTCAGTTCTTAGAAGTAGCCGTGGGTAGAGTTTAAGGTTATTAATTACGGTAATAGGATGACCATCAGCTGGCAAAGCGTGAATCGTGGTTAACAAATAAACATCAACGTTGTTTGGACTATTCTGCCTCTCCCCCAAGAAATCGATGTATAATATTATTTTAGATTAGCTGAAATTGGACCCTGATCCTGAAACTTTTTTGTAAATCCTAAACACTATAATTTTCTGGGATATAAAGAAGCCATTGTTTTCAATCTCCACTTAAACTCGATTATCAAATTTTATCCAAGTCTGTTTTTCTCGTAATTGAGTTACAAACAGTGACATATCAAAACATTAAATTTATAAACATGAAAACTTTCACATTCATAAATAAGTAGGATATGGTACCTATATCTGAAATTTTAAAAAATATTGGTAACACTTCTAAAGCGGTGGCCTCATTCGTAGCGATGTTACAAGTGATTTAAAAGCAGCCGACTTCCTATCCTCAATCACTTTATATGATTTTTATCTAAACAACTTCCACGTTTACTTAAAAACCTAAATGTTGGTCATTTCACACGCATTTATAAATAAAATTATCATTAAAAAAGTTAACATTAGCATGTAGTAAATTGATAATTAATTAATCTAAAACTGATTCTACTCTTATTCTAAATCGAAATTGAGGAGAATATCGCCACAATGCTGCAAATGCCATTTGCGTTTGGACGTAAAATAAATCATTCCCGAAACGAGTAATTAAAATACTGGTGGACGCCAGAATCAGGCATTTTGTATTTACGCGTTGCTGTGAGAGCTGCAAAAACATGAAAGTGATATTGCACGCTGGCCCGGGTGAATATGAAAACTGTAGCGTGTTGCAATTGAATATATCATACGATAAAAGGATTTATTATTAAAAGTTTTGCAGTAAAACATAAACATTTGAACCATACCTACGTTTTTGTGTATTATTTGTATTATAAGTGACATTTCGATCCAGGCATTTTGTTAAGAGCGGACGAACCAACGTATCACTACTATTGGGTTATTGTCAGATTCTACAGCATCTTCATAGGCAATGTTTATCAACTTTCACTAAGAAATGCATTTCTATTTTGCTATCATAATGTATAAAAATGGTATTTGTCGTACATGGTAAGCTTCGATTAGCAAACAATATTACGTACAATATTAAACGGTAACCGTAAGCCTATGTCGTAGATAATTCTATATATGTAATGGTAGCATTAGAAAATAAAAATATCCAGGAATAAAATCCACATTAAGAACTTGTACCAGCATTGCTATCACTATGTTATAAAAATTGTTGGCTTATGAGATGGAATTTGCATTTGCATGAGCTATGTTAGAATTTTTTGACAAAAAGCTGCAATAAAAAGCTAAATAAGTGTTTTAAATGAATTATAAATTGGATGTCAGTAAAATTTTATTGGCCAATTAGCTTTTAAGACGATGCATTATTAATTATTTTATTGTTAGAACAGATAATAATCGTATAAAATCAAAAGGAAAACAAAATCTTATCTTCAATATTTTTAAAGAAATGTATTAAATTTAGTACACTAAATATATTATATGCACGACACAGCTGTGAATTACGTGTATCATACATACAATAAAACAGTAACATACAATAAAAATCTATACATATCTATATCTATACATCTATACATATAATAAAACAGTAACAAAAACAAATCTGTATATATCTTCAAGTATATATCTTTCAAGAATTTAAAATATGCGTTATAAAGTTTAATACGAAATCAGTTTCAAAGATGTCGCTTTTAGTATTTAAAACACGCTGTTCATGTGTTTATTGATTAAGCACAAGTACATTTTTACACGCTAAAGACGAAAGTGCATATTATCGTAATTGGAATTATCATAGTAGGCATTGTTATTCTTGCGATTATGTTGAAATCAATTAGATATATACGACCTGTTAGCTATTCATCTAGGTCCTAGTATAGGAGTTAGGACTTAGGACTAGTCTTGGGTTATAACAGGTCGAATCAGATATCTGTTGATCCTGTTACTGTTACTGAAAAATAACAGATGTCATTATCTGTTACTAAAGAACAGCCTGTTATTTTTCTAAGCACGGTCTCAGTATATAATTCACGTACAGTACAAAATATGTGAGTAGCATATTACAAAGTACTCTGTGGTGAGTAGAGAGTAGTGAGTACTAAGGCCATTTTAGTAGACGACATTTGGCAGATGCCAGACACGTACAAGTTTATATGGAGCTACTGCGTTTTAGATCCCATTTCACATTCTTAGATTTAAGATCTGACAAATATGACCTTTTAAATTAGCCCTACTTTAGTTGATTATTGTTTGATATAATCTTAAAAAATGTGTAAACGGTTAACCCTGCAGTCCATACCTGAAACTTCCCGCTAATATGAGGTATTTTAAGCTAAAATGAGTAAAAACTATAAGCATAATAATATATTTTTTTTAGTTCAAACATCTACATAGATAGTTAGTTAAAAATCACAGTAGGCTATATTGATTTTTTAAAAGCCGTGTAGGTATTTTGGAAACGATGATCAATTTTGATTTTTCAAATGGCATTCAATTTAAATTTTGTGATCTAAAGTTCTATTTTAGCTACATAATTGATAGCCGATGGGTTGAAAAATGTCGAAGCAATATTAAAAAAAAACATTATAATAAATATAACTAGGTACCAGTTCTGCTAATCACCCGAACCGTGGGATGCTTTTTATTCATATGTTTTTGCAAATACGGATGATCAAAAGATAATTAAGCCTTACATAGATATATTGCAGCTCGCATAGTGGTCACCTACATCTACAAAATGGTCCCACACACACACAACACTGTCATCTCTTATTTACATTTGCCATTTTGCTGAACTAATATTATAAAAACTTTTATACAACTTCAACCTAAATTATTTAAATTTAATAGTTAAGTATATCCTATCAGAACTGCTTAATTTATTACCTATATATACAAAAAGAATATGAATACCTACTAAGTATTTTTATTCGCACTAGTAAACCTTTTGTTTACAAAACAATATTTGTTTTCGCTAAGTAAATTCAAAGCGAAATCGAAAGAATATAATCCGAAAAACGGGATAGAAAACAAATTACCAAAGAAACGTTATGACCTGGGTGTCTAATTAATATCACCTTTATGGTTAAGTCATAAAGTCGTAGTTACGTTGAACATTTTGTAGCCAATGGCGTCAATGCCAACAAAGACGTTCGGAAACGCGCCATTATATAAACGTTTCGAACTTTCAAATAATTTCTGTTGTAATTTTACTACGAAGAAAAAAATATTTTACCGTTATTTAAATTTTGTACGAGTACCTATATTGATGATTTTATGCAAATAATTGAGATCGACCTTTTTGTTTTTACATACCTAAAAAAGGACGTAATATTTCAACATATCGTTAGAAGTATTCTTGCAGTGTTTCCGAATTGAAAATTAGGAACAGGAACAGATAACAGATTATACGACTAGAAACAGTTGTCACTATTCTAGGAAGATATTTTGTTATAAAAGATTACTATTTGAATTTTCGGATAATAAATACTAGGTGCTTCTCGTTTTAGCAGATTCAATTAAGCGGGTGTGAGCGAGAGAGACTAATACATACGAAGAACAGGTAACACGAATATCTGTTATTGAGTAGGTACCTAGTACCTAGTACCTACTGTGACTGAAGAACGTAGTGCAGATTGTGATTCAGTATTGTGACTGATATTTTTCAACAGATATTTGATATTGTAGGAACAATTGTTATCTAGTATTTACGAATACCTGTGATTTGTATCTGTTACGATAAATACGCCTCACTACTACTTAGGACTATAATTCGATTTTTGTTTTTTATTGATTGATTGTTGTCTTGGGAATGTTGTTTTATATCTACTAAGCGTCTAACCTTAGCTTTGAAAACGGAGATCGATATTTTGTTTATAGTTGCTTAAAACAAACGTTAGTGTTATATAAAATGCCTAGCCGGAGCAAAAAAGTAATTTATCTAAAGGCTCTAACTCAGTCAAGAGAATGAGGTTAGTTTGATCCTTTGAAACCAATGAGGACCGCCAGGCTCTGTTATACTATAATTCGGTCGGACTATATTTAGATTGTTGCTTTTTATTGATTGGTTGTTGACTTGGGAATTTTGTTTTATATCTACCAAGCGTCTAACCTTAGCTTTGAAAACGGACATTGATATTTGGTTTATAATTGTTTAGGATAAACGTATTAGCTATATAAAATGCCTAGCCAGAGAATAAAGTAATTTATCTCAAGGCTCTAGCTCTGCCGCCAAGAGAATGAGGTTAGTTCGATCCTTTGAAACCGATGAGGACCGTCAGGCTCTGTTATACTATCATCGGTCGGACTATAATAAGATTTTTGCTTTTTATTGATTAGTTGTTGAATTGGGAATTGTGTTTTATATCTATTTAGCGTCTAATCTTGGCTTTGAAAACGGACATCGATATTTTGTTTATAGTTGCTTAGGACAAACGTTAGTGTTATATAAAATGCCTAGCCGGAGCAAAAAAGTAATTTATCTAAAGGCTCTAACTCAGCCAAGAGAATAAGGTTAGTTTGATCCTTTGAAACCAATGAGGACCACCAGGCTCTGTTATACTATAATTCGGTTTGACTATATTTAGATTGTTGCTTTTTATTGATTGGTTCTTGACTTGGGAATTTTGTTTTATATCTACCAAGCGTCTAACCTTAGCTTTGAAAACGGACATTGATATTTGGTTTATAATTGTTTAGGATAAACGTATTAGCTATATAAAATGCTTAGCCGGAGAGAAAAGTAATTTATCTCAAGGCTCCAGCTCAGCCGCCAAGAGAAAGAGGTTAGTTCGATCCTTTGAAATCGATGAGGACCGTCAGGCTCTGTTATACTATACTTCGGTCGGACTATAATTAAATTTTTGCTTTTTATTGATTGGTTCTTGACTTGGGAATTTTGTTTAATATCTACTTAGCGTCAAACCTTGGCTTTGAAAATGGACATCGATATTTGGTTTATAATTGTTTAAGATAAACGTTAGTGTTATATAGCCTAGCCGTAGCAAAAAGTAATTACCAAAGCCTTTGAGGCAAAGCCAAAGGAATGAGGTTACTTCGATCCTTTGAAACCGATGAAGATCGTCAGGCTCGACTAACAAGGGATCGCGAGCGCCATACCGCATCTCGCGCCTTTGAGACCTTCACACGGCGTGAAATAAGGTTAACAAGCGATCGCGAACGCCGCGCTGAATCCCGTGCCTTCGAAACCTTCACACAACGTGAATCTCGACTTAGCTCTCAGCGTAGCCGCACAGCTACCCTGCGGTCACTAGAAAGTACTGAAGAGCATGAAACTCGATTAACAATTGATCGTGAACGTCAAACCGAAAGCCGCGCTTCAGAAGCGTATACATATCATCATTAGAGAAAGAGCTAAACGAAATTTTAGTAATTTGTAACAACAGACACACATAAACTAAAATTCTAATACGAAAGTCACTACAACACACGTACGAAGTCGCGGGCAACAGCTAGTGAATCAATAAAAATGTTGGATATCATAGCAACTTATAAATGTGCAGTTAGAAAAATATATATCGCGTTAAAACCTGTAAATTTGCAGCGTAAAATGATACCTGCCAATGAAATAACAATACGTGAAATTTAATAAAAAGTCTCAAAATGAAATAAAGATTCGCGATTACAAAAATCAATAAAACGTCAAATTAAAATACTTTTTATCGTGAAGCATACTAATTTATTACGATTAGTCGAGGCAGGAGAGACGATTACACGGTAGCTTCAAAAGAAGACAATATTTCGAACAATAATGAACCGTAATCTAATAATAACTATCACTATGTTATAAAAATCCACGGTTTATGAGATGGAATTTGCATTTGCATGAGCTAGATAACGTTTTTTGAAAAATTAATATGTTAAAAAGCTGCAATAAAAAAGCTAAATAGATATTTTTTTCTTCATTAATTATAAATTGGATTTCAGAAAAATTTTATTAGCCAATTAGCTTTTAATATGTATGCATTATTAATTATTTTATTGTTAGAATAGAAAATAAGCGTATAAAATTAAAAAGAAAACAAAATCTTATCTTCAATCTTTTTACAGAAATGTATTAAAATTAGTGCACGGAATACATTATATGGACGATACGGCTGTGAATTAAGTGTAGAAGAAAATGATGACCTTAAAACGTTGGATATCATAGCAACTTATAAATGTGCAAATAGAAAAATATATATCGCTTTTAAACCAGTAAATTTGCAGCGTAAAATGATACCAGCCAATTAAATAATAATACGTGAAATTTAATACAGTCTCAAAGTCAAATAAAAATTCGCGATTACAAAAATCAATAAAACGTCAAATTAAAATGCTATTTATCGTAAATCATACTAATTTATTAGGATTAGTCGAGGCAGAAGCAAAACAAAACCGTAACTAAAAGTCTAGCTATAATACTATACCTACATGGAATGGTGTGGTAGCATTGGAAAATAAAAATTTCCGGGAAGAGACTCCACATTAAGAACTTGTGTTTGTACCAAAATTAGGGTGGAAGTACCGGTTGCGACTACTGTACCATTTGTGGACATTTGATATAATTTTTTTTATAAAAATAATTCTATGCGTACTAAATAATTGTTATAAATTTGATTCATTTAAATAACATTCATTCATTACCGCCCCGTTGGTAGAGTCGTTAACGAATCTGACTATGCATGGGTTCGGTTACCGACAGGTATAAACATTTGTGTGATGATGAGCACAGATGTTTGTACTTCTGTGTTTGTGTGCTTATTAAATATATTTGAATATTTATATATGTATTTCCATGTATTATTATCATTGACTGACACCCATATTACAAGCAATTATTTTTTTTTCTTTAGGGTTAGATCAATTCGTGTAATTTGTCCAGCAATATTTATTTCATTATTTTATTTATTTTTTAACTCAGGTGCAAAACCCTTAATTTTCTTTAATGTTAAGCCTAAAATGTTCTAACTTTTGCATTTAACATTGTAATTTTTATTAGTGTATTGACTCAAAGGTCAAGTGGCAAAAAGGTATTAAAACGGCCAAAACCGATACTTCCACTATATTGTCACTATGTTATTAAATCATCGGTTTATAAGAAGGAACATGTGATTAATTTCATGCAAAGATAGATTAACTTTTTTGAAAAAATAATATATTAAAATTCTGCAAGAAGCAAAATAAATATGTTGTAAATAGGGAGTTATTAATCGGTCAGTTAGGTATTGGCCAGTTAGTTTTTAACATGTGAGCATTATTATTTTATTTTTAAAGCCGAAAATTGTCGTATGAAATCCAACTGAAAAAAAAAATATCTAAAGAAAAGTTCTTTTCTAATCTTTTGCAGAAGTATAGTAAATTTTGTACACGGAATATATTATATGTATTATTATAATATATGTAATATTATATGCCCGATAGACCGGTAAATTAAGTGTAAAAAAAGTCATGACCTTAAATTAAAATATTAAGTGTCATAGAAGCTTTTAACTTAAGGATAGAAAAATATATTTCGCATTAAAACCAGTAAATTTGCAGCGTATAATGATACTTGCTAATTAAATAAAAATACGAGAAAATTAAATATAGAGTCTCATAATTGAATAAAAATTCGCGATACGTCAAATTAATATAATGCAAATTTGACTAACTTTATTACAAACTGTTACTGTAAAACTGGATGAATAATAAAACTATTGTGAGTGCTGAAACTACCTTAGGTTTAATTCTGTTAATTCATAACTATAAAAATTATCTATCTAGATAAAATAAGTTAGACACACGTCGTCGATTTATTACTTACGGTGTAATCGTGCTACAAAATTTGCATAAAAGAATCTAAGAACTGCATTAAAAATCAGATCAAAAGGCATTAAAATATTTTCAATCCCATTGAAAGAAAGCAATTCGGATTTTTGTAAGATAGCAAACAAGCATTGTACGTCGCATTGCCATACTGCCACACGCGTAAGTCTTTTTTTATGTGATAAGATAGCAAACAACTAGATGGGTCTCCTGATGGAAAGAGTCAACCATCGCCTATAGACACCAAAGATGTTAATGGTGCGTTGCTATCTTGTGGCGAGGACTAATGCCACACGAAACGTTTACCAGCTACCTTACCGTCCATACCGGAACAAGACAGTGAGAAGTACTGACGCTATCGCGACAGGAATAGTTAAAGCAGTGGTACTAGAACCTGGTGCGACAATGCAGAACTCACTACCTAGTAATCACGGTAGTAGTAACTCGTATAGCTAATCTGTTGTCTTTTAGAACCTGCATGGCAGAACGGCCTATTCTTTAAAGGAGCCCGGGACCAACACGGGGAGAAGTCTACAGCATGAATCTTCCGTTATCTTCAATAGCGTCCATAATAATAGTAGTAGTGGCAAAAGCGGATCCAGCCTTCAGGTCAGGGGGGTCACATAAGTGAGTTTGATGCCGCTTAGCTAACCGTAATCGATGTAAAATAAACCTTATTTGTCTCCCGGGCTCCTTTGCAGAATAGGCCAACTGCTGTCCTGTCAGGTAGGTCGTAATAGGCGACCGATTGGCTATATGAGTCACTACCATCACGACTACTAGGTGGTAGAGTTCTGCAATGTCTCGCCTGAGTCAGGTACCACTGCCTAACATATTCCTGCCGCAATAGCGTCAGTGCTTGTTACTGTCGTGTTCCGGTTTGGAGGGTAAGGTAGCCGGTAAACTTATGCATGTGGCTTTAGACCTCGCTACAAGATAGCAACGCACTGGTGTCTATAGGCGATGGTTGACACTTTTCATCAGGAGAACCATCTCCGATTTTGCTGATATTAAAAAAAAACAAATTTTCGTAAAATTAATAACTGTATACAAGTACTAATTATCTTTTACTTTCTAAGGTTCGATGAAAATATCTTTTAATTTTTATGCTTTAAAATGGTTTTGTATGTCATAAAAAAAGTTTTCGCATCTTATTTGTGATGTTTATACCAAGTTTTATCAGTGATAAAAACTACTGATAAGACTATTAATTTTACTCTGTTTAATATAAAAGGAAAAGCTGCACTATTTCAACTATTTTTACAACGAATTGTAAAATACATAAAAGAAGACAGTATAATTAGTCTCCATCTGCCAATTAAGATAAGTTTTATTGCTCCATAAATGATTAATAAATTTACATAAATTGAATTCAGTATTCTGTAGTAATTTTAACTGTATTCACAATTTTTCCATAGTTAAAAAATATAATTTTAATTAATAAAATTCAGGATTTTTTAAACATACATACTTTAAATCTTCTATTTATTTATTGAGAAAAATATCGTCAAAACGTCTGATTATTTATTGCACCTGCTAGTAATGATATAAATGTTTCATCCTATACCGACAAAACGCGTCTAATTAATATTCTTTTAATAAATAACTAACATTAAACAAATTATAGCATTTGAGAGAACGTAAAAGCTCATGCGGTTAATGGGCTGACCAATAATATTGATACATAGGTATATATATATATATATATATATATATATATATATATATATATATATATATATATATATATATATATATATATATATATATATGACAATATTTGTATGTGATGTATTTTTTGTTTGAAAAGAATTAAATCATCGTAGTCTAGTAGTTCAGATTATGAGGTCTCGGGTTCGATCTTCCAGTTGAATCTTCGTTCTGTTTATAGAAGGTTTTTGGGATGGTCATGGAAATTTTAAAAATAATTACAACTCGGAATTTGTTGGTGATGGCATAATACATCCGTACTTCAAATGAACATTAGTAGTCAGTCATGGCGATTACCAAAAGAAGTGAACCTCGTTATCTATTATTTATACATATAATAAAATCGTAGGAAAGTCAATGTATGACCGGGGTCAACTCAAAAAATACTGCATGGATTTACTTCAAATTTTGCATGAATATTACTAACAGGTCGGGTCAACATATAGGCTACATATTATCACGCTACCACCTACGGGAAGTCCGCGCAAACGAAGTCGCAGGCAACAGATAGTTATGCCAAGAAAGAGCGTCAGTGAGAATCGCCAGCCATTTTGACAAACAGGAAAGAAGTTTATGCAGTGGTAAATGAGCACTTGCACCCAGTAACAGTTGCAGGGGTTTTCAGGGGTTTTGCAGATTCTTACCGACCTTTAAGATTTCAGAAAGTTCGGTTCTAAGGTTCAGAAACTCTTAGGCGGATGTGTTTCTGAAGTATTAATTCTACAGGTACAGATTAGTTATGGGAAACAATATGAATTATACTGTTGTAGATTCACATTTAACTAACGCTCGGTTCACTCTGTGTAACTCGCATGGAAGCTTGTTATGAGATGATGTTTGTTAAAAATATTATTTACTCGACAAATCCAATATTTCCTCTTTAATATAACCCTCGCAATAAAACTATTTCACGACACGAAACAACTAGGTTATATTTTAAACGAGACGCATTATTCCATATAGTTTTTCACATGTTCGTTATATATTTACAAGGCCAAACACCGTTAGCGAGGTCAAAACATAAAATGTAACATTCAAAAAATGAGTAATATAACTGGTTTTCATATCCTCTATAAATTAGTATTCAACGTCTGTGTCCGTCGGTGTGTTCTATTTAAGGCTTGTTAGTGAGTAGGTATCTGTTAAAACATTAAATAAATAGGTGTGTTTGGAATTCCCGGATCTGTTTTCGTAAATAAGTTGTTAAAATTGATATTTTATATAGCTTAGGTAAGCTTTATAAGCCCGGAGTAAATGGAGGCGCTACCTTAAGACATTATTTAGACATCAAGCGTAGCTAAATGTTATACTCACATAAATACGTCAATGTATTCACACAGTACGTCAACAATAAAAACTAAATGTCAATAATTTGCCATTCTTTTGACAGTGTTATGAGCGTTTGCTCATATGCACGGCTATACATTCAATGCCAATCGGCGTGTCTATTTGTATGTATGTGGCCTGTATTCATAAGCTATATGAAAATGACTATTTTATTTATTGCTACGTCGATATCAACATTTTGATCTGTGTAAAATTTCAGGCTACACTTCAAGCCGTATAACAGATACACAACGAATAAGGGTCGGAAAAAATTGGTAATGCGATGGTTTTGTAGGTGGCATGTCAGTAAAATTTTACTCACTAATAATTAATTATTATGTATAGCACTTGCTCATTAGTTAAAAGCTATCTGATATTAAAAGCAAATTGTTTCGCCCTCAACTAACTTATAGGCTTTATACCTTATAAATTCATTATAACCTTATATACCCAAGTTTATATATAATATCTCCAAATATAAATGACTTACTTGGTAGAGAGAATAAAACGAATCTCAAATACAATCACACAAGCTTGTCTTACTTTTTAGGGTTCCGTACCTAAAAGGTAAAACGGGACCCTATTACTAAATCTCGGCTGTCTGTCTGTCACCAGGTTGTATCTCATAAACTGTCATAGCTAGAAAGCTGAAATTTTTAAAAATCATGTATTTCTGTTGCCGCTTTAACAACAAATACTAAAAATAAAAATGAAAATATTGAGGGGGTCCCCATACAGTAAACGTGTTCCCCATACAGTAAACGTGTTTTTCCGTATTTTGTTGCTCAATATTAATAAGTAATAAAGGTAATAGGTAGACGCTTAAAATTTTCATAGAATATTTGGGTTTATATTACCTTTCAAAATAAATAATTAAATAAAAATAAAGTATAATATTTATTTTAAGGGGGTCTTCCCATACAACAAACGTAATTTTTAACAAATGTGATTTTTTTATACATGATGTTACGGGGCCCTTCGTGCGCGAGTCCGACTCGCACTTAACTGTTTTTTTATCTCTACACACTTGTAATAAACTTTTTAATACAAACACGGTTATTCCAAAAACTTTTATACTACCCAGGGAAAAACATTAGATCAATATGTTAGTCAGACTTTCTTGACTCTATTGTTAAATTATTGTGACTATAATGTTATACAATCTATCTTCACGTCCGTATCCCCGAATAGATAGGCAGAGATACAAGTGCACACATGATTAGCCGAAGATACTTAGTCCCACAATGTGATAGGTGGCCAGTCTATCGCCAACCGTGCACTTTTCCAATTCCGGACAGCGTTGTTCTTATCAGAAAACTGAAAAATATATTTTTGAATTACCGAGCCGGAAATCGAACCCAGGACTTCATATGGTCAACGCGAACACCGAAACACTAGACCACAGAGGCGATTACTATTATGTTATCTGTCAAATAATTAGCAGTTGGTCTAGTGGTAAGTCCATTCAACTTTTTTTACATCATAACAAATAAGCCAATGACTCACCTGATGGCAAGAAACAAACCATCGCCTATAAAAATGAAAGTTGGTAGTGATACGTTGCTACCCGTGTGGTGGTGTGTTGATGCCACCCACATGCATAATTTTACCGGCTACCTTACCCTCCAGCCTGGAACACAACAATGGCAAAAACTGGCGATTTTGCGTTTGTTTTTGCTCCCGGGCCCCGAGGCAGACAACGAGCATACTTTACGATGTCGAGCGTCTTCACCATCGGAGTTTACAGTTGATATTGACGAAATTAATAATAATAACGCCTTTATTTATTCCATGCATTCAGATTTACACAATTTGTTTATACGTATTCTAGTAAGGATTTGAATAACGTGTTAAGTTCTGTTCAATTAATTACTTTCTTCTGCAAGGACCCCAGGTTGGGTGAAGGCCTCCTCCAAAATTGACGAAATTAACGTCATCAAAAATGTTGCCTTCGATAATTTTTATTGAGCGTTTAAGTTTATATAATGACAACGCCGTTTATATAGCGATGTAACACAAAAATTGACTGCGACACTTCTAAAGGTTCCCAAGATAAAGGTCTTGACATACGCCGGACAGACACAGAGACAGCAACATGATCCTATAAAGGTTCCGATTTTCCCTTTTAAAGTGTGGATCCCTAAAAATAAACATTACCTGGTACCGTTAATTGTATGTCTTATTTCATGTGACAATGTAAAAAATATTTCAATGTAATTTATATATTTGTGTTTGTCTTTATGCTTGTGCACGATGCCTTCCACTTTCCTTTCCCAGCTTCACTTTCTGGGTTAGCTGGAATAAATCTCTGTCGTTAGGGATAAGCTCACCTTTTGCGCATTATTTTAAGTATCGTTTAATTTTTTTTTTGTCATTATATAATTGTACAATAAAGTATGAAATAAATAAATAAATAAAAGGCTATTTAAATATTTATACTATTAGACTTGTTATGTATAGGTATAAATATTTATAAACAAGTATTAATGAGACACGAATGCTTTTTTGTTATACCGTATAGGATAAACCGTGTTTTGTCTAAAAACAAAACAACGAATAATGTCATTTGCATTGATTAACCTCGGATGAAAATAGTTCCATGTAATTAACATACATATATAAAAATATCGATTGACTACAAACAATACTTATCGGAAATTTTGATATTCATAAACAAGTCAGCATTATTTGGAAATTAAAAATATACGAGAAGCCTTCAATTTGGTCTCAACAATTTTTGCACGCCTGATTGAGAAGCCTTCAATTTGGTTTCAACAATTTTTGCATGCCTGATTGAGAAGTCTTCAATTTGGTCTCAACAATTTTTGCACGCTCTACTACTCTAGTCTTAATATGTCAAGGTCAAGCATTTTTCTGGACTTAACTTATTTTATTCATATTTTACAAATAGAATAATGTATATACACAAAAATAAAAATAACTCTTTTATAATCACATCCAATACTTTACAAAAATAAAAAAAGCATATTCATGCACGTATCCCCGAAGGGGTACGCAGAGAGACAAGTGCACCCAAGATTAGCCGAAGATACTTAGTCCCACAAATATGATAGGTGGCAAGCCTATCGTCAACCGGGCACTTTCCAATCCCGGGCAACATTGTGTTTTATCAGAAAACTGAAAAAACCTTTTTCTAGTGTTTCTAGTTTCTCGGAACCTCATGTGGTCAACGCCAACGCTGGACCACTAGACGCCATAAAATATTAACTATTATAAAATTTATAATAATTATAGGCCATAAAATATCAACTATTATAAAATTTATAATAATTAAATTTATTAAATAAAATAAAGGGTAAATGCAAAAAATTATATTTGCTAGCCAGTCGGTGTTACGTAGCTTCGTACCTAGATGACGTAATTCTATTATAAATACCCAAGGCCATGTAACATGATTTGGGAATGATAAGTGTTTAAGTTTTATAATATTTTTACATTTCCAACTTAAATTGTAAGAGTTACGAGTAGGTACAACGTTTTTTCACTTTGTTGTTTTGTTGCATTAACTTATTTTGATATTTTTGATCAATACTAATAAGTATTTTAATATATGAATCGGTAACAAACTTACACTATAGAATATAGTATACATTTAGTACCGAGACTAATATAAACTGGGGTAGGTGCGACGCATCGAAACTTTTATAGCGTATTCGGCCTTATAGTAAGCAAGCAGATGGCTCTTTCTTAAAAAATAGATAAAAATCACCTATTGACATCATAAGCATTCTTGATCAGTCTTAAAATTTTAACAAGAAGATATATAGTTGATTAAGACTAACTAATTGGATAAATCATCTCAGAAATTCCACCTTGTTCATATATGTATAAAACAATTGACTAATTGCTTTACGTAGGAACAAGATGACAATACCAGGAGGGCACTTATTTATCCTCCTATATGTTAACCAGATCCAGCCCTAAACCTAGGCCCCAGTCTCACTGAAGACATCTTCAAGGCAGGTATTCTAAGCTGATATGTATAATATACTTAATAATATTATTATATTCTAGTGGCTCCGCCAGACGTCGTCTTGCTCGGAAAAGGAATGCCACCTACGTGATCATATTGTTTTTCGCATTATACGCGGAGTTAGATTGTAACATTGTTTTATTACCCGAGTATGGTGGGAGGAGAGTTATGATTTTGGATTGTATGTATATTTGTTCGGCATGCTGTGTAGTGTAAGCGGCTTGATGGATTTTAGCTTGTGAGCTGTCGTTAGATTCGTCCTAAATGACATGATATTTTATATCAATGCATGGACTGTTTATTTTTTTTTTAATCGGCGTTCTTAAATGTCCCGTAAATGTATGATTATAATTTTATCATTACTTTTTTCAACTTTAAAATCAAAACTGATTAATATTATACCTATATAATTGAATTTCAAAAGGTTATTGAAGAATATTATCTTAAGAGAATGAAATAAATTTAATTCACTTTTTTTACGTTATAATTCAAAACGAATTGCCAAAACGGGCGGGCGTGAAAACTGATTCCATCTATTTTTATAGAAGCCAATTAAGCAAACGTAAGGTACTATCTAGCTCATCTTCGCTGGTCGACAACACGGAGTACGTCGCGTGACCAGAAACACAGAAATTCTTGTACTAGGGCATGCTGACTGTTTTAAATTGTTATATATCTTTACTAGCATCTTGCTTATGAATTTTTATAAGGATCTTGACATAAATAATGACATTTATATGCTCTTATCTATCGATAGCTCTCTAAGTTAGAATCATATATATCATTTTTTTAATCATTTCCTTTTCACTTTTATTAAAAAAATTTTACTAAGGCGTTACAGATAATTGTTTTCATAATATAAGGTTTTAACACAAGAAAAACAACATGAAGATAATTTTTTGATAGTAAGATATAGCAATTATCTATCTATAAACACCTACGTCAAAGCTAAGCCTAAAATTGTCGATAAATTTATCGTGTACATAGATTTAGTTTATTATGTATCGTATTGAAATAAATTTATGCACCTAGCATTACCATCCTGCCAAGATAGCGTGTCAATATGCGATGGTTTTTCTTTCTATCAGAAAGAATACAAAATTGAATACAAAATAAAAGTAATACATTTAAAATTTATTATATATTTATTTAACACACTGTTAAAATCTTGTGTACAAAAATATATGTTATTTATTTTCTATTCGAGTAACATAGGAATAGGATCAAGAATAATCTGCTCGGAATGAATCCACGAAAAATAACTTTTGTTTAAGAAGTTCGATGGCGAAGCGTAGTGAGAAGCGTTTCCGTACTCCCGGCTACTTGCTATGCAGGACGGCGCAGTCTGCTCTGATTTTTACCCGATGTCGACACTGAGTTCGAAATGTATTAGTAGATTTAACGCCTATGGAATGAGACCCTGAATCGATCTATTTGTGACAAGAATTCACTATCAGAGAACATTCTAATACAGTTATCAAAACGTAAAAGTAAGAATTGCAAATAAAATGAATGCTTTTATTAGTACTAGTGTGTAATGTGGACCAAATTTGTCCGTAATTCATAAAAAAACTAATGTGAAAAAGACAAGGACGTCTGTCTAGACTGTGATGTATCTTTGTATGCGATTCTGTCTGTTTTTTTTCTCTGCTTCACTGCAGCTATTGCAAATTAGATTTTATATTAAACCCTGTGTGTAATATTACACTAACTATACAACAAAATGTCAACTGTAAAATCGAAGCATTTTACCAAAGCAAAAAACAGAGGTCAGCTGTATTTTACAAATTAAATTTTCCTAAATATATAAAAGTAAAATATTAAAATCTAATTTTAAGCAAAGGTCATCATGTGACTGTTTAGACGCAACATAGTAGTTAAAGATACTTATTATTTTGCTCGCGAATTTTTGTATGATAAAAAAGATTATATTTTGCGAAAACAATTTTATATGAATATTTTGCGGTTTTTTGAATTGATTATTAATATTGAATTTGTTTAACATGATGAATATTCACGGGACAAACTACACTTACTGATCTAACCCCAAAGTAAACAAATTATTGCTTGTGTTATGGGTGTTAGTCAACGCTACTAATACATAGTAATACTTATATAAATAAAAGAATATATTCAAATAATTTATAGTATCATACAGTGACATACAGCATTGCACACTCGAAAAGGCAAGGCATAATTTAAAACCACCGCACAATTTCATAAGCCGTTTCAAACCCTAATATTGGGAATCGAAAATTTTACGTATTTCCAAAATTTAACGTTCATTATATCATAAAAAAGTAGCTGTTTGTAGCCACCTGCTTGATAATAATATATAACCACCCAGAAACAAGACACGGATAGAAAGTAGGCGGTCAACAAGCTTATCGCATTCGCGATCAATATCGGCAACCGAGTTATTTAATACTGAGTCATCAAATTAGCAATTACAATATGTATCTATAAAGAGTTATTTCAATTAAATCAACTTAGTTTATTTTTACTTCAACAAGTATAAATAAAAATGTGACCTAAGTAATTTAATCAACTAAAACTATTACCTAATATAAGAGCTATATAAGTTATAAGTGTGTTTTTCTTGACTACAAAACGAGACAGATAAGACCTAATTTAAGACCCTTTAAGTTTATTAATATGATGAAATATTTTATTAAGTACATAGATACCTGTTTTATTTTAACACTGTGATATTGTATTTTTTTATTTATTGCAACTGATATCTAAGTAGCCACAGTCATGTTTCATATTTTTCTGTACCCCTTTTATAGAATGGACCATTTAGTCGTTTGTAAGATGCGAATGATTGGCCAAAATAGTCACCATCATCGTGACTATACGAGCTGATAGAGTTTCAACACCCCAAATGGCTTTGTTACCACTAATTTACACATCGAATTCATTACTGTCGTTTTTTGTTTTGAAAGGTGTATATTGATTTGTTGATTTAAAATAAATTACATTTACTTTTTTGCTATCCTGTCATAAAATAAGTCATTGACAAAGATTATCATTTACTGCTTCGTATTTTTATGCCTAGCGCGAGATTATTCATACAAACGACTCAAAAATTGTTATATAAAATAAACAACCAAAATACCAATCAAAATTTTCTTTTTCATGTTATCGTTAATCTATTAGGTGAATTTATTTCTATAAATCTTATTTCTAATTAAAAATCTACTAGGTGATTTTATTTTAATAGAAGAGTTGTCAAACATCAGGAAGCTGGATATGTTAAGTGATCGCGACTGTCAAACATCCGCGAACTGCGAACATAACTTTTTAATAAGATTAAGCTGAATATAATATATTTTAGATCAAACTTTGTCAACTTTTTTGATTGATTGCTTTGATTGATATAACTTATTAACAACGACATCAGCTGGTTTGATGGTATTTATGACATCAATTTATTTATTGATTGTACGAAAACCACATTTTTCAGAAATCTGCACGATTGCCGTGATGATCAACTGTCTTACTGCTAGGCATCTCGTTCGAAGCGAGATAAGGCTAATACGTATTACTAACATAGTGACTACTTACTAAGTGGTAGAGTTCTGCAACGTCACGACAGGATTATGTACCACTGGATTACCTATTCCTGACGCAATATTATCGGTGTTGTCCGTGTCGTTTTCCAGATTGCAGGATAAGGTAACAAAACCGGTAAATTTATGCATTAGGAATCCCCCACACGGATAGCAACGTACCATTAACATTTTTGGTGTTTATAGGCGATGATTGTTTCCGTCATAAAAAATCATCTGCTTGTTTATTATTCTAGGAAACAAAATAAATAAATAAACATATATTTAAGTGCTTGAATATAGACTGACTGTGCTTAATATTTTTTATGCACTCAAAATCAACTTACTTTGTGTAAGTCTAAAGTAGATTCCCAAATAAGGCAGCATCAGTTTTTTCCATCTAGAAAAGAAACAGAATATATTGACCACACGAGTGTTTAGGCCTAAGTAGGTAGTATCTTAAAACCTCGCACCACAGAAAAATAACCAAAAAAGTAAATGCCGGCTTTCGCAAATAAAAAGTGATAGGTAGGTAGTCGTTAAAGTTAACAAATGCGATAATGTTGATTAACATTTGATTCACAACGTCGATGTATATACAAATCGTGGTCAACCAAATGCGTCTTTGGATGATCATCTCACTTTGCCTACCGTGCAAAGGAACCGGCGTGATGATATTCATATTGACATAACTAAATTATATTTCCTTACATCCTCGACAAGTGACAAAAATCAGCTCAGCTATTACGGCAAATATTACAACAGATACCGTCAATTTAATATTCGCCAAAACTCCTAGACAGATATTAATTATTACAAGTCGCAAAACATTTAACGCTCATTTTTATTAATCGAGTGATTTAATTTATATATCATTTTATAAAGATCAAGGTTTTTAATTTGGTATGGGCATTGGGTGGTAAATATGGTTAGTATTGCATTAGTACAATTATGCTTCAGATTTGATTGTGTAATATTAGATTCCTTGCACGTTATGCAAAAGGAAGCGAAAATCAATAGACTTTCAAGTACACTAGGAATTACTGGTTTGTCGTTTGACGAGAGAATTTGAAGAGATGGAAAGTGACCCAGTTACTGTACTTTATCGATCTAATACCATCTATTGATTGTTATTTGTGATAACTGGTAGCACTAGCCTTTCATATTAAGACGAACCGAGGGGAAACTTATATCACTCCAGACTCTCAGCTGCTACTGAGGTTAACTTCCTTATGGATAACTTCCTTGAAGGTTGTTCATTTACACAACCACGAGATTCCGATACGCTACTGTCATTTTTTACTCTCGGGGACCGTTGTGCTATCTTATACTTCCACTAAACTCCGAGCAGCTACTAAGATTTTCATTTTTGGAAATGACTTCCTCAAGAGAACATCTCGTAAGGAAGTCATTTCCATATATACATTTCCACATAACAACTCTCACAATCATGAGACTTCGAGATGCTACTGTCATCTTCGAGTTCACTGGACCTTTATGAGGTTGCACCTCACACTTTCACTAGTCTCCGAGCTAAAGTTTCGATTTTGAGAATAAAATCCTTACGAGGTATTAACTCACACAACCAAAAGATTCCCAGATGCTACTGCCATTTTTTATTCACGAGGACCGTTATGCTATCTCATACTTCCGCTAGACTCCGAGCAGTTATTATGAATTTGATTTTGAGGATAACTTCCTTCAAGATGTTAACTCACACAACCACCAGACTCCAAACTGCTACTGTTATTATTAATTCTCAGGGACCCTCATGGAATGCTACCTTGTGCCTCCACTAGACTCCGAGTAGCTACAAAGGTTTCGATTTTTGAGGATAACATCAATATGAGGTGTTAACTCGCGCAGCTACAAGATTCCGAAATGCTACTGCCATTTTTTGTTCTCGAGGACTATGCTATCTCATACTTCCACCAGACTCCGAGCAATTACTTCGAATTTGGTTTTGAGTATAACTTCCTTACAGGATGTTAACTCACACAACCACCAGACTCCGAACTGATACTGTCTTTTTTGATACTCATAGACTCTTATGGAATGCTACTTGATGCTTCCACTAGACTCCGGGTACCTACAAAGGTTTCGACTTCTGAGGATAATATCCTTATAAGGTGTTAACTCATACAATCACAAGATTCCGAAATGCTACTTCCATTTTTATGCTATTATATATAACCGTTATGCTATGTCATACTTCCACTAAACTCCGAGCAGTTACTAAGAATTTGATTTTGAGGATAAAATCCTTACAGGATGTTAACTCACACAACTATCAGACTCTGAACTGCTACTGTTATTTTTAATTCTCAGGGACCCTCATGGGATGCTACCGTATGCTTCCACTAGACTCCGGATAGCTACAAAGGTTTCTATTTTTGAGTATAACATCCTTATGAGTTGTTAAATCACACAACCACAAGATTCCTAGTTACTACTGCCATTACTACTGCTTACTATTCCTAGTATCTACTGCCATACTGAGAATAAAAATTCTCGAGGACCGTTATGCTATCTCATACTTCCACCAGACTCCGAGCAGTTACTATGAATTACATTTTGAGGATAACTTCCTGACAGGGTGTTAGCTCACACAATCACCAGACTCCGAACTGCTACTGTCATTTTTGATTGTCATGGACCTTTACGGGATGCTACCTTGTGCTTCTACTAGACTCCAGGCATCTACTAAGGTTTCGATTTTTAAGGATAACTTACTTAAGAGGTGCTAACTCACATAACCACTAGACTACAAGATGCTACTAGCATTTTGTTATGCTTAGGGATTATCACCAGAGTTCGAATCTACTAAGGTTTTGATTTTTGAGGATACCCTTACGTGGTACTACTCACTTAACCCCCAGACTGCGAAATACTACTGTCGTTTTATTATTCTCGAGAACAGTTTTAAGTTCCTATCATGTACAACCTGAGTCCGAGCAGTTACTAAGATTTTGATTTTTGAGAATAATTTCCTTACGGGTTATAAGTCACACAACCCCCAGACTTCGAAATGCTGCTGTCATTTTTTATTCTTAAGGACCGTAATGGGGCCCTACCTTGTAATACCACCAGAGTCCAAGCAGCTACTAAGGTTTTAATTTTTGAGGATGATTTCCTTATGGGGTGTTAACTCAAACAACCACCAGACTCCGAGATGATACTGTCATTTTTAGCCTTGAGGACCATAACGGGGTACCATACCCCGTAATACCGCCAGATTTTGAGCTGCTACTTAGGTTTTGATTATTGAGGATAACTTCCTTACGGAGTGTTAACTCTAAACTCACACAATCATTGAACTCTGGGATGCTAATGTAATTTTTGACTCTCGAGCATCAGCCTCCATAACACTTTTGCTTGATCCACAAGTCGAATCCGAGATCTCATGATCAGCGGAATACGCTAACTTGAAGGCAACAAGGCAAATAATGTTATCAACTACACGATTGTATACACTGTATTGTCATTTAAACAATAATTTACATTATTTCTTTTTAACAGTCTCCGTTATAAGTAAAATTATACACGTGAACATTTCTAAAATAACTATTACCAAGTAAAAATGCAAATAGCGAAAAATGTACAATTCTTATTATAATTAATAATGTAGACAATTTTCATAATAATTATCACGTCATGTTAAAAACTTCTTTATTTTAATGTTAAATTTTGTAAGAAAATATACAGTCACATCATGTTTATTTATAATCATGTTAATTAGACTTAAAACAAAAAAAAAACAATTAACGATAATTAAAACAATAGGTGACACTCTTTTCACCTTAAATTTTCTCTTCAATGACAGGCCACTTTCCAAAGAGACAATTATTCTTGTTTTATGCGATTAGTATTGTGTGAAATAAATTAAATATTTGACGCTTCCTACAATGAATGTACAAATACGAGTACAACATTTGTTACTAAATATTTCTCATGATCAGATGGCGGCAATTATTTTAGTATAAATTTCTTTATAAATCACTCGCCTCTGTGGTCTAGTCGTCCAGTGTGTCGGTATTGACCACATAAGGTCCCGGGTTTGGTTCCCGGGTCGGGCAATTCAAAAATCTCCTAGACCGAATCGTTTCAAATTTTCAGGAAATCCAAGTTGAGCGGAATCCAATCGAATGCCATCAACCGCGTCTCGATAGTTCCAGCTGTTCAAAAGTTATGAGATGATTACATAAACACACACACACACACATACACACATACAGACATACTGGCGTCATCGTGAAAATAGTCTGAAAAGGTTCCTAGGACATCAAAACGTGGACATGTAGTGAAAACTCGATTTTCGAAAATCGGGGTAAAATCAGTAACTTCCTTATCTACATACGTAGTAGGAAGTTAAAAATTAGTAAATATATAACTGACATAATAAGAACCCGTTGTGAAAAGCTTATAGTCATTGTCAGCCGAATGGTTTTTTTTACATAGTAAGATAGCAAATAAACTGGAGGCTCTTTTGATGGTAATAGACCACCATAGCCTGTAGACAACATTATAATAATTAATCGATAAAATTTGTTCAATCAGATTTATGGCAACATATAACAAAGAAGCTACGGGACACACTGCTTTCATTTTAGTGTTTACCTTTACGGTATACTCATCTGAGAAGACTATGATATCGCTAAAAATATTATGCACATGCAGAACAATATCGTTGCTTCGAGAATAGCAACGATAAGACTGCTAGTAATTTTCCGTGTTTTATATTTTAAATCAAACAAATTAAATAATTATCTGTTTGATATGTAAGTATATTAATTATTAGAATTGAAAATATTTTAGTATATTTAATGATCTATTTAGGTGTCCAAGCAAGTCAGTGAATGTATGTTTATATTATGTTTATCCACGAATTTTTCATGAACTAAAGACATATTGAGTTTTTTTTAATTAAATCAGATATATTTCAACTTAGGGAACTGCCAAAGTTTCATCAAAGCCGGTTCAGTATTTTTTTCAGATATGGGTATAGTTGACAGATATTTGAAATCGGTTTAATTTATTAAATTACATGTTTGTGTATCTGTTGAACTACTTTAACATACTTACATCTATATGTATATTATAAATGCGAATGTTCGGATGTTTGAATGAATGGATGGATGAATAGATGTAAGGATGTTTGTTACTCAATCACGCAAAATCTACTGAACAGATTTGAATGAAATATGGCACACAGGTAGATGATAACCTGGAACAGTATATAGGCTACTTTTTATCCCAGGAAAATAAATCGTTTCCGCGGAATTCACCTAAAATTTCAATATTTGTAGCTGGTAAATTATAAATATTTAAAACGCTCACGACATTTTTTATTAAAAACTTATAAACTTAGAAAGAGAACACATAAAAAACAAATTTCCTTTCACTTTTATTCCACAAACTTTGGAATACGAGTAAGTTATTAATGTTATGTGAGAAGGGCTTCATATTTTATATGACGAGAAACAGTAGCGGTTTTTTCGTCAGTCCCCTAATGCGATGTTATCAGTAGAGAGTGAAGGCCCTAAGTCGGCGTGCTTTGCCACTTAAAGCGATGCTATTTATATCTCCAAGGGTTCATTTGGAAACGACAGATTGGATGGACAGAAGCATCTGTCTTAATACAATATACGTTCTTTTAAATATTGTGTATTAGGTCACACGGTTCCGGCTTAGATCGTGCTTTAGCTTGCAACGGAATTTTCATTTTTGAAATTGAGTCTATTGAGATTTTAAGGACTTACGAGATATTATCGCGATTATTTGATGAATTATTTTCCTGAAAAGAAAATATGTAATTAATCAAATAATTGCTTTTTTTTCTTCGACTTTCCTAGTCCAAGGATTTAGGCTGGGCGTTGATATGTCAGTCAGTGAAACATGACTTTTCTTTTTAAATAAATAATTGCCTTTTTATGCAACATCTTTTTTGGTTTAATGTGAATATAAATGATTCACACAAACCACTGACTGGGTAGGTAGAGAAATCTCTTTAGGGTTTTTTTTTTTGCATGTTCCCATGTTCCACATTTATAACTCTTTACCTTCAAAACCCTCAGGTTAAGAACTTAAAAACTTATATATGTATATATATATATATATATATATATATATATATATATATATATATATATATATATATATATATATATATATATATATATATATATATATATATATATATATATATATATATGTATGTATACATATATACCTACATGCAGATCACAAAGAATTATCTCGATGTTGCTTTTAATTCTCGACAAATTTATGGACAAATAAATTTAAAAACAAACATACACTTTTTCAATTTTAATCGTTGTTAATTCTTAATAATTCGCGTGAAAAAGTTATAAAAGCTTGTAAGGAATCTATGGTCATTTTTAACAAACTATAGATTTTTAATAGGTATGAGTTTAAATTTAAACTTAAGTTTACAATATGCTTAGGTATATTTTTTTATTCTTTGAGCTTAAAATACCTCAATTTACAGGAAATTTTAGGGATAGCCTCTATGTACCTATCCAAAACAAGGTGATTGATGAATTAAACTTTTTTCAAAAGTTATATATAATTTTGATTAGCTTTTTTATAGTCTCCCTAAACTGATAATTTTGAAGATTTTACAATTAAACACATGTTTTAAATATTTTTAGTGCTTTATTATATTCATTAACTTTGTTAACTCTACATCGTTATTATTTTTAATTAATACTTAATGTTTTTTTGTTTATTATTTTACTTTCAACGCTATAAAAATATGTTTCGCACACAAGTATGGCACTAGTAATTTCTGATTTAGGTGTATTTCTACAACATGATAAAGAATCCGTTCTCCAGGAGAATGTTTCAATAAATTCAAGTTTATTGCTTTCTTACTCTTCATGGCATGAAAAGAAAAACACGGAATAAATAAAGTTCTATCAAATTAAGGTGTACGTCACATTTAGCCCATGCATACATAGTCTATATATACATCAGAATATATAATTAGTTAATCAATGTGAGTTACAGTAGGCCCATTAATTTGACAGAATTAAATATTTCCCGTCTTTTGTTTTTTCACTTCGTTGAGAAAAAAAGCGCAACAACTCGTGTGTTTTTCCGTGTAGTTTCCCTGTTCTTCCCCTGTAAGTTCCCTTTCGAAGAATAGATTAACTGCCTTAGTGCTAGGCATCTTATAAAAGGCAAGAATAGGTTATCCGTGTCACTAACATTGTGACTACTTACTAGAGTTCTGCAACGTCTCGTAAGTGTTTTGGTACCACCTTCTTATCTATTCCTGTTGCCATAGCATCGGTGCTTGTTGCTGTCGTATTCCAGTTCGAAGGTAGCCGGCAATTTATTCATTTGACATTCCATCCATGCTACACGGATTGCAATGTATCTAACATCTATGGTGTCTTAGTCGATGGTTTTTGGTTGGTTTTTTCTTTCCCCTATGAGAGTCACCAGCTTGTTTTTCTCCTAAGATATAAAAGATTTAAAATTAATTTAGACGATGCGTAATGGAATGGGAGCAATTATTGACAAATCAATTAACCCAAATGGACTTGAGTACATCCAAATAAAATGTCCCGATTTGATTACACTATGTCTTACCACCAAATACTATTGATCAAACAAGCATTCATTAAAACCAGATGTTAATATTACAGTCAACGTATGTTAATCTATAGAAAATTATACCAGCTAGATACTTATATTGTTAACTAGCGACCTGCCCGCGGTTTCACCCGCGTAACTTTTGTTCCCGTACGAATATCGGAAAGGTTTATATATTTAAACCTTCCTCAAGAATCAATCTATCTATTAAAAAAACCGCATCAAAATCCATTGCGTAGTTTTAAAGATTTAAGCATACATAGGGACATAGGGACATAGGGACAGAGAGAGAATGCGACTTTGTTTTATACTATGTAGTGATACTGATTCAAAAAGCTTATAACGTATTTCTAAATATCATAATAATATATATGTATTATACGGTGTGTAAAGGATTCCCTGTCCGATCCAAAAGAGGTATATAGGTAGAATGACATTTTAGTTGTTATACTGCATAATGTTACAAATGGAAAGTTTCGGTCACGCAAAACGGCTTAACGGAATTAATTTGAATTTGGCAAACAGATAGTTTATGACCCGGATTGACTCGTAGACTAGCATGCACTACTTAATCCTATAAAAACGAATTGTTTAAATTTTTTTTTCCCAAAAAGCAGAAGATTTTACTAAATGTAAGTTCGCAGTCTATTGACAAATAAGGCGTAAAATGTTTTAGGCTAAAGAAATAAATAGTTAAACTGCAATAGCTCTCTTGCAACATCATTGTCTGAATTAGATCTTCTTCTTCTACAGAAAATTAAAAGTCGGTTTTAATAGATTTACTGCGTTCACATTATTATTTATTTTTTGTAGCGTTTAATAAAAACATAAAACATAATCTTTTTTTTTCAGGTACATAATAATTACTTCAATATTTCGGGATCGACACTTATTCGTAACAGTGTTGGTTAGTATGAAATATATAAAATCACAGGGGTAGACTGATTGAAGAAAACATCCAACGAGGCTCCCGGTTCACTACGGTTGGTTAATAGAATGAGTGTTGGTGAACATTGCATATTCCGTGCGTTCACCAGGACCAACAGTTTCACGGGCTGTTCCCCAAGGCACGGTGATGGTAACTAACGCATGCCTTATCGACTTAATTTTTTTACTACCGGCTCGTTCGCGTTGGTCGAGTGGTTAGCGACCCTGGCTATGCAATCGATGGGGCTCGGGTTCTATCCAAGTACAAGCACACAAGCACAAGTATCGGGTACAAGCGTTTGTGTGATGAGCATAAATGTTTGTATTTCCGGGTTTGAGTGTTTATTAAATATATTCAAGTATTTATATATGTATTTCTTTGTATTGATATCATTGACTAACACCCATAACATAAGCAAATGATTTGCTTACTTTGGGGTTAGATCAGTAAGTGTATTTGTCCCCTGAATATTTAATTATTATTTACTTAATTATTTATATAAATTAACTTGTAATTTTTAAAAACAATTTAATTTAAATATAGGTATATAAAATCTCTTTAAGACAAAGACTTATTTTGGCACGTCTGGATTTGAACCAGCGATCATTGTGTCTATTTTTTTTTAAATAATATCACTGCATTGATTATGCTAATTGAACTAATCCTAAAGTAAGCAAATTATTTGCTTCTGTTATAGGTGTTAGTCATAGGTACTAATTATATAATTGATTAATAACTTCACCCGGATTGTGATTTACAAATTCGGATTGAAATAAATTTATTGAATTATTAAAAACAACTTTTTACCGAATACAATAATAATAATTACAATCATAAAACATTCCAAAAATATTGAATAACAGAGAACAGGTAGAGAACCGCTTAAATATTATAACTTATAACGACGTTTAAATTTATTATTTTTAGAATTAATTAGTAAATGTAATATGTAATCTTTTACGCTAATAATAATAGGACATCATAATTTTTAGATAATAATTAGTCTTAAAAGATTTGAACTAAAACAAAATACGCATCCTAAATTATCATTTTTTATTATGAATTTCTTTCCACAAAAACTATTTTAATTTAGTTTGAGACTTTTTAATTTATTATTATAGTTAACGATTATAATATCTATTAGGAATCTTTAAGACTAACATTTCGTTTTCTATTTTTTATCAAACATCTTGGTAGCGAATGGCACTGACGCTTTAAAAGACTCTCAGATCAAGTTCACGTAAATTTCATAAAAAATTGTTTCACTTACCTGAATATGGAATCACTTGGTATGTCTTACAACTGACAAAAATACTGTTTATTGCGAACTATTCTAACAAAATACAATAGCACCAAATCCCTTGTGATGCGACCTCACAAAATCTTTTAAATATAAACTGCATCGGTAAAAAGCGTTGAACTTCTACACAAAAGCTTTCAGGTAACCAACTATATCTTGTAATAGGTAGTATAAATAGAATAGGATAGAATCTTAGCTAGTGAATGAAAGAGGAGTAGACAATTGTAATAGGTGCGAGCGTGACAGGTGTATATGACACACTTGCGTCCTTGCAGCTTACAGTTCAGCTGTCTGCCCAGAGCGGTGATGTTTGAAACACGGGACAGGCGGAGCTTAGCAACAAATCACTCAATGTCACATTTTGACATTTGAGATATTAGGTTTTTTTTCTATAACTCCGCCACCTCTCCTAGTCATACATCGATATAGATAACTAGAGCGCTCAGCTCTTTATCTCAGTTACACTTAAAAATGTAATATTTTTAGCTTGTAACAGAGATATTTTGTACTTTTGATACATTTTATACAACAGGAACAAGTAGAAATACCGGTTTTGGCCATTTGAAATTTTAATACATGTGCAAAAAACTATAATTTTCGCACTTAAGTGAAAAAAGGATACTGTTAGCTGACCCGACAAACATTGGTTTGCCATACATATTAGAAAGCCATAGCGGACTAACAGCGTGACACGTAATTTATAAGTATACGGGATTGTCGTTCCAGGCAGCCAAAAGGGCATTACACTTTATATGGTGCTTAAATATTCTTAAATTTTCTAATTTTCCACGCAGTTTTCTTAATATTTTCTTTTATAAGAACCTTCTCCTGACTATTACAACATAACAAAAAAAGAATTAGCGAAATTGGTCCAACCATTCACGCGTGATGTCGTGACCATGGAAAATGGGGATTGATTTTTATATATAAAGATTGTATACATACCTATAGAATTATTGTCATGCATTTGTTGACATTAAACGGCGAAAAATGGTCAATGGTTACAACTGTTACTTTCATCCTAAACGACTTTCCTGATGAGAAGATATGACTAATGAGGTATAAGACATCGCAAAGATCTAAATGATTCGTCGCGTTTGATATTGCGGGCATATACTGTTATGTACTAAGTTTACTAGCTTCTGTATCCTCTGAATCTGAATAAGAAGTTCTACTTACTAGGTTGTAAAGTTTATTGGGAGGTAGAGTTCTGCTACGTCTCGCCTGGGTATTTGATACCACTGCTTTACCTATTTCTGCTGCAATAGCGACAATGCTTGTCATTTTGTTTGGTTTGGAGGGTAAGGTAGTCGGTAGACTTATGCATGTGGCATTGTCATCTCGTCACATGACAACGCACCATTAACATCTTTTGTTTCTGTAGGCGATGGTTTCTCTTTCTATCAGGAGAGCCATCTGCTTGTTTACTATCTTATGATATAAAAAAGACGGTGAAAAGAAATAACGCCAATGATACTGCGGTAAAGGATAAAAGCTAATCCACATGAGATTTTGCAGAACTCTACCACCTAGTAGTGATTATAGTGACACTTTCGAACTTTCTTTGTCTATACGAGATGTCATGATGTACATGAAGGCAGATTGATATCTTTCAAAAAAGAAGCCAAAATTAAATTCTGAATTTCTGGCAGTGCAAGCAAAGTTACTGGATTTTTTCATATCACAGAATAGCAAACAAGCAGATGAATCTCCTGACAGAAATGGAAAAATGGAATGGATCGCAATCCTCATCGCCACGTCGTTATTTTGACAAATTACAACCTTAACCACATTAATAAATCTCTCGTAAGACGATAATGTAATAAAACTACAATTTTCTTATATTTTTCGTCTAAGGATACTCCTCCTAATAGAGACATATCGTAAGATAGCAAACAAGCAGATGGCTCTTAGAAAGAGTTGAGTAACTTATTTTATAATATAAGATAGCAAACAAACAGATCGGTCTCCTGATGAAAAGAGTCAACCATCGCCTATAGACAACAAAGATGTCAAAGGTGGGTTGCTATCGTAGTGGCAGGGTCTTAATGGCACATGCATAAGGTTACCGGCTACCTGACCTTCCAAATCGGAATACGACAGTGACAAGCACTGACGCTATTACGGTAGAAATAGATAAGGTGGCGGTACCAGACCTACGTAGCTACGTTGGCAGTGACTCGCATTGCTAATCATTCGCCTCTTACGACCTGTCTGGCAGAACGGCGAATGGTCTATACCTACTTCAAAGGAGCCCAGATAAACACGGAGGAGATATTTGAATCTTTGACTATACGGTATTGTCTATCAAGTTGGATGCAAAAACAGATTGTCTTTTTTTAAATATATTGAAATTTTATTGGCACCAAAAATGTGGTTTCGATTGATTATGAAAAGATTTTAAAAAATTTTTTACATATTTTGTCTTAACATTTAGTAAAATTGCACTGAAGCTTACAAAACTATTTTTCATTGTTAGGTACTAGGTTTTTGTTATTAATTTTGTTAATTAGTAGTAATTAGTTTTTATAGTAGTAATTAGTAATTTGTAATGTTTTAATTAATTGTTAAATCCAATCAATTCTTAGAGCCTTAAATATGACGCACTAAGTCACAAGTGAACCAGTTACATAAAATGTAAAGTTTGCCAGTATTTACACATCGAAGTGCATAACAGTTAAGGGTGATATGTAACTAATAAAAATATACTAAAAACAGGATATTGGTTAACAATGTAGTAAACCTTGATACAATTTTGTAGGTTTGGATATTATATTCAAAAAGTATAGCCACCGCGATGGCGACACCTGCTCGCTAACGAGTCTCGTCAATAGTCATGAATTCCACAAGCTATTGCTTGTAAACAATGAATTTCGATATTTATGCGCGGGTGTCCGTAGTAAACACTTTTATTGGATAATTAGGTCAGAATTTATGTATTCATTTTTTTACATATTCGGTATCAGAATCGAGCACTGAACATCCTCCTCTAATATGTACAAACTTTTACTATTCAAGCAGTATAATCAAAACGTAAGTTTGATGAAAATTGATATATCAATTTTACCATAAATTTCGGCAACTGAAGAACCGGTATATTGTGATAAACAGGATCGGTTATTGACTATCGGTTTACTCCAACTCTGCAAGGGAGCTGCCGTGGTGACATATTTTATTTATTTATATACATGTGTTGTGTAAATACTAAATAGTGATAATGTATAAATGGGGGTACTGTACATAAATTAGCACTAATTGTGTTTTGTTCATTTAAAAGGTAGATTAAAGAGGCAAGGCGAATTTTATCTCTTTCATTCAAACATAATATATGTTTGAATGAAAGAGATAAAATTCGCCCTGCCACTAGTTTATAAAACCCTATAGCGATGGGTCGTACTAATACGGCCATATTTATAGGGAGCCGGAATTCGATAAAGAAAAAAGTATGATTTTTTGAGCATTCATAATAACTGTACATTAAATATTTATATAACGGTATTACCGTTAAAAGAAACTGAGTAATTTAACAGTTAAAAATATTATCTATATATTATAATATATTTACACAATTTTAACGGGCATTGATAAAAATACGTAGCTGTTAGTTAATTACATTTTTTGCTAATTTTTTTATATCAAATTAAAATTGAGCGTAATGAACAAGTAATATATTGCATAATATTAGGATTTCTCACGTACCATCATAGCGGTCATAAAATTTACGATGTTCGCGAGAACACCATCGAGCCTTTTTTCAAGTTTAACGGAACTGGCCGGCGAGGTCTGTAACCCTAAAAATTTAAAGCCATTTAACAAAACCTCTCGTCTCCATATAAAACCAATGATCTAATAAGTAAACATGGATCCTGTTAACTTGGACAGTCATGGTTCGAGGAAGTGCCCTTAAATTGTTCAAATGAGACAATAAAAATCCCGCTGAGTGATGTCTCTATTGCCTACGTTGGGCTCGTCAAAATTTTATGGCTTGTATAAATTATTACAAAATATTTATGATGTTATTAAACAAAAGAGCTATAACGGTGTTTTTTCTATTGAGTGGTTGCTTTAAGTGGGTAATTGGTATTTGTAATTAGTAATTATTTATGATTAATAAAATAAATCTCTGTAGCCACTGGAACTTGGTGGTGCTATGTTAACAGTATTATGGACAATGTTGTGTTGTGTATGAACTGGTGAATGACATCCCCCGGTTCATTTCGTCAACTGAGAAACGGTAATCAGTGGTTAACTAGAGTTTCTTTTAATATTCTGTTCAATGTGCATACTAAGCAAGACAACCAACATGATTTTTTTTAAATTATAGAGAAATATTATTTTGTTGGGACCACAGATAACACGAGACAATATTTAAAGGGTCGACAGCTTTTTCACCTGACAGTTCGTAAAATGCGAAGGATCGACTAGATTAAATGGTAGTTGTGGTGAACCAATCTGCAAAGTCTTGCCTAAACCTAGTACTAACTTTTACTAAACGCGATAATATGTACCTACTCGTTAATGCCGTGTTCCAGTTTGGATCCATGTAAGGTTTTACCTATGATTAATGCACTCTAAAATGTATCGCGTTATAAACAGTATTAAATTCAAAATGATGTCTGCAATGTAAAATAAAAAAAAGGTAGCCGAAAAATTAAGTCCTACATAAAGCCTTTATATTTTAAGTCATATCTTAAACAGATCAGGATATATGCACTTATAGCCCTACATTATTTTTTTTAAGTGAAACTTCTTTAGAATCGTTGTGATTTCAAATTCGATGAAACGGAAATGCCCATACGATAGAGAAACAAACACACAAATGTATAGGCAAAGACCTACAAAAATTTTTATTAAATATTTTTTGTAGGTCTTTGTGTATAGGATTAAGAAGGCGCGAGAATAAGCTAGAATAGGTACATTACACAGTAATTTACACGGATTAAATGGATACGCCTTTCAAGACAATTTCTTAATTTATGTTTTAGATTGGTTATTTATTTAATTATTTATTTAATTAGTTATTTATTTAAATTATTATTAATTTTTATTTAATTTTATCATTCATAGATTTTTAGGGTTACAGACCTCGCCGGCCAGTTCTGTTAAACTTGAAAAAAGGCTCGATGGTGTTCTCGCGAACATCGTAAATTTTATGACCGCTATGATGGTACGTGAGAAATCCTAATATTATGCAATATATTACTTGTCCATCAAATATGAAGAGAGTGATGAATGTGGAGGAAGCGAGACAAGCCTGCAAGAATCGTGATGTATGGCACTCGGTTCTCTCTGCCTACCTCGTAAGGGATCTGGCGTGAAGATATGTTGTTGTTGTTGTTGTTGTTCTTAATTTATCAGTGTAGCCAGCAATTACACAGAAATACACAGTTATAGTAGTTACACACCGATGAAATAAAATCACTTCAAGGGTAATTTATAAACCTTGTCATCTTATTCGGTACCATAAAACAGTAGAACATAGTTTATTTCTATTTCTTCACGATATAATATAACCTACAAATGTATGAAAATGTTGACAGTGATAAGAGCGTTTGCTCATACGCGCGGCGACGCGTTTCCTTCCCAATAACGTGTCTATTAATATTCATGCGGTCTGTGGTATTTTACATTTATAATATCATCATCATTTAATGATTTAAAAACCAGCCAGGTACAAATAGTATAATCAAAGAGATTTTACTGCAAATTAAGTTTCACTTGTACCGCGTGTGCGCTTAAAATATACGATATATTTTTTTTATTTTTTCATGATACTTTTATAACAATAACTTTGCGTCAGTCCTTGTTAATACAAAACCGTAGCCACATTTCGCCATGTGTTTTAGTCGCATTGTCGCAAATTACGCAAAGTGTCCAAACAGACCCCGGCTTTGTTGTAAGAAATAAAAGGTCGTTCAACAATTAATAGTTGTTTTAACTTCAAAACCGACAACGTCATGATTCAATGCCGTTATACTTACAAGCACAGCAGGAACTCAAGTTACAGATAATTATAAAAATAGCAAAACTTATCGTTAAATATACATATAATAGTAATTAGTTTGCAAAACGTTTAGGCTTCGTCGAATTTTGTCTTATAATACTGTATATACGATATGAATTTTAACACAGAAACAAAACGAAATGTATTATAAAATACAAATACCGTATGATATTAAGCGGAACATTTTTTATGTCATTCTAAAAAAATTAAAAAATACTTTTGAATCGTGTTTTTACAGTTAATAGATTATTTTACATTAAGTATAAAAATAAAATAAAATTTTGATACATTATAGGATAGCAAACAAGCAAATAGCTCACCTGATGTAAAGAGACTACGAAGTGCCTACCATCGCCTATTGACACTAAAAATGTTAATGGTGTATTGCTATCAGTATTAAAGAACGACCGTTTTACTCGCGGCTCGCTGGTGCTGATCGACTAGCGAGCGAAACCGGCGACTCTGAAAAATCGTGGAAGAAATGTAGGTATCATGATGAGCTGCGAGCCAGGCTCGTCATTTTTTTTTTATATCATAAGATAGCAAACAAGCAGATGGAACTCCTGATGGAAAGAGTCAACCATCGCCTATAGACACCAAAGATGTTAATGGTGCGTTGCTATCTTGTGGCGAGGTCTAATGCCACATGCATAAGTTTACCGGCTACCTTACCCTCCAAACCGGAACACAACAGCGACAAGCACTGACGCTATTGCGGCAGGAATAGGTAAGGCGGTATTACCAGACCCGGGCGAGACAATGCAGAACCACCTAGTAGCCACGATGGTAGTGACCCGATAGCCAATCGGTCGCCCTTTACGACCTGCCTGGCAGAACGACAGTTAGCCTATTCTTCAAAGGTGGCCGGGACCAACACGGCGAAAAAAAATATAAATAAATACACGTCATTATAAAATACCGCGGTATTGCAGTGATACACGCGCGAGCTTTAAGGACAAGCATTAAAACCGCGGTTTTGCTTGCATGTCGATCAGGGCTTTAGGTAACATACATACACTTATACAGTTCTTTAGCTATTGTACCGCTAGCAGCATTATATGGCTTGCTACAAATTAATTCAAATTTTTAAATATTAAGGATCAGCTATTACACATATGACAACTTTTGCGTATCACGTATAGGAGGCCAAATTAGAACGGCTAAAATGAATATAAAACTATGACTCAACTGAGCTATTGAAGCGACGCATAGAATGAAAGGATATTACATTATACAAAAACACTAATATATTTTTGATAATTGATAGTTTGATCCATAAAGTTGTCATATTACAATATTTATTCACGATTATAATGATAAACGTCTACATATACTTAGGCGTAATTAATTCTTAGTCATCTAAATACTGGTTTTAAAAGTTTGCAAAAGTTGTATGATCTTTATATAAATTTAATACCTAGATAAGTCGTACAAGGCTGACGAAGGTTGTCTAATATAGGCACCCCCCGTCGTGCTAAGACTACGTGATGGATGCTCACTATATTGAAAACCAATAGGTATTACACAGTGTGTGGTCACGCAACTAGTAACAAGATTATTACAGGATGTGGAACTTTATTTAATTACAGTGATATACTATTAAGGTGTTAGATTTTTGCTTATGCCAAATTTATACCAGCTTTTGAGAAATAAGATCTGGATTTGGATAAGACAGAGTATACCTTTAATAAAGTTGCCTGCGAAGTTTTTAATCACCAGTATATTTTTTGTAACTTTGTTCAAGTTAGGATATTCGATTATAAGTTTCCATTTGTTAATAAAACAGAGATTAGTATTATATCTTGTCACTGATAAAACTGAGCGTTACATATCTGTTATATATAACAGATATGTAACGCTCAGTTTTATTTATATATAAAAACAGTAAGTTGACCCCGTGATGGTTCGGATTCCCTTTGAGAAATAGATAATCTGCCGTTCTGCCAGGCAGTTTGTAATAGACGAACGACTGGCTATGCGAGTCACTACCATCGTGGCTACTACGTAGTAGAGTTGTCTCGCCCAGGTCTAATACCACTGCCTTACCTATTCCTGTTGCAATAGCGTTAGTGTTTATCACTCTGATGTTCCGGTTCGAAGGATAAGGTAGCCGATAAACATATGCATGTGACATTAAGAACAAGAAACATCGCCACAAGGATAGCAATGCACCATTAACATCTTTAGTATCTGCAAGCGATGATTTTCTCTTTCCATTAGCAACCATCTGCTTGTTTGATATCTTATGATGATAAAAGTATTTAAAAGGATCTAATTGAAGGTTACTGAACCCTTTACTGAACGAAGTTTTAGACCAATGAAAAAAAAAAAAAAATATATATATATATATATATATATATATATATATATATATATATATATATATATATATATATATATATATATATATATATATATATATATATATATATATATATATATAAAACTCGAGAACGGCTGAACTGATTTGGCTAATTTTGGTTTTGAATTAATTGTTAAAGTCCAGGGAAGGTTTAAAAGGTGAGAAAATTATCTATATTCTATATCTATAGTTTTATTGGTGTGAATGAAAAAGAAAACAAAACCTATCTTGCACAACTCAGAAAAATTACATTTTCCAGGAAAATCAACAAATACTTTTGCTGACCTGAAGGTTATATTCAGGGACAACGCGATTATTCTAATAATCATTATTATATTTTTTATATCAAACAAGCACAATATGGTTTTCCTGATGCAAAAAGACAACGATGAAATGCCGAACGGAATGAAATGCCATACGAATAAGTGAATCTGTGCTTAGGTAAAGTCTGTGCTTAGGTATCACTGTCCTGCTCCTATTTAGGGGATAAACTTACCTTTTAAACAGGAACAGGATAGTTACAAGCATGGACAAAGAAATTACTAAGGCTATGATTTCAGAAGAGGAGTATATTCTTTAAAAAGGCCCCAGGAAAACAGGTAAAACTCTAAAGTACTGAAATGAATTAGTAAAACTATTGTTGGAAGAAAAGTTTAACTTTTTTGATTTGCATTATTTTGACAGATGCTGCAGGAATAAAAATGATTTGGTCTGAGATAAATGTGAGAATTTATTGTGGGTTCAAATTTATTATTAGTTACCTATTTTTATTTTATTTTTTTAATTACAGAAAATACAATTTTAATAAACTTTCTATAATTTATCTTATAATTTTTCAAAAGTTTACATTTTTACTTGCAATAAACATGAATAAATTTACTAAAATCTTATCAACATTAATAATCTCCCACAAGCTCAATATAATAATGTCTTATTTAGATACATTTTAAACACGTTCTGCACGGCAAAACTACAAGTTTGTACAATTGTATATGATATTAACTAAATTATTAAACTGCGCTAAATTAATTTATGACTAAGGTAATCATAATCAGGGGAAATACTATAATAAAAATTCTGAGTCTTATTATGGTCGTTTCAATTTGCGTGCTGTGGTTAGTGTGCCTGCTTAGTCTCGCTAGGTTAGTTTTACGATACCTCAATTATTGTAAAAGGCGATGTTTAGATAACAAACCCTACATTCAACGCAATATGAACCTAATAATGCTTATGATAAGGTTTATGACTACATCTGTGTTTTTTCCATATCACATTTCAAGACTTGGTTAGATCATTATACGATTTTTGTTAAAATATAATTGATAGCGTCTTTAATTAATATAGAACATTTGAAATATTGCAACATTTTTATTACAGTTAAGATTCAAGCATTAACGTAAGAACAAAAAATTATAGGTAGTTAATGTCTTAAACATTTATCTTTATAGGCAATCGTGAACGTAGAATTAAAGAATTGGTAAGATTTTGAGGTCTTAGAGGTCTTTACCCTCCGTATAACCCCGGGACTCCTTTAAAGAATAGACCATCTGACATTCTGCCAGGCAGTTCAGAAAAGGCAAACAGTTGATTATAGTGTTACTGCTTTAGAGCTGGTAGAGCTTTGCGTCTTGGCCTGATCTGGTACCTTACTTAGGTGTTACGGTATATATCAATGTTCCAGTTAAGGGTTTAGGTAGACTGTAGACTTATACTTACAGCATAAACACCCGCCACACGGAACGCAACGCACCATTAACAACTCTAAAGAGGTGATGGTTGTCTCTTCCCATCAGAAAAATTATCTGCTTCTTTGCTATCTCATGATATAAGAAGGTTAAAAGCATTGCTTGTCACCGTCTTGTTCTAGTTTAAAAGATAAAGTAGTCGGTTAAATTATGCTTATGGCAGTAAATTCCGGCCACACAGATGACAACGCACCAGATATTTTATAGAGTAACCAGTAATAACCAGCGCCTATTTGCGCTGGTTATCTTTTTCGTCACGAGAACTATAACTTTATTTGCGTTTAGCTGTGCCCGCGACTTCGTCCGCGTGGAAACACTGCTAAAATAAAAGTGGTTACTTCTTATTGTATCAGCTATCTGTCAGTGTAAGTTCAGTCATAATCGGTCCAGTCGTTTCAGAGATTAGCCGGAATGTACAACAGACAGATTTAAAAAAAAATGTTATTTTGGTATATCTACCGTATACCCGCCAATTATAGGTACCATAATCAGGGCCATAACCATGTTCTAAAAAATAAAATCTCTTGTAAGTTTGACGGCAGACGTCAGAACTTAGCCGTAACATAGCATAATATTTCCATGCCTGAGTATATATATATATATATATATATATATATATATATATATATATATATATATATATATATATATATATATATATTCCCGTTCCCGTAGGCAGTTATCTTAAAAAGGGGTACAAAGTTTTTCCTTCATGTAATGTATTAAAATATAGATATTCTCTCATATAACTGGGTATGGTAATAAATAGATTTTTGTAAAGATCTAGATAAATCGAAATAAAAGTAGAAATGCATTTTAACTTGTTGAACTAAAAGTATCTATTGGTATTTTACCAAGTACTAATAACGGAAAGTGTAAAATATAACAATTTTGTACTAGTCCATAGCATCCATACTAATATTATTAATACAAAAGTCTGTCTGTCTGTTTATCTGTCTGTCTGTCAGTCAAGCGTTCACAGCTAAACCGCTAAATCGATTATGATGAAATTTGCCATGGAGATAATTGAAGTCCGTGATCTACATAGGGAATGACAGTTAGTGTGAAAAACTACCTATATCGACGACAGGTTACGCAGCCGAAACTGCGCGGTCGGCTAGTGTGATGTATAGAAGAATGAAATAAATAAAACCTATAAATATACGAATAATTAAATCGTTCAATAAGAAAGACCGCAGTCAATTGTAAAATATTATAGTAAATACCAATCAGTCAAAGCACTAGTCCAAGGTTTTTAGAAAAATAAAAGAAATTACTCATCCCGCCTCTCGTTTTCTATCTAAATAACTACCTCCTTGAAACCCAACGTCGCGTTAAGTACAGACAGAAAAATAAGAATGAAATAAACATTAATAACCAAATAAAAAATCTGTTAACTAATTATTGACACTGTACGCTATCCATGAAAGTGCTCTCTAAGTTGACGTATTTTCAGCTAAAAGTTGTCACAAATATAACAATTAACATTGAACATACCTAAAATTGGTTATGATGATTTTTGTGCCTTCAGGGTTAAGAAATCAAAACACTGTTGAAAAAGCCACAATTTTTGAAAAGCTGTAATTTTTGAACGGGATAATGGATTTTGATATTTCAAAACAGTTTTTTTTTGATTTCTTAATTTTTTTTTGTATGTAAAAATAACTGATAGAAAAACTCAAAGGTATGTCGAAAAACATTTTATTATTTCGTATTCGTTGGTGATAACTCCCGAATTATTTGCAGCATTTCATAAAGTTTTTTGCCGGCGTAGGAACGTTACAAAGATATTCCGCATTAGTGGTAGTGCCATCCTGCAAGGCCTAATCTCCCCCTCCCCCTCAAGCAGACACGAAAGCGCGATTTACAGGCATTTTACCGCAGGGGGGTACCATTTGCGCTAGTGGTTGAAAATCCCCCTCTAGGCATACGTGCTCTGGAATTCTTAAGCAGCCAGATCACGGATGTTCAGGCTGCCCCGCGTAAATTGAGAGGGGGAGACAAAATTGCACTCATTCAAAAACTTGTCCGGGGCTATCGGGGCAAGAAGGACATGGGGTGCCATGTCCTTCCACGCTTACCGTGGACTTCTGCAATATCAGGGGGCTTCATTCTAACCTGAACGCCATCCACTACCAGTTCGAGACGGCGAAGTCTTGCTCTTTTTCACCGCGACATAGATACCTTCTCTGGCTGATATTCCTTACCTCTCCTACCCGGGGTACAAATTGAAACATGCCTTTGTACCACGGGCTGGTGTGCGTGCCTACGTCAGAGAAGATATCTGTTACAATCATCTCGGAAAACTTGAAGGTCGGGACCTATCCATCCTCTGACTACGTGTAGACTGCGACGACCATCCCTGCATCTACGCGTGCCTTTACAGTTCCCGTAGCGGAAATACTGAAGTCGACAGGCTCTTTGAGTGCATACAAATGGCTGTAGATTCCGTGTTATAACAAACCCCCTCCGCTGAGATCGTGATCTTCGGCGATTTTAATTCCCACTATGCTGAATGGTTATGTTCACGCACTACCGATCATGCGGGGAGGTCTGTTCACGAGTTTGCCTTGGCGTATGGTCTAACAAAATTGGTAACTTTGCCTACGCGTGTTCCAGATTTGTATAACCATACGCCTTCACTGTTGGACCTTCTGCTGACCTTATCTAGATGATTACCAGGTATCTGTAGACGCCCCACTTGGTACGTCAGATTACTGCCTGGTTCAGAGCAAAGTGCCGGTTACGCGCCTATCACGGCCTCCTTTTGCAGGCTGTCGTCGCGTTTGGCACTATAGGTCATCAGATTGGGATGAGATTCGGTATTTTTTTGCGTCCTACCCATGGGGGCGGATGTGCTTCAAGCTGGATGATTCGAGTGTCTTTGTTGAATCTATCGCTGATGTGGTGCTGCAGGGCATGGATCTTTTTTGGTAAGTCTCAGCCTTGGTTTGATTGCTCCTGCAAAACGGCTTCACGCCGAAAGCAGGAGTACTCCCGGGCTTGAGCTACCGTATCGGCATCTCGTGATATAAAAACCAGCATGTTACGAACGGAGTACAATTCTGCCTCAAGGTTCTTCAAAAGTCGGAACATATTGACAGAATTGGTGAGAAATTAGTTCGCTTTCCTTCAGGAACTCGTGCGTTATGGTCTCTCGCCAAGGCTGTCATAGGGAAATTCTCTCAGCCCTCACTTCCATCTTTGCACGGACACGATGACTCTCTGGCCCATACTGCAAAGGTGAAGGCCGGTATCCTGGGCTCGTTCTTTGCAGCCAACTCAACTCTGAAAGACCAAGGGAATGCACCGCATACAATCCCATGGTGCGAAAGTTCTATGCTGGAACGAATATTTCTGCAGTCTTCTGTGCGTAAAGCACTATTTTCCTTGGACGTTCACAAGTCCAGTGGGCCGGATGGCATCCCTTCTATTGTGCTTAAAGTGTGTGCTCCAGAGTTGGCACTAGTATTAACGCGCCTATTTTGACTCTCCAACTCACTTGGCGTGGTATCAAAATATTAGAAGACAGCTTTAGTGCATCCTATATCCAAAAAAGGAAATAACTTTAATTGGTCCAATTGCCGACCCATAACCTCCTTGTTCTACAAAATTATGGAAACCATCATCAACTGTGAGCTCCTGAAGTATTTAGAAGAGCACCAGCTGATTAGAAACCGTCAGTACGGTTTTCGTCACGGCCGCTCAGCTGGTAATCTGCTAGTATATTTGACACATCGGTGGGCGGAAGCAGTTGAGTACAAGAGGCCATGGCAGTTAGTTTGGACATAGTTAAGGCCTTTGATCGGTGTGGCACAAAGTGCTTCTTGCAAAGCTGCCTTCCTACAGGCTTCCTGAGAAATTGTGCAAGTAGATAACCGATCGGAGCATCAAGGTCGTAGTCGACAGTGTATGCTCCGACCTTAAATATGTCAATGCTGGTGTTTCCTAAGGCTGCGTGCTATCACCGACACTTTTTCTTCTGCATATCAATGATATGTTGCGAATTAGTAACATTCATTGCTATGCAGATGACAGTACTGGTGATGCTACATACTCTGGCTGTAGCAGTATTTCTCGGAAATACGTCAAAGAGAGCCAAAAAAAATTAAAAAAAAAAAAAGTTCGATTTTTCACGATTTTTGAAATTTTAAAAAATTTGGAGCGACCTCTTAAAAATTTTTTTTCGAGCTGTCTTTTGGAGAGGGCTCTTAAAACATCATAAACTTACATTTTTTCACCCGAGACTAAAAAAAAAAATAGTCGGTTTTTTTGGGCCACCCTAATTATATATATAACTAGCTGACCCGGCAAACGTTGTTTTGCCATATAAATTATTTAATAAAAAAATAAGGGTTGGTGATAGAAGGGTAAAAATGTAGAGTTATATGTATCTTTTAATGCTGAATCATAAAAAAATAAAAATAAAAAAAATTGTCCATAAAGTAAAAAAAAAAATTTTAGGGGTGGACAACCCTTAACATTTAGGGTGATGAAAAATAGATGTTGGCCGATTCTCAGACCCACTGAATATGCATATGAAATTTCATCAAAATCGGTCAAGCCGTTTCGGAGGAGTATGGAGACTAACATTGTGACACGAGAATTTTATATATATAGAATATAGAAATACGTCAAAGAGAGCCAAAAGAAGCTTGTGTCTGTAGTCGAGAAATCGGTTTACTGATGTCTCGAAATGGGGTCGTCAAAACTTGGTCACATTAATTAACCCCAAGAAGACACAGCTTTGCGCATTCGCCACAAAAAAGACACCCCTTGTCGTATCACCTCGATTTGACAATAGTCTCCTGACAGCCTTAGTTAGAGTCGGAATCCTAGGAGTAGACATATCGAACTCCGTTCAGTTTCGCGGTCATCTGGAAGGTAAGGCGAAACTAACCTCCAAAAAGCTTGGTATGCTCAGCAGAGCGAAGCAGTACTTCTTGCCGGCCCATCGTCTCCAACTTTTTAAGGCGCGAATTCTGCATTACATGGGGTACTGCTTTCATCTTTGGGCCGGAGCTCCCCAGTACCAGCTTCTTTCACTTGATCGCATTCAACGTAGAGCGGTTCAAATCGTTGACGATCAGGCAATTTCGACGGCTTATTAGCAAGACAGCAACGGCTTGACTCCTTGGCATTACGCAGAGATGTAAGCTCGCGTTGCGTCTTTTATCGTATGTATCATGGAGAGTGTTCCGACGAGTTTTTTGGACTAATTCCTGTTGCTATATTCCATCATCGGACGTTGCGTCAAAATTTGAAGTTCCAACTTCCCCATCTCGATGTCTGGAAATCTATAACCGTGCGGGTCTCTCGACACTTTTTGCCTCGCACTACTCTTTTGTGGAATCAATTACCGGCAGGGGTTTTTCCGAACAGATACGATATAGGGACCTTCAAGAAAAGAGTTTACTCATTTTTAAAAGGGCGGCAACGCAACTGCAAGACCTCTAGTATTGCGGATGTCCACCGGCGGGATTCAAATTTATAGAAAATTTATGTTAGGTGAAACCCATTTGATGTCAATCGCCTTTCGATGAGTCAAAACTTTCGATAGTTATGAATTGTAAAAGGTTTACATACACACACATACACATATACATACGCACATATACATACACACACTCATATATATGTAGATACAGACATACTGAAGATACTCGTATCGTAAAACTAGTCAGAACAGCTTCCTAAGACCTCAAAAAGTTGAGATCGGACGAAAAGTAGATTTTTAAAAAAATGGGTTGAATTCCAATAACTTATAAATTTTTTTAATTTTCAATTTTTTTTCCGGGAAGTTAATAATATTATGAATACTTACTTGAAATTTTAATTTTTTAGTTGCAGCATTTTTTTTGAAAGCAAAAATATATTTTTTTTTATTTTACTTTTTATTGATCGATACTTTATTAAAATATGTTGAAGGTATAAAGCCTGAGATCATTTAAACTGAACTAAGACTAAAACAAATGTTTAAAAAATAATTTCATATGATTTAAATTTTTATGAAAAATCTTTGCGAATAACCAGTAAAAGTTAATTTAAAAAAGTATTCATTTTATGTACCGTACGATATTAATAAATAAATCACAATAATTCTTATTCTTAATAAAAATACAGCAATAAACACACAGTTTATTTTGATTCTAACGTTACATAGAACACACCCCTACTACGTAAAAGGAGAATGTAAGACGGAGTACAGAGAAAGTTTGAGTGACGTGCCCCCTCTACCGCCGCCTCGCCCCTTCGAGGATTTATGGCGCCATATTGGATCGGGACAAGATGACACGATGCCCGGATAATTTGGGCAACGGTATCACGTGACGCATATCTGAACAGCAAAATGGCACTTTAATTATCATAATCGAGACTAAACTCTTACTCTAATCTGCAGAATAGACTTTGAATAATGATAGTTACAGAATCATTTACTTGTTCGTAATAATTATAAATAGGTACACATCGATTCTAATTATTGTAATAGTTACATGATGATTGTGTTAAAACATCACGATGTTTCCAATTGAAATAGGTAGATTATTCTTATACGTTACTGTATCTCCTATTAGTATTCAATACAAACAAAAAGCAACAAAGAAATCTGAAAAAGGAGTTATATGATAGGTAGGCAAACAATTAATTTATCCTATATAGATATAATATATTTTGAAACTGTATATCTATCTAATAACAGCGTTTACTGCATTCTGTACAAGAGCTCGTTTGCTCTTTAGATTTCTTATATATGATAAGAAATCAAAAGAGCAAACGAGCCCGTTGAAAAAAAATAATAAAAACTGAAAAAAAAACTTGTTTATTTCATATGTAAACAAATAAAAATGAGAGAATAAGCTATAATAATTGGTAGAGTTTTGCAACGTTTGGTACCACCTCTTTAACTATTCCTGCCGCAATTGCGTCAATGCTTGTTATTATCGTGTTCCAGCTTGATGGTTATGGTAGCTAATAAACTTATATAAGTAGTAGTAGTAGTAGGGGTAGTAGTAATAGTAGATAGCATTAACACCTTGCCACACTGGTAGCAACGCATTTACATCTTTGGTGTCTATAAGTGATGGCTAATTTTCCATTAGGAGAGTCATTTGCTTGTTTGCTATCCTATAATATAAAAAAATTCAATATTATAAATATAAAGTTAGTAGTAGTAGGCGGACTTTAATGTAATTATTTTATCCCGTAAAAAACATCACATATTATGTCCATGGGACTTACAAAACACTTAAATTATGCCGCAGGCTTCGTGGCTAATCACACGTAAAAAAGTATAGTGATTTGGCGTTACTTTGCGGAAATCCATTATTAAAAAGGTGAAATTAATTAAATTTGCTGTAACATTTCGCGGATAATAGCAAATTTAATTGATTTCACTGTTTTAATACATAAAACAATTTTAATATATAATACATTTAATCGTTTTGATACATATTACATAACACGAAATATAAATTGTTTAAAACTTAGCGTCCAAATTAGGTAGTGTAACTATAGCTGGTATAGAAAGAATCTCTGTGGCGTCCGTGTATTTAATTAAAAATTTTCTTTTTATAAGCTGTTTTAAATTAGTCATGTATATATTTAGATATCATCAAAAAACATCCTGTAAAAAACCAAGTCTCGCAGCTCAGTTTTTCTACCGTAAAAAGTTGTGAGATCCATGTAATACCAAGTCGGTTAATTTATTTAGTCCCTACTTAAGGGAACTTCTGTCTTAAGTTATTACGTAAGTTGTTATCATATCAATATTAAAAAAATCGGTTGTCTGTAAAGTTGGTTTACAGACGATAGTTGAACGTGACAACGTCTTAAGCTCTCGCTTGTACTCCAAGCCTTAAACGGAACGCCTCAGAGCGAGGTAACGCCGCATGAGTCATGTTTTTTCGTGCGTGCAGCCAGCTCTATCGAATTATAAGACGTTGTCACGTCAAAATCTTTTACGTTTTAAATAAATAGATCGACTTGGCCATCGCTTAATTAGATGGTTTAGTATGTATCACACAGTACTACGAGCCAGCAACCTGGTTTCTAGCAAAAGTCCTTCCGAATGGATGTGGGATGATCTTTAAGTAGTTAATGGAGGATGGTTAATGGATCACTAGATCCCGTCTCCACTTCTCGGTTTATTGACAAATTTAAGCCATGTTGTCATCCGATGGGCCACTTACGAAAAGTTATACATTCGTTTTGGAGACGAGTTTCAATCGCGTGGAGCGCAATAGACTAAACAATCTAATATAATTGTGTATAAATTGTAAGATACAGTGTATTTTCATGCGATGGCCAAGTCGATCTATTTATTTAAAACGTAAAAGATTTTTAACATTGATAAGTAGGAACTAAATAAATTAACCGACTTGGTATTACATGGATCTCACAACTTTTTACGGTAGAAAAACTGAGCTGCGAGACTTGGTTTTTTTACAGGATGTTTTTTGATAATATCTCACTTCTTTTTGTAGAGTCCTATTTTTTTCCTTTTTGGTACTTTTTACTTCTAGAATATCAATAACGATTTTTCTTAAAGCCTCTGTATTATGATTTTTTCTTATTTTTGTAGGTAGTCTTCCTCTTTTTCTTTTCCGGTAATACTACTTGAGCTTCAGCTACAGTTTTTCTCTAAAGTCTACTCCCTGTTTCGATGTGTTTTTCTCGGAGGCTTTGATGTTACAATTTTTGACAACTCTGGACGATAAATACTTCTTAATCTGTTGTATTCACAAATTGATGATTCCTGAGATTTAATACTTCCAAAGTCGACATTAATTAGATGTACACCGCCCAGAATTGTAACTCTCGAAAGTGCCACGTAAGCTTGACCGGATGTGAACACTGCGGAACCTATATCCATCAGCGCATTACCAAGTATCTTCGGCTAATCGTGGGTGCAATTATTGTACCTCTGCCTACCTCTTCGTAGATATGGGCGTGAAGATACTTAGTCATATACGTTAACATTCCATACGTATTTAAAACAAGCCTGAAAAAACTAGAAATACATCTAAGAAACATTAAAAAATCTACGTACCCTTGTCCTATTCCGGTAAATGGTTAGCATCCACCACCCCCTTAGCGCCATTTTATTTATAACTTTGTGGCGGTACACACTTCTGTAATACTTGTAAGCAGTATGTTATAAATAAATAGCCACGGCCGTAACTACTTCCACGTCCATCGCGAGTGTTTCGCACGACAGCAATGAGCCATGGGCCATTGTGTGAACACAAGTGATCGTGGTCTACAGAGGTGCATTGCAAAGCATGGGCTATTACAAACCTATGTGTACTGGGGCCATAAGATAAGTGTACCTGGAGGGTATTCACCTTTTGCGTACCTCGCTTGCGTCCCTAGCGCGAGCAACATTTCGGACCACACTCGTCCTCCCTGGAGTAACGTTGTTTTGTGCACTTGTCAACTGGCACTCAAAGTTTTTTAAATTAATCATCAATTTATTAATAATATAGCGGATTTGATTATTAGTGTTCTTTCTTTCATGGTAATTGGTAATTTCGAGTTATTTAGTCTATATATTTGCACCTTTTTTTCGTCATATTTTCTTAGGGGAATGTTGTACAGTTTCATGGGCTGAACACACTCATATATCTAGGTACCTATCTACAACTGTTATTCCATTATACGAGTACAATGATTCATTAACTGCAAATAACTTTGTTTAATCCAATACATTTATATGAGATTACAAAGTTATTAGCGCAGTTGGTGTATCTAGAAAACTGGCCAGAATTTTGAAATTTTTAGGTTTTCCCTTGATTTAGACACTAAACACTAATTATATTCTAAATTTGAAGGTTCTATGTCTGCTAGAAGTGCCTTAGACTTTTGATGATCCGTCAGTCATCAGTGACAAAATTAAGAAAGTTTGACAAGTTACAATTCTTAAACTACTAGTTCAAATTGAATGAAATTTTAAATATACCGTGTTTACACAATGCCTGATTAGTAACTGAAAATTCAGGCTTCTTGTTTTATCCACAACGAAGTTATAGGGGGTCGAAAACGGCCTGAATTGCTTCGAGAAAAGGATGGTAACGGCCGTGCCGCTTTTTTTGCTCGACTTGGCGGGGGCACTGCCGTGCCCCCAAATATTCAGAATCTTTGTTATTTTAAAATATACATTCTTTTAAATTTACTACAAAAATATCTGATTACGCCATTTTACTCAAAGAATTGATGTCAGTTTTAAAAATATTTCACTCACTTTACCTATTTAAGGACTTGTAAGTTTTATGCAATAGCAACTTTGTAAATTGTATCTACTCGTCAACTACAATTTACCATTAAAATATACGTCGGCCAAGCGGAGGGATAATAAAAATAAATTACTCGTTCTATAACAATAGTCGTGGCGTTTTTACTCCTAATTACACATTGGAAAGGCAAAGAAATGCAATAACATATTCATAAGCTTTTTACTTGCCCTGGAATGAAAGATGTTATAAACAAAGCGAATTCATCGCTGAAGCAATAAATAACCAGCGGGTGCACGCACTCGCGCGCAGTGTCTGATGTTTGACACGCATGCGCCCGTTTTGCGTGCCAAAACACTGCATCTATGCAGGCGATTCAAAATATACATTCTATAGAAAATATCTATATATTAATACGTGAAGTCAAAACTTTGTACCCCCTTTTACAACAATCACGCGAACGGTGGAATATGAAAGACATGGTTAATGCTTACATTCCGGAGGACTGCTGAAACTAAATATTTTTAAATATATGCATTAAATTAAAAATAAATATTAAAAATAAATAATACACACACTAAATTTATGTGACAGACATGTATAATATTCCTTAAAGTTAATGTCTGTTGTTAAACTTAAAAGAGATTTTTTTTGTTTAATCTATGGTCGAATTTCGACCACAGGCGATCATTAGTACATAGAATACGTAATTGTTAAGTATTTCCCTTCAGGAATGTTTCATTTTTTGATTACAGTGACGTGGTAGACTGCAAAAACTTATGTAACATATGTAAATGTGTTTTCGAGTTAAGAAATGTTTAAAATATTCAATGTAAATAAGCGTTCACAAATAAAATATATGTATTAGGTATTATTATTAGGTAAAATATATTACTATTTTAGAAGCAAGAGTCAAATTTCGGAATAAAAAATTAAGGACTTTGTTTTTCATTGAAACTTAAGCCGAGCCACTCTGTTGGAAACAAGCCCTCCACATGGGTCTCCACCGACGGTTTACAACAGTGTAAACACTTGTTAGCAACAAAAATTCATCTGAACTCCACAAGCCTCTCACCAAGGTCACCCGTGTTGGAAGCTTGTTTCCAACAGTGTGGCTCGGCTATTAGTGAACAATTTCCCAATATTTAACTCCCTGGTACACGAGAGGAAAATTGTATCATTCATTCACGTCGTAAGTGCTTCACGGATTAAATCCAAATTACTCTACAGTAAAAGTCAAATAACTTACAAGTACTTAATCTTAAACATCGGTATGGCACAAAGTGCTTCTTGCAAAGCTGCCTTTCTACGGGCTTCCTGAGAAATTGTGCTAGTGGATAACCAGTTGTTTGGCTGATCGAAACATCAAGGTCGTAGTCGACGGTGCATGCTCCAACCTTAAACCCGTCAACGCTGGTGTTCCCTAAGGCTGCATGCTATCACCGACACTTTTTCTTCTGCATATCAATGATATGTTGCGAATTAGTAACATACATTGCTATGCAGATGATAGTACTGGTGATACTACATACTCTGGCCGCAGCGGTATTTCTCAAGTACACGTCGAAGAGAGGCGAAAGAAGCTTGTGTCTGGAGAATCGACTTATTGATGTCTCGGAATGGGGTCGTCAAAACTTGGTCACATTTTACCCCAAAAAGACATAGCTTTGCGCATTCACCACAAAAAAGTCCCCTTGTCATATCACCTCGATTTGAGAATACTCTCCTGACAGCCTCAGCCAGTGTCAGAATCCTGGGAGTCGACATATCGAATACCGTCAATTTCGCGGTCATCTAGAAGACAAGGCGAAACTAGCCTCCAAAAAGCTCGGTGTGCTCAGCAGAGCGAAGCAGCACTTCTTGCCGGCCCATCGTGTCCAACTTTATAAGGCGCAAATTCGGCCTCACATGGAGTACTGCTCTCATCTCTGGGCCGGAGCTCCCCAGTACCAGCTTCTTCCACTTGACCGGATTCAACGTAGAGCGGTTCGAATCGTTGACGATCAGGCTATTTCGAAACGGTTTGACTCCTTAGCATTACGAACAGATGTAAGCTCACTCTGCTTCTTTTATCGTATCTATCATGGAGAGTGTTCCAACGAGTTGTTTGAATTAATTCCTGCTGCTAACTTCCATCATCGGACATTGCGGTAAAATTTGAAGTTCCACCCACACCATCTTGATGTCTGGAAATCGACAACCATGCGGTTCTCGCGGCACTTTTTGCCTCGAACTACTCTTTTGTGGAACCAGTTACTAGCAGGGGTTTTTCCGAACAGATACGACATGGGGACCTTCGAGAAAAGAGCTTACTCATTTTTAAAAGGGCGGCAACGCAACTGCAAGGCCTCTGGATTTGCAGATGTCCATGGGCGGCGGTGATCACTCAACATCAGTTGCACCTCCTGCTCGTTTGCCCCCTCTTCCAAAAAAAACCAGCAAACAAGGAACAAACATATTATATATTTATATTTGCTTTGCAGCCAATGACAATTCATAAATAACACATATCATCCGGGTTTTCTCTAAAAATGGGGTGCGAACGGCACAAAAACAAAAATTTCGTTAAGAAGACAATTTATTGCTTGTTTTTGCTAAATGAAAGTAGTCGGGAGTGCTAAACAGATTTTTTTTATTTTCTTAATGGAATCTGTTCTTAAGGTTAAGCGTCACGTAATACTCTTACGCGATTCGTTACTTACTAAAGTAAGTGGTGAAATCCCGATTATGATACATATTTTTTTAAATTTATTTAAAACTTATTCGAAGCTACACTATAATAATTGTCTTCTAATTTTGTCATCAACCGAAACAATCAAATATAAGTAATATGCCAGCATAAAATTATGAAACGTACCTACCTAATTATTTGAAGAGAACCTTGCATATTTTAATAGGCCGTTAAAAAAATAATGAACATTTTATAAAGTATCTTTACGCTCGTATCCCCAAAAAGGAAGGCAGCGGTATATTCCAGGATTAGCCGAAGATACTCAGTCCTACAATGTGATCGGTGGCAAACCTATCGCTAGTCGGGCACTTATCCAATCCCGGGCAATTGCCAATCCCGGGCAATATTTTTATCAGAAAACTGAAAAAACTAATTTTTGAATTGCCTGAACCAAGAATCGAACCCGGGACCTCATGTAGTCAACACCGACATTGGACCACTAGACCGCAGAGTATATGTATTTAATATGACATTATCATAATAACGTGTTTATCTTATAACATATACTTACATGCGATATATATGTATATGGGTGTGTGTGTATGTGTGTGTGTGTGTGTGTGTGTGTGTGTGTTTAGATGCATTACCACGGTAAGTAGATAACATTACCGTGGTGTTACTTTTCGAACATAAGCTTCCAAGCCATCGCAGGTGGAATAGATAAAACCGAATAAAATAAAATCTGGCAAAAAAAATACAGAACTCTATAATATCGTTATGTCACAATACTCACTAGTCACGATTATATTAAAACGTTACCGGCACTTGGTAGTTTTATTTTAAAAATGCAGGATTCAAAAATATACTTTAAAAAAAAAACAAATTTAAATTCGTTTGTTATTCTTTACATTTAACTCACATTATGATAAAAAGTCGAAAGTTTCAGTACAAAATCTCATTAATTTACGTGGAAGAAAAGTGAATAACGAAATGGTATATAATTAGCTACTATTCCATTTGTCTCGGTAAAATGAAGCTTCGTAACGTAGACAACTTTCTTAAAACAAGGTCGGAAGCACTCTCAATTTATGATGTAGCAAGTTTTGTTTCTTTCTCTTAATTTCTTTTCTATTATTTGGCATACTAATACAACAACAAAAAGTTACTTTCACTTCGAGTTAATGATCTGGAAATATAAAAATCCTGATTTATTGTGTCGATCATATTTCAATTATTATATTATTTATTTTTCTATAGCACTAATTTGTTATAAAAATTAAATGTTTTTAAAATTGCTATAGTTTTTTTATTTATTTTATTATTTTGGAAAAAAATAATGCTATAGAAAAATAAATAATATAATAATTGAAATACGATCAACACAATAAATCAGGATTTTTATATTTCTAGATCTTTAGAGGTATTTATGCAAGATTCTGTTTTTTAACTTAAAAGAAAGGATAGTTTTTATCTCAATTAATCCCCCATATTTATTGGCTAGCCCCCATTATTTGGTATGACAAAACAACGTTTGGCGGGTCAGCTGTTTGAAACTATTACACCCGGCCATGCCTTGCTATAGTTAAGTTATACGTTTGCACTCTTAATATAGCGCAGCCTACTACATATTTACCCAACCCGGATACCATAGAGTCAAAGCGCTATATTGACAAACTACGAGTAGCTTATATCGCCAATTTTAAAAACTTACAGAATTCAAATTTTTAACTTCCCGCTACGTAGTACGTAGCATACGTAGATAGGGAGTTACTGAATTTGCCCAGATTTTCGAAAATTGAGTTGAGAGAGAGAGTTTTCATTGGATTTCCACGTTTTTAGGTCCTAGGAATCATTTTCGACTATTTTCGTGATGACGTCAATATGTCTGTATGTGTATGTGTGTATGTAAACATCTCATAACTTTTGAACGGCTGGACCGATCGAAATGCGGTTTCGAGTGATGGCATTCGATTGGATTCTGCTCAACTTAGACTTCCTGAAAATTTGAACCAAGTCGGCCTAAGAGATTTTGAGAAATTTTGAAAAAACCCCAATAAAAATTTTGGCTAAACAGAATTTTTTTAACGTAACTTCCAGATTAATGTACCTATTAAGTACAAAACTAATCAGATCTATTCCTTGAAAAAACTACTTCTAATGCACAAAATGTATCAAAATCTGTTTATCCGTTTGGGAGAAATCGTTGACGAAAATTTTAAGAAAAAGTGGTTTTTCGACATAACTTCGAAATTTTCAACTAATTATTTTTTGTGTCCTACGGTATTTTAGAACTAAAAATTACGTCAGATTGCATTTCACGAATCATAATCGAATCTAATTTTCAAAAGTTACAGCTTTTCAAATATTAAAATTACGTCATTTTTAGCAAAACTTTATATTTTTAAAATAATTTTCAGGCTAATACACCGATATAGACTTAAAAATCTTATCAGCTTTAAAAATTGCGTCAAATACTGTTAATTGGATCAAAATCGATCAATTTGTTTAGGGTTTATTAATGATGAAAATATTTGAAAAAAATATTTTTTGACATTGCAACGAAATTTTTCAAGTTATCGATTATTTAGCTAAAGCAACATTTTAGATCTCAAAAATTGAGTTGAATGTCATTCGAAAGATCAAATTTAATCTGCGTTTCCAAAATATACAACTTTGCAAAAATCAATATACTGCCATTTTAAGAAAATAGATGCTAGAACTGAAAAAATCTATGTTTATAGTTTTTACTTTTTTGAGCTTAAAATACCTTCATTTAGCGGGAAGTTTCAAGGATGGCTTTTGGGTCAACCGCTTACACATTTTTTTATAGAAGAGGGGGCAAAGGAGCAGGAGGTGCACCTTATGGAAAGTGATCACCGCCGCCCATGGACATCCGCAATACCAGAGGTCATACAGTTGCGTTGTCGGCTTTTTAAGAATAAGTAAGCTCGTTTCTTAAAAGTGTCCATGTCGTATTCTTTTGGAAACACCTCTGCCGGTAATTGAATCCACAACAAAGTAGTGCGAGGCAAAAAGTGCCGAGGGAAACGCACGGTTCAACAATAATTATACCTTTTGTCATGTAATAACTAAAAAACTGGTAATTGCTAATAAAAATATGCGTTTAATTAATTTAGATAAAACTTAAAATAGCATAGAGTTAGAATATATGACACAAATTTAGCAAGATTACAAAATCGGTCGAGTAGTAACAGAGTCCACCGCGGATATACACTGAGACAAGAAATCTTTATATACATATAAGATTAGCAGTTTAAAAAATAAAACATAGTTTCTGATACTTCGTAATTAAACCTGTGTAAAAATATTTTAAGTAGTTTTGAAAGTATTGAAGAAGACTGACACATTTCATGACATATCCTAGCAGATATGCATAGCTAGCTGACCCTCAGGAGGTTTGTGAAAGCTACGGAGGCGACTACACGCCACCCTTTTTGTTCCATTTTCCTGCCATGCTTTCCTTTACGGATGTTGCTTTCTCGCTTACACGGACGCAAAATCTATAGAGCTTACATTTTTAATTTATTTATAAGATTTCTTAAAACGAATAAACCATTTTATTAATGTATAATAAATACGAAAACCATTACATTTTTGAAATTAAGGCATTATTAAATGTGATTTTAATTTTTGATCATTTCTTAACTAAAATAATTCTTCATGTATTTTAAGCTCTCATATCTAATTTCTTAATTAAGAGTGATGTTTAAATATTTTTTGTTAACTAATGCACTTAGATTCGTTATTTAAACCATAGTAAATGGAAATTCTTTCTTGTGTAATATATTCTAAGAATTTGAATATTATAGCTTCGTCTAAACTAATCGATCTGTCAGTGAACGTTAAACTTGCCTCATTTGTGATGTGAGTGCAATATTTTATTAAAAATATACGTATATAGTGACCAGCGGCGTGCACAGGATTATGATACTGAGTATGCGACGGAGTACTCGGCCACAAAAACTTTTTCTTTTATAGAATTCAGCGGCGTGCACATGATTATGACACATTTTATTCATTTACTTACTATTAATTAAAATCATCTAAAACGTACGAACGTTTTATTAAAATATCTGTGAATGGCAAGTAAAGCACTGCTTTTCTGCCTACAAGGAGCGCACGCGCCTGATAGTGACACAACAAATTGAAAACTATTATTATCTAACCGTTTTCGCTTCAAACCAAAGCATCATCAATTTATAATTATTAAGTCACTATTTCTTAGGGCTGTAGTCACAAACACAAAGTCCACTTCTTTTAAAGTAACCAATAACAATCAGTGCCTATCGTTACTAATGCTCAATGCTTTCCTATCTTCGTTGGTTTTGTAATTCTAACGTGCATGTTTTCTAGAATTACTGATTATAAATAAAATTTAAATCAAACCGATGCTTAAAGATCCATATTCAAGTTTTAAAGTAAACATTTCAATAATACAAAAATAATAAATCTGAAAGCTCCACAGTTTTCTAGTCGGGACACACGTCGTTCTATTTTCTTTTACTGCACTTTATTTTGTTGCCTTGCCTCCCGCTGCTTCCGTACCGCGGACACTTTTGGTTAGTTTGCTCCGTTTTCCGTACAATAAATAATAAAACCCGCACTGGATACTCAATGTTTGCTTTTACTAAACCAGCTTATAAACCTGTAAAAACAATTTTTTTCTTAAAAATTACATCGAATCATTGGAATTGTATTTGCAATGTCAATGGACACTCGAGATCTTAGGTTCTTATTCCAAAAAGTCAGTTTTGTGAATTTTTTCTATTTATCGCCTCTGTGGTTCTGTGTCGGTGTTGACCACACGAGATCTCGGGTTCGATTCCCGGACCGGGTAATTCAGAATGTGTTTTTTCAGTTCTCTAATAAAAATTGTGGATTGGATAAGTGGCCGGTTTGCAACCTATCACATTGTGGAACCAAGTACGAGTATCTTCGGTTAATCGTCGGTGTACTTGTTATACTTCTTCTAACCTATTCCGAGATACGGGCGTGAATATACTACTTTTTTTTGTATAACAAAATGACACGTCATGTCGCAGACTTGTTTTACATGCTATACCTATATTTATTATGTGTGAAGGATGTGGAGGTATTATTTTGAGACAGGTATATCAAAATAAAAATATCGGCTGTTTTGGAAGCTGAGAAGAATAAAAATTTAAGATGGAGGGACCAAATATGTAATTGCCAAAAACTAGAATTTTGCAATTTCTCGCCCCGTTTTGTTACCACTGATTTATGAAGGCATGGTACCACTGAATTTAAACTTCTATATTTGCATAAAATAGGGTACAAGATTAGATCTTATACGCTATATCTTATCCATACGCATGTATGTATGGATAGAATAGATGGATAGAAATGCACTACTAATAATAGGTACACTATGCGTCAATAGGTGATTGTTATCTATTTTCATAAGAAGACCCATCTGTTTATTGGCAATTCTATAATATATACTGGACTTGATTAAAATTAAATACACCTGGGGCCATTTAGTTTTTAATTAGTGAGACTTGCTAATTTTTAATTTTGTTGTTTTTACAAAAGCTTGTAGTAGACTAAACACTGAAGTATTTTTCGTATTAAACATAATATATGTATATCTTATAATAAATATCTTAAAATGATAATTAGCAATGCGCATATAAATGTATGTATAAGGCGGCTCAACCGTGAAATCTTTTACAAATCTTCACGTCTTATTAGTTTATAGAAAACCATTATCTTTATCATTTTAATCAGCATAATTTGTTGATGCTTGCCATTCGTAGAAAGAAGAAGAATACGTTAATTCATTTACGTGGCAACGTAGGTATGGGGCATTAGTATTCCGCCACACGGATAGCAACGCACCATTAACATTTTCGGTGTCTATAGTCGATGTTATCTCTTTCCATCAGTAGAGCCATTAGCGTGACTTTTCTTCTATGATATAAAAAAATCTACTGCTTTTATACAAATGTAAATTAATGTTAAGTATAGGAATGTTGTAGTTGTAGTAAGTATAGGAATTCAATTGTTGAAGACAAAAGTTGAAGTCTTTCAACTCTACATATCACTTTTTTGATAGGCCCAATAATGCCATATAAAATTACGCCAAGACTTTAAGCACTAGTATGGACTTATTTAAAATGGTGTTCTATGATAACATCCATACTTCCATACTAATATTATAAAAACAAAATTAACTCTGTCTATCTGCCTGACTATCTCTTCTTCAAGCCTATACCACTAAACCGATTTGGGGTGAAAATTGGTATAAAGATAGATTAAGACACGAGAAAGGGCATTAAAATAGTTTTTATCCAGGAAATACCTCGGGAACGGGAACTATGTGGGTAAAACCCCAGGACTTATATTTTAGAAATTTTTCCACGCGGATGAAGTCGCGGGCACAGCTAGTAATAAATAGAAACACTTACGAAATTCCTTCGCTATCTACAAATAAAGAACATTTTCGCAAATTCTGGAGCAAGGCGTGAACACGACGCGAACGGCGAGTCGCTGACACGCTATCGCAGAGCCATGCACCTAAAGCATAAATCAACAGTGCCGTTTGTTTTACTCATACTAATAAAATTGATTCTTTCGCGGATCACCGATCACATAATATAACATAAAACACATTAAGTCAAAGTCGAATATCGTGGGTTCTCTAAATGCCATGTTTGTTTTATACAGCTAAGATAATAAGCCCTCTAAACGTTTAAATATTAATTTAAAAAAATTAAACAAAGTTATTTAGTCTTTATTTAATACGTTATATTTAGGGATTTCGTAGCTTTTCTTTAAAATATTTCCTGGTACAGATATTGTTGCCATGCCAATATTATGTTTTGTATGCTTGTGTCAGGTATGAAAAGCCTCGTGTATAATTTATCTGACTCAAACTGAACACGGTAATAGCAAATAATGGCCTTATGACAAATGAATAAAAAAGAGGACGGACAGAAGACTTTTTTGACGGTTAGCGATCATCATGGATAATTAACATATTATGCAATACCAAAGATTTTGCAGCTGTGTTTAAAAAGAACATGCTATTTTCTTGAAGGTTTCCAAATTGGAATAGTTGGCAAACATATCGCGGACAATTAGTTCCCCAGGTAATATCGAATAAAAGGTGCTTTAAAAATCACACGATTATGGATTTCCAGACATTATCCGATGAATAAAATCAGTAGCACTAATAAATCCGCATGATCCTTGGTACACTCAATGGTTTAAATGACACTATCGCATGTACTAAGATGAAGAAGTTTTCTAAAAATTTAATCAAGCCGATTAGTAATAGCCTCGTCATATACGATAGTAACAATTTAACGTTGCATTCGATAAAAAGGAAGAATGTTTCACCCAGAATGAGAACGACACGCCATGTGAAGTCGAATTTGTGCCTCAATAAGGGCAGGTGATAAGCCAACACGAGTTACTTTTCCTCTGAGCACTATGAGTTTTTTAGGCCATCTTGGTCTTTCTTTCCATATGGCTTTACAATTGAATGCTGTTTGATCAATTTAAAAATTAAATCTGAGATGGGAAATGACTAAGGAAGCATTTTCTAAATAAGGAGATTTGTCGAAAAGTCAAAGTTCTTCTTGGTGTAAAACTGAGTGAAATTTAGTTAAATGGTTATAAAAAAAAATGAAAAAAAGACTGGAATTTTTTTCCATTTCAGTTTTTTCCGGAACACAAAGTTTTTTCCGCCACTCTTCGATGGGGTTCTGCGAAATGCCTTTGCGATAGATATGGATATTATTATTTACTATGTCCTAGCGTGCTATTTTGTAAATACACTAATATGTCTTAACGTGTCATTTATATGCGGAAATGTAAAACAATTGACAAATTTGTTAAGCCAAGCTTTGTTAACAAAAATACTGGTAAGATTGGCAGGAGGATAGTTTCGACGGAAGTAGTTATGACCGCCCCGACGGTCAAGTGGTTAGCGAATCTCATCACGAATCGATGGTACTCGGATTCGATCCCTGACAGGGTTTGTTTGTGTTTCTGGGTTTAGGTGTTTATAATGTATGTAACAGTATTTATATATGTATTCCTATGTATTGCTATCGTTGATCAACATGCATAACACAAGGAAATAATTTGCTTACTTTGAGGTTAGATAAAATCGTGTAATTTGTCCAACATTATTATTATTATTTAGTTTTGCCATAGCCAATTTAAAGCTTTTGCCAAAGTGATTATTAATGTCCTTTTCTAAAAAGAATACACCAGAGTAAGTTAGAACTTCAGCAATTCATAGCAGAAGACTGTGAAGGTATATCGTTGAAATTTAATTAATAATGGTTTAAATTTTTTGTTTGCTCGCTCTATCTGAGTGTAGCTACAACACAAAATGGTCTATTCTCCGTAAAGACTTCGTCGATAAATTGAAATAACCATAAAGTATTTGTTAATTATTGTAAGCCAAGGAACTCAAGGCGGAAAACGGGGATTCGATTATTAATTTTATACATAAAATTCCTGAAGTACTTACCTAATGTTTTATAATATTCCTATCGCAAAGTTAACCCAAGCGTTTTACTGAGAATTACTGAAGGTAAACTGTGAGAAAATGACATGGCATTGATTCATGCCTTTGTGCATATATGTGCAACATATTATTTAAATAAATAAAGTTTCAACGGAACCCTTTTTATTATTTCGTTAGAGAACCCTAATAACGTTTAGAAACCGATATTTTATCATTATACTGAATTTTAATAGGAAACTGGTAAATGTGACCTTTATAAAAATGAAACAGAAATTCGAGCCGCTTTTCACTAATGAAACGTTTTTTATCTTTATAGACACGAAATGTTTCTGAATGTATTACATTAATGCCATCGATTGGAATCAATAATATATAGTATTTTCTATATACAATATTACACGGTAAGAATATAAATCAAAGAATACAATAGTAATCGATATTTTAGGGGATCAAAATAAGGGCTATTTATCAAAGCCATTTTAAATGTACGCGTGCCAAAAAGCGTCAATCGCAGAAAAATTGTAACGTGCATTGACAGTCGGCGCTTTGTGAAATGATATATAATGTTCATTTGATAAATGATGCAAAATTATTTCACTTATATTGTTATCTGGTTTTAATACGCACATGATAATCGGTTAATAGAAAATTAAAATTATACTAACGATTGTATATTCACTTCTCATATATTACCGCGGTTTTATATATTACGGTCGATTTGAGAGTCTTGACAGCAAATAAAAAATGTTATATATTTCAGTTCACAGTTTATAAGTAAGAGTTTATTAAATATGCAGTTAATGTCCTGATGGCGTGTCTACTAATAAAAGTGTTGTTATTTTCGGTAATATATTTTTTAAATATTTTTATATAATGCATCATAGTATGTGTAATTTTTTTAATTATTTTATTTTTATTATATCATTGGATAACAAACAAGCAGTTCTTTTGATGGAAAAAAAAATCATCGCCTAGAGGCAGCAAAGTTGTTAATAGTACGTTGCTATCGTGTGGCGGGTTAGTAATGCTAAATGCATAAGTTTACCGACTACCTTCCCCCCCAAACTGGAACACTACAGTAAGAAGCACTGACGCTGTTACGACAGAAATAAGTAAGGCGGTGGGTACCAGAACCGGATGAGCCGTTGCAGAATTCTACCACCACAAATGGTAGTGACAAGTTGGACCAACATGGAGTTTTTTTTCTAATGCAATTCATGTAAAATATTCCAACATCGCAATATTAGCATAGGTTTGTTTTAACGCATGAGCATCCTTTTTAAGGAACGTATTAACACTTTTATAGCTTTATTTAAACACCCAATAAATTATCACAAAGACACCGTGTTACAATTTACTGTACTTCGGTTTACATAAATTTTTAATACCACAAGCAGGTGACAGTTAATCAAAAGCGTCTTGCTCACTTTTATGCATACAGCCATTAAACAGGACATGTATCAGGTTCCATAAGTTTTTATACCAATTTGCACGTTTTCTTGCTAATTTGTTATATGTTTATATCATTTGTCATCGTGAAGAATGTAGAATTATTCATCATCAACATAGCTCAGACATAGCTATGTCTGACTCTCTTCGATGACACATAAATTATGGTCATCACTTTTTCGACCCACGTTGAGCAATTGCATTTTTTTATTTTCACCAAACACAGCTACGCTTCATAAATTCTTGCAATGTCCTCGTTAACGTACTTGTTAAACTTTGTTCATAGCTTTTAAATTATTACAAGTGCATAAATGGCATTGAAATACTGCAATTTATAAACGCAGAATGACTAAATTAACATTAGAATCTTTATTTTATTCGTATTGTTAAGTTTTCTTACTATCGCATTGGGATTAAGCAATTTAAGAAATTAAAGAAGACCAGCTAATTCTTTTTTACGAGTAGCAACAATGGACTGTTGCACCAAGGGCAGTATTTTTTTTTATCAAATTTACAGCAAACTAGCAAAACAATGCTTCTATGATAAGATTAAGTACATATCTATTACGCCTGTAGATATTAAAACATCAAAGAACTCTCTTATGCGGTGGCAGCATCAAAGCTGTATACTTTGCCTCAATTACCTGATGGAAAGAGATTCCATCGCCAATATACCTAACACAAGTCGCAAATCAGGCCTCATATGGAGTGCTGTTCTCATCTTTGGGCAGGGGCTTCGCAGTACCAGCTCCATCCTCTTGACCGCATACAGCGTTCTTAATTCCATGATAATCTAAATAAATAAACAGAATTCTAAATTCCACCCTCACCATTTGGAAGTCTGCAAATCTACTACAGTGCGATTTTCAAGGCATTTTTTGGCTCGCATGACTGCTCTGTGAAATCAATTACCAGCGGATGTGTTTCCGAACCGATAAGACTTAGGGGCCTTCAAGAAAACAGCGTACCTACTCATTCTTTAAAGGCCGGCAACGCACCTGCAGTACCTCTGGTGTTGCAGGTGTTAATGGGTGGCGGTGATCCCTTACCATCAAGTGAGGCTCTTACCCGTTTCCCCCCTATTCCATAAAAAAACCAAAGATGTTAATGGTGCGTTGCTATCCAGTCTAGTGACAGGATGGCAATACCCCAAGTATACTGACTACCTTATCCTCCAAACCGGAACACGACAGTGACAAGCATTGACACTATTGCGGCAGGGATAGGTAAGGTGGTGGTACCAAATACCCAGGCGAGTCGTTGCGGATCTTTACCACTTAATAGTCATGATTGTACTGACACGGCAGTTTGTCTATTCTTCAAAAGAGCCGTGACCAACATTGTAATATATTTAAATTATATATGTATACATTGGACTGACTTGTGCTCGTGCTTTAATGATTATTCTGTTCATCTAGGATCACGATCATGCCCAAAATCCATTCCGAGTTCAGACAAAATAAATAATTATTTGGGGTATTTAAAAAAAAAACAGTAGCCCTGATTTTGCTGAAAGCACATAAAGCTCTTAGTCTTGATCATCGCAATGAGCAAACTAAAACTGAAATAATTACGTATCTACAACTAACAAACCAGTGAAACGTGGTTAACCAGGAGCGACTTTGGCTCTCCAGTTCATTCTGGTTACAGTATAAGGAAACGAGCGTGATGATATTTTATTTCTTACAACGTTTTAGTAGAAAAATAAACGAAAGTTACGAGATCATGGTAGATAAAGGTCACGTATGCAGGATAACGTTGAGTGGACGTCGGTATGTCGTTTTCGTGACTTAGATGTGAAACTGATAACAATATATCTTACTAATATTCATGAAGTATCCAAAGTGTATTTACTTTGGATACTTCATGAATTACGTATTTAATAAAAATGCATTAGTCTTTGTAATTTTAGATACAAACTAGGCTCTTGATTTTCTAATTCTATATTTAAGTGGAAGATTACAGAAAGTTCAATATTAATGTAATAAAATAAAAAGGTGTCACACGAAAATCCATTATTGGACCGATTTCGTTTCTGATCTGCACAAACACCTTGCTTTTTTATGCGGGATATAATGGAAATTAGAGCACATTTTTATGATAGACCGGGATCTCGGGAACAAACTTTTTTTTATTAATAACAAGCTGAATTTTTGTGAACAGCTTCGTTTAAACGGGACAACCATCTTTTCTATCTTCACAACATTTTAAATTGGGTAAATAATAAAGTTATGGGAGTTTGAAAATTTTGATTCGGTGAAGAAAAAATATTTACTGATAACAATAATTATTTTTCGACTTTAATCGCTCGGTTATATTATGAAAAACACGATGAAACTTTTGCCTCCACATTCGATGGTTTTTCTGGCGAGTCCTCCACTTTTAAGTTTCGGAATTATGAGATTAGTTTGTTATTAAATTGATATTAATCAATTTAATAACAACGTAATTTTCTCACAACAGCTTGTTAATTATTATTGTTATTCAAGGGTAACATTGCCCTACACGTAAAGTAGCAACTTTTCTTAGTCCAACACTCTAAAGTTTTCTTTTTTATCTATCTTTATTAATTACCCGATTCGAGATTTTTCGAAGTCAGAAAAGATGGTTGTCTCGCCAAAACGAAACTGTTTACAAAAATTCAGCTTGTTATTAATAAAAAAAAAGTTTGTTTGTGGGATCCCGGTCTATGAGGTTTAATGTTAGAGAACTTTCCACTTTTAACACATAAATATGAGGCGAGAAGATACCGTATGTATGAGCAATTAAAGAGAAATAGATCTTGTTAATTCTGAGTGTTTTTATGAGGTATTGTAGCTGAAAAATAAATTGGGGAAACACGTTAATAAATTAGCTAGTAGACAAAATTTAGAAGAAAAAATTTAGGAAAATTATTGATGTTATTTAACTAGGTATATGTCACTATGTACCTACTTTAACTACTTCTATCGCAACATGTCATATGGGATTCTTCTCAGGTAGGATTCTGCCGAAATAAATACAATATTTATATTATAAGACTATTAGTAGGTGCCACATGCGCTCGTAACGATTCGCTATGACGCCGATGTATTGACTGAAGTGCATAACATTACACGTAAGGATTCGCCAAAAAACCGACAGTGGAGTGGACAAGCGAGCAACGAGGAACTCGTTGCTCGTTTCCTTGCCTTGTTTCCCCGTACTGAGTGCATGAACGCTTGTTGTGTAACACGTCACATTAGGCCCAATAGCACCATGAGTCAATATACACTTAAATTTAAAATGTTCACACAGCATACATAACTATGACTTCTACCTACTATAACAAAAATGTACATACATATCTTCACTCTAAGTCCCTTACGGGGTAGGCTGAGTGAATAAAGTGCCATGCATAGTCTCATTTTATAAAAACAAATACTAAAATTAAGCCAAAAATTAAAGAGGCCTCCATACAAAAACGTGTTTTATCAACATTTTCTGCTTTTTTGCTCGATTCCTTGTACCGTGGCTAGTACATAATTGAAATATGTACTCTCAATTTTGTTGCTAGTGACGCATTAGATTTTCGAGACAAACTTCGAATAAACCTCAACAACACTTTTTGTCTGATCCGATGATCAAACCTAGGACCACATGATCTAACCCGAGAAATTTAGGTCTAGGGGTTACGGCCGCGCGGAATAGAAAATTACCAATATTATAAAATTTTGAAAATCTTGCTATTATTTTCGGAGTAAATAAAATGGATATCATTATACTGATTTACTTGTAGAGTAGACAAAGTGAACTAAACGTCTATAGGCAGATCAAGTTTATCACGCCATTGGTCAAAAGGTAACATGGGTGGTTGTTTCCATTGCCACGTACATTCCAAGAATCTTACTACGCCTGTCGCTTAATTGTGGTAACCGAAACTGACAGATTATCCAAAACACCGGTGTCTTGTGTTGTATCGCTAAACTTCGAGCAGCGACTGAGATTGCCACTGGCCTGGGAATAGCGCCCCGGAAATTGCGGGATCTTATAATCAGAACCACATATTATAGAATATTCGCTTCACGGTGAAGCAGTTCGATGCAAATCTTTTAACTTTTATGTTAACTGCAGTTACCTAATCACCCTCTTTGACGGCTTTTATGTTAGAACCTTAACGATTATACATATTTGTATGTATAATAGATATAAGTGCCGTTTTTTCTCGAAAGCCCTGTCTGTTGAGATGGTTCTTAGCTATGTGTTTATAAAATATGTTCTGCCGTTTCAAGATGATCAGCTCTTTTTTACTCACTGAAAGAAAGTAAATCTGATACATACAAAATTTAGTAATTGTTATTTTAAAAATATTGCAATTATATGGTAACCTTAACCTGATACAAGATTTCCATTCAAAGAACATCTATTGTACTCTAAAAATGATGCACAAGCAGGAAGATGATCTGATGATAAAAGAATGTGTCAGGTTTATTTTTATTTTTATTTTCATTACTTTCTATTCTAATTCTTATTTCTTTTATACATATATTACTTCGAACATGAGAATACATAAACCGTGTTCCCCGGTACATTTTTATGTTTCATTAATAACAAGCTGAATTATGTAAACAGCTTCGTTTTAAGATTTTTAAATTGATATGAAAAAATTTAAAAAAAAAAAAATTCTCACAACAGCTTGTTAAGTTTTATTATAATGTAATGGTAATTTTGTTCTATTACGTAAAGTGGAAATTTTTCTTAGTCCGACACTCTAAAGTTTTCTTTTTTACCTAACTTTATTAGTTACCCGGTTCGAGATTTTTCGAACATAAAAAATGGGCGTCTCATCAAAACGAAGCTGTTCACAAAAATTAAGCTTGTTATAAATCAAAAATAAAAATGTTCTAAGGACCACGGTATTTGAAGCATTCTTAAAACAAAATGCAGGTTTAGAACAATTGTGTGCCCGTTTAATTAACACGAACAATGATAGAAAAGTAAAATGTTATACTTCCTTGACCACAAATCCGAGTTCGACTCCAATTTCTAACGGGCCGCGCTGAGAACTGTTTAAATCATGTGCATGCGCCGAAAATAAACTGCTCGCGATCGCTTCTCCGCTGTGTTGTAAATTCACTGGTAATTTACAGCCCCTCCATGTTATAACTAAATAAATGTTCTTTCCCATATCCCTGAATGACAAACTTTGCCACCTATAGCTGTCATAACAATTTTATTGAGGGCATCACTTTTAATTGATGACACGCGAAATTTCTTGTTTTATTTTTTTTAAACTTTTGTTTCAATTATGAAATAAAACTTATTAGTAATAATTTTTGATAATAATTCGCAAGATTTTCTTTTATAGGGTTCCGGACCCAGGATTTTTATTTTTAGGGTAAAAGCGGACAGCGGAGTCTTAGTAAAAGGTTGCCAACCTTTTACTAAGACTCCGCTGTCCGTTCGTCTATCTATCCGTCCGTCACCGGGCTGTATCTCTTGAACCGTGATAGTTAGACAGTTGAAATTTTCACAGATGATGTGTTTCTGTTGCCGCTATAACAACAAATATTAAGGGAGCTCCCATACAACAAATTTTTTTCTCGATCTTAATAACGACAACTGGTAGACGCTTGAAATATTCACGAATATTTAATTATATATTCACTTTAAAATAAAATAAATAGGTATTTAAGGGGGGCTTCCATACAGCAAACGTTATTTTTTGCCGTTTTTTCTAGATGATGCTAAGGAACCCTTTGTGCGCGAGTCCGACTCGCATTTGGCCCGCTTTTTTTCTTTTTTCTTTTTGTCTCTATGCAATAAATATCATTTTGAAATTGCATTCAATACATTAATTTTACAAATTAATCAATTTCAGTTTGTGATCCACATTGACGTCATCTCTTTTATCCCCTTTTTTGATATCATTTCTTTTTCTCTCCGATTTGAACTTCTTAAAATAAAAAAATAACAAAATTAGTGCAAACCAAACCACACTCCGTTACTGAAAATTACTTTTTTACATTTAGCATCGTGCCCATGTGTGAAGAATTTTGAGTCATGATACATTTGGTACATACGTTATTTTGTAACTATAATGATTAAGATCGCCTCGTCATTTTGTTGGCGTAATATTCATCGAAATTAGAGTACAATTATTTTTATACAGAGATTTAATAACCCAATTCACAACCAAATTCACAACCAAATTCAGATCCCTTGACCTATTTAATTTAAATCATATCTTTAGTATTACACAGAACGATTGTCTATATCCTAGAAACCCCAGAACTAATAAATATATTTTAATAATAAAATATAAAGGAAGGGTATAAGTATCTATCAGCAATGAATGAATTAAATATATAACACTCTTTATATTTGATTTATTCAGTGCGAAATTTTGGAAATGTAATAAAAATATTATTTCACACTTTTTTTGTAAATTGATCAAGTTTCAGATGACTAAAACCAGTACTACTACTATATTTCAACAATTTTCGCCGTGTTGGTCCCGGCCTCCTTAGTAGAATAGGCCAACTGCCGTTCTGCCAGGCAGGTCGTAAAAGGCGACCGATTGGCTATCGAGTCACTACCATCGTGGCTACTAGGTGGTAGAGTTCTGCTTTGTCTCGCCCGGGTCTGGTACCACCGCCTTACCTATTCCTGCCGCAATAGCGTCAGTGCTTGTTGCTGTCGTGTTCCGGTTTGGAGGGTAAGGTAGCCGGTAAACTTATGCATGTGGCATTATACCTCGCCACAAGATAGCAACGCACCATTAACATCTTTGGTGTCTATAGGCGATGGTTGACTCTTTCCATCAGGAGACCCATCTGCTTGTTTGCTATCTTATGACATAAAAAAAAAAAATTTGCTAGTTGTTTTGCTAGTATGTAGCGAATTTATCACTAGCGATTAGATTAGATACTAGCGATCGCCCGTGGCCGAAATTCGACCATAGCATAAACAATAAAATCTCTTTTTATTGTTTATGCTATGGTCGAAGAGAATACATGTGTGTATATATTTATTGTGTATTTCACATGAATGTGGTTTGTGTAATATTTATTTTTATTAATTTAATGTATTTCTAATGCATTTTATTTAAAAATATTATGTTCGTGCAATCCTCTGCAATATAAACTTTAAATGTGCAAAATTTTATATTTCGCAATTCGCGCAGTTGTCTTAAAAAGCGAAAATGTAAAGAATATTACGTCCTGAAGATGCTTCAAAAATTAAATAATTTAGTGTATTATTATAGTGAAATAAAAGTACAAAAATGTTGTGAACTAGTTTCAATTAATAATCTTAAAACATTTTTAACTGATTAAAATTATGTTACTATTGACTACACTGATGGAAATACACATAAACATTAATACAATGTCTGGTTTTAGTGAAGTTTTCAAGTACATATTATATTTTTCAAGATCTTTGAGAGAAACTAATGATTAAGACGAGTCATATTTTTAGGAACTGTACTTATTACAATTCAAGACAGAATACTATCTGAGCAAAGCGATCGTAAAAATTTAATAACAAGCAGACTTTTTTATATTGAATTCGTTATCAAATATTTTAAACGGTCTTTAACCGCTAAACGTTAATGTTAGTGGATGAACCTAATTAAAAGTAATTTATTACATATCAAAATTATTCTTTGTATATTTATTTTGCAAAATTTTATGATGAAGAAATGACACAGTTAATTTGAGAAAACTTACAATCGCTAACTCCCTTTGGCTATATAGTTCGTGTTACATTATTATTTCCTAGTTGTTTTACTAAGATTTTCATCGTGGGTGAAAAAACAGAAATCCCGTATTGGTCTGAGCCGCCAAGCTGCTGTTTCATCTATTCTGACGGCAACAGCACCAATGATTTTCATTGTTGTGTTTCGGTTAAGAAGGTAAGGTAGAGAGGAAACTAATAGGACATGTGGCATTACCATTCCGCCACTCGGATGTAAATGACAATTAACATCTTCAGTGTCTCTATACGATGGTTACCTCTTTCTATTAGGGGAGCCATCTGCTTGTGCAAACAAGCAGATATTTTATAATATAAAACACTTAACAACGATACAAAAAAATCTATTATGCCACTTTCGGCAATGAAATGGAGTGATGGCTTATGGACCAATTAAATATACACTTCAATGTATTTTATTAAGTGAAGTGTATTTAAATATACGTGAAGTGTATTTAAATACACTTCACTATTTTTAATTTGCAACTTTTAATTTTGCTTTCTTATTTCTAGTTTGTTTTTTAATTTCGGCAACAAGATCGATTGTAACAACGGCGGAGAATTCGTAATACAATAGTAGCAACTGTTCTACCGACGATCTCTGGCACAGAGACGCGACAACCCGGCTGTTCTTTTACTTCAATCTATTTGGCACTCAATAACTTTTATACAGTCGAAAGTGGAAACATAATTTGTAACTTGTTATTTAGTCCGTATTAAATTTGTGTTGGTGAGAAGGGTTTATGAGGTAGTTATATCAAACTACCTAAAAATAATGTTTCAAATTGTTTTTTACTTTCCTTGATATAAAATGTTGCTTCATAGATTTATTGAAATGTGTTTCTTGTTTACAAATAGACAGGTTCAAAGAATGAATTCTTACACTTTGTAAAATAATATTTTAAATAATATAACAAGAATATATATAACAATAAAGAGAAATATAATAAGAAAGTTATACATGGTTTACGGATGGTGGTCGTACGCATTATGATGTATAAGGAGGGATAGGTTTTTCAATGCTAAGTCCGAATTTTAAATTAACATCCAATGACATAATTTCCCCCGTGTATCCGAACTACTTTGCAGAATAGATCAACTGCCGTTCTGCCAGGCAGGTCGTAAGAAGCGACCAACTGACTATACATATCACAAACATTGTGACTACTAGGCGATAGGTTTTTTTAGTTAGTTAGTTTTAGGCGATAGGTTAGGGATTACTAATTTATGTTTTAGGTACGGAACCCTAAAAAGACCTAACGCAGGCAAGCGTTCGTGGTAATCCAACTGGATATGGTTTTTTTAAGGATTGTCCTGGTTGCAGCCCGCTGCATTATAAGTTTTTGGAACATCCCACGGGATCAACTAATTTTTCCGGGATAAAACACCTATGTTCTATTCCAGGTCATCATCTACTTGTGTTCTAAATTTCATTCAAATCCGTTCAGTAGTTTTTGTAAGTTTGAGTTTGAGTAACAAACATCCATCCAAACATCCAAACTTTCACATTTATAATATTAATGTAGATATAGATTCTTTCTCGCATTAGCGAGGAAGTTAAAGGCTTAGTACAATTAATGAACTAGATCCTAATCTATGACACGCGTGTCATAAAACGATCGTTGTCAGTTTCAAACGATATTTCCACAATAGTTTTTTCTCACAAATAGTAAAATCTGTCTTTAAAATGCTAAAAATAGTTAAATACGATTCTTATTATATTTATATTCTAGTTATTAGAAAATATCTTAAAATTGCTTCATTATTTGTTTACAAATATTAATATTAAATATTACAAATACGTTATTTGATTTCAAATAAATAATATTTTTTTCCTTATATGAAATTGCATGTATTTTTGCTTAACAATGACAATCTTTATCACGACAAAGTAACAAAATCGAATGTAGAAAGCGATTGTTTAAAATATTTTTTAATATTTCTTCCCATTATTTAATCGAAGTTGAACTCAAGTTTTTGGATACTATTGCAAAATAAAGGAAGGAACTCATACTATTTGACAGCTGCATTTAACGAGAAATAAAATACACATAACAAATATTGTGAAGTTTCACAATTCGACGACAAGATAATGTTGACAGAAATGAGGGTCAGTTTTGTCAACATTATCTAGGTCTGTCTAACATTATAAATAAAATAGCGATAATATTTTGAAGCTTCTGTTCGTTTCCTGTCTCTATTGTTTACCTTAACCTGTTGCCATAATAATATAAGCAGTTATCGTGTCGATAAATGACACATGTCCATCTCTATTGATATCTTGTGATGCGTCAGTTGCCAGCGGGCGGAGCTAGCATGGTGCCAAGTATGGCGGGCGCGTTAATGTACCGTCGATGCTTCATCACATGTTTTTATTGTGGTCTGCTAGCTTCGTCTGGCTATTAGATGATGTATGCAACTGAATCACGGTCAGTGCACTTCGAAATTTTGAAACTGTACAGGCAATGTGTTATTTCAAAGTAGTCTATAATTTGGGTAGTTTTTAATGAAAGTAGCGCTTACTGTTTTTTGTTCAAGTATATATTTTTGTTAATGCTATGAAGCCAGGTATTTAGAGATAAATTTATTTATACTTAATATTTTTTACATGCCAAATTTAAAACAAAATATGATAAATTCTAATGACTATTGACAAAATATATCTAAAATACCATTAAAATGAATACACGTTTTGTTAAGGTTTTTGCTATATCTTGTATCAAAATCGAATAATAATTTATTACTTTTAAATTTTATGACACAGGAAATATGTATAATGTTCACCAAAATTTTGTATATTTGAAATAACTTCATTATATTTATCTTAATATTAACGTAATCAAACAATCATTAGTAAGTACTTTTGTTTGTATTTATAACATAGCAGAATAGACACAAAAAACATAGGTACAGTGATTGTTATTCATATATACATTCTGATTTTCTATTATTCTGCACCATACGTGAAGATAATATTAATTTATGATTGAACACCCACGTCGATCTAAAAGTCGGTCTTCCGTTGGATTGATTCGAAATTTGCAAGCCGATAATACTATCAAAACATGTATTGGTATTCAATAAAAGCAAATCGATGAAAACGCAACATAAATATTCAGATGTTAGCGTACTGCAATCGAAGAGAATATGTCAATCAAGAAATAAATATCATGTTCTTAATTTAATTGAGTTATATTTTGTATTTCAAATTGGAAGGACTATAATCAAATGCTTCAAATCAGGATCTTGGTACTCGCATGTTATATTATGTACATATGTGTTTGCGAGAAGGGCCCGTCATGTTTTATTTATTCGCGGCGAAGCCGTAATAGAGTCGTGCCGTGAGAGCGGTCGGCACGTTTTTTTCCAACTGTAAACCTCGACATGTATTGAGACGTCTTTGGATGCTGATGTCTTGTTGCTTGTCCTTAGCGTACATCCGACATGACGGTGTCACTTATTTTTCTATCTTCTTTTTCCACCAAAGATTTATGTCAGTTACAATTTGAAATGTGGTGTAATTGATTTTCATTTCATTCTTAAAATTTTGTGTAAATTGTTATCTTTTCTGGTGTAAGAATTAAAATGTATCTCCCCTGTTTTATATAACAGTGATATCAGTACGTGTTTTGTTATTCTTAAAATATTTATACAGTTTTACTACATCTTTATCTTTACATAGTATAAAACAAAGTCGCTTCCACTGTATGTTCGTTTAGACATTTAAATTATGTTATGGATTTTAATGCTGTTTTCATAAATTCATAGAGTGATTCAAGATGAAGGTTTATATTTATAACTAGCTGTTGCCAGCGACTTCGTCCGCGCGGACTTCGTTTACTCCGCACTGCTCCTCCCCCGTAGGTGATAGCGTGCTAATATGTAGCCTATATGTTGAACCGAACTGATAGTAATATTCATGCAAAATTTGAAGTAAATCCATGCAGAACTTTTGAGTTTACTCCGGACATACATACAGACAAACAGACAAAAATTCTGAAAACTATATTTTTGGCTTCGATATCGATTGTAGATCACGTCCCAAGTATTCTTTTAAAAAAATATTCAATGTACAGTTTAAGTTTAATGTTTAGTTTCCTACGATTTTATTATTATATGTATAGATAAATATATCGTGTAGTAGAGAAGAAGCCGAGATTTTTAAAGATTTATTACAAAGACACATTTTTGTGCGAATTCCGCCCGTGCGAAGTCGGGGCAGGTCGTTAGCATAATATATCCTGGGTCCAGGGTACACATTCAAGTCAGACAAATTGTTTTGAATTTCTGTTTTCTCTGAACTTGATTGTATACTCTGAATTTTACAGCAGGTTGGTTAACTATCACGACAGATTATGGTATAACTAGCTGACCCGTCAAACGTTGTTTTGCCATACATATTAGGAACCCGACCCAATATTAGGAATCCATAGCGGACAAACAACGTGACACGTAATTTATATAAGTAAACGGGATTGTCCTTCCAGTCAGCCGAAAGGGCATTGAACTTTATATGGTGGGTAAGTATTCCTAAATTTTAAAATTTTCCTTCTCCTTCTCCTGACAATTACAAACACAACAAGAAAAGAATTTGCGAAATCGGTTCAGCCATTCACGCGTGATGTGACCACGGAAAATATCGCCAATCGTGAGTATACTAGTTACATCTTTGCCTTTTCTTTGGAGATGTGAACCTATTTTTGATGTATGGATAAAATCCATTATTATACTTAGCTATTTCTATAATTTGGGGAACTAATTAAATGACGCAGGTAATTAATAATTGCTTATAATGGTATAACTGCCAGATATAACAAAACAATACGTGGTAGGATTTTCTGTCACTTTTATTGTGATAATTATTATTATCGGAAAGCTATTTATACGGAAATTTGAATTTTGATATTATATCTATTGTGAATTATGTAATATAAAATATAACCAGATCCCCACTTAACCTTAATAAGATATACTAGCTTTTACCCGCGGCTTCACTCGCGTTGATGTTTATCATTACAAATATTTTTTATTGCTTGATAATAATATTTAAACAAATAACTAAATGGCAGCGCTCGTTAAATAAATGTTCGGTACCTTTACTTACATTATTGTAATTTTCGTAGGTATGTATATTTTAAAAAAATACAGCACATATTATTTGCTGACAATATTGCCTTCTATTGGTGAAATAATTTCAAATATCAGTTTAGGGGCTTAGGTGTTTTAGCGTAGCAAACTTTTGCATTTATAATATTAGTAAGGACTTATTAAAAAAAAAAATGACGTTCATTTATGCACATATTTATTTAGTCGTATTTCAGTTACGGTAAATTAACCGTCAAATATGCAGAATTACATTATTGTAACATTGTTGACGTACCTGCGTCTATGACCTATGACTTTTTCTTTCCATCAAGAGAGCCATCTGCTTGTTTACCATATTTTTTGTACCATAGAAAATATTATTTATTAAACAATAGACAGCTTAAAATCAAAACTTTAAGCTTTATCAAAAAACTTTAAGACTTAGACAGCTGACACTAGGATATTAAAAATCCATTAATCACAAGACAAGCGAAAAATACCATTGCGATTCACACTCAAACACCGCTACTGTAAAATCTGGAGAGACGAGGAGGTATTCCCATCGCAACACCCACCCCCGATACGTCAAGGGTACGGGAGACACCTCCCTTTTGACAGGAAATGATTGTATAATATTAGCTTCGTTATAAGATTTTTTCCTTTAGGGATTTAAGCGTGTCGTATTAATTTTTCAACTATCGATAAACTACATTTAACATTACATTACTTCGGTTATTATGAAGGGCATTGGAAATATGATTATATCGCATCAATGGTCTTGGTCAAAAAGGTACCCTTTTTTTGATTACTGAATTATTCAATTAATTCTTTTAAAGGAAAAGATGGATAAATAACTTACATGATTTTTTTTTATTTTATCACCAAAGTTTTTTCAACTTTGTTGACTTCTTCAGGGTTCTACAATGAGAAACATCTTTACAAATTATTAATTTTTAAAATACAACATTTTTTATCGTTTATGCATAAAAATACGCATATAAGTTAAATAGTTACGTTATATTTACAATAATCACATTATTGTTTTTATCTGCTTCTAATATAGAATAAAAGAATAATTCGTTTAAAAGAATTAATTGAGTTAACGTAATGGACTCAAATATGAATATGAATATTACTAAATTATGTTTAGGTTATATATTTTGATGTTTACGATATAATTGTACTACATGTGGCATTCAGGCCCCCGCCACAAGGATAGTATCGCAGCATTAACGTCTTTGGCGTCTATAGGCGATGTTTGTCTCTACCCATTAGGAGACTATTCATTTACTTATTAGCTATCTAATGATATGTAAAATCCCACACTATTAAGTATTTTATTTTTTAAATTTAATCCATATAAGTGGAATCTTTACTTTTTGGCAAACTTCGTGTATTTTTTTATTAACAGAATAAATAAATAATGCACTTGTCTTATGTAACATGTTTTTTATTGAATTATAATTGTCTGTTATCGTATCTTTGAAGCGTTACAGGTGTATTATTACTATAGAGAAAAAAATATAAGTGTGCTATTTATTATGGTTACCTTATAAAATATGTCGTATCTGTGGCTTAGTGGTGTCGGCTTCAGTAAAGAAACATGAGGTCTGAGACAAGAGGAGGACACAAACTCGGGTCAAGTAATTCTTCTAATTTACCTTTTTCAGTGATTCTGGAAACTATATCTATACATAACTTTCCCGAGCCTTAATTCTGATTTGTCAGTAGGTTACCATCCGGATAGTAAAGTTAAGTAGTACCTTCCGAGACTTAATATCAACGACGAATATCTTACATAATTACGGAACTTCAAAAACATTCAAAAAAAGCCTTCACCAAATGCCGGCACTAGGAAGAGTAAAAGACAAATTCGAATATTCTCTAAGTATTATATAGACTATTTTTATATCATTATTCATATTCATAATACGATACTATTTTAATAGTTGTCTAATTTTTTAATCCGCGCAAACTATTACGATTGAAAAACACGGAAAGATAAAAAAAAAACACGGAAAGATTAAAAAGAAAAAAAAACGTATGAAAAAATAGAACTTGTAGAAAAACGCATAAAATATAGATAGCCAGTAAATTAGCATACGATTTGATGAAAAAAGTTTGATTTGTAATCTACAATAAAAAAGGAATTTTGGGTCATCGTCCGCGACGTTTCGTTCACACTAGAATTTTTTCAACACCCCCAATATCACAATAAAAACTCTACACATTTTTCTTCGGAATAGTATGCTAGTTTATTTAAATGAAATTTATTAGTGCGACATCTATTTTGGGTTGGCTTTCGTCAACACCGATAACCGTTACCCACAGAATAGACGACTATGAATAGTTCTGTCGAGCGATGCTGACTCTGGCTACCTAATGATGACAGATTTGTGAATTACTAACGAATTCGATTGGATTTAGGTACATTTTTATCTAAGAATAATACATTCTAAGATGTTTAGGTATTAATAAAAAACATATGCTAAGATGTTTTTTAATTTTAAGCAAGCCATTACATCCAGAAAAACGGCATGCCATCATTTAAAAATGATTCATTTTATGATAAGAAAAAACAGTACGACTATAATGCTTTTATTTTTTTATATCATGTGATAGCAAATAAACAGATAGTGTTATTGATAGAAAGATAACACCATCGTCTAAAGACAACAAAAATGTTAACGGTGCGTTGCTATCACTGCGGTGATATGGTAATGCCACATGCATAAGTCTACTAGCTACCTTAGAAATGGTACTAACTACCTTTACCTTCACATCCTCCACATCAAAACACGCCAACCACATACATACTATTGCGTCAGGAAAAGGTAAGGCGATGTTACCAAATATTCGGGAAAATGGTGCGGAACTCTACCACTTAATATCTAGTCAGGATGCTAAAAACACGTATAGCCGATTGTAGTACGAACCGCATGGTATAATGGCAGATGGTCACATGTTTAATGGGGGCCCGGAACAACACTGAGAAAGTAAAGCTTGAATCAAATTGTAATTTGAAACCAAACTTTTAAGAATACTGTTTAATTGATCAAGTGAAACATTTTCGAAAATATTTCGTTACTTATTTAGCTACTAATTATTAATTAATTACTATACCAAATGCCTTTCATATTCTCATTTTAAGTTCAACACATATAACAAAGATTAATCCAATAACTTTATCATTGTGCTATGTATTTAAAAAAAGGAACAAATTCCTAATTATTCACTTTTCACTAACATTTTCTTACTATTAATCTTATGGCTAAACAAAATCAATATTTGTTTATTAATTATTAATTCACTGACATATCGTCCTTTCGATTACAGTGAAACTTTGTAAAATTGTTATTTATTACTTTATAGGTATAGTACAGTTAACTTTCAATAGGAGGCGCGTGTAAGCGTGTAAGTGTACACCGGTAAATTTATTTGGAAGACCATTTTTGCTACAGCATCACGCCGGGTGCCAACCAGTTTTTTGTAAATGTTAAAACTTTTAAGTGTCAGGTAATAATAATAACAAAAGTACATACATACACACACAAAAGAAATAACCATATTCTGTAGAACCAAAAATGTTAATTTTTCTTTGCCATTCGCATGGCGGAGATGTAAATACCTTACCCTCAAGGTAACGGACAAGATATTTTTTAACTCAGTTACCCACTAATCACCATAACAGTGACATGTTTAACCAATCATTCGTTTTTAAGAACAGTCTGGCAGGAGGATGATTTCTTCTTCAAAAGGGGCCCGAAACAAGAAGCTAAATAATAGTCAGTATTTAGAAACAATCAAAATACATCAATTTCTTTGTGAAAAGATGTGTACACCAAATATTTCAAAAACACTTGGTGTAAGAATGATTTACTGACGCTAAGATGGCATGTGATCGCCATCGCCACACTTGTGAACCATAAATCGTATCGCTAGTTAGTATTGCTTAATAGACAGCTACATTATGTAAATTTGTAAATAAAAAATTGTCTAAAATTTCTATAAAAATAAAAATCGTAAATTACTTATTCAGAGTTGTTTCGCAAATAAAAATGTAAATTGGATATCAATAGCATTTCCCTACATTTCACCGCAAAATGTTTTTGCTGAAGCGGCAATAATATGAAACTCGCATATTGCGCGATTTCGCTTGTAGATAACAGAAATAATGGGGTTCAAAAATGAAATTAATTCCAGGTTGATGATTTCAAATTGAAAAGTCACATCGGCTCGCGCCATAATTCATGATCCTGAAACGTGTCCGGGCGGCTGCGTTGGACGCGCTGCCGTAGGGTTGCCAATATACAAATTGTGTTTATACGACAAACAATCGTCAGATTCAAAATGAGTTTCAATATAATACTTCAGTCATAAGATTTGTTGTTACTTATGGCTTTACATGCTTAATAATATTTAAACACTTCTCACAACAGTGCGTGTTATTGACTGACATTTAAGGATTAAGCACAATCATTTTAATTTTATTCGGGGTTAGTTTATTTTCTTTTTCATTCAACATAATTATTTAAACTTTTTTTTATATCATAAGATAGCAAACAAGCAGATGGGTCTCCTGATGGAAAGAGTCAACCATCGTCTATAGACACCAAAGATGTTAATGGTGCGTTGCTATCTTGTGGCGAGGTCTAACGCCACATGCATAAGTTTACAGGCTACCTTACCCTCCAAACCGGAACACGACAGCGACAAGCACTGACGCTATTGCGGCAGGAATAGGTAAGGCGGTGGTACCAGACCCGAGCGAGACAATGCAGAACTCTACCACCTAGTAGCGACGATGTTAGTGACTCGATAGCCAATCGGTCGCCTTTTACGACCTGCATGGCAGAACGGCAGTTGGCCTATTCTTCAAAGGAGGCCGGGACCAACACGGCGAAACTACAGCAACTGATTTTCCGTTTCCTGTATCTCTGGAACCCTGCATCAAATCTTCTCCAAATTAAAGTGGAACCACGCGGGAACCCTTCTACACTATATATTTTATGGTTATATATAGTTTAATAAATGGATAAGACTCACCGATAGTCCGGACAAAAAGAAGACCCCAGCAGCATAATTTTTTTTGTTAGTTTAGTTGGTCTTTTTGTGGTGGATGTGGGTGGATAATTGTGCTGCTGGGCCGGACCATCGGTGAGTCTTATCCATTTATTAAACCGACGTCTTTCTTTTCGGTACCACCGCGAAGTACCAAATTCAATTAATTTCACCTGTTTAACAATGGATTTCCGCAAAGTAACGCCTGAGTCAATAAACTATCACATCGATTTTATTATTTAAAAACCTTGTATATAGGAGTTATTTACCCTCAACACCTTAAATCCAAGAGTAAGTTCTTCAATTTTTCAATTTTTGGTTCTCAATTTTCAGGAATTTCCATGTCACATTTTTAAAATGTAATCGTTCTCTTTTTAGTAAACAGGTATTGAGGTGTTATACCCAAGAAACTTATATACGATAACTGGAATTGTTACGAAGCAATATTTGAAAAATAAAAATGTACTTTAATTCGTTACCAATAAAGTTGACATTTGTTTCTTACTTAACAGAGGGGAAAAACGTTCTGAGCAAGACAACGACAAGAGTGGATGTTGTCCCTTTCTTGCAATTGCCAGTGTAAACAATACTATCTGATGGTAGATTTTTATATATTCGGCAATCGTTAAATCCCTTTTATTCATACACATCTATATTTATAGATAGATTAGCATAAAATGTATTGTAATTAACAGAGTGAGTTTTAAAATGTGCTTATTTTAATTATTACGTAATTACTTATGCAATGCAAAGCTGTTTCTCAAATTAGTAGAATTACTTAGTAGTAGTTTGCAAACTACGCATGACCGCACTTATATATGGCGATTGGCGCTTTATTTAGTAGAAAGAGACACACTCCACCCATGTCGTGGTACTCTTCGGAACGATTTTGAAGCGCGTGTGAATATTCCGGGTAGAATGTAACTTCCTTGGTTATACCTAACTCTTAAATATAGATAAGTAATAACAAACTAGCAGCTTATATCTTTCCAATGGCGAGAAATTTTAAAAATATATGCTTTTTCGTGATTTCCGTGGTGTAATTTCCATGTATAAAAATTTCATGGAATTTACATAAAATCCATGGAAATTACTTTATTTCATTTTGTTTGCAATAATTAAAATGAAATATTCGCTTTTTATACTTTAATTCATGCAATCACCAGATTAAGTCATTAGTATTGTTTGTGGGTCATTTCTTTTAATTTAAATCTGTTGTTACACCGTAAGCTTATTATCATTTAAAGAATCTAAATATCATGTTCAAAGTGCCAAAAATGTGTCTCCTATTTATGTTTTGATGTTGAGGAAAGTATTTAACGCTAACTGCTCGGTTAAACATATATTCATGTTTTTCGCTAATCCTACAATTCTTCGTTACTCCACTACTTACTTATGTACCGATATCATTGCATCATCGCTACAATTACAATGATTTTTATAAAAATTTCAACCCTTTAAATTTTTCAGACCTTTTTAATTACATGACTTAGAAAAGCAAAGGGTAATAGGAATTGTGTAGCACGCACACTTTATTGCTTTGTTGTATCTAATTGCTGTATATAATTTTAAAAATTGTGTGCTCTTGAACCTGTTTACTCTCTTATTTACTAATGCTGTGCCCATGCATCATAACCAAGTGTATATAAATACTGCAATAGTATAAAATATTACAAGTTGTCCATCACAGTAATGCGGTCTAAGAAAAGGGCTTTTATTGTTTCATACTATGGATATTTAACCTATTAAACGTCAGTGACAGATGATATCCACACACATTACAGCTATATTCACATACACCACAGGTTCACCGCCTATAAAACTTCTCCAAGTACATTTTATAAGTTGGTCAACTATTACTCAAAAACTTGTAAAGCCTTTTAAGTGACAGTTTTCCTTTTAATTTTATTATAATTACTACTACTGTAATTTTTTTCCATCTCTAAAACCAACCGTTTAGTTGGCAGAAGGGGAGATAATTTACTCTAACTAAAGTTAGCATTTTAAACATTGATATATAAAAACTCAAGATACACAATCAGTGTCTCAAAAACGTCCTCTAAGAATGAGTACACAATTTAAAATTGTGCACTCACTTCAAATAGAAGCCCGTCGCTCACGTCACTGCCCGCGCGTCAAAAATACAGAATTGTTCTCTGATAAATTGTAAAATACAACATCATGAACGTTAAAAAATATAATATATTGTATTTTCGGTAAGTATAAGAGTTTATCGATTTATTTTTGTCGTTTATATTACTAAATATAGGGTGTAATGTATGATTTTTATTTTATTTGTCTTAAAAATGTACTCGACGCTCCAAATATAATACGACAAAATTTCAATGGTCACTTTTTCAGTAAAAGGACAGTGCATTACAACCTCCTTTTAATTTAGTCGAATAATACAAATTGATCCTGTTATTATTAGTGGAGTCGATTTTTTTTTCATTAATAAGTTTTTTTTTTTAATAAGATTAATTTTTTTCATTTATAATTTTGAATACCTTTTATAGTTGTTAACCAACTGCCAAAAGAGAAGAGGACATCAATTTGACGATTTTAAAATGTTTGATTATATTGATTACTTATTTTGAGGACCAAGTTAGGTGATTCTTTTTATTCTATTTGTACGAATATAAAATAACAATATATAATTGTGATTCTTACGATGAACTTTGGAGATATATTACGAAACTTTTAATATAACAATAGGAAATCATAAGTAGCATCAAATTTTGTTCTGTTTACACGTGTTGTTGATAATGATTTCTTAAGTGGAAGGCACAGGTTGCATTAAGAATAATAATTTATTTTTAATAAAATATTGTTTTTGATTGCGGATATCTTATACTGTACATATTATAAATGTTAAAATTTGTATGTTTGGATGTTTAGTAATCAATCACGTAAAAAAAGGCTGTACCAATTTGGATTTGGACTCGGATGACCTGGAATATAGGTCCATATGGAATGTCCATATGGAATATAGGTCCTGGAATATAGGCACATAGAATACTTTTATCCTAATGCAGAGATCTGCAGCTAGTCTCGTATAAATTTTAAGTGATTGTTTATATGTACGAGTTGTTTTATTTGCATACTAGCTGTTACCCGCGGCTTTACTCGCGCATATTTACTTTAGAACTTTTCTTTATTTTGTTAAAAATCTCTACATTGCCGGGTGGGCCACTAATACGTTAAAAATAATATTTACATATTCATGTTAATTATTTATATACGACATTTTTGTTATTAAAATGTAAGTAAAAAACGTAAGACCATAACTTCCTACCTAATATCATAACTAACTATACCTCAAACTAAAAATACCTATTAGTAACACACCTACCGAAAAAACTAACGTAATTATAAAAGAGATTTATAATTAACAGGAAATATCTAATCTAAAATTACCTTTGGCAATAATATTATATGTACTAAACTATACTTCAAACTAAATATACGTATCTATTAGGATTTCTGTGTATGTAACACACCTATGTAACCAACTAATGTAACTATATTAAAACAGTCTGTGAGCTGGTTGACCCTACAGGCCACCTGAAACTTCCCGCTAAATTTAAGTATTTTAACCTCAAAGAAAAAAACTATGCCTAAGCAAAGACTATTGAATTAAAAATGAAACTTAGTTATTCAGTAAATTATACTTAGTTATTCAGTATTTGAAAAAATGTATATTTTTTCAAAATCATCAAGGAGTTTGATCTTCCGAATAACATTGAACACAATCTTTTAGCTCAAATTGTTTTATTGGAATTTTTTATACGAGGGTCAATAAAATTTTCAGAAGCCGACATCGCATTAGCAACTAACCTATTGTGTTTCAAATGTCTATGAGCACTATTCGCTCGTACGTCTGCAGATACTATAACAAAACAAATGTTCGTTTACATAATACTGCAAAAAAAAACAGAAAAACTGAAATCTAATTCAAAACGAGAATTCTACGAAAAGCTAAACTTATTTCTAGGAAATTAATGCGTTTCCTTACTATGTTGTCGATACGTTACATAATAAGTCTGAAAAAAAATCGTGTCTGTTATCATGTAAGAATCTATGAACTTTATAACGTAGTCATAGTCACCATTGCAGTAAATTTCCTATTTCAGTATATTCTAAATCTATTAGACTATGCAAACTAAATGTATCAATATCAAGCATCAAATACTACATCTCTATAAACCCACAGTTTGCCTATATGTGTAGGTTCTGTGTAATAGAACCAATAACCTATAACGTTTGAAATATAAATAAATTATTTTGATGGTCATTATTTGTTTTATTGATATATAAATGTTCTACGCAAAAACAGATTTTCGACAAGATTTTTTTTAATGTAAATTTTCGACTCCACATGTTCCTTGTCCTACCGGCTAACTTAAGTCAAAAATTTTATTGCTTTTTGTATATTGTTTTTTAAAAATGACTTTAAATCTTGCGTTTAAGGTTGAATATGCAAAAACACGTTTTTGCCATAACTATAAATTTTTTAGACTGAATTGAGTGTCAGTTTTGTTCGGAACTGTGTATCTTGGGTATTTTATATCAATGATTTTAAAGTTTTTTATTTCGCAAAGGAGTCCTTTAATCAAAAAAATGTTTTCAGAAACAGTATTTTCAAAAACCTATCCAATAAAACTCCACACTTTACATGAAGAAGAGCCACCCAAGAAATATTTTTTAATATTCTATGTTACCACTTTACTGCCGTGACTAAAATGTATATCCATAACCAGTTACAGCTTTCTAGTAGTAAGGATCTCTGAGCTAGACTGCGGACGAACGGACGGATATAGCGAAAATATAATGGTTCCTAGTTCACTTCGGAACTCTAAATAAGATAGAGTTTATTCAATCAACAAAATTAAAATATAAAAATATTTTCAATTTGAAGTTGAATTTTAAGCACGCTACTAATTTAAACACAAGTTTCGCGTCATTTTCATATTTAAAGTTTTGTGAATACCCGCAATAATAGAAATGGTAGGTCTACGCTATTATTTCCAGTAAGAACAACATACAAGCTCTAAGTTTATCGGAGACGAAAAACTCAGAAAAAGAGAGTTGCTGAAAAAATAAGGGAAAGGAGAAAATTAAAAACCACCGAATTAAAGAAAAAAGAAATTTAAATGAAGATATTACTACTTATCATAATCCAGAGAAACATTTTGGTGATGCTCTTACCACAGAAAAGAAATTTGTTAATTATTAACATTATTATTATTACCTTCATATTTTACCTTTAGATCTTTTGTAAGTTTTTTAAATACAGGTACTAATTTTGTCTTATATCGTTTTAATGCATATCAAAATCGTTCACAGTACACTAACTTTTATCTAATACTAGCGGCCCGGTACGTGCTTCGCTACGTATAAAGTGAAATATTAAAAATGTTATAAATGAAGAACCGCTCTACCGATTTTTTGCAAACTTCACATCATCAACTATCTACTAAATAGTCCGCACAAATCCTAAAGATTTGGTTTGGATAGGTGAGCCCGTTCTTGAGTTATAAAATTACAACGAAAAGTGGCATTGATTTTTATATACATAGATATTATTTTCATATATCTGATATGGTTTTTATCAAAATTTTACCTGCTGGGTCATTTCCGTTGTCTATAATGTAATTTCCATGGCCCGCAAATGTTCTTTATTTTTTTAGAAATAGTATTGATCCACTACGTTTTGAACTTTTCATATATTCTTTAAATTTGCATAAACTTTTGAAATGTTTGTGTAATTTACTTCAATTCAGCCATTTCAAAAATACCATGAAAATTACACGGAGAAAACTTTTTAGAAGAATCACCCATAAACATCCATTATTTACTTGAACATTCAAATGTCAAGATGGCAAAGCGACACTCTCTCGATATTTTTATAAGTATGTGCCTTTTTGGGTCTAATATTAGCGTGCCTGCTTTGGCTCTTCTATTCACTTAGCTTTATAACCAAAACATGGAAGACTACTTTAGTCAATCCTATTACTAGACAAAAATATTGTTTTGATCTATTCATCGACCAGACTATAAATATAAACGCCTTGTTCACTAACTTTATGAAAAAACATCTCATTTGCCCGTCTCTGACGTATTTTATGATGTTTCCGTATATTATAAGTAAAATACGGAAAATTAGTCAATCCTATCTTTAAAAAAGAAGATCTAAATGATCTTCTACCAGATTACCGATCAACTACCAGACTATTAATATTAATTTCTTGTTCTCTAAAATAATCGTGAACATAATCATCTGCCAGCCACTGAAGTACCTATTTAGAGAACTTCAACTAAATAATTTCCACGAATACAAGTAGAAAATTGTAGTATAACAGACACTTGATTAGGCTGAGGCAGTTAAGTCACGTTGTGAATTTGGACACAGTAATAACCTACGATCTGGTTGGGGCACAAAGCACTTCACATCTGGATCAAAGCAGATTAATCAGATTATTGACTGATGAAACGTCCGATCTACTGATTAGATATGTACAGTTATTTGAAAATATTGTAAAAGAAAAAAACATTTAAAATACGTATTCGTCTCATACGTATTCAAAAAATGTTTGTATGAGCTCTTTATTACAATTATAATGTACATTAATATAAAGCATAAATGATTTTTGTATCTGATCTGGTGTTGATAAGTCCCGCATATTAATTATTAATAAATCAATTATAAATGTCGGTGTGTCATTACTTATAAAGATATTTAATTTATTGAACTGCGTGAGTTAATTACCCTCTTAGCCATAATACCGACTTACTAAAACGTGCTAGGGATTCCACAAATAGTAAGATCAACTTACTTAATGGTGCTAAAAATTCCTGAAGTTCTTTATAGCTTTAGAAAACATCCTGTCCGCTATTAAGTTATCTCGTCACAATGTACTTTATTAATAATAATAGCTGCATATAATTTATTATAAACGGTCGAACATATTTTGTACAATGCTTTAATGAAGTAAAGGTGTGCACCATTTATCAAAAGATTTACAAATATTTGCATATGCACCAACCCTAATATATAAGAATCATTGTCACAATCCTTTGTCGGGGTGTTTCCGCTCCACTACGCACGGTATTTTTTGAGGTGACCAAAAAATTTATTATCAAAATTAAAATTTCTATCAACTTTTTTAATAACTAATTATTACCGAAGTTTTATTCATTATTTCTAAAGTACACGAGTAAACTATTACCTACCTATGCACCATATTATGTTTATTACATTGTACATATGTAATTACTATATTTATCTATGATAAATTATTTTCTCCTTTTTTTAAATATGTTGTGAACCTAAGGTAGGTAATATTTATATATGAAGTTTTAAACTAAACTATCTCATTTATAATACCTGGGAAATGGACACATCATCATTAATTATAAATTTATTTGTTTTTTTTTATCTATTTTATTATCACTTTTTTCGTCGCATGATTAGCAGCTATTTAAAATATGTTACAATTTATTTTTAAAATAAATAATATTATTCCAAGTTGTTCAAAACTTGATACTTTCAACTTGAGACTAGATACTTTCAACAAAAATTTCCACTAAAGTCGATTCCTTAATCTAATTAAGTCGTATCAAATTAAATGTATAATTTACTAAAATATGCAAATTATAAAAACATTAAATTTTTTATTAAGAAACCGAATGAAAGTCGCGTTGTCAATATGAATCATTTGCAGTCACAAGGCACTAGGCCTTCTAACCATGTTTTTTTTAATAAGTTGTACATAATGTAATAAAAACTCTATTGTTGGGTAATACAGAGAAGAGGGCCCATCACTCATATCACCAGCAGACAAAACCGGTGAGATGTGGCAATTTTGTGTTTTCAAATGTGTTTTTATATAATACGTTAACAAACAAGCAGATGGAAATTTTCCTGTTCGAAAAACACAATTACCGCATATAGAACACAAAGATGTTAATGTGCTTTACTATTTATGAGGCGGGATGGTAACATAATTTGAATAAGATTACCAGTTATGTTCTATATCGGAAAATGACAGTGACCAGCATTGACACTATTGCAGTAAGAATAGGTAAGGAGGTGATACCAGAGCCGGGCAAGGCATTGCTTAACCCTATCACTTTATAATCACGGTAGTGATAGATGCAGCCAATCGTTTGCCTTTCACAAACTGTCTTGCAGAATGGCAGATGGTCTATTCTTCAAAAGGTGCCCGGGATAATACGCGGTTCGTTTTAATCATTTATAAGTATCTTCACGCCCGTATCCCCGAACGGGCAGGCAGAGGTACAACAAGTGCACCCACGATTAGCCGAAGATACTTGGTCCCACAAATGTGATAGGTGGCAAGCCTATTGCCAACCGGGCACTTTCCAATCCCGAGCAACGTTGTGTTTATCAGAAAACTGAAAAAAAACACTTTTTTTTAAGTGCCCGACTCGGGAATCGAATCCAGGACCTCATGTGGTCAACGCCAACGCTGGACCACTAGACCACAGAGGTTAATCATTTATCTTTGGGTTAATTAGTGATGAATAATCCTAGAGTATAAAAATATTATGTATATAATGTAATATTAATTAATATCATGACTGCAAGATTTACTCTATGAAATTTTCATTTAATTTATTAACATCATGTAACAAATCTCTATTAATATTATAAATGCGAAAGTTTGGATGTTTGGATGGATGTTTGTTACTCAATAATCTGGATCTGGAATAGTACACAGGCTATTTTTTATCCCGGAAAAATTAGGTGATCCTGCGGGATTCACCAAAAACTTATAATCCGCTGCATTATGCACTACTAGCTGCACGCTGCAGCTAGTAGTTTATAAAAAACATTATACTCACAAGCTTTTTTAATAAAAAATATGGTGACTTAACTATTTCCAATTTTTACGTGATTTTGACCAGAAAATTTAGTTTTATGTAAATAACAGTCAGTAGCAGTGCTCATGTTTAATGCAGTCGCTTGTCGTGAACATTTGTCGGTTCCATTATTTCAAACAGCCGTACGTAAATACGGCTAGTATACACTATATGACACTGACTATAAATATTCGCGTAAAAAACATACTGCGAGATTTTAATATTTTTTATTTTTTATCCATTTTATTTTATATTCATAAATGAATTATCATGGGATCGGAAGGATGGTTTATGAGAAAGATACACACATGAAACATCGTGATTGTTCTATTTTGTCTATATTACAAAGTATATGTAATGAAAACAATTATAAAATGAAAATTAATTAAAAACATGTCTTTGCACTTTACAAAGATAATTTATACGCGTAACATTAATATTAATTTAAAAATAATCGAGGCACATATTTACTACAAGTAAACACCATTTAACAAACCTATTAAACAAAACTAGGTAGCAAAAGCACAAATATTAATGAGTAGTATGTAATTTCAATAAGGAATATATTTCCATTTCAAACTTTTACTAAGAGGAATTAGTACTTCACCTTTATATATTCTGTATTGAGATAAACAAATATAGTCTTTATTTAGACTACAGTTTTTTCTACTAAATTAAGATTATTTAGACTGGATTAACTACACATATTTTGATATATATCTTAACATAATTATATTTATCAACAATATTTTTTTATTTCATAAAATAGCAAACAAGCAGATGGGTCTCCTGATGGTAAGAGTCAACCATCGCCTATAGACACCAAAGATTTAATGATGCGTTGCTATCTTGTGGCGAGGTCTAATGCCACATGCATAAGTTTACCGGCTAACTTACCCTCCAAACCGGAACACGACGGTAAGGTAGGGCGATAGGTAAGGCGATGGTACCAGACCCTGGCGAGATAATGCAAAACTCTACCACCTAGTAGTCACGACGATAGTGACTTGCATAGCCAATCGGTTGCCTTTTACGATCTGCCTGGCAGAACGGCAGTTGGTCTATTCTTCAAAGGAGCTCGGAACCAACACGGGGAAAAAATGTAAAAAGAATAATTTTTGGAGATGGTATTGTTACCATCGACAGCAAGTATGTTATAAAAATAATTGCTAATGTTCCATGGACTCTTGACGTTTGATGTTTACTGACGCAATGCAAGGCGCTGGTACCAAACCCGTACGAGACATCGTACCACCTAATATACGCAATTATTAGCTTTTCTAACAATTAAGAAATTTGCTAGCAGGAAAGCGGATGGTTTGTTCCTCAAAAAGAGGTTTAACTAACAAAAACACAACAACAAAAATTTTCACATCATAGTAGGGTTCATTGTATCAATATGTTATTGGTTATTTATTTAAATAATTTCAAACTTGAAAAACATGTTAATTCTATGGAATTCCGTTTCCTTTGTTTGAACCATAAAAATTAATTTGCAATCCTCTTAATTATTCTCAAACGATTACTTGAGAGATCTAAAGCCTTCTAAATATTCATTTCACATTTAGAACGCTATAGCTCTCAGGCTAAGAAAAAAGCAAACAAGAAAAAGCAAACAAGTTACATGATAGAATAGAGAAAATCCCACTTCTCTATTATCATTCTTTCTAAGTAGAAAAATCTAAATAATAGTCCATAATTTGGAAATAGTGAAGTTTCAAGACACCATTAACTTACGTAACATGTATAGTTTTAAATACCGTTTATCGCAAATAACAAGCAATAATAATTAAAACTACATGACGATAATCATAAACTTATTGCTTAATCCACAATTTTTTAAAAATTAATGAAATTCGATTCTTTCGGCAAGGAACCGGACTTGCAAACAACATAAAACAAAAATAAAATTATTATCGCAGTTTTACGTCAAATTCATATAGCTAGTAGAATACATTTTATGTCGACATATCGAATAGACAATAGGAAAAATAGATTAAAAATAAATTTTATCTTCGAATACATTACATTACTTTTTTTTGTGAATCATAAGATAGCAAACAAGCAGATCAGAGCATCAGGAGAGCCCCTGATGGAAAGAGTCAACCATCGCCTATAGACACCAAAGGTGTTAATGGTGCGTTGCTATCTTGTGGCGAGGTAAGTTAAACATGCATAAGTTTAACGACTACCTTACCCTCCAAACCGGAACACGACAGCGACAAGCACTGACGCTACTGCGGCAGGAACAGGTAAGGCGATGGTACCAGACCCGGGCGAGACAATGCTGAACTCTACCACCTAGTAGCCACGATGTTAGTGACTCGCATAGCCAATCGGTCGCCTTTTACGCCCTGCCTGGCAGAACGGCAGTTGGTCTATTCTTCAAAGGAGCCCGGAATCAACACGGGGAAAACTTACTTGGATTCCGTTCATTAATTTTTAATAACCATTTTTATAGTAACGGCACTTGGTATCTTCAACCGAGTTCCCAAAAATAGGAAGTATTCAATTCTGTTGTATTTTAATGTCTGTTACCTCAGTACTCGAATTTTTATTCGGTTTTCTTTTTATTTGGGAGTATTATAATATGCTTCATTTAGGTATATACGTATATATTCTCTAATAATTCCATTCCATTATGCGAAACGTCACGAAAAATTCTCATCTTTAATTAATGTGAAAATATGATTAACAACAAAAATGCAGAAAATAACAACGCTACACACTACACCTTTAAAAGATAATTATATGGATGAATTTCTGACCATTGTTGTAACAAAATAAGATGTTAACCAAAATCTTAATTTTAATGAGCTCACTGATGTTAAAAATGTGCATCGCATACATGTTAATCCAGCTAATTACCGTTTTTACGACTCAATTAGAAAAACACGTCTAAATCATTTTATCCAAAGTTCTTTACTATTTACAGCCTTCAAGCTGCCGAAGAAACACAATAACTATTTGCATCTTTCTTTAACTATAACCAAAGCAACGTCAACAAAAGAGCAAACACTATTCTTGCGTCATAGCGAACAATCCCATAATTTGCCTGCACGAAAATTCGACAATAAATCATAATAGTTTTAGACAGACCAGGGGTAAAAAATAAACCAAATTGGAAAGTGAATTGTAAGGCTCGGCGTGGCTAGTCTGTTATTAGAGCAATTATGTTATTATGTTTGCCGTGTCTAATCCGAAAAACTAATTGGAGTCGGCCGCTGCCGGCGAATGCCCGATAGGTTCAATCATTTCCACTTGTGGGTCGCACGAAATTCGTTGCGGAAGCAATAAGAAACACGAAAATTTTGAACAAATTATACAAAATATATAGCTAGCAACAGAGAAACGAATTTCAATCGATCGAAAAACTAGGGTACGCGTTACTAAGACCCCATTTTGCTACGGTTCATAGTTTAGGACAAATTAAAAAAGGGTGCTTCATCGCAGTACATTTTAAAAAAGTTCGCTACAAACCCTTTTGCCCTTTAATATCCCTCACTTAAGTCATAATTCATTCAATATGATCACAATTGAAGTGGCCTGATATTAAAATTTAATGCTTGTGTCCTATCACAAAAGGTTTATAATTGATTGGAATATGATGGTTAATATGAAACATTGTATGAACCAGTGCCTCTTTCACAATTTGTATCTTTACCATCCAGTGATTGAAAACAGGTTTTTCTCTTGTAAGTTACGAGTTTGTTTTTTCCTTTGAAAAGCGACCTTCTATTGTATCAAAATTCAAAATATGAATATCAAATGAGGGTGAGGACAAAAGAATAACTGACATCATTTTAATTTATGCGTAAAAGAGTACATGGAAATGTAATAACAGGAGCGTGTTTAGTAAATATAATAATGTAATAACTCTCGGGGATACTTCGGTTGCGGGGTCTACTTTCAAAAATTTCACGGTAGATACATCACAGTGGTCTCGTGGAAAATAAACATCTTCATTACGAGTGTTAACTCTATTAAAGCAGTTGCTTCGTGTATAATAGGCGTTTTGTATTACCAATTAGTGACTAGTCTTACTGTCAGTTGTCAATTAAATTTATTCATTTTAATACGTAAAATTCGATATGGAACTAAAATTTATGAAATTAATAAGAAAATGCTTTTAGAGATATAAAATTACCTCATATACGTGTGAGCGTATGTAAGCTATAATAACATACCTGTAAGTACTTCTGGGGTTATATACATGAGCTTGTATAGGTTATATACATGACCACCTTGAACAAGCTGCTTTTATGATAGGAGTATATAGTTCATTTCTGCTGAACTGCATAATTATTATTAATGTTATCAGGTAGTAATAGTGTTTGAAAAATTCTTTGCTGCGTCATAACAGACCGATAAGTTATATAAATCATCACAGTATTTATATTTTGCAGCACTTTCAAAAAAGATCGTAGAGAGAAAGTTAGTTAAATTCACTAAATGAAAGCCAATCACGAAATTTCAAATATGTTTTTATCACTTAACAAACAATGTGGTGTCCCGAGGATTATAGATTTCTAGACGCTTTTCTGTACAACCGCTTAACGTTCCCGCACATGATGGCCTGATTTTTAATGATCCTGATCTTAATTAGCAATTAAGTTCTCTAATTGTTTGTGAATACGTCGGCTCTGTGCATTTTATCTGATATAAACTATGAATCTCTCAAGAACTTTTTGTCAACTTGCTTGTAACTCTTCAGCATTACACTATTCGTCATGCAATTTTTACGCTCATGTAGCCGCTAAAACTAATTCTTTTTATAGATATGAACCACTTTAAGTACTTTAAAACTATCTATATATTCAATATATTTAATATTATTCAAAATATGTATGAGATTCAATATAATATCGATAACGACAGCGTACTAGTCTAACCTTTAGAGGTTTCAACGTCTTTATTTTGCCACTTCCAATGATTCAATCAGTTCAGTAATAATCAAAAGCAGTTAGGCCTAGGTCAAACTAGTTTAACCTAAAGAACCCGTCTTGAAAGAAAACAGTAGGAAAATAAAACAACTTATTTAAAAAGAATCAAAGGAGATTGATGAGGCCCCATACAAATTTGGCCTAAAATTTGTATGGGGCCGTATTATAATACATTATTAATTTATTCTGCAATGAAAATTGTATCACGGACACTTTTTATAATACTAAAATTCACGAAACTCCTTCAAAGATTAATATCACTTGATTTTACAATTGTTACATTCCATTTTAAGCCATTCACATCGCAATATATCGTCACCACAAATGTAATTCATTTTTGTATTACTTTTCATGAAGATTAATTGATTTTAACCACTTAAATGTTAAAAAACGATAAAACTTTTGTTTACATAAAATGTTTATTATTCGCTCACAGGACACAGCGTAAATAGATGACACTTGTTTTTTTTTTTGTTTCTTTCGGATGATACCAAGAGTACTTATTTATACGGCCTTCTTTGTTGTAGATTTCGATGATAATAATAAATATTTTCATTTTTGGTGCATTTTATATAGGTATCTTTACGCCCATATCCCCGAAGGGGTAGGCAGAGGTACAACCAGTGCACCCACGATTAGCCGAAGATACTTGGTCCCACAATGTGATAGGTGGCAAGCCTATCGCCAACCAGGCACTTTCCAATCCCGGGCAACTTTGTGTGTCTCAGAAAATTGAAAAAACACTTTTTTTTTAATGTGCCCGACCCGGGAATCGAACCCGGGACCTCATGTGGTCAATGCCAACGCTGGACCACTAGACCACAGAGGTGATTATATAATGTTTGTTTAAAAGTTTGCGTCTTGTCTATCCAACATTTTTATAATTTGTTTGGTTGGTCAGAAATAAAAAAAGTGTTAACTTTATGGCAGAAGAGAAAAATCTTTGCTTGAATTAGAAATAAGAAAATGCGTGCAAGTTTGATTAGTTTCATGACTTTCCGACTAAAATCTTTTTAAAATCAATTTGTTATTAAGAAGTGTCCGTTGAATACTAATATTGACTTATTGTGAATAAAATTAATTTAATAATTTCGGCTAACGCTATATTCTTGTAGTCCATTTAGGAGGACGATCTCATCGCTCTCCTTCGCTGTAATGCTTTTATACCAAATTAAATTTTATCTGAATTAATGAGTAAATCAGCGTTGTTTGGATTTTGTATTGAAAAATAAAAATAAATTCAGTTTGAACTAGATTAGTACACACAAAGGTTACGTCTTATCATCAGGTAGATCCATTCGTATGGTTTTCAACAATTAATAAAAATATAAGTGTAATAGTGCCATTTACGTTTTTTTCAAATGTTTGGATTCATGTACCTATCTAAAATACCATTTTAGTGATACATTGTTATATATCTAGTTGTTTTCAAATGTAAACAAATTGTGTGATATTTAAATGCATCATGATAAATCATATTTGTTTACATATTATTCTACTTGTAACGGTTCGTCTACCAAAGTATATTATTTGCCTGGCTAGCGTTTTACAACACACCATTTGTTTAAATGCGATAGGGTTCATTATATTTCAAACACATTTAAAAACAGTATTATGCCACTGTTTCTATAAATTAATGGCTGCAAGCATGCGATAACATCTTGTAGTACCTTTTAATAAAAACTTGTACCAACATTTTATTTGTAAGTAGAAAAAATAATGTCCAAACTGGAAGTACGTTTACCCTTTTTAAAAATATTTTATAAACAAATTCAAACTCATTATGCATTTTATTTTTGTAGTCTGCGACATACAAGATTAAATTTAAAACAGTATTGAATTCATTAAGAATATTATGAAAGTATTAATTAATATGCACGTATATTATATTCATAATTTAGCAATGGCAAAGAACAGTACCTATACAGAATTTAGGACACATATTACTAAATAAAAATTACCACACAATATAACTGAAAGCAATTTTCTTTAATAAAATTGGACGTAGTTAAACGAAAAGGATCCAATCCACAATATGGTCAAAAATAAACTGATGCTAAACATCTATACTATCGGCCAGTAGAAAATATTTAAGCAAAAATTCTCTATTACTTTATTCAGCGTCAGAACTAGTCCCATGTATGACACGTTAAAAAATAGAAAAATATCCAACTTCAAACTTCAATATTTCTAAAGTGATTTTGTGTGGATTGGATCCTTTTCGTATAACTACGTCCAATTACAAAAGTTATAATTGCAGATAATAATATTAAATTTAAAATTATCATAATATTTTGAAAGCTGATACTAAAAATAAAGTTTAAAGCAATAAAAATATGAATAACTAAACAATAAATTAATTAAGAAATAACGACTGAGTCATAGAAAACTGTTCAACAAAGTCCAAAATTGTATCTACACAACTGTTACTATTTCTGAATTACGCATTTCATAAATAGTTCAATTGTGATTAACAGCTTAAAAATATTTATATGCTAGTTTTCATAAATGCTACATTGTGCGAACGTATACTTAACATAGTTTTCGCATTAATCATTGCTATAAGGTTCAGTTAATAACATATTAGGTTAAAATAAAGATCTCATTACGTCCACATAATAACTACTTTTAAATTAAAACGTTAAAATTAATTGCATTTATCTCACTGAAATAAGAATAATAAATTAATTTTTATTAACTTTATTCACTTTTTGTTTATTAGCACTTTAAGTTTATTAACCTTAAAGTTATTAAATTAATTGTTGTTTGTTCTGATATCGCTGTTTTGTATAAATATTTTTATGTATTTTATTGTTATCAATATTCCTTAAGGCGTAGTAATACTATTTATACTACTATAGTATCGTTATTTAAGAAGTTAAGGATAAAATATGAAAGTTTATGTTGTTTCGGTTTTGAGCTGAGTCTTTTGAGAATAGTAAACAAAGTATCTAACAGCCAGACAGCTCTTAAAGGTATAAGGCAAAACAGGCAATCAGGAAGATTTTAAAAGGCAAATTGCATTGTTAATAAGCGTAAATATATGACGATACCTTAAATCGACCATTTATATAATATTAAATAAGATATTAACAAAAAAACATTTAATTTTATAAAAAATATCACTGTAAAAAGACCAAAACTTCTAGCAATCTTAACCCAAATATTTTTGGGCATCTCCTCATAAAATAAATGTTTGAGGAAATAAAACGTCTTGCTTTTGGCTGATCTCGATTTACTGAATTATTTTGAAACTTATAAACTAAATATCTTGCTACTAAGTAGGTATATATTTAAAAAAAATAGAACAATATACTAAACTAAAAAATAATAAAAGGCATGCTCCGTTTGTTCGGAACTTCGGACATGTTGAAAGAATGGCAGATGAACCATTAACAATACAGATACAGTGCGAGTGTGGATGGATGTAGCTGCCAGAGGAGACCAAGTCTGACGTACCATGATCAAATTGGTTAGTTGCTATCCGAAGGTGGTGTCAAGAGTCTTTGAAACTGGCGTTTTTGCATGGAAGATGGAGTAGGAAGTTTGTCACAGCTGAAGTTTACAGTGCGGAGGAATGCATAAACATAATATTTTCAAATAGTATGCATAAGAAACATCTTCACCGCTAAGTCTGTTGTCAAATTTAAAAAAAAGATTTAATTGTTTAGTCTATGGTCGAATTGCAATTATAAAAAGCAACGCAAATCTGTCTGAATTTATTCCATCTGCCTGCCTCGTAAGGGATTTGACGTAAAGATATGTGAGTGTGTAAATTTACTAAATTACGTATACTGCATTTTCTTTGCCGGATTTTTAGGTCCTATTCCAGAATATATTTACTTAAACCATTAAGTAAAATATTGTCTTTTATATATTAATACGTAAAGCAAATACTTTGTGCCACTTTTTAAGGCAGAATTGTAAACGGGGGAGTACGAAGTTTGTCACAGTTGAAGTTTACAGTGCGGAGGAATGCACAAACATAATATTTTCAAATAGCATGCATAAGAAACATCTTCACCGCTAAGTCTGTTGTCAAATTTAAAAAAAGATTTAATTGTTTAGTCTATGGTCGAATTACAACCATAGGACAATCACTACTTACAGTAATTAGTTCTGTAAGAAAAGATGATTCTGGTTACCAAGCCGTTTTTATATATTAATAAACCCTTTATATGTTTTTTTTTATATCATAAGATAGCAAACAAGCAGATTGGTCTCCTGATGGGAAGAGTTAACCATCGCCTATAGACACCAAAGGTGTTGATGGAGCGTTGCTAAATTGTGGCGAGGTCTAACGCCACATGCATAAGTTTACCGGCTACCTTACTCTCCAAACCGGAACACGACAGTTTCAAGCACTGACGCTATTGCGGCAGGAATAGGTAATGCAGAACTCTACCACCTAGTAATGTACATTAACAAACGATTTAATATCAAAATTTTTTTTTTAATTTTTGTCTGTTTCGTTCGATTCTGCCCTTAAGGCAATGAAAGACGAAGTAGAAAGACGAGACCGTCTGGATATAAATATTTTTCATAAGCAAGCTACTGTTTTTAGTTATAAATTACATTATTACGTATATAATATTGCAATATAACGTACATCGGAAGTTTTCCTTAAGAGGAACGTCATTTTTTTGTCGACTCCAGAGGTAATATACTGTCGCCTTAAATACATACTTATGTTTCGTGAGCCGAAAGTTTGATAAATCTTTAAAGTTCGATTGTATGTAATTATCTACATTGTTGCTAACACACACAAAACATGCGACTCGGTTCAAGCGTACACTATTATTTGCAATCATTAGTCATCTTGCTGCAATTTTCACAAAAGTTACAGGTAGTGTAAAGGTTAAAGATGAAATATAATAATTACAATGTATCAATAATGAATTACTAATACAAACTGTCAGAAATTAATTAATACAAAAAACATTTCAGGCAAATAATATATCTACTCCGTGTTGGCCCGGGCCATATCTGAAAAATAGAACACCTGTAAAAGGTAAGGCGGTGGTACCAGACCCGGGCGAGACAATGCAGAACTCTACCACCTAGTAGCCACGATATTAGTGACTTGCATAGTCAATCGGTCGCCTTTTACGATCTGCCTGGCAGAACGGCAGTTGATCTATTCTTCGAAGAAACCCGGAACCAGCAAGGGGAGAAAAAAGGTTTTTATATCAATGCATCAACATCACCTTTTTTTCGACTTTGCAAATGCAAAGGAACAGAGGATGAAGGAGAACCGTCTATTACTTTGCTTTATGCAAGATTATAAAGAAAATGTAAATATAAGATCTATATTCTATTATAAAATAGAGGTATAACATCAGTAATTAAAAATACTTTTTTTTGTTACGTATGTTGTACGTGTGTGTAGTATGTTGTCACGAAATATGTCGCCTGCAATACCCTTGTTTAGAATTTTAATCAAAACATAAATGTTACAGTTTTTGTATAAACACAATATAATATGTAATTATCATATAATGTATTTAAATATATATTATATATTTAAAACTTAAAACCTAAATATTCAATAACGAGCTGCAGTGTACAGCCCGCTGCATTATATAAGTTTTTGACGAATCCCGCGAAATTCCCTGTTTTTCCGGGATAAAAAGACCATATATGATGACATGAAATAACCTATATGCTATTCCAGGTCATCACCTACCTGTGTGCCAAATTTCATTCAAATCCAATAAGTAGTTTTAGCTTGATTGAGTTACAAACACCCATTCAAACATGCATCCATCCAAAGTCGTATTTATAATATTAATAGGTATAGATTATTACTATACCTACTTACTTTGCTTATTATTATACGTACGAGTACATTACCAATTATAAGTGAATATTCAAGTTTAAAATTATGAACATTAAAGTTTAGATAGAATAGTTCTCTATTTATGCCAATTGTTATTTTATTTTATGATTTTAACGAACTTGACCACGAGAACACTTCATTGCAATGACCCACTTATCAGCTTCGAATCACTCCTGACCGCGTCTTCATATCAATGTTAATGAACCAAATAGACAACGGGTCAGCGATAAGAAGCCAACGACTTTCTTAAACAATTTTTCCTTACATCGCAACTCTCATATCACATTCAGCTGGTGCAGCTGAACATAAATTCTATATTACAATATTTATATAATTGTCACATATACAACATTTTACGTATATATGAATAAGATAATAAAGAAGTAAAAGAGCTTATAATATTTCAAATGAAATGATTTGATTGAGGGTTTGTATATATGTGTGTTTGTTGGTCGTTGGCCGAGTTTGGTTTGGAGAATTAGGCTTGGCAAACCATTGGGCTTGGATGCGCTTCCCGACGGGGATCAGTGTTTATATCTACATGTATATATGTATATAAGTATCGTTGACTAATATCCATTTTACAAGCAAATAACTTGCTTGCTTTGAAATTACATCAATTCACTGATTTTTCCAGGGAATATTTATTTATTAAGTATATGTTTGCGAGAAATAATAGATTCTGTTGGTGACATAATTTTATTAAATAAAACGCCAGTGTAATTGAATATCAAAATATGTTTTAGATATATGACTCTCGTGTAATGTACTTTTCAATAAAATTTGTTTTGTTGCTGTGATTTTTCTGGTATAATGTTGATATTAAGCAATTATTGTGCAATAGGCTAAACTTATTAACGGTAAAACCTAAATACGTTTAAGATAGTAAACCTCCCGCCCTGTTGATCGAATAGTTAACGACCCTGATTACGTAATCAATGGGGCTCGAGTTCAATTTCGGACAGAGACAGGCATTTGTGTGTAGAGTATAGATGTTTGTATTTCTGGGTTTGGGTTTTTATTAAATATGTTTCAGTATGTATATATAATATGTTTTTATGTATTAGTATCGTTTACTGACACCCGTATCTCTCTACTTTAGGGTTAGATCAAATCATATAATTTTTGCAGCGTAATTGTTACGTCATCATAAACACAACAATATCATAAACAGTGCAATAGATATAAATTTAATGATTATTTTTTCATTGTTACAGGTACGTTTGGAAACATGGATTGTAAATCACCGCTACGTTAAAGTGATACTTAAATTACCATTTACCTTTATTCGTATGGTTATTGTTTGTTTTGTCACGTGCTCTACGCGCGGTTAACAGTTCAATCGCGATTTACATAAAGTCGTATTTCAATTTCGCGCGAGCGTACTACGCTGAAAATCAAAAGGAAGTCCTATCATAACTTGTTAACGTAAATTTTATTACTGTTGAAGTACTGTTTTTACTGAATATAAAATGAATAATGATTTTGATTATTTGCAAGGTAGTTAATACAAATATTTAAAAAACTAATTTTGTAAAGTGTTTTATATTAAAATATAGTTTCGGTCTAAATATAAAAGCTAACAGAACAAAACTAATACAATATGCATATTGGAAATATGCATATTGTATTAGTAACTAACTAATACACTATGCATATTGGAAATATGCATATTGTATTGTGTAAAGATAGTTTTTATGTTTCAAAATGTTAATTCTATCTAAAAGGTGAAACTAATTAAATTTGCTATTTTCCGCGAATTGTTTTACGTGACCTCCGCGATGCCTCCGAAAAGAGACACCAGTTTAATAAATGAATAAAAGACACTGATGGTCCTGATAAAAAAGGAGACCCTAATCTGATCTGAATCAATAAAATATCTTAACTCTATCTTTTCATAACTATAGTCCATCGAAAGTTTGAGGTGATAAGGGTTGTGCCTGATCTCTTCCAGATAAAGTTCCACCAATTTATTTATTCTTCGATTTTGCCTCTGTTATTTTTCCGTAGGTATAGAGGCTAAAACAGTCAGTCAACATATATATCATATAGCATTATAGCCCTATCACATAAGCAGAAACGTGCCATCCATGTCTTTAAAATATGTGGAATAATATATGTTACTATCATTGATATACTGATTCTAATGCTACAAAAGTATTGTTATAAAATAGTAACATAAATGTTAATATTTAAGTTAGGTTATGTTTTGCGCTACCAAACTTTTGTTTATTATTACCTACAATACGATGACACGCTAACACATACCTATACATTTACCTACCTAAGTAATAAATGAGAACATATTTTATTCAAAAAATTAACGCTTCTTACCAAACGGGTTAAAATATTTATCTATTTGATTTGAAAATAATATAAGTTCATGCCATTAAAGTTAAGTATACAATAGACTAGAATAAGTTACGATGAGACTTTTTAATAGTTTGAAATAAGTCTTTATTAAATAAAAGAAAAAAGTTCACGCCATTCAAGTTGCGATCAGTACAAGTAAAAAGTCTATTAAATATTTTATTAAAATATAAAAAAGTTGATTTTCTCTTTTTTTTATAGTAAGTATTTGAAGATACTTTAAATATTTTATTAAAATAACAAACTGGTAGAAATCGTTTTGCTCGAATCTGATCGCAGTTCCACTTATCGTTTCTAGCACCGGAGCCAACTCCACTGCCGGTGAATTTAAACACAAACATAAAAACATTAAGAGGAGTTCAGTAATAAAAAACACGTTCTGAAGAATTATTATATATATTATAAAAAGTTGATTTTTTCTTGTTAACATTTTTAAATACAAAAAAATATTAAAGAGAAATAAAAAAATGTAAGGTAAACATTTCTAATGCATATTATTAACATAAAAAAAATAAATGTAGGTTAAATAATTTATTGAATTAAAGCAATCATTTGCTTTGATTTAATCGCTTGAGCGGGAACGGATCTCTACATAGAGTTTTCCGCCTATAGCACAACGCTGCATGCATTCACACGCATTCAGATAATCTCTCATGTGATCCGCCACATAGGCGCGTGTACAATCACTTTTAACCAACCATTTTGTAAAACCGATACAGTTCACGTTCCCTTTTGCAGTTAAGCATCATTTCGTCTGGCCGTGTTAAAAGCACACTGCATGTTCGCACTCCCACCCGCCACAACACAAATGCATGACATGTATGAATCATGGAGCTTTGTTTGTGAGAGTGCCCGTACCTTTGCGATAGCGCTGGAAAATATCAGTGTGTTAGTGACAATCGCAGTAGAAGCACGTGCGTGTGTGTGTATCCACTCATGGCAGCGGACTATGATGGCTCGTAGATTTGACAGCTAGCTCAATGCGGGTTCAGACGTTCATTATATGACGACCAAAGTAATTTCGTGATAGTTTGTTTATGTGCGAAAAGGACTTCTCTTAGAGCTTTGCAAAGTTTCAGTGTGTTTTGCGTTGTTTACAATTTTCGCGCGAATTTGAACTTTTTTTGCAATATGCGATAAGTTTAAATTAATGTATATTTTCTTATCATGTTCGCAATTAAATACGCTCCTTTGGAAATCCATCTGCAGGACTCGAATGAAAGACCGTTCGCGGCTTAGTGGACTGAAACAAAAATGTTTTTATTAATTGACAGACGGAAAAAATGAATCGGACATTAAGATTTGGAGCGAATCCGGTGCTAATGACAAGAATGAGGTGATATGAATTTAATGTGATTTATAAAAACAGTGATGTGAAATAAAACATTTATATTATTTAGTGAAACGTACCTGCATTAAAAATATATATATTTTTGTGAAACATAAAACTTAAAGCGCTAGCTTATTGTATTAAAGTTACAAAATTTTGGTAAGTTAATTTTCATAGTACAATACATCAAACTGTAGAATATTCAGCGCTATTTGCGCAGTAAAGTTCTACGTTCAACTCTTGTCCCTTAGCAAATTAATAGTTGACATTACTAACCCGAATTTAATCATCAATAAAAATTATAATATAATCATACTTAACTTGAATCAGTAATTTAATTTTAATTAATCTAATTAGAAATTATTATTAATAGTTTTAGAATCAAAGAGTGCTAAAATAATTAACCGTTCGCCATCTGCCCTTCCATCCACCTGCATTTTACTAGTATATAAACGTAATATTATTGTTCATATAAAGTTCTACTCTTATAGCAAATAAAAAATATATGTCAAGAGGAAGATTCTTACACTAGAACTGGTTTACACTGTTTTTTTTAACAATTAATTTTGTGAAGCAAAATATTTAATTTAAAACATTAATAAATATATTTTATCTAATTAACAAAATATCAAAGTATCGCATTAAATAATTGCCAAATAATTAATGTTGTTATCTTGTAGTAACTTAGAATGAATAAATTTAAATATTAAATTATAATTCTAATATTGCAACTTTTATACGATTTGCGGTGATTTGTGACAAACGATATTTCGTAAAAAAAAATATACACATAAACATTCTTAAATCAGCATAATTTTATATTATCTTATCAGTGCGGTCTTTTATTGGGTGTTGCCGCCGAGCAGGTAACGGGGGGTTGTAAGGTCATTAATCAAACGGTGCTGATCTCTTTTTAAACATTCGGTTTAGGAAAAGCAAGCCAAATAGAGTTGTAGCTATTTGAAAGTAGACTAACACCGCCTTGGGGGTGGCTATTTATCATTTTTTTCTGTAACTGTCAAGAAGTTGGATAAGGTCGATAATGTGATAGTTAAAACAGAACGGTGTCATTTATAATATTCTTAACCTACTGAAAGAGGTGCGTGAAACCTACTATTTGATCTTTTTTGATTTTGACCAAGAAAATACCACAATTATTTTAAAAATATACTCGTACTTGGCGTTTAAAGTCCAAAGTCTATCAATGTGCTTACTTGCAAAATGAAACTTGTTGGTTATACGGTATATTTTTTGCCATAAATAAGTTAATGAATTTACTATGATGGCAAATTGATAATTCTGCTTAAATGCATGTTGTACTTTTATTTGTTTTTTGTATTAAAAACTGTTTTTTTTAAGTACGAATAATTATTTGCTGAATATACATTGTATGCTAAGTAGTTTTGTTCTTTAATACCTTAAAAAATTAAGTTTCTCGCTTCTTTTAATTGTCTTTAAATGTAACCATGTACGTGTAAAACGAGTTAAAATTAAATAAAAATATATCATAAATCAATTTAATACATAAAAAAATGTATAAGATATTCTCGCATTGGCAAGAATTGTGTAATTAAAACGCAAGTATGTTTTACGACCCTGTGTTTGTTTTAAGGCTTTATAAATAATGTTAAAATTTTCTAATTATCTTATTTCCCTAATTTATTGTCCATTTTTCTTCTTGATCATTATTACGCCAAAGAATGTGCCCTGACAGTGATAATAGTTTGGATTTCTATTTCATCAATCCTTAGTTATTTAATATCACGATTTTTTGAAGTAAAAACAAAACTATAAGTTCCCAATTTTAAAATTTAACCTTCTGTCTGTTTATAAATTTCATCTTTCTACGCTGTTTATTTACGTAAACCTTAAGTATGCCAAATTTTACATTCTTTTTCACCCCAAAAATAAGAGTTCCAAAGGTTTCGCCTCACGTTATAAAATACAAATTTACTTCATGCATACATTAAACATTTGAAATTAAAATAAAAAAATCATTAGCATGTTTGAATTGCGTATTACGTATTATTTAACAGTAACTAAGTAAACAGAAAAAATAGTAGTTATTGTCATTCCCATATTTTTTTTTGAAAAATTTCGAATTAATTATTGCCTATACGGTTGTTTTTATTGTTAATGTTTTTTTAAATGTTATGTTTATAACTTATTTTGTACTCAAAAATGTAACCGAATTTGACCATAGACTAAACAATAAAATGTCTTTTTAGTTTGACAACTGACTTAAGCCGTATAGGAAATAGTTTAGTATACATCCTCGTAGAGAGTATAAGTGTTCTGTGGTTTACATGTGTGTTATTATCATGTATGTCACATGAACGTTGTATGTGTAATGTTTATTTTTTTATTTTTTTAAAATTAATGTATTTTTAATGCGTTTTATTTTAAAAAATATTAAGTTTCTAGAGTCCTCCGCAATGGAAACGTTAACTATGCCAACTTTCATACTCCAACGTTCGCGCAATTTTCTTAAAAAGGGGTCCAAAACTTTTTTTTATCTATTAATATATAATATAGATAAGATAAAAAATTAACACTTTCAATTAAGCGTGTAAATAAATGTTAAATAAAAAAAATCACTATGCCAATTATTTTTTTTTATATCATAAGATAGCAAACAAGCAGAAGGGTCTCCTGTTGGAAAGAGTCAACCATCGCCTATAGACACCAAAGGTGTTAATGGTGCGTTGCTATCTTGTGGCGAGGTCTAATGCCACATTCATAATTTTACGGGCTACCTTACCCTCCAAACCGGAACACGACAGTGACCAGCACTGATGCTTTTGCGGCAGGAATAAGTAAGGCGGTGGTACCAGACCCGGTCGAGCCGATGCAGAACTCTACCACCTATTACACTCCCCCGTAAACGCTATATCCTTTAAGAGTTCCGAAGTTTTCGTTTTAGGTAGTAATCTACATACTAAGTATATACTCTAATTTTTATGCTAAGAAACTTTGAAACTAAAAACGAAAAAATTAAAAATCCTTAGGCAAATCTTTAATTGCGTAGAAATACTAATATAACATATATCTGAATAGAAAGTATATTTACCTAATCATTATTACAACTTTTTTTTGCGAGATTTCAAATTATTTCCTCCATGGTTATTTATTAATATTTATCTCAAAATTTAATAGAACTTAATTTTTATTTACGACTGCCTAGCCAATGGCTACATAATTGTTTTGATTATACAGCATTATTATAATGAGATATGAATAGTTTAAAATTGTTTTTATACTTTTCAAAAAATATTTTTTTTTCTTTATTATTATCTATGTTCCTTGTAACATCATAATTTTAAAGACAATTCTCATTTAATATTAAGCGCAATTAGCTAATTGAATTTATTTTATATGAATGATGAATTTGTGCAGTTTATACGTATATATTTTACAAATATCTTATCAAAGACGTACATACTATGGATAATAAAAGACGTATATAGAATATATAGAGTTTGCCGGCGGAAATGTAGAGATTTTTAAAGAGCAAAAGAGAGGAGAGATGTAGAGAAATAAAATAAATATCATCACACGGATTCCCTGGAGAGTTAGGCTGAGCGAGCAGAACATGTAAGATATCTCACACACGATTTCCCGGTTTACGAATAGGTGAAATGTTCCCCCATGGCTGCATTTCACTAACCTATATAATGATCGTCTGCTAGTTGCGATAATCGAGATTATATTTTTATTCGAGTAGTTTAACTTGACAGGGTTTAAGACCACTTATATAAGTTAATTTGCTAGCTTGCCCTTCCAGGCAGCAATGGCTAGCGTTCGTCCAGATCCCCTTTGAAGAATAATTCGGCCATTCTACCAATTAGATCGTGAAAGACGAACGTTCGGCCAAATTTGTCACTGCCATCGTAATTACCGGGTTTCATCTGGCCCGGGTTTTGTGCCATCACTTTATCTTATTATACCACAATAGCATCATATCATATCATATATATATATATATATATATATATATATATATATATATATATATATATATATATATATGCATGCAGTTTCCTATACCGCAAGAGAACCAGATTGAGGATTGATGTTTAACTGCGTCTCTTTCTAGGAGTTTGACAAATTTCTTATAATGTTAAGTCATTCCCGTGACATTCCTTAATGTATTGTTATTTTTAAAATTCACAAGATATGGTACTTCTTTAATAATTGTAATATAATTTACACTTTAGCGCAGACTTTAATTTTATTTTTTCATAGGAAAACAAATTGGCAAATGGTTATCATGATGGACAGATAAACCATCGCCTATCGACATTAAAGATGTTAATGGTGCATTACTATCCGTGTGGCGGCATGGTAATACATAAGTATAGCAGCTATCTTACCCTCCAAACCGGAACACCACTTTGACAAGCACTGACACTATTGCGGTATAAATTGGTAAGCTGGTGGCGAGACGTCGCATAACTCTACCACCTAGTAGTCACGGTGTTGTTACGTTTCGCCAATCGTTCGCCTTTTACGAAATGCCTAATATTAGGCTAATAATTTCATAACTGGAAATAAATATTTAATTAATATGTAGATTATTGCATTGCATTAAATGAATTTTTGATTATTGCGATTATTTCAATGCGCAATTATTACATTATCTTCAAATTCTGCATATTATTATGCTTGCTCTAATAATTATACATTCCTTATTAAAGTGACGGCTTAATGTAGTATTTACTATCGCTTTGGGATATTTTGTTAAAAATTTATATAAGGTACTGTATGATGTAAATTATAGATATTTTAATGCAATTATGTTACACATATTAAATATAAAAAGACATCGGTTACGTTCACATAAACATTGTTTGCCCTTTATAATAACGAACACCTCAGAATCATTGAATAAATTTATCTAAATCTTGTACGTCAAGATGACCGTATATAAGGAAAAAGAAGATTTCGAAATTCGTCTTCGCAAGTGTTCATTTTGAAGCTCTTAATATTACGAAAGTCTGTCTGTCGAACATAGGCTGTTTTTCAAAAATCAACCTTTAAGTGGCTGAAATAAAAGATGTTTTGTATGATAAACTATATCAACGACATGTTAATCTACTCACTGGAGAAGCTGGGTTTTTATATAAAGCAAACTTTTGGAGTCGCAAAATTCTAAATACAATCTCAACTAAAAAAAGAAGAAAAATAATGAAAGAAGAATGTTTCGTTGTTTAGAGGATAGCCTATTGGGCTCAGATCATGAGATCCCGGGTTCGATCGCTGGGTTGCGCAAGTGTTATTTTAAATTTTAGGTTTTTCTCAAAAATTCAAAATCTCAGTAGCAGTTGGAGTCAAGTGGGTGATATGCTCCCGTACCTCGGATGAGCGTGGAAAGCCATTGGTTCCGGTTATTGCTTGGAATTCGGTAAAATGCGGCAATGGGGATCACCAGTTATCTCGCAAACTGACAAACCGATGAATCGTGGTGAATTGGAAAGTCTTTATACGTTCGGTTTACTCTGCCTACCCCGCACGGGAACCGGTTATGATGATACTTTAAGAAAAGAACGGTATCGCAAATTTTAATTAGTAATTTTAACGTATTCAGTAGTGCACTAAAAATTAAACTAATTTATACATACTTCATCCATTATGTTAATTTATCAATGTATCTAAACATCTGAACGTATAGAGGAACAAATTTCATGTAATTTAAACTAGGAGGTGGTTTTCAAGTGGCCATAATTGTAACGGTTCCTTTCACCGCAATCTGTTGCTGACCATCAGTTGAACTGTTTTTTTTTAACTTAATAAAGCATGTGAGATTTTAACGTATAGTGTAAGTTGAGATTTGGTTGATGCGATAATACGCCGTGACTATGCGCACGACTTTCTATGAAACTAGAGATCATGGAGGCTTTTTAATATTCTATGTGCCCTTTATAATGTTACATAATCAATTTTGAAAGTTAAAGCCATTTGCGAGTCAAAATATTCAAAAGTAAGATATTTTATAATATTGGTAGTATTTTTTTCTGCCAGCCAGTTCTGAAAAGGCGAATAATTGGTTATACATGTAAATATAAATCCGACTAGGTGGTGATGGTTTTGCGACGTCTCTTTCGGGTTTCAGTTCCACCGCTTTACCGATTCCTGCCGCAATAGCGTCAATACTTATTACTGTAGTAGGCAGTAGACTGAGGTAGTAAAAGTTTACTTACGCATGTGGCACTACAATTCCGTCACACGGATAGCAACGTATTTATAATATTTTTGGTATTATTTATAAGTGATGGTTGTTGCTTTCCATCAGGAGAGCATTCTGCTTGTTTGCTATCTTATAAAAAAACAGGCGTTACCGTACAAAAATCGGTAATTCAAAGAAAAAAATCAATTCAATTTGCAACTTTTTGGGGACTAAAATAAAACAAAGAAAAAATTAGAACGTATATGTGCGTTCTTATTTTTTCTTTGACTTAAGTTTAAAGTTACGCACAACTGAAAGATTTTCATACGTTTTTATTTTGCATAAAATGAAATAAATAATTATTATGTGGACAAAATAGGCCGAAAGTTAATTGACGTTCCAGTTCACCACAATTTACCAGTTAGTTGCTAAGAGAAGTTGGTGGTGATCTCCATCGCCTCATTTTATGAAACTGATAATGGTTATTGTTTGTTTCTTGCGGTAGCTAGAACTAATAGCTATAAGTGCTAATTCGAGGCAAGGGAGTGTTAAAATACTACTATAAGACTATGAGCTACGAGATTTCTACTTTCGACGATAGCTCTGAAAACCTTAAACTTTTGCCGGAAGTCAGAACCTTAGGAACTGAGTCAAATAGGCTAGACTATATCAACGACATAAACCACGAAGCAATCTCCTGTTTTCATTAGCTTCATTTGCGAATTTTTTCACTTAATTGTAAGAACATTTTCAGTACCATTTGAATATTCACTGACAACCTAAACATTTGCTTAAAAAAATGTATAGCTCGGTCACAACTATCACTTTGCCTTTCACTATAGCGTGTTATAAAAACAATATTTTTGTGTAAGCTTTATCAAAGCAAAATATTTTCATCATGTTTAATTTTATCAAAGTAGAATTGTTTTTCGGAGAGGATAGTAAACAAGCGAGTAATCCCTATGTGTGAAATTATTTGTTATATCAAAATTTACGGAATTTAAGATTACCTAAATTTAGATACAATACCTAAAGTCTGATAAATCTGTTCTAGAATTATGTCTTTCGTAGGAAAAAAAAAGTCACAAGTGTCATAAAGGTTCACATAGCTGTTCCCAAGAGAAGAATTAATGAATTCCAATTTCAAAACAGGATGATGCACATTTTATGTTGTGTTGACATGTGCGACTTTGTGAAAAACATACACTAATAATTATAATAAAATGATTATTCTACTGGAATAAAATACATATTATTGATTATGGAAAAGTGCAATTAATTCTTACTTATTTTCAGGTAGGTATATGAAAATGTAACAGACATTTTTCATACAGAAGAAATTGAAATAAAAGTTTATATTGTTAAACCCTTGAAGGAGTAAGCAGAGGTCTTGTTAGTGTACTCCACACATTGATTATAGAAATTGGACTGAAGAATGCTTTCAGAACATTTTCCAAAACTGGGCCTTATCTTAAATATATATAAGACCATCGGTAAAGTTAAGCAGAGTAAATCGAACGTTTACAGATATTTCGGTTCAATGCAAATTTAAATGAATTTAATGATTCTTTATTGAAATAGATGTTATCCTATATGCATATGTAAAACATTCAAAAAAAATAAGGACAAGTATGACGTTTCAATTTCTTTCCTACATCCTCACAAGCTGCAATCTAAACTAGCAAAAATGGGAAAATAAATCTTAAATATTGTATATATGATAAGTTTTACGATTAAAAATTAAACTTCCGCATTCTTAAATAATTTCAAAAATATTTATTACGCGTTCATGCCAATAAAGAAGTTTTTATCTACATCTTAGTGAATAAAGCCGTATCTTATACGAATAAGATACGACTCAATAAATGTTTAAGGTCGATAAAACGATTAAGTAAATAATTGTTGGGCTCATAATCCTTTTTTCCATTTATGATTATTCAAAATAAAGATAGTAATGACAATCTTTAATGGCTGTGTAATAAAAACACGAAATCAACGCGATAATTTGCCGTAGAAAATTGAAATTCGGAACAGAAAAACGGTAAAGATCCATCAAACATTTAAGTCTTTTTTGGATATACGGTAATAATTTTTGGTGATGAAGAAGAAATGGTTTGAAATTGGAGTTCTATATTTGTTCGTTGTTTATAGGTACTGATAAGGTTTTTTTACCGTTTTCTATACATTTTTTTAACGTTTAAAAGCTATTGTACATTATTTTAGAGTTAGGCCCATTGCGTTTAGGATATTGCATTGGTTTTTTCATTAATTTTAATACCTAATGGTAATGATTGTATTCTTAAACAGACTTGCGTTTTTTATCATAAGATAGCTAACAAGTAGGTGGCTCACCTGATCGAAAAAGACAACCAAGGGCTAAAGATGCATATAGAGAGATGCCAATGGTACTTTGTAGCGTTGCTATCTATGTGGCTCGGTGTTAATGCCTCATGCATAAGTTTATCGACTATCTTACCCTTCATACCGGAACTCGACAGAGACATGCTTTGACGCTACTGTGGCAGGAATAAGTAAAGCGGTAGTACCGGACCTGAGCAAGATGTGGAGAACTCTAACATTAGTAGCTACAAAGATAGGGGCCTGTATAGTCAATCGTCTGTCTTCTACGAAGTACTGAACTTAATGGCAGATGGTCTTTTCTTCAAGAGGGGTGGGGGGGGGGACTAAAACGGGTTAACACGAAGTTAAGAACGTAGGGTTCTTAAATGATTAATTAATTATAATACCATTTTATAAAGTATTTTTTTATAAAGTAATTACAGTTAAGTAATTAAAGTATTAATGTGAAATTCGGTAATAGGAATCTTATTTCATCGACCTATAAAAGTGACGAGTCGTGGTGGATCTGAGCGTCTATTAATATCGATTTAATCTGCCTACGTCATAAAAGATTCGCCATAATTATATCTACTATCAATATCCTCTTGTCAAAATTAGACCATAAAATAAACAATAAAATCTTCTCTTTGTTTGACAACAGACTTTAGCCGTAAAGTAAATAATATACTGTGTATTATCATGTATGTCATATGAACGTAGCATGTGCAATGTTTATTTTTATTTATTTAATGTATTTCTAATGTTTATTATTTAAAAATATTAGGTTTCTGAACTCCTCCGCAATGTAAACTTTAACTGTGTCAAATTTCATACTCCACCGTTTGCGTGGTTGTTGTAAAAAGGGGCGCAAAGTTCTTACTTCACGTATTAATATATTGATACGTCAACTAGTTAACATTTGCTCGCTTTACTGAGCGTAAATTCATAGTCGGTAAAAATATATAGCACTAGCTGACCCGCGCAGCTTCGACCGTGAGTATGTTAATAAGTCGTCCAAATAAAATTTCATCCCATATTTCAGCCCTTCAGGGACTGATTTTTGAAAAAAGAAATAACCTATATTTGACCCCGGATCTTTAACTATGTACATGCCAAATTTCATGATCGGTCCAGCGGTTTAGCCATGAAAGTGTAACAGACAGACAGACTTTCGCATTTATAATATTAGTATGGATTGTCAGGGCAATTGTGTATTGTACGCCGATGTAGGTACCAATTTATGTTATTTTGATAAAATTGAGATTAGATATATTGAACCAACATCAAACTGAGCTATAATTAGCTACACAAACATACGGATAGAGGTTTGTCTCTCTATTTTAAAAACTGTTAAGTAGACGTGAGATCTAAAACGAGTATTTATCACAAAATAAAAAAATTAAAGCAGACACAGACACTAAATTAGTATAAATTTTGGATTACATTAATTTTTAAAAATCTGTTATACAAAATATGTTTACTGAAAATGCATTCTACGCGTAATTTAAAAACCAATTCATTTAACTTGTAAAGCAAAAGATTTGTATCGTCAACAGTGCAGCTGAAATTCCTTCATCCTCATTTCTAACATTTTCTAACATTATTTTACAGAAATTGTTTGGAAATTATAAATTACGTAAGACGCAGTATGCGCGTGTTACGTCTTATTAAATAAAGTATAAAGGCATATTTAGATATTTAGATAAAATAAATAATCTCGAATTGAATAACTTGCTGAGTATAAGTCTAAATTGAACTTCTAAGGACTAAAAAGGTTCACAATAATTTACCGATTTTAGTGAGTGGTAACAACACCATAATTAAACAACTTTTAAAATTTTTGTACAAAATTACGTTTGACTTAAAATATTAAATGACAAAGCCAATAAGACATCAATTTAAACACTAGTTATCACATAATAAATGAAATGTAAAAAGAGAAACACCGACTCTCTTGCAAGAGTTCGAAAATTCCTTCACCTGTTTAAGATTGTTCTTGAGTGGCATAAGCTACATCTTATCCAAAGAATCAGGAATTCCCGATCTGCGTAAGTACGCGAATCATATCGCGGAAATACGAGTAACTACTGTAAAATTATAATAAATAAAAATCATATCGGTAGACAAATTACACTAATTAATCTAACCCCAAAGTAAGCAAATTATTTGCTTGTAATATGGGTGTAAGTCAGTGGTATTAGTACATACAAATACATAAACAAATACTGAAATATATTTAATGTACATTTAAGCTCAGAAACACAAACATCTTCGGACACACAAACGCTTCTCCCAGTCGGAAAATGAACCATAGCCCCGATGTCGTAGTCAGGGTCAATAACAACTCGACCAACGGGCCGGTCCCAAAAAAATATCATATTGCCGATTGCTTATTTCCTGTGATAACCGAGACCTTCAGACAACAGGTACTTGGTGAGGCAAGGAATGAGAGTGTAGACCACCGGACTCTGTACTGTTAGTGATGATAAGCATAACCCCGAAAATCCTCAATAACACTTTTGCTAAATTCAAAAATCAAACCTGAGGCCTTATTAACCATTGAAATTTAAAATATAATAAAGAAAAATTAGTTACAGATCTAGACTGATGCGTTGTATTCCACTTGCGCCCTTCTTTCTATAGTATATACACTTCGACTAAAAAAAAACTTGCGGCTTTAGGACCTTCTTTTAGATATGCGTAAATCAGTCTGTTACTCTTTCACGGCTAAGTCGTTGAAGTAATTTCATTGAAATCTAGAATTAAAATAGTTGAAAATCCGGGATCCGGGAAAGTAAATAAGCTAACTTTTTGTCCAAAAACAGCTATAAATAAAAATAAGGGGCTGGAAATGAGTTTATATAATAAATATGTTAATATATCCGCAGGGGAAGTTACGCGAGTAAGCTAGTTATTGCTTCCAAGTATCGAAACTTTATATTTTTAATATATTCGTAAACAAGTCATCATTTATTATAAAATAAAATGAGAGCTGATCTGAAAAAAATTTGGCGCAGTCGTCAAGGTAAAATTATACATATAGCCTATGTCATTGTCCACTGTCGCAGAGATTCTTAAGCTTAAATCCATCAAGTATTTAGTCTATACAATATACATATACTTATAACCCCTTCTTCTAACACAGTCAGGTAAAATCATGATATGAACGATACGAAATCTATTGGGTAAACCAACGCCCACTTCATCGTATTTGTTAATTAATTCCATCTCATTTATTCTTGTCATCGGCTATTATTAACAAATCGTCGTCTCATAAGTTATTAAAATTGGTGTTTCTAATTAACTTTTACCTATGAAATAGATTATTATGACATATAAAAAATCCACTTAAAAGTTACCATGGTTATCTGTACCATACCAGCAACCCGACACGCCCCTCGCTATGTAATAAAAATTTTTTGGAATAAAAGTCACCTGTGTGTCAAATTTTGGCTTGTTATATTTAATACCGGCTTGGAGAGTAAGGTAGCCGGTATACTAATAGATGTGGAATTATATGAACTACGCTACTCGGATGACAACATACCATTGATGTATTTGATGTCTATATATAAGAAATTATTTCTTTTTTAAAATCATCTGACCAAACGATAGAGCGACGAATCGTAGTGAACTAGAAAGTTTTAAAAACTGGATATACGTTCGGTTTAATTTGCCTAGTCTGCAAGGAAACGAGTGTGATAATAGTTTATTATTTCTTTTCATCACGAAAGCCATATATTTGCTAGCTATGACTACTTGATATATATGAAAAAAAATGGTTCAATGGTTTTGTCATGAAAGCGTGGCAGACGGACAAACATTCGCATTTATAGTATTAGTATAGTTTAGGATAGTTGTGTAGTACTGATATTTAATATACGTAAAATAATAAAAAAGTGTATTTATTTATAAATTTGATACAAAACTTGTCAAAAATATTAATAACTATCTTCACCGTGCTGCATTGAAAAAGTTTTTAATGAATCCCGCGAGAAAGACTATTTTTTTAAAGACATAAAGTAGCCAATGTGTTATTCCAGGTCATCATCTACATGTTTGCCAAATTTCATCTTAATCGGCCCAGCCGTTTTTGCGTGATTGAGTAACAAACATCCATCCATCCAAACATCTTTTGCATTTATAATATGAATACAGATTAAATACATTACATGTTGGCGCCTTTATTTGTACTTTTCATCGGCTATCACTAACAAAAAACATTTCATGCTCAGTCGTATCAACCACGAGCAAAGATCTCGATTTTATTTTTGTAAAATGCTAAATTTACACAAACTCAATATAAATGTTTTCGCTCACCTGGGCAAATTATTAATTTGTTGTAATTTGTTCTTGTCCCCAGCTTTCACTAACAAAACGGCATATTGTACTTTGAGCGTACTAACCGCACACTACAAAACTGCCATAATAGTCTATGAATAACTAAAAAATGCTTTATGTTATACTATAGCACACAAGCATATAGCTCTTATGATGAAGAAAACCATCGCTAATAGATACAAAAGATATTGATAGTGCGTTGCTATCCATGTGGCAAAATGGTAACGCCAATTCTTTGTTTATATCGTAGGATAGCAACCAAACAAATTGCTCTTCTGATGAAAAGAGGCAGCCATTGCCAAGATGTCAGTGATGTGTTGCTATACTTGTGGCGGGGTTTTATGCTACATGCATAAGTTTACCGGCTACCTTACCCTCTAAACTGAAACATGACAGTGACAGGCACTGACGCTATTGCAGCAGGAATAGGCAAGGCGGTAGTACCAGATCCGAACGAGACAATGCAGAAATTTACCACGTAGAAGCCACGATGGTAGTGACTCGCATAGTCAATCGTTCGCTTGGCAGTACGGCAAATGGTCTATTCTTCGAAAGGAACCTGGACTAACACGAGGTAAAATCTATATTATAATATTATTAATGCGAAATTTTGGATGTTTCGATGGATGAATGGATGGATGGATGGGTGTTTGTTACTCAATCACGCAAAGAACAAATTTGAATGAAATTTGGCACATTGGTAGACGATGACCTGGAATAGCACAGGCAACTTTTTATCCCGGAAAAATTAGGTGATCCCGCGGGATTCGCCAAAAACTTTTATAATACAGAGGGCTGCATGCGGCAGCTAGTGACTTATATAAAAACATATATAACATTACTGGCTTGTTTCTTAAGCCAGTAAAGTTATATACATAACCGGAACACGACAATTGAGTTTGCAGAGTTTTGCAAGGCCCGAGTTTGATACAACCACTTTATCTATTCCTGCTGCAATAGCATCGGTGCTTCTCTCCCCAGTGTGGTGATTTGGAGGGTAAGGTAGCCGCTGAAATTCTGAACAGGCATGGGCATGTGGCATTCCAACTCGGCGACATGGCGAGCAACGTTTTATTGGTCTATACACATTTACTCATCTTTTTCTATCAGGAACACTTCTTTTCTTCTTCAATTAAATTTAGCGTTTATGCTCTTCACTTGTCTCCGTCGAGTGTTGAACTGCATAGACTTGGCAATTCTTTTATGTCTTCGGGAACTAATCAAACTGCATGTTAATAATATTCTTAAATATTAAACGAACAAAAAATGTATAAATAATTACATTTACGATCAACATTTTATCTCTCTTTCTACTTAAGAGCTTTTATCGGAAGATCTACCCTGTTTTGTGCTTTTGATTTCAAATCTTGGTATGACCCGACTTTCACTTTCTCTTTTATTTGCTAGACTATATTTATTTTAGGTCTTCCCCAACTTCCCCTTCCTTCTTTTCTTCCTTCTAAGATTATTAAATTTTATAAATAACAAATATGTTACAAAATTTGACAATATCGATAGTAAAAACCTGTTGGTTTGATTACGCCCACCCGCCGCATCGTTATGTTATGCCATTTGTTTTTGTCATCGGCTGCCACTAACAAAACGGCATTTTATCAACTATTTTAATTAGGCTCCTGAATTAATTCTTTCCCATAAAATGTTTTGTTTTGACCTATATTTATTCTTAATATAAGAATTAACAAAGGTAATTTGTTTTATGTTTAGATTAGGTTAGAAGTACTAGAAATATGCATATCTATATTTGTAGTTAACTAAGAGACATTCCCTGATTTAATTTTACCGATCGCACATTGATTGAGCGTGACAAAAAGCGTTATTTTATAATACCACTAGTTGCAGCGTACATCCCGCTGCATTATAAAAGTTTTCGGCAAATCCCGCCGGATTACCTAATTTTTCCGGGACAAAAGTAGCCTATGTGCTATTCCAGGTAGTTATCTATCTGTGTACCAAATTTCATTCAAATCCGTTTAGTAGTTTTTGCGTGATTGAGTAACAAACATCCATTCAAACATCCATCCATCCAAACATCCAAACTTTCGCATTTATATTAATTATTATATTATATTAATAAATTAACGCTTTAAAATAATTTTTTTTTCAAGTATTAGTAGTTATTGCAATAAAATAATAATTCAAAATTAGAATAAAAACAAACAGAAGTAACTTTATTAAAAACTAGCTGCTGCGTGCAGTCCGCTTACTTAATTTTTCCGGGATAAAAAGTATTTTATGTGCTATTCCATGTTATTATCTGCCTGTGTGCCATATTTCATTTAAATCCGTTTAGTAGTTTACGCGTGATTGAATAACAAACATCCATCCAAACATCCAAACTTTCGCATTTATAATATTAAAATGGATTTATGCTCAAAACACAAATTTAAAGCACAGTTTATAACAACTTTTATTATCATGCATTTGACTTTCATAAGATCGCTACTGTGTTGTAAATAACAACTCAAACATGAATGTTACGACTAAGAGCGTGTGAGTGATGATAAGTTATCCCTAAATAAAGATAATTGAAGGCAGTGTACCGGTTTGACATGTGAAGTTGGGAAAATTTATAAGTATTACAGTGGCTGGATACCTTTATGTAGAGCAAATTATTGAAATTGACGGACGTTTTAAAATATCAAGGATAACTTTTGATATTTTGTTTAAAATACATCTATTACACGTATATTAAATTATAAAACCGTTTTATGGCCGTAAATAATAATGTATCCTTCAAGAATATTGCTCTATCTCTGATAATTTACCTTTCCATCTCTGTATCAATTCGAATGTAAATTTTTATTGGATGTCGGTTGGACGTCAGTATGTCTGCATGTATGTATGTATGTGTGTGTGTGTATGTGTGTATGTAAACATCTCATAACTTTTGAACGGCTGGGCCGATCGAAACGCGGTTGGAAATGGCATTCGATTGAATTCTGCTCAACTTAGACTTCCTGAAAATTGTGGTAATCAGCTACAAACTACATCTAATGTATAAATTGCATCAAAATCGGTTTATCCGTTTGGAAGAAACCGTTGACGAAAAATTTAAAAAAGTGTTCTTTCGACATAACTTCGAAATTTTTCAACCAATCTTTTTTTGGTATTCTACAATATTTTACTACTAAAAAAATACGTCAGATGGCATTTCAAGAATCAAAATTGAATCTAATTTTCAAAAGTTACAGCTTTACAAATATTAAAATTACGTCATTTTTAGCATATTTACTTTATATTTTTAAAATAATATGCAGGCTAATACACCGATGGATTAACAAATCTTACCAGCTTTTCTGCTTTAAAAACTGCGTCAAATACCGTTAATTGGATCAAAATCAGTTAATTTGTTTAGGATTTATTAACGATGAAAATGTTTGAAAAAAATTTTCTTTGACATTGCTACAAATTTTTTTAACCTATCGATTATTTAGCCTAGGCAATATTTCAGATCTCAAAAATTGAGTTGAATGTCATTATAAAATTCAATCAGTGTTTCCAAAATATACAACTTTTCAAAAATCAACATACTGCCATTTTAACAAAATAGATGTTTGAACTGAAAAAATCTATGTTTATAGTTTTTACTCTTTTGAGCTTAAAATTTAGCGGGAAGTTTCAGGGATTACCTTTAGAGTCAACCGCCTACACATTTTTTATAATTATCTGTTCTCATAATAAAAATGTTATATAGTACCATCTCGCAAATTATTATGGTATTGTTGCAAATGGATGGAAACAAACATTTTGAAATATAGCTTCAGATTATAAAATTACTTAATCAATATGTGTTTCAATTATATTCTATTTAAAACACGATTAATAAAAAAACCATCTTGACTAATGCCCGATCACTCACTAACGATTTAATTGTATATTAAATTATAAAGGAAAATAATATTCTGCTGAGCTACTAAAATACATTTAAAAGTAAATTATAACACATTTATTCTTAGTATATCCATTTACTTAAAATTGACTAATATAGCCCAAAAAATAGTTATTCTTGACGTAAAATTAGTATATAATTTGGCTTGAGACTTAAGTATACATAGCACTTGTTTTAATTAAATATGTGCTGGTTAACTACAGTTTTAATCAAATCTTAATTATTTCATGAATGATTATATCTTATGTAAAAACTTAATAAGTACATTAGCATAATTTTCTCAAGATAAAAATTTATTATAATAATTAGGTACTTATGACAAGATCTTATTCATGATTGGTCGCGTGTTAAATGAAGTTGTCAAACAGCAAAACCAATTACAAATAATTTATATTCATTACATTGTACAGATAACTTGTATTAATGTCATTTGTATTATTAGCTACAGAAAATGAAGAATGTATAAAATATTTTTCATTTAACTCAATAACTTTAGTAATAGCATACGACAGTAAACACTGATTATTAGTAGACACTGTGGTTATTGGTATGTTACCTTATGCACCGGAATTCTGCTTACCTTACCCACTGAAAAACGACTTAAGTCGTAGCAGAATTGTACCTTCGTACGGTAACGGCGGTATTGATGTAGTTAGTTTGTACTAGCTGATAAGAATAGCACGTTCTTTTATTGATCAAAGTATATCTTATCTCATTTGATTCAATCCGTTTTGAATGAGTATTTTTTGGTAATCTTACACACCTAAGACCAAATGTGTGGCCGATTGGTCAATAAATTATTAGCGATTAATTACAGCCACGACATTAGTATGGGTGTGTACTGTATGGACGTTATGGTAAGATAATGCAAAAGTAAAATATAACTGATCGAATCATGTCGTTTGCCACGTTCAACTGGGCGGTAAACGTTATGATTCGTTCTCTCGATTTCTTTGTAAAGGATTTGGCAAGAAAGTATCTCGGGGTGAAATAAAAAATGTAAGTGATAATTCTTTTATTTTTACGTATACGGTGATACATAAACCAGGCAAGATATTGCAGAACTTTACCGCACAGTATACGTATAAATTATAACCATAGATTATTTAATAATTAATATTGCTACAAGGTACAAACGTGATGGGCGGAAATATTATAACCGTAAATATAACGGTTGAAATAAGAGTTTGAAATTATAGACAAATAAGACTATCGCTTGCTCCCGGCAATATTCGAGTTGTTTGTGCCGATCGAGTCCAACGCTAATTAACAAATCGATTATCAGATAGATTTTTCTATTGAATTATTAATAAGAAAATTTGATTTATTATTTAACTTTGAATATAATAGAACATAAAATGTAGTATCATCAGTAGTAGGTACTATGACAAATGCAAAAGTTTGTGTAGGTACGTGTAGGTATCTTTGGTACCTCTTCAATTCATTCAGTAGCTTAAGTGCTAGTCCTCGTATTCTGCTTTGAAGGGCTAAGATAGGCAGAAAACTTTTTCTGTGGTGTTGTACCACCTAATGTATCTTTTTTTAATTAAAAGTTTATGACTTAATTGCCTTGCCTGAATAGTAACTCTAGGCTTCTTTTCAAAAATTAGCTATCTGACCTTCTGCTATGCAATTGTGTTTGCAATTGTATTCTGCAATGCTAACCGGAGAAGGATTGTCCAAATATATCACTACTATGGTGATTACTAGGCGGTGGTAGAGTTCTCTTCGCCTTGGCATAGTTTTGTACCACAACCTTAGGTCTTTCTGCCGCAGTACCATCACTGCTTGTTAGTTTCGTGTTTCATACGGCATGACATTCCCATCCCATAAATTGTAACACAATATTAGCATATATTGTGTACATAGGTAACGGTTGTCTCTTATTGTAAAAAAATCTACGTGTTCAATATCTTATAATAAAGATGATCTCATTTTCTTATTCATTTCTTTAACAATAGATAAAATATATTTTTAATATCCAATAATTTAGCGAATATGTGACAAATATTATTCGTTAATCTTGTTTTAGAGCTTTAGAGAATTAATCAGAGGTGAGAACGCAATAAGCTGAAAGCTTTTCCACATTGTTTAGCGGAAATCATATTTACACCCACCACTCGATAAAACAAACAAAAAGACATCCCTACTTTCCTTCGTGGCTTGTTTCCAATTTACTGAAAGCTCTGACCTACAAAAAGAATATTCAAACTATTTTGAGGTTAGGTTGTCAATTCAGAATATCATACGAATCGTAGAATAACATTTATGGTCGTCTCATAACCTCGTTTCGTTTGTCTTAACTATGAGCAAATATCTATTTCTTCTGATAAAAATGTGTCAATCCACACTGAAAGAAATGTCATGCTGGTTTCCTTGCGAGATAAGCAGAATGAACGAAGAGAGCATAATATTATTACACCCTGAAGATACTTTAAAAAGTGAAACCGGTTAAGTTATGTACTAAAATATATTATATGTTTTGAAGTGAAATAAAAGTACAAGTGTATTTTAAATTATGTCTAACAATTGGCACAATGAACGGAATTGTCATTGTATACTCCAGTCCATCAAGCATCACTGGTTTTTGGCTGTCAAAGTAAGTGCCCAGTTAGGCAACTGTAATGTATTAGTGTTGTATTATTATAGTAAGTACTGTAATAACAACGGTTTGCCAACCTAAAAATATTCAGGTACTGCAACGTCTTAATCGGGTCTGGTACTATCGCCTTACCTATTCTTGCCGCAATAGCGTCGGTGTTTGTCGTTATTGTGTTCCAGTGTAGAGGGCAAAGAAGTCGGTAAACTTATGCATGTGGCATTTCAATTTCGCTAAGCGGATATTAATGTATCATTCACATCTTTGGTATCTTTAAGCGATGATTATCGAGTTCAGTCAAGAGAACCGTCAGCTTGTTTGCTATCTTGTGAAATAAAGAAACTCGCATAACAGTAACTGACAGCTTTACAGCGGATTTTATGCCGTGTAGCTAGATTATATTAAAAGTATTTATGCAATTTTATTTCCAGAAATTGAATTCAGAAACTTGTAACGTTAGATTCGTAACTGGACTGTGTCGTGTTTGCTGACGCAAGTACATTCAAGATGGTGCATAATGCCAAAACATTTATTGCTGAAGGATTTATCTGTATTTATGTAGAATGCACTCACGATTTCGTTCCTGTATTATTTAACTTGTTCATTTTGTATTAAACTATTGTTGAATCCGTGTATTGAAAGATATTGTTAAATGTTAAAGAGAAATACTGTGAATATTTTGTATCTTAGAGCCAATGATATTCTAATAAGAATATCATTGCTTAAAGAAAAAAGTTTCAAAGGCAAAATACAATTTTACAGCTTAATTTCTTTTATTTGTTTTTGCCAGTCAGTAGATCTATATCTTTTATAATAAAAACACGTAATAAATCCTATAAATGAATGAATCCTATAAATGAATGATAACTTCCGATTTTATCTAAGTTTCCAATTAATGCTACGATTTTTTTCTCTAATTCTGAAACACTGTCACGCTATTTTATTCATCTTAGCCATTCATCAAACCATAATTCACTATATTTCTTTCACAAAAACTGGTTAATTTGCGACAAATAGCATACGAATATTTTTTATGCATAAATCAGTCAAAGCAAAAAACGCACGACATAAATTATTGCATGAGAAAGGCTTTCGAGTAGTCATTCTGATCGTCACATAGAAGCAGTAAAAATAATTCCGTTTTTTAGAAAGTAGGAAAGCAAAACAGACCAACCTAGTAGTAACAAATAATCATTACCCATAAATACAAACATGTTTCCCCATGTTGCTCCGGACTCCTTTAAAAATGGACAAACTGTTACTTTACAATACCCGTCGGAATAAATCAAAGTCAAGAATTGGTGGTTGAACTGCATTTGGGCGAGTCATCTCAGTACTGTACCACTCAACCATCAACAATTCTCAACGTTGTGGTAACTCTTTTGAAAATAAGCGAATTCTCCTTTGAATTTACATTCGACTATGAAAATAAGAAAAAAATCTCAATTTAACCGATTTTTTTAGGCTTTTTACGTCAGAATTCATTTATTTACTATGTTTAAATTATTCAAATTATTTCGATCTAAGACGATGAGAAACCGAACCGAAACCAATGCCGAAAAGACGATAAGAAATTAGACCTCAAATAAAGTCTCTTCTACGCTTGATAACAGTGTTTAGCCATAAATGAAATAGTATACACGTGTGTATATTATCATTTTTTTCGTAAAAAGGGGTACAAAGTGTTTGCTTACATATTAATATAATAAAATAAATGGGTAATGAATTTTAAAGGTTAACCTGGAATACCAGTAGTTAGAAAACCGCGATCAACGTTTACATAAATGATCAAAGTTGGTGAAAATTTTCGGTCTTAAAAAACAAAAACTTATTCGCCGTCTAAAGCTAAGGTTAAAGAATTAACACCGTTTAATAATAAGCTCAAAAATCGGTGGGCTACATAATATTAAGCGGTTTTACAATGTTGTATTCATGATGTTAAGATAACACATCACTTTTAGCGCCCACCAACAAGGTTATGATTATCATTAATGTAGATCCTGCGCTTAAGGACGTACACGGGTCTTTTAACTTTCTGATTTGTTCCACTTTGTAACGCAATCATTTATTTTTATCGCTTTTTTTATATATTTTTTAGCGTTTCAACTTTACTGACTGACATGTAAAAAATATTTTGTTTTTACATCAGCTCGGGTGAAATTTTGTAATTGTGAAACTTATTATTCAGTCTTATATAGAATATAGCTTTTAAAGTTATGAGACACGAGTAAAACGAAAAATGTGGCCTTAAAAACTTAATTTGGAACTCTACTTGGAGTTTAACAATAAAATCTTCAAATCTCGCGATTTTTAGTTCACAGATTTAAACACATCACAACAGAAGGTTACGATTATTTTTAATTGAGATGTTGTTCGCACATATTGTCTTGTCATTGCGACCACTAGGTGGTAGATATTGAAAGCGTATCTTCCGGATTTAATATAACTTGACGCAATAGGTAAGAGGTTGTCACCGTCACGATGCAATTTGTAGGGTTAGGTACCCAATAAAATTATACATATGGCATTTCATCCCCGCCACACAAGTGGCAAAGCACAATTAACATCTAATGTGTCTTTTTTTTGTGTTATAGCACTCACCCCGTGCTTGGGAATCTGGAAAAACCTTAAAAACAGCAAAGAAAAATATCGACACGCGGGATTTGAACCTGCGACCATTTCCCTAAAGCCGGGACGCTCTTCCGCTGAGCTAGTGTCGACACTAGCTCAGCAGAAGAGCGTCTCTGCTTTAGGGAAATGGTCGCAGGTTCAAATCCCGCGTGTCGATATTTTTCTTTGCTGTTTTTAAGGTTTCATCTAATGTGTCTATACGCAATGGTTATTTATTTTCCATCAGGAGAACCATCTGCTTTACAGGGTTCCGAAGTAAACTAGGAACCCTTATTTAACTATGTTACGATATATTGTAAAAGAAAGTTTACAGTACTTCTCTGCACTTATTAACATCTTTACAAAGTATACCAAGGTGTTATTCCAGAAACCAATCACCTTATAGCATTTTCGAAGATTACAATAATTACATTGATGATTTTGTGAAGTCGAAACTGATTTACGAAATAAATAAAAATAAATTAATAAAGATACTTGAATGTCTACTCCTTGTGTTGAGGACAAAAAAATATGTTTTATTAGCATATTTTAATATTTTTTGTTAACGACGTAAATATTTTGATTTATATTTGAATAAAATAATAATTATTTTTATCTAGAAGCAAATAAGTACTTGTTTCTCTCTGACTTTGAAAATAAGTTTTACGAAGTGATAATTTTTAAATATGTTAGTAAAATTTGCTTTTCTATAGGAAAGTTTCTTTTTTTCATATCATATGATAGCAAACAAGCTATTTCTAATTTTGTATTTTATAAGTGCATTTTTATGATTACCTGCAATTTTATTTCATCTGGTTATTCGTTGATTGTAAGAATGACAACAACGATTAATTTATAATTCTCTTGGATTAAGGATCATATTCTTCATTCAGATAATTCTACCACCTACCTACACATTATTTTACCTTGCCATGTTGTAAAATTATTTTTCCGCTATAAATTTGTAAAACAAAGTGATTTATCGAGCGTTTCAAAGAGGCATATTTTACAATAATTACAGTAGTATTTTAATATTTTTTTTTGGTTTATGTTCAACTAGCCTTATATCAACCTGATCTAATCTTATAATTAATGGATCTTACTTGTATATAAAAGACATAGAAATCCGGTAAATTAAATATTGGTGGACCTTTCAAAACCAAATTTTTCATACATTGAACTTTTTCAAAATGGAGTAAAGGAAATAGAGACAACCACTCAATTTAACCGCCCCGTTGGTCGAGTGATTAGCGACCTTGACTACGCGATCGACGGGGCTTGGGTTCGGTCCCCGACGGGGACAAGCACTTGTGTGATGAGCATAAATGTTTGTATTTCCGGGTTCAGGTGTTTATTAAATATATTCATGTATTTATATATGTATTTATATGTATTATTATCGTTGACTAACACCCATTACACAAGCAAATAATTTGCTTACTTTGGGGTTAGATCAGTAAGTGTAATTTGTTCCGTGAATATTTATTATTATTTATAATTTTATTTATTTAGGTAAATAGTAGTATAGTCTCAATTTATAATCACATCCGTCAGACGGAGGTCCTTAAAACGCTGCGGAATCTGGACGTTAACAAAGCCAGTGGTCCTAATGGGATTCCAGCCATAGTATTAAAAACCTGTGCGCCTAAACTCGCTCCTGTGTTGACACGCCTCTGTCGCCTTCCGATGACGACTGGTAAAGTACCGAAATCATCATCAAGCTTGCCAATGTGCAGCCTGTGCCCAAAAAAAGCAGTCGAGCCGTCCCTTCCAACTATAGGCAAATTTCAGTCACGTCCATACTCTGCAAGTCTATGGAGCGTGTACTGAACAGCAAACTAATGGCACACCTAGAAGCGAACGATCTACTCAAAGACTGCTAATACGGGTTTCGCTGAAATCGGGCTACTGGGAATCTTTTAGCGTATTCCACCTACATATTGGCCGCGCGGCCATCGAGAATCATGGTGAAGCACTTGCTGTCTCCCTTGATATCTTGAAGGCCTTTAACAGGGTCTGGCATGATAATCTTATTGGCAAACTTCCATCGTATGGTCTGCCTTCTGGTCTCTGCGCTTGGATCCCAGATTTTCTGAGTGGCCGGTTGATTAGATAGATTATTATCTGTCATTCTGCCTGGCAGTTTGTAAAAGGCGAATGATTGGCTATACTTGTTATTATCATTGTGACTACTAGAATGTTGAGTTCCTCAACTTTTCATTCGGGCACATGGTACCATCGCCTTACCTATTCTTGCCGCAATTGCATCAATGCATGGGATTGGTGAAGGTAGCCGGTGAACTTATGAATGAGCATTGAGCATGTGATATTCTAACTCCACCACACTGACAGCAACGCACCGTTAATATCTTTGGTGTTTATTTGCTAATATTCTATCTAATTATAGCCTAAAAACCCTGTATTAAAATTCAAATCTATTTTGGGTAAAATGTCTTTCAATAAATTTATGAACTTACTACATAACTGCGAAGAAATGTTAAACCAGACTGCAATAAATAGTCATATTATATAGTCTTACGTGACAATATTTGCACATTAATATTGTAAATAGTAATCTCATATAATATTATTGCTTATTTAAACACTTGATTAAACCAAGACGGTGTTTCAGGTTACAAAGAGCGGCCAACTTAAATATTTACTTAGTTCACGCATCTGGATTCTGGAGACTATTATAGAAATTTTTGCATTATGAATAACTGAAATTCATTATATTTTTAAATATTTGAATAATATCAAATAGAAGGCCTATTTTTATTTATATAACAAGAACTTTGTAGATACTAACTATATATGTGTTTTAGCACTGATCTAAGTACAAAACTTTTAACTGATTTCAATAAAATTTGGCATAGAGATAGTTGAAAATCGGGGTAACACAAAGGGTATTTTTTTATTTCTCAACCTCTAAAAGGCTAAATGGGATGAAAGTTTATGTGAAAAACTATATCGACGAAATGTTAATAGAGGGGACCTGCGCGGGCTCAGTAGTGTAAACATAAACTGATATAATTGACTATTTAAATTAACTACATATCTGGTCAGAAAGGCACTTGTGTAGGTTTAATTTCATTTAAATAATAAAATCATTTGAACACCTCAATTTACCTTGGGCCAAAACAGAAGAACCTAAGTCCTGCGCACGTGCACGATTCACGAAGAAATCTTGTCAGCGGCGTTGCGATGTTACCTGGTAACTAGAGCATTGTTAGCTCACCAAGGATAAAATATTAAAAATAACATAAATATCAACTTTCTTAGAATATTATGTAGTTTAAACATAAACGTTATTGATTCTACAACATTTCGTGTTTTTTTTTTGTTTATATGTCTGTTTTTTTGTTGATGAGGGTTTGTGTGTAGGTATGTGTATTTGTTTTTTTTTTGGGCGTGTTTAGATAAAATTATACCCAAGTGATTTTTATCTAGATTAACACATCAATACTAATCTTTATTAATATTATAAATGCGAAAGTTTGAATGTTTGGATTGATGGACAGATGTTTGTTACTCAATCATGCCAAAACTAAGGAACGAATTTCGATGAAATTTTGCACAAAGATAGATGATTACCTGGAATAGCACAAAAACTACTTTTCATTTCAGAAAACTAAGTCATTCCCGTGGGATTCTCCAAAATATTGTGCAGCAGGCATTATAAATGCGAAAGCCTGTCTGTATGTCACGCTTTCACATCTAAACCGTTTAACCAATTTTGATTAAATTTGACAAAAATATAGTTGATAACCAGGTTTCAATCATAAGCTACATTTTTCTTTCAAAAATTGAAATTAATGAATGAAAAATCGTATCAATTTTTTAGTATTTTTGTATACGAGTATCACAAGATAGCAAATAGCAGATGGATCTCCTGATGTAGAGACAACCATCACCTACAGACACCAAAGATGTTAATGGTACGTAGCTGTCCATATGGCAGGGTGTTAATACCTCATGCATAAATTTACCGTCTACCTTACCCTTCAAACCGGAAAACGACAGTAACAAGCATGGCTCTATCGCAGCGGAGTACATAAGGCGGTGGTATCAACCTGGGCGAGACGTTGCAGAACTCATCCAACTCAATCGTTTGCCATTTACGAACTGTCTGACAGAATGACAGATGGTCTATTCTTGAAAGGAGGCGCGGACCCACACGGGGATATATTAATGACATTTAAATCTACTTGCGTGCTAAGTTACGCGGATCAGATAATCAGGAAATATAATTAGGCCTTAAACCTTAGGCCTTCTTTTATACGATATAGCAGCAAATAAGCAGGTAATCCCCTCAATTGAACGAGATAAACGCCAGCTATAGATACCAAAGACGTTAATAGTACGTTGATTTTCATGTGGCTAGTTAAATGCTACTTGCATTAATTACATAGGTACTTTTCTTTAAAACAATGTAAACTCCGATGTTTGTCTATTGAGCCTTTTAGATAAATAGACGCCAGTTGGTCTAGGTCTAGGCTACATGTCTTTTTATCGGGCAGTTTGTTTTAAGAGAAGATTGGTCAAACGTGTCAGAGCATCGTAGTTACTAGGTACATCATAGAGATCTACAATGTTTCGTCTGGGTTTGTTCCCACTGTAAAGGTAAAGACCTTTTTCTGCTGCAATAACGTCAGTGCTTGTCACTTTAGCTCAGATTTAAAGTAAGATAGACTATAAACTTACACTTTGGCACACGTATAGCTACGCATCTTTAATATCTTTGCTCTCTTATAGGTGATAGTTATCTGCTTGCTTATTTTGCTATTTTGAATGCAAAAAATATACATTTCTATGTAATGTTATGTAAAAACAAGAAACAGTAGGTTTCTATAAAAGGTTTGATTTTTTTTTGTATCGTAAGGCAACAAACTACTAGGTTACTCTCCTGATAGAAAAAGAAAACAGTCGTCTGTTTTATTTTATAACATAGCCAACAAGCAAATGAGTCTCCTGATGAAAAGAGTCAACCATCGCTTATAGACACCAAAGGTGATAATTATGCGTTGATATCTTATGACGAGGTCTAATGCCACATGCACAAGTTTACCGGCTACCTTACCCTCCAAACCCGAACACGAACACGACAGTTGCAAACACTGATGCTATTGCGGCAGGAGTAAAGCGGTGGTACCAGACCCGGGCGAGACAATACAGAACTGTGCAATCTAGTAGCTACGATGATAGTAACTCACATAGCCAATCGGTCGCCTTTTACGACTTGCCTGGCAGAAAGGCAGTTGACCTATTATTAAAAGGAGCCCGGGACCAACACGGGGTAAAGTTTGTAATTACTACCTACTTAGATATTACGCACTAAGCGTTGCTAAACGTATGGCGAGATGGTAATACCTCCAAACCGGAATAAAAGTATTGTAGCTTTTACGAAAGAAGTAGTACCAAGCAATAGTACCAAGCCCCGGCGATAAGTTATAGTACTCTGTCATATTGTAGTCACGATAAAGAGACATTAAGACTATCGTTCGGCTTTTACGAGCTACATAGCAGAAAGATAGATTCTATTCTATTCGGTAAAATTCTTCTCGATAATTGGTTACACAGGGAAATAGTGCGGGGTAAAAAATACTTCGAGAATTGTACGGTTATGAATTTCCAAACATCGAAACATGATGTGGATGAAATTTACAATTAATTTTGTTTTCATCACAAGCGAACCTGCGTGATGATACTCAAAATGTTTTTACATTCATTATAACAATCATTCCATTGTATTCTTAAAAAGCAACGTCATAAATATTTCTCCTTCGTTCTAATCAAGTCGAGGTTAACGCCTTTGGCGACTCGTACAATCTAAACTTACATCAGTGATTTCTCTATCAAATGAGTTTTTCTGTAATAACGCCAACACGTTATAATTGGTCCAACATATTAATCTGGCCGAAATACCGAATACCGGGCAAATGGAACATGGTGCCATAAAGCTAATAAGTTTCCCGTTTGGAATGTTTTGTTGTAATTGCATGATTATATTTCAACCTAATCAATGTAGGGCGGGAAATGTATATTTGGGATTTTTTACATGCAATATTAAAATTTAATATATATTATCATGCCCATATTCCTGAAGCGATAGGCAGAGATATTTTTTGTAATGGGTTTCTTTATCGTACGTTATCGTTTGCGGGCTAAAGGACCAGAGTCCAAAATTATCCCTTAGTGGTTCCAGACCCCGTTTGAAGAATAAAATATTTGACATTTTACCAGGCAGTTCGTAAAAGGCGTAAAATTGGCCATACGAAGCACTACCATCGTGGCTACTAAGTGGTAGAGCTCTGCAACGTCTCGCCCGGGTCTAGTGTTCTAGTGTTCTATTTTCGTGTTCCAGTTTAGCGAGTAAGCCTAGAGATAAGGTAGCCGGTAAACTTATACATGTGTCACTACTAGCCCGCCACACAGATAGCAACGCTATTAACGTCCTTGATATCTATGAGCGATGGTTTCTCTTCCAATAGAAGAGAACTATGATATGAAAAAGCACTGTTTTTTTATAATTTTCCTTTTAGTCGATACCACAGAGGTCACACGCAAGTGATCGCATTTGCAAATTGAATGGTTTTTCAACCTCGATCAGCCAACTGTATCTACTAAGTCCTATAATAGGTGACCAACCTATCGACAAATTGGGGACATGTCCAGCCGTGAGCAAGTTAAATTTTTTGAAAATCATACAAACGTAGTTATTGAGAATTGCTTAAACCAGAATTTGAATCCAGCTGGATGGGCCCTCATGCGTATAAGACATCGCCTCATAAACCTTAGCAGTTATCACCAAACCTGAGAGGCGATGTTTAGTTAAAAAAAAACTTTATAAATACCAGTGATTTACCCTAGAGGTCAAAATTTAACCATCTTTGATACAGGTCGACTAGTAAAATATTGGACATATTGATGGACATAATAGATAATGTTCATTTGTAACCAATAAAAATATAATAAAACTCAACAAAATAAGTGTAGTAATAATAATAAAAACGGCCAAGTACGAGTCGGACTCGCGCACTAAAGGCCCTGTACCATAATATTTAAAAAACGGCAAAAAATTACGTTTGTTGTATGGGGTCTTTAATATTATCATAGCGGCAACGGAAATGCATAATTTGTGAAAATTTCAGCTTTCTAGCTATTACGGTTTATGAGATACAGCCTGGTGACAGACAGACAGACGGACAGACAGTGGAGGCTCCGATATTTCGATATGAACTTCGATATTTATGTGCGGATATCCGTACTAAACGTTTTTATTGGATAATTGTATTTAATTATTTTTGTTTTATTTTCTAATTATTTGGTCTATCGGTATTATTACCTATGTTTCTACATTGGTATTTGATATCAGAATCGTGTACTGAACACTAAAGATGGGTAATTGTTACTGATTCCAATAATTGAATGGTTTGATACTACTAATATTATCTAATAGATATTCGAATACAAAAACAATCGATTGCTAGTTTTCGACAAATTCGAATAAAACCGCTAGTTCATTCATTCGATTTCACACACAAACTTCGTATAATAATTATATTCTCGTACAATGAACTTTACCTTTAATTGATATTCGTAGTAATAAATAGTTACTGATTTGCGAACCGTTAGTTTATTCGTTCAGTTTGCCGTACAAAATTGACCGGTTTTCTCATACCATAAAGATTACTTTTAGGTTTTAGTTGTTGGCAATAATCAGTTAAGTTAGGTTTTACAATCAAAATGTTGTTTTATATAAGTAAAATACTACTAACGAATATTCAAATACAAACTAGTAATGTTCATTAAGTTCGATGATTCGATTTGCAACACGAAAGTGGATACTTTTTAACTTCCTGCTGCGTATGTAGATAAGGAAGTTGCCGATTTTGCCCCGATTTTTGTATATCGAGTTTTCACCAGATCTCCACGTTTTGAGGTCCTAGGAATCTTTTCCGACTGTTGTCACGATGACGTCAGTATACATATCTGTATGTGTGTGTGTGTGTGTGTGTGTGTGTGTGTGTGTGTGTGTGTGCGTGTGTGTGTGTGTGTGTATATATATATATATATATATATATATATATATATATATATATATATATATATATATATATATGTAAATATTTCATAACTTTTGAACGGCTGGACCGATCAAAAGGCGGTTGATGGCGTCGATTGGATTCCACTCAACTTAGACTTCCTGAAAATTTAAACCATGAACGAATTTGGAGATTTTGAGAAATTTTGAAAAAATGCCAAAAATGTTTTTAGTAAAACTATATTTTTTTAATATAACTTCTAGATTTATGTACCTATTGAGTACAAAAACTAATCAGCTCCAATCCTCAAAAAACTACATCCAATGCATAAATTGCCTCACAATCGGTTTATCCGTTTGGGAGTAGATAATCGTTGACGAAAAATTATGAAAAAGGTGTTTTTTCGATATAACTTCGAAATTTTTTAACCAATAATTTTTTAATATTCTACGATATTTTTATACTAAAAAACTACGTCAAATGCCGTTTTAAAAATCAAAATCAAATGTAATATTCAAAAGGTAAAGCTTTTCAATAATCGAATATAATTTTCAAAAGTTACAGCTTTGTAATTTTATTACATTGTTCTTAGCAAACTAATTTAATATTTTTGAAATAACTTTCATGCTAATAAGCCGATTGACTTAAAAATTATATCAGCTTTTCTCCTTTGAAAACAGCATCAAATACCGTTAATTGGATCAAAATCATTCAATTTATTTGGGATTTATGAATGACGAAAATTTTTGAAAAAAATGTTTTTGTCACTGCTTCAAAATTTTTCAACCTATCAATTATTTAGTTAAAGCAATATTTTAGATTTCAAAAATTTAGTTGAATGCTATTTGAAATATCAAAATTATTCATCGTTTTCAAAATATACCTATAGCTTTTCAAAAATCAATATTCTGCCATTTTCAGCAAAATAGATGTTTGAACTGAAATAGTCTATGCCTATAGTTTTTACTCTTTTGAGCTTAAAATACCTTAATTTAGCGGGGAGTTCCAGGGATGGCCTGAGGGGTCAACCGTTTACAGATTTTTTTAATACATAGTGAGATTAGGTTACGGATATTCCAGTATATAAACTAATAGTAGGTTTCTAATGAAAATGAAATTGAAAGGAATGAGACGACACAACACAATACATAGGTAGGTACGTATTTACTTCTCGCTTATTTTTTTTCAAATTTGAATGAGTTGTAAGGTTGTTCGAATAATTTGAATGACTTCTATAATTGAATTATTCGAATAATTTCATTCATAATCGCCCATCCTTATTGAAAACCACCTTTCTTCAGTATGTACCTACAATATTTTACCAGTCAATTTGTATAATCATCATCACATTCATACGCTTACCTACATTTTTCGTCAGATTTTATTTATTTATTTAAGTATAACAAAGTCCATAGCTCTTAATCTACTTTAGATTATTAGGTACTTGTTAGAATTATTGTAATAGCCAATTACTTACTAAGATCTTTTCAGTTTATGACTGCGTTACTCACTATATTGTTGACATCCCAAAAATGCCGGTATATGATAGGTATTTGAACGTGTTTTTTTTCATTTCTTATTTATATTTTGACTTTTTCTACTAATCTCTATAAACGATACTTATGGAATGTCTCCTATTTATCCACCAAATCCAATAACACGTCTTATGTTAAGCCTTGGATGGGGATACTTCCATGTGTTAAGCTGTCAAGCAGTTTGGTCAGTAAGGCGTGACAAAGAAAAAAAATACAGAAATACCTATATACGCTTTTCAAGCATTAACCTACTTCTTATTTAATACTAGTGACTATCCAGTGGCCGAATATTGACTTTTATTCTCTGATTCCTGTAACAAAGCGTTAATCGAGTCGAAGCGTTTAGGACTCTTACAAACTCTCTTACATATTACACCATGTCGTAGTACGACGCGACGTTGTATCGTGTTGTATGTATGTAAGAGCCCTAAACGCTTTAATTAACGCTTTTAGCGTTGTGTTTCTGTGTTTGTAGCGTTGTGTTTCTCTCTTCTTTATATAAACTACAAGCAGCAACGTGCAGCCCGCTGCATTATAAAAGTTTTTGGTGAATCCCACGGGATTAACTAATTTTTCTGGGATAAAAAGTAGCCTAAATACTATTCCAGGTCATCAGCTACCTATATGCCAAATTTCATTCAAATCTGTTCAGTAGTTTTTGCGTGATTGAGTAACAAACATCCATCCGAACATCCAAACTTACGCATTTATAATATTAAATAAATATAGATAAGTAAGAATCTATGGCATATCTTAGATTTTACCACGCTTTTTTCTTGAAAAGTGATTTAAAGTTTTTGCTGTACGAATTCAGTTATCTCTCATAAGATAACGACGAATCTAATGCGTTATATGTTAATCAATCAAGTTCACAAATGAACATTCTCATACCTATAGTTAGGTACGTTAGTAAACCATTAGGTACCCTACTTGTAACTTAATATGTCCCTATTTAAACCTCGTTTTTACAAGGATTAAACTGGAATACTTATCTGCTGTTACGTATCACCTGTAATAACATGTGCTTACTTCTACAAAAAATCATGTATCTACCTATAGCATCATCACATTGACCGCCCCGTTGGTCGAGTGGTTAGCGACCCTGACTACGCAATCGACGGGGCTCGGATTCGATCCCCGACAGGGACAAGCATTTGTGCGATGAGCATAAATGTTTGTGTTTCCGGGTTTGGGTGTTTATTAAATATATTCTAGTATTTATAAACGTATTTCTATGTATTAATATCGTTGTCTAACACCCATAACACAAGCAAATAATTTGCTTACTTTGGGGTTAAATCAGTAAGTGTAATTTGTCCTGCGAATATTATTGCTTCAGACAGGGAAAAAACTATTTATACTGCAGGTGAGTAATAAAAACCTTGCCTGGCCCGAAAACGATATGTCCTTTACTCGTCATTATCATCGACTTACCGACATTTAGATAAGTCGATGCCATATAAAAATGATTCTATTTAGGTACAAAAATACAAATGTTGTGATATTTTAAATTGCTCGTATTTACCCTCCAATTTCGCTAAAATTTAGCCAATATTTTAAACTAGACAGCACTCCATCGAGTCAGCAAGTGTATCTTTATTGTTTCGTATTGTGTCTGTTTTGGTTTTAGTCGACATTTTTTGTCCGGTATTTTGAGTTGCTATAGGTAGTAATATTTGAAATATCATTTAAGATTAATTATTTTTGTCGGTGCGAACTTTATTTATCTATAGGTATCCGCAAACTGTATTAGGCTACCCTAACATTATTAGGCTACCTTTGAGGATCGGACAGAGTTTTTTTTACACACCGTATAATTTGTAAGCAATAGAATGTTTTATAAACATTTTGTGTCGCTGTTAAATTATTGGTTCAGTGTTATATTTGAGCGACTACAAATGGTTATAAAAATATATATTTCTTCACTTAAAATATTTAAGATAATAAAAATCATGCCTATGAAAAGAGATTTTGTTGATATCGTTAATATTTCGTTAATTCGGACATTCTCGCCACCAAAATAGTATTTTTCTTCAGTGGACAAAAACGATGATTGACAAGTAAACTTTATTTTCTATTTGATTTTTGGTATACTAAGTCAATTATGTATGCAAACAAGTTAGACAAATAGAAATAATAGGTTTAACGACGACAAAAGAAGTCGACATTTTCTCATGTTCCATAACGTAAACGGGTTGGAGATTGTATTTACAGCTTGTAGCTAAGTAGATAATAAGTATCGATAATTTATATGTCAATCATTAAATTGGAATTGAAAAGTAATAATTATGCACTAATGCTTAGTAATAAAAATCGCAACTCAACCAACCGGCAAACGGCAAATAGCAATAGGCGTAGTCTAGTGATGTGCCGTGCCGTGAGGTGTTCCCGCGATAATTGCGCCGTGACACGCGATTTACTCCGCCCATCCTCACGCACATCAAAAATTTACTTTGTTATTACTAATCAGTACCAATATTTTTAAGGTTCCTTTGTTTAAGGAAGTTTCGTATGAGTCTTGATTAGTCGTGTCTAATTCATTCATAGATAGATAGATTTCATTAAAATAAATACAAGTTACACCATGCCATTTATTTATCACAACACAATTGCATTAAAATAGTATTTAAAAATGTTTTATGGTAACGGGTATTTGTATCTAAATCGTAAGAACAATAAGGGTTAATGGCAGGGCCAACGGTAGGTACCTACCTATAGGTAACATACCTACTTATTGTAGTTAACCTGTTAGTTCCTGTTTGTAATAACAACCATTTAAACTTTTTTATATTAAAAAAATATTCGATATTTTTTAATATAAAAAAGTTACCTACATACCTATATTAAAATACTAGCTGTTGCCAGCGACTTCATCCGCGCGGACTTCGTTTACTCCGCACTGCTCCTCCCCCGTAGGTGATAGCGTGATAATATGTAGGTATTATGTTGACCCGACCTGTTAGTAATATTCATGCAAAATTTGAAGTAAATCCATGCAGTACTTTTTGAGTTTACCCCGGACATACATACAGACAAACAGACAAACAGATAAAAATTCTAAAAACTATATTTTTGACTTCGATATCGATTGTAGATCACGCCCCAAGTATTCTTTTAAAAAAATAATCATTGTACAGTTTTGACTTTTCTACGATTTTATTATATGTATAGATTAGATTGTTGGCTCCTCACTAGCACTAGCAGGTACTTATAGGTATAAAAAAGCAATTTTCGTACAAACATTATTTCAAAAATTTTAATTAATTTAGTTGTTTCTTTTTCAATCGACTTTCCAGACAAAGGGATTTCTCAATTCACCCTTATTTTTTTAATTTGTTACTTCCGAATTTCGTCATTTATTAACCGGTTTGGGATATTATTTTTTATTTACAAATAAATTTATTAAAATGAATCTTATCATTTAACCGGTTTTTAGAGTAAAAAATAAATTTGTACCTATATAATCTAAATAAGGTCTATCTGTTAAATATTTCGCAAATAGCCCATAAAAATATTAACACTTACCTAATACCTAGTAGGTAGATAAGTTAAATGTAAAGTTGTTCCGGCCTCCTTAGGAAAATAGACCATCTGCCGTTCTACCAGGCAGAATGAGGCGAGGCGAGTAAAAGGCGGACGATTGGATATACGAGTCACTGCCATCGTGGGTACTAGGTGGTAGAGTTTTGCTTTGTCTCGCCCGGGTCTGGTAGGTACGGTACACTGGTACGCCGCCTTACCGGTCACCGCTGACCACTGCCGCAATAGCGTCAAAGTTTGTTGTCGTGTTCCGGTTTGGAGGTAAACAAAAAGGTAGCCGATAAACTTATGCAAGTATCACCCACACTTCGCCACACGGATAGCAACACATCATTAACATCTTTGGTGTCTATAGGCGATGGTTGTCTCTTTCCATTAGAGAGCCATGTATTTGTTTGCTATCTTACAATATAAAAAAATTACCTACCTAGTTAAAGCTTAAAAAGAGGATATAAAATATGGATAGGTATTTAATGCTTAATCATAATAATCTGATTACAGCAGTCATAGGCACTTACCTGGTTTCGATTTGGCTCTTTTTTAACTATAAGGACTTAATTTGATTATAATATTAATTTAAATTATGAATAAAATTTGACTACTTTTTGAGCAATTGCTCTCGTGAGCAACACTATCTTTATTATGTACGCACAAATTTTGCTTCACTATCCAATATTTAGAAATCGATTAATACATTCACAGCATCTTACGGAATCGAAGTGCATGAAACTGACATTCATTCTTGATAAACGGCGGCCATCACTGCATAGCACGGCCTATTATGAGAGCGTGACGTCACCGCCCCGCCCTCCACCTCCCGCTTCAATCAAATCGGGAACCCTCGTCATTCCCCCACCCCACGTTCCGCTTTACTGACTCCGCATTTTTTCTCATAATAATAACGTCGAAAAAATCGTACAAAAAATCTCGACAGACGCGGCGATTCTCATTCCAACCCATCCCTTCGTGTCGTTCTTTTTTGCTATTCGTGCGGCATGGAATTCCAAAATTGAATTTAGAAATGTCATTAGTAACGATATTCTTTGCTCATTTTATTTTAGAGGAAATGTCTAAATTCAAATAACTCACGAACAATTAGGTACACTTTTCCTCTTATTAACTATTGCTAAAAATTTTTTGCTATTGTTCAATGACATACATATAAAATAATATCATTCTTATTGACATAGGCATATTGACTCAGAATTCAAAAACATTGAGTCCTATTAAAACGTACCTTTAAATGTAATAATATAATAAAGATTTTATATTATTTTTTCCAACAATACCTAGATATGTACCTACCTACTAAATAACTGGTTCTACTACTTACATAGATCATAGTTTAAACTTTAAAGAATTTATAGTTTTATATCAAAAATTGATATTTCAAACGCTTCTTCATGATATAAATTGGGTAATTGTATGTTTTAATTTTATTCCAATTGGAAAATAATGCCAATTTAAAAAAAAATGAATTTATGATAAGCGAAACTAATTTCTAATAAGAAATGAAATTGACATCTAGCGGTAAAAAGCTACGTCGGTGTAGCTACTCCCCGCTAGAGGTCACATTTTTTAAGTCAACTTAAAAGCTTCGTTAAGAAGTAGTTCTTTAGTAGTTTGATAGATGGTGCTTACACTCAAGCAGCTTGATTGTATTAATTTGAATGAATTAATCACACAAGTCACTAATTTTTCCTTGTAGAGTGAAATAAAAGTTTATTTATAGTCGTTTCTTGTGACAACCAACCAGATCCCGGTTTGCAGAATAGGTGGTTGTCTCCATCGTACTGTGTAAACAAAGGGTATTATAAAATCTCAGATTATTTAGAAGACGAAAAAGTCTGAGATTGCAAAAAAAATGAATTATGAAAAAAAACAAGTCCGCTGAGTTTTTTCCGCCGGATCTTCTCAGTGTGTGGCCGCGTTTCCGATCCGGTAGTTTTTCAAAAAATTTTGACGTGTAAATAACTTGTAATTTTTTTTATTGAATAAAGTTCTTCTGATTTCTGATTTCTGCACCGCTTACCGATATTTATTCATCCTCGTGCTTCCTCTAGTCCATGAGTCCAGATAAATTAAACACAGAAATATCAATTGCCATATGAGTAGAACTTGTCATTGCGATAAACTTGCCATTGTGACAACTTTTACCCCTTATTAGTCGGGCCCCTTTCAAGAAAAGACCATCTGCCGTTCTGCCAGGCTGTTCGTAAGAAGCGAACGGTTGGCTATATCGTGGCTGCTAGGTAATAGAATTGGTTCTGCAATGTCTCGCCCAGGTCTGGTACCACAGCCCTTCTTAGTCCTGCCGCGATAACGTCAGTGCTTGTCAGTGTCGAGTTCTAAAGATGTTAATAGTGCATTGCTATCCGTGCGGTGGGATGACAATGACACATAAATAAGTCTACCGGCTACCTTACGACAATAAGAAGAATTGACGCTATTGTGGCAGAAAAAGGTACCACATACCAGGGCATGACGTTGCGAAACTTTACAACCTAGTTATGACAGTAGTAACACGTATCCAATCGGCCGCCTCCTACGACCTGCCTGCTAGAACGGCAGTTGTCCTATTCTTCAAAGGGGGCCCAAATCAACACGGGGTATAATCTTCATCAAATTGGGATAGATCTGGTTCAAGATTCAGATTTTAACCAAAAGCTTTATTGGACTAAGCGGGAAGTATACTGTTGCAAACAAGACAACGAATTTTGTAAATTTACGTCTCAGACGGAGTTGTGCCTAAACAAACATTAAGTAGGTACATATTTGCACATATTTTTTCTATTTCATACGATAGTAAACATACAGATGACTCTTCTGTTAGGAAGAGAAAACCATCGCCTATAGTCACCAAAGATGTTGATAATGCGTTGCTATCCTTGTAGCGGGCGTCTTAATGCCACATGCATAGGTAAGCTTACCCGCTACCTTACCAGAGCCGGTCAAATAAATAAATAAATATTCACGGATCAAATTACACTTACTGATCTAACCCCAAAGTAAGCAAATTATTTGCTCGTGTTATTGGTGTTAGTCAACGACACTACATTATATAGAAATACATATATAAATACCAGAATATATTTAATAAACAGCCAAACCCGGAAATACAAAACATTTATGCTTATGCACACAAATGTTTGTCCGCTTCGGGGATCGAACCCGAGCCCCATTGATTGCGTAGTCAGGGTCGCTAATCACTTGACCAATGGGGCGGTCATAACACATACGGATAGTAACGCACCATTATCTTTAGGGTCTATATGCGATGGTTGTCTGTATTCATCACAGAGTCATCTGCTTGTTTGCTATCTTAAGATATAAAAAAAAATTATCAACGTCTCGCCGGGACTTATTACCACCACCCTAATTCTTGCTATACCTGCTTATTTAATTTTTGTTAATACAATCATACTCGTATTTTGGTTTAAAAGATAAGGTAGTCCGTAAACTTGGCCCAGACTCACGTAACAAAACGTTAAGGTCTCTTACACATTTTCTTACATATTATGCCACATCGTAGCACTGAATGACGTTGTATGGTGTTTATGTGCATAATACCACTAAGAATTTTGATTACGTAAATTGGGGGCTTATGCTTGGGGTATTAGATCCGCACCGCATGGACGGTAACGCAACATTAACATAGTTGGTGGTAATATACTACGTTTTTTCCCCGTGTTGGTGCCAGGCTTCTTCGAAGAATAGGCATAGGCACGAACTGCCATTCTAGGCAGGTAGTAAAAGGCGAGCGATAGAGCTATGCGAGTCATTACCATCATGGCTACTAGGTGGTAGACTTGCATTGTCTCGCCCGGATCTGTTACCACCGCCTTAGGTAGTTATTCCTGCTGCATTAACGTCAGTGCTAGTCACTGCCGTGTTCCGGTTTGGAAGGTAAGGTAGCCGGTAAACTTAGCATGTAGCATTAGACCTCACCAGAAGATAGCAACGCCCCACTAACATCTTTGGTGTCTGTAGGCGATAGATGACTCTTTCCATCAGGAGACCTATCTGCTTGTTTGCTATCTTATGATATAAAAAAGACGAAACCATGCGCCGATTAATGGTGCTATGTGCTTGTTTGCTGTCCTATATTTCATTTTAATTAATAGACCTTTGAAGAGTGTAAAAGTCTCATTTCGTAGCATTTTTATGCTTTTAACATTTTGCTGTCTCCTGCTAAAAAGGGAGGGAAACAGGATGTATTTTTCTACTCCTCCTATATACTTCTGAATCATTTCGTTGCGGGATATGTATAAGATGTCTTGGCATCTTAGCTTTTCCCCAGGGCACCCTGAGCTCGCAACACAGAGGTTATCAGGACGGTTGCCGCTGTTGATTCTAGTTTACAGAAGTTACAGTGGTGGGAACGAGAGGTGGGCCCATTGCCTTTAAAAAAAAGACCTTTGAAGAATAGACCTCTTGCTTTTCTGCCAGGCAATTCGCAAAGGCGAACGGTTGGCTATATCTACGAGTTACTATCATCATGACTACTAGGTGGTAGAATTTACACCGTCTCACCCAGATCTGGTACCATCGTCTTACCTATTACTAACTATTTGTGTAACTTTGTGTATCTTAGTTGTATTATTTTTATGTTGTAACTTTTAATGTTGTCATATATTTTGGTGCACAATAAAGAGTTATTGTATTGTATTGTATTGTATTGTATTGCGTTAGTAAGTGATAGCTTATTACCTTCTAACCAGTGACAAGAGACTAATGAACTACGTAGGTATACTTTTTTGTATATCGTAAGATAGCAAACAAGCAGATGGGTCTCCTGATGGAAAGAATCAACCATCGCCTATAGACATCAAAGATGTTAATGGGTGCGTTGCTATCTTGTAACGAGGTCGAATGCCACATGCATTAGTTTACCGGCTACCTTACCCTCCAAACCGGAACACGACAGTGACAAGCACTGACGCTATTGCTGCAGGAGACAATGCAGAACTCTACCATCTAGTCACGATGGTAGTGACTCGCATAGCCAATCGGTCGCCTTTTACGAACTGCCTGGTAGAACGGCAATTGGTCTATTCTTCAAACATGCCCGGAACCAACACGGGGAGACTCAGTCGTTGGTAATATGTGATGACGGTGGAACCAGAACAGCTGTCAACACTTGACACTGTCATTTTTCGGTTTAATATGACAACCGTGTGAATTCTACAATCAGCACCGTATAGTTTAGTTTCGAATAGGTGCCTTAAAACATAAAAGGCCAAAAAATAGAAATATTTTGAATGTAACTTATCACCGGGAATAACAATGTGTAGGTTTAATGTAAATATTAATTAGTAAAAATTTCCATTCGATCCATCTCTACAAAATGTAATTATAAAATACTTGAGGTGTCCTAGCTAACTTGTTGTTGTAAAAACTGTGGTTGACATTTGACAACCAGTTGACTGATTATGACGATAGTAACTAATCATTTACAGAGATGTCGCTGTTGCATAAAATTTGACTTTAAAAATAGATGGCGCTGTCGTACATAATTGTCTTGCAATTATTTTTAGAATAAATATAATTATTTTTCTAGTCTTAGTTTCTACTGAAAGAAGTTCATTTTGTACTTCATTAATTTATTTTAATTTTTTTATTTAGTAAGTTACTAGGTAGAGGTACCTACTAGTTTTCTTCAGCATAAAATATATTGTTTACCTTTTATTATATAACTAGCTGACCCGCGCAGCTTCGCTTGCGAGTAGATTAACATGTCGTCAAAATAGCTTTTCATACAAATTTCATCCTCCATTTTAACCCTTCAAGGGTTAATTTTTGATGTTAGCCTATGTTTGACCTCGGCTCTTCAACTACTTTCATGCCAAATTTCACGAAAATCGGTCCAGCAGTTTAGCCGTGAAAGCGTAACAGACAGACAGACTTTCGCATTTATAATATTAATATGGATATGGATATTTTGTTTGTCAAACCAGTGATATGTGGTAATCCGTAGTTCCTAACCACATTTAGTTCACTCCATATACCTACCCGCAAGGAACCTGACATGATGAATTTCATACATTCATTCATTACTCTATATTAATATTATAAATGCGAAAGTTTGGATGTTTGGATGGATGGATGTTTGAATGAAAGTTTATTACTCAATCAGGCAAAAATTACGGAAAGGATTTGATTAAAATTTTGCATACAGGTAGATGAAGACCTGGAGTATCACATAGGCTGCTTTTTATCCCGGAAAAGTGAGACATTACCGCGGGATTCACCAAAATTTTTCATTGTGCAGCGGTCTGCACGCTGCAGCTTGTGTCTAAATAATTATTAGGTACATTACATATACTCAAGATGTAATGTAAATATAATATAACTAAGTAGTTATTAAAATAGTCACCATAAAGTAAACTATGTGTAAATGAATACGTTTAATAAGTTAGGAATACAATTACAAAGGTGTCAGTGTTGGTATCTTGCTATAAATCAGCCTTGCACGATATAACAATTAGTCGGTATGATAGAAATGTTAATTAAACTGTGATAATACTGTGATCACATCGCAACAACGCCTATCAACGCAATAATATATTCATACCAAGCGTGAATAAGTTAACAAATCTTTTGTAAATAATATATTATGTCATTAAATAATATATATTAATATAGTAAAATATAGAAAAAAACATTGATTGTATTGCATTATTTAAAATGACGATTAAAGAATTTATATTCGGCAGTAAAATATCTATCAATAATCATAAAATAGGATTCAGGAGTTAACGAAAAATTGCCGTCCTCTAAAATAATTATACATATTTTGTACATATTATATTAACAAATTTATTCACGTCTTTAAATATTATCTTTTGTGTTCTTCTGGAAAAATTGAGTAATCTTAGAATAAATATTTGTTAAATAAATAAATACCTTAAATAAGTTACCATCTTACTTAAATATATCCCTGAAGAAGTAGGCAGAGGTGCAACTTGTGTAACGCGCCAATCGAGTATTTTAATAAATCCCATTGAGTGATAGGTACCTAAATGGCTAAGCTATCAACAATTTGGCCCTATGTTCACTTTCTCCCTGGGACTTGTAGTAGATAACACATGCATCTATATCGAGACTGGTACCTACTAGTAATTATAATAGTAACTATTATGTAATACATGTCTTACTAGATCAATAATATGAGAATTGAGTAGTAAATTTCTTTTTAAACTAATTGTTACTGAGGTTCGTGCGTGTGTTAGTGACTTTTTAATTATTATACTGATTTTTGTAAGGTAAAAACTGGTTGATTTTATATATCTAACACTTTTTGCTCTACATTTTCACTCTCTACTATACCTTGTATACCTACACGCAACTTCTTTCTTTCGTCGAAGCAGCCCAAGTTGCTGCAATTACCTACCAATAGTAGTTTAGGCTACCTACCTATAGTAAATTTTGTTAAAATTTCGCTGTTGAGTTGAGTAAATCAATGTCCTTTTGAGAAATAAAATTCTTTAAGCCGAAGTACATGGAAAATATTTTGCAAAATCAATTGCTTACGTTTAGAATTAAAGCAAATATGCAGCGCGTCTGCTCCAGTTTAATTTTGACATTAAGTTTATGCCCTTAATTTGATAAATAGGCTTTTTATATACAAAATAGCAAACTGGCACATGCAAAGACATAACTAACGCCTATACCTATATATTGAACATAATAAAGATGTTAGACACAATTAATAATGCATTTGTACTTTAATTTCACTTCATAACATATATATTTTCAGTATATTACTTATTTTTAAGTATCCCCCTGCCCAGAGGCAGGGTTATGACCCTTATGATCCTCCCTGGATCCGCCCTTGAGTGCATTATTAATTGTGTCTAACAGTGATGGAATTTCACCAAGTGCCAACGATGTTAAGTATAATATATTTAATAAACATCTCTTATCTTCCCCGTGGCAGGGATTTAATGCTGCAAGTTTGCCGGCTACCTTACTCTTAAGACCAAAATACAAGAATGACATGCTCTTACACAGTGTGATAGAAATAGGGAAAACCGTGGTACCAAGTATAGGCAATACGATGCAGATCTCTACTGTCTAGTAAAATGAATGTCTAAATTTAAGAATCTATGTAGAACTCGTTCATTACAAAATACTGACCCTTAATCAAACAAAAATATTGCCCTGACATTTGGCTTAGATACTGGGAGGCAGTGAAGCGTATCAGTCGTTTGAAGATGACTCGTGCTCCATGACAACCCTGGAATGTTAGCTATTTTGATTGCACTGGCCGTAATTGATTGCGACTTTGATTAACAGATTCCTGTACCTACTCTACCTGTTTTGTTTTCCTTATTCATATTACAATCTTCTATAATTGACATAGCATTTATTTCTTACGCCTTAAACATCTGTGATTTATAATTAATAGCACGTAATACCGCTCTTCGCTGGATGGTTTTGCTTCGTAGATAATAATTATTCTGTCTCGGACTTTAGTTTTCTTTTGGGAATGACATTTTTTAAAAGGCTAAAACTTAACGTGTGCATATTCCTGATTAAAACTTTAATAATTGTTTTTTGAATCATCTGCGATTTTTTGAATTGAATTGTACAAAATCATGTAAGCATGTAAAAAATATAAATAATAAATTTAACGTTTATTGTAGCTACACTTTTTTTATATCATAAGATAGCAAACAAGCAGATGGGTCTTCTGACGGAAAGAGACAAACATCGCCTATAGACACCAAAGATGTTAATGGTGTGTTGCTTTCTTGTGGCGAGGTCTAATGCCACATGAATAAGTTTACCGGCTACCTTACCCTCCAAACCGGAACATGACAGTGGCAAGCATTGACGCTATTGCGGCAGGAATAGGTAAGGCGGTGGTACCAAACCCGGATGAGACAACGCTGAAGTCTACCACCTAGTAGCTACGATGGTAGTGACTCGTATTATCGATTGGTCGCCTTTTACGACCTGCCTGGCAGAACGGCAGTTGGCCTATTCTACAAAAGGGCCCGGGACTAACACGGGGACGCTTGTCCTACACTGTCATGCTTGTTATAAACTTGATCTGGTTTAGAACGTAAGATAACCAATAAACTTGCATTATATACGGCATTAGATTGGTATATGACATTGCTACACAGATGAACGTAATACGTTAACATATCTACTTGGGATCTATCAGCAATAGCTGACTCTTTCTATCAGGTGAATCATCTGCTTTTTTGCTATCTTATGAAAAGAGCATACACATTTCTGAGCAGTATACCCATACATAGTTACTGGATGAGATCAATTGTCATCATACAGCATCCTGCGTAATAGCAGTTCAAATAATATGCAAGGCAATTTCACGAGTCAAGCCATTGTCAAAAAAACAAGCAGTTTCTTGATTAAAATTTATGCAATTATTTTTATAACGGACATCGATGTGAACTTAGGGTCTAGTCTTTACCCAAAAAATACCTTGAAATCAAAAATATTACACATCATATAATAATTAGTGATTGCGCCATCTATTAAAATTATGTGAAAGCTCGCAGTTAAAAAGCTGGGCTGCTGGGCTGCGTCAGAGCTTACGAAAGCTCTAATGCAGCTAAGTATTCACGCGACAAAACTGAACCTAAACAAATTAATAAAAATAAAATTAATTGAAGATATTTCATTTGAAGAGATTAGATTAGTAAGAAACACGGACAATTTAAAAATTGTAGGCGTTTAATCTTGGCAAAAAAGTAGTTGTTTTTTATCCCAGTGACAAACATTATTTTTATACAGTATAAACTTAAGTTATAATTATAATTATATTAGTTATATAAGTTATAATATATAAGTTTTAAAAAATGTTTTTCAGATAAAAAATGCAACTTTTCAAAAAGTAGTACATATTACAAATAGGATCTGCGCACACGACAGGTAGAAACCGCACTCAATATGACACATGTGTATTGTACAAACTTTATAACGTTTTAACTCGCCCTAAAAATAAGTGATAATTTACTTAAAATTTTTTAACCCTAATATAAATGTTAACCCCGTTATTATTCCACATTTCGTAACTCTCATGAAAAATTAGAAACTCCCCGAGTAAATTATACAACTTGCCTGATTAAATTTAGAAGTTGTTTTGTGTAATTAGCGGTACATCGCATTTCACTCAGGCTTCGTAGTACGACGGTTATACTCTTGAGGGCCGTTAAACTGATATCGACTTTTTGATGACACCCAAAAAATCCTTTTTACGAATATTTTTATTTATGTTAAAATATGTTCTTTTTTACTGAATTGGAATTTTTAAACTTTTTTTCCTATACGTTTGTCGACTTATTACATTTTTAGTAGTTATTTTTTAAGCCTTGATTAATTATTAGTTCTTTTGGTTTATAGACTAGTTAAATTTTCTTTTTTTTATATATTACATAAGATAGCAAACAAGCAGATGGGACTCCTTATGGAAAGACTCAACCATTGCATATAGACACCAAAAATGTTAATGGTGCGTTGCTATCTTGTGGCGAGGTCTAATGCCACATGCATAAGCTTACCGGCTACCTTACCCTCCAAACCGGAACACGACAGTAACAAGCACAGATGCTATTGCGGCAGGAATAGGTAAGGCTTTGGTACCAGACCCGGGCGAGACAATGCAGAACTCTACCACCTAGTAGCCACGATGGTAGTAACTCGAATAGCCAATCGGTCGCCTTTTACGACCTGCCTGGCAGAACGGCAGTTGGCCTATTCTTTGAAGGAGCCCGGGACCAACACGGGGAAAAATCTTTTTTATCTATACTAAATCGTTTCTGTTAGCTATAATCAACACTGAAATTTCTAGATGAATTTGGTAGTATGCGTAAATCAGCACACGTTCTGACTCTTTCAGTATCACGTATTACTACGTCGAAGTCGATGCGACAGAATAAGTGCTAATCTACATGCAAGCTCAAATAGGCTTATTAAAGCTCTCGTGTGTTAGTCTTTTTTTATATCATAAGATAGCAAACAAGCAGATGGCTCTTAGATAGAAAGAGACAGCCATCACCTATAGACACCTAATATATAAATAGTGCCTTGCTATCCTTGCGTGGGATCTTAATGCTACATGCATAAACTTACGACAGTGACAAGCATTAAAGCTATTACGACAGGAATAGTAATACCAGACCCGGGCGAAACAATGTAGAACTCTACCACCTAGTATCTACGATGATCGTGACTCGTATAGCCAACCGGTCGCCTTTTACGAAATGCCTGGCAAACCATCAGGTGATCTATTTTTCAAAAGGAGTCCGTATCAACACGCGAAAGTCTTAGCGTTTATCCATTACCAAACGGCGTTGTTAATAAATGGAAGTAACGTCCAATGAAAATATTGACAATAGACATTCAATTTTATGTAATTCCGGGAAATGTTGGTTTAGTTTGACAGATATAAACCCAAATAGAGTTACCATTGGAGTCAGTAAACATTTTCTAGGTTTTCATAAAAATGGCATCAAGTAACTAATAATTTCGTATCTCAGAAATGGATAAGTGGTCGTTTGCAATACAAATTTCGCTCCAATGCCATTTATGAAAAAAGAAGTATGTTATTTTGGGATTTTTTAATTATGTTTTTTTAAAATTATGATAATTATCACAATTATTTTAACTCATAAGTTTATATTGACTTATAAAATGATGATATTTTAAATTCCTACATTTTAGAATAATTAAAAAAAAATCCTAAAAAAGGGAGATTAGCTTTTCTCAATAGTTAATCGCATCCATGGGAAACCAAGTCGGATAGCTAGCAATCGCTATAATGATGGAATTAAATATTTGTCGACAAACAAACAAGCTTAGAACCTCATTTAAAGATCTAAAGGGACTTCACGAGGATTAATAGCCGCATATTCATATTTAATTGAAACTCCCCAAGCACATCTTAGTCAGTAGTGTATGATTCATAACAAAATAGCCAACCGTTTACGTGACAAACCGGATTTAGTTAGCCTATTCAGCAGATATAACAGAAAAACAGAAAGAGAAGCAAACGTCATGAAGTCCCGGGTTCGATTCTAGATTGGATAAAATGTATTTTTATACCTAAAATTAATCTAATAACTTACTATGATCAAATTTACTAAATGTGCGCCGAGGATGGTGTTAAGAATCAACCAAACCGAAGTGTTTGTGTGAAGGGTTTGTCATGTGGAACAGGCAAGGCAAATATGTCTGGATCGTTATGTCTCGCTCTTAGTTCTTTCTGCCTAATCTAAAAAAAAATGGCGTGAATATATGTATATCTTTAAAATAAATATTAATAGCAGCAATAGTGTTGACATATCAACACTTGTGGTTATAGGGATCGAGATCCAACTCACCACATGAAAACCGATAAATAATGTATAAAAATAATGTAGAACGGGGCGTGATATATATATATATATATATATATATATATATATATATATATATATATATATATATATATATATATATATATATATATATATATATATATATATATATATATATATATATATATATACATATATATATATATATATATATATATATATATATATATATATATATATATATATATATTTATTTATTTATATTAACAAAATCTGTTCTTAACTTTTGAGATTTAAGTTTTTTTCTTTTTGTAATTAAAAAGCTAAAGCATTTATATAGTTAGGTACTTATTTTTTTTATAGAGTAGTTTTATTCTAGATATTTTGAAAAATCTTACTTTGTAATAAATGTTGGTTGTAACTTGTAAATCTGTGTAAATGTGTGTGTAAATCGCCTCTATGGTCTAATGTTCCGGTGTCGGTGTTGGCCACATGAGGTCGGGTTTGATTCCTGGGTCGGGCAATTCACAAATGTGTTTTTTCAGTTTTCTGATAAAAACAACGTTGGCGATTGGCCTGTGACCTATCACTTTGTAGGATTAAGTATCTTCGATTAATCGTAGGTGCACTGATGCCTACCTCTGCCTACCTCTTTTACCTTTAACCTTTAATAAATAATTTTTAGTTACTTAAAAAAGTAAAATGTACCTACCTATATAGTAACTATAATCCAATATATAGACGTAATTGCAAGCACTATTATCCAAAAACAATAGGTGGCCAATTTCAACGATTTTCAGTAAATCTGAAAAATCACACAGAATTAATTGCTCGGCCAGAAATTTGAACCCAGAATTAATTTTATTTCTTGACGTGAAAATTTCTTTTTGGAAGTGGTGAAGGTTTTTTTAATCATAAGATAGCAATCAAGTAGATGGGTCCCCTGATGGTAAAAGTAAACCATCGCCTATAGGTGGTGGTGATGATGAAGATAATAATAATATACATACTAATATTTTAAATGCAAAAGTAACTCTGTCTGTCTGTTTCTCTGTCTTTTCTTCACGCCTAAACCACTAAACCGATTTAAATTAAATTTGGTATAAATATAGTTTGAGACCTGAGAAAGGACATAAGATAGTTTTTATCCCGGAAATCCCACAGAAACGGGAACTATGCGGGTAAAGTTCTGGGACTATCTATCCTTTACACCACGTTAAAAAGGAGTAACTAAGGCTACTTTTATTTAATTAATTTTTCCACGCAGTCGAAGTCGCGAGCACAGTTAATACTTCTATAAATATAAATACTAAGACATGCTTGTTTGGATTTTACAAACTATTTATTTATTATATCCTAATGACATATTTATAGTGATTTTCAACTTCTAACTCCGTAGTCGATAAGTTAAAAATAAATCAAAAACACTTTAGCTCCCACAATAGCGCACTAATTGACAAATAGTGGAAATGATAAATACAAGCGGTGAGGATTTGCCCAAAATACATCCTTTGATCGTCATTTGATTAACGGCATTGGTCTGTTGCTTGAGATGATATTAATTTTCTTTTTAATTTCGTCCACTGTACAAGACAGTATGCTTTAGTATAATTTATTTTGGTTCATTAATGATATGTTTGATGATTTATTGCACGATCATTGTTTGTATTATATTGATTATTTGATTAAGCTGTTAATATAACAGTATCATCGTAGAGCTTGTCACTCTGGTGCTTCGGTTTGGAGAGAAAAGTAGCCGGTGAACTTGTGATATAAAATCTCCGCGCGACAATTCTCATTTAGTAGGTAATCCAGAATTAGTTACAATAATTATAGTGTTTGAATCCTTCCACAAGGATGTATTGCCATTCACATTTTTGGTGTCTCTAAACAATGTTTTTTCATCGCGAGGGTCAATTGTTTTTTGCTATTTTATGATAATTCCCTCAGGAACATGATTATGATAAGCATAGACACTAATGTAGTACCAAACTCAGATAAAATGTTGTAAAGCTCTACCACCCAGTATTCACAATACTATTGACATGTTTAGCCAACGTTCGCCTCTTACAAAACGTCTGTCAGGAAAACAGATTGTTTTTGAAAGTAACCTAACCCAGTATATTTTTCCTCTGATCGTCCGGGCTCTTACGAAAAATAAAATAATTGCCATTCTGCCAGGCAGGTCGTATTAGGTGACCGACTGGCTATACATGTCACTACCATCGTGACTACTAGGTGGTAGAGTTCCGCTACGTCTCACCCAAATATTTGGATGGTATGAAATACCCGGGCTTGCCTATTCCTGTCGCAATAGCGTCAATGCTTGTCATTGTCGTGATTCGGTTTGGAGAGTAAATTAGCCAGTAGACTTATGAATGTGGCATTGCCATCCCGCCACAAGGAGAGCAAGGTACTATCTTTGGTTATTTAGTCGATAGTTTTTCTTTCAATCAGGAGAGCCATCTGCTTGTTTGCTATCTTGTGATATTAAAAAATACAAAACGATATACCTATATATTCGTTAAAAACTATTTTTATAAAATATAATTTTATTGAACGTATTTCAAAATGGATTATCACAAAGCATTAATATAACTAGACAACGACATATAGTTTCTTGTTCACACTTCATTTACAAAAGCTCATTAAAGCTAAGGATTTCTATCTAATATATGTATTACATTTATCACTACAAAACACTTTGTTTAATGCTCTATTTCTTTCAATAATAAGATGGCTTCTGGTTCTGAGAAAAATACCTGAATAACGTGTTGAATACGCATCTGAGTTTTAAATGTACAACTAGTAAGAACCTGAAGTAAGAACCTACCTACAGTCAGAACCTGAAGTCCCGTTAGTTTATGAATCATTTTTTGGATAAATAACATAACTATAGAGATAAGAAGATACTCAAATTACTCCGTGTGTGTCCGTGTCCCCTTTGAAGAATAAACTATTTGCCGTTCTGAGTGCTAAGTGTGAGTTTTTCTTTCTCACGTTTACCCCTAGGTGGCGCTGTACAAATCACATACAAATTCCTAGTAAACTCCAAACGCGCTTACGATCGAATGCGAAAAGAAAAACTCACACTTAGCACTCTGCTAGACAGTTCGTAAGAGACGAACGATTTGCTTTACAAGTCACTACCATCATGGCTATAAGCTAATAGGTGGTAGAGTTCTGCGTTGTTTCGCCTGAACTGGTACTACACCGCCTTACTCATTCCTTTCGCAATAGTGCCAGTGTTTCTCACTGTTAAGTTCCGGTTTGGAGAGTAAGGTAGCTGATAAACATATGCACCTGATTGTTTGCTATCTTGTGATATAAAAAAACATTTTTTTCTTAGAGGCTCATCAACATTATAATTAATGATATCATATGAATATTATATTAATATTAACAAAATAAATGGTGATTATCAGTATTTATAAGCATTATTTTTCAAGTCTACTTTGGTGAGTCAAAAACATCATTAATTTGTCCGAAACAGAGCTAAAAGAAAAAAGTTATAATTATATGTTTAAAATATGGCTTTAAACAAATCATTATATAATTTTTGTAGAACACGAGTTAAAGTTTCTCACTTTACTCTGTCTGTACTAAGTCAAAAAATTCTTTTAAAAAAATTCCTGTCAACAAAAGGGAACATACATTTCATTAAAAAAAATACCGATCAAAATAACGTTAACGGACATTTATTAAGTCAATTGTGTTTGGCAGATATTAAGAATAAAACCAAAAGAGAATGGTGAAGAATTTTTATGTTATATAATAAGGCATATACTATTTTAAAACAATAACGAGCGTGAGCTTACCCAGTAAAGTAAACTTTTTATTGAAGTAGGTAAGAAGGAGAGAGAGACATAAATTGAAGGAGAAAGGAATATTGAAATTTGAAATTGAAGGGAAAACGGTTTTTCGTATTTTAGAAGTAAAAAAATGTAGTAAACCTCTTTCGTTGTACTCTTTGTATCTGGTTGGCTTAATAGATGATATTTTATATATAAAAGTAGCTTCTATACGCGGCTTCGCTCGCATTTAAGATTTTTTTAATAAAAAGTATTTTATGTTACTTCTACGAGTAATACCTCTAAGAATATGTGTTCTGTAATGTTCGATACATGAACCAATAAAACTCTAGTCATTTTCACTGACGCAGTTACTCGCTCGGTGGTCGGACAGAGAGTGTGCGGCGAGCCGCAGCTCACGGCGACTCTACTATTGTACACGTCAGGAGTATGCGTGGCTATTTATTATGCATACATTACATGTACAAAGTTTCATGATAATCGGTTAAGTAGTTTACTCGTGAAAGCGTGACAAAAGACATACATTCGCATTTAAAATGTTGTAATAGTGTGGATGCTGTGTTCTTTTGTTTTCTATTCTATTTTTCTAATTCTATCTCATTCTCTTGTCTTCTTAATTCTATACATTTATCTGTTTCTTTCTCTATCTGTCAAAATGTAGTCAAATTTAGTTTTCTTCATGTTTCAAATCCAAAGAAGTTTCACTTCTTTGGCCAATGTTCCTTATATTGCATTACGAAATAGTTCAACACGTACTTAGCCGCATTTTACTTAAGTTTTTATATAAATTACACAATTCCCGGTAAACTTAAATCAGACAATTTTATTACCTAGTAAAATGTATGATGTCCATCTTATGTATTCCTAGAAGAAAATAACCTTGTAAATTAATTATAACAGTTTACGTCGAAACCACTAACATAATACGAGATACAAAGGGCATGAGAACCCACTCGCCTCTGACTCACGAAACCAGTTGTGAAATAAATCAAAGCTTCGTACTTGGTTATCAAATTATCAAAAGCACGTGAGACTGTTAATTTCCTCGTCGGTCAGTTAAAAGACATGTTCCTTGAACCGGGTCTCGGTTAGATTTTATCTGGGAGTCGTAATTGCTGACTAGCTAATGCTAGTGTACATATTGCACGGTTTAAATGCGGTTGATAAGAATCGTGGCAGTTTTTTTTTAAATATCAGGTCTACAGTTAGCGCTGTGTCCGTTTATTTATGTGGACTTTTATGTTCATTAATATGCTTTATAAAAAGGCGTTGATATTTAGCAATAATTTTTAACGCAGTAAAACTGCAGCAACTGACTTCCCATTTGTTATATCTCCGAAACCCTGCATCAGATCTTCACCAAATTAAAATAGGACCACACGAGAAGTATACACTTTTAAAGCGAGGCATCGGGACAAATGGGAAAAAACTGGTTTACTAAATCACGTTTTTTTTTGTATTATTTGTTAAATATCAATTTTACAAAAATTACACGATATACCTGAAGATATTATTTGAGGAATGTGCTAGCTTATTACATGATAGAATGTACTTTACTTGATCATATAAAATTCCGAAAACAGGCTAAAAAATCTCTAAAACAAATAATTTGTTAATAATATTTCTAATTTTCCACATAATTTTTATATGGTAATATTTAGTTTTAAATACAAAAAAATTTTGATTTCCAGCTGAAGTCCTATATTTATTTATCCGAAAATTAACACGTTTCCCAGCGGTTTCAGAACATACCGCACCGCCCATTTCCTATAGAATTGACGCGCGTCAAAATACCTCGCCTTAAAGAATAAAAGTTAAAATCGGTTGATAAATGACCGAGTTCTGAAGTACCATACATAAAAAACAAAGAATTGACAACCTCCTCCTTTTAGGAAGTCGATTGAAAAGAGAGAGGTTTAAGTATAGAATTAAGGGAGTGATAAGTGGTTCATGCCGCAATACTCTTGTAGTTTTCAATCCTCCAAATAGCCACTACTAGATTCCCTAGACTCTCAATAAGAACTAGTAAATGAATATGACTTATACATTAAATAAGCACCTAAAATTTATAATTATACTTAATATTATACTCAATAATGATATTATTTATATTTAATTAATAAAATTTAATATTTAATATTAGCTGACCCGCGCAGCTTCGCCCGCCAGTAAAGTGTGTCACTCTCGTCGTCGTCGTCGATGTAGTTTTTAATACAAACTTTCATCACCTATTTCAACTCCTTTGAAGTTGATTTAAAACTTAGCCTCTCTTTGACCCCGGGTCTTCAACTATCTTGTCATCAAATCAAAATCAGTTCAGCGATTTAGCTGTGAAAGCGTCATGTATAATAGTACCGAACCCGATCGCAGTGCCATCTACCGGGTTCTCAATTGTCTAAATCATTCTTGAATTTATTTTAATACACCCAAAAGTAATAATCAAAATCGATCCAGTGGCTAAGGAATCACATACACACGCACAGAAGAACTATATATATGAAGAAGATTACTATAGTTATTTTACTAATTCATCAACAATTTTTTAGACGGGTTTTATAAATATTATTATTCAATAATTTGTATAATTTATTGCTCGCAATGAAAATCTGTAAATAAAAGTTTTAACTAAAAGGTAATTAATCTATCTATCTTTAAATTTATTGATAAAAACACTTTATGGAAAAGAATGGCACTGGTGTTTAGTAACAAAAATATCATGCAGTTATCATTTTATCGTGAAAAAAGTTGTCTCATGGAAGGAAATCAATTGATTAATTACCTAAAGTTTTCGCGTTATGATTTTAAACAAACCCAAATACGTCCCGTTATATTAAGTATTCATTGAATGGTACGGACCCCTATATAAATAAATCTTCATCTGAGTTTTTAATAAAACAGGATGCTTTCAAACGTATTAGTGAACTTTGTATATTGGACACGAGCTAGTAGCTGGAATGCAAATGGTAATTGAAAATTAAAAAATGCGAGGGTCGATCCTCGTAGGGGGTGGCGAATCGTAAATTAAAAAAGTCCAACCCAGTGAAAATCTATGTATTTTAATACCTTTACATAAAAGCTCTAATATATGCAAACATATACAACTCGCTTTACATATATATTAATACGTAAAGAAAAAACTTTGGACCCCTTTTTAAGACAAATAAGTACGTGAAGAATTGCAGAAACTTAATATTTTTAAATAAAAAGCATGGAAAATATATAAAATTAACAAAAATAAACATTACACACACTATATTCATGTGACATACATATTATACACATATGCATAGATCTTATTTTCTTTTCAGCTGTCAGTTGTCCAACTTAAAAGAGACTTTATTGATATAGTCTATGGTCGAATTTCGGCCACAGGCAATCGCTAGTATTTTTTATTATAGAACTACAAACAAGCAGATGGCTCTTCTGAAGGAAAGAAACGTATACCCATAAACACAAAAAAACATAATTACGCGTTGCAATCCGTTATCTATGGCTGTAATGTACCTACTTGTAATGCTTTATACAGGCATGTTTACTGGCTACTGTACAAGTACTGAAAATATTGTGCCAAGAACAGTCCCGTTGGTGGTACCCAACTCAGATGAACTTTTCCATTCATAAATTCTACTAAATAGTAGTTCCGATGGTCTTGGCAAGTTTGGTCGACGGTTAGTTTTCATTGAGCTGCCCAGCATGAAGAATGAACCTAAACCATTGCAGAAAAAAGGTTATGGATAAATTTAGGTGACAAACTTTATGTAACAAGATCAAATATTTATCAAATTTTTTTATAAGATAGCAAATAAGCAGATTGGTCTCCTGATGGAAAGAGTCAACCATCACCTATAGACACCAAAGACGTTAATGTTGCGGTGTCATCTTGTGGCGAGGTCTAATGCCACATGCATACGTTTACCGGCTACTTTACCCTCCAAACCGAGACACGACAGCGACAAGCACTGATGCTATTGCGACAGGAATAGGTAAAGCGGTTGTAAGAGACCAGGGCGAGCCAATGCAGAATTCTATCACCTAGTACCCACGATGGCAGTGACTCGCATAGCCAATCAGTCGCCTCTTAAGACCTGCCTGGCAACACGGCAGTTAGTCTATTCTTCGAAGGTGCCCGGGTCCAACACGGGGGTTTAGAGAATTAAAAATTATTCAGAAAATCAGATAAAATATTGCGCAAAAACAATGTTGTCTAAATCAAAAAATGCTAACTAAATTATTCATCATGCCACCGTGAAAAGATATGTTAAATGAACTAAACAAAGTTACACATTTCGTTTCGTCAAGATTCACACCCACTGGTTTGTCCAGCTGACAATGAAAGTGTGAGAGTAAAAGTGTCGCTGCGTTTGCCAGCTCTACCTTATTACTTGCAGTATCAGAATTGTCTATTTTTTATCAGCAAATAAGTAGATGGTTCTTCTGTTGGAAAGAGATAACCATGACATATGGACACCATAAATATTAATGGAGCATTGCCATCCGTGTGGCCGGGTTTGAATGCCACATGCGTGAGTTTACCGGCTACTTTACCCTCCAAACCGGAACAAGACAGACACAAGCACCAACGCAATTGCGCCAGGAATCGGTAAGACGGCGGTACGTTATCCAGTCGAGATATTGCACAATTCTATCAGCAAATTAGTAATCACGATGTTAGTGACCTGTTTTAGCCTTCTTTCCGCTTTTACGATATGCCTAGCAGACCCTAAACAGGGCCCAAGTCGACTCGGTGCCCTGCTCATGTCTTGGATCTGTCTTATCTAAAAATGTCTTAATAATACATTGTTTAAATATAAATCAGTTATGTAAATAATCGTCGAATAACGCATTGTCTGGAGAGACGCCGCCATCATTACTGTCGCTAATGAAGCTTGCACTTTTGGCTTTTAAATAGCTCCAGTCAGCCTCAAGGGGCGGATACCGTTCCCGAGTCACTCATACAGATTTTTTACTTTAGACATGAGTTTAACAAACCATATCAAAATACTATGGCGTGACTTTTGAAGTATGGTCTTTTTCAATTCAGTTGCGTTTTCAAACTCTTAAAGTGTCTGACTTAAATTGCGTAAGGATTTTTAACGCATTTTACTAGAAATTGTTAAAAAATATAACATAGTAACATTTTAATGTCACTGTATGTAGTTAAATTCTAGTAGCAGTTGTAAAGTATGTCGTAAATTCACATAAACCAGTAGTGCCAGGTCTAACGATAACGTAGGAATTATGATGGCGCTCGTCTCTCAGCGCACAAATTAGCGTCAGTGTAAAGTTATGCCGTCGTCTTGCAGCATCGTTGTCACTCATGCTCCATCAAAGGTTGGATTTCGTAGAGGATGTGACAAAAGGTCAGACATATGTCGAATGTAATGTATGGAATTTCCACCGCTTCCATCAGTCTGAAGTAAACGCTTGTTTATTGATGCCACTCTTCCGCTATCTATTTAACAGTAAAGAGGCTAAATGAATTTTAGAACCTGGTAAATTTTATTGTAAGTTTTAAATTTGAACCCATCTGTTTTGATACGTACGTTAACGGTATGAAACGTCCATGGCGCTCCACCAAGCTAGCCAATATCAACACTGGGCTCATCAATACCCACCTAATTACGATAACGCTATTTATAGACGATCAAGTTCAATAATCCCATTTTCTTCTTTACAGATTTGCGGAGTTTTTCATGAGGAGACCTCGTCTACAAGTGAAGAAACAAAGAAACCAATAATCGTTGTGAAGTGAATGGAATCCGAAGTGTTTGTGTGGTGACTAATACGGTGATAGTGTCGGCCCTAGCGGCCGATAACCTGCGACGGAAGATACGGACGCGAGCCGCGCGGGCTGCGGGCCCGCGATGAGCGCTAACAACTGCGACAGCATGACATATTTCTCTAACGCCTACATGCCAGACATGAGGAATGGGGGTGGCCATGACCATCAACAGGCACATGCGCACTACGGAGCGGTGCCGCAACAAGGACATGACCTGGATGGTTGTGAGCAGCAGCTTAGGCCAGCACAACACCATTACCCTGCACAACCAGCACCAGGAATGCCGTATCCGAGGTTTCCACCCTACGATCGGTTGGGCTACTATCAACAAATGGAACAAAATGGATACCGACCGGACAGTCCGTCACAAATGGGTCACATGGGCCCGAAAACAGACGGGTTTGGCCCTAATGGTCATCAGCCTCCCACTCCCGCGGTATATACGTCCTGCAAGTTACAAGCAGCGGCGGCGACGGCGGGTGGCGTACCAGGAAGTCCTCCATTGGAGCAGGCGCAACAAATGACCCATCACATGCATCCTCAGCAACATATGGTTCAACATGGTGTTCCACCTCACCAACAGCATCTCATGTACCCGGTGGACGACATGCAGCATCAGACGCAAATGCCTCCCATGCATCAGCAGTCTATGCATGCACAGCAGGCACCACCACAGCAACCTCCGCCTAACACCAACGCCTCGTTGCCGAGTCCTCTCTACCCTTGGATGAGAAGTCAATTTGGTAAGTAAAATCATCTGGTTTTTAATATGCTTAGTAGTATTCTTATATATATGTCGCTGTGAAATAATTGTCAATACCGTTAGATTATAATATACCTAGGGAGTTTATAATTTGGTAAGGTTAGGTTAGCAGTTAAATTATAATATAACTTAGATTATAATGTAACGAAATTGCTCCCTAGGTACTCGTACATTATAATCTAACGGTATTGACAATTTCACGGCGAGATATATGAAATTCTCGTGTCACAATGTTATTTACCATACTCCTCCAAAATGGCTTGACCGATTTTAATGAAATTTTATATGCATATTCAGTTTGTCTGAGAATTGGCTACTATCTATTTTTCATACCCCCAAGTAATAAGGGTTGTCCCCTAACATTTATTTTTTATTTTTTGAATACGTTTTTTTTATTTTTTTATAATGTGGCATTGAAAATACATATAACCCTAAATTATAAAAGGGTGTTTCTATCATCAACCTCTATTTTTTAATTCAATAATTTATATGGCAAAACAACTTTTGCCGGGTCGGCTAGCACCTATATAAATTGCATACGGCAACAAACGTACAGGCGATTTTCTTATAAATCAGAGCCGTCGTAACCCTTGTAGGGGTCACTGCATACATATTAGATTGTAAAGATAAGGTCGGACAAATAGAAATCCCTTATCATATAATAATGGTGATTTTCAACCGACTTCTCAAAAGGAGGAGGTTCTCAATTCAGCTGTATGTCTTTTTTATGTTTGTTATCTCAGAACTCTTTTTTTATAGTATAAGATAGCAAACAAGCAGATGGGTCTCCTGATGGAAAGAGTCAACCATCGCCTATAGGTGTTAATGATCACCAAAGGTTTTAATGGTTCGTTGCTATCTTGCGGCGAGGTGAAAGCCACATGCGTAAGTTTACCGGCTACCTTACCCACCAAACCGGAAAACGACAGTGACAAGCACTGACGCTATTGCGGCAGGAATAGGTAAGGCGGTGATACCAGACTCGGGCGAGACAATGCAAGACCCGGGCGAGACTCAGTAATTTATAAACCGATTTCAAAAAACTATTTTTTTGTTTGGGAGGGAATACTTGGCGTGTGGTTCCAGTTTAATTTGGTGATGATCTGATGCAGGGTTCTGGAGGTATGGGAAATGGGAATTTGGTTTCTGCAGTTTTAATGCGTTAAAAAAAAATTACTAATTCTGTTGAAAATAATTTTGAAACAGACTTTCAAGTCCCCGTTGTTCGAGTAATTAATGACTCTGACTATGCAATAGATGGAGTTCGGGTTCGATTTCCGAGTACAAGCATTTATATGATGGATAAAAAAATATTTGTTTACTTTGGGGTTATATCAATTCTTGTAATTTGTCTTGTGAAATTTAACATCATTTTATAAATAATTTATTAATATTTTTTATAAGTTTGTTAAATTGGAAGGTCATTTATTAAATTTTACCAAAAAGTCCCTATTGTATCTCTAGGATAAAAATACAAATGTTGTACATTAGAGATGTTCATGGCTTTTATTCAGCGAGGATGTTAAAAAGTGTCGCCATCTTTGTAGTTTAGATAAAAATCCACTTGCGTTAATTCATTGGCCAGCCTTACCAATGACAATAAATAAGAACTGTCATGTTCCCATTTGGACAGCATGAGAGTTGGTGAACTGCATATGGCATTACCATCCCGCCACATGGATAGTAACGTACTATTAACATTTTTGATGTCTATAGGCTATGGTTGTTTATTTCCATCAGGAGAACGATTTGCTTTTACGCTTTCTTACGCTATAAAAAAATAAGGGTATGCGTTATGGTAGCAGGATTAGTTATTGTAGTTAATTACGAACAGATACGACTTGGGGACCTTCAAGAAGAGAGCTTTCAATTTTTAAAATGTCGGTAACACAACTGCAAGTCTCCTGGTATTGCGGATGTCCATGTGGGGCGGTGATCACTTAACATCAGGTACACCTCCTGCCCGTTTGGCCCCTCTTCCATAAGAGAAAAATTTAGTGGTAATACATCGGAGTCGACTTAGAACATTAACAACTTTTCGTCATGATGGTAGCTTGGACTTCACGTAGAGAATGACTTACTTGTAATATATATAACAAAATATTAATAAAAGTATAAAATCATCATCATTCTTCGGATCACATCTTATTGACGTCTGTTACATGTACGTTGATTGATGTATGTTGATTTGGAGAATTGTCAATCTGTCATTTTGTCGGGCAATTCATAAAAGGTAAACAATTGGCCAAATTAGTCACTACTAGGTAGTTTTCACTACTTCTGGCCCGGGCTTATAACCTATTCCTGCGCTTTCAATTATTAATACTCGTCACTTTAGTGCCCGGTTTGGAGGTTAATTAACATCTTTGATGTCTATAGTTATCGTATTAGGTATACCTATACGTCAGTTTTCTCCTACCACCAGGAGAGTCATATGCTAGTTTACAGTGCTATTATATAAAAAAACAAAAGCTTCTCAACAGGATACTTTTCTTAATTATTCATTGCTCAGCTTAATTTCACTGCTATTGATGAAATGAAAAGTCGTAAAAGATTATTGAAAAGATTAAAGAAATTATTCATTTTCTCTAAAACGAATTACCACAGGTAAAAAATAGCAACTTAAATCTTGACTTAATCTATACATATATTAAAATCGTAGGAAAGTCAAAACTGTACATTGAACATTTTTTTTAAAAGAATACTTGGGGCGTGACCTACAATCGATATCGAAGCCAAAAATATAGTTTTTAGAATTTTTGTCTGTTTGTCTGTTTATCTGTTTGTCTGTGTGTATGTCCGGGGTAAACTCAAAAAGTACTGCATGGATTTACTTCAAATTTTGCATGAATATTACTAATAGGTCAGGTGCTCTGCGGAGTAAACGAAGTCCGCGCGGACGAAGTCACTGGCAACAGCTAGTTTTTCAATAAAAATGTTCAGTAGGTACGGATGCGCATACGTCCCACCCATGGCGCTTAGATATTCGTTGTTTACAAACAGCGATTTACCGAACTCACGATTAGATTCTTTAGTACAATATATGGTGACCATACTTTTTGAATATAACTCCACCTCAACCGCCTCGCTGGTCGAGTGGTTAGAGACCCTGAGTACGCAATCACCGAGGCTCGGGTTCGATCCCCGACGGGGACAAACATTTGTGTTGTGAGCATAAATGTTTGTATTTCCGGGTTTGGGTGTTTATTATGTATATACTGGTATTTATATATGTATTTCTATGTATTAGTATTGTTGACTAACACCCATAACACAAGCAAATAATTTGCTTACTTTGGGGTTAGATCAGTAAGTGTAATTTGTCCCGTGAATTATTATTATTATTATTAATTTCGTTAAAGTTCACTGTATGGTTAAGCAATAATCTCTTTATGTTTTTATCTTTTACTTATAAGTTATAACCATTAACTATCGTGTCAACTATCGTACAATCTTTTCAGTCAACCTTTTATACTAGTTCTGGCGTTTAAAAAACTAACTCAGATATAATGTGTGTGCAACATCACTTATCATTTTAAGACAAATATCGTTACACTCATAATCCTGAAGATGTAAGCAGGGATGAAATGCGGCAACGGACATCTCGCCAACCGACAAATGTACTGTGTCATTTCACTACTATGAGTGAATCAGAGTTTTCATTTAATTGGCTTTCGACTTACAGTCTAATGCATCATTAACATATTTGGTGTCTTTAGGCGATGGTTGACTCCATGGGCGCCGGCAGCAAGGTGCAAAGGGGTGCGCTCGCACCCCCCTCGCAGGAAACAAAATACGTATAAAATAATAACAATATATGTATTACTCTTTATTTTTTAGTGAATGGTATGAAGTGTAGATGCTATGCACCCCCCTGAAAGTAATACTGGCGACGCCCATGGTTGACTCATACCAAATGATCTCTCATCATTACTTTACATTACTCTCATCATCATGAGACCCATCTGCTTGTTTGCTATCTTATGATATAAAAACAATCTCGATCACCCAAGTTCTTATTTAAAACTATGTTGAATTTAAAGAAAACATTAAAAATTTGCATGGTTTAAGTGACAATGAAAGTGAAACTCACGGTTTCGAATTATTTGCACAAGGCGTCTAACAGGTAGCAGGAAAACATTAAAGCATCCTAAACAAAATCGCTCCACGTGCGAATTGATGACGAACACAATAAGCGCCAGAAACAAAGCCGTTCGCCTTAATCCCGAGTTATTTATGGGCCAAACCATTCTAAAGGAATTTCACTTTTCATAAAATTTGCAAGTTCCTTCACAAAGAGCTCACCTTCTGTTTTGCTGAGGTCTACAGCGAACAATGAGACCGCAACTTGCGCTACCGTCTCCTACTGTTTTGAATTTGTCTCATAAATTCATGCCTTTTGATTTTGTGTTTCTATTGTAATTGACGCAAAGTGAGTTTTGGAATTTTAGTTTAGTTTGCGCGTTCCGCTGAAGTTACTAGCGTCCTTATTAATAAAATTGGATTGAAATAAAACTTGTTAGGTACTTTCACAAATATTCTACTTTTGTATACGTGTAGATATTTTTACATGTATGAAACACAACTAGTTTTATTTAAATCTAGATTTATTAATAAGAGTATTACAAGTTATTGTGACGTTTATCTAGGCATAAATACCGTGAATACTAAGTGCGATAAATACGTATTTATTTTTTAATGTATCCTATATTTATAGTGTTGTAGATAATTTCAATTATAATCAGTTATAATCAAGTGTTTAATTTCCTGTTCTTGAATTAATGTTTCGATTTAAAACAAGAAAATAATAAATTAATAAAACTCGTTTGCAGGTAAGATAAACATGTTTGCAGACAATAGCTTATATATAGTGGTCCCACAAACAATTTTTTTTGATTAATAACAAACTGAATTTTTGTGAATAGCTTCGTTTTCACGAGACAACCATCTTTTCTATCTTCGAAAACTCTCGAATCGGGTTTCTAATAAGATAGATAAAAAAGAAAAGTTTAGAAGTGTCGGACTAAGAAATGTTTTAAGTTTACATGTAGGACAAAGTTACCCTTGAAATACAATAATAATTAACTAGCTGTTGCGAGAAAATTAGGTTGTTTTAAATTGATATTAATTTAAAAATCTCATAATTACGAAACTTTAAAGCGAAGGACTCGTCAGAAAATCCATTGAATGTGTAGGACAAAAGTTTTGTCGTGTTTTTTATAATATAATCAAGCGATTAAAGTTGAAAAATAATTATTGTTATAAATAAATATTTTTCCTTCACTGAATCAACATTTTCAAAGCCCCATAGCTTTATTAGTTACCCGATTCGAGATTTTTCGAAAATAGAAAAGATGGTTGTCCCATCAAAACGAAGCTGTTCATAAAAATTCAGCATGTTATTAATTAAAAAAAAAGTTTGTTCGTGGGACCACAATCTATTAATTAAATAACGACTTATATCAAGTTATTGAAAATGAATGTAACTTTTTAGTATAACAATTTCATTTTCAAAATTCTTTGCATAGAGTTTATCTTCTGTTTAGCTAAGTTCTAAAACGAACAATGAAACCAACTTCTACTGTTCGGTGTACCGTTTTCTGTTTTAAATTTGTCTCATAAGTTGGTGCCTTTTGCTTTTTTGTATTTATTGTAGTTGTTATGTTTGTATAACATAACATTATGTTGCAAAGTGGACTTTGAAATTTAATTTCGTTTGCGCGTTCATTTGTATACATTAATATACATAATTACACGCTTTTTTAAATTATCCAGTGATATTATGTTAGTAGTGTAAATATAAAAAACTTTTAGGTAAAAAATTTACAAATGTTTTTGGAACGAAGTTCCTTATCGCGTGTTGTGAAAGGGGGCTAGACGGAAAAAATACTTACGAAAAATTGTCACGACACTTTTTGCTATAGCAAGGTATTGTAAGCACAGAAATATCCAGCCACGTGGAAGTGAATGAAAAAAAAATATAAAAGTGAAAGTCTATCTACTATTTGATTGAGTTTACTTTTTTTCTAGTGCCAAATGTTCGACATTTATACAGAATTTCGGCCGAATGTCGAATTTCGACCAAAAGTTGAATTTCGACGGACAGTCGAATTTGGAAAGACAGTCGAATTTCGACGGACAGTCGAATTTCGACCGGGTGCCGAAATTCGACCTCGGGTCGAAATTCGACTGGGTTCCAAAATTCGACCGTGGGTCGGAATTCGACCGGGTTCCGAAATTCGACCAGGTGCCGAAATTCGACGGTGGGTCGAAATTCGACCGGGTGCCGAAATTTGACCACGGGTCGAAATTCGACCGGGTGCCGAAATTCGACCGGGTTCCGAAATTCGACCGGGTGCCGAAATTCGACCTTACATCTAAATTCTACGAAGTTCCTTATCGCGCGTTGTGAAAGAGGGCTAGACGGAAAAAATTCTTACGAAAAGTTGTCACGACACTTTTTGCTATAGTAAGGTATTGTAAGCTGTGCGGCGTGCGAATAAAAGAAACTCAAGTTTTTTTTTAAATACGGTAGGTATAAGACAGAGGTGCACCTACGATCAAACATAGGTGCTACACCTAGGTACGTCTCATGTTTTCATTTTATTTCAAAATTGGGTGACCATCTAGATAAATTATTCCTGTCGTGTTAAAGCTCTATAAGTATATATCTTTGGTGTATACCTAAAGCCGATGCTTAATTTTTTAACCAGGTTGATTGCTATTTTATAGAACAATTTGTAATGGTAACTCTATCAATAAATCAGACACATGGAGCCCCGAAAATGAAATTAAAACGACTTACCCGTCTTAGAAACTATAACGTGGATCTTATTACTATGTACCAATATTAATAGACCATTAAAGCGACAATGTGTTTAACTATAATAATAAAATATATTAGCAGTGTAAAAGCAATTATAAAAATTATGTTGAAATACACTAAAGTCATATAAATATCATCATATTTAATGCTAATTTCTCAACTTGAATCCGCATTCCAACATTTATTCATAAATACAAAGCTTTTGTTTTCGACTAATAATATAGATTTATATAATAGATACAATGAAAGTAAATTGGATGTTCGAGCTTGACCGTATGAAGGGCCTTTATTCATTAACTGCTGTCGGAGATAACGGAAACGCAACTGACTGTACCTACGTTAGTAGCGTCAGCATGAGATATTTTCAATGAGAAAATTAATGAATTTGTTTCGAAAGAAAGACTTCTGCCGTAGCCCACAAAAGATCTGTAGGTGAACGTCTCTCTTTTTTTCTATCAAACATGCTAGTATAGTAATGCATCAGCCTACCCAAGTTGGCATTATACACTCACGTCACAATAGCGCCAACTACGTTTTATTGCTTCTGCATGCAAGAAGATAAAAACAACGCTTGCATCGAAAATTAAAATTATTTAATTTAATTTTCAAACTTTGTTTCGAATATTATAGCTTTTTGTTTCATAAGATAACATACAAGCAAATGATTCTCACTCGGTGAACGGAATCCCGTTCACCGTTCTCACTATGATAAGAGATAACCATCGCTTATAGACACCAAAGATGTTAATGATGCGTTGTTAGACGTGGTGGTGGTGTAGGAATTCATCTGCATAAGTTTACCAGTTACCTTTCAAACTGGAACACGACAGCGATAAGCTCGGACGCTAATGAGGCATGAATAGGTAAGGTAGACGTACGAACCCTGAAAAAAACGTTAAATAATACCACCTCGTTAGTAGTCATTATGGTGACATGTTTTTTTTTTGTAATGACAATAGCTGGGAAATGTAACAGTAACACCAGACTAGAGAGACACGTAAGTATTAGATTTCTCTAGTCTTTTAAAAGGTGTTGCGCAATAAAGTTGATTTCTATAGTTGATTTGGTATGTAGGAACCCGGATTAATACACGAAAATATTTAAACAGGAACGACAACGCACAAAGGATTGAGCGAAAATGTCAAAAATCATTTTAGGTAACATCCACGACGATATTATTTAGGTAACATCCACGACGATATTAATGTGGCACTTATACTGCCACATTAATATATTTTTATTGCCTACAAGCAACACGAGTATTTATCTCTTACCGTCGAATTCATCATTTATTGTGTTGCTAGCTCAATGTCATACACAGCATTTTAAGCTTCTGGGACTTATAACTTCTGTTGCAATTAGGTTAGAATATCGATATAGTGCGTTGCAAATTTTGTAATCAATTAGTAATTGCATTTTTTTATAAATTGAAATAAAAAAATGACTTTTTAAATTGCTAAATATAGTGATCACATGGGTGGTATTAAATTATACTGTATTCATTGATTTTAAGGCGTAAAATATTTAGAAATGATAAACTTTTTTGCTATCTTTACTTTGTAGGCGTAGGTTTAAGCAATCTTGGTTCAAACGTACTGTTGTTGTACTGGACGAACCCATGTCATAACCCTTATCTAGGATTCCTTACCGGATAAGATGTGCCATTTCTAAGTCGGCACCAACAAACGAACAGACTCGAAGTTAATTAATTTGGAACTCCCGGATCCTTTTGATGAGACAGATATGAATTGCCAGTTTTTAGTTCTCATATATTTCGTGTGATTTAGCTGCTATCTTTTTATTTTATAAAGGTATATAGTCAATGTACTCACAATAACCAAATATTTATATATTTAAACTTATATAGTGGAGGTTTTTTTATTGAAAACATTGCTCTTTGCACGTTTAATTTTTATATAGAGAGGCATAAGCTAACAATAGCCTATAATCTCTGAAGGTATTAACAATAATTTCTGTTGATAAAATATCAGTAATGCAAATGTGCAAACTTACCTGTCAACCTACTCACTAAGCCCTACAATGACAACGACAAGCACTGACTCTATGGAAGCTGGAATAGTTAAAGCTATGGTATCATACACAAGTTCTGTAAACTCTTTCCGGAACGCTACTAACGCTAATAAACTACTAACCTAGTAAAAATAATAATGATGGGTTCATCTATTGCTCCCTTGTTAGGAGTACCGGATAACTAAACAGATATTATATTTTTATGGGAACCTGAAACCAGATAAGGAAAATTAGCTATTGGTAACAATATTAGCATGTCTAAATTTAACAATATTTAAACAAAATGGCAAACATGAAATTACTTTGTAAGCCAAGTCTCAAGTGTTTTATGACAAGGTATTTAACATATGAAAAATGTAGGTACTTAGAGCAGTAGCTAGACGCACTTAAACTAAAGCTCACGACCTACTTGAAACCACTCCTTCATTAATTATCCTTTAAAGACAGTTGTTTACAAAAAATGAACCAATCAGAACACCGCCTATGTTCTAAAATAGGATGAGACCAGACGAGTAATTAATCATCGTAGCACAGTAAGTTACACCTACTCAGTAATATGTAATCATATACATCTGTTTATTAATTTTTATTTAGTTTTTATTTTGATAATAAGGAACATATAAATATCACACTAATGAATAAAGAAATGCATATATTATTATTATTACTATCGTAATGAGATTGAATCAATTTTGGACTTTTAATTATCAGTTGAAGAATTTTGCTATATACGAGTGTATAGCGAAGTAGAGTAGTTGTCTAAATATTAATGTACCAAAGACATCATTAAAGTGTGAAATTGGATAAAGACAGATCAATCCTCTAATATGTTGCCAATGCCATTCCCTTGGATTAACATTGACTTGATTTAAATTTTTTTTTTAAATAAATCGAAAAATAACAGTTTTAAGGAACAAAGAAGTAGTGGCAGGAATAAATTACTGAATAGAAAATTCTGGACAGGATGGACAATGGACACCGTTCACAACTTTATTGATATTCGGCTGTCAAGGTCAGTACAATATAGGTAGATAAATTTGGGACCATAGAAACTCTATCGGTACTTCAATTCTGATCAGTGATCACATAATATGAAATATTATTTTTGTCCAAAAAGATACTATATACATATATAACATTTATAATTAAAAAAATTTAAGCACAAAAGCTGTGCTACAAATCATTGTTATAAATAGTATATAATCAAGCAAATTAGTAGACATGAGAACAATGCGAATATTTATTCCTGTATCAAAACATAATAGTATGAAAAATACGAATAATGTACGTAGAATAGTACATTTTGAAGCAAAGCTCTATTGAGTAACGGCATAGAAAGATAGACTAGTCCGAGCAAAGGTAGACCGCGATAAGTTGGCTGAAATTGAGGTGGAAATGGAAATATAATGGAATTTCCCCCTTTCCTCCCCAAAGCTCACTCCCCATCCATACACCAACACAATAGCGAATGGACGACTTGTTACATTTCATTGTTCAGTTATCAGCCCAAAGGCTTTTGTGGAGGCTCGATGATTGAATATAAGAATTTGTTTCCGAGTCTGCTTCTGATTTCCCACGTTTGCAAGTGAAAACCTCCAATTTATGTAATAGGAAATCAGAAACATTTATTCACTGACAGTCATATCAATTATAAAATTAGAATTTCCTAAATTCTTGCAAAGGTGAATAGTGGATACTTATTTAGGTTAAAAATATTAAAGGATATCCGTCATTTACTGCTTTATTATAGCTTATTAAGACACGTACCTAAAATAAAATAATCTAGTCAAATGTTTGAAATAAAATCGACATATACTAGGATAATATATAGTTTTATTGATACTTGTTTCATTTTATTCTACATATTCTTTATTAATAAATATACAGGGTTATTTTTGGAGGTGCGGCCAAATTTTAAAATTAAGAACTAAATATTGAATTAAAAGTGCGTTTTAATTATTATTGTAAACTTACTACTAGATAATAAAAAAAAATTGAATTATTATTTTTTATTACCTAAATCGAACATATTATTTATTCTGAACAGCCTCTGAAAATTTGACCGGTTTTTGATTTTGTTTTAGATTGGTGACCGGTGAAAATTTGATTGTTCTTTGCACGCGCATCACGCGAAAACCGTTGAATACTTTGACATGAAATTTATACTATTACTAGCTGATCTGGCAAACGTTGTTCTGCCTTTTTAACTACTCTTATTTTTTCTATATTTTCTCACTTTTTAAACCTTCCCTGGACTTCAACAATTAATTCAAAACCAAAATTAGCCAAATCGGTTCAGCCGTTCTCGAGTTTTAACGGGACTAACGAACAGCAATTGATTTTTTTATATATAGAAGATAGATATTCAGGATATTAATTAGCTAAACGTAAAAAAATATTTATTAGCTAAATATTATCTGTGCTTGATGATTAAATATTTTTTTGTTTTTCATCTGTAATCATAATTTTGATTGCTTTTCAATCTTTTTTTAAATAAAACAAAAGCTTGCGGGTGGAGCTAAACAGCTCATCTAGTATATTATATAAATACTTATGTGTGTATTAGTTATTTTTTATATCATTTTATGGAGCAAACAAGCAGATGGCTCACTTTATGGAAAGAGAATCCCTCGCCTATAAACATCAAAGTAAAAGGAGAATTAGTCCTATATTCTTTATTAGTATAAACGTGCAAAGCCAGATTGGGCTGCTAGTATATGTATGTTAAAAAGAAAGTTAATTTAATTTCGTATAAGTTATAAAGTGAAAGTAGTTACAGTTACGTAACAGCATACGTATCGTCCTGTAGGCAAAGAACAACGAGCACTTGTTTCCTATACTAACACTATATTACTAGCTCTCTTTATACACAAATAAGACAGTTTTGATGGCTTTTGATTCTTTCTCTCTACTCGCAGCTTAGAATAACACACCAACAACTTAAAAAAAAATGAATTTGAGCTTACACGCGGTAGAAATAAAACTTTTAATTATAGTAGGAAAGAGCGAATTGGAGGGAGATTAATTGAATGAGTCAAAGAAAAATGTTTTTTATATTGCAGTAAAATCACTTTGGCAGTACTGTTTGTATCTGGCTGATTTTAGAACCAATTTTAAATGTGAAAAACTGGTGAAATGTATTTAATATCATTTCTCTCGCCGGGTTTATGCTATACATTAATATATTTGTTTCTCTATCATGACGTATATTTTTTTTACGCAAAATACAACGAATTTAAAGAACTATTACTTCAATAACATTTCTAATAGTCTAGATCTTCATTTAAAGATTATATCCAAAAAAGAAACTCCACCACATCCACAGTCCACATCGAAAAAGTAGCCACCCAGTATAAGACATCATTTCTAAGGGTTATGGTGTAACAAATAACCAATATATTAACAAATCGAGAACATTTCCAGACTTTTGAAGTTATGTTTTTAAAAAAAATATTGATTCGAACCCATACGACTTTACCGAAGCCGGTACCGTTAGACTACTATGGATATTTTGGTTATCTTTTATTTGCCATTTTACCTTATGCCTTCTAAGACACGAATTGGATATATTTCTCAATTATTTGTTCTATTACTTCTAAGCTTAAAATTAATTATCTGAAAATGAAAACACATAAATATTTCCAAATTTTTATATACTACCAACCATTTCCACAATCTTGGTTAGATTGTGGTAGTGACTGGTAGTATATGAAAATCCACCTCACCTCTCAAAAATCTAACGGCACTTCTCAATTAAAATCCATCAAGTCGTTTATGGCGTACCAAATAAATATACATATCTACATACACGCATACATTCGAAGAACATAACCCTTTTTCTAACATAATCGGGTAGTAATGATTACGTGCATCAAATTATAAGATCGAAGAAAACAAGCAGGAATATCATGCCGGCAAGCCTCTCTTAACAATTTCTTTCACAATAAATGTTTTACCTCCACGATGCTGATAAGCCCATTGTTGAATTTCACCGTTGATTGATCGTGGATTGTCGCTTCGTAACAATGGCGATAAATGCCCCCTATGATTGGAGTCCCGATTCTTTATGTAAGTAGGGTTGATTCCTTCAGTGCAAGGCGAGATAATAGTATTGTTATCATGTAAATCATGTAGGAAATTAACTAAAAGCTCTCATGATGGTCTGAAAAGCGAAACCAGTTTAAAAACAAATATCGTAGGTGTAAAACAAATGTCGTAGTTGTAAAACCATACTAGAATTTATTCCAAGAAAATCAATACTAGGTACAGTATTATGAACATAAACTTCGATACTTGCCTTTAAAACATGAGAAGGTTCGTAATTCTACGGATATTTTACTAGGTGACATTTTAATTTTTTATCGTTTGAAAGTGAAAGAAGTTCAGATTTTTCCGTTCATTTGAAAGATTAGCATTACAATAATAATTAAAACGCACTTTTAATTTATTTTAATCAAATCAGAATTTAAATCATCTCAGGAAAACCCTGGAACATCATCTACAACTATTGTGTGTTCGTTATTTGTTCATTATGGGTTCGTCCGTATGAAATTTATGAAAATTAGATGTACAGTTCTGGAAATACAAAGCATATAAAATTAATTGTAAATTAATGCATTTAGGTATATTATATGTGTTTGAATAATATAGCATCTGCCTTTTCGTCAGGCAGTCTGTAAAAGGCTAAAAATCCACCTAAGGGAAATGAAAAATATTTTTTCAACAAAGATGAGGTCATAGTTATTCATTCCATCTCACCTAGAAAGAGGATGATGATGCTCACTTGTGCCAGGCCAGGCCCACTTTTTTAGAAGAGACCATCTGCCGTTCTATCAGGGCGGTCTTAGAAGGTGAACCACTAGTTATGTCACTACCATCGTGACTACTAAATGGTAGAATTCCGCGATGTCTTTTCTAGGTATAAGGGATCACTGCCTTATCTAATTCTGCCGCAATAGCATAAATGTTTGCATTGTCGTGTTCGGATTTAGAAAATAAGGTATCCGGTAGACTTATGCATGTTGGATTGGTATCCCGCCATACGGATATTAAAGTACCATTAACATCTTTGGTGTCTATAGGCAAAGGTTTCTCTTTCCTTCAGGAGATCTATCTATTTGTTTGTTATCTAGTGATTTAAAAATATCAAATAAGTAGATAATATAAATCTAGTGTTGAGTTTAAGGTTATATTTCTATAATAATAATAATATAATAAATAATAATAATATAAATAAAACTAGCAAAATTACCCATAGTCACTTTGTCGCTCTATTAATCTACGGTTAGTATATAAATAGCTTTTTCACCTAAAATCCCTAGTTTTTTTTTCTTTGTGATGAATTTACATAATTGGGATCTTCTACAGAAAAATATTAGCTACTCCTACTACCTCTCTTCGATGTATCAGGGCACGTGAAGCTAGCGCAAGTAATTAAATGTTAAGATTGGTAAATGCGTCGATGTGTTAGATTTGGTCCTTTTCCTCTACCGGGCAAATGACCGGCGTGATAGTATTTATTTATTACTTCATTGTACATAAAAATATAAAAAAGTACAATAGACTTGTTTTTCACCAAGAAAAGAGATTTCTTCCAGCTGACCTGAAAAAGTGAAAACATAATTAGTACAACATAATAAAATACTCAATAATTAAAAATCTAGATATTTACCTACCGTATTTTTATTAAAATTGATGAATAAACGTTTACTCTAAAATAAATTGGTAAATTTTTACAGATATTATTTAGTTTAACTATTGTTAAAATATCCTCAAAATAACTATAATCATCTTCCCATTTACCCTCTTAAGAAATCCATCAAAAGTTTTCTAAACATCTTTCAATGTTATTGTTGAAGGATACGGAAACGTATCCCTATTCCGGCTTCCCTTCATTTTACACGTACTATTATTTGCATAAAGATTTTTTTACTCGCAGAGGGGTGCAGTGACTGTAAAAATATATTTCTAATTCTGTTTGCTACAAACTTTCCGGTGTAGCGCCGGTAGAGCTCAGGACAATGAATGATAGCTTTGGCTTTTCAAATATTATTTTTGAATCGGCGTCTTTGAACTATTTTTAAATAATATTAACTTATTTGTGTTTCAAATTTTGAACACGTACGACACCTATTAGGTACGTGTATATTTTACTAAAACTAAGTAGATAACTTTAATTATGTCGGATTGCTTACGAAATAGTCAGATTGAACCAAACGTCGCTCGACGATCGACATTCCAACGGCGGGCGATTAGGGATGATTTTTAGGGTAACCGCCTACTTTCTTATCATATTCCTTACTTATGTGAACCAGAATAAAAAGCGGCAACCTCCTAATGACTATTAAAAAAATTGCGAACATTAAGAAAAGAAAGCGTAAAGCTAAGCTGGAACCTGAACGAATTAATCTGTGATATGTAGGAGTGGTAGGATTCCTTCACTCCCTAGAAGTTGTAACATTAGATAATAAGCTTTTTGCATATTTTATTAGTAGTTAATATGTGACGTAAAAATATTTATATTAGGTCTATAGGGTGTTTAGTTTCAATTGTTTATACCAAAACAATGATTTAAAAAATTTCAGACTCATTTAAAATCATTTTTTATTTATTTTTAGCATATTTATTATTATAAAGCAATTCTTATTAAAATTTACTCATGTATTTCGAGAGGCGTTATACGTTAAGGTTGACGTGCACTAGTACGCTCCAAACGCAACGAAAAAGACAAAATTTAAATCCATATTCACAAACAATTCGACAAAACAGTTTTTTTAAAGTGATAGTGTTGGTAAATAACGTACCTAAAAAACACATATTTATTTTGCCTATGAAAACGGGCTACTTACGGGCTACTTAAATGTTAACTTGTATTACGACGATTAAATGAAAATTAAACCTTAGATACAAAAACAGCAAGAAGAATAGACAGAAAAATTAACCGTTATTTCTTTATTTTTTTCACGAACGTAAGCTTTTTAAGCTTTTTTATTTTCTTACATGTTATCTTCTATTTCGGAAATACGGTTACGGAGACTAGATATATAACCCAAAAATATTATTCTTTTTTTTAATACCATTTTTGATAATAATAATATTTATTCTTGAAAAAAAATCTACAGCTGGATAAAGCTACAATAATAATAATAAATAATACTAGACTAATTACATGAATTGATCCCTAGTGACGCAAATTATTAACTTGTACCATATAAAATCTGTAACTGTAGCTACAGATTTGATGGGGTACACTAAATTTTATTCCGATAGTCACAAAATACCGATTTTCATGATTCCGAATGTATATTAATTCCTAATATAACAACTCCGATTTATCATTCATCCTATTTTTATAATTCTAAAATTCCAATATTCATTAGGTTTATACTTACAATACTCAAAATATTGAGTTCAATAAGTTGAATTACTTACAAAAAGTCCGACGAACTAATATCAAAAACACTAATTTCAATTATTAAAGTATCGATTATTTAGAGTTCTTAAATGAGCAATAAACCCTGATGCTTGACGGCCGCTCTATCCCAAATTGAGCATTTGATTTTTCAAACTAATGAAAATTGGTAAACAAATGAAATATTTCCAACTTTCGGTTAAATAAATTTTGTGATTTTGAATATTAAGACATTATAATTCTTATGATGTCTAATATTATGAAATTCGGTACTATTAAATTCGGACCCTTGAAAATCGAAATTCGGTTTTATAAGAAAATAATTCAGTTATGTTGTTCGGTTTTATCCAATACTAGATTCAACAGTTTGTTATGTTTTTTTGAAGGGGAACGTTTTTAATCAAGAATATGGTCGTTTGTATGAAGTAGGGACATTTATGGTATAAATATTGATTCTTTGACAAGGCACATACAACTTCCCAACTTTCCTAAAGCATGTCGTTTAAAGCCTAGTAAAATTTTAACCAAAATAAAGTACAAAAATGAGTATTATCGCATGTTTTGTTTGATTTGTAATTGGTGTATTCCTTGCAACTTAAAACATATTTAATATTTAGTCTTTACATGTAGGTTATAAATGTAATATAAATATCTTTAAGTATGTTAAACTATCTGTAAAATTAATTATTGCATATAAGACACGTTTCGAGGTTAAGTTAGACCGCGTTCGGTATAAGTAAATGTGCGCTGACCTTAAGTTTGGCACCTACGTTTTTAAATGGTTTTAGGTACTACCGCAAGATGGAGCTTTTGTAAAATATATTTAATGCATTTTAAATTTCGCGTCATTATCTCTTCCAAAACACGTATTTGTATGATGTATTATATAGTCATTCGAATGTCTGTTTTCAATTTAATACAAAATTTGAAATAATGATAATATGTGTCAACTTTTCGTAAAATAATCCCAAAAATTAAAATATACTTAAGTAAACGAAATAATATTATTCATAAAAATAATTGGATTAAATAACATATTATATTTCACGTTTTGAGTATCTAAATACGTATTTTTCCGTAACTACACACAGTTGCAAATTTTAGTTTAGATGGTGCAATGAGTGGTAATCCCCAGCGATAGATCTTGTTACTTGCAATAACATGGACCAACGAGTGTTCATATTTTTCGAGGTACTGAAGTAAAAACACATACCTCCTAGTCACTAAACTGCTACTAATATATAAGATATAATAAAAATCTAAATCAAACTAGTTATAACAACTAGACAACGAGGCAGTCTTTTCCAAAAACAAACATAAAAAAATAATATTCATAAGTATATAATTTTTGTATATGAAAGCAATTACAAAATTACGGAAATCATATTCATTAATTTACCACCAATATTAATCATTTGCGGCGTTAACAAAAAATGACCAACAATAAAAAGTTAGTGACTTTTTTACGATACCATATTGTGTGTTCAGTTTCCGGTTTAATAATTTGTTTTGTTTTAAAAATAATTCAAAATATTGTCCTACTTTATACCATTCCCTAGAATGAATAACTTTTTATGTAGATACACATTATATGCCTTAATGCATCAAATATCGAAATATCTATCGTTATCGATTATGAATGGTCACCACTTTAATAAGTCCGTTGTTGAAAAGCACATCGAAATATTTATCGTTATGAGTGTTCACCACTTTAATAAGACCGTTGTTGAAAAGCATGAAGCATTTAAGAATATAAAAATAATTTAATTAATATTTTTTCTAAAAACACTTAACCCTTCATCAACTATGATAGTAAAATATATCGCAGAAATTGAAGGGTACCCATGTAAAAATATACATGCACTTTTTTGTTTTTTTTCTTAATGAATATTTTTAAACTATATGGAAAAATAAAATCAACTTTTTAATAAAATTTAATAGATGAATAAGACACAGTCAAATTTATTACGCAACGAATACGATTAAAATATTTATTTTATATTTACTAGTTTTCGATATTGCATTTTTTTGGAAAGTTATCTTGTGCACGATCGAAAATTGATGGGTTAAAACTTTGAGATTTGTAACATATTAAATTAATCAACTGTGTTATAATCAATCTTCTTCCAGGTACAATAATAATTCCTTTTTAACATGGCTATCGCTAATTAATAAACTTTAATAAATGCATAAATCTCATACATATTATAAATGTGAAAGTTTATATGCTTGAATGTTTGTTATTCAATCACGGTTGAACTGATTTGGATAAAATTTGGCACACAGGTAGATGATGACCTGGAATAGGATAAATTTTATCTTAGAAAATAAGTTATACCCGCGGGGTTCACCAAAAAATTTTATAATGCAGAGAGCTGCTAGGTGACGCAACGAGGCAGGCTCAATCCTCATCTAAGGGTGAAAAATGTTTAACTCAAAGTGTTTTATATATTAATAATTTTATATACTTACACTAAATCAGCGTTACAAATAAACATCTCATAACTTTTGAATGGCTTGACTGTTTGAAACCCGGTTGATGGAATTCCGCTCAACTTGACTGAGAAGATTTCAAAAAAAAAACATTGGCGAAACAGTATTTTTTTTAGTATAACTTCCAGATTTATGAGCCAATTGATTGAACTGCAGTCCAATGATTTAATTGCATCAACATCGGTTTATCCGTTTGGAAATCGATGACGAAAAGTTTTAAAAAAAGTGTTTTTTCGACATAATTTCGAGATTTTTTAACCAATCATTTTTTGACCTTCGACAATATTTTATTACTTAAAAAACTCTACTTGACAGTTTCAAAAATCAAAATCGAATCAAGTTTTCAAAAGTTGCAGCTTTTGAAATATTAATATTTTGTTGTTTACAGCTAATATACTTAATATTTTTTGACATTACTTCGACATTTTTCAACCTATAGATTATGTAGCTAAGAAAACATTTTAGAGCTTAAAAATCGCATCGAATTCAGTCTAAAGATCATCGTTTCCAAAACATACAGCTATTCTAAAATAAAATTACTGTAATTTTTAACAAAATTCCGATTTTTGAAATTTGAAAAAGTCTATGCTTACGTACAACTTTTGTTCTTTTGAGCTTAAAATACCTCAATTTAGCGGGAAGTTTCAAGGATAGCCTGCAGCGTCAACCGGTTTAGAGTTTTTTTTTATACAGTATTGATTTGATATAATAGATTTGACAATATCCTAATCCTCACTATTAATACTGAATAAGTTATTTTATAACTAATTGAATAATCGACATTTTGAGATGGCTGAATCTGAAAAGCTCAGTGTAGTTGGCGTAGGGTTAATGAATATTTATTACTAATAAAGTTGACATTTAGTTAATAAATATAAATATTCACGGGACAAATTACACTTACTGATCTCACCCCAAAGTAAGCAAATTATTTGCTTTTGTTAAGGGTGTTAGTTAGAAATGCATATATAGTAGTTTGGGTGTTTATTAAATATATTCTAGTATAAATACTAGAATATATTTAATAAACACCCAAACCCGGAAACACAAATATTTATGCTCATCACACAAATGCTTGTCCCCGTCGGATCGAACCCGAGCCCTGTCGTTTGCGTAGTCAGGGTTGCTAACCACTCGACCAACGGGGTGGTCAATTTTTTTACAATTAAGTTTATCATTTATACGTATACCACACAGAATAGATATTATGTTTTGAATATTTGATACATTTGTTTATTAACATTTGCGTTTTGTAGACATGAACCATACTTTAAAAAATTAGATAATGGTTCGGTATGGTATTTAATACAGACTAAGTAATATAATATAACTGGTATTATTTTTATAGTGTATTGGGCTGAATCCCAAAAAGTCAGCATAAATCAATTTAAGCGAGTGAATTTACTAATACCTATTTGTTTTTACGTTTCCTTTGTCACGTTTTATGTCTTAATTATTTTGAATAATTTCTACGAATAGTCGTTTTTTATACCATAAAAGTGCAAACAAGCAGATGATTCTCCTGATAGAATAAGACAACCATCACCTATAGACTTCAAAATGTTAAAGGTGCGTTGCTATCTTTGTGGCGAAGTCGTAATGCCACATGCATAAATTTACCGGTCACACGACCCTCAAAACCGGGATACAACAGTGACAAGTACTAACGCTATTGCGGTAGGAATTGGAAGAGCAGTGGCTCCAGACCCATGTGAGACAATGCAGAACTTTACCACCTAGTAGCCACTATGATAATGGCCAATCGTTCGCTTCTTATGAACTGCCTGGCAGAACGGCAGCTGGTCTATTCTTTAATGGGGGCTCGGGCCAACACGGTGTAACTCTAAATCGTTTGATAATAATAAGATTGATATGTAAACTGTTTTTTGCATTTAAAATAGCCCGGGATGTACTTTCTTCTTCAGTAAGCAATTTTTTTTAGTATACATTATTATTTCATTTCTGTTAAAACATACAGAATGGTAATCACTTGTATTTATTTAATATTTTAAGGTAAGTCGTTATTAAGATAACTGTGGTAAAACATATTCTACTAGAAGATTGTCTTTCCCAAACTTTGAATTGTGTTTGGATACCCTTCATTAATCACACGTTGGGATAGAGTACCAATCAAACTTTGACCGCCGCTAAGCTGTTGAAACCAAACTTATTATGTGGTATTAAAATTTAATTTTCGGACTCCAAACATTATTGTGGTTCAATTGGAATAAATCGGTTAAATATAATTGGTTATATATAATTGGAATAAAGCGGTAAATGTTATAATATAGGATTAACCTTATATAAATTTGTTTTAACAATAGTTCGTGTCCATTGTATACATTTATTTATATTTCCCATGTCCCTGCCGTTCTGCCAAGCCGTTTATAAAATTCGAACGATTGACTTTACGAGTCACTACCAATTGCCATCCTGACTACTGGGTGGTAGAGTTTCGCAACGTTGCCAGGGTTTGGTATCATCTTTTTACTTATTTTACCTTTTCCTGCCGCAATAACGTCAAAGCATCTCGGCACCCAGATAGCAACACACCATTATCTTTGGTTATATTGGCTATAGGTGTTGGTAGCGTATTTTAATCAGGAAAGCCTTGTTTTTGTCAAACACTTGTTATGACTTAGAATCTAACACTTTTATAAAATTTATACGTAGGTAGGTATAAATTTGGCACGAAACACGAAAATCACGGTAATCGGTCCCAAAATTAATTTTTACATACAAATATATCGGTGATATAGATGTAATTCAAAAAATGTAACACATTTTAAAAGAAAAATTGTAAAAAGTTATATCGTATGTCACTTCCACATGTGTTAGTTAACAGAAGCACATAAATCATAACTGTACATAGATGTTTGTATATCGATGCACAGAAAAAAGCCCTCGTTTCCTGCCCGGGGATCACACATGACCGGCCTGTCTATCTGCCAGACCCGTGTCAAATATTCTCTGGAGCGGAGACGCCCCCATTCCGAGCAGGGGAAACTCCTGGGGCCCGCTGTCCCGCGGCGAAGCTCATCTTAGTACCTTAATGCGTTCTCTCGATGTTATTCAGAAATGAATTATCATTTTTTGTATTTTCGTAAATGAAGATAACTTTTATCAATATATGTTCTATATAAAAAGATTTTGAAGGATAACTAATTCTGTTTCATTGATTTAGTGATACCGACTTTGGTATAGATTTAAGGGGTTCTGGGTTTATATCTTAACGAGATTTTCAGTTTTCTAGGAAAATATAACTTGCCCGAGACTGAATATGTGCGCGATTAGTCGATAAGTTAGCCATCTTTCATACCATAGGACTTAATAGATATTGTTGGCTAATCGTGGATGGACAAGTTGCACATCTGTCTATCCCTTTGAGGATACGGGCGGGATGCAATTTTTTTTTAAATTGTAAGATTGATCGTTTGAGTTGAATGAAGTGCTATTGATTGTTTCTTCGTATAGAGTCTAATTTCTTTAGTTCTTGTGGTCCTGGGGTCGATCCCCAGGTCGGGCAATAAATAGTGTGATTGTGGCTATCGATACCGCTATCTGTTAGAAACAAATGACACAGTCGAAGATAAACATCAATTAATTATTTGGAACTCATAACCTCAGGTCTTAACCAAATAGACTGAATACGAGGCACATATTACATACCTAATTAAAGGTTATTTCTCATAATTGATTAGAAATAAAAGATATTATAAGTAAAGTTTTTTGGGGAAAAAATAGCGTTAAGAGATTCAGTGATAAGTATGTAATTGTATTCGTTTACCTTTGTGATGACTTCGTAACAAACCCTGTGTACTTATTTAGGAAGGTACAGTAATCCAAATACTTTAATAAATAAACCATTAATTTATTTAATGAGTTGCTTGTATTCAGGGCTTAATAAGTGGTATATAAGGCTGTACGTCCGGAGTTAAAGTTATGAGGTAGAAAACTTTAGGTTCTAAAGTTTCAGTGGGTCATCGCCGAAATATGTGAGTATATCCAGCAGAAACTGATATAAAGTCATTGCAGCAATTGCATTGTTTTTGTGAAGTTAACTATAATTTTAAGTTATTATATGGTATAAGTTATTTCTTGTTTTTTATTCTAGTCCATATTCTAATAGTTATTTTAGGAATTTGAAAGCTTTTTACTTAATATATAATTTTTTAAGGCATTATGTCAATACAATAATTAATGTGTATTTTATTTCTTGAATCGTATTAGTCAAAACGTATCTCAAATACAAAATTATTATACGGAGTTTTAATATATTGAAAGAGCGTTTGCCTTGAATAAGCGAAGTCTTGATTCAATACTTTCTTATTAAGATTTGCGCGTTTCTGACAAGCGATGAAAAATCGACTTCACTAACACCTTTCATAACTTTTCGTTTCGTGATCTAAAGCAATTATTCACATTCTATCGCCTCCTCAAATATTCATTCCTGCTTTTTCAATGCAAATTACCGTAATGACTCGAAAAGGCAGTAATTAGACTATGTGGTAGGGCACTATCATATTAATATGTATTACTGAAATTATTTGAGGTGGCCATTACTTTATTACAATATTTAATTACGTGAAACAATAACCTCGATCTAATATAGCTGATGTATATTGAAGCGTTATTAAATTCGGGATGGAAATTAATTATACGCATAGGAAGGTGGGTGGCGGTGTGAATGGCATGAGACGGAGGTCGGTCCGGGATGTCGCGTCGACAGGCGGAGTCGCGAGCAGAACAAAGCTCTGCCAACCTAACAAAGACGTCACCGGCCGTGGCTGCGACGCGGAGTTATGGCATCCATTGTGCGCAACAATACCCAACAAACGAGTTTGTATAAGCTATTAGGTACGCGCATTAATATATATTTTTTGTTCTCCCGAAAATTTAGCATTCCATTACGAGGGAGAGAAATGAAACGCCCGCCGCATGAATTATATTAAAATATATTTGAATATTTCATTTGACACCTTTTTTGCGGGTCGGAATTTCGTTCAATCCACGGGTTCGCGTAATTTTTAACGTACACCAAAAAGAAATTTTCGTTGAATAACATTCCATTTCGGATGCAAAACACGACGGGAATCAGTGTCGACACAACACTGAATGATGGCTCTGTATTCACAATATAACTTTTTTAGAGATTACTACGAATGGTTTATTGTTACGTTGACGTCTATTTTATCAAACATTTTTTCATTTAATGAAATAGAATCAAGATTAGTCTGGAAATAACGAGATTTTTCGGTATTATAGTATTAATAGACGTGATATTTTTCATACGAGTCGCCTCAATGGTGTAGCGGAACTGACCTCGGTTTAGACGTATGACGTATTGAGTGTCGAGTCAGGCAATTCGTCTATACTCATAATACCTACTATGAAAAAAAAACATTTTTATTTTTAATCGACTTTCCGAAACAAGGAAGTTTTTAACTCGACTGTTTATATTAAGTAAGTCACAAGTCCGTCATATATATTGACGGATTTGCAAAATTATCATTTTTTTATTTAAGTGAGTATATTTTCGATTTAGTCTCATATTTAGTGAAGATCTGATTCAGAGTTCTCGAGATATAGAAGGTTGGCAGTCGATTGTTGTAGTTTTACTTATTAATTAAACGCATTACCTATATTATAAAAGTGCTGTTGTATATTTGCAACGAATTTTTGAGTTAAAAACTACCTACTGAAAAGATTTTAAAAGTTCTTCCTTTAGTAAGCTACACTATCCAGGATTAACATAGGCTACTATTTTACCAAACTTGTCAAAAAGAAAGAATGATTTTGGGTCACTCAAACGAAGTCGCGAGTAACAGCTAGTCTATACTAATATTACAAGTAGGAAAGATTTGGTTTTTGTTCTTTGTTACGGTTTAACTCAAAAACTACTTGAACGATTTTTAAAATTCTTTCACCTTAGTAGCTATGTTATCCAGAAGTGACATAGGCTACTTTTTACCCTACAGAGGAAAGGGAAGTAATAATTTTAAAAAGTTTAAATAGCTTATTATTATATTTAATAAACCTTTAAATCAAATTATGTATGAAATTCCACCTTATATTTTTTAATAAACTGGAGTAAAAGACGGTATTTACAGATAAATATCCTGATTAATTTACATCGCTAGATATTTCAATATAATAATATTCAGTCTTAAGCAGAACATAGCGGCGTTACATACCACAAGTCATTAGGCAGGTTCGTATATACTGAACTGTGAACATAGATTACGTCTACAAGCGCCCGCCCAAGCCACGCCAATGATTAATGAATATCAGAGCTTGAAAGGCCTCCATGTTTATTATATTTTTTTTAATCAGCCATTTATTTCCTCATTTTTGAGGTCGCAGTTTCTGTAGTTACAAATTAATAGCCACGAAAATTACAAGATAAAATTCTTTGAAACTATATTTTATGGAACGTAAAGCTCTCCATGATAGCATCTAACCTATTTATTTCTAAGTTACAATCGTAGTAAAATAATATTTTAAATGTATGTAGTTAGACGAGTACAACTACCATTATAATTCACTGAGTGGTTTATTAATTTAAACCAATCGTGAAGTGTCTTATACCTTACTACTGAGATAACTATCGCATTATCCATAAGAGATAATATTTACAAAACTACAATTGCGAAAATGTATTTGTTGCCTTGCTTTTTATTGGATTGCTTTATTTTCCGATGATGGCCGAGTATATATATTGAGACGATTTTTATATAAAGACAGTGTATTTGTCAGAAAACCGAAAATTTTATGACATATTTTTATGCTCTCTTGTCAAAATATATCGATTACTTATTTTAGGCACTACAGATGGTCAAGGCTGACGTAACTAAATCCAAAATGTACAGTTTTGAAAAAAAAAAATCTTGACGTTCAAAAAATATCACAGGCAATAAAGTAGGTAAGAACTTAAATAACGGCTAAATAGAATACTATACTATACTAGTATTAAATAATTAATAAGCAAATTAGAATGACGTACAAACTTCATTGAATATTGCAGTATCAATTAAAAACATTGAAGCTGAGTTTAACCTTTGGCTCGTTTATTCCGCTGGAAACCAGCAATTTTATTTATGACGTGTAAGCGTTTAAGAGAAATTGCATTAATCTGAATACCAGTTTGATACCGTGTACGATGTTGCAATACACTGAGTGGCGTTATTTAAAAGGATCGAATATAAAAAATAAAACAAAAAGATTTGAGCTTATCGGTCTAAAGGATAAAGTCATAATTCGAATGGTACACAGGGCGTATTTTATCGCGATTTCATTGCCAGCAATTGTATGAAATTGTACGACATGAATTATGGATTGTCGATATCGCTTCAAGCTGTTACTGTTTTTTTTCTCATATTTTCCCGGCGCGATACCACAACGAATTAAATTAAAAGCTCTTTTCACTTGTCGTCTGTTGATGAATTTGATGTAACTATCCGTATTATCTTTATCTTTTTATAATCTTCAATAAATAAATATCAAAAGACAAATTAAACGAACCGATCTAACCTGAAAGTAAACCTGTGATATGTGTGTACCTGTGTAAATGAAACGTAATATTCCATAGACATACATATATGTATAATTACAAAAAGAAGTAAAAAAGATTTAGAAAAGTTACGCTTAACCGTTCTAAAACAAGTCAGGAAAATACACAAGCGTTTTGTCTCTGAATTGTTTGTATGGTGAAAGTTATAAATTTGGAGAAGGTAAAGAAAATCTATACTCGTTCTTTCCGCCAATCCCATGATTGGAATGGAATGAAATACACATGGAATTGTGTAAGCACGTTATAAGTTTACCGGCTACCTATTCCTTAAAACCAGAATACTAGTAAGCACAAATGACAATCACGGATGTTATTGCAACAGGAATAGATAAGATGGTGATAAGTACTTAGCTAGGGTGGGATGTTGCATGACTATTGCAAAACCTACTCGTAGTAGTTATGGCGTAAGATGATATTTCTGGTTTTATATGTCTGGTAAGAAGATGGATGATCTATTCTTAAAAACTGGCCTAGACCAAAGTGGGGTAAAAGTTTGAGTTTTAATTGTGTGTGCCACCGATCGAGATTTTTTTAAATAATTTAGCATCAGTTCTAGTTACCGTTAGTATTAACAATAATCCTTGAAACTGAATGGTTCGAAATTCAAATTAGCGATGCTTACGAGGATATTTTTTTTAAAACTCTAAGCAATCTTATAAATAAATCTACTTCGTGAGGCACTATTTCAGTAGTAGAGACATATTTAGGGTGCTATTATATTTTCACACTTAAAGTTTGATAACAATAGCTTATTTACATATCTTAATTTGGACACGGTCGTTAAAAAGGAATCAACAGTAATGTTGTTTCAATACAACATTATATTTTTCTTTCGTATACCTACGTGGTTTTCCTGTTATATTAAAATCACGATTTGCGCCTGCGTGAAATTTTTTTTTTTGAAAATCTTAAGGTAAGTTGTGTTTTTCGAAACAAAAATTATCTTTTGTGTTAGGACTACGCATAAACTACCTGTATATCAAATTGCTTCCGAATCCATCTTAATCTGTTCAAGCGTGAAAGACTAACAAACATTTACGTTTCTATCACTAAACGATTTTAAACAAGTCAAGTTTACGAAGACGCCTGTATTTTTCTAAATAAGTATTGTCATGTCCATACCTCCAAAGCTCTCATAGAGATAGAGTTATAGCTACTTCACCTATCATTAACCAAAGACTTTGATGTGACATATTATAAACCCCAAATCTGTCAATACAGTTTTCAAAAGCTATGTGCTATCTCCTATATTATTTCTTCTACATGTGATTGGTATGCTTGACATTAGCGGCATTAATTGCCGGGACAATCTTTTGTTTGAATTTGTGAATATTTTGGCAAAAATCTTCATTTTAGAATGAGGTCGACTAAACTTAGCTTAACACCACCCCAATAAGGTACAAGTTTGTGCATTTACTGCTTAGAAAAATTGTTTTTGTTGTATCTCCTTATTAGAGAGTAGGTACTTCTTTAACTGCATCAGCTAGTATTAGAATTCTTAGTATCGAGATATTGAGTCAGTCTCAAGCGAGTTATATTTGTCAAGAAACATTAAAAACTCGTTCAAAGCGAGTTCAGGGATTTTTATATACTGACGTCAATAACGCTAGATAAATGAGATGTCAAATATTTTGCCACATTTTAGTCGTAATAAAATATGAAGTAAACAAATATTGTATAAGTTTTAACAAAATTTATTTTGACAAAATCACTATATAAACGAAATATAGTTTTTATGCAATCAATTCTCTTTATTTAGTTTCTCAATATTGGCAGACCGCTTTTTTTGACCCTTTACCTTTCGCGCCCTCTGCCCTATCTCGTAATCAGTACAAATGCGATCCGAGATAGCATGAACCCGCTCAATATTTTAGCAAACACTCTATCCAGATAAATGGAAAGCGACCCTAAGGTCTTAGAAGATTAGATTCATTGCATCTTATGTAGTTTGTAAAACGTAAACTTTCGTCGATGCACATGTTATAAAATTTTATCGATGTATAAAAAATAAACGTAAAGAAAAGAAAAATAAATTTATATAAAACAAAAATTAAATTAATTACCTCGAAAATTGAATATTAAAATATTCATTCTAAGGTTTTACATATGGATCTGGAGAAAAAAATATTTAGGTATTTGTTCTTTTGGAACGAAGTTCCTTATCGCGCGTTGTGAAAGGGGGCTAGACGGAAAAAAATCTTACGAAAAGTTGTCACGACATTTTTTGCTATAGTAAGCTATTGTAAGCTGTGCGGCGTGCGCATGCTTCTTTCTCTCTCTCTTTCTCTTATAGAAAGCAAGCCAGATATTTTCATTTCTATTTCGCATTGAACAGTGTGGTGTCGCGACGATTATTTTTGTTGAGTGTATACAGGTTTTTTTGTATCGAAACGAAGTTCGTTTCATCCGGGTGTCCCTTGACACCTCTCAAGTTTTTTTTCCAAAATTTTTCTTGATTGCAGGCAAAATGAATCAAATCATAGTTCACACGAGCAAATGGGGTGCTGATCTATATCTTCATGTTTTAAATGCTTTTTTTGGATAATCAGGATTGACACTTTCACATACGTTCTTAAGTGCAAGGTTCTTGACACATAACCAGACTTCTTCTTTGATCTGCACTTAGGCTGATGGGCTGAAATTATGAGGTTCCGTGTTCAATTCTCTAAATAGTAAACATTGGCTTTTTACAATTTTGTAAAATTAGTAGGAGCTAAGAATTTCCCTAAACTTAAAGCCGTGGATTATAGAGTATAAAAATCTCCTTGTATACAGCAGGACGATAAACTTAATATCGATTGTCTTAATAACCCGCGTGTCCACAACAGTGTTATGGGAGTAAAGCTGAGCCCGATTTCGTTTTCCCCAGCCGACGCGGACGATGATTTATGGCTCTCGGGTGACACATGCAGCGTTGCGCTCGACGGCCCTAAGCTGCGATTTTATTTGGCTCCACACTAACGTATGAAAAGCTCCGTCTTGATTAGACGTTTGTTGATTTGGAACGTCTTTGAAATAAACGATTTGCTTAATAGTTGAAATTTATTTACCTTCTGTAAACATTACTTTTTCCATAATCGCCACTTAAGAAAACTGTATTATTAGATTATTTTATTTGTATTTTTAACTGAATTTAGGATAGAATATTTATTATTTAATCCATCATTAAATATTTAAATATCATTACTACCGATGAGACCGAGACTGAAGTACTGAATAAAAATTTTTGGTTGCTGTCCGAAAGTAATGTTAAGAGTCTATGTAATTCTCTTAATACAAACACGAAGAGAGAATGAATGTGAAAGAAGCAAGGCAAGTTTGTCTGGACTCTGATGAATGGCAATCACTTCTCTTTGCCTAGTATGTAAGGTATTGGGTATGAAGAATGCATGTATCTAATAGGTGTTTATAAGTAACTTTGGCTTATAAAACTATAGAACAAAAGATTAATTAAAGAACTCTTTGTGACCTCGACTTTTTGATTTATTGGATAATAAATAGGGTTGCTTTGTACGCAATATAATATAGCAATAAATTAAACATTTTCTTCTCAATCTTTGAACGTGTTGCCCGCCTCTTAGACATTGCCGCCTTAATGCTCTTATTACGTATGGTTTAAATCTGACGTTGGGATCATGTTTTATGCATCTGAGTGTGCGATGAAACCGCTAGTGTAATATATAAAGTCCGCTGGGATGAAAATACATGAGTTTTATATAGCTTTTTAATGTTTGTTTTGAAATGTAGATAGAGCGGTTTACTTTCAGAATATATAGTACTGGCATAATTTTGTTTGCGTAAAAATAATATTTCTTTTTTACCAACATATGATCCGCCAGGAAGGCCAATTCGTGCGATGTTAGGTATAAAAGTAGCTTATGTGTTAAGTTTTGCCATAGACTTTCAATATAACTTATTTCATACAAATCGATTTAGCATAACAACAAAGTAGAGAAGTAACAAGGATAAGAACACAAGACTATTACATTTGTGATGTTAGTATAATAAACATACCTTATCTTACTACTTATAAACTTTTCGACTGACTTACCCTAAAATAATAAAAGAATACGCTATCTTTTATAAAAATATATTTTGATAGATAGATGCCTATTCATCAATATTCACCATTCTTATTTAGGTTTACACTTAACCTGATCCTTGGAAATAATGTAAAAAATTTTACTAAGTCTATCAAGCGACAGGATAGTGTACCATGAGTAGGAGAGCTGGAGCCTGTTAAAAATTAGTCTATTGAATGTTACATGAAGCACTTACTTACACTAATATTAATGTTATACTATTCTAGAATCGATTCACGTCCAAAGGCAATCGTATATATTTAACCCGCCATTGGTGACGTCAATTTCACTTACAACATTGGTGACGCCGATCTCACACACCAAGGTTTTCAACCTAAGATTTTGCCAACCATTGGCTAGTTATCCTACTTTTAGTTGGTTTAGGTTTAATTATAAACACATTTATGATAATAAAACACAAAAAATCAGTCGATTACAGGTTGTTAATTACTTATTAAAAATTATACAACGAAACTAAAATATTCTATTTACCCATATTTTTTTTATATCATAAGACAGTAAACAAGCAGATGGGTCTCCTGATGGAAAGAGTCAACCATCGCCTATAAACACCTAAGATGTTAATGGTGCGTAGTTATCTTGTGGCGAGATCTAATGCCACATGCATAAGTTTACCGGCTACCTTACCTTCAAAACCGGAACACGACAGTGACAAGCATTGACGCTATTGCGGCAGGAATGAGTAAGGCGTTGGTACCAGACCCGGGCGAGACAATGCAGAACTTTACCACCTAATAGCCACGATGGTAGTGACTCGCATAACCAATCGGTCGCCTTTTACGACCTGCCTGACAGAAAAGCAGTTGGTCTATTCTACAAAGGAGCCCGGAACCAACACTGGCAGAACCCATATGTTTATAAAAAAATTGAAATTAGTAAAAATGTTAAATTTTTTTGATTAAAATCAGAATTTGTCAATCTTAGGATATTGCAAACTCTTAGAAAATAAACAAAAATATATATCCTTGTAACAAAAAAAATATTACATGTATTTTACTATATGAAAACATTATAAATATTTTATTTACATGTTTGGTGACGCTGTTTTACGGACCGTGTTGGTGCTGATACTCGTGAACGTGCATCCGTGGCAAATTCATGAGTGGTATCAACGGTGTGGAACTTAAAATGAGGCGGTTTAAAATTAATCGAAATCGCAACTCGAATCGACGGCGGGTGAAAAATTTGTTCGAATCTTTCGAATCACTCGGTCTTTCAGATATGTCTGAAACAGTCAGACGTCACCAATGGCGGGTTAATATTTGGTAAAACTTGTGCTCATATACCGTCTAATTCTAAAAAAATACACTCCTTTTTTCGTATTCTCACAGGATCGCGTGTTATCGTCAGGTATGATTAAATCGATTAGAAAACCAAGCGATGTTGCTATCATTATTCTTAAGACATCAAGAATTTTTTTCCGTCATCTTGATTCCAGTTTTTCATATCATAAGATAGGAAATAAACAAATGGCTCTCCTAATGGAGAGAGACAACTATTGTCTATAGACACAAAATATGTTAATGCTTCGTTGCTATCTTTGTGGCGGGGTCTTAATGCCATATATATAGTTTTACTGGCTACCTTACCCTGCAAAGCGGAACACGACAGTGACAAGCACTGACGTCATTATTAGTTTATGACAAATTACACTATCACAGATCCTTTTATATAATTTGCCTGGCTAATTGACCAAGAATTTAAGTATTAGGAATTACTTAGCGCTATAGGAATTAGGTATGTAGTACTGGTAAGAAGATTAAGTAAACTTAAGCATGTGGCATAACATCTTAGTCACTCGGATGGCAACGCAATATTAACATCATCTTTGGTGTTTTGAGGTAGACAGCTGTCTGTTGGGTTTTTGGAACAAGATTTGTGTTTATAAATATATTTTATATGTGTACGTCTTTAATATTTTTTTACTGTTGATTTACTGTATAATTCATTTTAAATTATTTTAATATATATTAGTCGAAATAATTCGACTATTATTCGTTAATATTTCTGCTATAAATAAAAAAATAAACAAAAAATTGTAAAACAAACAAGTATCTTGCGTTGCGTTTCATACGCTAGCAGAGCTGCGTAGCGACAGGTCGCTATGTGTAGCCGCTCGCTACGGACCAACGCGAACGACGTCAAGTCCTACAGACGCAATTGCTAGGAATCAAGGATTTAAATAATATTATTATTATTTTAATACTGGTAATCGATATTATGTGGTAACGTTATTGCTCGCAGTATGACATAACGTTAATTTCAAGCATAGCGATATCCAAAAGTGATACAGAATTTGTTACTAAACAGTAACGTAACGTTATTCATTACGTTCTGTTATACACTATGGTAATTAACGTTATGGTATATGTGTTATGACGTTGTCTTCTAGCACTAGTTGCCAAACCAATCACGAAACAGCATGAAATGCGACGAACTAACCACAAAACAAAATGAAACGGGCATACATATCGATATTATTACGTTATTTGGCGTTAACAGTTTCGTTCTGTTATTTGAGTAGCGATATATATAGTGTTTGAAAATAATTTTGTTACTGAGGTATCGCTATAGCAATAACGTTAAGTGTCGTAAAATAAGTTCTGTTACCTGATAACGTTTTAAATCCTTGCTAAGAATTAAGTACAAAATATTATATTAACTATAATCTGAATGTCTCCTAATTCAATGTTTGTATCTATACAAAAACAACAGTAAAATCAAATTGTGTTGCATCTATGTTGCACTCAAAACATAGAACATATACAGTAAGCCAATATTTGAAAGGAAATCATATTTGCATTCTTGAATGCCACCCAAAATCCGGGAACGGGCTCGCGATGAGGCTGTTATCAATTTCCTGAGCAACAAGTGGGCGATAATTTTGAATCCAATGTTGCAGCCGTTGTGCTTGTACAAAGCAACGAATCTCTTAGATTCGTATCTTTTACTTAGATACATTTTGATGGCTGTTGATATATTACTAAATAAGTTGAACATTCACTTTGGCAATATTGGAAAGAGAATATAATAGATGGGAATAAACTGGGCTACCATATACCTGTGTCTTTTTTTGTATCGGTGTTTTGATCCCTTATAAGAAATAACATATTTTAAGAATCATCTAGCAGTATACTGATTAATACATACAGTATCTGTTAAGATCCGGAGACTTGTTAGACTTACTGATACGGTACTACCACATTAATTTATATTTATTATATTGACATATTTTTTTCTTCATACTGAATAACATGTGAAATAATGACATCATAATATAAAAGCATTAAATAATAATATGTCAAACTCCGTGCATCAAACGCAAATACTTACTATACCCGTATATTTTATAACATAGAAATAAATATGTAGACAATGAACTCTATTTTAAACATTTTGCAATTTGTCACACTGAACTCAATGTTAACAAAACGGTGCGTTTGTCAACATGCTGTACTCACGATTTCTTTTTGTAGATGACTTCAACATTGTCTTTCTGGGAATTGGCAAAGTCCATCACTCATTCACGTGTAATCCTTATTATTTTAGAATTTCTCTGAAAATCGCGTGTTTATTTTGTATGTTTCAGTTAAACGAAAAATAATCAAGAAAGTTTTGTATATTCCTGAGCTTACTGAATTCAATTTGAAACTTATCTAAACTTGCCACGGTTCTATGTAAAATAGGTAAAAGTTTTTGCTTATCTGGCGATGTTTGACTGTATTAAAGTAAAAAGGCGATGGATTGTTTAAACTAGTTTAACATTAGTCATGATTTACCAAAATAATAGTATCAAAGGCAAAATCTTTTCGAACTAATCAATTGATGCCTCCATAATTTGTCCTTGCTTTCTAGGTACATTTCTGAGTAAAAATTGTTTTAACCAACTTTCAAAAAAGGAAGAGGCTTTAAATTTTACAGCTTTTTAATGTTTGTTACCTCAGAACTCGGATATTTAACGTTTTTTGAGTGGTTGCACTTCTCACTTAGTGCCACAAAAATTTGGTGACGATATGATTCAGGGTTCCAGAGATACAGGAGACGGGACGTTAGTTATTTTTATTGCGTTTAAATTGTTCTTCTTAATTAAGTTCCAATCCCTATTTCTTAGTATAAATGGTTATTATTTTCTGTATTTAGGTTTAAATCATGGATCGAGCAAACCGTTTTTATTAATTTTTCAAGTTTACTTGGAAAAAATTGCTAGCCCGAGGCTAGATACAAGCTCGATTTGTCAATAAGTTGGTTACCTGTTTCATGACAAGACTTAATACCGTTGGATAATTATGGACATTACATCTTTGCCTGCCTCTTCAATGATATAGGATTAATGTTATTTATTTATTATCATTAAAAAAAAACTTATTTAAGTATTTCTTTACAGATATTTAAAGATAGGTATATAATTACAATATCATAGTAACAAAGGAACATTTCAAATTCTGTTAACTGTTATAAACAGCAAACTTTACATGATATAATCTGTCAACTGTCACCTGTAACTTGACAAATTTAACAGATGTCAGCTAACTAAAGACACGTATAGATTGACATGCGTATTATTCTGACTGTAATTTAATGTGACTCACTGATTTGTATGAATTTATAATAACCTATTTATAGGCAAGGCATAGCCACCATAATATTGGAAATCATACTTTAAGATATTTCTTTTTATGCTATTAAAAATATGATTTCTATCATAATATTGTACAGTCGATTATTTTGTAAGACTGAAAAAATAATGTAAACATAGTGTCCATATTATCAGTGCACTGTCAAGAAAATTATAAATTAGTTGATCCCTTAAACTTTCTGCTAAGTCAAGATATTTTATGTACAAAGCAGTTCAAAATATTGTTCAGCCTAGATATTTTAAGCTCTAAGACCATAAATTGGTTATGATGCTTTCTAGACCTAAAGTTTCTTGAAAACTCCGAAACGACAAACACATTTTGATAGGCTGAAGCTTTTGAATGCGATAAATGATTTTGTTCTTTCAAACAGACTGATGCATTCATTATTTTGAGCTCTATGTGTTTTCGTGGTACAAAATCAATTTCTTAAACAATCTCGCGGTTAGGTCGAAAAAAAAAAACACTTTTTTCAAAATTTATCGTCAACGGTACCTTTCAAATGATTCAACCGAGTTTGATAAGTTTTAATGTCATAAAGGGATTTTAACGTAATTTTGCAAAGGAGATAGTTGATTAAATTTTTCAATTAATTGATACCTTATTCTCCAAATTATTTAAAAGTAATATTATTTCGGCAAGTTTGAGGTTTGTAAAATTTTTGAAATCTATAAGGCGGAATTGAATATTTTAATTCAGAAAATCTTATTGGACTTTATGCCTTTCATTGTATTTCTAACGCGAACGCCGTTCAAAAAGTTATGAGATGCTTGAACACATATATGGATGTATAGACAAGCTATCTATATCTATTTCCAAAAATGAGGTGAAACCCAGATTTTAAATTTTTTTTATTTTCCTAGTGGGAAGTTGCAAATGCCATGAAAATAGCATTAAAACTAATTGTGTGCATTGTTGCCATACATTTTTAAATAAATTTGTTATGTTGTAAAGAGATGAGTCTTCAGTCATAATACGTTTCACTGATAATGAAAAATTAAAATGTTCGATGCTTCAAAAATGATTGACATCATTCTAAATCGAAGAATGTCTGTGTCTACGAAAAATCAGAATAAAAGACTTAAATCGATTATAAAACCATTTTATTAGACTTGCTACAAAGAGATTAGTTTTTTATATAACAAATTACAGTGTTCGAAACATTTCCTAAACTGTATAATAGGCTTTGCATCGCTCTCGAAGAATAATGGCTACAAAATGAAAAAAGCCTGAGGCGTTTTAAATTATTTTAATTGGCTTCGGTAGCGATACAGTCTTCACAACACACTGGATTGTATGACGAATCTTCTCATTACTGAGATACAAACTTCAATCTTCATCATACTATTTTTCCTTGGAAAATAGACTAAAGGAAATATGTATTAGTAATTTTAATACTCGTTAGCAGCATTTATATATATAATACTGTCCATTGTCGTCATTGGGTAAAATACCTTTGTGATGATTGAGTCTTAAAAAATTAGCTGTGTTTTGTTGTCACGATTCACACATAACATATTTACTATTAATTACATAGGTTTTATATTTTACCACATTTAGTGTAAATGACTTTATCTAAATCTAAGCTGTATATAGGCTAAATCACAAATAATGCGGGTGATTTGGTTTTAAGTATTTTTTTTAATAAATTACATGTCTAATAGATACATTTAATTCACTTCCTTACATAATAAAAAGTTAAATACCATTTTTAAAGTATACATGTATAAAAATTTCTGTACTCTAGGGTTCTTCAAAACACAATATAACACTTCCTTACGTTCAGACACTCTTATTAAACTAGTCCTCACCTTTCCGATGTGAACCTCATAAACTTTTATCTTATGCTTTTATGGAAATATTTACCTACTTTCCAGAAGAGATACATACAGATATATAATTAGTTCTCTCCTAACTAGCCGATAGTATCGCATCTAAATGACGTAAGGTGAGATTACGAGGATATGATATTACGTTACTAATAATATTTTCGTACCTCGAATGAGCTTCGCACTTGCACACGTATTATGGTTCTAGCTGCGATAGTTTCGATTACATATATACAGTCAGTTAAGGCTTTCTTTAATATTTTTTTATAATGATATAAAAAAGTGATTAGACAAAAAACAAGCAAATAGTTCTCCTGATGAAAAGAAGACATCGCTTGTAGATACCAAAGACGTTAATGGTGCTTTGCTATCCGTGTGGGGTATAAGTTTACAGCTACCTTACCTTCTAAACCGGAATACAACAATGATAAGCATTGACGCTATTGCGGCAGGAATAGGTAAGATGGTGGTACCATATACTTTACCGTAATAGTACCGTTACAGTAAACGTTGCAAAACTCCTAGTATTCACGATAGTAATGACACATTTAACCAACTGTTCGCCTTTTACGAACTGCCTGGCAGAGTAGCAGATGGTTTATTCTTCAAAAGGGGACCGTAACAACACAGGGAAAAACTATACTCACGTGTTGAGATATGAAATATCTATAGATTATAACAGATTAATAAAGCTATTTGACCGCCCCGTTGGTCAAGTGGTTAGCGAACCTGACTACGCAAGCAACGGGGCTCGGGTTGGATCCCCGACGGGGACAAGCATTTGTGTGATGAGCATAAATGTTTGTATTTCCGGGTTTGGGTGTTTATTATGTATGTAAAAGTATTTATTTATGTATTTCTATGTATTATTATCATTGACTAACACCCATAACACAAGCAAATAATTTGCTTACTTTGGGGTTAGATCAGTCAGTGTAATTTGTCCCGTGAATATTTATATTTATTATTTATTTATTTAAAAAGTTGATTGTATTTTCTAGCTCAATTAGCTTAGAAAATTATTAAGATAGGAGAAACTATAAATTGCGTGATGTATTTATTCTGGATCTATGTCGCAGGATAAATATCAAGCATTATTTAGTAGGTACTTGTCGCTCCTTGCGTGACTTATGACGAGGTATATGGTGACATTCTCAGGTGTGGCTTTCATATTGTCGTCTCTGTGTGTTTTATATAAGACATTGAGTTATTATTGTCATATTAAAATTAGGGATCTCACTGTCTTATGGCTTTTTGAGGAATTAGCTAACTCTTTAGTCAGTTAGTCAGATTCCGTATTATTATTATTATTATTATTTAAATCGGCAACAAACCGGAGACAGGAGAATTCAGGATTACTCAAAACGTGTATATCTAGCGATGTTATGTTAAGTAGTGCTTGACTGAATGTATTTGGACACTTTCTATATCGTAAGATAGCAAACAAACAGGTGGATTCCCTAATGGAAAGAATCAACCATTGTCTATAGACACCAAAGATGTTAATGTTGCGTTGCTATCTTGTGGCGAGATCTAATGCCGCTTGCATAAGTTTACCGGCTATCTCACCCTCCAAACCGGAATACGACAGCGACAAGCACTGACTCTATGACAGAAATTTTAAGGAAAAACTAATATAACAGACATCAATATGATAATATATAGCATAGCAAACTAAAAAAATGAAATAATTCTGCTTATAGTAAAAGACGACTGCTATAAATATCATACTCGTAGATATATCTAAATATAGTATCGCTTGACACTTGGCGAAATTTTAGTGTTAATAAATTATAGTTAAAAATTGACTCATCAAAAGTACCTGTAATGTATAATTTTTTTAAAAAATTACTTGAATTGAAAAAAACTTTAAATATAGAACACTTAGGTATAATTTGATATACGAATAGTTTTATATAAGTATACTTATTCATGTAAAAGCAAATCCAGTTAGCTTAATATATAAAAATATTATTATAAAATAGTATAAGTGTAAATTTTTTTGCAAAGTTTTTAAAGAATATAAATATGCGCTGATATTCGACAGTCAAATGCCGTCGTTCGAAAAAGTTAAGTTTATCTTACTTTTTGAGCCTAAATACCACACTGAGAAGCACGATCTTATTATGACAGTAATAGAGAATACAAACAGACAAGTCATAACAAAACTCTTTTTTAATCAAAGTCAATATATTAGTGCCATGTTTGGCTTATCTGGTATTTAACGAGCTATTTGTAGTAAGGAAATATAAAAAGATTTTAATTTTCCTCATTTATTTAATTATAAAAGTTGTGTGCATTAGCTCTACATGGCTCATTGAACTTGTTATCCGAGACAGCCGGGAGAAATGCCGAACAAGTAAAAACAATTAACAAATTGATAAGCTCAAAACAATTTTCAATTAACTTTGCCGGGAGAGTTCGCTGTTTACAAATAACAGCCATTTATCAGAAATGCCTATGCAGTTTTATCGGCCAGATGTAATCAGGGGGCCAAGTCTGCTATTTAAGTAAAATTACGATTCAACTGCCAGGCTATTACGACGCGATTATGATTGTGACAAATTTGGTATTCTGCTAAATGTTAACCATAATCGTAATAGTATCACAATTGGATTGTAATAGCATCTCAATGACACTATTCTAAGTGTTGCTTACTAAAATCTACCATTACATTGAATTAATACATGAATGATTATTTTATTTTAAAACGACGACTTTTTTATTTTCTATGATCAAATTCGAAGTAATTATTATTATATTGAATGTCTAGTCAATAGAACATAACTATGGGTTATTTAAAAACACTTTATTTATAATACGTTGGCTGTATATAGTGATTATCCATGCCAAATCGAAAAATTGAAAAGTAAAAAGCCAATCGATCATCTGTTTTGGAAAGGTCAACCTAAGTAAATATTTAAAAACAATAAACTTAAATCATAGATTAAGATGTGTATTGCCTTAAAAGAATTATGTTACAGTGTAATAATATATACTGCGTATATTTCCGTGACTGTTTTATAATAAATCATATAATGTACTTATACAAAATAGGCCTGCCAAGAATGAAACTGCACCGAAGAAAGATTACTAGAAATCGAATATAAAGTAATCTGCCTTTCATGATCTTCAAAAAGAAAAGCTCATAAGAATAGACGTGAGAATCCTCGAATGACGATACCAACCAAAAACTAAAACGATTTCAAACGAACTTACTTAAACTTAAATATGTATTATAGTATTATGCATACGATTCAAGTCAAATCACAGATACAGGGCTGCCTTCATCTTGAAAACAGAAAAAAATATTTAAAAAACCTATTCAAGTTACTCCACAAACAGGCGAAGAAATTTCAAGATATCTAGAAATATCGTATGGCGCAATCGCCAAAATACGGTTATCCACCAACACGGTCAAGTTTCAGTCCAATTATAATTATGTAGTTTTGTTCTATCGAAAATAGCTTAAAATATAGCTGTAATACATAGGTAGATACTATAAAGGCAGCAAAGGAAATGCTACACTATTTCATAATGTGTGAAAAAATAACACGAATAAGAGACAAATGATGAAGTCCAATCTAGAGTAATGAAGAATGAATTTATTTTGTTGTACACATGAATTTGCATTTTAGTGAATAAAGTCTTGCTGAACGATGATTTGTGTATTTAATATATAGACATAAATGATTTGAAATTTATTAAATAATGTTTGAGTGAAAAATATTATATTTTTTAAGTGGAAGTGTTTTCTTACTTTAAAATAAAAAAAGCTTTATTTATTTGTTTTTATGACTACTTCTTTAGGCATATTATAGTGAATCATTTTCTGCAATAGAAATGAGTTTACTCTGAGTTTTAAGTTTTTTTGACTATTTGGGAGGACAGTTGAAGCTATTTATTAGTTTGTGCATGCGCATAAGTCATGCAATAAAATAAAATGTATTCAATACCCAAAATTAGCAAACAATCACCAAATAATAAGCAAATTTTTGTGTTATTACTACCCGGTACCCAAATATATCACAACTTTTGCTAAAATTAAAATGTACTACCTGTCTGTTTAAAATGTGATTTCATGATTTTTGAAGACTTTTCTTCTTAAGATCTTCACTATGATTTTAAAATAATTATAATTAAACAAAGAGGACTGAGTATTAAAGTTTTTGAAGATTGATCCTTCATTAAGATTTTAAAATTACAAGGAAAGACTTCCTTATTAAGTTTTAGGTTCATTTTTAAGTAACATGTTGACTGTTTAATTTATTAATAATTTGAAAAAGATTTAATAAATACTTGAATAATAATATTGTTTTAGTAGCCATTATTTTATTTAAAGCTCTAAGGTGGTGCGTGGTGCTCTAAGGTGTGCACTTAAGTAGAAACTTGAACTCCCTTGAAACTTGGTTTGAGATACATTATGAAATGCACTCTTGCCAACAGACATTTAGCAAGTGCCAGTTACTTAAAATGTTAACATAATTGCTTAGCATAGTAGTAATAGGCTTATGTTTAAACAATCAATAGATATAATTAAATAAAATGCCAATAAAATCACTATAAACTACTAAAAATAGTAATTACCAGAATTTAATCCTTCTTTTAGTATGAAATTGTAACCAATAAATTTAAAGCCTGCTAACTTATATCCAAAATAATTCTGTATCTCCAAAGTAATTGCTGAACAACCCAGATATAGTAAACAATCACCAAAATATTACCGCATTATAATTTGAAAGTTTATCCAAGTATGTGACATATTTTTTATCCTACAAAAGAAAATAAAATCTACATTTAATGTAGATAAATAATTGTTTTCTCAAAAATTACAAATGATTTTCTAAAGTTTAACTTATGGTACTGAAAATGTCTATTAAAGTCTGACCTTAGAGCTTTAAATAAAATAATGGCTACTAAAACAATATTATTAAAGTATTTATTAAATCTTTTTCAAATTGTTAATAAATACAACGGTCAACATGTTATTTAAAAATGAACCTAAAACTTAATAAGGAAGTCTTTTCTTGTAATTTTAAAATCTTAATGAAGGATCAATCTTCAAAAACTTTAATACTCAGTCCTCTTTGTTTAATTATAATTATTTTAAAATCATAATGAAGAATCAGTCTTCAAAAATTATGAAATCACATTTTAAACAGACAGGTAGTACATTTTAAAGCAAAAGTAGTGATATATTTGGGTACCGGGTAGTAATAACACAATTTGGTGATTGTTTACTAATTTTGGGTATTGAATACATTTTGAAGCACAGGCATGACTTAAATAGACATGACTAGATAGATGTTATTTAAGGTATCTTATTTTTGGTACAGATTTAATTTTTTTGGTGAGATATTTTATGGTTACAATTTTTTTTTGGTGGTCATTATATTTCATCTTAAGTAATAAGTATAATATTGGGTATCTGAAATGGAAAATCAACACAACAAAATCTGTTCAGAGTATCTTCTGAGTGGCAAAGATTATCAGAATAGATAGGGTATGATTTTGTCTTTTGATCCGAGTATAAATACTAACCTGCTGATATTCACACCATTGTGCAAGATTTTAATTAAATTTTGGAATTGTTTGCTCTGGAAGTTCTTTTCCAAGTGGGAAACTTTACCAAAATGCTACTACAAGATTGTGAAAAGCATTTACATAAATTCACAATTTAACAATTACACCGTGGTTTTGGGATTAACCTATTTAGCTTATATCTTGGGTCCTTTTCTCGGGTCGGGCAAAATTAGTGTAAATGAGATATTTTTGGTAGCTCGGAGTCTGTTGGTGATGTGGTAGCACCACCGTGTTTTGGATGAGGCGATACTCCATTATTACGTTTATAAAAAACAGCAATGAGGATCACCATTTATCTTGCTAGTTGCTAACAGGCGAACTGGTGAATCGTGGTAAACCAAAAATTTTATCGACCTTCTCTTTGCTTTCCACATTAGAGATCTTGCATGAATATGTGTGTGTGTGTGAATTATTCTGCAGTCTGCAAAGGAACTAGCATGATAATACTTAATCCGACGGAAGATTTACCTATCATGCTATTGAGCTAAAATCTACACCAGAGACCAGAATAAACCAACATAGGCTTAATATTAATGGACTCCTATAAGAATAATAACAATAATAATAATAAGCCATTTTTAATTCCTTAACACTAATAGAGTACATTTTTTTATAGGAAGATACATTATTGTTTATTTATGTTACTGCATTTTAAAGAATTTATTTTTCACTAGTTTTTAAAATTCTTCTAATTATTTAGGACCTCTAGACGAATATAGACCTTCTCCATCTCTCTCCACTTTACTCTGTCTTGAACAGGGGGGAGGGGCAGCCCATGTAATGATTTTTCTAGCCCATCTCTCTTTATTTTGACATGTTATGTGGCCAGCCCATTTCCATTTTAATTTCTTACAGTGGGTCAAAGCATCCATAATATTGGTCTTTTTTCTTATTTCACTATGTCGTTTTTTGTCTCTTAGTTTCAAATACTTCTCTCCATGGCTCTCTGACATGTTACAATTTTTCTTCCCGTGTAATTATTATACATTCACATTTGGCTTGCATTACAGAGGCAAGGTAAGATACACAAGTCAGACTTTCTTTTTTATTGTTAGGGGTAAATCATATTTAAAGACCTCTTTGTTATGCCAAGACAAGAACTTATCTCCTCTTCAATTCGTCTGTGTCTGGATTTTGAAAAAGATGTTTTTGTCTAATTTCACTTGGCTGACGTTTTTTTGTATATATCTTATGTTAATTCAATTGTTTCTAATTGCACATTACATTCTCTCATGTATTTTGCTAATAATTTCAAGAAAATTCAAAGAAACAATTCTAAAAAAGCTATTGTTGTTGAATTGTACTTCAATAGTAAGATTGTCACTGAGAGGCAATTGAAATAAATGTCAAACATACGTCAAATACAGAGCAGACTACCGTTTAGTGCGCGATCGAGGGACAACTGTAACGCGATTGAAAGGTAGAAATGGAGCAGAATAGCGAATTTTTCAATAGCGATTGAATCGTATTTGGATGGTGTGTCAATGAAACGCAATTGGTCTTAAATAATTAACAGAATACGAAATGTGTCAAATTATTCAAACACGACCCAATCGCGATGCTATTGATCCAATTTTTAATTAGCAGACTTGGGGCCCAGGGCTGTCTCCTCATTGTTAACCAGACTTTTGGTTTTAGCAGGGTTACTATAAACGATTCGATTTTTATTGAAAAGAAAAAATAAATGATAGTAAAAAAGTAGTATTTATCTCTTGGTAAAAAAGTAATAGGTATCACCATCATCGACAGATCAGCAGTTGACTGCATCTAAAGTATAGGTCAGCTTTTTTCGTCTCGAATTATAAAACACCGGATTTGGTTCGCGATTAGGGTAGGTTATTGTATTTTTCTGTCTTAAAAAATTTTACTGGTAACATGGAATATGCTACGGAATAACACGTAAATTGGCTGAAGTAGCGATGAAGATCATGCTCATTTCTCCAATTGGTAAATCGGTGAATCGTGATGTAATCTATTAACCTAACCATCTCTTTACGTTCGGTATAATGATATTTATTTACTTCAAAAAATACAATAGCCTTAATCGTTAACTCGTACAATCAAATTTTATAACCATGGGATTAATTTTAATACATGGTCACAAGGCTCATTATATTACAACTTGAACCAGAAACCAGACTATGTGAAAAGTTGTTGGCTATCATACCCTCTAGTGATTAGTAATTAGTTGATATATATTCTAATATATATCAACTAATTAAATCGTATTTAGAAAACGGTGACTTGAAATTACAGCTAGGGCATTACGCTGCATCTAAACGCCTTACTCTAGGCTGCCCACAGGGATCAGTACTTTCGCCATATCTATGGAACTTAGGATTTGATGATTTATTTTCACTAGCCTTGCCTGAAGGATGCTCACTTATAGGTTATGCGGACGACATTGCTTTAATAATACAAGCAAACACACGAGCACAGATAGAGTCACTGGCTTATACAAGTCTTAATTTAATATCCAACTGGGGATTCAGAAATCATTTAAAATTTGCGCCTCATAAAACGTTCTACATAATACTAAAAGGTTTGCTTCTATCGTCTTCTAGTATAAAATTAAATAATAGCACAGTAAAGAGAAAGGAGTCCGTAACATATTTAGGTTTAGTTTTAGAGAAAAAAACTATACCTTCTAGTGAGATGTGGCTTTTGGCAGTTCCGAAATCAAATAAAGCAGTTATTCTAGATTTAACCCTGTAGAAGGTTGACATTGATTAATCATTGAGTAAGAATTGACATTGGTCGAGTTGTTAGCAACCCTGGATATGCAATTGATGGGGCTCTGGTTTGATTCCCGACAGGGACAAACATTTGTATGATGAGGTTTGGGTGTATATTAAATATATTTGAGTATTTATATATTCTATGTTATTATGTTGTTGACTAACACCCATATCACAAGTAAATAGTTTATTTACTTTTTACGTACAATTTGTCCGGTGATATTTATGTATGTGTTTATTATTTATAACAGACGTTAGAATGATCAACCTGAATTTGTTTCATTAAAGAGCTACGCAACCCTATAAGAAACTATCTTCTTATTACTTATGTACTTTCATTCTCAATCAAAATTCTTCCTTGGTTACTTTTCAGTTTGAAATCGTTTTTTTTTATAACATAGGATAGCAAATATAAGGTTTCTTTGGATGATAAGAGACAACTATGTATTACCTATAGATTTTAAGATGTTAATGGTGTGTTACATTCCGGGTGGCAGAAATGTAACAAATTTATGGATTAGGTACTCTACCCTAAAAGTTAGAATGAGACAATGCAAGCATTGGGTTCAAAGTGACAGGAATAGACAAGGCTGTAGTATCAACTTGGGCAAGTCGTCACGGAACTCTACCACTTTGTCACAATAGTGACGCGTTAAGCCCTTGTTCGGCTCTTTTATAAGCTACCTGGCAGGTTAGCAAATAGAAGCATCGATAAGGTTCGTGATAAAACGAGGATACTTAGCAAAAAAATATATCTGACTTTTACGGAACGTTTGGCTAAAATTATTTTTTTCTCTAATTTCAGAACGAAAGCGTGGACGTCAAACGTATACCCGATACCAAACTCTCGAGTTAGAGAAGGAGTTCCACTTCAACCGTTACCTGACGCGGAGGAGACGGATTGAAATCGCACATGCACTCTGCCTCACGGAGCGTCAAATCAAGATATGGTTCCAAAACCGACGTATGAAGTGGAAGAAAGAAAATAAGACCAAAGGCGAGCCCGGATCTGGTGACGAACCGGACAATATGAGTCCACCTACATCGCCACAGTAAAACCCCTCGCTTAGTCTGGTCCAATACATGGATCCAATCCATTCAGATTTACCCAACGATACCTAGTTGGCTCTCGCTGTCCATTTATTTTCATATAAAGTTGAATTTTGGATTGATGAATCTGCAATGATTGGTCCAACGACCGAAGTTAGAACAGTTTAATTTGTATAAATTGTATGTTGGACTTTTCATAATATTACCTAATAACTAATACGTAACTTAGTGACTTGGCGTAAAGAATAATGATAGTGTGATGAAGAGATTTTTACAGTTGTTAAGAATAAATTAATTTATAGAAAACTCTCAATACCAATAATTACCAAAAACCCAGTGTATATGATTAGTAAATGGCATCTGTAACGATGTGATGGCATACAATAAATAGACGAAAGATAGAATTTATTTTTAAAAATTCCAGTAACTTTTTTTATTCTTAATTTTCATGTTGGGTATTGACAAAGTGCTTGATTTGTATTTATTTTTAGTTCTTCATTGCGTTTCGATGCAAAAGTATATGATGTTCCTCTTAAATAATATTGAAGATAATATAAGCACTTTGTGACAAAATTTAAAAAAATCACAAAACCACAATGACCTCTTATAATTAACCATTGATAAGAAGGCAATTAGTATCGATATTGTTATTATTTAATATATTTGAATGTTTTATTTTTAATTAAGCTATCAAAATGCTATTCTGTATATATAAAAATGGTAATTTTAGATTATGATTATGTACAATTGTTTTAGTGTGAATATTATATTAACATAGTTTTGAAAAGCAACGATTAGTTCTTGGTGTGAGCTCGCGGGAATTAGTATTTATTTTGTGAATGTTCTCTGATTTTATTCCTTTAAATGTAGTTGGGAAGGCCAGTTCTACAAGTGCAATGTATACGATTTTCGAAGACATATACGTAATTATTACTGATAATGAAGTCATAAGAAATCTAAAATATTATAATAAATGTTAAAAAGACGAAGCTTAAGAATCTCTATATACTTTTCTATATCTTGAGTAACTTAAAATATTTAAGTTAAAAAATAATACAGACAATGAATCTAAACAGAGAAATTCACTATTGTAATTATAGTAATACAAAAGTTACCTTCAATTTCGTAGGATCCTTATTTTTTGCATAATTTGAACCATAAGTAGGTGCAAATACATTAAACAGTATACCAAAGTTAGCAAATAAACTACTGTTTTTTATACAAACCTCTTTAACCAATGTAGGAGGAATAGTTTGGTATGTAACTGATGACATGCAGTCAATATAATTAACGTAAATACTCCCGTTTTTGTATTATTCATAAATTAAACATATATGATAATTCTGGATATGTTAAACAAATTGCTGATTAAATAGTAGATTATTACTGCGTACGCGATACGCATATGCTGACAGATAAAACAGGGTAATAGACATGCAATTTTATTTTTTTATTCAATTGATTTATTATCTCCCCTTACATATTTATCGTACGCGTACTACGTACAGAGTTAAAGAAATAACAATATATTTTAAAAATCACGATTCAATTATGATGCGTTTCTAAGATATTTTAATACAATTATATATATATATATATATATATATATATATATATATATATATATATATATATATATATATATATATATATATATATATATATATATTAATTGAAATATATATTAATTAATATATATATATATATATATATTATTGAAAAAAAAATATGACTATCCCTGTTTCCTGTTTCCTTGGTGGATGAGTGGACCAAAAGTCATGGGTAACTCCTGTTCATTCAACGATTCAACATTAAAAAGTTAATAATAAAAAATACTAATCAAAAACAAATTTCTTTGTGTAATTTGTACAACTTTTAATTTTTGATAAGAAAAATATCACTGAAGTCATCATGTTACTACCAATCTACAAATATGTTTTGGTCGTCGTTGTATTTTTATGAATCTCATGAAGACTTATCTAAAGGTATTTTTATAAAAACATTGCCTGAGAAACCTATATACGTAAAAATATCGGACATTAAATATTTACTTGTAACTTATTAATGTTATGGATATAATTACTGTTAAAATTGCTGAGTGCCGTTTGAGAGTTAAGGTCAGGATTCACGTTATACGTTTTAAAATTAATGTATACTATTTATTGTAAATTGTTTTTTAACATAGATGGTATCTAGTAAATGTTTTAATAATGAACTCAGTGATCAGGTTTTATTTTATATATTTTCTTTATTTTGCGCTGTGTTCGTTAAGTAATGTAAATTGTATTAACTGTATATTGTCGATAATTTACACGATATTTATTTATTTCGCTTAATTAGGATTGCTATTTTTTAACGTTTGTCGGAAATTGGAAAAGACCTTCTGGCTGGGATGGTTTTTATTTAAAATTTGCTCAAATATCTCATTTTGTTAAAATTTAACTATTTAAGAATATTTTATTTAATGCCTAGGGTCATTTTTTCATTATTTACATATTATTTTGTATGTGCAATTACAACAGAAAATTCCCATGTCAGAGGATTGTCTTGAAATAAACATAAATTAGTTCAATGTTTATAATTAAGTTTGATTGGTAAGCACTGACTGTCCATGACAATTTGTATTGGGTACATAGAAAAAATGGTACCTAATTATTGTTTTTATTTACCATAATTTCCTATCGATTCAAAATTTATGAAATATAACTATAATTAGTAACTTAATAAGGTTAGGCGAGACGATATTGTCATAAATATATAAATACATGAAATTAATAAAGCATGATTGTATATGGATTTTCATTGCTACTTTACCATAGTTAAACAAGAGTTTTCAAACTTATTTGAAGCTTGAATATTTATTTATTACAAAAATATTTGAAATAAAGTAACAGAAATAAAGTAAGTAAAAGTTATATTAGTCAATTTGTATTTATCGACTGTATATCGAAATAACTGACTTTAATTAGAAAATACTTTTTCTTACAAATAAATATTCAGGTTTATCTGTACCCTTAACTCTATATAGATTGCAAAATTGACAATTGGAGTTATACTTTGCAAAAGTTGTGATAATCTGAAGATGGGAACGAGGTTAATCTTCGATTTATTAAAAATATCTAGGTTCACAAGGCATGTGACTTTTTTCTAGTCACTATTTTCTGTTATGTGTTTGGATTGATATCCATACACAAAATATGAGTAATTAACTAAAAACTGTATCAATAGAAAAAAAACACAAATAAAAGAAAAAAATTCGTTATAAAACCGTTTATAGAGCAAAAACGTTTAAGAATAAAAAATATATTGTGCCCATTCCTACAATATATTTTTTATCTTCAAACTTTATATCTGCATACATAGCTTAAACAATATTTTAAACAATTTAGGACCAAATATTGTTAAGTGATGTTTACAACTTATGTTTATATAGCATATGTTATATGGGCACATGAAAGAAGAGTCATCTCTTTTATTTATTTTTAATATTACTACATAGATAGAGCATGACTTACTGGTAAAAAATAAATCTAATACACGAAAAATAACCAATATTAAATGTTCTTCCAACAACAGACAGATTTTGATCAATGAACATCAAAATTAACTACTTATAATGAATGAGGTTACAAAAATTACACTGCTAGTAAATTCTATGTCATTGATATTATTCTCGCGATTACTCTTATTGCTAAGGCTCGCGCAGAAATTGGATTTACAATGTTTTATTTGGGAATTAATGTCTATAATCAAACAAAATGTACCTTGTTGATAATTTTCCGCACCGGCTAATTATAATTCAATTAGTTCCACTTCTGAGACAAATGATACCCACGACATTGATTACCGACAACATTACTCCTTATGTTATTAGAGCATATGAGACACTGTCAGTGCAATAAATTTTAAACAGAAATCAGATTCTAAGAATTAATTTTTAAAAAATAATAAAATCAATTATAATTATTGAATCTTCAGATAAAATCTTTTCTAAATAACTAAGATAGAGAAGATTAGTATTTTAGAAGACAAGTCGTCAATATGTAAACGCATAACAAATCATACATGTTACATACCTTACATACCTTCAATATGAGTCTTACTATTGGAGTTTTTCATAGTGCAAATAGTCATTGATATATTTTTGTAAATATACGAATCAGTCGTTAATCTTTATTCTTAAGTGTTTTCAAAATTATTATAAGACGATTAGGTAACAATTATAGGTTGATAGGTACTTATTTTGACAATTGAATACAACCAGCCAAATTTAAATAGTCAATTTTGATTTCAACTCAATAAATCTCATTAAAACGTAGACTTGTTCTTTCTTCCTGGTTTTAACTAAGCTGAACAAAGGAAGACTAATTTACCAGTGAATCTTATAACTTAGCCTTAACGTTTCTTTATTAATAAACAATGCTCTTATAGAAGAAATTTACATACAAAATGCAGAAAATGTATCGAGACCAGCTGAGCACATAAGTAGTTTATAATTTGCAGTTAGGAATTCCACAAGTAATTCCACAACACTTAATTCTTGGCTTTAGCCTATTTATTCATGCCTGGTCTTCTTGTTTATCTTCTGCTACTTTTGTACTGATTTGTTGCTACTAATGAGCTACATTTACTTGCCGTTAATGAAACTAAAATTAAACTACGTGCTTGCGACAGATTTGATACGAACATCTGTTCTAAAATAGAATATAAAAAACATTTAGGTATAATTATTTAAGAAGAACTCAATTATAAATTATAACTACCTTTACAATCAATAACAAAATATATTTTTTGAAGCTTTTAAGAGTCGGTGCACCATTATTCTTGTGGAAATTGATGTAGATATTTCTTTCTTAACCAGCCGATCTTATCATATCATATGATACCTTGGTAAAGCTCTGCAAAGACGCACTGGTATGAAATTTGAACTCAGAGGTACATACAATAATGAACACTTGTAAATATTTTTTTACAACAAAAAAAACCTAGTAGTACCGTGTACACGCATATTACGAGAATTAGTTTTGTGTACTCGGTTTGAACAGCTATCATCAAACTATATTTTGAAATTTCATGTAGATTTTTTCATCAGATATGTTGTGTATCTCATGTCTTATATTGAATTAAAAATAATATATATATATATATATATATATATATATATATATATATATATATATATATATAAAATATATATATATATAAAATATATATATATATATATATATATATATATATATATATATATATATATATAATAACTAGAAAAATAAACTATCTGCTTTTCTGCCAGGCAGTTTGCAAATAGCAAACGATTGGCTAAACGTGTCACTTCCACCAAATCCACTACATGGTAAAGTTCCGCAACCTCTCACTCAGAATCATTATTACCGCTTTACTTCATGTGTGCGGGTGTCGTCTTTCAGTTTGGAGGGTAAGGTAGTTGTTAATTTTGGAGGGTAAGGCGATGATTGTGTCTATCAAGATTGTCTTTGCTTGTTTGCTATATATAGGTGCCTATAAAAAACCATTAAATTTTTTATCTTTTATAAGCGATGGTTTTCTGTTTCTATTAAAAGCGCTAGCAGCAAAAATTATTTTCATTTTCAAAAAATACATACTATTATGTCAGTTCCCATACGAAGTATGACTTTACTTTATATATATATATATATATATATATATATATATATATATATATATATATATATATATATTAATAAAGTCATTCATAAACTACGGGTATTTTTTTTCTACGGCAATATTTATATTACAATACCAAAATTTATTTATTTAGAAAAAAATATTTGAATCACAATTCAAGATACCGCCATTATAATACGTTACCCTAATGACAAAATAATGATTTCGCGTGATAGAGGCCGGGTTCCTTCCGTGTCAGTCACGGCTGATTGGGCCGCCCCTCTCGACAAATCTGAAAATTACTTTTTTTGTTTCAACACGAACAGGCCTTATATACGATTAGGTGTGGCTCACGCTAATGAGATTTTAATAATGCCCTGCGTCCAATACACGCTGAAGGCGAACCATTATTCTGTAAGGTGAACTAATGCGATTTTGACAAGTTCGAAATTGAGGCAATTATGGTTTTGCGGGTTTCCAAATGATGGTATTTGTCTGTCTGACGTTTTCTGTTATGTGATGGGTATACCGGAAGTAGGTGGTTGGGATCCAGAGAGATATTTATTGTGTGAAGCCGTAAGATGTTATTTTGTTCGCTTTTGGTGTGTATGCGCATAATAATTTTGTACTTTTTGAGGTTAGTTCCCAAACTATGAATATGATGAAAACTAATATGAGTAGGTAATATCTACTTATTATTGTTTTAATAATGAAGTTCAAATAATAATAACTAAAAGATATTGTTTATTACGTAAGTATAATATAACTTGCAGTTTTATAATACAGAGTAGTGAAGTACCTATATGAATGAACAAAATCAAATTCATGATAATAACACAAAGCATTAGAGAAATAACAATCTGATACAAAATTTAAATAGTTTATAGCAATTAAAATTTGTTTATATCATTTACAGACACGAGCTTATCGCTCGATGTGCTTGTTTGCAATCGGTATAGGTTTATTAAAAAATGTTAGAAGTAATCTAACTACAGCAAATAAACTATGTAGGCAAATTGCTCAAAAATCAAATTTAATTCACAGCTTAACAATCAGTAAGACCTTTTAGGATATTCAAAAATTACCTTGTTTCAATAGGTAGGTATTATATAAATATTACGAATAGTAATCATATAAACAGCTATCTCTGGGGTCGCTCGCAACGTATTCAAATGGATGAGTTATTCTCAGATTGGGCTAATCTACTAGCAGGTGTTCCTCAAGGAGGAGTGCTTTCTCCCCTTTTCTTTTCTACTTTTATAAATAATGCAAATCTATCGTCTCTTCAGTGTCATGGATGTGGCCAAGGCTATTGATTCTATCAATTTGGATCTTGGAAGGATTCACGTTTGAGTAAAAGCTTTTGGGCTTACTGTCAATCCATCTGAGGTCAAGGTTTTAATTGTAGGCAGTAGGTACATATGCAAAATCCTTAGTAACATAAACCTTCCTCAGGTTGTTTATGATAACACATTTATTGCTATATCAAACTCGGTCAGTTACATGGATGTAACGATTTATCATGGGATTTGGATATTAACAGCATAAATAAAAAATTTCACTTTGCTCTGCACTCTTTGAAACATTTACAAAATTATTTGCCTTTTAAAACAGATATATAACTAATGCAGAGCCTCATACTACCTATCATCGATTATGCGGATGCTTGTTATATTGATGCTACTGAAGAATTGATAAATAAATGAGAGAGGCTGCAGAATCTCTGTATTAGATTTATTTTTGGTTTACGGAAGTATGACCATGTTTCTAACTTTAGAGCTCAACTTAAATAGCTTCCAATACGGCTGCGTAGGAACACTCATGTTCTTTTTCTACTTTTTAACTTCCTGTTTAATCCTAATGCACCAAGCTATCTGCGTGATAGGTTTTCTTTCTTGCATCCGCTCAGCTCACCTTGTAGATCAAGTGTTACTGCCCTTTTAAAATGTTCCCCACACAGTTCAAAATTTTTATCAAATTCTTATAAGTCAATCTCTACCAATTTTCAAAAAGAGTCTAAGAGAACTTTTTCTTGCTTGGTCTACATAGTATTTTTTTATTTCTAGCAATTGATGTTCATTTTTAAATATTATGTGGCTAAATTTAATGTATCAAGAATGATATATTCATATGTATCTAGTTTTATGATTATTGTACACTATTTTAATATTTCGATAATTATTGTGTTTACTAATTATTGGGGTTAGCTGGAAGAAATCTCTTTTATTGGGGATAAGCTCACCCATTGTACAGTCTGTTTTAAATAAGTCTCTATGTATTACTTCTCTTTTAATTGTGTACCATAAAGCATTAAATAAATAAATTGACGTTCTACAAGAGATTTGGTATAAGTACCTAATCATATTTGTTGAGTCATCTAATATTACTGTCGTGTTGTCATTGTATTAAAATTTTCGACAATTACCTATTTGTAATAATTAGGCAGCTTTTCAACTTGTACATTAATTCTGTTAATGATAAGCACCATCTATATAAAGGAGTTTTTTCGTAGAGATACCTAAGACAATACTTATATTTAACCGAAATTAAACAGTCAATTTTCAGTTTAGTGATCAACGTGAGCTCTTATAAAGAAGAATAATACTATGCATATAAAAATACTTAAAAAATAATTTTGTGTCATGATTAATAAATACATCTTGTTTAGAGATTACTTTTTACACATATTTGCTTTTCATCGTCAGATGCGCAAATGTCTCGATATGTTTAAAGGTCACTTTAAATTGGCCAGTCAGTCATCTCAATGCACAATGATACCCAAGTGTTATTTATGAGGCCCGGCTACGATGTGCCATTGCACTTGATTCATATTGGGTTCACGGTCAAATTGCGACAGAATAATAGACGTTTAAGTGCCTCTAGTATCGTAGCAGGTTTAATACACGCTTTTTTAAGTATGCGATTTTTGGTAACATTAAGTTTCAACATATTTATTTAAAGTTGTAGTTACATGAACTTCGTGTAAGATACATACCTGCCTATCCATGTCCTGCGGGCTAATTAAGACTGTCATACATACTTAACTCTCTGGACGAACTTACCATGCGTCTGCCATATACCCACACAACTCTCTTATGAAGAATCACAATACTTTTATGAATATCAAACATGCCGGTTTCATAAATTAATAATAAGGTGTAGATGACATTACGTATGACAGTATTTTATTAGATACTAGCTGACCCGGCAAACTTTGTTCCGCCTTAATGGCAATAAATAAGCAGATTTATTTTTTAATTGGAAAAAAAAGTATCCTATGTCCTTCTCCTGGCTCTAAACTACCTCCCTGCCAATTTTCAGCTAAATCGGTTCAGCCTTTCTTGAGTTATAAGTGGAGTAACTAACACGACTTTCTTTTATATATATAGATATGTACAATAAACATGTTTTTATAAAACTAAATTTTAGACATCTATGTCTAAATCTAGTATCTATACTAGAATTGTCTTAACAGTTAAATTTCTATTTAATGTAGTTTTGTGTAAATTATAAAATATTACTGTATTTTCTAATGTCCAAAATTTATTTATTTCCGCAGTTATCCAAATTGGATATCTCTTCACTAGTGAATTTCATATAACTATTGTGATATCTTTTCCGCGAGCAAAACCGCGGCAATGAATTAATAATAATTAAAATATCCGAAATTTAGCCTGTTGTTCCATATATTCTATAATGAATGACTATTTTAATTTATATCTGGGTGTTGATTACATCACATAGGTATTTTTAATTTTATTATAACTATTTATATATGAAGAAAATAAGAAGTAAAGATAACTGGCCAAAAAATATGTAGATATAGATAGTAGTAGACCTACCGCTTAAGGGATACAATTGAAATGAACACGAATGAATTTCCGAACATTTAATTAGCTAATAAATTGATATATATATTGATAGAAATAGTTCCAGATATAGGCCCAACTTTTGTAGACCTTTAGTTGTTCGGGCTTCTTTGAAGAATAGACCAACTGCCGTTCTGTTAGGCAGGTCGTAAGAGGTGACCGATTGGCAATACGTGTCACTACCATCGTGGCTACTAAGTGGTAGAGTTCTGCAACAACTTGCCCGGGTATTTGGTACCACCGTCTTACCTATTCTTGCCGCAATAGCGAAAATACTTTTTCATTGTCGTGTTTTAGTTTGAAGTGTAGTAAGGTAGCCGGTAGACGTATGCATGTGGTATTGTCATCTCATCACACGGATAGCATCGCACCATTACAATCTTTGGTGTCTATAGGCCATGGTTTCTCTCTATCAGGAATGCAATTTGCTTGGTTGTTATCTTATGATATAAAAAAATTATGGAAAATAAGGAATTAAATAATTAAAATAGTTTTTGGTAGGATAACTTACAGATACTTAGGTACATAGCATAACAATGCGCATTATACCTAAGCAATTATTCATAGGTTTTGCACATCTCAAAACAAAATAATGATAATCAAAACAATGAAATTGAATAAAATAAAACTTCTAAAAAGAAATTTAAAATAATTAATTTTATTTATTTTTCAATCCAATAAATATCATTAATTTTCTAAACATACTAGTATACTTCCATACCAATATACCTAATATTATAAATGCGAAAGTAACTCTGTCTGTTTGTCTATCTGTCTGTCTCTTCTTCAAGCCTAAACCACTGAACTGGTTTAGATGAAATTTGGTGTAAAAATAGTTTGAGACCCAAGAAAGGACATATGATAGTTTTTATCCCGGAAATCCCACAAGAACAGGAACTATGCAGGTAAAACCCCGGGAACATCTTTAGACATTTTTTCACGCAAACGAAGTCGCGGACACCGCTAGTATCTAATAAAGTATTTAGTGACCGATGCATGCACAAGAAAATATTTAAAAAATATAATTATGAGTTTTGTTTGTTTGTCTGTTCGTATATTTGTACGAGCATCACGCAAACATTTTTGCAGAAAATAGGACACAGTTTTTACAGTTACGTAGTATATACGTTGATTAAAATTTGAGACATACCTACTTAGTTTTAAAACACCGACTAGAAACCGAATTTAGAAATTTTTGACACACCTAGAAACCCTGTTACTACACGTAGGTGTTAATTTTTTTAGTATATTGTACTTTTAACAAAGCAGGGGAAAATATCCAAAATAAATATAATATGTACCTACGTCATATCTTCACACGAAATCCCCTTACGGGGTAGACATTAACGTCCAAGTGCCATACATTACGGTTGTTTTTTTTTTTCATTTATAATCTTCTTCATACAGTTTCACTGGTCACTCGTGCGCCATTTTTTATGGTTCTTGGCACCAATCTTAAAAAGAACCTGTTCACTTTAATTAATCGTGGTGGGTACGTCTTGTTCTTCCTGTTGGGTATGTGTCTATTCTGTATAAGTGGATAACACTGATTCGCAATATGTATCATTTTTGTTTTTTTTATCTGCTGCCCTGTCTAAATCCCAGTACCATCGGAACATGATAGAAGAATAGAAAAAAAACAGCATAATATTCCTTACTTAGAAAAATATCTGCCCTTTTAAATAAAAAAAATGAGGGAACCTTTGGCTTTTTATGATTAAAAAAGGGAGTCGCGGTCCCCAAACACCACATTAAAAGTGTAGTTTCCTCGAGATGAAGACATAAATCACCTACAATCTTTCACGTTCGACCTTGCCTCATAACATTCAATTTTATTGACTGCAATAAACCAAAGCAATGGTTAAATCAACACCGCTGTATCGATATAAACATTTCGTAAATATTCCCGGTTACTTTCCCACCGATAAAAGTCTTCTTATGATAAACAAGGACAGGGATATTGCGTCTTCAGTTCGTTACCGATAATAGTTTATGAGATCATAAGCTTTTTATTGATCCTCAATTTTCAACTTTATTTTATCTGCCTGTAGGTTTTATTTTTCGGTGTACCATAGATATGATATCCCATTGATAGCTACTGCATTATGACAATAAATTCTGTCTGTACGATTCTGTCAACAATAATAATTTCCTTTGTAAGTAAATAGGTATTTTTTGGTATATTCGCATATTATTCCTTATCTGGATTGATTTATACTGAGATAGTTACTTTTTGAATATTCGATCATAATTAATCTACTTATTTAACTAAAACATATGTAGAATAAATAGATGTCATTTTAATATTAAAGATAGGTTTGTAGCTACCTAAAACAAATTTAAAAATGTTAAAAGATCGTGAAATAGTGAATTAGTTGGTTTCCTGATTGGAATAAATCAACATGCAATCTATTTAATATTGTACTTGTCTTTAACCTAATTATGACAATATTACCATGCATAAATTGTTTTTTACTGTTGTAAAAAACCATTTTGCTAGGTATGAGGATGAAGGATTTAATTTTTAGCTGTTAACAGTCACAACAGAAATCACAATAAAACAAGTTAATACATGTGGAAGTGTACTATACATAATTTGACGTTTATATTAGAAATTACTGCTTAATATTTTTGTATTACAAAAGTTGAATTCAAAAATTGGCGCGTAAGCCAGCCATTTTGTTTTGGGCGGATCCCCCTCACGCCCCGCCCCGGTTACCACACCCAGCGTCAGCCACTCGGACGCAGCCCAACTCATTTGTTATATTGTATACTAGGCGAAACAGGTTTATAGATTCGATACTTAAATATTTAAACGGTTTGATGAGTTTTTGGTATTTCCTACTTTTATTTTAAGAATTATATCAATAGCTTTTCCGTAGGTCTAAAATCGTTTAAAAATATATCTCATGCTATTAGAGGTGGAATAAGTGATAAATCAGCAAACTAAAAGATATCTGTAAAAAAGGTTAGGTAAATAAACTACTCTACTGGTCTGTTGTGAAACTTTTGTCAAAGAAACCAAATTAACCAGGCTAATAAAGTGTAAACTTTATTGGTTATAATAGGTAGGTATCAACTGTAGATAATATTTATTGTAATAGAAGAAATACCTACCTTATTAAATAAAGTTGTCAGTTTTTATAAAATATATCGTCTAAATCACACACATACCTAACTATAACATTGGAACTTACAATAGGTAAGCTATTATTAATAGGTAGGTGGGTATAGTAGCAATCAGTTGATTTGATTTTAGATAGGTAGGTACAGGATTTAGATTAGGTTAACGATGTTCCTTCCTTATATTTCAATTAGAAATATCTAAATTATATACAAAGAATATCTTATTTCTAACTTTGAATGCGTGATTTAAAAAATAAAATATGATTTTTCGTACTATCTATCTTATATGCAGACATTTAAAATATTAAGAACTCTCAACTAATTGGAAATGTTATTTTAATAACAAACATTGCGATGCGTTCCTCATACGTAAATCTCATACACTTTAATAAAAAAGTACACATTCAAAATTCGATTTTGAATAATAATTTTGAATATAAAAATAAAATATTTTTTCCTATCAAGTTACATGCAAAAAAAAATCAGCTAACGAAATTAAAATTAATGTATTTTTTTCATGAAATTAATGTTGCTTTAATAAAATGTGTAACCAATTTTTTTTTAAAACTTCACAAGTCATAAAATCATTAACACTAGATACTTATAGATACGTTTACCAAAATTACCTATAGGTATAAATAAAACAAATAATAGATAATTATGTTACTGTACAAACTACACGAATTGATCCAGTCCTAAAGTAAACAAATAATTAAAAACTAATTGAAAGAAATATATGCATAAATCCTAAATAGGTATATCCCCAAAGCTAGAAATACAAACATCCATGTTCAATGTTATAGAGTACATATTTGTCCCTATCGGGAATTGATTCCGACCCACATTGATTGCGTAGTAATATATATCCACATTAAATAAGTATTAGGTAGTTGACGAGGTACTATTATAGAGACATTCCGACCATAATCAAGCATTTGTGATAGTTGATCTGAAGTTATAAGTACTTAGAGATAAAACTACTGCCCCCACAATTAGTCAAGGCTATTAAATCTTATAACTAACTGTGGTAATCAGTTAAACCTATAGACAAAGCGAGATATTTATTCCAGGGCAAGTAACAAAATACCATTCATACCTATCAATATCTATGTGTGTGTAAGTCAAAAACTAAAAAAAATCCAAAACAATTTGTTTGATCTGAGATTTGAATCGAAAATCTCGTGCGTAGATACCTAAAACCGTTAAAACTTTGATCAAGAAGCTGATATTAAATACTTTTAAAACTGATTTCTATCTTATCTAGTATAAAAATGTGAGTTTTTTTAAGTCAGTTTGTTTGGGTTGGATTTAAATAACTGATTTATTTTAATTTTTCTAGTGAGTCTTGATAACTTTTTCCTTTTAATTTAAAATAGAAAATATATTACCAAAACCAACTAGATAAACTTGTTGTCATTGGATACACGTCGACTGTTGCATTTGAAGATGACATCGATTAAAGTAACGCCATCTCCTTTCCAAATACGGTAAGTTGTATATAACTATCCTTGTTAGGTAAATTTTCTCATATTTCTACGTCAAACGAAGCAACTACAAGAGCTATTACGTCACAGCTCAAAGAGAAAACCTTTGAAATACTAGCTTATCTAAACTGACTATATAGATGTCTTGATGTCTACAGACTAACGCAGATTTAAATATAGATAGAGTCAGCAGCTTTCTGTTAAAATATGTGTAAATCTAGCCTTCAATCATTTTAGGCAATTTCATACCAATACCTTTGATGTTGGGATTTGCTGCGTCACGGAAAGAATTATTAAGGAATAGATATACTTATCTTAAATTTTATTCAAAGAGTAGTAAACATACAGAAAGCTTTTCTGTATTGGTAAGGTAGTAACATCCATATTTTTACTTTTACAGGACTAAGAGTTAATAATAATTGTTATGATGAAAATTTTTCCATACCAACCATATTTTCAATAGTCATCATATAGTATTGAAAATATGGTACTTTTTTCACCAAAGATGTTAATGGTAGGTTGCTATCGAGGACCGGGGTCTAAATGCTACATGCATAAGTTTATCGGCTACCTTACCCTCTAAACCGGAACACAACATTGACAAGCACTGACATTCTCGCAGCAGAGACAACTACCGCGTTGTTACCACGTGTTAATCAAGCATCTAGCTGGAATTTCATCCTTTGGCTGCTAAACTCTGGACGAAAAAACGTGTTAGAAGACTATAATATTACGTATTAGGAGTAATGTTGTGTACAGGAAAGTAAAAATGTATCTCACCAGATATGGATCTGAAATGACACAATGCACGTAGGCACATATCATCAAACCAAAACCTTTCGACGCAGGCACATAGAACTGGGTACCATAAATCATGAGTAGGTAAGTCAGAAATGCCTTGATTTCTCCAGTATTTGAATTCTCTCCAGATAAAACATGCCAATTACGAGACTATATACTGTAATCTGATCATGGAAATGCCCAGATTGATTCACAGGAGTTTTTGTCTTCCACAGTACTTATCATCATTATGTGGATCAACGTAAATGTGGATATATGAAGGTACCTTCATCCATCCACATTCACGTTGTGCGTCAAATTCCCATCTACCAAAATTGGAATTAAAAATATATTACTTTTGGTTTGATTCTAATTCATTTTTATGTGTTTTAATGGCCCTGCATATTTGCCTAGGTACTAGTTGGTAGAAATATGCAACATCTTGCCAAAGTTTGTCACCACCGCCTTACCTATTCTTATAGCAAACGCGTCAGAACTAGTCACTGTCTTATTCAGTTTGAAGGGTCAGTTAGCCGATAAACTAATATATGCATCCTTTCAACTCGCAACACCATTACATTTTTCGATGTCTATAGGTAAGCAAGGGTTGTCACTTTCGATTGGGAGAGTCATCTACTTACCTATTTGCTATTCTATAACATAAAAATCTTTTATTAAAAATTTTATAAAAGCCAAAATAAATTTGCTAAACGGATTTGCGAAACGGTCCATGTTGTTAACTGAACTAGCAAAGTACTGTTAGAGGCAAGACTCTAGGTAAGAAAGTAAGTAGGTATTCCACGATAAAAAGTAGAAGTAAAATTTTACAAGTTAGCATTTTCCCGGTTGTAAGCATCCACGATTTTTATTCATGTAGGTAGATGTTAGTTTTCGAAAGCTTGCCTAAACTTTATGTATTACGCACACACACACACACATACACACACACACACACACACATACCGCCTTACTTGAATCTCGAAGAGGTAGATATGCACAGATATTTATACACAAACATACCTACCATCACGATTAGTCACCGTTATCAGATCCTATGGTGTTACAGAAGCGTCGGCCCTGGGGAACAGCAAGTGGAGGACGATATTTCTAAGAGCTAGGTGGTAAATATTTTTTAAAGGAAAGGAAACATTTTAATAGCTTTAAAGAAGCGCGTGGTTGTGTAGCTTAAGTAAGCATCGTAGAAGACGATGGAAGACCTACTTTGTTTGTAGTCAAGAAAACAGTTTTTGGGAAGAGAAAACTCGACCGAATAGTTTTGAAAATACCAACGCCTCCTGCCACAATAACGTCGGTGTTTGTTGCTGTCGTGTGTCAATGTGTCAGCTGGAAAGAGTCGCCATCGCTTACAGACACCAAAGATGTTAAAAATCCGTGTGGTGGGATGGCAATACCACATGCATAAGTCTACTGGCTAACTTACCCTCCAAACCGGAACACTGTAACGATAGGCATTGACGCTGTTGCGGCAAAAATAGATGAGGAGGTGGTACCATATACCTGGGTGAAACGTTGCGGAATTCTACCATGTTGTGCTTACAAAGGTAGTGATACGTAATAGCTAATCGGTCGCCTTTTATGATCTGCCAAATTCTTCAAAATGGGACCCTGACCAATATAGGGGTTCGGACTCTCTTATTTCCTTTTTTCTGAATATACAAGGTAGTTCAGTTTTTTTAAACAAATATCCAGATATAGCTGGCACGTTTCTACTCTCACTAAATTTATTTTAAAGTTACACAAAATTGATGAACATGATTCTTCTCAGTAATATAACGACTAGTCTTCCAGATTTATTTTTAGTTGAAACTAGTTTATCACTCACTTGTACTTTTATTTCACTATTATTATACACTAAATTATTTAATTTTATCGACCGGTTTCGCTTTTTAAAGCATCTTCAGGACGTAATATTCTTTATATTACGCGAAACCGGTCGATAAAATTAAATAATTTAGTGTATAATAATAGTGAAATAAAAGTACAAGTGAGTGATAAACTAGTTTCAACTAAAAATAATGGAATTTCACCAAGTGCCGACGATTGAAAGTGTAAAACCAGATTTATTTGTTTGTAGGTTGATGAAATCGGTGGTTATTTCCATCACAACATTTTGCGAGCCTTTATTAATTACCTATCGCTTTTTTCTTGCGATCATCGGTTATGGGCTAACAATCTCATGCTACATACTATATACGTATACATAAAAAATATTTAACTTTTGAGTATTCTTTACGTACAAAGAGTGTTGTTAAGTGAAGGAAGGAATATTTCATTCATTCATTCAGCCACAGTCAAGAAATCTATATGATATCTAAAAAGATAGATACTGTATTGCATTTATACCTAACCAATCAAGGCACCAGTATTATTTCTGAAAAATCCATTCTTACCAAATGCCGATTAATAGAAGCACAGGAAAGAATATGTAATTTACAAACGCACTGATTATTTGAATAACATCCTATGACACTGAGCTTTAAAATTAATCCTATCTAAATATATCAACTAAGCTTGCCAAGATTTATTAATGTATGCTGCACTTTAATTAGAATATTAATTAGATTATTAATATTAGAAACATTTTATAAGACAGCAAATTAGTATATGGTTTTCTTAATGGCAAGCGATAACCACTGCTGTGCAGAATATCATCACGCCTGGTTCCCTTGTAGGGTAGGCTGAGTAAACCAAATCTTTAGACTTTCCGGTGATCCTTATTTTACCAGCAAGTTAATGATTATTGACTATTTCTAGTATAACCGAGATCGACCTTTTATGTACCTACTCAATGCTTATTCGAGACACGGGAGAGGTAACACAGCTTTCCGCTAGATTCCAATAGTTTTCGTGAAAAACTTCGAAAAAAATAACACTTTTGCCCGACCCAGGGATCGAACATGGGCCCTAATGATCTGAACCGAAAAGGCTAATCCCTAGACCATAGCCTCTGTGTATAGCTTTGTATTTATGTCGCAGTGAAATTGTTAATACCGTTAGATTATAATCTACCTAAGTGATATTATAATTTAACTGCTAACTTAACCTAACCAAATTATAAAATCCCTAGGTAGAGTATAATCTAACGGCTATTGACAATTTCACTGTGACATTTACACTATCATTTCTATAATGTTAATAATCTACAAGTCCTGTAATGCTCTCTAGTTAGCGAAACCAGTTGTAAAAATGTGACTTTTGAGTTTACTTACTCTAAAAAAATTAATATTACCAAGTGCCAATGATAAAAAATATAAATTATGTATTTAAATTATATTATTTTTAAGTAACTTACAAAATATAAAAAATAAAAACCATACGAAAGCAAACAAGCTCCTTGGTTCTTTTGATGGAAAGAGAAAATCATCGCCTATGAACACCAGAAATAATAATGGTGCGTCGCTGTCCACACGGCAGGGATCGAATGCCAAATGCATAAATTTAACGGCTACCTTACCCTCTAAACCGGCACATAACAGCGACAAGCACCGATGCCATTGCAGCAGAAATAGGTAATGCAGTGAGACCAAAACCCGGATGAGACGTTGCAGAACTCTACCACCGAGTTATTTGTCACAATTTTAGTGACACGCCAGTTTTCACCTTTTACCTTATACTTTACCAATAAGCCTTTTCTCACAGAATACTGGAGACTAACAGAAGTCAATGTACAATAAGTAATATTCGAGCAACGTACACATAGACACCTCTCACGGTCGCACTAGTCCGAAATATCGCGTCCGTGAGAGGATTCTATGTGTGCTGTGCTTGAATATTACTTGTATGTAACATTGAATTATGTTAGTCTCCAGTATTCTGTGCTTTTCTTCGAAAGCGGACCAGATTAACACGGGGTAGATACACAGGGATTCTTAAAGTTGTATTCTTAAATTTGTTATCTCAGAACTTGAGAAAGTCATCATTCGATGCGGCATCACAGCTGACTCGCACAGTTTTGCCTGCGCGTAGATTAACATGTAATCGATATATTCTTTCATACCAGCTTTCATTGTCTATTGCAGCCACTTAAGAGTTGATTTTGAAAGATAGTCTGTGTTTAAGCTCGGATTATCAGCTATTTTTATGCCAATTTTTTTTAAATCGGTTTAACGATTTAGTCGTGAAAGCTTAAAAGGTAGACAGACTTTTGCATTTACAATATTACTAGTTGACCCGCGAAACTTTGCCCGCGAGTAGAGTAACATGTGGAGACGAGAGAATAATACAACTTTGCACAAACTTTTATTCCCTATTTCAATCGTTTAATGATTGATTCTGAAAAAAAGAAGCCTATAATAATCTCAGCTCTTCATGCTAAATTTCATCAAAATCGGTTTTGTGGTTTAGTTGTGAAAGCATAACAAACTGACAAATAGATAGATTTTATAATAATTTTTAGTATGGATATGGAAATATCGATGGCAAAACTTTACGTTTGATTTAAATCCCAAAGAACCTAGACTAGGGTTCCAGAGTTCCAAACAAGGAGCGCCGGCTGTTATTACTGCTTAGTTATTTAACCACCATAATTATTAAAGTTACAAAATAACGACGTCAGAGGTAAAGTTTTTACATCGCATTCGGCTTGCAAACTGTCTGTCACTACAAACCTATGCCGCTTGTTCTATTTTTTGTGAGTCACATCGTAGTGTCGACATTTCACCCGTCGGATATCTAGAAATAGATCACCGTCGGCACACAAATGTCAGAACAAAAAAAATAGGTGTGTTACATTGTTTGTTATTTATGCGGACTTCGTCTGTGTGATGGTCTAATTGTTAGACATTCTTTACCAATGTACTATTAGCATATGAAATACTTTCTGTGAGATTAAAGTATAGATTTTATAAAATGTATATAGTGAATGATTATTAAATGCACTAGGAAAATAACTATCTGTCGATGCAAATCACAACCCTACCCTAAGCCGAGCTTAGGGCGGAGGGCGTACAGCTGCACACTTTTAAATTCTGGCTGAGCACTCTGCTCGCCCCCGCGTTCGGTGAAGCTGTGACGGCTCATAAAGCCAGCAGTAATTCAGACATTCCGAAAAAAAAAATCTGTCGTTCTGCCAAACAGCACGTAAGAGGCAAACGATAGACTGTACGAGTCGCTACCATCGTAGAAACTAGGTAGTGAAGTTCTACATTGTCTCACCTGGGTCTGGTACCATCGCATTACCTATACCTGCCGCAATAGTGTCAGTGAACGTCACTGTCGTGTTCTAGTTTGAAGGGTAATGTAGCTGATGAAGTTGTAGGCACATGCAGCATTGAAAACCCGCCCTCAGGATAAGTAGTAATGAATCATATCTTTTAACACCTAACCATGTCTAAAATGATTTTCTACAATATTAATACGCGTAGTAAGTATGTAGTATCTAGTAAAATTATTTTAGTGGGATTTTTGATACACTATAACAACTGATGGTCTGTAACGACTCCCGTGTCTCGGATGAGCACCTAAAACTTTCGGTCCCGGTTATCGCTAGAAATAGTCGATATTCAGGTCGTTAAAATGCGCCGATGGTGATCACCACTCATCTCGCCAACCGACTAATGAATCGTGATGAATCGGCGTTATAGGACCGTTATGGGATCGTCGGGATCAGTATACTACGTATAATAATATCCAAGTTGTATTGCCATTTCTCAACTACGCCCAAGGCAGCTTACTGGAGCCTAAGGGTTCTTTATCGTTGATTAGTAAAATGTACCCCATACTTTTATGCCAGAGATTGCTTAAATATTAACAGAGAATGCTGCGCAACAAATAGAGCTAACTTGATGAGCTGGAATTCTAAGACTACACGAAGAGTACAATGTTCATTCACCGTTTCTCTAGCAGATGTTTTTCTATTCATTCAGGAGAAACAAGAAGACGGTTTTTCTGATTTTTTTATAAAATGTATATAGTGAATGATTATTAAATGAACTAGGAAAATAACTATCTGTCGATGTAAATCACGACCCCACCCTAAGCCGAGGTTCGATCTCGCAGGAGACATCCTTAGTGCGGAGGGCGTACAGCCGCACACCTTTAAATTCTGGCTGAGCACTCTGCTCGCCCCCACGTCCGGTGAAGCTGTGACGGCTCATAAAGCCAGCAGTAATTCAGACATTCCGAAAAAAAATCGCAACGCAACAAAAAGACGGTTTTTCTGATGGAAACAGATGTCGCCTATAGACAGCAAATATGTTTCTAGTGCGTTGCTATCTATTTGGCAAGAATATAATACTATATTCATAAGTTTATCGGCTATTTTACTTTTTCTTGGAACACAAAGTGACAAGCACTGCCCTATTTCATGTATGCCTCTACGAGATAAAATGGTTGTCTCGGTAATCAAGTTAGACAAGACTTGGTTTTGTACGAAATGTCTTGCAGGAAGCCAGTTAGTATGTTCTTTGAAAGAGCCCTGGACCAACTCCCTTAATTCATCAGCACGTACAAAATTATGTACGCTATTCGTGTTTGCAATTAAAGTAATTTTAAGAGAAAACAAAAAAAAAACGCAAGACATTCGTTTTGTTTTTACCTTTGCTTGATTATTCAACGTAACTTTTTTCTGTTTCATTCATTGCATTGTCAAATATAACGCATTTATATTTGTATTTTTTTTTGCAGATGCTGTTGGTGCTAGATGAAAAAATCTATTGGTTCAAATGATGAACGCGCCTTTAGCAATTATAGCTACGCAATTGCAACTGGCTGCTTTACTGAATGATAATAAATTATTTTGGTACTGAATTTATCGTTTTACTATTTTTTACTTATATTGATTCTCACTATATAAACATTGTTATTATGCGAATGTGCAAATAGTGTGTCGTGCTAGGCACGTAGTTTATAAAAGGCGAATGGTTAATCAAACATGTCATTACCATCGTGATAATAGTGACAGCAAACCAGCCAAAAAACAATGCGATTTATAAATCAGGAGCATATTTGGACGTTCGGCTCATTCTACCTACACCAAAGGAGAACCAGTGTGATGATATTATTTATATTCATTTTAAAATTTATGGATTCATTTAGCGAAGGCGAAATGGTGGCATCAAATATAAAAGTCTAAATATATGTATATTGGCCTTAATAGGTAATTACTACCGCATTCGTGGAAGTGAATCTAATACAATAATATTTTTTTTAATTCATAGGATAGCAAACTAGGCCACGATTCTCTTGATGGAAGCCGTAACCATCGTTTATAGACACAAAGATGTTAATGATGCGTTGCTATCCATATGCGGGGTGGGATTACCACATACATAAATTTACCGGCTACCTTACCTACCCTCTAAGCCAGAATACGACAGTGACAAGCTCCATTGCGGCAGGAACAGCTAAAACAGTGGTACTAAAACCGGGCGAGACTTTGCAAAACTCTATCACCTAGTTAGTTGACACATTTTCAGTGACAGGTATTATCCTTCTTTCGCCTTTTCATAATAATAATATTATATTCTATAAGCTAAACTAAACTCATGTAAATCGTTTAAGACATAGAAACAACAAAGTGGTCATAAAAATCTATAAGATTTAACCCTCACTTAGTATAATTGTTAGTATTTATAGCAATTTCTTGCAGCTACGTGATTATTTTATGTAATAATCGATTATGATATGGCAGGAATAGTTTACATTCCCGCTTCATCATAATCGATTAAAACCGAGATGCATGCTACACATAATTATAATTTAAGTAATAATATGCATTTGTAATATTCATTTCAATTGACACATACCTATCTATTGCTAGTACGAATACAAGCAAGTAATCGCACAACAGTATTAGAAAATTTCAAATCCTTTTAAATAATTACAAATGTTAATCCTAATTTTTCATATTTAAAATTTTAATAAAATTTCACCATACCTATATCAAATCAAAAAAAAAACAAAATTCCAACATTTTTGTCTCATCATTTTTATTTAACAAATTCTTATATTCTAGTGGCACTTTTATCATTTTTACAAATTTACAATAATTAACAGTAATGTGTTGAACAATGGGATTAATCATGAGAGCTATGCGAGGGGCTAAAATTTCTGAGTGCGGGACCAACAGAGAAACTCACAAACCTACTAGCAGCAGTAGGGTTGGTTTGATTTGTTTTTTTCTGGATCGGGAGCAAAGTTCTTACTTATTTTATGCATTAAAGCAAAAAAGACAATAAAATTACTTCAAAGATAAGATGTCTGCCTACAGCTTCATAATTCGTTTGTTGTAAGTGTGCAAACAGTAAACATCGATGCTACGCTTTCCTTTGTTAGATGAAGGTCGGCTCGCATCATTTGCATAACCGTTTCGTGATTTTAGTCACGTTTATTTACTTATGTCATTTGAATACTCTAATGTCTCACTTTCGAATGCTAATAATTTATTGTAATACATTTACCACGTTGGTTAATGTTTTTTGTATTATAATTTTAACGACGAATGCCAATAGGTTTTTGTCTACAGTTATTCTGGTTTGAAAAGCAGATATATGTATATATGCTACATTACTGATGTCTACAGGCGATGGTTATCTTTTTTTACACCTAAATTAATGACAGACATGTGATTAAATTTTACATCAATAATTTATATACACTCAATATTAACTAAATTAATAAATAGAAAATTCAAATATGTAAATCTTTATTTATTGTAAACTTAAAGGCCATAGTGCAAGTAATTTGTAAAATTAACAAAAACGATCTCTTGAGGAACTTTCCTCCAACAAATCCAAAAAACGAGCATGCGTAAAAGATTTTTGAACTCGTTCCCATTTCTCATTCATAATAGTAGGTATTTCACTGTACTCCTTTAATAAATAGTTAAGTTTCTACTATTTATTCACTATTCAAAAAAACGTTAGTTTTTTTCCATACATCAAATCCTATTTTAGATTTAGCATCCATCAAATTAAGTTAAATTATTTGCTTATTTATTTTATATATATATATATATATATATATATATATATATATATATATATATATATATATATATATATATATATATATATATATATATATATATATATATATATATATATATATATATATATATATATATATATATATATATATATCAGGCGCGTGCGCTCCTTGTAGGCAGAAAAGCAGTGCTTTACTTGCCATTCACAGATATTTTAATAAAACGTTCGTACGTTTTAGATGATTTTAATTAATAGTAAGTAAATGAATAAAATGTGTCATAATCATGTGCACGCCGCTGAAATCTATAAAAAAAAAGTTTTTGTGGCCGAGTACTCCGTCGCATACTCAGTATCATAATCCTGTGCACGCCGCTGATATATATATATATATATATATATATATATATATATATATATATATATATATATATATATATATATTCTGATGACAACAAAAATTTCAAAAAAAGTAGCCTAAGTTACTCCCTGTCATGTACATCAGCTATCTGCCAGTGAAAGTCCTGTCAAAATCGGTCCAGCAGTTCTAAAGAGCCGGAACAAACAGACAGACAGACAAAAATTGTAAAAAATGTTATTTTGGTATATGTACCGTGTATACATTCATATGCATTTAGTAAAAAGCGGTTATTTTAATGTTACAAACAGACACTCCAATTTTATTTATTTGTTTAGATAAAAAGCTTATTTTATTTTATTTAATACTTTATTGTACACAACAACAACAAAATAAATACAGCTAGCGATATTTTTAAAAAGGTACAAAAGGCGAGCTTATCTCAGTAAAAGAGATTTCTTACAGCCAACTTGTTTACAGCTTGTTACTTAAAACTTTTTTAACGAATATTTATTAAGTTTATTATTATGTTCATATTATTTTAATTTTCATTACGGTACGATAAATATTAAATTATAACTTTATACAATAAAGTTATAATTTAATATTTATAAGTATATAGTATACATCTGGTTTCGCTAACAAATATCTCAAGCCCACAGAACACGTTGAAAGAGCAACTATTTCTAAGTTATATGCCTCTCAGGCGACCCGCGTTGCGATCAGCATGTGGTAATTTAATAAAGATAATCCGAGAGATAAGGTCTGCACAACATATCTTAGGTACAGTAGAAAGTGTAAACTTAAGCTTTTTATTTAACACATGATAAATCTTTGCTTTAAAACTTAGCTGTATTTTCTAACTTAATGTTGTTTTCGAGTTCTGATTCTTTTGTAACATTAACAAAATAATTAAACGACATTTAGATATTGATTTTCCGGGAAATATTCCCGTGACATATAGAAGCTGCTTTTTAAATGGAACCGTTACTTTAAGTATGTTTAGTGTGATCGTGCCATATTCGTACATACAGACATCCAGACAATCAATCAATTCAATTTAATTTAATTCAAAATGAGTATTCAACATACATTTTTTTTAACGTTAACACACCAAGAAATGAAATATAAATACAAAAGTAACAATAAATGCAATACTAAACTTCGGATTCAAAAATAAAATCGTGAAAAATAATGTAGATAAATAAATAAGAATATCGCATATATTTATGTTTAAGGACGTCCACGAAAAAATTTTTTTAATTAGTATATTTTTTACTTACTTTTAGTAACTTGAGTTTTTTTTTTATTAGAAAGAATTTAAAGTTTTTAAAGTATTAAATGGGTTCATAAAAGGGACATTTTTTTATATCTGTATACTTATATTATTGTATTTATGAAATATGGTTACAATAGGTAATAATATTGGGACTAATTACACAAATAGATCTAGCCTCAAAGTAAGAAAATTATTTGCTTGCGTTATTGGTGTTAGTCATCCAATAAACATCCTAGAAATACAAACATTTATTCTCATCTCACAAATGTTTGTCCCTGTCGGGAATCGAACTTGAGGCTCATCGATTCGTAGTTAGGTTCGCCAACCACTCGACAAACAGGGTGGGATACAGTTTCGAATCGGTGTAGGTCGGGGAAGTCCAGAAAAATGTAAAAATGTAAGCCTTGACATTTAGAGTAGAGAACTAACTCAATGCTTCGTTTATGAGGCGAGTAATAGGGTACAAATAGATGGTGATAACACTTTGTTACCTATGCTCGTTACTGACATGTAAAGCTTCATACACAAGTTTACCAGGCAAGTATTTAAACTAACATAACGGAACATGTTGGAGATCACAACTAACCTAGTGTATCTACTATGGGGCGAAAAAGGGATATTCACTTTTAGAAGCAGAAATATCAATTATAGCAAGAAAATTTAGGTAACCTTATTAATATATTTACTACTGATTTTTTAGAGTCAAAATTAACAGAAACGTAGATCTGGTTACGATCGAACTAAATTGATGACCGAATGATGCTAAACTGAAGCAATTTCCGTAGAAAACATGATGCGAAAACAAACGCGTTAATAATTACCCCTTCCTACCATAAGTAAATAGCACTACGAGCACAGGATTAAGTGCTCGCAGATATAGCATTATATTAAGGTTACAATAAGAACACTTTATATTAAATTACATCCCTTCAAGTCGACATGACAGTAGCAAGCAAATATACCATAGCGGCAGACTCATTATATAAGAAACTAAATGGCAACCCAGACGAGATAACTCAGAGCTCTACCACCCAATTGTCACAGAATGGCGATGATTCAACTAGTCACTCTTACTAATTTCCTGGCTGTAAATCACGATATACATAACGTTAAAAACCCAGACAACTAGTGGAAACATTTTTATGGAAAATACACTACATCATTTTATATTTGATATTGTAACATCGAAACAATTTGAATTCGAACATCTTTTACTTTTGAGATGAAACTGCTAGGTAAACTAATAAAATCGGTAATAACAGTGTTATAAATTAATGAAAATAAATACATATCAATAATCCCTAAAAACTAAAATCAGTAGCAGTCCATGTGGGTATAATTGCATTACTAAAACAAAATTCACAAAATTCGTGTAAGAAATAAGCACAAATGTTGACAAATGCGTTTAAAAAAAACTGGAAAAGCTTTGCGCTTTAATTTAGTAACTACACAGTTACACTTAAAGGTGTTTCGTTAATATTTATTTATATGTTAAGCTAGCGACAAGCTGCTATTTTTCATAAGTTTAATTTATGGATTAAGTATGTGAATAAGAAGTGTGTTTTTTATTTACTCCTTTATATATTACGTTATCTAGTTATACGAAAGTTTTTTTATTATAAGATAGGAAACAAGCAGATAGCTTTCCTGATGTAAAGAGACGACTATTACATACACCACCAAAGATGTTAATAGTGCGTGGCTATCTGTGTGGCGAAGTGTTATTGTCATTAGCTCAAGCTTACTGACTATCTTTCTCCTTCAAACTGGAATAAGATAATGACAAGTGTTAACGCTATTGCTGTAGGAATAGGTAAGGCGGTGGTACCAAATACTCGGGCGAGACGTTGCAGAACACTATCACGTAATAGTGCACACGTAAAGCCAGTTGTTTGTCTTTTACTAATTGCCTGAGAAAACGGCACATAGTTTATTCATCAAGGTCAGGCTCGGACCAACAGGGCGAAAAAATAACGCCATTAAGAAAAGGAAATTTGGGTTAACACAAATACAGATAAAATTAACACAGTAATATCAATTGCCATGTGGGTAGACCCTGTCGTTGCGATAACCGTTATACGCCTTAGCATTACACCTTATTATGTTGATGGATTCACTTAATATACATCGATACATCGCAGCAAATATAAATTGGACTTCGGCCCTCCATTTGATATTAGAATTTCAATAATTAAGGTACCAATAATATTTGTTTCGAGGTCTTTTTAAACTGGTCGTAATACCTAAGTTCGAGGTGAGCGGCTCTATTGTCGCACAACATTGATTAATGGAGTAGTTTATCTACCGATTTGACAACAATGGCATCTTACTCGAATACCTTAATGCGTTATGCCTCTAGGTTTTATTTAACCAATACCGACCCTCATATTTACATGGTGATTCAGAGACTATTAAATCGGCAGTAATAATGTTTTGATCGAAAATAAAAATATTTTGGAGTGAAAACTCTTTCTACCAGTTAATTTAATTTTTTAATACATTAAATTCTTTACGACAGTTCCTAATTAATATTATTAAATAATTATGTTCAAAGTAGAATGTTATTTCTGCCAAAATTATAATATTTTGTGGATCGCATTTTTTAGTTAATCTTAAAATTTTTCAGCAAGAATTCAATACAATTTATTGTAGGTAGCATAAGGCAAAGTTTCGCCCATTTGAGTTGCAGGTCCACCACCCCTGAAATTAAAATTTACCAAAAAAAATTTCATCTTAATTATAGTTAATTTGGTTTCCTTTTTACAATTCTACATAATGAGACTAATATGTAAAAAACTTTAAAAATCACACTTTTTCCGTTATTATTAAAATAAAAAAAATATTAACCTGGTTTATATGACGTTAAATGAGTGTTTAACTTAATGCATAGGTAATTTTTAGGGTTTCGAAGTTCACAACGAACGAAGGTATAGTTTCGCCATATCTGCACATCCGTCCGTAGTTAAGTTCAAAGATTAGTTCAGTAGAAAGCTGTAATTTTGCATGATTATTTATAAGTTTGTAGTTACACTGACAAAATGGTAAAAAAATATTGAAAAGTATTGTTTTAGGGTACTTAGTGTACATGTAAAGTAGGGATGTTATTTTTTATCTTGTGTACCCCATGGTGTGGGGTATGGATAGGTTTTTTAAAAAATATATTTTTTAAACGGTTTGTATATTTTACGCTACGTAATGTAAAACGTATATTGCTCGGGATCGTCGCCCCCGTAGTATTCTCGAAGCAGCCGTTTACTTTGTGCGGCATAATATATTGCTTTGTGTATTTCTTTTAATTTTACTATTTTTAGAAAAAACATCGTTGGATATTAGAATAAATCAAATTAAACAAAGTTACTAAAGGTAAAACAATCGTCAAAATTAAAAATATCCCACGCAAAATTTCATCTGTTTCCGACTCAGAATCATGGTCCCAATCTATGGTTTCGATTTTCTGTAGACCATCCCTTAAACCGTAGTCGTAAATATACCCCTTACACAGTAGTAGTAAATATAACGAAGCTAAAAGAAAAATTATCACTGCTTAAGGGACTTTACAAGTTTTTGAGTAGGTAATAGTCGAAAAACTTATAAAATGTACTTGGAGTAGTTTTTATAGGTGGTGAACCTGTGGTGCGGATATATTCGTCATTGACGATTAATAGTTTAAATATCCATAGTATGAAACAATAAAAACCTTCTTTTAGTCCGCATTGTTGTGATGGGCGACTTTCGAATCTTTACCACGCGCACTTTACCAATTTTTTTATCATTGGACTTTTAATGCGAATTGATCTAATCCCAAAGTAAGTAAATTATTTACTTATGATATGCAAGTTATTTAACTATATTAAGAAATAGAAATACATTTATAAATAGTGCAATGTATTTAATAAAAACCCAACACGAAAAATACGAGTACAAATATTTGTGCTTATCTCATAAATACTAGTCTGCAACAGGAATCGAACTGCAGGCGTATCACCTAACGTTTGCAATCCGCCAGCGATCAACTCAAATGGGATGACTCTTAAACGAAAGGAAAAAAATCATCAAAAACGCCGCAAATTGCTTACTGGTCACTAGATGCACTTTTTGCAATGTCATAGCACCGAACCTAATCAAGCGGCATCGACTGTCATTAATATACTAGGCTGTTACGTGTCTTAATCGCAATAACTAAACAATTACGATAATTTCGTATTGCAAGTAACGTGATAACCCCGCCGAACTACTCGACCTACGGGGCAACTAAATGTTCAATCCACTCTGTTGATCCCGCAAAGAAACTCTCGTAGTATATGTTTGAATTAGAATTATTTCTATAATTTATATATGAGACAATATAAGCTCTTAGATCCCCAAAAAGCACCCTGTACCTAAATACATATTACCCGATTTTATTTAAATATTTGACGAATGGTATTGTATTCTATGCAAATGTTCGCCCTCGTGTTTCTAACGCGATGCTTTTGATAAATCCTATCAATTGATCTGAGCTGACTTTACTTGTACTCCGCAGAGTTATGTGAAATGCTACTACATTCGTGGATGATGAATTACTCATCGTTTGAAAATCAGGTAACGTTCATGAATCATTATGTCCGGTTACCTCTTTAGATAATAAATTAGTTTTGTTATAGTTAGTAATTTCATGAGCGATTTTTTTTAACCCCCTAGGGGTGTTATAAGTTTCAGGTGTGTATCTGTGTGTCTGTCCGTGGCATCGTAGTATCCAGGCGGATGTTTTTTTTTAAATAAAGCCTTCTTTTACGAGATAGTTCTTAGATATGATTCAATAGAATCTGTTCAGCTGTTTCAAAATCACCAGCTCTTTTAAAATTAATGAAAGAAATTCAGCAATTTATAAAGACTTTATCGATAATAAATTTTGTATTCTGTTACTTCAATGATATTGCAATGACATGGTTACCTTATTCTAATGCTGCAAGATCCTCATTCAAAGATCATCAGCTTTTATTTAACGGGTTATGTCCGTATGTAAATAACAGATTTTTCCAAATACGCAAACCATTTTTCAACAACTTCCTGATATCTATTTGTACTGAAACTTCGTAAACTTTTAAGTGTGAGTAAGTTCAATGACAATGCAATATTATGGTACCATCCAGCTGATCTCATGATGTAGCTTGGATATAGGAACTGGAATTCTGCAGAGTTTTAACGGTACAATCGAGGTTTGACTCATTCATTGGTGTTGTTACTACAAGAATATATAATAAATATAATGCGTACTCTTGTTGACGAAGATTCCAGTGCTTGTCGCTGTCGTGTTCCGGTTTGGAGGGTAAGGTAGCCGGCAACTAAATGTTCAATCCACTCTGTTGATCCCGCAAAGAAACTCTCGTAGTATATGTTTGAATTAGAATTATTTCTATAATTTATATATGAGACAATATAAGCTCTTAGATCCCCAAAAAGCACCCTGTACCTAAATACATATTACCCGATTTTATTTAAATATTTGACGAATGGTATTGTATTCTATGCAAATGTTCGCCCTCGTGTTTCTAACGCGATGCTTTTGATAAATCCTATCAATTGATCTGAGCTGACTTTACTTGTACTCCGCAGAGTTATGTGAAATGCTACTACATTCGTGGATGATGAATTACTCATCGTTTGAAAATCAGGTAACGTTCATGAATCATTATGTCCGGTTACCTCTTTAGATAATAAATTAGTTTTGTTATAGTTAGTAATTTCATGAGCGATTTTTTTTAACCCCCTAGGGGTGTTATAAGTTTCAGGTGTGTATCTGTGTGTCTGTCCGTGGCATCGTAGTATCCAGGCGGATGTTTTTTTTTAAATAAAGCCTTCTTTTACGAGATAGTTCTTAGATATGATTCAATAGAATCTGTTCAGCTGTTTCAAAATCACCAGCTCTTTTAAAATTAATGAAAGAAATTCAGCAATTTATAAAGACTTTATCGATAATAAATTTTGTATTCTGTTACTTCAATGATATTGCAATGACATGGTTACCTTATTCTAATGCTGCAAGATCCTCATTCAAAGATCATCAGCTTTTATTTAACGGGTTATGTCCGTATGTAAATAACAGATTTTTCCAAATACGCAAACCATTTTTCAACAACTTCCTGATATCCATTTGTACTGAAACTTCGTAAACTTTTAAGTGTGAGTAAGTTCAATGACAATGCAATATTATGGTACCATCCAGCTGATCTCATGATGTAGCTTGGATATAGGAACTGGAATTCTGCAGAGTTTTAACGGTACAATCGAGGTTTGACTCATTCATTGGTGTTGTTACTACAAGAATATATAATAAATATAATGCGTACTCTTGTTGACGAAGATTCCAGTGCTTGTCGCTGTCGTGTTCCGGTTTGGAGGGTAAGGTAGCCGGTAAACTTATGCATGTGGCATTAGACCTCGCCACAAGATAACAACGTACCATTAACATCTTTGGTGTTTATAAGCGATGGTTGACTCTTTCCATCAGGAGACCCATCTGCTTGTTTGCTATCTTATGATATAAAAAAATATACATATCTACCCCTCGCTACCAAGACTGTGACGCTATTACGACAGCAATAATTAATCGACGATACCAAATGCAGGTGAAACGCTGCGGAATTTTACCAACTAGTAGTTGGTGGACATGATATGACGGATATGTTTAGGAAATCATTAGCTATTGGTCGAGTGGTTAGCGAATGTAACTACGATTCGATGGACCTCGAGTTTGACTTCCGACAGATACAAACATTTTTGTGACAAGCATAGATGTTATTATTTCTGGGTTTGATTGTTGTAATATATGAAACTGTATATATATCTATGTACTTGTATTGTTGACTAACACCTATAGGCCATAACACAAGCAAATAATTTGCTTACTTTGGGGTTAGATCGATTTGTGTAATTTGTATAGTGATATTATTATTACAAATTGCCTAAAAGAATGGCATATGGTCTATTCTTCAACAGGAGCCCAGACTAACTTGGAACTTTAGCCTCACAACTTGGTTTTAGGCGATTATATAAAGAGTTAACACTCTGATAGCGCTTAAATAAATAGAGTTACTAATGTAATGGCGCAGTCATTTTATAGATTTAGGTGTTACTTTGCAGGAATCCATAACTTAACTAAGAAAACTATTTAATTTGCTAATTTCCGTGTGCTTTCATAAGTGTCCTTACTATGCCACTGAAAGAGAAAAAATAAAAAAGCTGTGTATTGATACTGTACTGTCGCGGTGGAAAGTGTGGTGGACGAGGGCCGAGCAACTGTTCTGCTGGTATGTTCTTTATTTTCAGGCCTGAAGCACAGAATACTAGAGTCTCTAAAGTGAGTTTGTTCCATTTCTCACACCGTTTTATTATTTTTTCCCTCTCAGTGGCATCGCAAGGGCACACGTGAAAATGTATGAAGACGTGCAAATTCAATAGTTTTCTTCGTTGATGACTTAATAAGTGTTAATCATAGTCTATTATTAATTATTCAGCCTAATTCCAATTGTTGAATTTTACATTCGAGCATCATGTACAAATTTGAAATTCCACTCCCATCAAATCCTTATCTAGAAGTCTTTTGAGTTACGATGTTTTTTAGGCCTTTATGTCTCGCACGACAACTATGTAAAAGTGACGTACAAAATTATTATTTTTGATTGTATCAGTTTCGTCAAACAAACAAATAATTGAAATTAAATTAATTGCCACTAATAACTATTTTATGTAATTAATTTTATTAAAGTTTTCCTTATCGGTAATATATTTTTTTAAATAGGTATGCTCATTGGTGTGTCATTAACACCTTTACAAATTTTCCATAAAACCTTGACTGCAAAACTTATATAAAAAGACTGATAATATACTTATTGAAAATGTTTTGAGAGGTACCACCACATGTACTTTAAATATGAGTTATATAAATTAATCTTCATCGTCATATTATGTAGTTATATAATTAATTTCTTTGTTAGTGAGTTACGGAATGTCAACACAAGCTTTCAACAAGGAGGGGTGCGCTGAGACGATATGCGTTGAACATCTGAAGGCTATTTCATGTCGTCAGGCGATATGGAGCGTACACGTACGTCTGCAAAAGAAACAAAACATATTTTTATAGAAATTTACATGATGATTTTATTCTTAGTTATAGTAAACTAAACATATTTTTGCACGGATTTAAAAGAATGAGAGTTCTCCAAAGATGTAAAAATTTTTTTCACTTTTTCACTTTGAGGCAAATATTTTAAACCACATTTTAGAAAAATTTGGTCTCATTAACCAAGTCGTCGACTGATTGAGGGGTCAATACTGATTCCCTTTGCTGTAAATAGAAAAAAAAGAATAATAGTTTAAACAAAAAAAAAATAGTTTTAATCTAAACTTCTTTTAACTGCCTCACTCCTTTTCACTCAAAGTCTCCCTATATTTTTTTTATATCATAAGATAGCAAATAAGCAGATGGGTCTCCTGATGGAAAGAGTCAACCATCGCCTATAGACACCAAAGATGTTAATGGTGCGTTGCTATCTTGTGACGAGGTCTATTGCCACATGCATAAGTTTACCGGCTAACTTATCCTCCAAACCGGAACACGACAGCGACAAGCCCTGACGCTATTGCGGCAGGAATAGGTAAGGCAGTGGTACCAGACCCGGGCGAGACAATGCAGAACTCTACCACCTAGTAGCCAGGATAGTAGTGACTCGATAGCCAATCGGTCGCCTTTTACGACCTGCCTGGCAGAACGGCAGTTGGCCTATTCTACAAAGGAGGCCGGGACCAACACGGCGAAAACCCTACTTGCTAATTTCTTCTCCTTTTTTATCAATGATGAAAAACTGAATATTTGGTGATACTATTTTTTGTACGAACCAGTTATATGTATATATAATCATTTGTATAGTATAAGTAGTATATATTATATAGGTATATTTAATTTATTAAGATCTATGTTCTTGTATGACGTATGTTTTCTGAGGCACCGTTTACATACTTTCCGTTTGCCCAAAGATTGTCTTTAGAAGAATGCCAATAGGCATTATGTCCGCCTTTTGTACAACTTTATTTAAGGTGTACAATAAAGTTAAATAAATAAATAAATAAACTACTTTTTCATATTTTTCTCATTTCATAGTATATAAAACAAGTAGATGGTTCTTCTGATCGAAAAAGTTAACCATCGCTGATAAACACCAAAGGTGGTAATGGTGGAGGCTAAGGTAACCGGTAAACTTTCGTAAGTCTACCGGCTACCTAATAGCGTCCACCGAAGAACCTTCTATATATTTACTAACTGTAACGACTATCGCTTTTTATTTGCGATAACCTAAATAAACTTAAGCAAGAGCTTAAAACTTTACGTGCTTTTACAAGCACGGGGTGTTATCATATCATCGCCGGACTTCAGGCTGCTCCTGAGATTTTCTAAAGTCCAAAAATCCAATAACACTTTGCTCGACGTAGAAATATATCCTGAAATAAACGGACTGACCACTATTCAATTAAGATAACATTAGAATGTTTTAAATAAAAGATTTAAAAAGTCGACTATACGATAGGCATCTATGAATTTCGTGTCGTTTGGTTGGTAATAGAAAGAGCTTGAGGGTTAATAATACATTATTAACCCTCACTTAGTAGTAGTCATCTTTGTTGTCTGGCGGTGCCAACTTTGCTTCATACCAATTTGGTTCCATGAGGTCATAAGTTCATACAAATTGAACAAATCGTTTTAAATACCTTTCTCCGATTTTCTCAGATTCTCAGAACCCACTTGTATCTGGGTATGTACCCGATTTGTCATTTATTTATTTTTTATGATAGGATTACAAATAAGAAGATGGTTCTTCTAATTAAAAGGAAGAATGCAGAAGAAGAAGGCCTATAGATACCAAATATGTCAATGGTGCGTTACTATCTGTGTGGCGGGTAGGTAATGCCACAGGCATACGTTTACCGGCTACTTTACACTCCAAAGACAGTGACAAGCACTGACGCTATTGCGGCAAGAAAATGTAAGGCTGTGGTACCAGATCCGGACGAGTCATTGCAGATCTCTACTACCTAGTAGTACTGAGACCATAACCTAATATAATTGCGGTTGAGATTTGAGGTTGAGGAATGTTTGAATGATAAGTATTATTAATAATATTTATATTTCATGATATAATTATACAAGAAAAAAATCTTGTCGCTGGTCTTAAATTAAGACATTCCTAGCTTAGTAACATCTCAGAACATCATTAACGAGAGTAGCCACAAAATGCGTATGGAATAGCAAAACGTAGAAACGCCTTCTGGCATCTACAAGAAAAAAGGGAAAAAGGTTTGTGATGGAAGGAGGAAAAAAACTGAATTTTTGTCTCAGGAGAGTAAGACTGCAAAGCCTTAGTCTATCAAATAATGTTAAAAGTCACATGTTAAATTATCTGCGTTAGAAAAGTATTTCTTAAGCCCGGTAAATAAGATACGTTTTCGACTGCCAAAATCTGTGTTAGTAATTGTTATCTCTTCAGTACAGGACAACGATAAAGGTGTCCGTGACTGGAGTAACAAAGAAAACAATAGAAAAAGACAGAGATAGAAGCATGGCATTTTGATTAATACGAAGTCATTGCTCAGAGCGGGCTGTGTACCATTGCTAAGTAATGACCACTCCATAAAGACATGGTTAAGGTTAAAAGAAAATTACTTTATCATCGCCTTGTTTTAAATAAATATCCAGTTTCAGGAAATATTATTGGCGTCCCCAGACAAGAAATTGAGATGTTTCGATGTGTTTGAGATTATACCGCTTTATTAATAGCTGTACATCCCAAACATAGCTTACAGAATAATATAATGAGACGAATTTTATTTCAACATCATCGTTATATGCTAAGTTAGTTTCAATTTATTAAAATTTTAATAGGTATACCGTATGAAAGAATATTTAAGACATAGGTGGCGATACAGGTTTTTATTGCAGGATAATTGACATTGTAACTTAAAAAATAATTATGTAATGCTTATTCGTAAAATCATTTTTAATTAATTAAAAATAAATAGGAATGTATTGACAAAAATTTTATTTTTTAAAAGATTTATAATAGTTAATAACTACGGTTTCAGTAACACCACAGGGTTTTTTGATATCATAAGATAGTAAACAAGCAGATGGGTCTCTTGATGGAAAGAGTCAATCATCGCCTATAGACACCAAAGATGTTACTGGTGTGTTGCTATCTTATGGCAAAGTTTAATGCCACATGCACAAGTTTATCGGCTACCTTACCCTCCAAATCGAAACACGACCGCCACCGACGCTGTTGCGGCAGGAAGAGGTAAGGCGGTGGTACCAGACCCGGGCGAGACAATGCAGAACTCTATCACCTAGTAGCCACGATGGTAGTGACTCGCATAGATAATCGGTCGCCTTTTAAGACCTGCCTGGCAGAACGGCAGTTGGCCTATTCTTCAAAGGAGCCCGGGACCAACACGGGGATAAAATAATGCTTAAGAATAAAGCATTATTTTTGTAAATAATGAAATGTACCTATTATATTATTGTGTATATATACCCAATATAGTATTTTAAGATAACATTATATTTCATCTAGGTCTTGTAGGTCACACATTACATACAAACAAACTAACAAATATTTTTTCTTAATATTAAATATCGCCTTAGTTTTTTACCAACAGAAAATGTAATAAATTTATTTCACATCATTTGTTATAATTATTTTAATAAAAAAAAGGTGTGTGTGCGATTCACACACGATAGAAGTGAAACTAATAGAAACCGATAATATAAAATAGTATGTATATTTCTGTCTCATTCTTTACCGGCTTCATTCTACACATTTTTGTATTTGTGTCTCTTACCTGTCGTTTTTCCGTTGCATCAGGTTTGAAATCACAACGATTCTAAAGAAGTTTCACTTCAATAATAGACAATGTGTTTATTGAATTGCTTTATGTATGAAAGCAATTTTTATGTTTCTCTGTCTATTGGTGAAAAATGATTTAAGATCCGTTGCGTAATTTTAGATATAAGCGAACATACAATGGAAGCAACTTTGTTTTAGCCTATGTAAGGATAAAGAGGAAAAGGTTGCGATTCTATTTAAAGTTTTTTCTATTATACACCACCTAATTTATATTGCGGCAATAGCGTCTGTTCTTTTCACTGTTGCACACCATTTAAGGGGTAAGGTGCACTTATCCCCGTAACCGTAATGGCTTTTCATGCCTACCACCTCGGATAGTTATAACGTAAGTCTAGCGGGGCTACCTTACCTTCCTAAACGAAACACGCCAGTCATAAGTATCGACGTTTGTACCAAATACCGAGGCGATACATTGCAAAATTCTACTACCTAATATTAGACACGTTGGTAGTAACACATATAGCCAAATGTTCGCCTTTTACGAACTGCCTGCAAGTAACGGCAGATGGTCTATTCTTTAAAAAAAGTCACTTTACTATTCTTTAATATTTGTATTCTCATTGCAATTAATTTTATGTACATTAAAATTCATTCACAAACCTAATTTACATTAAGTTAAATGTTTAATAAATAGCATCAAGGACTAAAATAGTATGTAATGTAAATCGAGTGACTACAATCTTCCCATTGGCTAAAAAGGGTTAAGACAGCTGTCAGATTGTCTTGTACCAAAGGAATGAATAATAGCTAAAGATAATCTGTGACAGATTTGTCTTAGTAAAAAAGCCGACGCTTGACAAAGATAAATAAGATTATTCAGGCATTTTTCAACCTTAGAGTTTTGATTTCTGTTTTAATTACCTGAATTCTCACAACGTGTGTTGTATGATCGATATCGATTAAAATTTTTTCCGGTAAAAAAATTGACGGATTGATTTGTATTCTCTTATATTTTATTTATTTTATATTTAGAATAAATAGTATACAAGCAGATGACCTCTCTTGATGAAAATAATTAACCGTAGCTTAGAGACACCAACGATGTTAATGTTGCGTTGCTGTCATAATTCTTGTTACATATACAATTATTCTGGTCATCTTACCCTTTAAACCATGTCACAATAGTGACTAGCAGTGACGTCATTGAGGTAAGTAAAGGTGAGGCTTTGATACCAAACCTAGACGAGAGTATTAGTACGATTTTATGGGTTTTATATTAACAATGGTACAGTAAAAAACATCAAACAGAAAAATTCTTGCATGTCCTCAAATCCTAGGACAGCGAGACTTTTAAAAGACGAATCATAAGCTTTTATAGCATATTTTTTGTCACTTAAACTTTCTGTTCATGAAAATCACCCAAAACTTATCAATTCGGTTTATTGATAAATATAATTTTCACATGAGTTTAAAAAAAAAAGTATTTTTCCTATCAAAATTTAACGTTTCCTACTTTAAATCTTACAAAAAGCGCGGCTTGATCTACGAATAAGCTACTTCTTAGGTAAAAGAGTAAATTTTAGTCCAGATATTTGGAATCTTGTGGATATTTTATTGTATTCGCAATGCGTATATTCCGTTTCCAATTATTTGACAGCAGAAATTGTTGCCAATGTTTTGACGCTAATAATTACTATACTTTTACTCTAGTGTCAAAAAGGTCGTAGATGTTACCATTCTTACCTACTAGTTTGGATATTAAGGTAATCACTAAGTTTACACGTGATGCTTTGATCATTCGAGGACGTTACTACGTTTGACTTGGCACCCCAGTTTCAGAACACTTTCCTATAATATATGTAAATATCTGCATATGTTCAGTTTCGTAGTCATCTGGAAGATAAAGCTAAATTATCACCCAAAAACCTCGGCGTGATAACCCGGTTGAAATATTATTCAACATCTGAATAAAGACTTTTATTATGTAAAACTCAGGTCCGTCTCCATATCGAGTACTGTTCACATTTATGGGATGGTGCACTCAATTATCAAAGTCTTCCATTTGACCGCATTTAGAGACGAGTTTCTCACATTATACATGATTCCAATCTGACCAAACTTCCGATGCCTCTTGATTTGAAAAGAAATGTTGGTGCTCTGAGTGTGCTCTACCGAATTTATAATGGAGAGTGTTCTGAGAAACTGTTTAGTTTAATACCAGCTACTTCTTTCCACCGCTACAATACTCGCCGAGGCCAGAACGTCCTTCCACACTACCTTGACTCATGGTTATTACCAAACTATGGAATGAACTCCCTAAGTCTATATTTCCTGAACAGTATAACATTGGGTCTTTTAAGAGGTGGATTAATAAATTTCTTAAGAGTCAACAGTGCATCTCCTGTTTAATGTTGTGGATGTCCATGGGTATCGGTAACCGCTTCCCATCAGAGTGCCCGGCCCGTTTGATTATCTGCCAGCTCATCATATGATGAGCTTGCAGATAAGCAAACATTCTTTGCATTGTGATGCATGCATTCGCATAAAAGATTCCGCGGAAATTCTGTAAAATAAAATACCACAATTTCTTCTTTAAATATGGGTTTCCGCAAATTAACGCGTGAATCTATTAAACATCCCGCTAAATTGAGGTATTTTAAATTCAAGTTTTCAAAAATTTAAATTTTGTTATATATGACATGGAAACACTAAATATTTTGGGAACGGAAAAACCTTAAAAATAACAAAGAAAAATATCGACACGCGGGATTTGAACCTGCGACCATCTCCCTAAAGCCGGGACGCTCTTCCACTGAGCTAGTGTCGACAAGTTCGAGGCGGCGAAATTCTTCTTTGCTATATGATCGATTACGTCGATTGTACTGATCGCTAGGTATACATACGTATAACTAGTTATATGAGTTCATCGTTACAGATGAAATTCACATTTATAATTTTGATCAGTGCTTTCGTATTTCTAATTATTTTGGGAACGATTTTTTTATTTTTTTATTATCGATAGGTAAGCGCTTGACCTCGATCTCGCCTGATGGTAAGCTAAGATGAGGCCTTAGGTGTCCCATAGACCTACAATAGTATTGCGCAATATTACATATTGTGCAATATTATTGACCGTTTAGGGTTAATATTGAAGATTGCACAAAGGTTGAACGAAAGTTTGCGGGGGTTTAATTTTTATTGTGCAATATTTTTTCTTGCAATATTAGGTTCAATATTGCACAATATTTTTCATTTCAGACCTTGGAACGGTCGCGGTCGGTCAGTCGCGGTGTTTGATGTATGGTCGTAAGCAAAATGGCGAGCAAGATATTTTCGTCATTTCGCGTAATTTTATTCATCTTGTTAATTTAATAGTTCATTACTAGAATGGACCTAAATTTCGACCACTGCTGCATTGGCCGAAATTCTACACTTGTCCGAAATTGAACATGTGACCGATATACGTCATTCCGCCGAATTTCGACATTCGGCCAAAATTCGACATTCGATCAAAATTCAACTGTCGGCCGAAACTCAACTTTCGGTCGAAATTCGACATTCAGGCCAAATCACTAATCAATATAAGTGTTGATCGAAACAAAACCAATCAATAAAAGATGAAGAACGGGAGTTTTTACTTGAGTGTATAGAATTGTGTAGATTTATTTAACAAAATCACCAGCACGGTTGCCGCCAAAACTTCGCCGTCAGACATGTTACTCGCACGAAAATATTGATAATATCTATATATAAGGTTTTTCAATTTTATTGAGTGAATTTATTGAATGTTTGGAAGCAAGGGGGTATTCAATATTATTGCACAATAAAAGTATTGTGCAATATTATTGTACTTCTATGGGGCGCCTAAGATAGAATGCGATGATCGATTTTGATAATGTTTTTTTCTATGTATAAATATTTTTTCATTCTAAAATGATTCCTTAGCTACATAATCTATCGGCTGAAAAATACATACGGATAGCGAATAGAATTGTGCTTCCATTAACATCTTTGATGGTTCTATAGACGATGGTTCCTCTTATCATCATTTTCATTAAGCCGGTTACGCTACAAAGTATGCCAAAGAAGTCTGGATACAACCTATACTCCAAAAACATAATCTTCTTTTTAGCGCAATGGGTTAAAAAGGCTCAGATTTTGTCAAATATTTATATTTTTTTTACCACGCATGCAATGGTATGAATCATCGCACTATCAAGAGACAAGCTCTCTAATCCCTGAAGCTATCATCACTTCAAATGCTCATAAAAACACTACAAGAGAAAAGGCTTCAGTAGAATAATCAATTATATATGGCTAGGTAAGGCCACCGAGGCAGTTAGTTGGAATGGTCTCGCCATTACCGACTAATTCCTTGTCATTTGCCTGCGGTCGCTTGCCGCTAGGCGACGGTCAACTCACAGTTTGTCTATAGGACATCTTTTAAGATATCTACAGAGATTTATTTAGCAACAGGTATTTAGATTGCTTTAGAATAGCAACAGTTTGTAAACAAAATTGCTTAGGAGAATGGATTGTTTATCATAAATAACAAATCGAGTTTAATTTACGATAACTTATATTGAGATTTGTTTAAATATAACGGTTATTAGGAAGGTCAATAACGGTAATAGGATAAGACAAATAAAAAAGTAGGGAGAAACTGTGAAGTCTAACAATATACGTGTGCCCATGCTTAGGAAAACTTGAGAAACTTTAAAAATAATAATTAAAAATGTGGCCACGACTGAAACTGAACCAGCGACCTTCCCTATGGCCGGGACGCTCTAACAGAGTGCTAAGTGCGAGTTTTTCTTTTCGCATTCGATCGTGAGCGCGTTTCGAGTTTACTAGGAATTTGTATGTGATTTGTACAGCGCCACCTAGTGGTAAACTGGTTTCTCACGTTTACCACTAGGTGGCGCTGTATTTTTTTAAGCAAATTACATACAAATTCCTAGTAAACCAAATGCGCTCGCGATCGAATGCGAAAATAAAAACTCACACTTAGCACACTGCGCTGCGGTCGACTGGGTTGTGATCATTGACCTCTAAATATTCTATGGTTGTGATCGATTCCGCCGATTGTACTGATTGATAGATACACATAGGTACGTATATATACCTTACTAGTTATATGAGCTTATGGTTACAGATAAAATTCATTTTTAAACCCGGTGTATAATTGATTAATACTTTTGTGTATCTAACTATATATATTTAAATATATAATATGTGAACCAACTCGGTCCAGGAGATTTTGAGAAATTTAGAAAAAACCTCCTCTCGGTGAAACTATATGTTTTTAATATAGCTTCCAGATTAATATGCCGACTGAATACAATACCTAATCAACTCTTTTCCCCAAAAACTGCGTCTAATGCATAAATTACATCAAAATCAAAGTCTTGACGAAAAATTTTGAAAAAACTGTTTTTTCGACACAACTTCGAGACTTTTCAACCAATCATTTTTCAACCTTATAAATTAAAAAAAGAAATATTTTAGTACTTAAAAACTACGTCAAATGCAGTTTCAAAAATTAAAATCGAATCAAGTTTTCAAAAGTTGTAGCTTTTTGATCATTAATATTTTGTTATTTACAGCAAACTTACTTAATATTTTCAAAATAAGTTTCAGGTCAATATACCGATAGATTTGAATATTTAATCAGCTTTTCTCTTTAAGAAACTACGCTAAATGCCGAAAATTAGATTAAAATCGTTATTATATTTGGGAATTTTCAATTACGAAATTTAAAAAAAAATGTTTTTTGACATTACATCGACATTTTTCAATCTACAGATTTTTTAGCTGAGAAAACATTTTAGAGTTCAAAAATCAAAATCGATTATTTTTTTCAAAATATACAGCTTTTCAAAAATCAAATTTCTGTCATTTTTACAAAATTTAGAATTTGATTTATGAGCTTAAAATACTTTATTTTAGCGAGAAGCTTCAGGGATGGCCTGCAAACCGGTAAACTGTACAAAAAATCTGTAAACCGGTTGGGTCAACCGGTTTACAGATTCTCTCTTACAGTCTTATGACATACAATTTTTTGTATGTCATAAGATAGCAAACAAGCATATGTTTCTCCCAATGGAAAGTGTCTACCATCGCCTGACCACACCAAAGATGTTAATGGTGCGTTGCTATCTTGTGGCGAGCTCTAATGCCACAAGCATAAGTTTATCGGCTACCTTACTCTCCAAATTGGCACACGACAATGACAAGTACTGACGCTATTGCGTCATAAATAGGTAAAGCGCTGGTACCAGACTCTACCACGTAGTAGCCACGATAGTTGTGACTCGTATAGCCAATCTGCCGCCTTTTACGACCTAGCAGAAGGGTAGTTGCCCTATTCTTCAAAAAAGCTCGGAACAACATAGGGCAAATAGTTTTATTCATATACCCATAAATAAAAATGAATGACTAAATGTGTTGCCAAACGCAGAACTCGAGAATAATTCGGCTACTTTTTGTTTCGAAATATTTAATGAATTTGTGTGGAGAGAAGAAATAGAAAAATTGTGAGGAAAATAATAAAAACAACACAGAAACCATTTCTAGCTGTCGATTTTAAATCTGTTCTAAGGCGGTAAGAAGTTCGCCGGTTCAGCTAGTATTTATTAAAATGTCTTCTAAGTTTGACCATTGAGTTTTATTATGAACAAAATAGTAGGTATATACCATGAAGTATTAGGTATAGGTGGAGCTAACACACGTATTAATCAATTGAAACCAAAATTTACGTTATATCTTTGTCTCTGAGGTCTCCCCATTTCTTTTTATACAGCTGTGTTAGAAAGAGAGGGTCGGACCTCAGATGATGACACCATTATTTAAAGTTGTGCTTCAAGTAGGTATTAAAAGTGCTGCCTCCAGATATAATACAGCTTCATGGTATATACGTATGCTTGCGTCAAACGCATGGTAGTGTGTGTAATGTTATGCATCTGGCATTAGACCTCGTCACAAGATAGCAACGCACCATTAACATCTTTGGTGTCTATAGGCGATGGTTGACTATTTCCATCAAATATTTTAATGCACCTATATGAAAATATTAGCTTCTGCACTTCTTCTCCATATACACTTTATTTGTGTCAAATTGCATGGTCCTCACTCCACGCAATTTTCGAATAAAGTGGTACAAAATTTTTGCTTTACGTATTAATACAACAATACCATACATTGCTTCTAAATATAAAATTCCTTATCTTTTTTTTTAATACTTTATCGTACTAGTTGTAGACAAATATAGGTAGGGGAAAGTAGGGTAATATCGGGACTCTAAGGGAAAAGATCAATAAAAAGTACAATTTAATTATTACAAATTAGATTTATTAAAATTCGTTTAGTGGGACTAATCCTCTTTTAAGTTTAACAATTAGTTCATTTGTTTAACAAAAATGAATATTAAAAAAATATATACTTCTAAACTTTTCCATTTTACGCTTTTGCCCCATGCCTGTTCCAAAACCGAGTACCCTCTTATTTTATACCCGAATTTTCCCCTAACATCTGAAGCACTTAAATTGGTCTAGCTCCTCGGGTTCCCAGCCTGTACAGCCTTCATGAGCCTATTTTTTCATGTCAGGCATTGCACCCAATTGTCACTGGATCTGGTATTGCCACATGTTTCTGTGCAATAAATGCAAATATCACCTGAAATTTTGGGATTCACTAAGTCATTTCTAAGTTTAGGAACTTTTTTCTTATTTATTTTTTGGCATTGTCTTCTAGTTCTAATTTATAAGACGACGAAGTAATAATAGCTGTTTTACTTCGACGAGCATTTGTAGCTTTTATAGATATTTTTCTTGCGACATGAGGCTTAGGTAAAATATCAGCTGACAAAAAAGCTGACAGCGATTCCTGGGATGTGCTTGGTTGTGGGCTACCTGGTGGCTGGTGCGTTGGGATTGATTGTGGATTTAATACTAAAGCTTCTGAAACCTGATGCTGGTGTTCATACACAGTGTTAGATTTAGCTAAATTGGTGTTAATAACAGTGTTTACAATTGGAATTTCAACTATAACTGGTTCGGAAGAGTTCGTCACAGGGTCAGTACATCTGACATCAATATTTGTTGTAGCAGCAGAAATAAAATCATGATCAGAGAAGATATTCGGAATTTCGTGGCATTTTGTTTAATAACTGTAACAATAAAACATACAAAATAACATTTAAAAAAATAATGGTACAAAACCGGGTACCACCCGATATTACCCCGTACGGTTTTACCCCGAGCACACCATAGACAAAGAAAGTAATATAATAACCTAAAATCATGTCACAACAAGTATTTAACCAATGTTCGTTTAACCTTAATATATACCTTATCTTTGCTAGAAAAACGAAATTCATTTACCTGAGTCCTGAACGCACTATTAACGAATACTGCTTTTAAATTCATCCAGAATTAGATCAAACTATCTCAAAAAGTTTTTTTGAATATTTACTACATGCACGCGCGCAGGTCAACAAATTTCTGTTGACAAACTATTCAAGTTGGCTAGCTGCACGGCACAAAGCGCGCTGAAATTTGAAATTAATTTAAGAGTGTTAGGGCTATGTCCCGGTTTTACCCCCATACCCGGTTTTGGACTAATTTCCCCTACTTCTTACTTAAACTTTATACAGATTGATTGATAAAAGATTGTACTTACTGAAATGGGTACTCGATTGTGAAACCCAGTATGTAAAAAATAGGTGCTTAAATTTTGATTGTGAAACACCCGCCCATGGCGCATTCGTTATTTACAAACAGTGATTTACCGAACACGTGACTAAACTCGGTAGTACTTCTAATAGGTGCGGTGACTATCCTTTTGGAATATTACTACACTAATTTCGTTGAGGTGTATATGTGGTTAATGGTGTGGCTAGACATATCGGGCTACGACGAAGATTCGTGTTGTCTTGAGGGGATCGGGGATAGGGCTATCGCGGAACTGCATCACGGGGGTTCAGTGCGTCACTGCAGTCATTATAATTTATTAGAGTACATATTATAAGTTTAATAATATATACTATATATAATACTTCATGTGTACGTCATATTTTGATATCGACGATATTATGACCCTTCATGGTTATGTAGGAGTATCGTTAGCTTCATTACATTTGGGCGAATGTACTCGTAATAAAAATAAACAGTAGTATTAAATTAAAGAATTTAATTAATGTTATGATATTATTCTTTGCTTAGTAACAGTATCATCGGGTCGTACAAATATTAGGTGCAGGTCGCAATGTGATGGGGACTGATATTATGACATAAGCAGTTGTGGCAATGTAATTAGCGATACACAGCGCAATAGCACGAATATTAAAATTTTCTTTTTATCATATATTTATTGTTAGGTTAGATGTTGAAGAATATAGTTAACGGTCACAACCGTTAACTATCGTGTTCTTCAATATGTCCAATATTTTATCAGTCAACCTATATAGGTATCCATGTCTATATTTAATACTGTTTTTTTTTTATTTAGCTTAAATATTTATTAGTCTGGTAGCCCGCTTTGCTCTGCCTAACTATACGCTTATCCCAACGCTATTATATGGAAGTAAGAGTTGGGTAGTTATGTCTTGAATCATGATAAAGGAATCAACGTGGTGAAGATGAGACCGCTGCGTAAAATATGTAGTGTGACAGTCGCGAACCAAGTTCGTTATATTGAAGTTAAAGAGAGGAGGAGGCCTCAAGAAACTTTGCAACAGATGTGTTTGTAAGAAAAAATAATAAATATTATGGACGAAGCAAAACACATCTCCAAGAAATCTGTCGTAAATCATAGCACTTAATTCACTCTGTATACTTTTAAGAGCGTAAATATATGTATACATTTATTTAGGAGCGAGCACCAAGGCTCACGACATTTTATAAAGATATTATGCGTTGCTTCTATACATAAAGTATCTAATATCGTAGGTATCAAGGAGTCAAATAAATTTTTCAGAATACAGAATATTTTTGATTTCGCACAAATATTTAGGAGTCAATGACACTCAAAATATTTTATATCATAATGTAACTTACTAGACATAATATGTATTTTTCACTCGAATATCACAAACTTACGTATGCCTATATTTAATATATCACATTTTTATATAACCAGCTTAAATATTTCTGAGTCAGTAGCTAAGCTTACGACATTTTATAAAGATGTCACGAATTGCTTTCAAACAAAAATACCTAATAACCAAATATATTTTTCACTCGAACTTAATATATCTATGTACAGAATATTTTTGATGTAGCTTAAACATTCAGGAGTCAGTAGCTACGTTCACGACATTTTATAAAGATCACGCATTGCTTTTTAAAGTACCTTCATCATTACTGAGTAATCTCAGAATGCCGCGATATCGTTATTCAAATCAACTGTGTCAAAACCTTGGGCTTAATTTGATCGAATATGTCAAAGCTTATGCTAAGTTTATTTATTTTTTAAATTAAGAGTAACATAAATAGTGATCATTGTATAAACTATTCTTTCCCACAGTGGGTGATCACGCCTCCTTGTGGGCGCTGGAGGCGCTAAAGAGCCCAGAAAAACTTAGGGGGCGCTGACGTGATTTAAAAGAGTGATGTGTGATTTGTAACTTCAGCTACTACCAATTTTAAAATTCACTGAAATTAAAATCCTTCTATTACACAACATCCATTTTTTAGTTCATTTTATATCCTATATAGTTGTATAAATATAACCTAAAATAAAATTAAATATTTATTATTTTTAATACGTTCACAGCGATATTCATATTTTAAGATATTTAGCAGTACAGTACAGGTATCAAATACTGAAAAATATTCGTGTCTTTCGTGTGTCTGTCTAGAATATACATATGTACTCGTAGGCTTAATTAAGTTCCAAGCGAGACTCATATGTTATGGCGCTGACGTGATTTAAAAGAGTGATGTGTGATTTGTAACTTCAGCTACTACCAATTTTAAAATTCACTGAAATTAAAATCCTTCTATTACACAACATCCATTTTTTAGTTCATTTTATATCCTATATAGTTGTATAAATATAACCTAAAATAAAATTAAATATTTATTATTTTTAATACGTTCACAGCGATATTCATATTTTAAGATATTTAGTAGTACAGTACAGGTATCAAATACTGAAAAATATTCGTGTCTTTCGTGTGTCTGTCTAGAATATACATATGTACTCGTAGGTTTAATTAAGTTCCAAGCGAGACTCATATGTTATTGAGGTTTTTATGATGATAAAAATAGGGGGCACTTTAAAATTACTGATTTTTAAAGCGGACGTTAGATGAAATAAGTTTGGAAACTTCCAGTATAAACCTAGTAAGGAAACTGAGCCAAATAGGTATTACAAAAAATATCGCCTCCATGTATGCCTGTACCAGCTTCGGTATAGATGCATAAGTACATGAGTTCGCGTCAAGAGATTAATTCTGAATATTTATCTTTTATTTTTCTAAAAATAATAACATATCCGCCATTAGATATATGCCTGATTTATCGATGGATTGTCCACCTGCAACACCATGGAAGTAAAAGTAAAGACCGCCCCGTTGGTCGAGTGGTTAGCGATCCTGACTACGCAATCAATGGGGCTCGGGTTCGATCCCCGACGGGGACAAGCATTTGTGTGATGAGCATAAATGTTTGTATTTCCGGGTTTGGGTGTTTATTAAATATATTCTGGTATTTATATATGTATTTCTATGTATTAGTATCGTTGACTAACACCCATAACACAAGCAAATAATTTGCTTACTTTGGGGTTAGATCAGTAAGTGTAATTTGTCCCCTGAATATTTATTATTTATTATTATTATTATTAAATGTCGTTAGATAATCGTGGATGACATACACCACTGCCTGCATCTTTGGTAATATATGAGCGTGACAGAAATATTATTAACACGCTCTTATTAACTTGGTTCGTATGCTACTGCAGCATACTTTTAAAAAAAATTCTAGTTGCCACTATATAGTACTTATAAGTTACTTAATGGAGGGTATATTAACTTCGAGAACTAATTCTTAATCCGTTTTCGTCCGAATGGACTTTAAGTTAAACGGTTGTAACATGCTGATGGAATGATACAGAGACACAATACATTCAAAAGATAGAACGCTGACTAAATAAAACTCATGCTTTAGCTTTATTTTAACTTGTTATTCATCTTCTTAATTCCACTGCTATGAAAGTTAAAATTTGAAAAATAGGACGTCATATCATGATATTGATAGCATTATTTCTAAAATAATAATGATATATTATCAAGGTCATGTTTTTATACCCTGCTTGGTAAGATCTGTATATTTATGATCATACATCAATTTGAAGAAAGAAAAGCCACTGTATTAAAATACCTAAATAAACCAATAAATTGTTATCAAATACTCAGTATAGAAAACATTTTATTCGGTCTCGGATTTATCAATCATAGGTAATATTTGTTATTGGTCGTAATCTCTTAGCCCAAACTTTACCAAAGAGGGATGCCGTTCTATATGGGACAAAAATCGACTCTCACGGAAATTATATTGATATTCAATACACAATAGATGGCCGCTGTCAAAAACTTGCTGTTCGCTCCTACGGTCATCCCTAAGCTATCTGCGTCATTTGCTATTGGAAACGTTGAACATGCCTCTTTCCCTCCTCGAAAATACGATAAGATTGAAAGAGATAGCCAGATACAGTGGGTTTAGCGTGCCTTTGTCACAAGGACTGAACTAATTTTTCATCATACGTCCCGCGACAGTTACAAATACGGCTCAAACTGTCTCTTTCTTTAATAATACTTTTTATTTTTCAAGGGTAGTTCGCCCTTCGCTGAATGAAGATTTTCATCTGCTCGGGGGATTGGAAGAAGCTTAAAAACAAGTTTGTTTTTTAAATCTCTTTAATGAGAGTCACGAATATTTTCGAATACCGACCTGGTGATTATTATTCCAATATACATAATAAAAAAAAAAAATTTATATATCTCATAAAGCTTTGTGATTTACCAAATAATATATAAAATATTTGCAAAAAAAATGTTCCATCCCGATGGATTAAGAAACATAGCAACAACTAACAAACTTTTGACTTTTTTACTAAATGGTAGAGTTCTGCATTGTTTCGCCCTGGTTTAGCACCATCGCTTTACCTATTCCTGCTACAATAGCGTCAGTGATTGTCATTGTCGTGTCCCGGTTTGGAAGATAAGGTAGGCGGTAAACGTATGCATATGGCATTAGACCTCGCCATAAGATAACACTCGCTGGCAACTAGCGAGAAACTTGCCATAAAAATAACCCTTAACATCTATGATGTCTATAGACGATGGTCGATTCTTTTTTATGGTTGGTTTTCCATCAGGGTACCCATCTGCTTGTTTGCTATCTTATGATATAAATAAAAATTGTTGTACCAATATCAATCAACAGCTGCAGTCACTGTATTTGGCTAAAATTTGATCCTAATAGAAAAATATTAAAAAATTCAACCCCACACCACATTTCTTACAGAATAAGCTGAGGAAACGGAGTGCTATACGTCAAGATCATTGTTTGGTTTGTTTTGCTTCAACCACATATATAGAAAAAACGGTAATGGTATAAATCCAGCCCCGTCAACATTTTTCTTTGTTTAAAAAGTTTCTAAATAGATCATTTGCACCAATGACCTGTGTATTAGAAGATCATTGATTTGCACTAATAAATAAACTGGTATTCTGTATTAAAACGCATAATATATAATTAATAATAAATTCATGAAAGTATTGATCAATATTATAAAATTCATCGCTGCAGATGAAATTTATATTTCATATTTCATCTGCAACGTTGAAGCTATAAAGCTAGTAGGTATGAACATGGATATGTAAACTAGTGATTAATACAGTCGACGGAATCGACAAAATATAAGTATAGGAGAATTTCGCCACATTGAATGGCGACACGGTACAGCTCAGTTGGATATGAACATTACACCGCTTCATCAGTCACGCGCTGGGTCAAATCCAACCATATCAAAATTTTTCTTTATTTAATCAATTAATTTTTAAAATTATTTCAAGTTTGTCTTGCATATGTTCTTACGCGATTCGTTTGCATATAACGCGGTTCCGTATTCGACACTTAAGTCGGGCATAAACAAATTGTAATTAAGGTTATCAGACCACTAATGGTTGTTAGATTAATTTAACCATCCGCTAATAGCAGTAAGATTTTTTTAATGTTCATCATAACTCACATGAATATTTTTTTTCAAACGCAGTAAGACCACGGCAACCGACTCCTTATTTCATGCATCTCCAGAACCCTGCATTAGATCATCACCGAATAAAACTGGAAACACACGGGAACTATACTCTCTAAACAAAAAATAATTTTCAAAATCGGTTCATAAATAATCCATTTCTGAGTTTTGATAGCCTCCTTCTTTTGGGAAGTTGGCCGGTTGAAAAAACTACGAAAGCTGTGGTAGAAAAAATGTGTAATGGAGGTTTTCGCTTTAAAAACAATCTCAGCTGTTGTCTGGTGGAGAAGTATCACAATTTTATTGGAAAAAGTTAATTAAACTGTTGGTCCTGGCTATAGCAGCGGGGAATGTACATCAAAATACCTATTTTATATCTGATTTCTAATAAGTATCACTACTCAGTAGCCTGAGTCTTTATATTGTATACAGACTATCCATTTCATACTACATTTTCATTTTTTGTATGCAAACCGCCCCGTTGGTCAAGTAGTTAACGACCCTGATTTCGTATTTAAGGAGCTAGGGCTGAATTCCAGACAGAGCTAAATATTTATGTGATGACCATTAAGATGTTTGTATTTCTATATTTGTGTATTTGCTGAATATATTTGAATATTTATATATGTACCTTTATGCATTTATATCGTTGAATAACACCACAGACCACACAAATACTACTAGATACGGTGTTGGGTGTAAAATGCGTAGCCGCGTAGCGTGCGTAACTGGTGCGTAAATGTCAAATGCTTGAAAGATATATTATATCGTAAAAAATAGAAATGTTTCATATCATGCTATTTTATCGTATTGAATAAAAAGTTAAGGCTTAACTAATCAGCCCCCAAAAAAATTCCAATCGAAATAAAAAAATAATTGCAAGACAAAGCGCGCTCACGCCTTTTCAACGGACATGGCATACTGGAATACTGCAGTGATTTTACTTCATCGGTAAGTACCATAATTCTGTGTAAATGCAAGCGATGTTGATATTCTAAGAAATAGTCACGAAAGGCGTATCCAGTCTAATCCGTGACTAATACCAATATTACAAACAAATAATTTTCTTTCTTTGAGGTCAAATCAATTTGTGTGATTCTTCCAGTGATATTTATTTATTATTTATCTTTCCTTCTTTACTTGAGAAAAACTGTTGATTCCAGAACTTCGTGTTATAGTAGGGCTCACGGTCGTTGCACTGCAAACAGGCAAGGTTTAACTAGCCGTAGCTAAAAAAAACTAAAAAAGATTTTGATGATGCTATGTAAACTTTTTACTGATTGTTCTAAAATTAATATCAACTGTTCTAAATGAGTTCTTAACGACTTGTTACGTAGGCAGATACATTTGCCTTGAGGAAGTTTGTGCATATTAAAAAATACATTACTTTTTAAGTCACCTAGTAATTCTTCCTTATTATGAAATGCAGAATATAAATTTAATTCTTTCTAATTAAATAGTATTTTTTTATTAATTACGTGTATTGGAGAAACTTTTTCACTAAGTGTAGGTACGCAAACTCCAATGTACTATATTACAATACTAGTTTGAATACAAAATGGACAAAAATTTAAGGAAATATTTTAACTGATTACGTATAAGCAAAGTTAGGTATTTATTGTGCGTGGTATAAAAGATTTTTTATCACAAACATCCCCTGCATTATAATTCGGCACCCTAGCAGATCAGCTCTACGCCCGATCAATCACTGTACGAATCTGTCATGTTCGGTTTATGAGAAAAATTGTTAGGATGCGCCCCGATCCTCGACCTCCCCTTCGCATGGTAAGTAACTCGGTTAGTTTATTTATCAACGAAAGATGTGTTTGTCTGTATATTTATTTACTGTAGAGATTATACAAGTGTACATAAAGCTAAAAAATAACAGGAAGGCTTATAAATAGACATTGATAAATTAATAAATCTATATTAATTAATTAATATTAATTAATTTAATTTAATTTAATAATAATAATATAAATTATAAATGCGAAAGTTTGGATGTATGGATGGATGTTTGGATGGATGTTTGTTACTCAATCACGCAAAAACTACTGAACGGATTTGAATAAAATTTGGCACACAGGTAGATGGTGACCTGGAATAGCACATAGGCTACTTTTTATTCCGGAAAAATTGAGTGGTCCCGCGGGATTTGCCAATAACTTTTATAATGCAGCGGGCTGCACGCTGCAGCTAGTAATAAATAAATATTCACAGGACAAATTACACTTATTGATCTAACCCCAAAGTAAGCAAATTATTTGCTTGTATTAAGGGTGTTAGTCAACGATATATATATATATATATATATATATATATATATATATATATATATATATATATATATATATATATATATATATATATATATATATATATTATATATATATATATATATATATATATATATATATATATATATATATATATATATATATATATTTTAAGAGCCCTCTCCAAAAGACAGCTCGAAAAAAAATTTTTAAGAGGTCGCTCCAAATTTTTTAAAATTTCAAAAATCGTGAAAAATCGAACTTTTTTTTTTAAATTTTTTTTCTCGTTACGGTATAATTTTGTAGACCAAAAAAAAATAAGTTTCTGAAAGTTTCAGTACAAAATTTAAATATATATATATATATATATATATATATATATATATATATATATATATATATATATATATATATATATATATATATATATATATATAAATACTTTTACATACATAATAAACACCCAAACACGAAAATACAAACATTTTTGCTCATCACACAAATGCTTGTCCCCGTCGGGGATCGAACCCGAGCCCCGTTGATTTCGTAATCAGGGTCGCTAACCACTCGATCAACGGGGCGGTCAAATTTTTGATTTTACTCGTGTAATAAATATATTAATATGAGATGGAAAACTTTGTACCCCTTTTAAGACAACTACATGAACGGTGAATAATGAAGTTTGGCACACAGTAGGTTTACATTGCGCAGGACTACAGAAACGTAATATTTTAAAAAATATGCATTAATTAATTAAAATTGATTAATTCTCTTCGTAAAATAAACATTTCACACATTACATTCAAGTGACATACATGATAAAATACATACATGTACTACCTATGTTGTTTACACTTTACGGTTAAAATCTGTTGTTAAATTTAAAAGAGATTTTATTGTTTAGTCGATGGCCGAATTTCAACCACAGGACGATTTATAGTTAGTAATAATTGCCTCGTGCTGGTTCAGGCCCGTTTGAAGAATAGGCCATCCAAACCTCCAAACTGTGAGGCAGTTCATAAAAGGCGAAGAATCAGCCAAGCCCACCTCTAATATCGTGACTACTAGATGATTAGTTTTGCAAAGACTCACCCGAGTTTGGTAACACTGCCATTTTTACTCTAACCGCAATATATACCTAATGCCTGTCAATGGCGCGTTCCGATTTGAAAGTTAAGATAGCCGGTAAACATATGTAGCCATACCATCTATAAACATTTTTGCTGTTCATAAGCCTTGGTTGTCTCTTTCATCACGAGAGCTATAAGTTTGTTTGCTATCCTATTATAAATTTAAAAAAAATTAGATACTAAGTTCCGCCCATATTAGTTTGATTTTTGAGTTGAAAAATGGGTTAGTACTTTTTTATATCTAGAAACTGAGTAGCAGTGAGGAGTCTGGTGGAAATGTTTTTTTTACAAATTGACACCCTTGAGCACCAAAAAAGTTAATATTATAAATAATAATCGATAATCGTTAGAGAATCGTCGCGCCTGTAAACGCGTAGCTAGACAGAGGTACAACTAATACACCTATGATTAGTCGAAGACACTTAGCCCAATAACGTGATAGGTGGCAAGCCTATCGTCTACCGGCCGTCCAATCCCAGATTTCATTGTTTTTACTAGAAACCCGAGGACCCGGAAATCGAACCCGGGACCTCACCCAGTCAACACCAACACCGGACCATTAGACCACATAGGCGGGCTCCGGGCGCCTTTGATAATAATCGTTAGTACTGAAAAATTCGAGAATGAGAATCATCACCCATATCGCCATCCGTCAAACCAGTGAATCGTGGTGTACCTGGAGCATTTATATCGCAAGGGAATTTGCATTATTATATATATTTTTTGTTATAAAATATATGACTAGCTATTAGTCACTCGCTTCGCTGCGCAGAAATTCAGTGACGATAAAAACATAATGTAGTAGATACATACCTAAACACTGACAGCATTTTTAAAATAGTGAAATTGATGGTTGTGAATCATAAAATGGACATATCTATCTTGAAATTTGACGAATAAATTGGATTTGCAAATGATTTTTAACGCAGTAAAACTGCAGCAACCATTTCTCTATTACCTGTATCTACGGAACGCGGCATCAGCTCTTTACCAAATTAAAACGGGACTACACGGAAAGTATACACTCCCAAACAAAAATAATTTTTAAAATCGGCCCATAAATTACCGAGTTTCGAGTTAATAAACGTAAAAAAGTATACAGCCGAAGTAATAACCTCCTTCTTTTAAGTAGTCGGTTGATAAGATGGCACAGATTTATATAGACTAACTGGTGAGTTACCTTCAATATTTAAGGACGTGATAGTTGGCGATCATATATGATGAGAAAAAATAACATTAAAAATATATATTAAAATACTTCGTAGTAAACTTAGTAAACAGTACACCGAGAATTCTATATTGACCTGCACCATATTTAGACACCGCGCATACGCACGTGTCGCGTAGCGCGCTATCAACATAGAATAGTGGGGGGTGGCGGCGGCGTGTTCTTGATGTCGACTAGCGCGTACTAGAGTATAATATTCATATTTTACTTATTTTTAGAGAAATATTGGTCAAAAATTAAGCCCCTAATTTTATTATTTCATTTTAACGAGAATCGAGTACTGAGTACTCTCCAGATGTATCGGAGGTAACTCACCAGACAGTCTGTATAATAGTATAGTTTTTTTGTCATAAAAGCAAACAAACAAGCGGATGGCTCTCGTGATGGAAAGAACAAGAACATCGCCTAAAGACATACAAGATATAAATAGTGCGTTGCTATCCGTGTGGTGAGGTTGATTCCGTATGCATAATTTTATCGGCTACCTCACCCTCCAATCTGGATTTGGAGGGTGAGGTAGCTGATAAACTTAACAATGATAAGCATTGACGCTTTTGCGACAGGAATAGGGAAAGCTGTAAGTAAAAACCCGGACGAGACTTTGCAGCACTCTACCAGGATACGTATAGCCAATCGTTTACCTCTTACGAGCTGCCTAGCAGAATGGTAGATTGTCTATTTCTCATTTATGATACTTAACTAAATTAGAAGTAAATTTTATAAAAACTATGAGTAAAATGTAACAACTAAAGTAAATGAAGCAAGTAAAAAGAACGAACCTAATGGCTGAAATCTCCAAAAACATTTTCGAGAAAATTCTTTTCTTAGTATCATTTATCTAAACATTGTAGGGGTCAATGCGATGCGGTGGTTCCCACGCTATACTTAAATATAGGTGCTGTATTTTCCGGTGATACGTATAATTTAGATGCGAAAATCGTTCTTACGTTCTACGGCATAATTTCTTTTGGCCATTCATTGGGCGGAAATGGGCATTTTCCTTCGCAAGGAAGCCTACAAGAATTTGGAGTTGCGACTAATCGCATAGAAAAAGTATTTGCTGATTCAACCTCTATTTTTTAGCTGCTCTGATAAATGAGTTGTATTACATACATATTTAAAGATACTAAATTGTAAAGTAATTAAAGGTTAAGTTACACGCGAATAATGGTGCGTTAATGGTGCGTTGCTATCATGTAGCGAGGTTTTATACCACATGCATAAGTTTACCGGCTACCTTACCCTCCAAACCGGAACACGACAGTGACAAGCATTGACGCTATTGCGGCAGGAATAGATAAGGCGAGACACTGCAGAACTCTACCACATAGTAGCCACGATGTTAGTGACTCGTATAGCCAATCGGTCGCCTTTTACGACCTGCCTGGCAGAACGGCAGTTGGCCTTTGCCTACCTCTTCGGGGATGTCGGCGTAAAGGTACTTTTACGTTGTACCTACTTATGTCTTCTTAGTAATATATTCAGACATTTATAGTTACTAGCGATTGCCTGTAGTCGAAATTCGACCACAGCTAAACAATAAATTCTCTTTTAATTTCGACAACAGACTTTAACCGTAAATAAAATGGCATGTATGTCATATGTGTGACTTTAACCGCAAAGAAAATAATAAGCATGTCGCATGAATGTGGTGTGTGTAAAGTTTATTTTTATTAATTTAATGTATTGATTTTACATTTTCAATCATCGGCACCTGGTGAAATAATATTATAATTAGTTAAACCTAGTAACTAATGCATTTGTACTTTTATTTCACTATAAGTATAGGCAAAATTATTTTAAATTAATCGACCGGTATTGTTTTTAAAACATCTTCAAGACGTAATATTCTTTAATTTTGAGTTTATTATTAAATTAAATATTACGTCCAATAGATAACATTTTTAATTCATATAAAAATTCTTTGATCAAACTTCTATCTTTTGGTGATCACTAATAATAATAAGTTAGTAACACAACCTTAAGTAACTACATAAACACTTAGGTAGGTACTCCTTTAAACATGTGTGTGTCCTTTAAGTTATTGTGAGTATTTAGTCTACGAACATCATAAGGGCTTTGGATTCCCATTTTTGCTTTTGCACGTGTTATTGTCATTATTATACTAACACTATTTTATATTAATGTACTACATAAGGACGTAAATTAACCATTTTTTGAAGTCGCATACTATATTCGCTTTGAGTAATTGGGGGAAACATAGAGGCACTACTATCTATAATAAAATGTTCTTATACGAACTGTTACACACACATAAGAAAATTATTTTTCTGTAAAAAAAATAACCTACCTACAGTATATACCTACTTGTTATTATTCTAATTATTATTCTAAGACATACAAAATGTATCCAAAAATATTTAATTACTAGCTGTTTAAAAAATAGCCTATGTAACTCAGCGATAATTTAAATTTGTAAAGGTAAATGAAAATTTAAAATCGGTTCAGTCTAAAAAAGCAATCAAATCTTACCTTTTTATAATATTAGCTTAAAATAAAAAATCTAAAATTGATGTTAAGGCATTAAGAATTCATTATAATGTAAAATGTAACATGAGTGTAAAATATTTTCATTAACGATAAGATCACAATTTTAATAAATGAATAAAATAACCATAATATTTTTTATACAAACAATAAAAATCTGTAATAAAATACCTTATCACAATGAACGTAATACGACTTAATTATAAAATCAAGTGTGTGAAATTTTATATGCGGTATACAAGTACCTACTTATATAATAATCCTTCCTACTAACATTTTAACGCGAAAGTTTGTATGGATGGATGGATATTTGTTAGACTTTCACGTAAAAACTAATTTTGATCAAATTTGACACACATATAGACGATGACCTGGAATATCACGTAGGATATTTTTTATCCCGGAAAAAGAAGTTGTTCCCGTGGGATTTACCAGGTTTTTATAATGCAGTGGGCTGCAGGACGCAGCTAGTATTATAAATGTGAAAGTCTGTTTGTCTGTTACATATTCACGGTTAAGCCGCTGAACCGATTTTGATAAATTTGTCATAGAGATAGTAAAAGATCTAATACAGGGTAACTTTTTTTGAAAATCAACTATTAAAAGGCTTAATAAGTGATGAAAGTTTGTATAAAAAAGTATATCGACGACGTGTTACTCGCGGCAAAAGCAGCGCGAGTCAACTAGTATACATAATTGCTAGCTGACAGTCTATGCCTGCGATCATAAAGATACAGGTCATCAATATAAATATTTTTATACAATTTGGCACTCTCTATTATGGACCTTTAAGGCTTGATTATTGAAAAATCTAACCCATGTTTGACACAGTCTTCAATTATCTTCCAAATTTCATAAAAATTAGTTCAGCAGTCTTGTCGTGAATGTGTAATAAACTAACAGACAGACAGTATTTTACCCCGTGTTGGTCCGGGGTCATACGTGTACCATCGGGAATACTAGGTAGTAGAATTCTGCAACGCTTTACCACCACCTTACCCTCGGTATCACCGCCTTAGCTATTCTTGTCGCAACAGTGGCATAGCTGCTCATTGTCGTGTTCTATTTTGAAGTGTAAGGTAGCCAGTAAACTTACACATATAGCATTAGAATCCCACCATATCCATTTGGTGGCAACGCACCATTTACATCCTAGGTGTCTTTAGGCGATGGTTATCTCTTTCCATCAGGACAGCTATCTACTTGTTTGGTATATTATGATATAAAAAAGTATGATATAAAAATATTTTTACAAAAATACACCCCTAGCCTTTTTATATCAAATGATGAGTTTATGTGTTCGATCGCCGGGTCGCGCATAAGTGTTATAGAAGTTTTTTAAGGGTTTTCTCGAAAATCAAAATTTAGGTAGCAACTCGGAGTCGGGTCAGACATGTGTTATTGAAGTTTTTTTCAAGGATTTTCTAGAAAATTAAGATCTACGTAGCAACTCGGAGTCAGGTCGGACATAAGTGTTATTGAAGTTTTTTTCAAGGATTTTCTCGACAATCAAAATCTAGGTAGCAACTCGGAGTTAAGTCGGACATAAGTGTTATTGAAGTTTTTTTCAAGGATTTTCTCGAAAATCAAAATCTAGGTAGCAACTAGGAGTTCTTTAGTGATGCACTAACACCCTCGTGTGACTGATGGGCATGTGATAAACGTAAAGTTTATCACATGCTCATCAAAGGCACGGGGGCGAGTGCACGTTCAACACGCGTCGATAAAAATAAGTTGTGACCGTTATCTGGTCCGTAAAATGCAGGAATTATACCGAATACGTCATCTGCTTTCATATCAGACAGCTAATACGAGATCTACATAACGATTTGCCAAAGCACGGTAACAATATCTTGTCTACACCAGCCATCTTAAATCACTACCAATTCAGTCTTGTTGCCACTAAAATAGTACTTATAACATTGTAACCTCGCTACATAGATAATTTCATTTCATTCATTTCAACAACGCATCATTAACATCGTAAATACAGACCAATGGAGGAATAAATAATCATAATATCAGATTTCGTGTCAAAAACTCTTTTAAGCCTAACACTCAGTGGTAGTCTTAAAAGAGTTTTTGACGATAAAGCGGCATTTCAATGCATTATACCATTTTCAATTTTTTTCTGTGCTTGTTGTTTTTATATCATAAGATAATAAACTAGGAGATGGCTCTCCTGATTATAAGAGATAACCATCGCCTATAGACACTAAAGTTGTAAATGGTGCGTTGCTCTCCTTTTGGCGGGGTCTTATTGTTATATGCTTAAGTTTACCGGTTACCTTACCTTTCAAACGGGAACGCGACAGTTACAAGCTCTGACGCTATTGCGGCAAGAATAGGTAAGATAGTGGTGCCAGACTCGGGTGAGACAATGCAGAACTCTATCGCCTGGTAGCCACAATGGTAGTGACACGTAACAGCCAATTTTTTGCCTCTTATGAACTGGCTGGCAGAATATCAGATATTTTTTAAAGGTGGTCGCATTTTTGGGTCAATAACCTCTGTATATTTATGGTTCGATAAAACTTAAGAACAACTTTGCCCATCTTAATGAAAATTGGTATGGCGTCGAGAATACGTGATTGGGTAAATAAAAGGCCATATATTTTTTTACCTTCGCCGTTTTTCCGACGAAAGCACACGTCCAGGGTAAAAAACTTACAGGAGCAGCAAAACTACAATTTTGTGGAAAAAAAATACTTTATCGACAATGTTTTAAAAATAAAACTATTTAAAATTAATTTACGCAATTTTTAACACATTAGTAATTAATTTAGGTGTCTATAGAAAATGGTAAATACTTATCATTAGGTGAGCCTTCAGCTTGTGTAGCTCATATGAAAAAAAAGGAAAACACTATTTAACTATAAACCTGGTCATGTTTCATTTATACATTAGGTAAAAAGTGTATTTCTAGTTACGTATCCATAATCGCATTAGGTCGAGACTTGAGAGCAACCGAGTATATAGGATTGATATTGAAATTCAAATAGCCATCCGTGATTTAGTATTCATTTGACGTGATGGAGGCTTTGCTCCGGTTTAGGTTTCGCCAGGCGTCGTCTTCTCGTACATCATAGCAAGCTACGCTTGAGATCATAAGCCTGGTAACACACATGCTTTAAAACGAAATTGACTAAAAAAACGTACTGCATAAAATAGGGTAATCACTTGAAACAACATAATCCATGTATTCGTCTCAACTTTCAAAAATGTATTAAAAATATATTTTCAATTAAAAAAACACATTCGCTAATTGTGAGTATTTGACCTGTCGTGGTACAAGAATATTTTTGAAGAGAAAACTTATTTAGCCGCGTTAGACGATTTCTGGGTGAAATCAAATTGTTTCGCGTCAGCAACATCTTATCCTTGAACTTGCAAACGAGTAACATGTGAACTATGAAATCATTGATTTCATAGTTCACATGTTACTTGTTTGTTGTACATGGCTTGGTTCGAATCCTAATGGGGACCATTATTTGTATTAATTTAGGTATGTAAGTATGTATTGTATATAGTATGTATGTAGTATGTATTGTATTTAAAAAATTTATAGACATAAAATAATCAACTGACAGCCATCAACAATTTTTTTTACGAGATTTTTTTAGAGTAATTAATTCTCTTCATATATATATATGAAGAGAATTAATTACTCTAAAAAATCTCGTAAAAAAATTGTTGATATATATATATATATATATATATATATATATATATATATATATATATATATATATAACCCTAATTATTCATATATAATGTATAACTTTATATTTATATATATCTTTATATCTTTCTATTTATATTATAATAATATGCTTTTTTAAACTTTTTTTAAGAAATTAGTGTATGAATTTAATACTGAGTGTGATTGAATTTAGTTGAGCCATACATTTTTTTCAACCGATAATAATGCACAGCCGTGCCACTGCGTGCGAAATTAAGAAAGAAAGAAAGAAAGAAAGAAAGAAAATGTTTATTTGCAAGAATATGGGTGTTACAAGTTGTTAAAAATAAATCAAGTTACCGACATATTCTACCAATATATGGTATAAATTGTATCGATTTTTCAGAATTACTACCGGATCAGAACGCGGCCACACACTGAGAAGATCCGGCGGAAGAAACTCAGCGGGCTGTTCTTTTTTCTCTAATTTATGTTCTTGTTATAAATATACAAGGATGATTCCATATTACAAAGTTATTTTTATAATTACAAGTTTCATATTTTGAGTAATTATTTTTTTTTATATTTTACATAATGTTCACCATTTACAAAATTTTTACTATATTGAAATTTTTTTAAGGACAATTCAACAAACTTATATTTCTATCCATTACCATTTAATTTTATCGCCTAAAAATTTTTTAATATCATAATAAGTTTTATCTAACAACAAATCAAACAACTTTTTGCGAAATTTATTTATAGGCAATGATTTAAGACTATCAGGAATATGTTTGTATATAATAATAGACATACAATACACATTTTTTGTAAAAATAATTAATTTTTGGTTAGGCACATATAATTTCTTACTATTCCTAAAATATGAGTTACCAGTGACTTGAACATTTGTTTCAAATAACTTTTGGTGCTTTTTTACAAATACGCATACCTCTAAAATATACAAACATGGTAAGGGAAGTACCTTAAGAGACTTGAAAAGTGGTTTACAGGAATGTAACTGATTAACACTACATATTGCTCGAATACATTTCTTTTGGACTCTAAAAATTCGTACCAATCCAACAGAATTTCCCCAAATAGGGATTCTATATTGTAAATTAGAAGAGACATATCATGATATGCCAATAGGGAGGCTTTTGCGTTTCCTACTTCCCTTAGTCTTCTCAAGATATAGACAAATCTATCAATCTTATTACATAGAGATTCAATGTGTGCTTTCCAATTACAATTTTTGTCAATAATTATTCCTAAAAAGTTTGTATAATCTACATCATCTATATTTACTTTACTTAAAAATATATTTGTGTTTTTGGTAATATTACTGTGGTAGTTCTGAAATTCAACTAAATTTGTTTTAGTTACATTAACTTTTAAATTATTATTAATTAACCAGTCTGAAACTTGGAATAAGGTTTCGGTTGTTTCATTTACCAAGTCTTTTTTATTTTTACATTTAATAAGTAGGGTAGTGTCATCAGCAAATAAAAAGCAATCATGTTGTACTATCAGGAAGATCATTGATATAAATTAAAAATAGCAAGGGTCCTAAAACACTGCCCTGTGGTACACCAAAGTTGTTAACAAGATAGTTTGAAGTATATATTTTTTTACGGTTTCCGCATATTTTAGATATTTCAACACATTGTTTCCTATTCTCTAAATAACTTTTTATCCAATCTAAAAACTTCCCTCTAATACCATATTTTTCAAGTTTTGATAATAAAATATTGTGTGAAACAAAATGAAATGCCTTACTCATATCCAAAAATACACAAAGTGGATACATTTTCTTATTCAGACATTCAGTTATGCTCTTTACTAAATCAAAACATGCTAATGTAGTAGACCTACCTTTCCTAAATCCATATTGATTATTTTTTAGTAGGTCAAAATCAATTAAATAATTATAGAGCTCATCACACATAATTTTTTCAAAGATTTTTGAAATGACTGGAAATTAAGTAATAGGTCTATAATTGTTCATATCGCACATATCTCCTTTTTTAAACAATGGTTTGACAATACACTCTTTTAATCATTCTGGATATTTACCTTCCAAAAATGACAAATTAATTATATGGCTAAGAGGTTTTGATATTACACAAGCAACATTTTTCAATAATTCTGTGCTAATATTATCATAGCCAGTAGCATAAGTATTTCTCAATGAATGAATAACTTTTTTCACATCATACTCATCTACTGGTGTCAAATACATGGTACAATTTGGTAAAAAATATGATTTTGAAGTATTTGTAGATTTGACTTTTACACTACTTGATTTTGTCTGGTTTATAAAATAATTATTAAATAGATTACAGATTGTTTGAGTATTTGTGTACTTTAAATTGTTTACTTTGATTTTTCCTATTTCTCTAATATTTATTTTGTTCTGAAATGTACTTTTAATCAGATTCCATGAAGCTTTACATTTATTAGAGGAATTTTCAATATATTTCAAAGCAGACTGTTTTTGTGATTCTAATATACATTTAGACAAAATTTTCCTATAATGTAAATATTTACATTTATTTTCTTTTTTATTAGATTGAGCATGACGATGATTAAGGTACAACTGGCGCTTTACTTTGCAACATTTTAGAAGACCTTTAGTTAACCATTTATTTTTTATAGGTTTATTTGAAACTTTTACACGGATCTTAGGAAAACATAACTCAAAAAATAACAGTAAAATATCATGAAATTCATTAAATGCTTCTTCACAGTTTGACTTTGTAAAAACTTCATTAAAACTTAAACTTGATAAACATTCATGAAACTTTTTAATATTTTTCTACTCATATATCCGCTATGTTTCAAACCAAAAAGCTCTTTTTTGTTTAAATTCTAAGACTGACTCTATATTGGCTTGTATACTCTGAGCAGTTTCATGATCAGACAAAGCAAGTGTATGAGTGTTAGACTGAACATTATTTATGTTTCTTGCTATTACATCCAGACATGCATGCTTCCTAGTAGGTTTTAAAATATGTTGATTTATGTTGTTATTTGAAAGAATTCTTGTTAAATTTTTGTGTACAGTTATCCTGCATCAAGTCTATATTCCAATCTCCCCATAAAATAATTTTCTTTTTTGAATTTATCATAATATTTTCTAATAATAATTCTAATTTATTTAGGAATATATCAACATTTGAGCTGGGATTACGATAAATACAAATTACTATTAGTTTATAATTAATAATTTCAACAGCGCAACATTCAAAGGAAAATGGTAAGCGTATTTGTAAATCTAGCATTTTAAAATCAAGTTCATTTCTCACTAAAATACAAGTTCCACCCCTATGCTGATTGTCACGAGAAAAATGAGATGCCATAGTGTAACCGTCAAGTTTAAGGTTTGTTTCAGAACCTTGCTTAAGAAAAGTTTCAGAAAGACATATAACATCAATTTTACCTAGTGTTTCACTAAGCTCACTAATAGCTACTTGCAAATAATCTCGTTTTTTTATGCACCTGCTATGTTTTGGTGAAGTAGCTTAAATTGGTAATTATTGACGAAAAAGCTGGTTTTTGTTGTTCATACTTTCTAGACTTTTGTTTTTCAAAGTAAAATATTATGGTATTGTACCCTTCCTGACTGTTTTATTACACAAAAGATTATTTGAATTGTTTTCCGGTTTAATTCTTGGTTTAATACTAAAAAAATATGGTATAGTACCTTTCTTCGGTTTTTGTATAGATTTGTCACTATTTTTTATATTAATCCTATTAGATACCAACTTTCTAAATTTTCTTTATATTCACGGCATGTAATTTTTTTAGAGCTCAATAGTTTATTCTCAATTACATTGTTATTTAGTTGACTAACTTTTAATTTGGAAAATGACAAAAATTTATTTTTATATTCCTGATAATTTATCTCAATTTTTAATTTTGTATACAAGCAGTTAATATAATTTTTGTGCGTGTAACGATTATATCTAGTTAAATAGGTATTCAAGTCAATAAGAGTACAATTATTATATTGATTTACAATTAAGTTCATTTTATAATTAAGAAGTCCTATATTTAAATACCTGTTGGACTGAATTTTTAACAAGAACACTTATTTACAATGCCTAAGTTTGTCTAAGGTATTACTTAAATTGGTAAAAACAGAATAAGGATCACAATCATGAGTACCGATTCCAAGAATAACATAGTCTTTGTTACCTAAGTTAGAAAAGTCTCTATAACTATGTAATATTTCCATTGAGGTCGCATTAGGCTTGATTGTTGACACAATTGTGTATTTATTTGATCCAAAGTCCAACAATTTGGTAGATAGGCCACGTAGTTTTTGGTCCCCTAATACTATGATTTTATTTTTCTGGTTATATATGGTAACTGAAAGGTATAAACTTTTTACCTTTCAGTTCCAGTACTAATTTTATATTGAATAGAATGAAACTTATATTATTTAACTTATTTAAAACCTTGACTAACTAAAAATAAAAAGGAAAGCCATTCTTTTTAATTTTTCGCTTTTATTTGTAATACTTATTAGGTATTGTGTAACCTCAAGTTTGCGGATTCAGTAACCGGTTCAATCATAGGGCTCTCAGGTTAATAAGCTTGGCTCAAGCTTAATTATACATTATTAACAAATATAGTGTTAAAAGTGTTGACGGAGACTATCAATTAATATTCACTAGTAAGACATCACTTCATATTTTGGCCTTTGAAAAAGCCTTACCTTAGTGTAGCCTCAACTTAATCGACTTGACGGCATCGTAATCCCAAAAGATTTCCACTTGGAGCGAGCATCGACTTGCGTCGCCCCACCGCTACACATTCTAAATAATAAACAGTGCTTTACCTCTTCTATTCTATATGTTACAAATGCTAATACGTTTCTTACAAATAACGTTATTTATTATTTAAATTGGATGTAGCGTACAAAACCAACAATAACAGTAGTGGCAAACAGTGACGTCGTCGCATATAGTTGTCTAAATTAATTTAAAAATTCTAGAATTGTCAAAAAAATTGTCTGTCCTGTTTATGAGTTTTTGTACAGAAAAAATGGTAATGACGTAATGACGTACGTCTTGTGGCAGGGATAAAATAACTTTATCAGCAGAGGCTTTGCTCCGGTTTAGGTTTCGCCAGGCGTCGTCTTCTCGTACATCATAGCAAGCTACGCTTGAGATCATAAGCCTGGTAACACACATGCTTTAAAACGAAATTGACTAAAAAAACGTACTGCATAAAATAGGGTAATCACTTGAAACAACATAATCCATGTATTCGTCTCAACTTTCAAAAATGTATTAAAAATATATTTTCAATTAAAAAAACACATTCGCTAATTGTGAGTATTTGACCTGTCGTGGTACAAGAATATTTTTGAAGAGAAAACTTATTTAGCCGCGTTAGACGATTTCTGGGTGAAATCAAATTGTTTCGCGTCAGCAACATCTTATCCTTGAACTTGCAAACGAGTAACATGTGAACTATGAAATCATTGATTTCATAGTTCACATGTTACTTGTTTGTTGTACATGGCTTGGTTCGAATCCTAATGGGGACCATTATTTGTATTAATTTAGGTATGTAAGTATGTATTGTATATAGTATGTATGTAGTATGTATTGTATTTAAAAAATTTATAGACATAAAATAATCAACTGACAGCCATCAACAATTTTTTTTACGAGATTTTTTTAGAGTAATTAATTCTCTTCATATATATATATGAAGAGAATTAATTACTCTAAAAAATCTCGTAAAAAAATTGTTGATATATATATATATATATATATATATATATATATATATATATATATATATATATATATATATATATATATATATATATAACCCTAATTATTCATATATAATGTATAACTTTATATTTATATATATCTTTATATCTTTCTATTTATATTATAATAATATGCTTTTTTAAACTTTTTTTAAGAAATTAGTGTATGAATTTAATACTGAGTGTGATTGAATTTAGTTGAGCCATACATTTTTTTCAACCGATAATAATGCACAGCCGTGCCACTGCGTGCGAAATTAAGAAAGAAAGAAAGAAAGAAAGAAAGAAAATGTTTATTTGCAAGAATATGGGTGTTACAAGTTGTTAAAAATAAATCAAGTTACCGACATATTCTACCAATATATGGTATAAATTGTATCGATTTTTCAGAATTACTACCGGATCAGAACGCGGCCACACACTGAGAAGATCCGGCGGAAGAAACTCAGCGGGCTGTTCTTTTTTCTCTAATTTATGTTCTTGTTATAAATATACAAGGATGATTCCATATTACAAAGTTATTTTTATAATTACAAGTTTCATATTTTGAGTAATTATTTTTTTTTATATTTTACATAATGTTCACCATTTACAAAATTTTTACTATATTGAAATTTTTTTAAGGACAATTCAACAAACTTATATTTCTATCCATTACCATTTAATTTTATCGCCTAAAAATTTTTTAATATCATAATAAGTTTTATCTAACAACAAATCAAACAACTTTTTGCGAAATTTATTTATAGGCAATGATTTAAGACTATCAGGAATATGTTTGTATATAATAATAGACATACAATACACATTTTTTGTAAAAATAATTAATTTTTGGTTAGGCACATATAATTTCTTACTATTCCTAAAATATGAGTTACCAGTGACTTGAACATTTGTTTCAAATAACTTTTGGTGCTTTTTTACAAATACGCATACCTCTAAAATATACAAACATGGTAAGGGAAGTACCTTAAGAGACTTGAAAAGTGGTTTACAGGAATGTAACTGATTAACACTACATATTGCTCGAATACATTTCTTTTGGACTCTAAAAATTCGTACCAATCCAACAGAATTTCCCCAAATAGGGATTCTATATTGTAAATTAGAAGAGACATATCATGATATGCCAATAGGGAGGCTTTTGCGTTTCCTACTTCCCTTAGTCTTCTCAAGATATAGACAAATCTATCAATCTTATTACATAGAGATTCAATGTGTGCTTTCCAATTACAATTTTTGTCAATAATTATTCCTAAAAAGTTTGTATAATCTACATCATCTATATTTACTTTACTTAAAAATATATTTGTGTTTTTGGTAATATTACTGTGGTAGTTCTGAAATTCAACTAAATTTGTTTTAGTTACATTAACTTTTAAATTATTATTAATTAACCAGTCTGAAACTTGGAATAAGGTTTCGGTTGTTTCATTTACCAAGTCTTTTTTATTTTTACATTTAATAAGTAGGGTAGTGTCATCAGCAAATAAAAAGCAATCATGTTGTACTATCAGGAAGATCATTGATATAAATTAAAAATAGCAAGGGTCCTAAAACACTGCCCTGTGGTACACCAAAGTTGTTAACAAGATAGTTTGAAGTATATATTTTTTTACGGTTTCCGCATATTTTAGATATTTCAACACATTGTTTCCTATTCTCTAAATAACTTTTTATCCAATCTAAAAACTTCCCTCTAATACCATATTTTTCAAGTTTTGATAATAAAATATTGTGTGAAACAAAATGAAATGCCTTACTCATATCCAAAAATACACAAAGTGGATACATTTTCTTATTCAGACATTCAGTTATGCTCTTTACTAAATCAAAACATGCTAATGTAGTAGACCTACCTTTCCTAAATCCATATTGATTATTTTTTAGTAGGTCAAAATCAATTAAATAATTATAGAGCTCATCACACATAATTTTTTCAAAGATTTTTGAAATGACTGGAAATTAAGTAATAGGTCTATAATTGTTCATATCGCACATATCTCCTTTTTTAAACAATGGTTTGACAATACACTCTTTTAATCATTCTGGATATTTACCTTCCAAAAATGACAAATTAATTATATGGCTAAGAGGTTTTGATATTACACAAGCAACATTTTTCAATAATTCTGTGCTAATATTATCATAGCCAGTAGCATAAGTATTTCTCAATGAATGAATAACTTTTTTCACATCATACTCATCTACTGGTGTCAAATACATGGTACAATTTGGTAAAAAATATGATTTTGAAGTATTTGTAGATTTGACTTTTACACTACTTGATTTTGTCTGGTTTATAAAATAATTATTAAATAGATTACAGATTGTTTGAGTATTTGTGTACTTTAAATTGTTTACTTTGATTTTTCCTATTTCTCTAATATTTATTTTGTTCTGAAATGTACTTTTAATCAGATTCCATGAAGCTTTACATTTATTAGAGGAATTTTCAATATATTTCAAAGCAGACTGTTTTTGTGATTCTAATATACATTTAGACAAAATTTTCCTATAATGTAAATATTTACATTTATTTTCTTTTTTATTAGATTGAGCATGACGATGATTAAGGTACAACTGGCGCTTTACTTTGCAACATTTTAGAAGACCTTTAGTTAACCATTTATTTTTTATAGGTTTATTTGAAACTTTTACACGGATCTTAGGAAAACATAACTCAAAAAATAACAGTAAAATATCATGAAATTCATTAAATGCTTCTTCACAGTTTGACTTTGTAAAAACTTCATTAAAACTTAAACTTGATAAACATTCATGAAACTTTTTAATATTTTTCTACTCATATATCCGCTATGTTTCAAACCAAAAAGCTCTTTTTTGTTTAAATTCTAAGACTGACTCTATATTGGCTTGTATACTCTGAGCAGTTTCATGATCAGACAAAGCAAGTGTATGAGTGTTAGACTGAACATTATTTATGTTTCTTGCTATTACATCCAGACATGCATGCTTCCTAGTAGGTTTTAAAATATGTTGATTTATGTTGTTATTTGAAAGAATTCTTGTTAAATTTTTGTGTACAGTTATCCTGCATCAAGTCTATATTCCAATCTCCCCATAAAATAATTTTCTTTTTTGAATTTATCATAATATTTTCTAATAATAATTCTAATTTATTTAGGAATATATCAACATTTGAGCTGGGATTACGATAAATACAAATTACTATTAGTTTATAATTAATAATTTCAACAGCGCAACATTCAAAGGAAAATGGTAAGCGTATTTGTAAATCTAGCATTTTAAAATCAAGTTCATTTCTCACTAAAATACAAGTTCCACCCCTATGCTGATTGTCACGAGAAAAATGAGATGCCATAGTGTAACCGTCAAGTTTAAGGTTTGTTTCAGAACCTTGCTTAAGAAAAGTTTCAGAAAGACATATAACATCAATTTTACCTAGTGTTTCACTAAGCTCACTAATAGCTACTTGCAAATAATCTCGTTTTTTTATGCACCTGCTATGTTTTGGTGAAGTAGCTTAAATTGGTAATTATTGACGAAAAAGCTGGTTTTTGTTGTTCATACTTTCTAGACTTTTGTTTTTCAAAGTAAAATATTATGGTATTGTACCCTTCCTGACTGTTTTATTACACAAAAGATTATTTGAATTGTTTTCCGGTTTAATTCTTGGTTTAATACTAAAAAAATATGGTATAGTACCTTTCTTCGGTTTTTGTATAGATTTGTCACTATTTTTTATATTAATCCTATTAGATACCAACTTTCTAAATTTTCTTTATATTCACGGCATGTAATTTTTTTAGAGCTCAATAGTTTATTCTCAATTACATTGTTATTTAGTTGACTAACTTTTAATTTGGAAAATGACAAAAATTTATTTTTATATTCCTGATAATTTATCTCAATTTTTAATTTTGTATACAAGCAGTTAATATAATTTTTGTGCGTGTAACGATTATATCTAGTTAAATAGGTATTCAAGTCAATAAGAGTACAATTATTATATTGATTTACAATTAAGTTCATTTTATAATTAAGAAGTCCTATATTTAAATACCTGTTGGACTGAATTTTTAACAAGAACACTTATTTACAATGCCTAAGTTTGTCTAAGGTATTACTTAAATTGGTAAAAACAGAATAAGGATCACAATCATGAGTACCGATTCCAAGAATAACATAGTCTTTGTTACCTAAGTTAGAAAAGTCTCTATAACTATGTAATATTTCCATTGAGGTCGCATTAGGCTTGATTGTTGACACAATTGTGTATTTATTTGATCCAAAGTCCAACAATTTGGTAGATAGGCCACGTAGTTTTTGGTCCCCTAATACTATGATTTTATTTTTCTGGTTATATATGGTAACTGAAAGGTATAAACTTTTTACCTTTCAGTTCCAGTACTAATTTTATATTGAATAGAATGAAACTTATATTATTTAACTTATTTAAAACCTTGACTAACTAAAAATAAAAAGGAAAGCCATTCTTTTTAATTTTTCGCTTTTATTTGTAATACTTATTAGGTATTGTGTAACCTCAAGTTTGCGGATTCAGTAACCGGTTCAATCATAGGGCTCTCAGGTTAATAAGCTTGGCTCAAGCTTAATTATACATTATTAACAAATATAGTGTTAAAAGTGTTGACGGAGACTATCAATTAATATTCACTAGTAAGACATCACTTCATATTTTGGCCTTTGAAAAAGCCTTACCTTAGTGTAGCCTCAACTTAATCGACTTGACGGCATCGTAATCCCAAAAGATTTCCACTTGGAGCGAGCATCGACTTGCGTCGCCCCACCGCTACACATTCTAAATAATAAACAGTGCTTTACCTCTTCTATTCTATATGTTACAAATGCTAATACGTTTCTTACAAATAACGTTATTTATTATTTAAATTGGATGTAGCGTACAAAACCAACAATAACAGTAGTGGCAAACAGTGACGTCGTCGCATATAGTTGTCTAAATTAATTTAAAAATTCTAGAATTGTCAAAAAAATTGTCTGTCCTGTTTATGAGTTTTTGTACAGAAAAAATGGTAATGACGTAATGACGTACGTCTTGTGGCAGGGATAAAATAACTTTATCAGCAACTTTACCCTTTAAACCGAAACAAGACAGCGGTAAATGCTTATGTTATGTTAGTGAAATATACAAAGCGTAAGAAGTATCAGGGCAGTGCGAGACATTTTAGAAATCGGTAGTCACTATTCTAGTTGTATAAAATGTATTAACCTTCGCTTACTTATTAGAAAGTGCTTGGCAGAAATACAGATGGTTTAACATGGAGCCAAAAAAGTGTTACATCAGACCCTTTTAAAGAATCTATTATTTTACCAGGTTATTCGTAAAAGGAGAACTATTAGCCAATCTACTGCTATCATGATTAATTGGTGGTAAAGTTCCGCAAAACCTCGACTGGTGTTTACTGCCACCGCCTTGTCTATTCTCGTCATCATAATAGCGTCAATGTTTGTCACTGTTATCCTCTGGTTAGGAGGAAATAGTAATTATGCATGTGGTATAAGCATCTCACCACATCAATAATAACATACCTTTAATATCTTAGTCTCTCTCTCATCTCTTTCCATTACGAAAACCATCTGCTTCCTATAATACGAAAAAGGTTTATGACAAATCAGTGAACAGTGACATTTCTCTAATACAATAGTAATTATTAAAACGTCTCGAAATATCGTTTATGATAACCATTAAGTTACTAAACTTCAATTATTTTTTCGCAAGATTTTAACTACTAAATTTATCATTTAGATACTCAACTAGTAACTTTCATAACACTTAATCTAACTAAAAAATACCTTTATCAAAAAGAAAATCCTTTTACTCGTACATTTGTCTCCAGAGGACGATTCGAGCAAATTAAGAAAGGAACAACAAGAAGTATGTCTCTTAGCACCGGCACGGAGTTGATGCATTCGCGCTGCGCCAGTGGGCCTTCGATTGATGATCTCAGGACGGTGGACGTATTGCAATCGTTATGCACCTAATGTCAATGCGACTGTTCGACGTTGTTTGTCTGCATCTACAAATTGAAAGAGTTTCATGTCGAAGTGGTGAAATATTCTTTCTCGAATCCATATAGTAAACTCTTAACAGTCATGATATAATAGAATCTGAATGTATTATGCATAATTACTAGAAATGATTTTGAAAGAAGCCTGGCTTTATGGTCTAGGTGTTAGTCTATTCGGATTAAAACATATAGACAGAATTTGATCCCCCCTCGTGTTGGTCCCGGGCTCCTTTGAAGAATAGGCCAACTGCCATTCTGCCAGGCAGGTCGTAAAAGGCGACCGGTTGGCTATACGAGTCACTATCGTGGCTACTAGGTGGTAGAGTTCTGCTTTGTCTCGCCTGGGTCTGGTACCACCGCCTTCCGGTTTAACCGGGTTAAAAGGGTAAGGTAACCGGTAAACTTATACATGTGGCATTAGAACGCACCATCAACACCTTTGGTGTCTATAGGCGATGTTTGACTCTTTCCATCAGGAGATCCATCTGCTTGTTTGCTATCTTATGATATAAAAAAAAATCGAAACTAGGACAGGTTCGATTACCGAGTCAAGCAAAAATTTAAGTTTTTACAGTTTTTCCGGGGTTTTTCCATTGAATTAATTCAATTTTAATGCAACTAATTTTTACTTTTTACACCTCCTCCGAATAAACTTCAATCTTTAAAATTTTTGAAAATGTAATTTTCTGTAAATTTTAACCGATTCAACCAAGCAGATTTTGAAAAATTAGGAAACCCCCAAAAGCTTTCAAAATCTGATCAGCTCTTATCCTTAAAAAATATGTCAAATATCATAAATCTGATCAAAATCAGTAATTTGTTCGGGAGTTATTTTGTTATGGAAATATTTTGATGCGTTTTTTTAACTTCGAGATTTTTCATCCTATCAATAATTATGCACCCAAAACAACTTTTCAAGTCTTAAAACTTTATTTTTTCGTAAGTACGTTCCTTTCACTTAAGTAGAAAAGATAGAAATAATGTACTTAACGCACGTTTCACTTCGTGGCCAAAGCATTTTCTGGAGAATCGGATAGCACTTCACTTCACAACATTATGTAATGTTTCACCCTTCATAGAGTGTATTTTACTGCCTATGCTAATGACGTAGTAAAAAGTGTGGTGGACGTGGGTGACCTATTGTGCTATAAGTTTGCCCAATATCTTACAACATTTTTTGTTTCAATTTCATCACAAAATTTTCAAATAAGATTTCGCGAAAATTTTGCATAGTAAATACCTTAATTTCGTTTTGAACTTAGGAATATTTTTGACTGCTTCAAGCATAAAATAACTCAACTTAGCAGGAAGTTTCAGGAATCAAAACCAACCGGTTTACAAACTTTGTTCAGTGCAGTCAGTCAGTACTTGTCACTATCGTGTTTCAGTTTGGAATGGTAGGTATAGTTGACTAAATTATGAATTACATCCGTCACATGTATGGTAATAATACGTTAACTTCTTTGATGTCTACAGGTGATGGTCGTCTCCTTCATCAAAATATTTCCTATTATAATATGATATAAATTTTATAAATATGCAACAAAATAGGCGTTGGTTATTTCTTTCCGTCACAAAAACAAAAAAAAAAGTAATTAATTTAACATTCACAATACAATGTGAAATCAAAGATAGAGAGGATACCTTAGACTTAAATAATCTTCCTATATCTGTATTCAGTTTAAAGTTCAACCCCTTCATGTTAACTGATTCGGTAACACCCAAACCTATGAAGGAAGCTTCAAGCCTGGTTGAGACATAAATCTGGCTTGGCGGCTCGGTCGCGCGGAAACTTTTTGAATTATTAGTTTTAATTTCCGCCTAAGATCCGCCGCGCACCCGTATCTGTCAGCCGACATATCCATGGATAGTCACAAGTGAGTTCAACTGAACGTGTACTGATTTTTGGAAAATACGGAATAATGTATTTATTTAAGTCGTAATTATAAAGTATAAATATTTTATATCATATTAGCTGACCCGGCAAACGTTGTTCTGCCATACAAATTACTTGTAATCAATATTTTGGGGGTATTTGGGAGGGGGGAGTCAATTGAGATAAAAACAATCCTATCTTTTAAGTTAGACCAAACAGTAGATTTCTACAAAATTTCATTGAAATCGGTTCAGTAGCTTAGGAATTCACAGTGGACAAACGTGACACGTAGTTTATATTTATATATATATATATATATATATATATATATATATATATATATATATATATATATATATATATATATATATATATATATATATATATATATATATATATATATATATGTGTGTGTGTGTGTGTGTGTGGTGTGTGTTTAGTATTAAAGATGTATCTAAAGTGGAATTTAAAAATTTTTGTACTTCTAGAATATATATATATATATTAGACTGGGCTAAAAAAAACGACTATTTTTTTTTTCTATCGATACTGTGAAAATATCATTCATGATGATAAAAAAAAATTATTGTGAAAGTTTGAGTCCTTAATAATAATATTAAGGGGTGTATCGTTACGACTAATGATTTTTCAACAGTAATCGCATTTTTTACTCAAAACTTGTTAATTGTCAATCTGAAAAATTTTAGCGATATGGATTCTTATAGGAAATTAAATTTCCTAAAAAAAAGTTATCTTAGTAAATTACCGTAAAACAAGCCGTTTCCTAATAGTTAGTTAAATGCAGTGAAAATGAATTTATGTCGATAACTAATCGTTAAAAAGCAAAATAATACATTGATAAATTATGATTTTATACAAAAAAATTTAGTCTTCTCTACTCTCTAATAGTTAGTTAAATGCAATGAAAATGAATTTATGTCGATAACTAATCGTTAAAAAGCAAAATAATACATTGATAAATTATGATTTTATACAAAAAAATTTAGTCTTCCAACAAAAAAAAATTATTCTCAATATTAAAGTCATAAATTTTTCAATCAAGAGGAAAAAATCACGTGTAACGCGAAAAAAACGATAAATTACTTTTGAATTTAACTTCAACGTCGAATAACTTTGAAAGGAGTGAATTTAATTGAAGATGTTAAGAGACCTTTTTTTTAGAGCATTAAATTTCCTTTAAGAATAAGTATTTTAAATTGTAAAAATATTGATATTTATGGTAGCTACAAAAATCCAAAATCGAAACGCAAAATTGAAAAACTAAATGTTTGTTTATGGCATGATTACAAGGAAACGGCTTGTTTTACGGTAATTTACTAAGATAACTTTTTTTTAGGAAATTTAATTTCCTATAAGAATCCATATCGCTAAAATTTTTCAGATTGATAATTAACAAGTTTTGAGTAAAAAAAGGGATTACTGTTGAAAAATCATTAGTCGTAACGATACACCCTTTAATATTATTATTAAGGACTCAAACTTTCACAATATTTTTTTTTATCATCATGAATGATATTTTCACAGTATCGATAGAAAAAAAAATAGTCGTTTTTTTTGGCCCAGTCTAATATATATATATACACACACACACAAGATAATTATAAGATAATATAATTTTTGGTAATTACAATCTATCGTAATAAGATTATAAGAAAACTTTTTTAACACATTTAAAAAAAAATTTGATTGACATATAGATGGAATTAAATCTTACTAATCACGTAAGTTGCCTTTACGGTATAATGAGTTGCGCTTGCGTGTAAATAATATTGTAAAACAATTCTTACACTAAGCATATTGCAAATATACATATCTCTTATATACGAGTAGATTAAAATAAAATATTTTTTATATTATAATACTTAAAATAAAATATAATTAAAATAAAATAAAATATCGCCGTGAAATAAAAGTTTACAATTTTTGAGTGTTTTTTAGTCTATCCGTTTAATTTGTTTAAAATAACTAAATATAATTTATCTTTTGCGTTAAGCGGGATATATACTTTATTTAATTTCAAATAAATAGCATTTAGGTCAGCATGACAAAAAATTATTTAAAGGTATTTAAAATTAAAGTCCACGTGGACGAAGTCGCATGAAAAACCTAATTGTGCACAAATTTTAACATTAATTAATAGAACATATATTTTTAATAATATTGTCAATTTTATAATAAAGTAAAACATAGAATTGGCTTTATATTCAGACACTCCTTTTATAAAGAAAATGAAGATTATTTGTATGACCATGTGCTTGTAATAAATCTTAAGCACGTAATATCAGATTGTGAGGATTCTTAGCACTCTATTAAAACTGAAACGGTGTATTATTGAATGGGAGGGTAATTGTATAGTGGTGCGAATAGCCACCGGGCAAGCTTTCATATTTATTGCCAGAAGATCGAATTTATGATATTAATGTAAACAGCGCGTATTTCATCATTGCCTTCGAGATTTTCGTAAATTGTTCGTCACATCTTACATAATGTCTGGTAAATGTATATAGAACACTTGCTACATAAAAAAAAATGGACAGGTGGAAGCCGGACTCGCCCACCGATGTGTTCCGTACGAACAAGTTATAATATACAGACTGACTGGTGAGTTACCTTCGATACTTCTGGAGAGTACTCGGTATTCGATTCTCGTTAAAATGAAATAATAAAAATAGGGGCTTAATTGTCGACCAATATTTCTCCAAAAATAAGTGAAATGTGGATATTATACTCTCTAAGCACGCTGCGCTAGTCGACATCAAGGACACGCCGCCGCCACCCCCCGCCCTCAACCTCACTACCTGCGCGACACGTGCGTCCGCGCTGTATCCAAGTATGACGCAGGTAAATATAAGATTCTCGCTGTACTGTTTACTAAGTTTACTAAGAAGTATTTTAATATTTATTATGAATGTTATTTTTTCTCATAATGTATGAATGCCAACTATCACGTCCTTAAATATTGAAGGCAACTCACCAGTCAGTCTGTATATATAGTTCAAAAAAGGCTCGCTTGCAGTTTTTTCCGAGTTCTTCCTGAAATTCAGTTTCCATAACCTATGTTTTTTAAATAAAGTATATGTGTTTATGAGTTAATTACAAACGTACAGTTTCAGATTATTTAGCGAAATAAAAATAATTCTAGCGAAATTACACCAATTCAATTAATCTAATATAAATGTAAGCAAATTATTTGCTTCTGAAATGATATGGTATGGATTCAACGGTATTAAGTATTAATACAAACAAATACATATGTAAATAATGAACATATCCATACTAATATAAATGCGAAAGTAACTCTGTCTGTCGCTTCTTCACACCTGAACCGATTGGGATGAAATTTTGAGACCCAAGAAAAGACATAGGATAGGACAAGTTTTTATCCCGGAAATCGCACGGGAACGGGAACTATGCGGGTAAAACCCCGGGACTGTCTTTAGAAATTTTTCTACGCGAACGCAGTCGCGGGCACAGCTAGTATTTAACAAAAACAAATATTTTTCCCCATCAGGAATTTAACCCGAGCCCCATCAATTGCTTAGTTAGGGTTGCTAACCACTCTATCGCTAAAAAAACGACCATCTGCCTTCCTGCTAAACTAAGTTTATAAAATAGAAAAGAAAGGTAAATATTAGTTTCATTATGACTTTTTTTTATATCATAAGATAGCAAACATGCAAATGGGCACCTGATGGAAAGAGTCAACCATTGCCTATAGTCACTAAAGATGTTAATGGTGCGTTGCTATCTAGTGGCGAGGTCTAATGTCACATGCATAAGTTTACCGGCTACCTTACCCTCCAAACCGAAACACGACAGTTACAAGTAGGCAGGAATAGGTAAGACGGTGGTACCAGGCCCGGGCGAGATAATGCAAAACTCTACCACCTAGTAGCCTAGTAACCTAGTAGCGATGGTAGTGACTCGTATAGCCAATCGGTCGCCTTTTACGAACTGCCTACAGAACGGCAGCAGGCCTATTCTTCAAAGAAGCCCGGGACCAACAAAGGCTACCATAAAACCACCTATTCGACAATATTTTGCACAGATTTGGTTGATGACACGAGACATCAATTTCAATATAATAATCAAATATCTAGTAGTCACTTTTCTTCTTTATGTATCTGTATCATAATATTTAACAAACAAGTGGCTGTCAGAAGAACCATCAAGATGGAAAGAGTAACCATCATCTATAGACCAAAGATGTCAATGGTGCTTTGCCATCTGTAGCGGGATTAGATTGTCATATGCAAAAGATTACCGGCTACCTTACCCTCCAAACTAGAATACGACAGTGACAAACACTGTCGCTATTTCGGCAGGAATAGGTAAGGCGGTGGTACCAGACCGAGCGAGACTTTGCAGAACCCACCTAGTTATCACGATGGTAATGAGACATTTGTCTAATCGTTCGCTTTCTATGAACTGCCCGCCAAAATGGCAGATGGCGTATTAGCAGAAGAGGGTTTGGACCTATTCCTGCCGCAATAGCGTCAATTCTTGTCTCTGCCGTGTTTTGGTTTGGAAGGTAAAGTAGCCGGTAGACTTATGCAAGTGGCATTGCCAGCCCACCACATAGATAGCAATGCACCATTAATATATTTGGTGTCTATACGCGATGGATTCTCTTTCTGTCAGAAGAGACATCTTCTTATTGCTATCTAATTATATATAAAAAAAACAATACGGGAGTTCTGGTTTATAGTGTAAGATATGCTTATGCAATTGTATCTTTGCTACACAGATGAAAGCGAATTAATAACATTACTGGTCTTAAGTTGTTTATCTCTTTCCATAAAGAAAACCATTCAGCTGTACACTGCGCGCGTTGTTACGCCACCAACTAAAATAAATTTGAAGGAAAGACATTACATTACCTACTCCGAAACCTTCATGGGCTCATGCACAACAACTTTGCTAAAATGTCAATCACTACAAAATATAATCGATGTAACAAGTAATTATTGTAAAATAACAAAAACTTGACTACGACCAGAAAAAACCTAGAGCAATCGAGTAGAAATAGTATATGCTGACACTTTCACAATTAAGACGGTCTTAATTATTATACATTTCTATCGAGACGTTTAGACTGCAAAGCATGTTAAAATATGCATATATTTGAGAAACATAACTCTCATTCTACCGCAGTCGGGTAAAAACATGTGTATTGGATAATGCTTTAATAAATTGTCTCGTGCACAAGCCACGCTTTTACTGCTAGCCCTTTCCGCGTGTTACTACATTTTTCAAGGTATAAATCATGTTTTTACGCCGGTAGTACTTTTTGCACGGACATCCATTCGCCTGTTCAAACGTACAATATTTTATATAAAAAAACATAAATTTTATTATCATATCATTAAAATAGAACAAGAGATCTTAATATAATGCTAGTTAAAATTATGAATTAACTACATATTTTCATCTTTAATTTTAAACAAACTTAGAAATATATTATTAGAAAAAAAATAAGATAACAGAATTTTTATTCATTTTTGTTTATTTTTAATTACTTATCCAGAAGTTTTTTTTTTTATATTCCTGCCGCAAGAGCGTCAGTGCTTGTCATGTCGTGTTCCGATGCCATACCGGAGGGTAAGATAGCCGCCAGACGATAGATTCATCATTCATGCATGTGGCATTGCCATACCGTCATTCGGATAGCAATGCACTATTAACATTTATTTTATCACTTATATGATGTAGTCACTTTTGTACATTGTGGGGACCAAATATGTCAACGCTAGGTTCTAAATATATTTTTAAAAACAGGATACATTTTATTATTAAACAATATTAATTGTGTACCTACTAGTTACTAGCTAAAATAGAAAAAAAAATTTGGTTAGTTACATATGTACATATCATCACGGCAGAGAGAAGAGAGTGCCATAATTCTCGATCCTTGTAGATATGAACACGCCGATTGTGAAGACCTGACACTACCTTTGAAGCCTAAGGTTAGCTTTTTGCATAGAGAAAGTCATGTATTTTGGCCTCTTTCCATCAGAAGAGCCATCTAATAGTTTTGCTATCTAATGACAAAAAAAATTGTTTGCTATCCTACTATATTTTAACAAACGAACGTTTTTACAATTCAACTCAATGGTGAAATAAAAATGCTTTAGGAGAATTCTAAGCTGTATCTTGTGAAAAAGACTGGCAGGAAAAAAGAATTTTTGGGACCAATTATTTATTTTTACTTTATTTCCTAAGATTTCATTTAATTTCATTTCTTAAGGTTTAATTTTATTTTATTTCTTAAGGTTTAATTTTATTTCGTAATATTTCAATTGCTATGATTTTAGGTATATACCTATTAGTCTTCTCTTGTCTTTTAAGATGGCAGGATTTATTCTTATAACACGAAGAAAATACTGTGGTAAATTCTCGGTACTTTAGAAGGTTACACGTGACATCTCATATACTCGTATTTTGAAATATTTGATTCAATATTGGTGGTATTATCAATTTTGTTGTATAAATATTGTAAGCTTTTTACTCTGTTCCTTAGACACATTCTTTCTATATTACGATGTACCTTCTAAAATCACATCCAATACACGCAAGATCATGCACCAACATTACATCTTCCACTACAACTTCTTCTTTTTCAAATGCCAGACTTTAGTTTTGTTCGCATTTATTTCTTATATTTATTTCTCGTATATAATACGTAATACGTGGTCACATACCACGTTTTAGTAGTGCAGTCAATATACAAAGATGAACTTAGTCCGATATAATTTAAATGCAATAAAACTGCAACAACTGTCTTTTAAGCTCCTGAATAAACTGGGACAACTACAAAAAAAGAATAAGGTGGGTGGATCATGAAAGGCCACGTTAGCAAATAGACATTTATTATTCTTATATTTCCTGAATAAATGATATTACTAATTAACATTTTGCTTTACCATGTAACATGTAAAATACTTTTATTTATTGCAGATTTAATCACTATTTATTAATCTTATGTTTTAATAAACTCTTCCAAATGGTCTTTCTAGATACAAGACTCTATACAAGGCCGATATAATAAATCAGTGTTTTAATTTAAAACTGAGGTTGTGGCAATTAAAACATCTATTTATACTTAAACTACATTAAAAGGTTTTTTATTTAAATTAAACATTAAATGCTTATAATAATATTATTCACTTATAAGTGCGATTTACAGTTTGTGTTTACACGAATCATATATTAAATTGGTGTTCGAAGGACCATGGTAGGTTACTATATACCGTTGTTATTATTTTATTTACTGGATAAATGAAACAAACAAATTCTTAAATGTCGCTTTGTTTAATTGTGTAACACACAAAATACTTTTTTTTATTATTTTAGATTTAATTACTATTTTGTTAACTTTTAGTCAAATTAAAATCTTCCAAATGGTCTTGCTAATAAACTAAAAATAATAATGAATTGGTTTTTTAACTTAAAACAAGCGTTATGACACACAAAATATCTGAATACATTTAAACTACATAAAAAGGTCTTTCATTTAAACAAAACCGACACACAATAATATATTCACATAAAGTGCGATTTTTATTTTGTGTTTGTATACGAATTAAAGGTTAACATCGCTGTCTGAACTTAGTTCAGCAAGGGTCCTCACTGGCAAAATAGTGGCACAAACGAATCGCCGTGCCGCTACGTCTGTAGTTCGATTAATATTAATGTGAGAAGAAGGAATTTGTCCTCAGTAGAGTTCGATTAATATTAATGTGAGAAGAAGGAATTTGTCCTCACATGGCAATAACTATGTATTTTTAATAATTGGTCTTCGAAGGAGCATGGCTTTCCATGTTTCACCCACCTTATTCTAAATTTGTTGATCAATGACTAAGTCCTAAGGTAACAAATATAAAAATACAGCCAAACTAAGAACCTCCTTCTATTTGAGAACTTAGTTTTCATGGAAAATTCCACATTTAGATCATGTTATATTTTTGTCCACTATACATATACATATTTTGTCCACTGCACTATCACTACTTGTAGTGGTTGTTCAGTAGACAAAATTCGACCGTTAATTATATATACAATTATTCTGGCTTTTCTGTCTTCTTTTTTATATAGGTACCTATACTTCTTCATTAGACTAACACCAAGTCTTTGCCGCAAACATACATATTTTTAGAATTAAAAATAACTAGATAAGAGTTAATTTAAAATTTTATAAAGCACCTAGTTATAAATAAACTACTATTATTATAGGTAATAGGCTTTAATGGCAATTAGTAATCAATAATAACTCATTTATTATTATTAAGCATATAGCACTTAAGGTTAGAAATATCGACAAATAATAGTCTAAACTCAACAATCATAACAAATGTATGTCCGACAACAGATAAATTCAACGCCTCGCTGGTGTAAATTTTAATTTAGCTACCTCACCGTGAACAATTTAATTTAATTGCCAAATCATTAAGTTAAGTACAGAATATTAGCAGGCACTAGCCCAACAGAATTAATAAAGCGGCAATATAAACAAACAAATCAATGATGTATGCGCTCAGAAAAAATGGTGGAGACGTTCCATTAATACGTAGCTATAAATTAAAGCATGGCTTAAAATTAAGACAACAAGCCTCTTTAATCTACAATAAATGGTGGTCGTCGCTCCGAGACCGAGACCGGTTCCGGAGATGGAGGCGCAAAGAAAAAAAATAATCCGGTCCAGAACGAGCGGGTCCAAAATATGATAGGCATCCATAATGCAACATGGCTGCTAAGCTCTTTCATCTGTCTCTTTTCTACACGTACGTCACATATAAATCCTTTTCACTTTATTAAGTTGACCACATGTGGAGTGTTCCGCTAAGCCTAACCTTGATATCATACTCTCAGTTACAGGGGATGTCCTTATGATTAATGTTATTTTAAATTTACTTACCGCATTTTATTAAGCGGTTGTTAAAGTATTAATAAAATTTAAATTAATCTTGCCATTTTTAGGTGTAAAATGGGAAAATATTTTGATTAACTGCAAATGAAATTAGATATTCAACCAGAAATTAAAATTATGTTTTATCTATGAAATGTTTGAGAACATTTATTTATATATAATTTATTGCCGTATATTATTAAAGTTATACTGTTCTAAGCAGTGATCTTGCGTCACTATCTTCTATCAAGCGCCAACTGTATTAAGAAAGAAAGCGACCTGCGAGCAGCGAAAATAAATATCCGTTTAAATATGTATTGTAGGAACATAATATGAAGGATCCGATAAAATATTTAAATAAAATGTTCAACCATTTTCAACTGACGAAAAAACATGTATGTCATAATTGGATAATATTTGAGTAAGTATGATTATTTATTTAGGCGTCCAGCACGGCTACTAAATTTCATCACAAGTGTATGTATGTATGTATGTTTTTATGATAGATTGTTTATTAATTTCTCGGAAACTAAAGGATGGCCTTATTGATTTGTTGATCTGATGACCGAGATTATTCTTCTTGATTTAAATTAAGAATATTTTTAAAATAATTTTTGAGATAGGGGTATAGTTGTGAAGTCTAATTTTTTAATCACTTTTACAAATAAACTTTGACCAATGACTTGTTGCCATCTTGTGGGTAGTGTCATGATCCCATTCCTGTAGAAATTTCGAAATTTTTGATTAAAAAAGTCTGACACGTAGTGTTTACAGTGTTCTTTTGAGGTTAGCTTTATGCTTCCTTAAGAGTTCTGCAATGACGGAAACAGGTGAAAATCTGATGGAGCAAGGTCAGAGCTATGCGGAGGATGCATCAACACATCCCAGTCAAACTCTCTCAATTTTTGCTGCGTGGTTATAGATGAGTGCGTCTGGTGTTGTCATGATGGAACATCACGCTCTTCTTATTTACCAGCTCCGGCCGGTTTTTCTCAATCGCTTTTTTAACCTCATCAGTCGCTGACAGTAGAGGTCAGAGTCAATAGTTTTACCCGGTGGCAAAAGCTCATAGTGGACGATTCCTGTCCAATCCCACCATATACTTTCAATATATACTTATACTTTCACAGCATCACTTTGTTCCGAGTCAGGCCGGGCCTTGCCACGGTCTGTGGGGCTTATCTTCGATCGGCTTCGATCATGATTTTTTTCACCCATTTTTCATCAATCGTAATCAACTGTTTAAGAAATGGTTCGAAATTATTACGTTTCAACAAATAATCGCAAATGGAAACACGTTTCTTTCAGTGCGATCATGTGGTACGCAAATGTCAAGTTTTATCTTGTACCCAGACTTTCAGAAATGACGTAAAACTGTTTTATGATCAACATCCAATTCTTCAACATTATTGTAGCTACTAATATGTCGATCTTGCTCCACTTTCTGAAACATGGAACTGATTTTATCTATGACAGGCCGTCCAGAGTGAACCTCATCTTTCACACTAAAGTTTCCAGACTTGAATCTCTTGAACCACATTTGTGCTACTTTTATTGATACCACATTAAGTTCGTAAACCGCACCAATTTTATTCGTGACGTTTGTCACATTTTTACCTTTTTTTGTAATAAAACTTTAAAATGTACCGAATTTCTTCGTCACATACGTTCATTTTGCTTGCTTGAAAAACAATTGAAAAATGGCGGGAACTAGTTTTTTATTTATTTATTGCATCTTCAGAATGTCAAATTTTTAATGGTATCAAATTCATCCAGTTATATTCTTTACAGCCAAAAGGTTTGATTACTAATAATACATTCAAAATACGAAAATACTTTTGCCCGACCTATTAATAAATTTTTATCAGTTGTTTTGCATAAGAGTACCTGTGCTATAAGACGTTTGTACGTATTGAATTATTAAAATAGTACATTGGTTAAAAATTAAAAAATGGCCTAATAATAGAAATCTTTTTTTTAATTACTTGCTATACCCGCGACTTCGTCTGCGTGGAAAAATTTCTAAAATAAAAGTAAGTAAAAGTTATTCCTTATTAACGTGGTTTAAAGAAATACAGTCCTGGGGTTTATATCCGCATAGTTACCGTTCCCGTGAGATATCCGGAATAAAAACTATCTATCCTATATCCTTTCTTGGGTCCATACTATGTTTGTACTAAATTTCATTGAAATCGGTTCAATGGTTGAGGCGTGAAGAAGAGACAGACAAACAGAGTTACTTTATAATATTAGTATGGATATATTTCCTTGAAAGTAAAATTACCTGTTTATGCTCACTGTGTGTCACTCGGTAATATAAGAAAATTCAAAAATTTATAAATGTTATACTTTCTGTCGTTGGCACTATTTACTTAATAAAATTCTACTTACTTACTTTTTCAATTCTACTAAAAAATCTTACGCTGCACAACAATTTAGCTCAGCCTGTATAGGCGAGAGGCTCCCTCCTCTCGTCCAGCCGACCAACCGTCGAGCGACCACAACATTCCACATTATTACGAGTACCACCTTATAAATAAAACTGCTTACAACTTACCTGGCCACTAATCTCAGAAAAAATAACATAAGTGCCTATATCTTACCGCGTTGACATTACAGATATGCAGATACATACCATTCTGATTTACGTTTCCTATTCGTTTACCGTGAATGTACTTTTGAATACCTAATATTATTATTAATATGTATATGATTTCTTTTTTCTTATAATATGTATATTTAATAATTTTACCAAGGGTTACATTTGTTTATTTGATTAAAATACTAGTTGACCCACGCAGTTTCGTCCGCGACTAGCGTAAAATCTTTTATACAAACTTTATAATTCGGTCCAGAACGAGTGCTTAAACCCTTATTCTTTTGTCTTTTTTTATAGTATAAGATAGCAAACAAGCGGATGGAAAGAGTCAACCATCGCCTATAGACACCAAAGGTGTTAATGGTGCATTGCTATCTTGTGGCGAGGTCTTATGCCACATGCATAAGTTTACCGGCTACCTTACCCTATAAACCAGAACACGATAGTAACAAGAACTGACGCTATTACGGCAGGAATAGGTAAGGCCAGGCCAGGTGGTGCCAGATTATGCAGAACTTTACCACCTAGTAGCCACGATATTAGTGACTCGTATACCCAATCGGTCGCCTTTTACGACATGCCTAGCAGAATGGCAGTTGGCCTGTTCTTCAAAGGAGCCCGGGAACAACACGGGGAATCTCCTTAGGGGTTGAACTTTAAATAGAAAGCGTAACTCACAGACACACGGAAATATTTTCGTATTTATAATTATGGACATATGGATATATGTATACCTACGATTTATAGCAGGGTTTTCGTTATATTTAATAAAGAATTTTTTAACTTTTATATATCATAATATAGCAATCAATCAGATGGCTCTTCTGATGGATAGATACCAAAGATGTTAATGATGCGTTGCTATCTTTATGATCACATGCACTTACATTACACCTCACCCTCCAAACCGGAACACGACAGTGATAAGCAAACACTCAAGCTATTGTGGTCGTGACTCGCATATCCAATAGTTCACCTCTTACAAACTGCCATGCAGAGCGGCAAATGGTCTATTTTTAAGGGAGCCCCAAACAACACGGAAGAACGCGTAGTAACTACCGCCCAATGCCCATAGTCAGTATTTCTCTTGTAATCAAAATGTATTTATTTCCTGTTGTGCTTCTTCTGTGTCATACATACAATAGCAAAAACATAAACGGTTTACTTGACCATTGCCCATTGACACCAGAGATGTTATTGGTGGTTTATCGTTCGTGTGCGGGTTAAATTCCGCACGGTGCTCGGGTCCGATCCCCGACAGGGACAAGCATTTGTGCCATGAGCATAAATGTTTCTATTTCCTGATTTGGGTGTTTATTAAATCTATTCCAGTATTTAATAATTATGTATATGCATTTCTATGTATTAGTATCGTTGACTAACACCCATAACACAAGCAAATAATTTGCTTACTTTGGGGGTAAAGATCAGTCAGTGTAATTTGTCCCGTGAATATTTACTTTTAGATATAAATATATTAAATTATTATGCATATAGGTATGGTAATGTATATATATAATACGTGCCGTGGTAGAAACAACTTAAATATTATTAAATTATCTATGAAGTTTTGAAATGTTATTATTTCCAAAAAGTTATGATAACATCAAAGTAATTCAAGTCTTACAATAAATTTACATAAAATTAAATTTTTTTGATAATTTCACACTCTTTCTGATAAAGAATTGCGTACTTATAGTCAAACATTTAAAATATTTTTTTGAGCATTTAAACAAATTACCGTGTGTTACTTTTTGCTAGCATTCATATTTATATTATTTAACTATTAATTATTTTATGATTTTTAAATTAAATACTATGTTCTAAACTAAAATTTGAGAAAAATAACGATTTGTTTTGCTACGTGCGTTAACGGCTACTATTCCTGATTTGGAGATGTTATTTAACTTCACTAAAATTTAACAACGTGTACGAATGCTGTGTGCCTTGAATTTTTTTTATATATTACGAAAATAAAAAAACTTTATTTAAAAATTTTTACAAAATTAAATGCACATTTTTATTTTTTTGTGGCACATTTTTTTTCTTAAATTTAAAAGCAAAATGTCTGTTATAAATAAAACCAAAATAGTTTTTATTATAAACTTGAATTTGTTTTCTGGTGAATATTCAAGAAATTTTAAAATAACTGTTAATTATTAGACTGTAAAAATGTAAAATACATTAAATATGACTTACGATTAAATTCGAAATAAAGATATTACATCATTATTATATCAAAATATCACTAATTTATACAATATTTTATAATATAATGCTTAATGGAGAAAAATGCTAAAAAAAAATGTGAGATTTTTTTTCAACTCGTTTTCTCCTCCTGGAAACACTATCACCACTTGTCTACTGTAACATGGCTGCAAACTATTCGATTTGTCAAAAGTCGATATAATAACAATGTCCCCATACGTTGTAGCATCCTAACCTCATAATAGATGATATATTTTAGACATTGACAAATATCTCTTTTCTCGTGTGCGACATACCTTACATGCATGTCATACGCGGGCAGAAGATACCGTATAAAGGAAATAGTTTACATTACTATATAAAACCGTGAATATGAAGCAATAGCAGTGTTGTATTAACAATAAAGGTTTACCAGGTGCTGTTAATAAATAATGTAAACTGTACTTACTGTACGCCTACAGTCGTCGGTAAGTACGTTTGATTACAAATTTTTTGTTTTAGAGATATATTAAATGTTATAAATATTATATGTGGCCGTAGCAAAAAACAAACGACGATTCTGTTTATATTTTTAGATAATCTATTAAAACAAGCATCATCAACCAGTTCTCTTAACGGATAGGTATAGTGTACCTCGACATAGGCTTAGACTTTATATGTTTCATCAGATTTGTCGGTTTTGTGATGTCTATGGTTGCACTGCCTACTTTTAACGAACTTCACCACAAATGTAACTCATATAATGTTCATTCGAAGTACGGTAGTGCTAACAGACCACCATCAGACTTCAGTCTGCTGCTGATTTTTTTTCTAGATTAAAATTACATACCTAGGAACTCTTAATTAAGTAACAGTTTAATCATTCGATCGATGAGGTCATCAGTAATTTACTTATAAATATTCACATATATTTCTAATGAATACCTTACAGAATGTGCAAGGGACTGAGAGTCATGCGTCAAGGTTCAAACAGAATTGACTTTCTTCCTCTACGTTCATAACTCTGTAAATATAAACTAAATTATTTGTTACCTGCCAAATATAACTCCTCGGATTGCTTTAGCATCTTGTGTCAATTTTTCTCTCCACTTTCGATCCGATCTTGACAATTTCTCTCTTCACTTTACTTTGCCTTAGGTATATAATTATGATCATTATTTTAAACACTTGCCAAATATAAATATTGAAAAGGTTTGTTGTATGTAAAATCAGGGTTTTTTAAAGAATTACACAAATACTATTTACACAATGAATTAAAATTAATTTGTGTCATATAAGTATGACGTTGCAAAAAGAACTGATTTGATTTTACGTAAACGTTAGTGAAAACGAAATCAGTTTCATTATGCGCAAATATTCAAATAGGTACCTCTCCGATCAGTAGGTGGTCAATTGTGTATAACTTGTTGTTTCGGCAAATACTTGTTGTGAATTGAAAGTTTTGTTCTCACTTTCGGCAGCCTTTTCGCAAATTTCATTCTTCATAGAAAAGCATTGTATATTGTTTTCATCGTTGTGGCCAATTTCAAAGTGGTTGTAAATCAGCGTATACTTTCTTCAAGTGTGAAAGGATTCGTGAAAGTACCTGTTCGGATGTTGTAATAAATTATCTTTTGTGCCGAATAAGTCAAAACATAGAAACATTGTGTTCTATTGACATTGCTTTATACTTATATGATACTTTCGCTAACAATAATGATTTTAAATATGTACACTCAGGTGCATTGAAATCGCACATATAAACATATAAACATTTGTAAAATATTATTCATTTATTATATATGTATATATGTGTGATGTATGGCACTCGGTTCTCTCTGCCGTTCCCGTTGTTTGACGTTGTTGAAACGTTGTTTCTTTACATAAGCAGTGATGATATATTCACATGTGGGATTCAATTGCACCAGAGTGTAGATTGAGGTTATTAAATTGGCTTGTGGTGTTGTTTCCAGTGTATGATATTATTAAGACTCGTTATAGCCTAATTAATTTTTTTATCATTTCTTTGTGTATGATACAACCTTATTGTTACATACCATCACCTTCAAAATTATTTTGCCAACAGATGCAGATACTTTATATGATTAATTTTAAAAATAATTTACTTGTGTTTTATAAAAAACACTTCCGCAGAAAAAGATTAATTTGTCACGCGGTACGCCAAACAAAGATATAGACAAAATTCGAAGGAAGTAAAACTAATTTAGCAATCACTTTATAATAAATTGGTATTCTATTAGTCATGAGTGATAAAATAACCGTTACGTAATTTTGTTGATATTTTTCTCACATCGTAAGTGTGAAAGTTGAAATATAAATATGGCCGCTTATTACTTAATAACAACGGTTTTTTGAGATAACATCCGCTAGATATAAAAAACTTCTAACTAATCTTCTAACTAATCAGTTAACAAATACATATGTCTATATAATATATCTATACATATATCTATAATCTTTGTTACACATACATGAGGGACTTCAGATATGTTAAATAAAATAATATTATTTGACTATTGGCTCCTGATACCTTCATTGTTAAAACACCCGTCTGTTATTTTGAAAGGATACAGAACATCAGTGATTAAAGTGTTTACAAGACCAGTAAATATAATTTTAATCAGTAACATGTAATATAAATATAACTAGTATGAAATTTGTTTAGGTACTAATGTGTGATAATCAGTCCGGTTCCTGTACGTAACAAAACTTCAATCGAATCGAAGCTTTTACGGTACTTACACATTTTTTTCTTACGCATTACGTTGAGCCGCCGTAGCACAACGCGATGTTGTGTCATGTTAATTGTGTGTGAGAGAACTTTTCTCCGTGTTGATCCCGGGCTCCTTTGAACCTATTCCTGCCGCAATAGCGTCTGTTGTGTCGTATTCCGGTTAGGAGTATAAGATAGCCAGTAAACTTTTGGATGTGGCATTAGACCTCGCACAAGATAGCAACACACCGTTAACATCCTGGGTGTCGTCTATAGGCAATGGTTGACTCTTTCCATCAAGAGACCCATCTGCTTGTTTGCTTTCTTATTATATAAAAAAAAATTTTGGTCCAAATAAATTGCATTTGAAATACGAAATTTTTAAATTAATACGACATCGTAACGGTATGCCGCTACGGTTTTATAATGATTCATACGCTGACCCACGCTGAGGGCAAGAACAAAGCGTATAATTTTATTGAAACACCATTATCTAATAACTGGGTATTTCATCCATCATGGCGTCGAACCACGTCCCCTCTTTACTTCCATATCATTAATCAGAATCAACAAAAACACCGTCGTCACTTGTTCATATCTTTTTGTTATAGAGTAACTGGTAACACAATCAAAGTACTAAACTATAACATTAGATTTTTTTAAATTTTTATTATAACCATTAAAAGACATAAATAGAATTATGACTATTTTCTTAATCTACCGATGAACCTGTTAGTTTATAAGACAAGTTGTGATTCTTGGGCTAATTGGGCATTTTTATAACTAGAGATAAATTCAGATCTGGTTTGGGGCCTAAATCTCGGCTACGCTGACGGAAGTTATTTCAAAATAAAAAAAAATATATATTTTATGCCGTAACATTGTTTTGTTTGGGCTTCGGTATTTAGCAGCTATTTAGATGCTTATTCAAAATTCGCAATTATAGTTTGAATGCGAAAATTTGTATTTGACATTATTGTGATAGTTATTCTAATTATTGTACATAATATGTAAATGGTGAAACAACATTATGAGTATTGCTATCGATTGAACGTAAGAACAGCGTGTAATAAAATGCAAGAGAACTCCAAGCAGATGTAAATTTTTGGCACAAGTTCATCGTTGTTGACGCCAAATCTATATCTACCTAGAACACTTTCCTGTAGAGTTTTTCATCAATAGTGAGATAAGTGATAAGCCTTATCGCAATCATTTAACGAACTCATAACGACTGTCGCTTGTTTTTTGCGATAACCAGGAACAATAGTTTCATCTGCTTACCTAAAGCACGGGTTTGTTGGAACACCACTATCACACTCAAAGCTACTACTAAAAATTTTGATTTTCGACAATAACCCGCTTTTGCAGTGTTACAACACTTACTCGACTCAGGGATTGAACCTGTGACCTCATCACCTTACCCGAATTGACTAACCACCTACTAGTCTAGGTCAGAAAGTTTGACCTAAATGAAATAATTACTTTATCTAACACTTGAATGTAAAAAGCTTCAATTAAGTAGATATATTTCCATTAATAAAGAGATATGCTACGTGCAGATTGCAATTAAGTAGTTATTTTACAGACATCACTAACTTCGAGTATATCTTTTATACTGAGTACATGGATATTGTAAGTTTTAAGTTATTTTTAATGTACCTATACCTAATTTTGGTTCAAGGTTTTTGTATTTCCTTTATTTTATGAATTTCATAAACTGTTTTTAACAGGGGTCATTTGAGCAAAGGAATGAAATGAATAAGTTTAGGTGTATCACTTTTAACATACAGTTAAATACTAAAAATAAAGGATAATTAATTATTTAAACAGATAGGATAGTTGTAGGTACTTAGTGATTAATGAATTTCTTAAGATCTAGTAAAACTTTATTTTAAGCCAACTATGTATGATGGGTTCCATACAAGGACACCAAGAGATATTCGAGAAAATGATCAATAATTAGCGTCCAATTCTATCAATTTTTATTTTTAAAAAATATATTAAATTTAAAGAATTGTCCAGTTTTTAAATTGGGTTTAAGCTCTTGTCTGTCTTAGAATATTATTCATTAAATATTATTAATAGTACCGGAATACTTTAATAGAAAAAAAAAATATAAATATAAAAAACGTTATGTTGTGTACTTTTTTAAAAGCACTTGTACTATCTATCATAGCACTAGCACTATCTATTATAGAAAAAGTACTTTAATCTGATATACGAGAGTTTAAAGTGTGCATTAGTATATAGAAGTTTTTGGATATACGCAGCCTATTTAATCTATAAAAATCCAAAGTATCACATAGTATAAAACAAAGTCGTTTTCTCTGTCTGTCCCTTTGTCCCTATGTATGCTTAAATCTTTTAAACTACGCAACGGATTTTGATGCAGTTTTTTTAATATTTTTGAGGTATGTTTTTTGAGGTAAGTTTAAGTATATAAACCTTTCCGATATTCCCATGTGAACACAAGCTACGCGGGTAAACCGCGGGCAAGTCGCTAGTAGTGTATATTCTTAAAAAGTAGGTACAGACACATATATATGAAACCGGCGTCCGGCGGTGAAATGGTATATGTATACTTTTCTGCACTACTCTGGCGTTCTTCATCAAAAAACATGGAACAAAACACACTACCGAAATTAAAATCTAAAGTTCGGATAACTCTGCCTACTTAAAAGGGAAACCGGTTTGATATTATTTTTTTATTTTATACTTTTTCTCGTCAACTGGAGGTATTATGTATTTATTTCCCTCTATATGAGTATTTACATAAATATTTTCAAGCGTAGATACATTATAATATCACAGATATATAGGTTAAAAAATGCATTTTATACCCCATAATATTAAGAGTGATCTGTATTAACTTATTATGGTATATCGCTATAATATTTCGTTTAAATATAATTCAACATGATATAGTGTTGGTACACAAAACAACAATGGTGGACAAACCGAATCACAAGCAGGAAGTTAGATTAGCATCTCTCATAACTTCAATGTCATGGTGTAAGTTATGCCACCTAATATCAAAGGATCCCCTACACCATGCGGGCATTTGAGCATTCCCAGCTACGTACTATGGCATGCAATCGTATTGCTCACAACATACCAACGCTTCTGCTAGCGCGATTTTGTGTCGACACACATTTGTCAGCATCGATCGCATTCGCCATCATTCTGCCTGGCTGCACCCTCTACCGAGCGATGTACCTTAATAATCAACAATTAATTTGATTATTTTAACAACTATTATTTGTGTTTATTATTATAAAGTAATATTTATTAGTTTTCAGCTTTCTTTCGTCAAATATTTGTATTACGTCAAATTTGTTTTTGTTTACCAGTATGATAAAGAAGTGAAAAATTGGAGTCAAGAGTCCTTTAATTAAAACTTTTTTAGAAGGTGAGGATATAGGATATAAAGAATGTTATATAAAATTATTAAAAAATCGTTAGATACCTTTTAACTTAATAATGTAAGGAAATACTTATGGAAAGCATATACTTACTATCAAATATAACTTTAAATTAGGTACGTTATTAATTTGGTTACGACAAAAGTTATCTTAAACAAATAAGAATTATTTATAATAAACTGATAAAATTAAAAATAACTTTATTTAAAAGTTACTGCTATAAATAAATAAATCAGTCAGTATAGTTTAGCTTTTAACCTACCTTTAATTTTATTTTAATACAAAGTTAAATGTTATTTAATTTGTGCTCAACCGTTCATTCTTAATCAGTTTTTATCAAAGTGTAACATTCTGTTGTAATAAAGTGATATAAAATAAAATTTTTATTTTATTACTATACAACGTGTAAGGTATAGTCTACCAAAAAATAAAGAATACATCCTATTTTTACTTCCTACTTCCGTTTCAGCACCATTCAATTTAAAAGAGTCTTTAAGTGTTTGATATAAAGTTCTGAAAAAAAATGATTAGGTACAGGAACAAAGATTTTACGAAAGTATTATTTGATAAAGTCGACTTTCTAAAGTTGCAAAGTGTGCGTGGGCGGTAAATTCTCTTTGTTGCCGCTCGAACAAACTGATTTCTTAAATAATGTCGGTTTGTGTAGGTAGGAGGGCCACATAGCAGGCAGGCATAGGCGAACGCCGCTGCAATCAGTCTTATTCCACGCGGACGCGCCTCGATTAGTCAACGCCTGGTGCAGAGACATCCTCCCAACCTCCTCCACACAGCGCGTATCGATTGTTCGTAATCGATTTAGGTTTACAACACATATCGATTATAGTATATTTCAATGCCTTATTGTATTACTTTAGGTTCTACTATAAGCACATCTAACTTTCAAAAAATAAAAGTCATGTTTGAATATTAATGAAACACAATATAATGTACATATACTTATCATGGCAATTTATACTTACCTTGAGAGGTGTATATTTCTGGGGTAAAATTACGCTATGCATTAAAATAACTGAAGAACTACCTATGTATTGAGCAGTATCATGCAGATTATACAGCTGTTGAGGCATGATTAAATAACAAACTTCAAATGTACAAGCTTTCCCATCTATACTTTATACGAGTAAGACTACTCTGCAACACACTGCAACTCCGCAACAATTCCACGAAAAATTATGTATTTTTTGGATAAAATAATAATGTAGACTACATACTCGTACATATATTAAATTTCTATCAAATTTATCCATCTATACACTCTACAAAAAAATCGCGGTCCGATCCGAAACAGGTATGTAGGTAGGTCAATTTAATTACAATAAAAACATCGTATTTTAAAGTGCCCAATTTTAGTACTAAGCTTGAAGAACTTCCCCTTAAATCAAGCAAATGTTTTGAAAATTTATCTATCCATAAAATAATGACACAGATATGATTATATTAAACTACCTCATAATGCCTTTGACGATCGGACAGGGTTTTTTTACAGGCCGGTATGGAGAGGTATATAAACCTTTCCGATATTCCCATGTGAACAAAAGCTACGCGGGTGAAACCGTGGGCAGGTCGCTAGTAGTGTATATTCTTAAAAAGTAGGTACAGACACATATAGTATATTTTTCTGCACTATTAGTTATCCGGGTATCCGGTAAACTAGTGCATCATTAACATATTTGGTGTCTACAGGCGATGGTTTTCTTTTTTCATCAAGAGAACCATCCGTTTGTTTGCTTTTCTATGAAATAAAAAACATATATCTCTTTGTTTCATGCGCATCATTTACAGAGCAATAAAACCTGTTCAATACTCAAACATTTTTTTATGTTATAAGATAGCAAACAAGCAAATGGGTCTCCTGACAGAAAGAGCCAACCATCGCCTATAGATACCAAAGGTGTTAATGGCGCGTTGCTATCTTGTGGCGAGGTCCAATGCCACATGCATAAGTCCACCGGCTACCCCACCCTCCAAACCGGAACATGACACCGACAAGCACTGACGCTATTGCGGCAGGAATAGGTAAGGCGGTGGTACCAGACCCGGGCGAGACAATGCAGAACTCTACCACCTAGTAGGCACGATGGTAGTGACTCGTATAGCCAGTCGGTCGCCTTTTACGACCTGCCTGTCAGAACGGCACGGGGAAAAATTATTTACTGTAAGTAGCAGCAGTCAAGGTTTCGGCAAATTTACCTCAGGACCATCTCACTTTAATAAAGTTTCAATTGAAAAGCACTTAAATCTGTCTATCATTTAGGAGCTACGATGCCACAGACAAATACAAGCACACATATACATATGTCAAACTCATAATATAACTCCTCCTGTTATTTCTTCGTCAAAAGTTTAAAACAGATACGTTAGAACAATCTACTTGAATCTTCTGAGTGGATTACTAAATAAATTTTAGGTTATATTAATTCTAAGTAGGTAACCCTCGTTACTATTTACAAGTTATACTATAAACGCAAAAGTTAGTATGTTTATTTATTTCTTACGCTTTTGCAATATAACTAATTAATCAGTCATCATATTTTTTTGTAAAAACATTGTCAGGAAATACATACAGTATACCTACTTATAATATATGCCTACTCGTTTGTACAAACAAAAGTTGCTGTTCCCGAGATTTAGAAAAATTAATGTTAATAAGAGAAAATTCACGGTCAATAGCTAATATTACGTCCTCGTATATTTTTGTATAATCTTTATTTCTATACCATAACTTTTACAAGTTTTTATCATCCTTTGACGGTTGAGACGTTCCAGATCTCTACCGTCTAGTTGTTACGATGATAGGAGAATGGATATTTGTATATAGGACAAGAAGGCAGATGATCTATTCTTCAAAAGGATGCGCAGATACATATCTGTATATATTATGATTACTATAATAAGCCAGTGGTTAGAGTTATGTCATGATAGCACGATTTTATAAGTATACTAGCAGTTGCCTGCGACTTCGTCCGCGAGGACTTGGTTTACTCCGCACATCACCTCCCCCGTAGGTGATAGCGTGATAATATGTAGCCTATATGTTGACCCGATCTGTTAGTAATATTCATGCAAAATTCGAAGTAAATCCATGCAGTACTTTTTGAGTTTACCCCGGACATACATACAGACAAACAGACAAACAGACAAACAGACAAACAGACAAACAGACAAACAGACAAACAGACAAACAGACAAACAGACAAACAGACAAACAGACAAACAGACAAACAGACAAACAGACAAACAGACAAACAGACAAACAGACAAACAGACAAACAGACAAACAGACAAACGGACAAACGGACAAACGGACAAACGGACAAACGGACAAACGGACAAACGGACAAACGGACAAACGGACAAACGGACAAACGGACAAACGGACAAACGGACAAACGGACAAACGGACAAACGGACAAACGGACAAACGGACAAACGGACAAACGGACAAACGGACAAACGGACAAACGGACAAACGGACAAACGGACAAACGGACAAACGGACAAACGGACAAACGGACAAACGGACAAACGGACAAACGGACAAACGGACAAACGGACAAACGGACAAACGGACAAACGGACAAACGGACAAACGGACAAACGGACAAACGGACAAACGGACAAACGGACAAACGGACAAACGGACAAACGGACAAACGGACAAACGGACAAACGGACAAACGGACAAACGGACAAACGGACAAACGGACAAACGGACAAACGGACAAACGGACAAACGGACAAACGGACAAACGGACAAACGGACAAACGGACAAACGGACAAACGGACAAACGGACAAACGGACAAACGGACAAACGGACAAACGGACAAACGGACAAACGGACAAACGGACAAACGGACAAACGGACAAACGGACAAACGGACAAACGGACAAACGGACAAACGGACAAACGGACAAACGGACAAACGGACAAACGGACAAACGGACAAACGGACAAACGGACAAACGGACAAACGGACAAACGGACAAACGGACAAACGGACAAACGGACAAACGGACAAACGGACAAACGGACAAACGGACAAACGGACAAACGGACAAACGGACAAACGGACAAACGGACAAACGGACAAACGGACAAACGGACAAACGGACAAACGGACAAACGGACAAACGGACAAACGGACAAACGGACAAACGGACAAACGGACAAACGGACAAACGGACAAACGGACAAACGGACAAACGGACAAACGGACAAACGGACAAACGGACAAACGGACAAACGGACAAACGGACAAACGGACAAACGGACAAACGGACAAACGGACAAACGGACAAACGGACAAACGGACAAACGGACAAACGGACAAACGGACAAACGGACAAACGGACAAACGGACAAACGGACAAACGGACAAACGGACAAACGGACAAACGGACAAACGGACAAACGGACCAACGGACAAACGGACAAACGGACAAACGGACAAACGGACAAACGGACAAACGGACAAACGGACAAACGGACAAACGGACAAACAGACAAACAGACAAACAGACAAACAGACAAACAGACACATCTTTATCTATAAGTAGGTATAATGTACCTATCTTTTAAAAAAAATAAAAATAGAATTTGAAATAATAATAATCATTATAAAATTTGTATATTAATAACACCTAATAAATTGTTATTTTATTTATAATGAGTTTATTTTTAAGAATGTATCTTTCACTAAATTTAAAAAAGGAATTAGAAATAATCACACATAAATTTGTGTATTAATAAATAATAAAATAAATTTATTATTAAAACAAATTTAATAATAAAACAAATAATAAAATAAATATAAGGATAACAAATTTATTTTTAAGTGTGTATCTTTCACTAAATATGAGAAAGGAATTTGGAACAATTTATTTAAATATTTAAATAATACATATTTATACCATAACCCCACTTGCATACATCGTTTCTAACACTCCAATCGTTATTACATTATTTTTGGTTCCGCCAGCAGAATTTAAAAAATGTAGAGTAGATAATAATCCAAAGGTTTAGTTTACCGGCTCCTATACATACTGTGTTATTTTAGCATCAGAAACCTTCTAGTTTTTATTGCTATATAATTTCAATGATAATCTTGTCTTTAGAGATATGCTACAAGCTGATAAATCTGCAAAAGACCTAATAAAGTTCTTACTCAAATTTATACTTATCTCATACGCTTACATGAGTTACTAATTTTTGATGTCTTGCGTAAAGCAGACAAGGTTCCAAACCCAAACAAAGACGTTAAGTCTTAATAGCCAAAAAAAATCAAATGTATTTAATAAAGGTATCGACTGTTTGGACAGTATTATGTACATATGTGGAATAAATAAAATATAAGCCGCTTATAAATTACCTGATTATCGAGCAGCTTCATCTATGTCTCTGTCAGCATGCTCATTATGAGTGTTTCTATCAAAACAAGTTTCTCATTTTACCTTCTATATAAATTTATCTGTTCCCGACCAAACACCTAAGCTTTATCAATATTCATTACCTGTATTTTATCCACGCGCTCGTTTGTTATCGCAAGTTTTCTCACTGCGGCATTATAATGAAGAGTTTAAATTTAGGCGTAATGGTTGACCAATAAGATAAAAGCGAGTGAACTAAGCTTATACCACATCAAATACATTTGTTTGAAACTCTAATATCACAGCAGTAACGACGAAAATAACTTGACTTACCTGCAGTGTAAAGCTTGTGGAAGTGTAATGACGGACGCATGGACCGCGGCATACAAAGCAGTCGGCTACCAGAATAAAGTTATCTCGCGATATATCCCTGAATTAATGACCAACTCGTTACTTGTGTATTGAGATGTTCAGAATCGTTATGATCAGAAGTCGTCGAACTTTAATTTAACGGCAGGTTCTTGAGGATATTATTGGCAATTAAGTTTGTTTATTTTTTAGATTAGCGGTAAGATACAAGTGGTTAACCTCGTTTTGGACTTGTTTTAATTACAAAATACGCTATGTACAGTTTTATATAATTATATCTAATTTGAAGAAGTTATATAATGTTTATTTACACAACTAATGTATCATATTTTGTAATACACATACTATTTACATAGTAAAAAATGAGAAGAATAAATACAAAAACTACCACACGTTTATTGATTTGTTTTGAATATAAGAATTTGTATATTGTTATGTAGTAATTTTATGTGTTTGAAAAAATATTTTCATTGCTAATAATGAAATTAATTTGTGCATGCCCATTTATTTACTCTCATTTATATGGCACCGAACTTTAGGTATGAGTTTCAAAGTCGTTGGGGTTGCGAATGTAAGAATTTTTACTTTATTGTAGGTTAGGTAGCAGTTTTATGATTTTGTATAATATTTTATTTAGTACATCTCTAATCTTTTATTATCATTTATAAGTCACCGAACTCATACCAACGTGTATTAGATATGTCACGCTTAAGCAATCCATAGTGCATTTTGCGAGGCTAGTTTTCCTTTTGCACATATGTTTCTCCCTACAATTTAAAGATTCCACCTTCCACCTTCAATAAATATCAAACACGCTATAATATCGCTTTGCTTTTCTTATGGCTTCTTTAACCTAAAATCTAGAATATGACAGCAGGCAGCACTAATATTATGCGGATAGGAATAGATAACGTGGTAAATGCTAAGCGAGGTGTATCGTTGTAAATCTCTATCGCTTAGTGGTGAACTCTTCTCTTAGCCTTTTACTTCGCTTCTCACAAAAAAATGAAAAATACGGATTTGACGACGGCTACAAAATTCTCTCCTTAGCAACACATTATGTATTCAAAGCGTAGGATAGAGAATCTATGTTTGTGAAGCCTATTCAGCTCGGATCATGAAATATGATCTCAGGTCATGAAATATTAATATATGTGTAAGTCTGTGTGTCTATTACGCTTTTACGGGTAAACCGCTGAACTTATTTAGATGTAATTTGGCATGGAGATAGTGGAAGATCCGGTGTCAAAGTTGGGCTACTTTTTCAAAAATCAATCCTCAAAGGGCTGAATTAGGAAATTTGGTGAAAGATTACATCAACAATGTGTCGCACAAATCGCGAGCGAAGCTGCGCGGGCAAGCCAGTAGTTCTATAACTAAACGGATGGGAAAAAATTTGGTTTACAACTTCAGTAATAAAAGTTTCTGAAAATTTAAACTCTACTAACGAATTTAATGCGAAAACCAACGTATCTATACCTAAGAGCTAGTATCTCTTAAGACAGATTACTTTTCATCATCGGCAATTAGTGAAAATGCATTTTCAAATCGGTTTCACAAACTCACTTGTACTTCCAGTTCACTTATACAAAGGTATAATAAGTGAATACAAGTGAACTGGAATAATACCTATACGTGAACTGGAAGTATGTACCTACAAGTGAGTTTATTGGTAATACCTGTTTTAAAATAGACTTCAGGTTTTTGTAGCTATTACTTGTGATGAAGTTAATTTGTCTAATTTTCATAAATTAATCCGCAGCCAAAGTAAAGGGGACAGTCTGTTTTTACAATAAATAGCTACTCAAATTAGGAACACTTAAGTCTTTAGCAATTCTTGTTTCATAGTAGTTGCATTCCTGATGGCAAAACACGACCGGTGATCCTTATCGCTACAACATGACGTCTGGAGGAAGACTATAATTTACCTCTTTTGACCGTCTAGCTGCCTGTAATTTAGCAATATCGCCATATGGCAAAGGCATGGTTTTATAGTTAAGGTTTTTATGGTTATAATAATATAATCTACTCTCAAGATAAACTTATCACATTTTTTACCGGCTTTTAAAGGTAAATTTATATCCATATTATTTTCTTTTAATTCTGCTGTTAGAAGAATATTTTGGAAATATTTTCGGGAATATTTTTTTGTTTAGTACCCTTCATCATTTTTATTAAAGAATAAAATAGGCCGATGTAACGTCAGATTTTACCGCATATCTTTCGCACCAAGTGGCATGATGCACATAGTGGCAAGTTATCCCTTTGTTCTTGTCTTAATAGCCGCCTGAGAGATTAATAGCTAGCCTATACTAGGTGACACCTTGGCCTATTTGATTTTTTTTTAATTACTCGAATACTATTGATCGTAGAAACCAGCTATTGGTAGAAGTTTTGGTCTTTATTTCACGAATAAAGGCTAACATACTTATAACAAACTTTTCCCCGTATTAGAACGAGTAGTCCTTTTGAAAAAAAAAAAACAATCAACCTTTCTACAAAAGGTGAACAATGGCTAAACTTATAATTGACTTCGTAATTAATAGGTGGTAGATTTCTACAACGCCTTAACTGGGTGTGTTACTACGGCGTAACGTTTTCTTACAGCAATAGCAATAGCGTCAGAGCTTCTTTTGTCGTTTCCCGGTTTAAGATATCCAGTAAAATATATTGAAACATCCATACTATAAAGTTAGTAACACACTATTAACATCTTTGGTGTTTATATTCGATAGTAAGAAGTAAAGCCTTAAGCAAACCATCAGCTTGTTTGCTATTATATTAGGTACATAAAAACTTTGTAGCAAACGAAACCATTCATCCAAAGAATTTGCTTAAGAAATCTAATCTGGTAACCAAATGTTTATTCAAATGCTAAGGACTTCACTATTGCGCAGTGCATTTAAAAAATATGTGTAGGCGAGCGTTTAAACGTGCAAGGCAGAGAGGTATTCAAATGAGGCGTGCGTCATAAAATGTCAAAGAGATGTCACATAAATCATAAAGCCTATTGAGATGGCTTCTGGTGTCGCAATTGTCTTTGTCGTTGATCGGATTCCCAAAAATCAGGTCAGGCCACATGTGATTCGGCTTTGTTTTGATGCATTGTGCAAATTTCCGGGTGCTATTGCAATTGTAAAGCTTGCAACTTTTTTGTTTAAAAATACGAAATTTATGGCTCTTTTGTGTCCAATACGGATTTGTAAAACGTGTGCGTTAATTTGAAAATGGTATTGGAATCCTCGAGATATTTTGAATATAAAAAAACCTGATAAAAGTGAGTTGATTTCACTTTTACCTTCTAAGGTTTTCAGTTTTACCGTATTTTAGAATAGGTAAGCACTTATATTTACATCTTTTGTAGCATTAAATAGCAAACAAACAAATGGCTCTTCTGATGGTAAGAGAAACTATTCTGTCGAAACCGAAGATATTAATGGTGGGTTTTCTTATTACTTGAGTAATATTAATCATTTTTCATAGATTTTATCTATGATTTGCCTTAATTATTTGTATTTTTAAGACTTTTTCTATAATTTACGTAAATTACATGTATTAAATGGACTTATTTTTACATGAATAGATACAGACTTAAATCTTGATTTAGGTATACTAAAAATCTATAGAAAATAATAATATAACTAAATTGTATGAAAAATATATGCATACAAAAATTATTCAAAACGAAATAAGTATTAAATAAAACACCTATTTCTAATGAATATGCTAATATTGCCTAAGCGTCGTGCACATTCCATGTTTCACACTACCACCGTCAAACAAAACAAATCACCGTGTCACTTTATCCATTTACTTGCAAATTTCGTGCAAAATTCGAAAAAGAGCCGAGATAAAGGTACAAAAGTATTCTATTCTAGTCGCCAAATGAATAATTACCTTTCACGTTTCTCCTTTCAATCTGCGCTCGGCGATCAATCAGCGTCGCGAGAACTCTTTCAGTCATGTCACCCTTACTGCCGCCACCTCAGGTAAAACGCAATTAATCTGATACATCCCAAATCAGTATTACATTAAAAACGAAATAAAAACCTTGCAGCCTGTCGTTTTTTCGCTGCCGCGTTTTCTTTTCCATTCAGATTTTTTTGACAGCACGAAAAATGAGACTCATTTATTTGACTCGTACACAATGTAGGACTGTTTGAGTACGAGTATTTGCTATAAATACGTATTTTTCTTTGCATCTCCTTCCTCGTAGGGTGAACATTAGCCTCGAATGCGAAGGGAATCTCACGTATTCCTATTGTTCGATTCGAGATTTCGAGGGAGTGCTGATGCTTATATTCTCATGGAATTCATCAAAATAATCGCGCACTCATGTATAATGGATAACGGTGTCAACAAAACTTACTTATGATTTACTGTTTTCGAAATTGATATATGTATTGCCACTTGTTCTTGTGTGGTTTCTATATTAACATCGCTATACATAGGTATTATGGTAGGTATTAGATATACAAGTTTTTTATATCATAAGATGGCAAACAAGCAGATGGGTCTCCCAATGGAACGAGTCAACCATCGCCTATAGACACCAAAGATGTTAATGGTGCGTTGCTATCTTGCGGCGAAGTTTAATGCCACATGCATAAGTTTACCGGCTACCGTTCTCTCCAAACCGGAATACAACAATGACAAGCACTGACGCTATTGTAGCAAGAATAGGTAGACGGTGGTACCAGTACCGGACAATACAGAATTCTACCACCCAGCAAACCTAGTACAAATAGTTACGCATAACTAAATAGTTATGTTTAAGATAAAATATATATTAACGTCGTCTTTTATTAATAGTCGCATCTGTGGTCTAGTGGTCCGTGATCGATGTTGACCGCAAGAGGTCCCGGGTTAGATCAGGCTATTCAAAATGTGTTCTTTCAGTTTTCTTATAAAAACAATGTTGCCCAAGATTAGATAAGTGCCCGGTTGGCAATAGGTTTGCCACATATAATATAAGGACACTAAGTATCTTCGGCTAATCGTGGGTGTGCACTTATTGTCCCTCAGCCTACTTTTTCGGGGATACCAGCATTAAGATACTTTCCAAAACACTCGAAATTACTACTATGATATACAAACTATAATACAAGATATATATTTACCAAAGGCTACTGATCTACAAGAAATAAAATTCTTTATGAATATTTAAGACAATTTTCAAATATTAAGTAATTACCACGCTCATAAAAGGCAATTGTTTCTTTACATCGTTTTAAGCGTTTCCTTTTGTCTAACTAAAAAGCGTGGCTGAGTAGGCCTTGTATTTGTGCTGTGTGACATTTGTCATACGAACGTTAATAGTTTTTCTAAGCCCAATTCTGAAGGCTGTTCGTTACGTTTCGTCCACGTTCTGTTCTCTAGCTGGCCGAAACATCGTCTCTTTTGTGTGATAAATCGTTGAACATAAATACTCTATTGTTTTAGACTATTCAGTTTTAATTAGGTAGCACAATTTGCTCTAGTGAATCATTAATGAGTTGGCTGATGGCTATAGAATCCATATATATGACATAACATTTAGAAATACGTTGAAATATATTTCAATTTGAGATAGTATTTCCTACTTAATTTATCGAACGTTTTAATAATAAACAATGCTATCAGTGTACCTACTAAATAATTTTAATATAAATAGATACACAGGTTACATAAAGGAAAGATTTTTCACAAATGTAGTAAGTTAAATATTTCTTTGAAATAATTCATTGATAAAGTAGTTTCTGCCTGACAGAATTTGTTAAGACACTTGCAAAACATTTGACGATTTTGTTGATATTTGAGATTGAAAAGCAAGTTTTAAGCAAGTCTTTAAGTAACGATATACTATAAAAATATATGTAGATATTATGTATACATAAAAAATCTATGACGCAAAAAAACATTTTTTATATCATAGTAAACAAGCAAGATGGGTCTCTTGATGGTAAGAGTCAAACATCGCCTATAGACACCAAAGATGTTAATGGTGCGTTGCTATTTTGTGGCGAGGTCTAATGCCACATGCATAAGTTTACCGGCTACCTTACCTTCCCAACCGGAATACGACAGTGACAAGCACTGATACTATTGCGGCAGGAATAGGTAAGGCGGTGGTACCAGACCCGGGCGAGACAATGCAGAGCTCTACCACCTAGTAGTCACGATGGTAGTGACTTGCATAGCCAATCGGTCGCCTTTTACGACGTGTCTGGCAGAACGATAGTTGGTCTATTCTTTAAAGGAGCGCGGAACCAACACGGGGAAAACTATACTTAGACACGAGCAAACTTCAAAGTAGGTGACACTTTAAAATGTGAGGGGCTGCTTCGATAAATCTAAAACATGGGCAATGTTTTAAGAATGGTTTCCGTAAAGATTACTTTTTATGATTTAAAAACATTTTAGAAAAAAATATAATCGTTAAATTAATAAAAATTTGTTTGCGATAATTTACGTATATTACTTTCCCTCAGTCGTATTAACTATTTGTCAAGGTTTTCAACATTCATGTGATATGCATACGAGGCAATCAATTATTATTTGAAACTAAAATTGTACTGCTAACTTACGTGTTCGTATAAACTTGTAATTAATTACAGATTTATTCCCCAATTTTGTATTTCAATAATCATGCGCAATGTGGCATGCATGCATGGCAGCGCATGATGAAATGATCATGCGCAATGTGCGGTTCTGTACGAGTAGTTGCCCTTCACACTAATGAGGACTAAGAAGAAGGGTATATTATTATTTTATGTTTACTATAAACATTTTCACAAAACCCGAAATATTTTTTAATACCTACCAAACAACATCTCACACCGTGGGAAACTCGACAAATAAAGACATCCCCACTTTACCTGTAAAAGGTACCCTAAATTTTTTTCAATATTTTATTTTACCTCTTTGTTAAGATTTACGTCTATATTCATATCAAATTACAGTTTTCTAGTACTAATGGCCAATTACACTAATATTGTCTTAGCTTAGGTCAATCCTAAATAGTATGCTGTCACATTCTTTTCATTTAAGACAATAAGTGACAGCATACTATTTAGGATTGTCCTAAGCTGACAATGTCATTGCAATTGGCCATAAGAGGCTGCGGACAGAAGGACGTCTGGACGGATATGGCGAAACTATTATAGTTTTTAGTTAGACTACGGAACCCTAAAAATAATTTTAGTTAGACAATAATTTCACTAATGAATTAAGTGTATTTTTTAATATCATGACATAACAAAAAAAAAAAACAGAAAAATCTATGATGTAAAAAAAAACCTTTTTTATATCATAAGATAGTAAACAAGCAAGATGGGTCTCCTGATGGAAGGAGAAACCATCGCCTAGAGACACCAAAGATGTAGTTGGTGGCGTTGCTATCCATGTAGATCCAGGATGGTAAAGCCACATACATAAGTTTACCGGTTACTTTAACATCCAAACCGAAACACAACATCAGCGAATACCTACTGACGTTATTACGAAAGGAATAGGTAAGGCGGTGATACCAGACCCGGGCGAACGTTGCAGAACTCTACCACCTAATACCTAATCCCGATGATACTGGCACGTTTAGCCAAGCCAAAAGGCAGATGGTCAATTCTCCTTTATATCCATTACTTTTAAGTATTGATGCAGCGATAAAAATAGAATTTCTGCTAATAGACCTAGCTTTATTTAATTAACATCGTCAATAACATTAAACGTTCACATGTCATCGTGACGCGCGCCAGATGTTGATGCCAATGCGATCCGTACTATGAAAATTCTTATTCGCACTAAGATATCAATCAAGCCCCAAAACATTTGTAACAACCACTCGGCGATTTGTCCGAATGAAAAATTAATTTTGCCGATGATTAATATAATGGTTGGCAATAAAATGTAATTGCTGTTTTGAAGTTTTTACATCTTCTTCTTGTCTAAATTAATTTATAAGGGTAAACCGTGCAATTTTGTTTGCTGAAATTTATGGTGATAAATAGTAGAATTACAGCAACAATTCAACAAAATCAGTCGAATTTATATCGACTGATTGTTGATTCTGCTGCTGATTGCATAAAATGGTAAGTTTGCTGAGATAAATACTGGATTAACATTTAATGCATTTTTTAAAAGTTGATTTATTTACTACTGTTTGTTATAGTACCAATGCGTGTTTCTAAAGATTAAAGCCTATTTATTATACACATCAATATTTACACATTTAGGCTAAGTGTTCTTTACTATCTTTATTTGCTACACGAGCGGTATATTGTAGACATATGTTTACTCTGTATTAGACCGCGCCGGAGTGATTTGAAGAATAGAATCTAATGTTCTGCCGAGCAGTTCGTAAGAAGCAAAAGATTGGCTTTGCGTATCACTACCATCGTGGCTACTAACTGATAGATTTCTGCATTGTTTTGCCCGGATCTGGTATTACCGCCTTACTTATTTCTACCACAATAGCAAGTGATTGTCACTGTTGTGCTCCTGTTTGGATGGTAAGATGATAAAGTAAGCCCGTAAACTTATACATATGGTACTAAGACCCTGCCACAAGGATATCAACGCAACTTTAACATCTTTGGTGTCTATAGACAATGGTTGTCTCTTGTCTCTTTCCATCAGGAGAGCGTTCTGATTTTGCTATCTTATCTAAAATAAAAACAACGTAATTTTAATACTTGAAAAGCTGTCTTTTCAAAATCAGATTCGATTTTGGTTTTTGAAACGGAATTCGTCGTAGTATTCTTAATACTAAAATATCGTAGAATACTAAAAATGATTGAAAAATTTCGAAAGTATGTCAAGAAAACACTTTTTTTCGGCAACGGTTACTCTCGAACGGATGAACCGATTTTGATGCAATTTATGCCCTAGACGTAGTTTTGTAAGGAATTTTCTAAAAAGCTATTCTGTACTTAATCGGTACATTATTCTGGAAGTTACATTAAAAAAATACTGTTTCACCAAAAATTTTTTTTGAGGTTTTTCCAAAGTTTCTCTAAATCTCCTGGGCCGTCGTAGTTCAAATTTTCAGAAATTTTAAATGAGCGGAATCCAATCGAATGACGTTAACCGTGTTTCGATCGGACAAGCCGTTCAAAAGTTATGCGATGTTTACATACATACATACACATGCAAACACGCATACACACACACACACACAAACACACATATACATATATATACAGACATATTGACGTCATCGTGAAAACAGTCGGAAAAGGTTCTTAGGACCTCAAAACGTGCAGATCTGGTGAAAACTCGATTATCGAAAATGGGAACAAAATCAGTAACTTCCTTGTCTACATACGTAGCGGGAAGTTAAAAAATGTTTTAACTTTTTTATTTTATAAGATATCCAACAAGAGATAGCTCTCTTGGTAGAAAGAGATAACTATTGCCTAAGAACACTTAAAATATTCATTGTGCATCCTTGAGGCGAGGATGCCGTAATATACCAGCTAGGCAGCTCTAACTTTAAAAATGGGACACAAAAGTGACAAGCACTGACGTTATTCCGCTCCACTAATCTCCACCACTCCACTTTGCTTCTACTAATTTTGTATGTGCAAGGGTAGACATATCATTTTTTAAATGTTATGAAAAAAATATTTTTAGAAAAACTACCTATTACTAGTACCCGACAATAAAATATAAATAATAATGGACGAAGTACATTTTGTAAAAATGTAATCTCAACTAAAATCAATAAAAATATATAACGCAAGAGCACTAAAAAAAATTTTTTTAGTGCTCTCGCGGAAATAACTCATTTTTGCACGACATATGTACCAAATTTTATCCAAATCCATTTTTAAGTGAAAGAGAAACAAACGTCCATCTATCCATCCAAACATATTTTCGTGTTTATAATATTAGTAGGATATACCTAGATATTGATAATTAGTTATCGCCTTGTGGTCAAAACTCGACCATAGAATAAATAATAAAATTTCCTATAGATTTGCTGACTTTAGCCGTAAAGAATAATAGCATACATGAGTATATATTGTCATGTATGAACATAAAGGTAGTGTGTAATGATTATTTTTATAAATTTATAATGTAATTTTAACGAATTTTGTTTAAAAATATTAGGTTTCTGCAGTCCTCCGTAATCTAAACTTTAATTGTGCCTAATTTCATACTCCACCGTTCGTGCAAATGTCTTAAAAAGGGGTCCAAAGTTTTTCTTTCACGTATTAATATATAAATATATATGAAGCTAAAGAGATTTTTGTTTGTATATTTGAACTTGCTAATATCTGGATGAACCAGTCGGATACGAAAAATTATTTATGTGTATAACTTATAAAACGAAATAGAAAAAAAAGTTCCTGTTCTATTGAACCTGGTACATAGCCCGGATAAACAGTGTGAAATGAACATCCAAAGACGTTGCCGGATCACTAAGAGCCGTTTCGACTATTTTATTGACTGGCAACATTATGTAGTGATTTCCATCGAAAAATTTCAACAACTATCTCTTATTCCTTACGATACTATTTGAATGTGCTAATCTTTGGTTGAACCAGTCGGATATGAAAAATGTTTATGTGTGTGTATGTGTGTGTAATTTATAAACAGTTGTTTAACTAAAATAGAAAAAAAACATATTTCTGTTTCATTGAACCCGGTACAAAACTTTTATGTACGCCTTTTACATGTGCTCCTTTAAGGCATGTACACATAATCGAGCTTCACTTGGTTTTTAAATTGTAAAATTGTAGTTTTTCGGAAAATATTTGGGATACGTATCATATATTTATTAAATTATTTTCCAAAATGAGAAAAAATCAACAGCAAAATATTTACCAAAAAAAAAAACAAAAATCTGAAAAAAGGGAAACAATACAGCATTTCCATATTTAGGGTTCGAGTCCACAGCCTTCAGCAGCGTAGTAGCACAGATTATAATAATCATAACATTATAATAATTAATATTGGTAGTAGGCCCACACTTTTAAGACGGAGAAAACGAGACGAAATTACGAATCGTATTTCCTTGGCAAATTTTGTATGCATAAAATATGGACAAAACGATTTTTTCCGGACATGAGACTTAGCAAACATCATCTAAATCATTTAATTTCGATAATGTCACCGTCAAACTGTAAAATACTAGATTATATCTATCTTAGTAATAATATTATAATTAAACTGCTAACCTAAGCTATTTAAAATTTCTAGATTTATAATTGCTCTAGAATTTTTTTTAAATGGCTTAAAATTTTACAACTTTACGTAGACATAATATACTACATACAAATGTTGCTCGTATAAAATATAGCTCGTATAATATAATAAAAATCCCTTTCATGGTAGTATTTAAAATGAAACAATCAGGTGACAGAATGAGGTATGACATTTCGTAAAACAATGAGTGGGTTCTCGCTTTAATAATGGAATGAAATATTTGCGGGAACAATTTATATTCTAACGCTGGATTCAACTTGACAATTTATTAATCAAACCGATTACCTCCCTTGCAAAACCCTCAGCCTATTGTGAAAATATTGTCAAGCAAAACAATCCTATGAATAATTAAGGATTTAAATTTTCATACAACAAGGGCATAAAACAATAAACGCTCTTCAAAGTGGACAAAGGCATTCTGTGAGTGGCATTTTAGGTCCTCCGTTGCTCCCTTGCAAAAATTTAATACGGGGTGGACGCTAGACAACTCGATTTGTTTTTTATGGTCGAACGCAAAAAATAATTAACCACTGCAAAATATTAAAGTCTCTATTAGATTAAAGGTTTACTTTTACATTTGGAATTAATAAAAAGGTTTCGCTGTGAATATGGCTTAACCTTCGTTAGAATTTTAAAAAAAGATAAAATAAATTTGATCTGTTTTTATTTAATTCTGTTTGTTAGGTAAAATCTATTCAAATCCTGATATATTTATTTTGTCATTTTTTAGGGTTCTATAGCCAAGTTATGCGAAAGATCTATATTCACAGAGTTAGAAACTAAAATATTCTAGAATATCTAATTCTTAGTCTTTCAACTCGACATATATGAATACTGAAAAATAATTATTAAATCCCCAAACCCAAGAAACACAAACCTCTATGCTCATTATACAGTGGCCTGTCTCTGTCGGGAATTGAACCCGAGCCCTATTGATTGCGTGGTCAGGGTCGCTAACCATTCGATCAACGGAGAGAGCCTTATATAAATGTTTTTAAGGTTCCGTACCAAAAAGGTCAACGAGACGCTGTTACTGAGACTCCGCTGTCCGTCCGTCCGTCTGTCTGTCCGTCTGACACCAGGCTTTATCTCATGAACCGTGATAGTTAGACAGTCGAAATTTTGACAGATGATGTATTTCTGTTGCCGCTATAACAACAAATACGAAAAACAGAATAAAATAAATATTTAATAGGGCTCCCATATAACAACGTTTGTTATAAACGTGTTTTTTTGCCTTTATTTTATAGAGAATGGTACGGAACCCTCCGTGTGAGAGTATGACTTGCGCCTGATCGGTTTTTTAAATTAAATTTTTAAATAATTCCTACCTATGGAAACACAAAATTTCTGACAAAAATGTCGACGGCCACAAACATGTTTATGACATCAAGGAGGCCGCGACCGCTGATCGACAGAGTGGTGTCCAGTTAAAAATATTCAGTAAAATTTAGCAACATTGAAAAGTAAATACGAGCATTGTGAAATGCCACAATATATTTTTTAAATATTTTAATAATTATTTAATTTTTTTGGTTATGTCATCGACTTACTTTTTGTTAATCACTGTATTCGAAATTGTAGGCACATATTAGAAAATCAAATGTTTCAAATGCTAGTAAAATAATTGAAAACAAGCATGAACAAGATTTCATATTCAACGTTATGAATAAATATAATAAAATGTAATAAGCACTCAACTTCCTCCTTTTTGAAAGTTAGTCAAAAGTTAAATTTAAGTACAAATATCGTGGCTATGAAAAAATGATCAAAAAATTATGAACAAATAAAATAATGAATATTTCAAATACCTATGCGAAATAATTTTCTAAATCTACAGAAATCAATTAAAGACACCATTGCTTTGGTCTCCAGCTCTGACACATGTTGGCCCCCACTTCCCTCAGCTTTTTCCATAACGACCTGTGAGCCCCTCCCTTCTTTAGAGAGAAAAGCATAATCCATCAACGTACGTCACCCCTATTTTGGCCTTTTCCCTTCCTTTCGCACTCAAAACTGATAATATATCCATCCTTGTCCCCGTAGCTAGGGGTAGTTTCTCTCAGTCGCCGCTTGACGGGTGATCATTTTTCTTGTGGCGCGTTCAATCATCGCGTCACTATCTCCTTCCCTTTCATTTATAGGTAGATTATATTCCTTTTTCATTCGCTCATGCCCTTCCTGTCTTTTAGTGTGTCCCTTATTTTCTGTTAGCAGTGCGTGTTCTGATGCGTGCATGCCGACCAAATATGGCGTCTTTGTGTTCCTTTTGACGTTTTAATTTTTGATTACATTAAAATCGTTTTAATTACTTTTTTATGATTTTTGCATTGATTATCAAATTAAATGGTCTCGGACTATCGATATAAACTTTTTTGTGTTGTATTGGGTGTACAATATTTAGTCATGTGTCCTGGAATGGCTTCAAGATTTCTGGTTTTATTTGAAATTTGCCCTTTAGCATTATTATAAAATAGGACAATGGGCCCACTTCTCGTTCCCACCACTGTAACTTCTGTAAACCAAAATCAGCATTATTATAAGTATTTCCTAAAGACAAGCTGATGAAAGCACTCAAAACCCAATTTGTTAGAGCAGTACTGAGGTAACAATATACTTTATGCCTTTCCTTGGCGTGTTGTATGAACATACAAATACTACATATGTTGGTTTCTATATAGCACAAAATAGTAGTAGCTCATGAAACGTGGTCATGAATTCGATTCTTGCCATAACATGTACACTCTACTTATTTTTCTTTATTTTATGCACTTTATATTTCTTTATATTATGCACTTTCCCATTGATGGAAATCCTTTTTATAATTCCGGAACAAAAGAAATCTGGAGGAACGTACGTTTATATTAAAATGTGTTACAATATATTGTCAACCTTAAAATAGAAGTCAGGAATTTAATTCCACTCACTGACTAGGCGTAAATTTATTTCTAATCATAATTCGTATTATAACCGGCTATGATTTCGTTTTAAGTAGAAAAATAAATCGTATTAAATAACATCACCCGCACAGGTCGTGTCAAGTAACCATCTAACTAAGAACTCTCTTTCACGAAGCTCCTATGAATGTATAGATCTACTTTCTGCTATATATTACGATACCACTTAATTATAACTTTATTTAGATTAATCAGCACCCTGAAGCTAGTTTTCTAAAGACATACTAATGGGTCACTAAGGCCGTATAAAATCGTTTCCTTTACATAAAAAAAAAATGTCAACCTTTTGGGACATTTTAAGCAAGGTCCAGTTACCAACAGAACAAATAGCGCAAATACGTATAGATCTTAATAAAACTTGTAGGCAAACCACTCTCAAATTGGTTTATTCGTTTAAGAGCTAAAATGAAATGAATTTATTCGTTTAAGAGCGAAAACAGGCATAACAAATACACAGAGATGTATTTATACTTAGAATATCTACTCCTCGTTTTTGCGTTAAAAATTAAAAATTATTCCATTGTTTGCACCCACATTATATTGAATAAACTACAAAATAATTAAAAAGTTCTAACAGATGTTTTAAAGCGTATGATAATTCTTTAAAACAATCATTAATATAATTTGTTCCTATAACAAAATCGTAAAATTATGAATGTTAAAAAATAATAATAACTAGTATACAGATTTGAATTAACATTCATGTGGAAAGTACAAGAGTGCATTCCTATTCGCTATCAATATAACTCTCCCACCGACTATTTAGTTATTATTATTATTATAATTAATATAAGATACAATGCTAAGTTAACATCTAAAATTCATGTAAGCTTATGAATAAATAAACAAACCGTTGCATAATTACTGCCCGGAATTAAAATTCAAATATTCTGACAAGTCAATCGTCGGCTATCCCGGTCTATCCCCCAGCGCCCTCGGAAATGACAGACAGAGTACGAATACGTTTTTGTAGAAGTTGCATAGAGTAGGTCATTCCAGAGCTTTCTGTGTCGTCAATTGCGTTTTAATTTTGTAATCTATACATATAATAAAATCGTAGGAAAGTCAAAACTGTACATAGAACATTTTTAAAGGAATATTTGGGACGTGATCTACAATCGATATCGAAGCCAAAAATATAGTTTTTAGAATTTTTGTATCTTTGTCTGTTTATCTGTATGTCTGTTGGTCTGTCTGTTTGTCTGTATGTATGTCCGGGGTAATCTCAAAAAGTACTGCATGGATTTACTTCAAATTTTGCATGAATATTACTAACAGGTCGGGTCAACATATAGGCTACATATTATTACGCTATCACCTAGCGGCCAGGTGCTGTGCGGAGTAAACGAAGTCCGCGCGGACGAAGTCGCTGGCAACAGCTAGTTTAATAATATAACCCTAAGAACTTTTTAAAAGTTATAAATAATGTAAGTAGTTTATTTTAGTTTACTTCTTAAGGATCGATGGTATGGAAATTTTGTGAGTGAAATTGAACTCAAAAGAGTTATGTTTTTCTGCGCAACGCACCTTGCGTACCTTTCACTTTGAAATCATGAATGTGTATACTCGTATACACTGACATATACAATATACAGGATATGCTGCGATGGTCATAACGAGCAGTAGTATTGATGTAGTGAATATTCAAAGGGATATTAATACGAAAGTAAATCAACTTTCCTATAATGTATTAATAAATAAATAAATATCACTGGCCAAATTACACGAATTGATCTAACCACAAGGTAAGCAAATTATTTGCTTGTAGTATGGGTGTTACTCAACGATACTAATTCATAGAAATACATATATAAATACTCAAATAAATTTAATAAACACCCAAACCCAGAAATACAAAAAAATATGCTTATCACATAAATGTATGTCCCTGCCGAAAATCAAACCCGAACCCCATTAAAACGTAGTTAGCGAACCTGCGCTAACCACTCGACCAACGGGGTATTCATGTACCCTATACTATACAGAATTTATGTAAAATTATTGATGTAGGTATGATATTTTACCGAATCGATATAAGAAATATGATAGAAATAAAAATACATGCGTGATTTCAAAATTTACGCTCTACCTATTGCATATTCAAAGATAATCGTACTTAAGGAGTAAACTCCAGTGGTGTATTGAAGCTTATACAAATTCATTATCATTTTAATACATGTCTTTATCTAATTAATTTGTTAATAGCAGGTTCGAATAGTCAGTTTTTTATCGATCAGTGGAAAAATATTATATAATATTTTTCCCCGTGTTGGTCCCGGGCCCCTATGAAGAATAGGCCAACTGTCGTCTGCCAGACAGGTCGTAAAAGGCAACCGAGTGACTATGCGCGTCACTACTATCGTGACTACTAGGTGGTAGAGTTCTGCATCGGCTCGACCGGGTCTGGTACGACCACCTTACCTGTTCCTGCCGCAATAACGTCAGTGCTAGTCACTGTTGTGTTCCGGTTTGGAAAGTAAGGTAGAAGGTAAACTTATGCATGTGGCATTAGACCTCGCCACAAGATAGCAACGCACCATTAACACCTTTGGTGTCTATAGGCAATGCTTGACTCTTTCTATCAGGAGACCTATCTGCTATATGGGTGATTCCGTTCTAACTGTGATATAATGTCAGTACCGTGTCATGTCTATTTTTAGAATTTATTTATAAATTGTTAGTTTTTTTGTCGTAAACATTAGAATTTATGAGGTAATTAGTTTAAATCATTTATTACGACAAAAAAACTAACAATTTATAAATAAATTCTAGAAATGGACATGACACGGTATTGACATTTAAGTGATATATTGTAAGTTTTCTGTAAGTGGCAAGTTATATTATATGACAATAATGTTGAAATATGTTTATTATTTTCCAATAAGTACAAAAATTTCATAAATTAATTATTAATTAACGACCTGTGAGAACAAACAATACAGGACATTGAATATCACAGTTAGAACGGAATCACCCATATATATATATATATATATATATATATATATATATATATAAAATTATGTATATAATAAAAATAATATATATTATATATTATTTTTATTATATATATAATAAATTTTTATAATAAAAAAATATATTTTATAATTCGACTGATCTTCTAAGATTTCGTTTCTATAACTTCCGTAAGCCAAGATTATTATTTATTTATATCATTATTTATTAGCATATAAAATGTTTATATTTGGATACCTGCTAGAAATTTAAGACATTTAGCCGTTTCAGGACTGCATTCTCTCCCCTTTTCAAGAAAAATATCTAGGGAAAGGGTAATTTACATGTTAAATGTTAAAAAATTAAAGTACAATTTCAGCAGGTGAATGCAGTGATCTAAGACACTTTAGAGCACTAGGTAGATAGAGTAGGAAACCGCAGAGACTTCTTTATTGTGTTGAATATAGTTTGCGATATCAGCTTGTATATGTGCATATTATTATAAGGTGAACGGGAAACTGCACGTGAGAACCCCAACATGTGTCGGACGGTATAGAATAAGTTAGACTGCTAGTAATACAACTGAGTAGTTCTCTTGTAATTAAATACAAACACACAGACAGATTGACGTGAAACATAGGATGAAAATGTCTAGGGTCTTCCTCAAATATTTTTTTAAAGCTACGTAAAAAAAAATAGTCTTTGTTTTAAATTAGTTTGCCTATATTCCGAAAGTTATGCGAATTCATCTAGCTGTGTTTGTTAACCTAAACACGTAAAGTGTGTGCTTATAACATTAGTGAAACATCTGAAAATACTAGTGTGTATTACAGGCATAATAGGCGGAACAGGAAACAGGAAAACTCAAAAATTACAACGGATAAAATTATTGTAATAATCATGAAAAAAATAAAGTTTATAAAAAAAATTCCGACTACATTTCTGAACTAAAACCTTAAATAAATACCTTAATGTTCATATTCCTGTAGCATAGGTGGAGGTACAACTACATCAACAGTCATCACAAACTATGTACAATTTGGCCAAACTAGTGTAGGTATTATATCATACCGGATACATATTCAGTTTAACTCAAGTTAAACACTATAATAATTTTGTAAAATTTTGAACTTAAATTTTATAAAGCAATAAATTGTCTGTAATAGAGTGAAAAATCATCAAAATCGTTTCAGTAGTTTGAAAGTTATAAGAAAATTCTTGCGTAAAAATAAGAGAGATATTCGATTTTGTTTTCGTCAAAAATAACAATAAAATTTGAAAAATTGAACTTAAAATTTAAAGTTAATTATATTTTGCTTATAACGTATATTTTTTTGTTAAATATTGGATTAACCGTTTAGGAGTAGTAGGCTTTCAAAGAGAAGTATATTTCGTAGTTTGGTGTATACTATCGCCTTAATGGAAATTTCATCTAAAACAAAATGCCTAACTTGGGTATCTACCCCAGGACTAAAGTCAATGAGGCAGATGAAATGATAAAAAAGTATAAGTAGTCTATACGAAAAAACTAAAAATTACATATCTTTTTAAAAATTAACCTCTACTTGAAAGTTTTTGTGACAATTATATTTTATAATTTTTAGAAATTGACATTTATCATCTTTTATATTTGCTATACGACAAAATTTAATTTTCCTGCGACTTATTAAACATTTACATCAAGAAAGACATTAATATTCGATGTCAACAAATTGCATTTAAAAACTTTTAAATACCTAACACGAATATTAAAAAAAAAACATACGACAAATACCTATACCCAAAACAGGGATATTTGATATAACAAAATTTTATCTTAAGCTCTAAATACAAATATTAAAAATATCATACACCATTAACAACGTATGGCTTCTAGACCTGGGTTTATATATTTATTTAAAATGAAGATTGAAGTGATGATAGCCATTATAGATACAAGGCTGACTGAAAGCCGACGCCGATGTCAGGGAGCATCCAACACAATATAAATATTCAATAGGACCCTGAATATGTTAATACAGCGTCTCCTCATTGGATTGTAGATTACTCCGTCGTTTTTATCTTATACGACATTTAACTCCAGTAATTCAATTTAGTTTATTTGCATAATGTTCCTTGTTCTCTAAAGTAGGTGAGTATGATAATCATTTTAGTTGATATTTATCTTGAAACGTTAAGTGAATAAGTAATTAACATATGGGGTACGGAAGTCAATAGAGGGAATGAAATAAATTGCTTTAGTTGCGAACTCTCTTTGCTGGTTGCTCTATGGTAAATATGCTATGTTGCTCAATGGTAATGCTCGATATGAAAAATGCAGGAAAATGTTACGATAGCGCGTACAAGGTAATGTTTGAGGAACATAACTTAGAAGTATTTATTCGGTGTAATAATCAGAAGATTTAATTGGTTATACATGTAGACGAAAAGGCTTATTTTTTGACCTAACATTATTTATTCAGCTTAATTTTCTTCCATCCACAATATTATATTAGCTAAGTTGAGCCGAGCACATAATGTGACTATTGCAGCAGCATAATTATTATAATATCTGCAGAGGGACTAAACTTTTTATGGCTCTTTTACTAATTATAATCATTATATAATATAATATTGTCATTGTAAAAAACATCATTTTTTTTTTGAAAAATCGAAAATATAATCAAATTGAAAATGTAACTAAATTATTTACCTAATCTAGGTAGATATCGAACTTATGATATCAACATCTGCAGTGCAGCCTGAAAAAGAAAACATAAATCAAAAGAAACGATAAACAATAATATTCCTTTGCCAATATTTTTATTTTACAGCTTAAAGTTATTTCAATAAATATTATATTTTATTATACCACGTTATAAGAGCATAATTATGCCATAAAAATTATATGAGTGTATTTTGCGTGATTCAGTAACATATAGGCAGGAAATAGCTTTCTTTTCACAAATAACAAGATTGTCTTTGATCACACGTGAACCTAATACATAGCGAATCAAAAAGGTTTCAACACGCTATTTCGTATAGTTGAATGGAGATATCTAGAATTAATCGGGCTCTGAAGGCATACAAAGCCGTGAAATATGGCTCGCTCGTTGTTCACAATGGCAACGTCTTCATCACGACGCTATTGTTTTTTTCTTTAGGCACCACACACGGAATTGTTTTCTGTTAAAGCTGAGAGTTGGGAAACGTGTTCCACTGTCCCTCCGGCCATTTGTCAACGCTAACTTTGACGGTTTATTTAGCTAAGATTATGAAAACAAAAACTTCGCTTTAAGATAAGTAAGTAATTAAAAAGTTCTACGATAAGGCAGATTGATTTTTGGTAAAAGGTATTTCGATTAGATTCCTTACGATAAACCTTTTTGGACACTAATCCATGATTAAATATATTTATATTATCTATAATTAAAGAGGGTTTTCATCCGTTCTTGACTAAAAGACCATATTTAATCAATCACAACCCTCCAATGCGTCTATTTATTTTTAATCTCACCTGTTTCTGATGATAATCTAAAGGTGAAACAACGTTGATTAAAAATATTTTTTTGAATTTATCGTAATGTTGCCATGCCAAAAACATTGACTCAAAGAAATTGACCGATTTGGATCCAATTAACGGTATTTTTAAAGGTAAAAGTTGATAAGATTTTTAGGTCAATCGGTGTATTAGCCTGAAAGTAATTTTAAAAATATTAAGTTGGCTAAAAACAACGTAATTTTAATATTTGAAAAGCTGAAACTTTTGAATCTTAGATTCGATTTTGATTTTAGAAACGACATTCGACGTACTACAATATCGTACAATATTGTACAATATCGTATCGTAATTCAAAAAACGTATGGTTAAAAATTTTGAAGTTATGTCGAAAAAACACCTTTTTCAATTTTTTTTGGCAACGATTTCACTCAAACGGATTAACCGATTTTGATGCAATTAGAAGTGGTTTTTGAGGAATAGAGCTGATTAGATTTTATACTCAATGGGTACATTAATCTGAAAGTTATATTAAAAATATACTGTTCTGCCCAATTTTTTTTGGGTTTTTCAAAATTTCTCTAAATCTCCTATGCCGACTTAGTTCAAATTTGCAAAAGTCTAAGTTGAGCGGAATCCAATCGAATGCCATTAACTGCATTTCGATAGGTCAAGCCGTTCAATAGTTACGAGATGTTTACACACACACACACACACACACACACACACACACACACAGACACACACATACAGAAATACTGACGTCATCGTGAAAATAATCGGAAAAGGTTCCTAGGACCTCAAAACGTGAAAATCTGGGTATAACTCGATTTTCAAAAATCGGGGCAAAATCAGTAACTTCCTAATCTACATATGTAAGGGGAAGTTAAAAAGGAAATGTTACAGCCCTTCACATACATAATATATTGCAATACTTGATGAAGGCACTTAGTCATAAATGTTCTTATAACCTAATAATTTGTACACAAATGCTTTTGTTTTTGACTTTTTAACAAGTTGTCAAGAATGTGAATATTTAGCAAAATATAGATTACGAAAGTCATTAAAATATTTGTGCCCTGACTAATTTATGAACTATTAGGCTTGAAATTTTGAGGAAAATATTTTTTATTCTTTAGTAAATACTGATTAGCGATAACGAATATTATCTTTAAAAGAACAGTTAATCATTTTGATTTTTTATAATTTTGTAACTTGTTGCTTGGTACTATTAAATCCTTCATTAGAATGGCAGTGGCAGATTTTATATATATTTTTGGCGACTTTAACCCATGCTTTATTGTTCCTTACCATAATAATTACTTGTTATTACATGACATCTAAATTTTCCTTATTTTAAAAGCATCATAAAATATCTTATTATTACCAACGAAGTAATAACACTGATTTTAATTACGGATTTTTTTACACGGTTTGTTACATCTAAGCTATTTACCTACACACAAATAATACTTTAAGTTCGTGTTACAAGGATCAAACCTTTCCGGAATGCACTACAACGTTGTTTCCCTCACTATGCTATCAATCTGCTATGATGCCATCTGTGACGATGTCATTATTCAATTTCCTACACTAAAAGACCCTTCTGAAAATATACATATGAGAAATAAAAAATAAAACAGTTTTATTCTGGTGTTTTTATAGGAGTAAATTTGTAATAATTGACAGGTCAGGTTCTTTGACGACCAATATGTACAGTAGGTATATTAATATACACTTATATTGTATTAATATACAGTGTGTAAATAAAATCCTGTCCTATTGTAAAAGGCATTATGTAATAGTTTAAACATATTTGTGTCATTATTTTATGGTTATTGATAGATTAACATTCAAAACATTTGATTGATTTAAGGGAAGTTATTCAAGTTTGGTAGGTGCCATTTGGGGAATAAAACTTAAAATAATAAAATATTCCTATAATGGTACCTGCCAAAAATATCGAGAGGTGCCGTATGTAGAATACCTCAGGTGCCATTGTCTCAGGTGCATTTAAGGGGGTGCCCAATATGGAATTCTTCAAAATGAGAAGGGCACTTTAAGATTATAATAAAAGGATTTTTTTGATAATGTCATTGACCTACCTATGTACCTTTTTCGAATCAAACGGGGTTTTTTTACACCCCGTCTATTAAATTCAGATATCATAAAGCAAGTTCATGTGAACGTTATTGTATCATCTCGCCCGGTTTCCTTGCCGGGTAAGCAGTGTAAATCGAACGTCTATAATCTTTTTGGGTAACTACGTTTCGCCGATTTGTCGGTTTGCGAGATGAGTGGTGATCCCCATTGCCACATTTTACCGGCTTGACATTGATTAACGACTACTTCTAGCGATAGCCGGGACCAACGGCTTTAAGTACAAGAGTAGTATAACACCACCCGCCAGACTCCTAGTTGTTCCTGAGATTTTTGGTTTTCGAGAAAAACCTCGAAAAAACTTTAGTAACACTTTGTATGCAACCTGGGGCATGGAACCCGGGACCTCGTGATTTATACTTCTTAAACCACGAGTATAGGAATAAAAGTTGATATTTATGCTGATTTCCATCTTTGTGACGGGACCTAACGTGAACGTGAACATGTTCTTTATTTACAGCCATCTCTGACGATTTATGGTCTTCTAAAAGATCAACCACACTAGGGCGAATGGCAATAGACCGGACCGCATCGCTATTCATTTATTTTACTTATCGCACAATATGCCGGGGTTTATAGGGATAGATTTTTGCGCGGTGGATTTCGGTGAATGCGATGCGGTCCGACTCGACCAGATGTCCCGTCGCCTGTGTACTATGGCAAGGGGAGTTCCGTGTTTTGGGTATGCATTTATAAAGTCACGTAATTATGGACACAAGGAGCTATATGATTTATAAGATCCATGTTATGATGATCAACAAAGTATAGATAAAAAAGTATAGTATAGATAACATTTTGATAATTACGAAAATGCGCTGTGTTCCGATGCAGCTCACTCCACCACGCTACGACCCGTCCAGATATACTAAGTTAGCATTTTCCGTTACGATGCGGGCCGCCCTGGCCCATTGGCCCTATCCCAGCGTGCTTGATCCTTTATAATTAACAAATTTGATAATAGGTAGCGTAAAACATTGCTTATTCCATCTCGTTCATTAGGTATTACGTATTGCTACGTTGTAGTCAAAGCGACAGAATGACTACTAATCTAAACGTATGTATAAGTTGATTTTATTAATAGCACAATTAAAGTTAGCATAATAGCATTACTTCCGGAACCTTCGTCAAATATTTAAGGTAAAGTAAGGTAATTCGCACCTACGCAACCTAACATTTAGCAATATGATTTTGGTCATTGTTGCAGTATGTTGGTACCACTGAATGATAATTTAAATTCATTCTCTCCGCCGCCCGCGCCATCATTTGGACAAATGTTACGTCATTTGTCTAAGAGAGTGAGGAACGAAGCGGGGAGAATTGCCTCTAAATATTATTACAAAACTCAACTGTTTGTTAAGCAATATAAGATTCAATCTACAATGACAAATATTACGATAGCTCCAAAAACGTACACCACAACATTGTCAAAGAACAATAAATCAAATTTTGTAGATAGGAAAGTTTATTTTGGCATGTAAGAGAATAATCTCATTTAGTAAGCTTCCGAAATCGCGTCGACAATGAAAAATGGAACATACACAATATGGCTTCTTGGTAGCTTTTTGATAATCGAAGTTTCTTCAATGAGTATTGAATTAAAACTACTGTATTGGTGCCACATCACTAATTAATTTAATTGCATATCTTATTGTTCCCCTGATTATGTGATGCATATATTCCTTGCATAAATTAGCATAGTTGGTAGGGATAATGGTAGCAGTATAAACCTATAGAATAGATTCCTAGATCAAATAACTCATTTCGCCTCTGTGGTCTAGTGGAACGGTGTCGGTGTCGACACATAAAGTCTTTGGGGATACAGGCGTGAAGAATAACTCATTTTGTGCTAGGTACAACTACTAGTTACAACTTAACTGTTTATGAAAAAAAGATAAGCCTGATGAGTTTCTTCCGCCGGATTTTCTCAGTATGTGGCCGCGTTTCCTATCCGGTAGTAGTTTAAACAAAAAGTTGACGCGTCAAATAAATTGTAAAAAGTTTTATTAAATAAAGTACCTCTGATTTCTGATTTATAATTTCAACTAAGTAGGTGGGATTGTAACACCCCGTGCGTTTTTTTAAATATAACGAAAACCCTGTATGTTATCTGGTATATCCCTCACTGCATAAAAAAAAACTTTGGTTAGCCGTTACATAAAATTTTTGACTGCTTACCTAATCGAGTGAATTATAACGACGCTGAACAAAACAAGACTCGTCATTTTGGTATGAGCCTTCTTTGAAGTATAGACCAACTACCATTTTGCTAGGCAGTTTGTAAGACGTGGACGACTAGCTGTAAGTATGCGTCACTATCATTGTGACTACCAAATGCCTATTATCTTTCCTACTGCAATAGCGTCAATGCTTCTCATTTAAGTGCTTTGGATTGGAGTATTTTGTACAATTATGCATATGGCATCAAGACCCAGTTACACGGATAGTAATGCACCATTTCTTTTTTTCTTTCTTCAGTCATTGTATCAATAGAGCCATCTGCTTGTTGATATCTTAAAATATAAAAAAATAATTTTGTCGGAGATAGCTATTTTTGTGATAAGCATTGATCGCATTCTACTTAGAGCGGTTCGAATTGCATACATCATGAGGGGTATTCTGAGGAATTGCGCGGATTCATTTGTGCCGTTGGATTTCATCATCGGACATCGCGTCAAAATTCTAAGTTTCATTCTCATAACTTCGATGTCTGACAATTCATAATCGTACAATTCTCACCCGGCATGTTTTACCCTGGACTACGACTTTGTGGAATTAATTACCAGTGGGTATGGTGCCGAACGAATACGTCTTAGAGACTTCTAAGAAAAGATTTTATGACCTCTGGTTTTGTGGATAACCATGGGCAGTAATTATTATTTACCATCAGGTGAGCCTTCCCTTATCAGATTAATTTTTTGTTAAGAGGAGGGCTCTTCTTCTATAAAAAAAAATTGTATTTCTGGATCTGTGTGTTTATAAAGCATATTTTCAATACCTACTTTATACATATACCTGTGTATTAATTAATGCCGTTAACTAACACGCTACCACCGTCACAATAGGATGACCATGGGCGGTGGTAATCACTTACCATAAGGTGATCTCTGCTCTATTAAGTGAGCCCTTTTCAATAGTTCATAGTCAGTTGTTATTTTGTGATCATAGATCATAGTCCTGTGGTACTTTCTTATATCATAGAATTACAAACAAGCACACTGTTATCTTTATGGAAATAGATAACGTTCACCTATAGACACCAAAGATGTTAATAGTGTGTTGGCATACATACGGCTGACGTAATGTCAGTTTATATTTATATATGTGCTAAACCAAAACACGACAGTAAAAAGCATTTACGCTATTGCGAAAAATAAGTTAAGTCAGTATTACCACAGAATACTAGAAACTACAGAAGATAATGTACATACAAGTAATTTTCGAGCATCACACACATAGACACCTCTCGCGGGCGCAATATCTCGGAATGCTTTAGGACAGTTTGCTCCAAACTATTCCGTGATATCGCGTCCGAAAATTACTTGTATGAACATCGATTTCTGTAGTCTTCAGTATTCTATGGTAGTACCAAACGCGGGTGAATCGTTGTAGAACTCTTTATTAAGGATTTTTTTTATATCATAAGATAGCAAACAAGCAGATGGGTCTTCAGATGGAAAGAGTCAACCATCATCTATAGACACCAAAGGTGTTAATGGTGCGTTGCTATCTTGTGGCGAAGTCTAATGCCACATGCATAAATATACCGGCTAACTTACCCTCCAAACTGGAACACGACAGCGACAAGCACTGACGCTATTGCGGCAGGAATAGGTAAGGCGGTGGTACCTGACCCGGGCGAGACAATGCAGAACTCTACCACCTAGTAGCCACGATGGTAGTGACTCGCATAGCCAATCGGTCGCCTTTTACGACCTGCCTAACAGAACGGCAGTTGTTCTATTGTTCAAAGGAGCCCGGAACCAACACGGGGAGCCCGGAACCAACACGTGGAAGCCCGGAACCAACATGGGGAAAAAATAATTCTTTTCTAAGGGGGAAAAAGATAATTCTAATATCTTTATTAAGGAATTGCCTTTACGAATTGACGGGCTGGTAAGATATTGAGATAGTATAAGATAGGGAAGACGCATGTGCTGTAGGTACTTATTACACGATCGCTAGCATTATTTAATATTTAAAATTAGAATTAAATTATAATTTTTACTACAAAAAAACGGTCAAGTACGAGTTTGACTCGCATACCGAGGGTTCCGTATAAACATGTATTTTTTATTTGATGTAACTAAAAATTTACAGTTTTAGGATTTTTCCCTTTACATGTAGGCTATAGTTTCTGGCCAAAATTCATAATATTAGATCAACGGGAAGTACTCTATGATATAGGTTTTGATTCCCTTTTAGAGCCGCAAAAAATCACAAAATATGCGATACTGATTGCGTTGACTTACAAGTTTGATTTTTTCCAGCTAAGAGGAATCATAGACTTAAGTATTTGATATAAATTTCAACTTGATACCTTTACGCGTTACTGAGAAAAAGGGTCTTGACAGACGGACAGGCGGATTAACGGAAAACGAACTGATCCTATAAGGATCCCGTCTTTCCTTTTCACGTATGGAACCCTAAAAATAAAAAGAGATCAAAATATTTAAACCAATACCAAGACCACCCCGTTGGTCGAGCAGTTTACGACCCTGACTACGCAATCGTCAGGCCCGGGTTCGATTCCCGACGAGGACAAGCATTTGTGTGATGAGCATAAATGTTTTTATTTGTGGGTTTGGGTTTTTATTAAATATATTCTAGTATTTATATACGTATTTTTATGTATTAGTATCGTTGCTAACACCCATAACACAAGCAAATAATTTCCCGTGAATATTTATTTGAATATTTATTTATTTAATACCACTTTGCTTGCAAATTTTTACTTGCCAAGGTAACTAATGGGGTGTGTAAATATAAGAAAAAATGGCCCTCTGCCTTTTAAATAGAAACATTTTTGTAATCTTTGGAAATGAAATAACATTTCAGTAAAGTGAGTTTTTATTTTTTGGTTAATTATACTCGGTTTACTCTAGAGATATGGTGATGTGTCTCTGAACGTCTGCCCCGCTGCCCTGCAGGAAAACCAATTTCAAAGGACCCGGAAAACACAGAGAGGGATGGTGAAACGATATAGTAATCTTTAAATTATATAATGACTATAATATAGGCATTGTCATTTTATTCCTTTGATTAATATGTTGTTTGTTGTTGTTTCATCTATAAAAATAAATAAAATTGGAGTGTTTGTTGGTAACATTAAAATAACCAGTAATACTAAATGCGTATAGATGTAGGTATACACGTTACATATTTTTTATATCATAAGATACCAAAACAAGCAGATGGATCTCCTTATGAAAATGGTGCGTTGCCATATTGTGGTGAAGTCTAATGCCACATGCATTGGTTTACTAGCTACCTTACCCTCCTAACTGGAAAAAGACAGTGACAAGCGTTGACGCTATTGCGGCAGAAATAGGTAAGGCGGTGATACCAGACCCGGACGAGACAACGCAGAACTCTACCACCTAGTAGCCATGATGGTCGTATCCATGGCCATAGCAAATCGGTCGCCTTTTACGACCTGCCTAATATAAGTAAAAAATATTTTAATCTAATTAATTAATCTTTTTCAAATGTCGCTCTGTCTGTCCGTCTGTTTATTCCAGCTAATCTCTGAAACTAATATTTTGTAATGACTATATAACCATTGTAATTTTATTCATTTGATATGTTGTTGAATTATTTTGCTTGCTTAATTAAATCCATAGGTTTTGATAGTAATTTATCCATACTAATTCTTATAAATGCAAAAGTCTGTTTCCCTGTCTATTATGATTTCACGGCTAAATTGATGAAATTTGGCATGAAGATGGTGGAAGATCTAAGATCAAATATAAGCTAAGTTTTTTTCAAAAGACAACACTTAAGTGGCTAAAATAGCGGCTCGCGAGAAAAGCTGCACGGGTCAGCTAGTATAGAATTTATGTACAATAATATTTTTTTATTATCATAAGATAGTACATATGCAGATGACTCTCCTGATGGAAAGAGAAACCATCGCCAAAGGTGTTAACGGTGCGTTGTTAACCGTGTGGCGGAACAGACAATGACAAGCATTGACGCTATTGCGGTAGGAATAGGTAATGCGTTGGTACCACACACCTGGGCGAGAAGTTGCGGAACTCTACCACCCAGTAGTACGATGATAGTAACGCGTATAACTAATCGGTTGCCTTTTGCGACCTGCCCGGTAAAACAGCAGTCTATTCTTCAAAGGAGCCCAGACCAACACGGGGAAAAATATAGAAGAATGTATATCCTATACATGTATGTCCTGTTTGATTTCTTTGTAACTCTATTGGGATAATACTCAACAGAGCTTGTACGTACTAGTGCCAGTATTGTAATTCGTATGCTTGCCAAAGATTAAGTCTACCGGCTATCTTACTCTCCACACCGGAACACGACAATGACAAATATTGACGCTACTGGGGCAGTAATAAGTAAGGCAGTGGTACTAAATACCCAAGCAAGACGTTGCGGAACTCTACCACGTAGTAGTCAGGATGGTATTGACACTTACAGATAATCGGTCGCCTTTTACGACCTGCCTGACAGAACGGCAGTTAGTGTGTTCTTCGAAAGAGGCCGGAAAAACACGGGGAAAATTCCACTCAATACCTTAAAAAATAACTGTCGTGTTAATATTTATGTTATTTCTCATTTAATTCAAATTACATATCCAAACTATAATTCTTATAAAACGTTAGGAATATGAAATAAACATCTAAACGAACATAAACCTTTTACAATTCCACGATTTACATATAGATACCTATCTGATCTACCAAAAGAGAAAATGTTATTCCAAAAGGATATTCCACTCCGGTCCTGGTCGAAAGTGGCGCCCCCACCCGAGAGTGACACTGACTGATAGCGGGACATTAGTCATAGCCAAGACCTCACTCTCCGCTCCCTTGCCTCCATACATACCCTGTTTATTTACTTTTTGTAACGGTATTGATGTTTAATTATAGAGAGCGAACCCTAATGGAAGTCACTTTTGGCGTTTTAGATTTTTATTATTCTATTTTTCATGTTATACTTTTGATAAATGAATACAAGGCCTTTTGTAAACTGTTAAAGAAAACCAATACATAAGTACATAAAAATAAACTTTCGATTAACTTAAAAATGCATGAATATTTGAGATTTAATAGTTTGTTTCGTATTCTCATTTAGTTGGTAGGAAATATTCAGCAACGAGGTTCATATAGCTTTAAAATTTTATTTTATATCGTTCACTGATATCTTTATCGAAGAAGATCGATTTATATACGATTTTTTGTTTCAGACTTTTTTCATATCGGGTTTTTTCTCAACACAACAGATAACAAACACTATTAGGCCTTTTATTTAGACGTGTTTTTCATATGGTAAGATAATATACACTGTAGATACGAAAAATGCTTAATGGAGCATTGATATCGGTATGGTAGGGAAATAACAAGAGGACGTTTACTCTTCTATTAAGGAAAATTGATGCTTTCCTTAATTCTAAAATTAAGGAAAGCATCAATTCTAAGTAGTAGGACTGGGTTTAATAAAGTATTAAAGCGTTAGGCAATAGCGATAAGGGGTTTAATTGGTAATAACATTGCAAAAGATGGCACATTCACAGACATACGCATTCAGTGACAGGATCAACACGCGAGACTCTAGAGCAATCCCTATTAATCAAGAACTCATTGTCCTTAAATGATATGAACTTCTTCGAAATATAGGTAACCCGAAGCAGTCAGTGCACAAATTTCTACTTTATATAGGCATTGGAAAAATCTGTCCGTCTTGTGAGCGAAAATAGACATATTATCTTCGTTTACAAGATAGACAGAGTAAACCAAACATCAAAAATCTCGATTCACCAGGATTCACCAGGTTGGTTGGTTGGCGCGATTGTGGGTTATCGAAATCGTATTTTATCGACATGTAACAACTATCGCTTGTTTCTTGCGATAACCAAAGTCGATAATTGAGCGTTCGCATCAAATTGATATGTTAGCAAATCACACGTATTTCTAACATTGTAATATACTTATCTTAGAAAAATAATTAATTTGAAATATTCTTTCAAGAATATTTACTAGTTCATAAACAGAACGATAGTTTTAGTTCATAAAAAAATAAAATTATCATTCTGAATATTTGTTAAACAAAATTGACATAAAGTATCTGTTAACATTATTTCGACTTCATATTAGTTGGTTAAAGGATACCTACTTAATTTATGGATATAAAGTTGCACACAAAACTAAATAACCTACTGTTTAGAATGGTTATGCATCGAAAACAAATATCACTATCGTTTTATCTCTTTAAATCAATACTTTTTAAAAGTATGAGTTTTTTTACTTATTCTAATAAATATAAGCAATTCTTCAGATACAGATAAAATGACTTAAATGAAAATATAACTAAGATACATCTTAATTTTTTAAACAAATATTATAGCGTGATTTGAAACATTCACGATTCATTAATAATGAATAACGATTAATCATTATCTTCCCGTCATCACTCTGCCATCATTACCTGTTTCTCGAGGGGCGTAAACCCTTATCACATAGCTAAGATAAATTACTTGTGTCTATTTGTTAATTAAGATTTTCGCAAGTGAGACTCAGTGATGTTTGTAAATTAGTCGGTGAACTTGGTTTTAATTTCGTGTTTGAAATAATTAATTTTTGAAATCTTAACTTTTACAACCTTATCTACTTTTAAATATGAAAGAAGTGTTTTGTTTATTATAATTTACGTTCATTTTATTTGATAAATTAGATTATATTAAATAACAATTTATTAGATCAAAACTGATTATTTTCAGTTATGAAAAAATTAAAACTGTATAATAACTCTAAACAAAATTTAATTACCAATATTTTAGTTGTAATATTTGGTAAACTTATTTAGAATAGTTTGTAAACTTTGATTTTAATTGTTTTGCAGTCTATATCAGTCTGCCTGCCCTTTTAATATTCGGTACTCAAATGAAAAATAAATATATCACTCATTTAATTAGAATTTTATGTTTTTTTTTCGCAGTAACAGTGGATATGTTATGTAATATAGATAGCTTGATTGGTTGAAATCCTTCAAAATTTAAAGGATTTCAACCAAAGGATTTCAATCAATTTAGTACAGAACAAAAAGTTAAATTTAAAGTTTAAATTTAACTTTTTGTTCTGTACTAAATTTCAAAAGAATTTTTTTTTATTACGTCAATATCTATACAGGTATTGGCTATTTTTTAAGTAGATTTGCCGATGCCGACTAATTAATTGCATCTAGATAAGTTCGCAAGTGCTAAAAATCAAGTTAAGCTCGATAGTTTGCTGATTACCGATAGAGGGCGGGCATAGCAATTTATCAAAGAGAGGCTCATTATGGGCCGAGTCGGGTTCACTCTCCAGGGATTAAGGGCGTTTTTACTAAGGACTATAGACATACGGTGGAACGTTATTTAGTTTCTTAACTAAATATAAAAAATATATTATAATGTTTTAAGTTATAGAGGAAAAATATCATTTATTTGGTAAAGACATATAATCTCAAAACGTGGAGATCTGGTAAAAACTCGATTTTCGAAAATCGGGGCAAAATCAGTAACTTCCTTATCTACATACCTACGTAACGGGAAGTTAAAACAATATTTATTTTGTAAGAATATGTGTATAAAAGTTTCAACGCTTGTCTGAAATGGACCTCGGTCCCTAGGCAGTATACCCCTTCTAGCTTAAAAAATATTTCCTTTTCCGTGTTTGTATGACGTCATCAACTGTCAAAGAAGTGATTTCACCTCTATGAATTTCAGACCGACAGTAATTAGCACGCTGGTTCTACCGCTAAGTTCTTCTGTGGTCGGTACTAGTGACTCCACATAGATATATAACAATTTTCTTCTTATATTGATCCAGAACCTTTTTAAACTCGGTAAAGCACATATCTATCAAGCAGTTTACAAAAGCGAAGCGAAACGAAGGTTAGAAATTTCTCTACTCAAACTAGTAGGCTGTACAGTTCTGCAGAGATTTTCTAAGACCCTATAAACCTGAAATTTTGAAAAATAAAATATTTATCCCCTTTAGATTGTTAGAAAATTTAACCTTTATAATACGCAAACCACAAACATAATAGTAACAAATACAAAAGTGCTTAAATTTTTGTTTTTATTACTTTATGTGTTATTATTAACCTGAAATTTCAAAAAGATTCCTTATTACAAAATACCACAATTATAATGACATTATCTGTTGGAAACAAACTTATCGCTACCGCCAATCACAGCCGAGAACTCAAAATAAATCGATGTTACGTCCAATCATTATTCCACGTCAGGATCGACTCAATTAAAATATCGTTAATGTATCACAACTATCCGAAAATGGACCTTAAATAAAATGAATAGGTTGTATTTTACGATAGTATGTATTTGACTTGTTATAGTCATTATGGCATAGTGTATACTATAAAACCACAAAATCGCCGTGTCGGAATCAGAATAAAGGCAAAATAAACAGTTGGTAAAACCACGGCGCGCTAGCTGTACGTTTAAAATTAAATAAGGCTGTCATTATTAAAAAATCGCCATGTACCGGTACAACAGTTAGCCTTGAGCGCTTTTCATGAAATGTGCACACACATTTTGCGTCATGGTAATTAAAAGTAAATGTCAGGAGATGTAATAAATATATTCATTATGCTTGTTGGTTTTTAATCCTCTCTCCGCATTTGTAATCTTTTTCAAACATATATGACGGTTTTGGAGACTTTTGATCATACTAAGATAGTACCCGATCTATTCAATTATGGCTCTTCATTCTTGATCTCTTTCGGTATCTACATTCATCTACACTCTCATACTAGTTGGTAGAGTTCTGCAACGTCTCGCCCGGGTCTGGTACCACCGCCTTACTTATTCCTTCCGCAATAGCACCATAGCATTGGCGCTAGTCACTGTCATTTTCAGCGTTAGTAGGTAGGTAAGGCAGCCAGTAAACTTTTTTTATATGTTATTAGATAGCAAATAAGCAAATGGCTCTCCTGATGGAAAGATTAAAAATGTTAAAGGTGCGTTGCTATATATATGACTGACATGATGGATGAAAATGCCACATATATAAGTGTACCGGCTACCTTACCCTCCAAACCGGAACACAACAATGATAATAATCATTGACGCTATTGCGGCAGGAATGAGTAGGACGGTGATACTTATTCCAGCGCGAGACTTTGTGGAGCTCTTCCACCTAGTAGTCACGATAGTAGTACGACACGTTTAGCCAATCGGTCGTTTTTACGACCTGCCTGGCAGAACGGCAGTTGGACTATTCTTCAAAGGAGCCCGGACCAACACAGGGAAAGCTCGTGTTGGTCCGGGTCGTTCCGAGTGTATTCATAATTTGCTTAATCTTAGCTTACCACAATCTACTAGCTACCTTATTTGAAAGCATATGGCTTTAAAAAATAATTTGAAACTCGGTGATTTACTAATTAAAAACAATTTGCTGCAAAGATTAAAAAAAAAACATATATTTTTATAATAGATAGCAAACAAACAGATGGCTCTTCTGATGTAAAGAGTTAACCATCGCCTGTATACACCAAAGTTGTTGTGGTTGCTATCTTTGTGGCGAGGTTTTAATATCACATGCAAAAGTTAAGCTATCTCATCCTCCAAATCGGAACACGATAGTAACTAGCACTGATGCTATTGCAGCAGGAATATGTAAGGCGGTGGTACCAGACCCTAGCAACACAATGCAGAACTCTACCAACTAGTAGCCACGATGGTAGTGATTTGGATAGCCAATCATTCGCCTCATACTAACTGCCTGTCAGAATGGTAGATGGTCTATATTAATACCATTTCTTTGTTAAATTTATTATTAACCTCATCTTATAACATGACAGTTAATAATCTAATTTCAACTTTTGGTCACATTTATTAAGGCTAATGATACATTTTATTAGTTCATATATTTTGCTATTGTTCTCAACTTTTATCAATATAAAAAATAATTTACTTACACAAAAAAATAACCGTCACGATAGGAAAAACGTATATTATAAAATATTTACACTGAAAACCCCGTCCGTTTATATCGTGTACGAGCGATAAATTACTTGTAATTTCGTACTTGGGTGATACCTGAGCTCAGTGAAAAAACACGAGACATAGACGTCTTGGTGCGTCGCAAATTACGGTCATCATCTTCTCATCAGAGGCGTGGGTAAGCGTTGATGTATAGCCGTAGAGCTGGAGGGTACGTACGTACAAAGATTAAGAAAGCAGAGGTGCTATCTCTAATTGTTTCATTTTCGCATATGAGAAACAATTTATAATTATTTGACATTGTATTTTCTGTTTTTTATTACATTATAATAATCGATATAAAGTATTTGTTTGTATTACAAAATTGGTGTAAGTAAATATAATCATATATAGTTTATTACCAAAAGTTTTTTTTGTTTATTTGAATTATATTAATTAAGACTAGTAAAGTTCTGGCTCATTGATTAACTTAATATAAAATTCGTAATTTTGAAAGTAGATAAGGATATTGAGATATAACTTTAGTGTAAAGAAATTGAAAACACTGAATCTGAATTAAACATTTATTTGAATAATATAAATAAATATAATAAAAAACAGCTAAAAACAAGCTCACACTTCATTATAATTAATAGGCCCTCAGAGATAATATTACACATTCTATGTATTTTTTACATGACATATAAATATAAACAATATAAATAATAAATATTCACGGGACAAATTACACTTATTGATCTAACCCCAAAGTAAGAAATTATTGCTTGTGTTAGGGGTGTTAGTTAACGATACTAATACATACAAATACATATATAAATACTTTTACATACATAATAAACACCTAAACCCGGAAATACAAACATTTATGCTCATCACACAAAAGTTTGTCCCCGTCGGGGATCGAACCCTAACCCCGTTGATTGCGTAGTCAGGGTTGCTAACCACTCGACCAACGGGGCGGTATATATTGTTAAGACACTGTAAAATATATACATATCTATATCACATTATGTAAAACTCGTTTACTGAATACCATTATTTTACACGAGTATTTACAATCTAGCGGACACATTTCTTCATTCTTCATTTTATATATATATATATATATATATATATATATATATATATATATATATATATATATATATATATATATATAATGTCATTACAAATATATGTATAAATACCAAATAACAAATACAACATAAAAAATAACATGTCAATTCTTTATTTAAATAAAATGATTAATTACCATAAGATACATTTAAAATAATAATTATAATCATCATCAATCATTAATAATAATGTTTAATAATAAATTTAATAAAAAATAATAAAAATACATACTTGCATACAAACATACAAATTTTATCGAGAAATCAGTTAATGTCGATTATGAGGTCTCAGGTTTTAAATTCTCAGGTAAAGAAAAATGTTTAAATATTCAAATGTGGTAATGTGATCACCTCGCATTTCTCCAGGCGTATCTTTGATATTTTGGTCACTCTGCCTCCCTGGCAGTAGGACAATTTTGATGATGCTTAAAAAACAGTATATTAATATAGAGAATTAGATATATAATGCGAATGTAGAAGGATGTAGATTGTAGGTTCCAATGAAAATCCAGTATGACATACCTACCATGACCAGATTTGTCGGGCGTTGTGCGAAGGCAGTGTCAAGAGTAATAAATGTGAAGGTATCAAGTCTGCAAGGATCGTGACATGTGGTACTTGGTATTCTCTACCCACCCCGTAAGGGATCTGGCGTGAAGATATGTATGCATATTATTTTGTAAGACAAATATGAAAAACAACTTTTTAAATTTTTTAAAATTCAAGATTAGGATAATCTAAATGTTTTCTAATTCTTCCGAAGTAAGTCTTATATAATTTTAATTTACACGTATGTCCAATGTACATTTCCTGCAAATGTTTTTTTTTTTGTTTTCAAATTCGAAATATATAAAATTCTGATTAATTTAATGATGAGTAAAAAGTAGCAATGTAAATTATTTTTGCGTTAATCATGTTTATATCTCAAGAGTGAAAAAAATTGAAGTAAATTTTATTCTTTGGATTTTGATTATATATGAGTACATATTATCCGCGTTGAGTTGGCTCAAACTGTAAATATATGCTCATTGTTCAGCTAAGAGCCCTAAAGTTGCCATGCAATATACAAATTACAGGGAAGTAAAATCTTTGTCGTGCAGTACCTCTTCAAACATTATATCTTTGTACTTATCTATAATAATTTACCATCTTTTCTTATTTTTGAAGAAAATATTTCATAATTTTTCATTAAATTAAAAAAAAATATATATTTTTGTTTCCAATCCTATAAAACGTTAAAATTACATGAAAATTTCTAGAAAACTACATCGTAGTTATGTCATACTCTAATACTCTATTTTGTGTTAATAATTACTACTTGCTTTGCTTCACCCGCATGTACTAATGACATTTCATCAATATAATCTTTCGTACAAACGTTCATCTTCTTTTGGGATTGTATTTTGGAAAATGTAGCTTATGTGTGACTTCGGTTCCAAGTTTTATCGAAATTTTTTTTTCGATAAAATTTGGAAAAAGGTCACTGAACCATTTTCCGTAAAAATCAAGCAGGCAGTCAGACTTTATAATATCTATTAATTTTAACAGGATAAGTAAAAGTATGGACACATAAGCTCAATAAAAAGGTCAAACTTTTAAATCATCCTATTGAGTGATTATGATATACTGTAGTCTCTGAATTGACAGTGTCTCTCGTTAACATCAGAACACGATGGTGACGCAGGTCAGTATCTGCTGGAAATATATATATATATATATATATATATATATATATATATATATATATATATATATATATATATATAACTACTCTAGACTTAAGTAACATCGGAAAACAAGTCACGCGTCTGTCAGAAGCCAGATTAAAGCACTTTATGGGTGTATATTAGAAAGGCAGTGGCCCAACGGTTGACGGTAAATAATTGCTGCGCATGCATGTCAAATCAGAAAGATTTTAATAGTTTTATTCATGCTTATCAAAACTACTGATGGGTGTCTGACTCACGTTTTTATAATGTTTTTGTGAAATTCCTCATGAAAGATGCCATAATACAATAGTAAAATATGCGACTTACAAAACTTTCACACTCGATTTAAAACTTTTTTAGCCTACGTAGAACTTTGATGTGTGATAGAAAAAACAATTGACAAATCATTTCCCGCCAATAGTTTTTTTTTATTACTAACAAGGTTGCAACGTTTTAAAAATATAACATTTGAAATTCAAATAGTTCCGATTAGCTAGAAGTGCAAAACTTTTAGTGTGCCCCAGGTATATTCTTATCCACATAGGTATGTATGTTACTACTACCATGGATTGTATTTAGACAGAATACATAAAATAATGGTATCAAATTTGAAGATGACGTTGCAGAATTCTATCATTTAGTAAACTTTTTTAATAATATAGGATACCAAACAAGAATTCGGTTTTCCTGATGAAAAGGGATAACCAACGCCTATACACAATTGTGCATTTCTACTCGTGTGTCGGAGTATAATACCACATGCATGATTTACTTTTTTTGATTACTCTCCTGAAAATTAATGTGATAAGCACTGACGCAACTATGGCAAGAATAGGTAACCCAGCGGTACTTAGCCCGGGTGAAAGGTTGCAGAACTTCATCTTGTAACCACAACAATAGTGATACATTTGGTGGTTCGCCTTTTTACGAATTGCCTAACAAGATGGTAGATAGTCTATTCTTCAGATGGAATGGTATATATTACGGAATGATAACGGCCTTTATAATTATCTTTTTGACTATGATGAAATATGCTAACAAATTCTCCATTGATATTTTTCTTTGGTATCGTATTAATATTGTTTATTCATTCATCACAATATTCTAGCAGACTCCGTATTTAAACAAATTTAGAAAGTAACTTAAATCGAGCTCTGTCTGGTGAACTATTATTATTAAAAATAGTATCCTAAACCTTGCTTTGTAATTACCATGACAAAACAAACTTTCCTTTCATTTCCTCACCGTGTAAACCAGTCACAAGATACGTAAAACAAAAGGAGAACAATAAACTATTTGACATAGCGTGCGGTAGTTATAGAAAAATAATATTACCAAAACGGATTGAAGGTAAAAAGTGGGCCGGACCATCACATCATTAGCATTCGAGCCAATGGTCGTTACCTAAAAGTCATTAGCGTCAACTTTTACCGTAATTTGCGGTAACATCGAGGTTCCCAGTATACGAATGTATTTTACATGCTTTTAAATATAGGAAAGGCATTTTATTATAACTACCCTTAACTAATTTTGTATTATTAGGAATTTTTATAACGTCGTAATAGCTTAAGTGGATTGCAAAATCATGGAAACAACATGAATTAATGTGCATGCAAATTCGTAAAGTTGATGATTATTTTACGTAATTATTTTAACACAAACAATTTTTTATAATTTATTAAATTTTCATGTATTTTCAAATTACCAACATGGCGAGCGCTTTTGTGACAGAATAATAAAAATCGCCGCATTGAGATATTTCTATCATGGTTTGCTGATGCGTTTTTATGCTTTGCCTGTTGTACGAATTTCTTTTTATCTTATTTTCTAGGCTGAAATATATTTATGAGCATTTACTGAGACGCCCGTGTTGGTCCAAGAGAATAGGAATTCCTTTAAAGAATAGGACAACTGGCGTTCTGCCAGGTAGGTCGAAGAAACGACAGATTGGCTATGCGAGTCACTAACATTGTGGCTCTTGTTTGTCCCGCCTGGGTCTGATACCACCGCCTTACCTATTCCTGCCGCAGTAGCGTCAGTGCTTGTCACTGTCGTGTTCCGGTATGGAGGCTTAGGTAGTTGGTAAACTTATGCATATGTTTAGACCTTGCCATAAGATAGCAACGCATCATTAACATATTTGGTGTCTATACGATGGTTGACTCTTTCCATCAGGAGACCCATCTGGTTGTTTGCTATCTTATAATATAAAAAACGTTAGTACCGTACCTATGCAAGTTATTGCTGAATTTAATGACCTCGTATCATGATTATGCTTTTGCTACTTCTCTGAGAGCTACCTGGTTTATTTACTATTGGTAGATTTAACATAAAAAACTGCTTAAGCGTGGACTCGCTCATGCGGGGTTCCACATCACCGAACCGTATTAACTCTAATTATTTGAATACTTTTGTACACCTTTTGAATACACGTTGAAACACATAGATAATTTTTCAAATAAAGCAATATGCTATATAACCCAGTGATACGTGTGTGCAAGAAAGGGGTCGATAACACACATATCGTTCTTTGATATTTGATATTCACAGCATATTGTTCTTTTGCATGCCTTAGGGTCCTCTACTGGGGCGGGGGGTCAATTTTCAAAAGGTAATGAAGGCGAGGCATCGTGACAAACGGGAAAAAACTGGTTTGCTAAATCACGTTATTATGTATTGATTGTTAAATAAAATTTTTTACAAAAACTACACGATATGCCTGAAGATATTACCTAAGGAATGTGCTAACTTATTAGATGATAAATATACTTTACTCGATCATATAAAATTCTGGAAACAGGCTAAAAAAATCTCTAAAACAAATAATTTGTTAATAATATTTCTAATCTTCCACATGATTTTTATATGGTGATATTTATTTTTAATTTTTTTTTTATAGAAGAGGGGACAAACGAGCAGGAGGTGCACCTGATGGTAAATGATCACCGCCGCCCATGGACATCCACAATACCAGAGGTCTTGCAGTTGCGTTGCCGGCCTTTTAAGAATGAGTAAGCTCTTTTCTTGAAGGCCCCCAAGTCGTAACCGTTTGTAAACACCCCTGCCGGTAATTGGTTCCACAACAAAGTAGTGCGAGGCAAAAAGTGACGAGAGAAACGCACAGTTGTGGATTTCCAGATATCGAGATGGTGAGGATGGAATTTCAAATTTTGACGCGATGTCCGATGATGGAATTCGGCGGCAGGAATTAATCCAAATAACTCGTCGGAACACTCTTCATGAAAGATACGATAGAAGACATAGAGTGAGCCAACATCTCTGCGCAGTGCCAAAGAGTCGAGCCGTTTCGAAATAGCCAGATCGTCAACGATTCGAATCGCTCTACGCTGAATGCGATCAAGAGGAAGGAGCTGGTACTGAGGAGCTCCGGCCCAGAGATGAGAACAATACTCCATGTCGGGCCGAATTTGAGCCTTATAAAGTTGAAGGCGATGGGCCGGCAAGAAGTACTGCCTCGCTCTGCTGAGCACACCCAGCTTTTTGGAGGCTAGTTTAGCCTTACTTTCCAAATGACCGCGAAACTGATCGTAATTCGATATGTCGACTCCCAGAATCCCGATACTAGCTGAGGCTGTCAGGAGAGTATCCCCAAATTGAGGTGACACGACAAAGGGTGTCTTTTTAGCGGAAAACACGCAAAGCTTTGTCTTTTTGGGGTTAAAAGTGACCAGGTTTTGACGACCCCATTCCGAGACATCGGTTAGTCGATTCTCAACTTCGGACACAAGCTTGTTTCAGCTCTCTTCAACGTGTTCCCGAGAAATACCACTTCGGCCTCTGTGGTCTAGTGGTCCAGCGTTGGTGTTGACCACATGAGGTACCGGGTTCGATTCCCGGGTCGGGCACTTTAAAAAAAAAAGTGTTTTTTCAGTTTTCTGAGAAACACAAAGTTGCCCGGGATTGGAAAGTGCCCGGTTGGCGATAGGCTTGCCACCTATCACATTTGTGGGACCAAGTATCTTCGGCTAATCGTGGGTGCACTTGTTGTACCTCTGCCTACCCCTTCGGGGATATGGGCGTGAAGATACTTTTTTACCACTTCGGCCGGAGTATGTAACATCACCAGTACTGTCATCTGCATAGCAATGTATGTCATTGTATTGTATGTCATTGATATGCAGAAGGAACAGTGTCGGTGATAGCACGCAGCCTTGTGGAACACCAGCATTGATAGATTTAAGGTCAGAGCACGCACCGTCAACTACGACCTTGATGCTCCGATCAGCCAAAAAACTGGTGATCCACTTGCATAATTTCTCGGGAAGCCCATAGGAAGGCAGCTTCGCCAGAAGCGCTTTGTGCCATACCCTATCAAAGGCCTTCGCTATGTCCAAACTAACTGCCAATGCCTCCCCCTTGGACTCAACTGCTTCCGCCCACCGATGTGTTAAGTATACAAGAAGATCACCAGCAAAATGCAAAAAAGAATGTACTAAATTATGGTTTTCAGCTGAAATCCTATATTTATTTATCTGAAAATAAACACGTTTCCCAGCGGTTTCAAAACATACATTTCCCGCCCATTTCCTATAGAATTGACGCGCGTTAAAATACCTCACCTTAAACAAAATAACTTTCGAAAAAATATTCTTACAATTTTTTTAACGTCTTCATCAAACTGTGGAAAAAGCACTAAATATCAATCAAAGTTTAATATTTGTTCAACTATAATTTATTTATTAATTTATTTTTCTGTTGTCTAAGCAGTCTTTTATGATTTTATAAATACAGATTAGAGATGGCTGATACTACGGATACCTACTAAAAAAATTCATTTCTTTCTTATAGGACTAATCCATCGCTGGTAATATAGTTTTAAATCATGAAAGTGATACAACTGCCGTTTTGCTGGGCAGGTCGTAAAAGGCGATCGATTGGCTATACGTATCACTACCATCGTGACTTCTAAGTGATAATTTTCAGCAACATCTCTCCCGGTCGCCTTACCTATTCCTGCCGCAATAGCGTCAATGTTTGTCATTCTCGTGTTCCGATTTGAAGAGTAAAATAGCCAGTAGAGTTATGCATGTACGAGGAGCATTGCCATCACGCCATATGGATAGCACCGCACCATTAACATCTTTGTGTCTATCGGCGAATTATTTTACAGCCTGAACAACTAATAATAAGAAGTTATAATTAAACGTAGGTCGAAAAAATTTATTGATATTTTATTATTTTTATAATGAAGGCTTTATTGATACGTACTTTCTGACAATTTTAAACATGTTCTTTTAAAGATTTATAATACAGAGTGCTGGAAAAAAGGAGTTGAACAACCTTATTTTTTTAAGGTTACTTTGAGGTACCACTGAGGTTACAAAGCTACATTTACAATGAATGAAATAATGTATTCACATAAATGCGGTTATTCACATAAATAGTGTAAACGGTTAAAAGGGAGCGAAAGCTGAATACTAAAGATTTTGATATTCAAAATCGAGCAATGGTATCGTTAATAAATTATATTTTAAGTCAAAATTTATTCGCAAAATATAAACAAGATCTTTTTATTAATGCTTTATACTCTCACACATATTTGTACTCTAGGGTAATTTGTAAACTAGTGAGTTTTTATTTCAAGTAATATAAAAATGAAAATATCGTAACTATGTCGTGACATTTTTAATTAATTTTAAATAATTTATAAAACCTATCACGTAGACAGGTTTTTTCCAAGGCCCAATTAAATTATAAGTGCCATTATATTAGACGATAATATGTTTTTGCATCATTAATAACAACATTAGGTATAATAAGAAAATTACTGTGTTTGCAAAATAGTTTTAAAGCTAAATTGGGTGGGAAACTTAAAGAAATCAATTAAACTTTATGTTCTAATATTTATCTTAGTTTATAAAATGTTTAACTAAATGCCTTAAAAAGAAAGATATCCATCTATTTACATATTTTATGTGCAAAAAATTTTGTATTTTGGCAAGATTTCGGTAATATATTTATCTGAATAGTACAGAAGTAGAGTTCCGCAATTTTATGCCGTGGTTTGGTACCACCGCTTTATCTATGTTTTTCTTTCATAGCTTTCATAACTGCCGATATGGCGTCAATGCTAGTCACTGTTCCAGTGTTGCAGCTTAAGCGATAAGATAATCTAGTATACATGTGGCTTTGCATCTATGCCATACAGATGGCAAAGCCCCGTTTACTATTTTTAAATAACAATATCTGGTTGACCGAGCTTTGCTCGGTTTTTCACATACCCATATCTTGGGAACCGAGCTTTTCTTGGACCTGGAACCTTACTAAATCGATCCCTTGTCCCGAAGAACCCCTAATTTGTGACTTTCATGAAAATCGTTGGAGCCGATTCCGAGATTCCAATTATATATATATACAAGCATTGCTCGTTTAAAGGTATTAGATAAATACGAAAAATCCTCTATACTTATATTAATTAAATTAAAACTATATTTAAACACATAATATTATATATATATATATATATATATATATATATATATATATATACATACATAAGCCTACCTTATATATATATATATACCTTATATATATATAAGCCAAAAGTGACTGACTGGGGTATCAACGCACAGGCCACACCCTCAGGGCTAGAAATTTTCCTTATGATGTAGGCATCCACTAACGAAGATTTTTTTAAATTCAACCCAGAAGGGGTGAAATAGGGGATAACCGCTCACATCACTTTGGTAACTAATGAGACCTCTGAGAAAATGCCGTTAATCCACTATGGTCTCTATAGAGACCAACGCTAACTTCATACAAAAAAACAACATTTTCACTATTTACCAGTTTTAATACAATACTCTACGGTATTTTATCGTTTCCGAAAGAAACATTGTACAGAATAACATCAAATTGGCATTCTTTTTTCAAATACGCTCTTGGGGAAAGATAAAAGAACTTAGTTCGCCATTTTAATTCGTGCTGTGTGTTATGTGTTGGTTGCACTTTATGATACAGGTTAATTTAAAAGTGTTTTGGCGTATTAATCAACAAGTAAACTTTATTTATAATCAAGATTAGTTCAAGGTCTAACAGTTTAGATAATAATTTTGTCAAAAAACCGTAAATATCAATTAATAAAACATATATTTCGTTAATGACCAACTTAATGATATTAGCGCTTTGGGTATGATGGTACCTATTTTTATTTATTTTCGTAAATTTTAGTGTTGATATCTATGATCTCAAAAAAATCATATGATGTGAATGTGAAATATCCTAAACAATATTTAAAAAAAAATTAACATAGCTGTAAAATTGAAAAAGAAATAAATTATTTAAAAAATACGAAAAAAATTACGTATTAATTATGAAAAAAAAAGATATTAATATTTATGTAAATAAGTATTTTTGTACTATAATATATGTTGTTTATTTTTTTTCCGTATGTATATGTTTACCAATTACATAAAAAAATATAAAAAGCATAGGTCATCGATTTACTTTTTGAATTAAAAATCCTCGACTAACAAGAAGTCATATTTTTCTCAAAGTGTCGTGTTACACCTGAATTATTTTGTAGCTTAAGCCATTTAAATTAAACAATTCTCACACCAGTGTATTGCAGTGATCAAGACCTTCTTAAAAATATACGCTTTACAGTATCGGATTCAATCCAAACAACTCATAAACCATTTTTGTGACCACGGTCCACCGGAACGGACTCGAAATGCGTGCGTGAAACGGTTCGTGTGTTTTTAGAAAAAAATACGAAAATGGCTGGTGGTGTGAACGGATAAAAGTTTATATGAAACTTTTTATTCCCTGGATATATTCGCATGAAATTTCGTATGAACTGATTAAAAAATAAATAATGAATTACGTATTTAAGCGTTTTTCAAAATTAGATCTTTAAGAGGGTAAAATAGTTGATGAAAGTTTTATATAACCGCACAAACCATTGCCAAACCGTTAGTGTTGGACACTTGATATTTTGCACACGTATTTGTCTTATGACATAAGTCGATTACGAAAGCATCATTAAAAATTCAACCCTTAAAGGGGTGAAATAGGGGAAAAAGTATTAAACATTTTATTCCTTAAACATTATTGCATAAAATTTCGTATAAATTGAGTATGACAAAAATAATGAGTTATATATTTCAGCGTTTTTCAAAATTCCACCCCTTAAGGTTAAAATAGGGCATGAAACTTTTATATAAACGTATAGCCCAAACCTCTAGGTCTAGAAACTTGAAATTTTACACACGTATCCCTGTTATGACGTAAACATCTACCTAGGAATGATTTTTCAAAATTCGAACACCAAAGGGGTGAAATAGTGAAAAACATATTTGTATTAAACTTTTTATTCCTGGGACATATTTGCGTGATATTTCATATGAATTGAGTACAGCAACAATAATGAGTTATGTATTTAAGCGTTTTTCAAAATTCAACGTCTAAGAAGATAAAAAATAATAGGGTATATAAACGCACAGGCCGAACCCTTAGGTCAAGAAACTTAAAATTTCGCACACATATTCCTTCTATGACGTACGCATCCACTAAGGAAGGGCTATTCAAAATTCAACCCTCAAGAGGGTGTAATAGGGGATGAAATTTCTTTGAAACTGTGTATTCCTTGGACATACTTGCATAAAATTTCGTATGAATTAAGTACGATAAAAATAATGAGTTATGTATTTCCGCGTTGTCCAAAATTCAACCTCTTAGTGGGTAAAATAGGGGATGAAAGTTTTATATAAACTCACAGTCCAAATCCTTAGGGCTAGAAAATTGAAATGTCGCAAACATATTCCTCTTATGACGTAAGCATCGACTAAGAAATGATTGTTCAAAATTTAACCTCCAAGAGGTTGAAACAGAGGAATGAAAATTGTATGATTTTTTTTCTTGGACATATTTGGGTGAAATTTCATGTGAATTGAAGAAAAGACATTTTAAATAATTATAATTTCTCTTCTTATTATCTATACATATAATAAAATCGTAGGAAAGTCAAAACTGTACGTTGAATATGTTTTAAAAGAATACTTGGGGCGTGATCTACAATCGATATCGAAGCCAAAAATATAGTATTTAGAATTTTTGTCTGTCTGTCTGTCCGTCCGTCCGTCCGTCCGTCCGTCCGTCCGTCCGTCTGTCTGTCTGTCTGTCTGTCTGTCCGGGGTAAACTCAAAAAGTACTGCATGGATTTACTTCAAATTTTGCATGAATATTACTAACAGGTCGGGTCAACATATAGGTTTCATATTATCACGCCATCACCTACGGGGGAGGAGCTGTGCGGAGTAAACGAAGTCCGTGCGGACGAAGTCGCAGGCAACAGCTAGTAATTAATAAGAAGAGAAATTAAAAACAATAATTGAAGAAAAGGGTTTTTCTCGACTTAACTTCGAAATTTTTTAACCAATAATTTTTCGGCCTTATTCAATATTTTAGTACTTAAGAACTACGTCAAATGCGTCAAATGCGTCAAATGTTCAAAGTCAAAGTCAAAGTCAAAGTCAAAACATTTTTATTCAAATTATCCTTTACAGGCACTTTTGACGAGTCAACATTTTTTGAGTTACTACCGGATCGGAAACGCGGCCACACACTGAGAAGATCCGGCGGAAGAAACTCAGCGGGCTTGTCTTTTTTTGTGCATATACATTTTTTTAAACAATGTTTTTACAATTACAATTACAATGTATTTATGAATAATATATTATAATTATTATGAGACTGCTATGAGGAGCAATTAATCCCATGCCTTATTATCATCCAAATATTCAGATATTTTATAGTAACCTTTTTTACAAAGTTTAGATTTGATACATTTTTTTAAATTTGTGTATTGGTAGATCTTTAATAGCATTTGGAAGTTGATTGTAAAAGCGTATAGATTGCCCCATAAAAGAGTTACTTATTCTGTGGAGACGTGATACATGCAGAGCAAGATTGTTTTTGTTCCTTGTGTTTACATTATGTACATCACTATTTTTCTTAAATGAAGAAATATTTTTACGAATATACATCAAGTTTTTAAATATAAACTGTGATGATACGGTTAAAATATTAATTTCTTTAAATTTTTCTTTTAGGGAAACTCGTGGACTGAGATTGTAAATAGCTCTTACAGCTCTTTTTTGTAAAACAAAGATTGTATTTATATCAGTGGAATTTCCCCATAGTAGAATCCCATAAGACATAATACTATGAAAATAACTAAAATACACAATTTTCGCAGTGTCTACGTCACTAATCTGTCTCATTTTTTTAACTGCAAATGCCGCTGAACTCAGTCTACTCGTTAATTTGTCGATATGTGGTCCCCACTGTAATTTTTTATCTATCGTAATCCCTAAAAAGACAGTAGAGTTCAAAAATCAAAATCAAAGCAAGTTCTCAAAAATAACAGCTTTTTAAATATTAATATTTTGTGTTTCCAGCAAACTTCCCTAATATTTTTTAAATAAATTCTAGATTAATATACCGATGGATTTAAAAATCGAATCAGTTTTCTCTCTATAAAACTGCGTCAAAAACCGCAATTTGACCAAAATCGGTTTTATTTTTTGGGATTTATCAATAACGAAAATTGTTGAAAACACGTGTTTAATTTTCTTTTCAAAAATGAAATGACTATCATTTATCATAAAATTAGGATTTTTGAACTCTGAAAAAAATCTTTGCTTAAGTATACCTTTAGTTCCTTTGAGTTTAAAATATCTCAATTTAGCAGGAAATTTCAGGAATAGCCTGCAGGGTCAACCAATTTACAGATTTTTAACTTGCCGCTACGTATGTAGATCAGGAAACTACTGATTTTACAGCGACTATCGAATCGAGTTATCCGACTATTTTCACGATGACGTCAGTATGTCTGTATGTATTTATGTATGTATGTATGTATCTATGTCTCTCTCTGTGTATGTACACATCTCATAATTTTTGAACGGCTTGACCGGTCTAAACGCGGTTTATGGCATTCCATTGAATTCCGCTCAACTTTTTGAGCGGAATTTCATTTCATTGACTTCCTGAAAATTTGAACCGATTCGATCTAGAAAATTTTGTGAATTTTTGCAAAAACCTCAAAAAAAATTTAACGATACAGTATTTTTGTAAAATAACTTCTAGATGTATGTACCGATTGAGTACAAGTTCTAATCAGCTTTTTTCCTTAAAAAACTGCTTCCAACGCACGAAGCACGAATGCACGAGTTACGGTATACGCGAGCGAAGCCGAGAGTAACAGCTAGTACTTAAATAATTATAAAGAAACATTGAATTTAGAAAGCCCAAATTAAATGTGTTTGAAATAAAATATGAATAAAATCTTTAAATTTACGCCGTAAAATACTCAAAATTAAAAATTAGATTATTTTATATAAAAAGCTTATTTACTAGGTGGTAGACTTCTACATTGGGGTCTGGTACCACCGCCTTACCTATTCCTGCTGCAATAGCGTCAGTGCTTGTCACTGTCTTGTTTCGGTTTGGAGGGTAAGGTAGCTGGTAAACTTATGCATGTGGCATAAGACCTTTTATGTCTATAGGCGATGGTTGACTCATCTATCAGGAGACACATTTGCTTGTTTGCTATCTTATGATATAAAAAAAATTAGCATATCAAGGATATGTATTTTCAATTTTTACAGTATGCAATTTCTAAACAGGGAATTCTGTAGATCCAATACGATTAAAAGTAATGCACCCACGCATTGTGTAGGGGCAATCAGTTACATTTTTATATAGCTATATCAGCTACATTATTATAGGTACGCCACTTTTGAGGTCATTAAAAATAGTGCTTGTAAAATGTTTGTATGTCTATGCATACATGTCGCAAAGATTTGTATTATAACACCAACATTTGTAAAAAACAAATGTAGAGATAACTGGTAACTCTTACTTTAAGAGTAGTAAAAAACATTAGTGCTTAAACTAAATTTTTAATATAATTAGACAGCAAACAAGCAAACGGCTCGACTGACAGAAAGGAACAACTGCGTAATTATTCTAAGGAAGCAACTATGCAACTATCGTCTACGACACCAAAGATGTTACTTGCGCGTTGTCTTACGTAAGATGGGATGGCAATGCCACGTGCATAAGTTTACTGGATCCCAGACTTTCCTAATAGGCTCCTCCTCATTCTCAAAGATAGGCTTGGTGGCGACTATCGTCACAAAGTTTCGCGCAATGGCATGATACATGCAGATGTGACCGGCTATTATCAACTATCGTCGCAAACATCCGAACTGCGTGTGCAAAGGCAAAGGGTTTTAGCGCGCTAACGATATGTTTGCATGCTGCTACTAAATTTTTTCTGGGTAGAAAATCGTGATTTATATTTTGTGACGAGTTTAGATTCAAATCCCATAACTTCATAATTTGCAGCCGACGAGGGTAACTAACAAATTAGTTGCTTAGAAAGTAAGAAAATTCCAAATAAGCTGTTTATAATGTCTCTATTGAAATATTATAAAGCTTATTTGAAATATTGTTATTACAATGCAACAACAATATGGAGCCACATTGAGAATAGCAAGTTAGAAACTAGTGGTAAATAGTTAAACAAAGTCGCTAACGAGACTACATAGCGAGGCTCTTAACCGAATGCGGGGCAACCCGAAAATCCACTTAGTGGGCTTGTGGCTAGGGAAACTCAAAGAGGCTTGCACCATTTTTAAGATATAATATGTTGAGGTTTTTTTTTCGTCGTATATATATGTATGTACGTAGGTGAGTGTAAATGTATATAATAAATAAATTACCAAGATATGTATGTATATGTGTATATGAGTATGTATGTGAGTTTGTGCTTGTGCAAATGCTTGTCCCCATCGGGGATCGATCCCGAGCCCTGTTGCTTGCGTAGTCAGGGTCGCTAACCTCTCGACCAGCGGGACGGTCTAGAAGTTATAACATGTATGCACAGACGCGTGCGCAGCCGCACGTGATAGGCACGCACACATATTTGACCGATTGTATACATGGAATTTACCTGTAAATATATGTATATAAATACAATATTAATATTAGACACTTTTACTATTCCACTTGTACATAAATTTCACTTTTACACGATTTTTTAATATATTACTCGACCGGTTTCACTTTTTAAAGCATTTTCAGGATGTAATATACTTAACTGATTATTATCAAAGAAGAGATATATTTATTATAAGGGAAATTAATAATCAGTTAAGTATATTACATCCTGAAGATGCTTTAAAAAGTGAAACCGGTCGAGTAATATATTAAAAAATTGTGTAAAAGTGAAATTTATGTACAAGTGGAATAGTAAAAGTGTCTAATAACAATGGAATTTCACCAAGTGCCGACGATGGAAAGTATAGAATATACAATATTAATAATATAAAAAAGACGAAAAGTTGTATGAGATGAATTGATTTCTGGGTACAGTTTAAAATGGCAGCAGTATTTTCTATAAAAAAAATTCTTGGTGACTATAGGCGATGGTTATCTCATTTCATCAAAAGAACCATCTGCTTGTCTGCTATCTTCTAAAATGACACATTTTGTAATAGAAACTATCAAGAATAGATTTTACATAATAATTTTAGAAGGTCAACAGCGCTACTATAGATGCTAGTGGGTGGGGGTGTTTACTCAAGTATTGAGGTGAGTAATTATATCCTTGTAGTGATAATAAGTTTATGAGGTCTTACAGTCCAAAAACCACTTTTTACTAGATATCACGGAAATAAATTTAGTTAAAAAATAATTGATTTAATAAATTTTTAACTAAAAGTTAATTTTTATTAAATTCAATTGAAATTTAATTTTTGATTTCGAAGGTATTCAATGCAGTATTTTTTAATTTTAAGAATGTTGTCTTGGGTACAAAATCAATTGATTAAAATATTTGTAATTTATGTAGAAGGAACACTTTTTTTCAAAAAAAATCCTCTACTAAAAATAGGTTCAAAATCGGTAAACGAATATACCGATTTTGATCCAATTTATAACATTCAACGCAATATTTCAAAGTAAGGTAAGGTAATTTAAAATTAATCGGTACAATATTTAGTATGGAAATTACTTTATAAAAAAACATTTCTGGGCAACTTTTATTTAGGTTTTTGAAATTCCTTAATCGTCCAAATAACTTCCTTAGCTGGAAGTTAAAAATTTACACACAATTGTACATTTTCAAATTATTTTTATAATTGCAATATTGTATTTAATTGATCAGCAATGATAATGCAAATTTGTAAAACTTATTAGAAAATCAAATCTAACAAGAATATATATTTTCTGTTGCCCTCTTTTCCACCTTTGCCCAAAGATGATGGCTCTCTAGTCCATTCTGCAAAAGAGAAAGCTGATCTCTTAGGCTCACTTTTTGCAGCCAACTCGACTCTGGGCGACCAAGGAAATGTACCACCTACCATCCCGCGGTGTGATACTTCCATGCCGGAGGTAAAGTTCTTGCAAACTGCAGTGCGTAAGGCACTCATTTCCTTGGACGTCCATAAGTCGAGTAGGCCTGGGCCTCGATGGCATCTCTCCTATCGTGCTCAAGATGTGTGCTCCAGAGCTGGCACCGGTTTTAACGCATTTATTCCGGCTCTCCTACTTAAAAGGCGTCGTGCCCATAACTTGGAAGACCGCTTTAGTATACCCAATCCCTAAAAAAGGCGATCAATCGGTCCCATCCAAATATCGGCCTATAGCGATAATTTCCTTATTCTCCAAAATAATGGACTCCATTATTAACTGACAGCTTCTGAGGTATCTAGAGGAGCACCAGCTGATTAGTGATCGCCAGTTCGGTTTCCGTCGCGGACGCTCAGCTGGTGAACTTCTGGTTTACTTAACACATTGATGGGCGGAGGTAGTCGAGAATAAGGGAGAGGCATTGGCAGTTTAGTTAGTTTGGACATACGAAGGCCTTTGATCGGGTATGGCACGAGGTACTTCTTTCCAAGCTTCCATCCTATGGGCTTCCTGAGAAATTATGCAAATAGATCACCAGTTTTCTGACGGATCGGAGTATCAAGGTCGTTGTTAATGGTGCATGCTCTGACCTTAAACTCGTTAATGCTGGTGTTCCTCAAGGTTGTGTGCTATCGCCTACGCTGTTTCTTTTGCACATTAATGACATGTTGCGTTCGAGCAGCATTCATTGTTATGCGGATGACAGTACAGGCGATGCTTTATACTTTGGTCGCAGCGGAATTTCTCGGGAACACGTCAACAAGTACCGGAACAAATTAGTGTCAGAAATTGCAGCACAACTTTCCGCAGCTCCGGAGTGGGGTAGATTAAATTTGATCCAATTCAACCCCATTAAGACACAAGTTTGCACGTTTACCGCTAAAAAATCACCCTTTGTCGTATCACCTCGTTTTGAAAATACTTCCCTAAAAGCCACAGCCAGTGTTGGAATACTTGGAGTCGACATATCGAGCGACGATTAGTTCCGCTGTCACTTGGAAGGCAAGGTTAAATTAGCCTCTAAAAAGCTGGGAATTCTCAGCAGGGCCAGGCAGTACTTTACACCGGCCCATCGCTTATTACTTTATAAGGCGCAAATCCGGCCTCATATGGAGTACTGCTCTTATTTATGGGTGGGGGATCCTCAGTACCAGCTCCTTCCTTTTGATCGAATTCAACGTAGGGCGGCTCGAATTGTCGATGACGAGACTATTTAAAATCGGTTTGATTCTTTGGCGTTACGTAGAGATGTGGCATCACTCTGCATCTTTTATCGGCTCTATCATGGGGAATGTTCCGATGAACTGTTTGGATTAATTCCTGCCGCCGAATTTCAGCATCGGACATCGCGACAAAATTCGAAGTTCCATCCTTACCATCTCGATGTCTGGAAATCCACAACCGTGCGATTCTCAAGGTATTTTTTGCCCCGCACCACTCCTTCGTGGAACCAGCTGTCGGCAGAATTTTTTCCAAATGGATATGACTTAGGGACCTTCAAGAAAAGAGCTTACTCATTCTTAAAAGGCTGGCAGCGCAATTACAAGACCTCTGGTAAAGTAGTTGTCTATGGGCGGTGGTAATAATTTACCATCAGGTGAGCCTCCTGTCCGTTTGCCCCCTCTTCTATAAAAAAAAAACATTAAAAATATATTAGCTTTATAAATATTTTTAATATTTTTAAAGCTTATTTTTTATTATTTTTTAGCTTATTTTTAAAAGCTGATTTTTTTAAATTTTTAAACAGATTACAATCTTCGAGATCCAGAATAAGGTACGAATAAATTTGAGGTAATAGAGTTTGTATATTTTTTTTTTTAATTTCCAAAACGTGAAGTAAATTAAAAACTTTATAAACTAGGCCACCATCTGAGTAGATTAGATCTAAGCTATCAAAAACCCAAAAGTCAAAATTAAAATCAAACCCAAAAATTTTATTACCAAGTAATAAAATTTTCTTTGATGTTTTTCGTCTATATTGCAAAATTGTAAATCAGTCTCACCTACAATGTATTATCATTCCTGACATAACATTTGTGATTAAATCGATTACGATGCTGATTAGACACTTTAGATTACTTTGATATTTTAAATATTTTTTTAAAGTTTAGAGCAATGATAATAGAATCCTGCAATAACTATACGAAAATACTTTTCAACAACATCCAACTAGAACTCATTTGTGCACTGCGAATGGCGATTTATTGGCGTAATATCAAAATGCTAATCGTTCGACGCCAAACTACGCCGGGGCTCGAATAAAGTACATTATGCTTGGATGCTCAGATGTTCAGTTTTACAGCTAGCTTGGATAACAATCCGCGCCTAGGGAGCGAGCGAACAAACTTTTAATTGGCGTGCCATTAGGGCGGGCGGGAAAGCACTAAGCGATTTGTGGTGTACCGGCCTGCTCTCTCGAGCTTTTAATTTCTCTCTCACCTCTCTTGATAGGGGTATGTTGATTACATTATTTCCCAGCATTGAATTTTGGCCCTTCATTCCTTACTATTCCGATGGTGTCACGTCAAGATGTGGATTAGAAGTTTATCACATAATTTTACATGAAATTATTTGCTTATATAATTTTATTAGGGTTAAGTTAAAGTTAAAGTTAAATTAAATAAACCATATAAAAAGTAAAGGAAGTATCCTATAGTTGAAATACATGTGTACAGAAAATAATTAAATAATTCTTTTGTTGTACATCATTGAACTTTTTCTTTACAGCTAGACTGTTTGTTAATCTCTTGTGTGTTTCTAAGTATATTTTGATGATTCGAATTCATGGTTAAAACTATCCGATGGAGATGCAATCGGATTCTAGCATTAAACCTTCTGCCTTATTTCTTATATACCATCGATCGCCCTTTGGTCGAAATTCGATAATTCTGTTTGACTACAGATAATAAAATCTCTTCTAAGTTTAAAAACAGAATTTAATTATTAACAAAATATTATGATTTAATATACCTTCATGATACATTTTTGTAGATCAAAATATGTTTCAAATGAAATGTAGTATGTGTAATTTTTATTTTTGCATCTATATCTATATAATAAGCAAAAGTTTGGTTGTTTGGATGGATAGATGCTTGTTACTCAATCACGCGCAAACCACGGAATGGATTTAGATAAAATTAGGGAACACAGGTAGATAATGACCTGGAATAGCACATAGGCTAAAAGGAAAAAATGTGTTGTTCCCAAGGGTTTCACCAAAACTTTTATGATGCAGTGGGTTACACTGTGCAGCTATTATTATATGAAAATATTATAGAAATATGATATTCCTACTTAAAAATACTAGCAGCGTGCAACTCGTTGGATTATAAAGGTTTCTGATAAATCCCTCAGAGCCACTATTTTTTTTCCGGAATGCAAAGTCTTATAGTCTATAGGATAGTCATATCATCATCCGTCTGTGTGCCAAATTTCGTCTTAAACGGTTCAGTAGTCTTGACGTGATTTAAATACAAACGTCCATCGATCTACATACAAACTTTCGCATTTATATATCATTATAATGTAAATAAAAATATAGATAAGATTTCCGTGCTTTTCCACTATATAAACTGTAATTTCTTCTCCGTACGCGTAATTGTGGTAAAAAGGGGTAAAAAGTTTATGTTTGACGTATTATCCGACTTTTTAAACTTCCAGGTAAAATAAAAAGAGATTGGTAAAAAATATATGGTACAAGTAACAATGATAGAGACTATAATGACTGTACATTGAAATTAAAACTATATTTATAGTGGACTGTATTTTTTATTGCTCCGCTAGTATAAACTACGAAGAAGTAGCTGGTGGGCCCAAGTGCGCGATAGCCAAAATAATACGATGAAAATTGCAGACGTAGCTTGTTGCTCGTGTGGATTCTTGGCGGCAAATGGTGTGCGGCGTGCGTGGCGTACGGCTCGCCACTCGCCTGCGCCCGCGAACCGCACACCGGAATCCTCTGGTGTGCTAAGTCACAACAGTGACAAAAATTTGAAAGTATAGAATCTATATTATAGTATATAGGAGTTAATAATAATAAAAGATAATAATTATTATTATATATTATTATTATTATCATTCATCTCTTATTACTTATCACTTATCACTAATAACTATAATGTTATCGTTTATCGTGATAAGTGATATGTGATATGTGATTAGTGATTATTAATCACATATCACTGATCACTTATCACTCATCACTCATAACATATCACTTATCACTAATCACTAATTAATAATCACTAATTACTAATCACTAATCACATATCACTTATCACTAATTACTAATCACTAATAACTAATTACCTATCACTAATCACTAATCACTAATCACATATCACTTATCACTAATAATTAATCACTAATTACTTATCATTAACCACCAATCACTAATCACATCACTTATCAATAATCACTAATCGCTAATCACATCACTTATCAATAATCACTAATCACATGTCACTTAACACTAATAACTAATGAGTAATGACTAATTGCTAAACACTTATCATTAATCACTAATCACTAATCACATCACTTATCAATAATCACTTATCACTTATCATTTATCACTAATCACTTATCATTAACCACTTATCACTTATTACTTATCACTTATTACATATCACTTATCACTTATCACTTATCACTTATCACTTATCTCTTATCACTTATCACTTATCATTTATTTATTTTTTATTATTATCGATAGGTAAGCGCTTGACCTCGATCTCGCCTGATGGTAAGCTAAGATGAGGCCTAATATGGAACGCGCTTCCCTAGAAGGTACCTGTTCACTCTTTTCTTGAAGATCTCCAGATTGTACTCGACCGGGAACACAGACTCAGGAAGCATGTTCCAGTCCTTTGCGGTTCGAATGAAGAATGTTGAGTCGAACCGCTTTGTCCGGGTACGTGGAACGTCCACCATATAACGATGCCTAGATTCTGTGCACCTCGACGATCGATAGAAAAACGGGGATGGCGGAATTAAGTCGTGCAATTCCGCAGCGCACTCTCCAAAGTGTATTCGATAAAAAACCGATAAACTAGCCACTCTGCGGCGATGAGCGAGGCTCTGGAGTTATCACTTATCGCCTCTGTGGTCTAGTGGTCCAGCGTTGGCGTTGACCACATGAGGTCCCGGGTTCGATTCCCGGGTCGGGCACATTAGAAAGTGCCCGGTTGGCGATAGACTTGCCACCTATCACATTTGTGGGACTAAGTATCTTCGGCTAATCGTGGGTGCACTTGTTGTACCTCTGCTTACCCCTTCGGGGATATGGGCGTGAAGATACTTATCACTTATCGTTTATCACTTATCGTTTATCGATTATCGTTGATCATTTTATCGTTTATCGTCTATCGTCTATCGTCTATCGTCTATCGTCTGCCGTCTGCCGTCTGCCGTCTGCCGTCTGCCGTCTGCCGTCTGCCGTCTGCCGTCTGCCGTCTGCCGTCTGCCGTCTGCCGTCTGCCGTCTGCCGTCTGCCGTCTGCCGTCTGCCGTCTGCCGTCTGCCGTCTGCCGTCTGCCGTCTGCCGTCTATCGTTTATCGTTTATCGATTATCATTTATCATTTATCATTGCAAATGGAAACACGTTGCATTACCAGACTTTCGTAAATGACGTAAAACTGTTTTATGATCAACATCTAGTTCTTCGGCAATGTCGTATCTACTAATATGTCGATCTTGCACCACTTTCTCAAAGATGACACTGATTTCATCTGTAACAGGGCATCCAGAGCGAGCCTCATCTTTCACACTAACATTTCCAGACTTGAAACGCTTGAAACACATTTGTGCTACTCTTATTGATACCGCATTAGGTCCGTTAACGGCACAAATTTTATTCACGGCTTTCGTCGCATTTTTACCTTTTTTGCAATAAAACTTTAAAATGTACCGAATTTCTTCGTCACATACTCATTTTGCTTGCTTGAAAAACAATTGAAAACTGGCGGGAACTAGTTTTTTTTATTGCATTTTCAGAATGTCACATTTAATGGTATTAAACCCAGCCAGTTACATTCAGTACAGCCAAAGAAGTTTGATTACTAATAATACATTTAAAATACAAAAATACTTTTGCCCCGACCTGTTATTATAAATGCGATGTTTGGATGTTTGGATGGATGGATGGATGGATGTTACTCAATCACGCAAAAACGGCTGAACCGATTTGGATGAAATTTGTCACAAACGTAGATGATCACCTGGAATAGCACATAGACTACTTTTTATCTCGGAAAAATCAGTTGTTTCCGCGAGATTCTTCAAAACCTTTCATAAAGCAGCGGGCTGCGGGCTACAGCTAGTACAGATATAAATTGGCATGTGTGTTTCATAAAGTGTTCATTTCAGGGACCTTAAAAAGAACTAATTTTTTTTGGCTGGCAAAGCATTGAAGACGACGCATATGACCGTGACCGTGTGTTTTTTGCTATATCAAACTTAATTTTTATTTTGTCAAAAAATAATGATCGTATTTGTAAGACTATCGAATTTTTAAATTTCGCAGGTTCAGAATGTATTCACATACGTGCATTTAAAATCATACTCTTAGACTTATTTACTCGGTATATTATAGGTATTCGTCGTGATAATAGTTAATTCTTTGTTCACGTTATTATAAAATATTTTATTCACCAGCAAACTTATATGTAGTAATAACTATTATATTTTCATTAGAGCCATACCTAATTCTTATCAGAAAAATATTTTTAGACAACTTACATAGGTCGAGAAAAACATTCCTTTCATTTATCACGCTCATCCAACTAGACTATCTGCTCGTCCATCTGTAAAACTTTTCCATTAAGAGATCAAGGAAAACTTTATCTACATTTATCTGAAAAACTGGCCAGAGTGCTAAGTGTGAGTTTTTCTTTTCGCATTCGATCGTGAGCGCGTTTCGAGTTTACTAGGAATTTGTATGTGATTTGTACAGCGCCACCTAGTGGTAAACTGGTTTCTCACGTTTACCACTAGGTGGCGCTGTACAAATCACATACAAATTCCTAGTAAACTCCAAACGCGCTCACGATCGAATGCGAAAAGAAAAACTCACACTTAGCACTCTGATGTCTATTCAGGCTGCCGTTTTGGTCGCACGTAATCGGTTTTACAAATACAATACGACGAAGACGGGCGTGTCTCGCGTTGATGACATCTCATTACCGCCACAATCTCCAACATAACTATATAATATTAAAACTCTAAAACTTGACTCGTGAGCCATTTAGAAAGACAAAAACTTTCTTACATCACAGCGATTAAAATTCTTGTCTCGATTCGAGAAGTCACGAAAATTTCTGAGACAAGGCCGTCTTTATGAAAGACAAAAGTTTGCAAGCGGCGTAGTAGTTTCGTAATCCGCAAAAGAATTAAATGAACAGTTTTAGAAAATGATTACATATTTATATTTAGAAATAAAAATCATTACACTGATCCCTTGCGGGTTAGGCAGAGTGAACAGAACGTCTGAAGATGGCCATGGTTAATTCGTTAGCAACGTTAGCATCGTTTATTGGCTGGTGAAAGCCTTAGCAATATATGCTACCTTAATAACTACTGATTGTTACGTGTCCCGTTAATAGAAAAAACAGCGTTACGTTATACCAAGGTCCCCGGTATCAATACATCACCACAATATGACTGCAGAGTTCAAAATTTTCGGCATGGTGTTTAAGATAGAATGTAAATATTATATATTTTTTACTAGCTAGGTGTGTATTCTAGGCCTTATACCTTATAAAATGTAGACAATTGTATGTAACAATTGTTTTCATATTACTTATTCTTCGAAAAAATACGTCAGAAATATTTTATAAACATACATAGTAGGTACCTTCTACAGGATACTTACTCGTCAATAGATTTATACGAGAAATTACTCTAACTGCCCTTTTCTATTCATGGACTTGTTTGTTTTGAACAGATTCTAGTTGGAAAATGCTGCAAATATCCAATACGGTATGGCCGTAAATTTGATATGCTAAATTTTTCCTGACAGTACCGTAGGAGCTACGATACTAAAAATTACTGAACAGAATGTAGTGAAATATAATTCATGCAAAATCGGTTGTATTTTGTACATTTTATATATTTTGCCATCAATTTATTGTAATAATGCACTTGACAGTTCCATATAAACAGTTTTTATTTAGTTTATATCACCAACCGGTTTCGCCTTTTAAGATGTTTCGGCTTGTAGTCAATAATTAATATACCGATATTAAGATTGAATATTGTATCATATATTATGTACCCGAATATAAACCATTACATATACCCGTACATATAAACCATTGTACTAAGAAAATCTCCTGTAGTAGTGATATTATCCGTCGTCATACAAAATACCAAAGAGTACAATTTCACAGTCGACACTATGAACACAACTATCAGTAAATCGATTTTATGTAATATTGTAACAATAAGTAACGATCTAATTACGAGAACGTAGATATTTGCACATCTATGTCCTGTAAAAACTCGGAAAGTTACATAGGCTTTTAAGAGATCATTTTACTTAGAGCTTTTAGGTTTTAAGCTCAATTGTAGAGTCGAGTATAAAGATTTCTTATGGGACTTGAAAAATATTTCCCATGTAACATAAAAATCGCGTCATAATTTCATTAAAACTAAATATGGCGGCAGTTCGTAGTGTAATTTCAAAACGAAAAAACGGCCGCAATATTAAGTAACTTTTATAATTTTGATTATAAAGGGTAAAAAAAACAAATTATATATACAAGTGCATAAATTCATTTAAACTCTTTAAATGTACAACAAAAATTCATTTAATAAAACTATTAAATTGCACGCATCTACCCTCATTTATAATACTGCATACGAGCAGACCGCCTCAACCGTTGATACGTTTATAATTCAACAATATATACCTGCCATAAATTCAGTCTGTCACCACGCCATCTAAAATATTAATTACAAAGATATCTTACACCTATTATCTTACCGGGTACATAATGTATACCCGATACATAATACATAATGTATCGGTATACATTATGTACCCGAACGAGACGTAAATATTACAACAAAAATATATTTTTAGAATTAGCAGTTCCCCGCAACTTCGTTCGCGTGTCCCACACACATTGTCCTTTTACTCAATCGGATATAAAAGTAACCTATATCGCTCAAAGATAATGTAGATTTATATTGGTTAATTTTTTTTTAAATTGGTCCAGTTGTTTTTGAATATATCCATTAAAAATAAAATTTATCTCTTTAAAATATTTTCACCGAAAATTAAATTAATTGTATGGAATTAATTTTAATAATTGAAACAGGCGTTTTATGTCAGAAGTTATAAAAAACATAACAACATAAATTTTAATTAAAATTATACCTATATAAAAATATTATTTTTATAACATGAAATTATGAAAATGATGGTAATATTTGCAAGTGGCGCTTCTTGGCAGATTTTCATTCGCAACTGTTCGCAACCCTTCGAACGTAAGGGATGAAATTAGTTTTCCAACACTTGAATAGATGGCGCATACATACGCGTCATATAAACTTCACCTCTGTTGATTAGATGGCGTTACTCGTACGTGTTAATATGTGTGGCCCATGTTCCTCATATATTAATTAGACCATCTATTTTTAACTTTAGACGAATAATATTTATTTAAAAAATACTATTCAATTAATTAATTTAGTTTTATAGTAAGTAGGAAAAATATAATAAATAAATATTCACCGGACAAATAACACTGACTGATCTAACCCCAAAGTAAACAAATTATTTGCTTGTGATATGGGTGTTAGTCAACGATACTAATACATAGAAATACATATATAAATACAAGAATATATTTAATAAACACCCAAACCCGGAAATACAAACATTTATGCTCATCACACAAATGCTTGTCCCCGTCGGGGATCGAACCCGAGCCCCGTCGATCGCGTAGTCAAGGTCCCTAACCACTCGACCAAAGGGGCGGTCTAATAAAAAGTTTCTTCTTACATTAAGGCAAACATTTTCAGTAAATTCTGACTTTTTACATCATAAGATAGCAAACAAATTGATTGTTATCTGTGTTGCGGGATGGCAATACCACATGCATATTATGTTTACTGACTACGTTACCAAACCGGAACACGACAATGATAAGCATTGATGCTATTGCGGCAGGCATAAGTTAGGTGGTGGTACCAAATACCCGGGCGAGAAGTTGCGAAACTCTACCTTCTTGTAGTTAGGATGATAGTGACATGTAGGTAATAACAGATGAAATTATACGTATTATCTCTGATAGTGCATCGGTCCTTGCAGCTCTAAAAACTAACTGCTTCAACTCTAGCATAGTGTTTGAATGCCACAAATCATTAGTAGCAGCATCAGAAACCAACCAAATAATCCTGCAATAGATAAAAGGACACAACAACTCTCAGGGAAATGACACAGCTGATACACTGGCAAGAAATGGAGCAAATAAAAAACTATCAGGTCCAGAACCGATATCAGTCTTGTCATACAGCCAACTCATGACATGTCTAACTGAGAGAACATACCAACAACATGAAGCGTTGTGGCTGGCAACAAATGACTGTAAGAAAACAAAGGAAATTGTGCCAACTCTTTCGAAAAACCTAACACAACGCATAATGAAACTCAAAAGAGATGACTTAAGAAAAGTTGTGGGCACAATAACAGGACATTGCCATTTAAACCGACACCTATTTAACATAGGTGTAACAGACAACCCTTTATGTCGCGGCTGTATGGAGGAACAGGAAACCACCACTCACGTTCTCTTGAGTGCAAGAGCGTGGCCGAACAACGGACACGTATCCTAGATAACCCAAAAACTCCTAAAGAAGCATGTGAAAACATAAGCCGTCTTATAAGCTTCTAATAGTAAGGAGTTAGGATGGAATAGAAATAGTCAGCTACGTACAAAGGCTCAAGTGGCTAAGTGCGGAAAATAAAATGGCAAAAATAAAATGTAAGTAGAGCAATTGCTTTTACAATCTGCCTGGCAGAACGGTAGTTGGTCTATTCTTCAAAGGAGCCCGAACATCGGGAGAAATGGTAAGTTACTATGCGTATGGCAGGCAGCGTCACCACTATACTTATGCGTATGGTATTCCATCCATATGCATAAGTATAGTGGTTAACTTGTCCCAAACTGGAACACGACAACGACAAGCGCCAGTGATATAGCGATAGGAATTGGTTTGTAACGCGGAGGTGCCTAAACTCAGTCTAGAAGGTGCAAAACTCTACCATCTAGTTAGTAGCTACTAAGTTTGTGACACATATTAGCATTTTCTCGCCTTTTACGAGGTACCTACCAGCTATTCTTCGAAAGTGACGAGGATAAATACGGAGGAAATCGGAATAACTAGCTTACTAGGAAGTCCTTAGAATAAGTATTCCTATCTTTTTATAGTTCCGAAGTAAACTAGGAATCCTTATAGTTTCGCTATGTCGGTCTGTTCGTCCGTCCATCGGTCTGCATGATAGCTCAGAGAGCCTTAGTACTAGAAAGCTGTAATTTGGCATGTATATAGTCACGGCAACAAAGTGGTAACATAAAATATTGAAAAATATTTTTTTCAGCGTAGCTCCCCTATATGTAAAATGGGAATGTTATTTTTTTTCTTACGTACCCCATAGCTTGGGCTATCTTTGGATAAGTTTTTAAAAAAATATTCTAGGCTTGTTAAACATGTTTTCGATTAAGTGACTCGTTTGTAAAATATTAAGCTTAAAAATGTTAATTTTTGTAGACTCAAGTGTCCCCCCTCCCCCTCTGCAGGCTAAACGGTTGGTTTTGGGGGTGAAAAAAAATCATGGTAGTAATCAATATAATGTAGTTAAAAGGACACTGACAAGCACTAACGCTATTGCGGTAGGAATAGGTAAGGCGGTAGTACCAGACCCGGGTGAGATAATGCTGAACTCTACCACCTAGTAGCCACGATAGTCGTGGCTCGTATAACCAATCGGTCGCCTCATCATCGGTCGGTGGCAGAACGCCAGTTGGCCTATTCTTCAAAGGAGCTCGAGACTGACACGGGGAAAAGGAGCCTGTAACCAACACGAGGGAAAAAACGGGGAGTAATGCCACATGCATAAGTTTACCGGTTTACCTTATCCTCCAAACCGGAACGCGACAGTGACAATCGTTGACACTATTTGCAGGAATAGATAAGGCAGTGGTATCAGAACCCTGACGAAACCTTGAAGACGAACTCTAGTATTCACGATGGTAGTGACATGTATATTGTATAACCAATCGTTCGCCTTTTACAAACTGCCTGGCGGATTGACAAACGGTCTATTGTTCAAAGGAGCCCGGACCAACACAGGGAAAGTATTCTTTATGGCACAATATGCGATGAAATATTGAATTTCATTAAAAAATTCCATTTTCGAAAATTCTGGGAGACGTTAAACGTTTGAAAACGAGCGCGCGAACACCGGCTGTTGGAGATTAGACACGCTAGCCGGAACAGTTTTTTAATATCCCCAAACATGGAAAGCGAAGCGTTCAGACGTAAGTAGCATATGGATATACCTAACCAAACGCTAATATTCAACGGGGCAGTAAGATTTCTTTGTTAAAACGACTCAGCAATGTTCCATTCAGATTTACTAACTATACTTTTATATATTTTATGTTAGTAATTTTTAAGGGTAGCTCAGTGATCAAAGCAAACAGCATTCAACGATGTCTTTGATGGCTAAAATAGGAAATGAATAATTTCCATTTTCGCGCTTGTGCTGTAGTTCATTTTTTTTAAATATTATTTAATATAACCAACCGGTTTCACTAATTACAGCATCATCGGGGATGTTTTGCGCAGTTTCACTGTTTTAACTCAAATTACATAAATATTTGACTAGCCGACCCGGCAAACGTTGTTCTGCCTTTTTAATTACTCTTATTTCTTTTTCTATATTTTCTCACTTTTGAACCTTCCCTGGACTTCAAAATTTCGTGAATAAAATATAATACAAGCTTGATATTTCTTTAATGTACTTCTTGCAGGCTATTTTAACATTACAATTATAGACTTGGGTGTACACAAGTTGTCGAGCTCATGGCTCAGAACCGTCTGTCGCTAAAAATGAGGTCTCTCATATCGTAAGCCCCACTACGCGCCATCTTGCCGCGTTCTGTCCCGCCGTTTAGCTTTTACAACTTTAACCAATAGGAAGATGACGCCTAGTGTTGCCATATTTTGTCACTTATTCTAATATAACACAATTGAAACATATTCTTTTGATGAATAAAATCATTACAAACAAGTTAAATCATTACATTCGGCCATCCGGCAAAGTGTGACTCCCGGCACACTACTCAATTCTAAAATTAACTTTTCCGTAAATCCTTAGGGCATCAATTAGGAAATATTAAAGATGCAAAAGTACAACTAGTTAAATCATTACCTTCGCCCATACTATAAGTCGACACAAATATATTTTTTTTTTGAGGAAAAAAAATTTGCTTGTACACAACCCTAACATACAATAACTTACTGATCATAATCATAATTATTTAAAAACAAGTAATAATACAGTGTTATTTATATCTTCTATGAAAGCGAAAATTTGTAAGCAGTTTTGCTACATAATTTTATTTTAATTTATATTATACGTTATATAAAATTTATAAAAATTATACATAGTACTTTATTTTACTTTGGTGTTACGTACTTTATTAAGCGTATCACTTTAAGTTGATATATATTCTGTTGATCCATAGTAAATATAATTTTAAACAAAACATTATTTTAGTTTTATTTAAGTTGTAATATATTTGTTATAGTAAACGTTGATATAAACAAAACTTCACTTCAGCTTGTAATCTGCATCTATTTTAATATTATAAATGCGAAAGTTTGGATTTATGGATGTTTATTACTCAATCACGCCAAGACTACGGATTTGATTGAAGAGAACGGATTTGAATGAAATTTTACTAATTATAAATATATATAATTACTTTGTATTCTACATATTTTTTACACATAACTCATTGCATCGATAAAATTAATATTCTAAAAATCTATAAATTATGTAAGATTAATTTACAAATGTTTGACCAATTTTACTCCATATACCTAATTTTTTTTTTCTGAAAGTCAATTACATTATATGGTTTTACTCATTCTAAACTAAAGTGTACCAATTTTAGTTTCTTACTACTGAATCCTACATTACATTGTTAAACATAACTCATAAAAATTTGTTTTACCTTAGGTAATTATTTATTTAAATATTAATTTACGCATTTGTATTTTATACCGGTTTATAGTTAGCTATTTCATTATGCTTGGTAATTGATAAAAGAAATAATGTACATACATATAAAAAAAAAACTTTTTTTTTTGTACCATGACTATGTTGTAGTCTATAACTATGGCACATAGGGCTTGCTTGCTTGTCTGTTATTTGTACTAAATTGCGGGTTGGTTTTAAAGTATTTAGTGTGTTCTTAAAAAAACAAGCTGCTCTAATGTACCTACATAAAAGGAAGTTTTAATATTATCAGATTTAAAAATAGGCTTAAAGTTTGTTTTTATGTGATGTTTCATGTTACATATAGCCCTAACTCATTCTTTTGTGCTGTAAAAGCATTTACCCATCAAATCCAGAGTCACCTCATATAAGCAGTCCATAAGTAAATACTAATGAAACATATCCAAAGCATGTTGTTATTGCCGTTTCCTTATATATTTATATCTAATTTTACGGAGAGCAAATACAATTTAGTCTTATGTGTTACAAATATTGTCGATTTGTTATTTCTTTGATCATCTATATTATACTTCTATAGGATTATCATATTTACATTAAATTTCAATTGTAATAATTTTGCCTTTTCTTTATGTTGATTTGTAACTTGTTTTTCATTTGACTAATTATTTCATTTAAAGTTCTAAGTAATTGTTTAATGTATTGTTCATTAATATTTATTTAATTTAATAATTTAATGTTTTATGTACACCATAATCAAGTAGCATTTACATAACACTTAGAATAAGCGCACAAATAGAGGGTCTTATTGCTAAAGAATGATTCTTCCAGACAACGAGTGGCAATATAATTCATTGTTTGCAGATTAGGGTGCACAAATTACAATACAGATTTAATAAACATATGTTACATAGAGAAATAAGTACCACAATATCTGTCTTACATATCAACATAAATTAATCTATATCTATATATATTTATAATAATCAGTGCCATTTTTCGTTGTAATTTTATAACTCAAGAACGGGCTCACCTATCCAAACCAAATGTTTAGGCTTTGTTCGGACTGTTTAGTAGATGGTTTATGTGAAGTTTGCACAAAATCGGTACAGCGGTTCTTCATTTATCACATTTTTTTGTAACAAATGAATTCAATAAATGACGATACGTCGCGAAGCATGTAACAGGCCGCTAGTATAATATATAATAAACTTGGAGGCGTCTTCTTAAGACATTTGTTAGATGTCAAGCGTAGCTAAATTTTGAACTGACATAAATACGAGAATGTATACAACAGTACGTCAACAATAAAAACCTAATTACAATTAGTGTCAATTTGCCTATATAATTTGCCACACTTTTGACATTAATATGAGCATTCGCTCATATGTACGACTACACGTTCAATGCCAAACGCCACGTCTATTAGTATTATGTGGTCTGTGATATATATTAACACTGACAGTAATGTTAATTAGGTTAGTACCAGTCATAAATGGTCTACATCGTACCCTTAAGTCAACCTCAGAAATAAATTATCGTTAAATAATTTCTGATTTTACTCCCAAGTACCTGAACGTGTGATTTTACTATTACAATAAATCTACCTATATTACGCATACTACATATAATATAAAATCTAGTATTTATAAATTCTACAGGAACATGAAATTTAAATCGAAATTAATACTAAGTCCTACAAAAAGTGAAAACTGATAATTGTCAAAAAAAATCATGAATTTAACTAAATATAATCCAATGTGAAATAACGTACATATTGAAAACATTTTATTTCATACATTGAGTAACAATCAAGGTGAATTGTCTGGTCAACTAGTGTAATTTGACATAATTCTAGCATTTCCCGCGAATAAATAATAACTACGTCTTTGAATCTTCTTTTTACACTCGATATTATTAGTGTCGATTTCCTTACATTTCCCACGATTACTCCGATAGATAAGGTTCTTTTGGGACTTCCGCCTGCGATCTGTTTCGACTTTGTCCCGGTGATTGCAACGACGACATTAGCTCTACAGCTTTCTGGATCTGACTTCCAGTAAGAGATAACGGCGCTTTATATTCAGACGCCGAAGAATCCGCCATTGCGCCACACTTAAATTCAAATTTCTCTCTAGTACGCATAAATGAAATCTTCGAGCTGCTCATACGGACTATCCATTGCTTTACATCATTCTAATTTTGTCTCTTCATCTACGGTGCACGCCTTGCGAATGGTTTCAGTTAGTTCGTCAAACCCAAGCACACCCAAATATTTCATTTGCAATCTCTCGAAACACACTTACATGGTTTTGGCTCTTTCTCTAAACAAGCACACCTACATGGCTTATTTTCAGTATCTCGAAACACACCTACATGGTTTCGGCTATTTCTCTAAACAAGCACACCTACATGGATTATTTTCAGTATTCTCGAAACACACCTACATGGTTTCGGCTCTTTCTCTAAACAAGCACACCTATATGGCTTATTTTCAGTATTCTCGAAACACACCTACATGGTTTCGGCTCTTTTTCTCTAAACAAGCACACCTACATGGCTTATTTTCAGTATTCTCGAAACACACCTACATGGTTTCGGCTCTTTTTCTCTAAACAAGCACACCTACATGGCTTATTTTCAGTATTCTCGAAACACACCTACATGGTTTCGGCTCTTTCTCTAAACAAGCACACCTACATGGCTTATTTTCAGTATTCTCGAAACACACCTACATGGTTTCGGCTCTTTTTCTCTAAACAAGCACACCTACATGGCTTATTTTCAGTTATCTCGAAACACACCTACATGGTTTCGGCTCTTTCTCTAAACAAGCACACCTACATGGCTTATTTTCAGTATATCTCGAAACACACCTACATGGTTTCGGCTCTTTCTCTAAACAAGCACACCTACATGGCTTATTTTCAGTATTCTCGAAACACACCTACATGGTTTCGGCTCTTTCTCTAAACAAGCACACCTACATGGCTTATTTTCAGTATTCTCGAAACACACCTACATGGTTTCGGCTCTTTTTCTCTAAACAAGCACACCTACATGGCTTATTTTCAGTTATCTCGAAACACACCTACATGGTTTCGGCTCTTTCTCTAAACAAGCACACCTACATGGCTTATTTTCAGTATATCTCGAAACACACCTACATGGTTTCGGCTCTTTCTCTAAACAAGCACACCTACATGGCTTATTTTCAGTATTCTCGAAACACACCTACATGGTTTCGGCTCTTTCACTAAACAAGCACACCTACATGGCTTATTTTCAGTATTCTCGAAACACACCTACATGGTTTCGGCTCTTTTTCTCTAAACAAGCACACCTACATGGCTTATTTTCAGTATTCTCGAAACACACCTACATGGTTTCGGCTCTTTCTCTAAACAAGCACACCTACATGGCTTATTTTCAGTATTCTCGAAACACACCTACATGGTTTCGGCTCTTTCTCTAAACAAGCACACCTACATGGCTTATTTGTTAATATAATTATATATTTATCCACACTTAGTGAAACATCTAGTTTGTTTTCTATTACCGCCATGAATTAATGATTGGCGCTATAATCAATGTTTGTCTCCAATCAGAGTAAACTTCTTTGAATAAAAATTGAATATATATAATATTCTGCGATGTCTACAATATTAAAATATTTAAAAACTGATGCAGTTGCCCTACCAAAATAAATCAAGTTGTGCAAAGTTATATCTTTTCAAATATTAGATTGTTTACAATCACTAGTAAACAGATTGATTTCAAATTGATCTCAAAAACTGAGTCAAATAACGTAAATAGAATTTACTCATTTTCTTTGCTCAATTGGTTTGAAATTTATCAACGATATATTTTTTTTTTGTTAAAAATTAATACATGACTGACGTTATTTCGTTGTTTTCCATTCAATCAATTTTGAAGTTAATAAAAGGTTTTAGAACTCAAATAATTGAGTCGAGTGCTATTCAAAAGATCAAAATCGACGATCGTTTTGAAAATATACGACTGCGCAAAAACTGAAATACTCTAATTTTTTTTTAAGCTGCTCAAAAATCTATGCTTTGGTATAGAACACACAAATATATTTTACTTTACACTGTAAAATTGAAATAACTTATTTCATCGAGCATACTATTCCACATATAGCAGGACACAACCATATCATTAAGACAACTGAACTTATGTAATTTTCGAACGCTCGAAATGCTTTTATATGTACTTTGAGTTTGCTATTAATATTAATTTTTAAACAATAACTCGGTTCTCAGAAATACTTATCAAACATGTGGGTAGTTTTAACAAAATACTATTACATTCCATCGGATGATACTGCGGCTACGATCATGTATTGTTTGTAGCTAGAAGTGACATGTAAATTATTTTAAATTTTTACTATCATTATTTTTTTTTGAACATTTGATTATTTGTAACGAATAAACTCAAATGCTATCTTTGGGAATAAATTAATTAATCATGTTAAGGGTGTATAAAATGGATATAGGAATAACACGATCGGAGAGTAGCCCCGACCACGTGTTAAGCACAGGATGGGTACAGGAATAACACGATCGAAGAGTAGCCCCGACCACGTGTTAGGTACAGGATGGGTACAGGAATAACACGATCGGAGAGTAGCCCCGACCACGTGTTAGGTACAGGATGGGTACAGGAATAACACGATCGGAGAGTAGCCCCGACCACGTGTTAGGTACAGGATGGGTACAGGAATAACACGATCGGAGAGTAGCCCCGACCACGCGTTAGGTACAGGATGGGTACAGGAATAACACGATCGGAGAGTAGCCCCGACCACGTGTTAAAGATGTAAAGGATGGACATAGGAATATATTTATTCTTTTGATGTAATCACAATTACTATAACGCATGTTCTTTTAAAATAACAATTTCTAATTCTAATCTAATTTATTTCAATTCTCATTTGACATTAATTTTTAAATCTATTCTGACTTCTTTTTTTTTTTGAGTTCTATTGATTTCAAAAGTATTTAAACGTAATTTGTAATTTTATATAAAAATAAATATATATTTTTTTTTTCTTTTTGCACGCCATTTATTCGGCAAAGCAGGCTCAAAGTACTTGTATTTATCATCACATGTAACCCTGATTTATTAATACGAAAAATGTACAATTTTGAATTTTGAATTATTTTATGCTATCGCACATTTTTTTAATATGCTTTTTAATAATCTACTCCCATAATATATTTATAATACATAATACATTATTGTATACAAGTGCTGGATTACCTTTGAAAACTTGTGGGCACACAGGTAACTTCCACGTCTGATTTTTCGTGAATAAAATATAATACAAGCTTGATATTTCTTTAATGTACTTCTTGCAGGCTATTTTAACATTACAATTATAGACTTGGGTGTACACAAGTTGTCGAGCTCATGGCTCAGAACCGTCTGTCGCTAAAAATGAGGTCTCTCATATCGTAAGCCCCACTACGCGCCATCTTGCCGCGTTCTGTCCCGCCGTTTAGCTTTTACAACTTTAACCAATAGGAAGATGACGCCTAGTGTTGCCATATTTTGTCACTTATTCTAATATAACACAATTGAAACATATTCTTTTGATGAATAAAATCATTACAAACAAGTTAAATCATTACAAAAAATTAATTCAAAGCCAAAATTAACAACAGCAATTGATTTTTTTATGTGTAGATTACAAGTTTTAACAATTCGAAACCGGAATCGATAGTTTTACCTTTTAAATGTTCAGCTCAGTGCTAAACACACCTTTAACAAAAACTGAGGATAAATGATATACTTTAAAACGTAAAGGTTCTACATTTCTATGAATACATCCAAATAACGATGAGATTATCTAGGGTTAACTGTTAGTAAAATGACTGTAAAGTGGTGCATTAAAAGCAATCTAAAGCGTCTTAAAAAAATAATTTATATTTGTCACGTTATTTTTCCCTAATAAATAAGCTTGGTTAATGCGATGTACTGGGAAGGGTTGACTCGCATAACAACGATTACGATGTTGCTGTTGCCGGCGTAGATGAGCTTGAAAACCCTCGGTGCTGAATGTATTTGGTGCCTACGTTTTCTATCTTTTATTATTTATAAAAAAAATTATATCTTCACGCCCGTACCATCCACTCCGTACTGTACGCTCCACCAAAGGCTGGAAATGTATAAACCAGTACACCCACGATTAGCCGAAGATACGTAGTCCCACAATGTGATAGGTGGTAAGCCAACCGGGCAAGTTTGGCTTGCAGTAATAAGCTTTTCTGACAAAAAAGCTTACGAATTATAATGTGTATTTTTTGTCAGTTAATAGCATTGTGAAATTAGGCCTGTGAAGCAAGCCCCCATTGTCAAAATAAAAATAAAATAGAGTTCTAGTTGCCCTCACATAGTTCCGGAGTTCTTTATATTTTTTAGCAATAGTTCTGTTGGTTAAGTAGCCCAAAACTGACTTTGGAAATGATGGCGGATAACTTCAAATTGTAAAAATTGTGGTCTTGTAGCACATGCTTGTAGCACATAAGCAACGTTGCCTATGTGCTATTCCAGGTCATCATCTACTTATGTGCCAAATTACATTCAAATCCGTTCAGTAGTTTTTGCATGATTAAGTATCCACATCCATCCATCATCTTCCATCAGCTTTCGCATTTATAACGTTATAATATCATAGATTATGAGGCACTGCTATCGCGCATAACTCGAAACAAAAACATCTTGTATTTATATTAAGATGCGAAGAAATATATATTTCGTATCTTAAGATCATATCTTAAGATATGGTATATTTCATATGTTGAGATATGATCTTCAATGTCGTTGGGTATCTTAAGATACTAAAGGTAAAATATGTATTATCTTAGTCGTGTGTGATGGTTCATACGATTTATATGGTGAGCGATTTCTGAAATTCGCTTTAAGATTATTATATTAAGGCATCTTAAGATCAAATATTATAGTATCTTAGCCATATGTGATGAGCTTTATATTAGATGACCCAACAAACGTTATTCTGCCATATCAATTATTTGTAGTGAATATTTTGATGGGGTGGTGGTTAAAGGAAAGGGGCTAAAAGGGTGTATATTTATAGGTGTTTAATGTCAAATAAAAAAAAGTTTGACAAAAAAATCTGGATAAGGACGCTCTAATAACCTCGCATAATGGAATATGCTTATCGATCTATTCTCAGACCTACCAAACATATAAAAAAATCATAAAAATCAGTAAAGCCGTTTGGAGGGATGCGGCCACCATGGAGGCGGCCACTAGCACTTTTTTATATATTATTGGAAGATACGTAGCGTGTTAAAGCGCTTTGCTGGGAGTATTAGCAACCAAACGCCAATAGACACTCCGATTCACTAAGATTCATCGTCTTTTCAATTAAAGAAGTGGGTGGTGATCCCCATGGTAATATTTTTTAAGCTATACGACCAACCCGCAGACTTATTTCTTATCCACGGAACAGTAACGTTTACAACCATCAGATTCCCAGATACTAAGTTTATTACACATATTTTGTACCGAGGTTAATCAGGAACATATTTTGCCTGAGAACTCAGTACCTCTTGATTTGGGTCGTATAAGCTAAATAAAAGAACACAGTAGTCGACGCGACACTTACTGAAAATATATTATATGACATAAATCCATACAAAACTAGCATACACGAGACATTAATAGTAAGCAATGTTGACAGGAACAATTCGTGTCTTGGTTAGAATTACCATACACGCTTGCACTCGTCAGCCTTGCCAATAACATAGCTTATTCTAGTTGTTTTTTGAGGTGTCAAACAAACATATTTATCATGATTTCTATGTAGAAATGTTGACACCACTAGCTAAATCATTTTGTAATGTTATGTGTGTAAATTATTGTATTCTTTTGTAACATTTGTGAAATATACAAGTGTCCGCAGATTCGTTCACATGATAAAATAATTGGTGGATTTTATTGAGGCTAAGGCCATCTACTTAATAAAACGCCAAAACTGACAGACTGCCTGACGTATAGCCGAAATCAGCGACCCTAGAAAAATGAATCATTGTAAAGGTATCCTTTTCATGGTGTAGGGAAACATTATGTAAGAACCTTTAAAAATTCATCATCTAAAGGGGTGAAATATGGGGCATATTGCTTAATATTACACGGAAGCGGTATACAGTAAAGAGCTGGTAAAGAGGCATATACTTTTATTACTCTAAACAGTTTCTTAATATTACGCTGCTTTTAGGATCATATTAAGTATTAAAAGACAGAAAGACAGGCTAGACAGACACATTTAAGAGATTAAATGTGACTTTCTAGTCATAACTCATTATATATTTTTTTCATTAAGTAGCAAACAAGCAACGGCTTTCCTGATGGAAAGAGAAACCGTCACCGTGTGGCGGGTTGGCAGTGCCACATGGATAATTCTACCGTCTACCTTATCCTCCAAACCGGAACATGACAATGATAACCATTACCGCTATTGGGGCAAGAATATCTAAGTAGTTAAGGCTGTGATACCCGGTAATTCACGGATGAGATGTTATGGAATTCTATCACCTAGTAGTCACGATAGTAGTGACATGTATAGTTAATAGTTTTTTTAGACCTGCCTGGCAGAACGACAGTTGGTCTATTCTTTAAAGGAGACCGGACCAACACGGGGGAACATATCTAGATAATAATACTACATACATAAAATTTGTACAAATCCATTCGAATTTAAAATTTATTATACATATTTTGACAAATCAAACATATTTTTATTACTACAGCATCAGACACGCGACTACAAACTAAATAAATTTTAACGCAGTAAAACTGCAGCAACCGACATTCTATTCCTGTATCTCTGGAACTCTGCAAAATTAAAATGAAACCACGTGACAAATAGGTAGGTACCTCTCGAACTAAAAAAAAGATTTTTTAAAGACGGTTCATATAAGACCGAATTCTACGGTAACGAACATTAAAAAATACAGCCCAATCGAAAACCTACTCCTTTTGTAAAGTCGGTTGAAAAGTAAAACTTCACAGGCTTAACACATGTAAGCGTATAATAATTAAATTCTGTGTTTGTATGTGTGTGTGCGGGTACGTGTGTGTAAAAAAAAGAGTTTTGTGTGTATTTATACATATGTGGATGAACTGCTGTGATGGAATCATCAAGATCAGATAAGAATACACACAAACACACATTTACAGCCAGACAAGCGTACATTATATATAAAAGGTCTGCTGTTTCTACCGATAGCCTCACATACTCACTGGCAGCACAATCAGCAGACGGCTGTTAATATTTATATACATAAAAATTATATTACTAATATTTAGTACAAAATATAAAACGTAGTTACATAATATATGAATTTTATGTGTTTCGCTCAATTAAAGTTTGTCTACATTTTCTGTAATTTATTTATTTTAATTAAAGTCAAAAAGTTAGTCGTGACTTGCAGTAGAAAATAATTGTTACAGCTAGAGCCAGAAAAAAATAAGTTGAAACAATTTGCATAAAATAATAATTTATAAATTGGCACGATTGTATGTTTATAATTTATTAGCACACGGGAAGTAATAATTATTAATCATTATTTAATTAAGATATATATTTCAATCGAAACATATTTACATTTAATATTTTTGTTGCTGTCATTAAATAAAAAAGTAAACTTTAAAACTGTTTTTCATTTGATATGCAAATAAAAGTTCGCAATAAATAAAAGCTTATGCTCCGCAATCAATTTGGCCTCAGTGTGCGAGGACTCCGTGTTCTTTTCACGTTTGAACTTGACGAATATTGTCGAAAAACTCTAGACAGAGATAAAGGAACATCTATATATGAGGTCAGCTCAGATCTTTGCTCGCCCACCAGGTCTCTGACCAGCTACCAGGATGAGTAGAATTAATAATAATATTTCCCCTTTCTTACATTCGCATAATATACGCAGAAGTCTGATTTGAAATCGACATAATATTTTATTCTCCTTCGATCTATAACTAAATAAAAATAGAATACGATTCGAAGAGTAAGTGAATTTGAGGATCGAATCTTTCAGTGTATGAAGGTATTCTTGAAGGTAAACTTACATAGGTATGTGGTCTTACATCGTTGCGACGGAAAAATCGACGTATTATTATCATCTTTGAGATTTCAAGACTACAAAGAATCTATAAAATGTTCCACCTGCTTATTTTTTGACTTATGCCTACTACGAAAACACCTGATGATTTAATGTTCAAAATTTCAAATTTAAACCATCAAACAGCGCGCTGAAAAATATTTTAACCGTAACAAGTGTCGTAGATATGTATATCGTGTAAAGTTATTAAATAAATCATTAGTCAAAGCAAACTAGTTAATCAAAACAACAAATTAGTCAAAACAAAGTTTAATTTTTCCAAACAAAAGCCTTAGAAAGTGGGAGTGGTTCCACAAACACGGATTTCCAATTAAGTGAGGGCCTGATTGGCAGGTCGTTAGTCAATGTTGTGCGCTGAATGTGGGCGAACGTCTCGCGCTTCACTTGTTACTCACTTCAATGGTTATTGACGAGTGACGGTTTAGGTAACCAGACTTTAAATTACATTACTTTTAGCATAGAGTTAGCATATACTCTATATGTCCTTAAAGAGCAACAAACTTAACGTAATTATAAATATCGCTCGACAAATTACACGAATTAATCTCATCCCAAAATAAACAAATTATTTGTTTAATTTTGTAATTATTTCTTAAGTCAACGATACTTTTGTATAGAAACACATATATAAATACTGAAATAAGTTTTATCGTTTATACTCACTACATAATCGTTTGTCCCTGTCGGGAATCAAACCCGTACGACAGCAACCCTTTAATCAGTATCACTAACCACTCGTCCAATGGGATGGTCAGTAAAAAGCGATATTAAAACTAAGATAAAACCATAACTTTACCTGATTTTCCATTAGCTAAAAAGTGGGAAAGTAGAAGACTACGTTTTCTCATTTATAGCACTGAAAATACAATAGACCAGGGCTGCCAAACCAAATACCATGCTGGGCTCTCTTTGGCAATATTCTCATTTATAGCACTGAAAATACAATAGACCAGGGATGCCAAACCAAATACCATGCTGGGCTCTCTTTGGCAATATGAATTGCCAAAGAGATTGAAGGATCATAGGCAAACCACCAGTTTTGAAACAAAAACAAACTAAAATTAAAAAAAAGAATTCCTTTACTATAAGGGAAAATTATTAAACACATAATATTCAGAAATCAGAAATCAGAAATCAGAAATACTTTCTTTATTCAATAAAACTTTTTACAAGTTATTTTGACACGTCAACATATTTTTTTTTAAAAAACTACTACCGGATCGGAAACGAGGCCACACACTGAGAAGATCCAGCGGAAGAAACTCAGCGGGCTTGTCTTTTTTTTTCATATTATTGATTTTTTTACATTATCAAAATGTTACAAAAAATATATATGAGATCGGCACGAGGAGCAACTAATCCCAGGCTTTTTTGTCTTCTAAATAATCTAAGATTTTATAATATCTTTTTTTACACAGTTTTGTTTTAACACATTTTTTAAATTTATTGACTGGTAGATCTCTTATAGTTTCGGGAAGTTTATTGTAAAATCTGTATTGCCCCATAAAAGAGTTACTTATTCTGTGGAGACGAGATGCATGCACAACAAGATTGTTTTTGTTCCTTGTATTAAGTGAGTGTACGTCACCATTTTTTTAAAAAAAGCAAATATTTTTACGAACGTACATCAAGTTCTCAAATATATATTGGGATATAACAGTTAGAATATTGATTTCTTTGAATTTTTCTCTAAGGGAAACCCTCGGGCTAAGATTGTAAATTGCCCTAATAGCTCTTTTCTGCAATACAAATATAGTATTTATTTCAGAAGAAATTCCCCATTTAATATTATATTATATTAAATAAAACATACTATAAAAAGCTAGCTTATCTCGTTTTGAGATTTCTTTCAGCTAACCCGTACCAAGAAGACATTAAATTTTTGTGTATGTTGCGGTAGAAAAAACATTTTGCGGGCCGCACAATTACAAGCCATAGGCTGCATACGGGCCGCGGGCCGAGCGCTGGACAGCTCTGCAATATAACCAAGAGCTAGCAAAAATTACACTTAACTTATAAACCATCACTACGTATGTCTGCTATCAAACTATTATTTTTCGGCTCCTCAATGTTCTTTGCTGAACATAGTATCAAGTTTAGTCACACCTCGGGTGCATTCGTCCAAGGAACTCTATCCTTTTTTTTTCGAAATGAACTTAAGCAGTTGGTCCAAATGACTGCTACTGCGAAACCGGGCTTTTAAACTTTATCCTTAAGTATTCATGATGGTGGTGACACGTTCGCCTAAAGTTCGACTTTTAAGTATTACCAATCAGAATGGCAGATTGTTTGTTCTTCAAAGGGAGTATGAACTACATACCACAAGAATACTAATAGACACGCTATTGGGAAGAAAACATGTCGCAGCGCATATGTCGCGCTCCTATCACTGTCAAAAATTTCATACATTTGTACATATATTATAGCGTGAAAAAATAGAAATAAACCATGTTGTACTATTTTATCCTACCGAATGAGATGACAAGGTTTAAAAATTACACTTGAAGTGATTTTATTTCATCGGCAAGTAGTATAACTATGTATTTCTGTGTGTAAATGCTACACCGACAATATATGAAATTGTCTTGAAAGGCGTATACATTTAATCCGTAGTCCGGACCAACAATATACACCCAATATATTATACGAGTATATTGGGATACCATATGGAATATTATACTCATAATATATTGTTAATTACTTTATACCTCCCAAAAATGTACACAAAGAACTGTCTCCATAGCAAATATGATTGATTACCAAACCGTTCAGCGTAGCGAAGATAGCGTTAGAAATAGAGATATTAAGTGTTTTCCCGTGTTAGCTGTGATATTAAAAGGCCATCTAAGGCCTTTCAAGATTTGCTCAATTTTATGTAAAAAATGGTAGTTAGACTTCAGTAACACTTACCGTGTTATTAATAACATAATCTAACGTAACATATTGATAGGATGGCAGATAAAAGGTTAACAAAACACATATGCTGGACGAATATGGAAGGAATATGGAAGGAAAACTAAGATCAAGATGCTAGGATCAGTCTGATCGGGTTCTGTCCAAAGGTAGTTTAAAGTCTTCGTAACCAACGTGTTTGTGGTATGAATATAGCAATAACTCCTCATTCAAGCAAGCAAGATGAATCTGTAAGCATTGTGACATATGTCATTCGGTACTCTTTCCCTACCCCATAAGATATCTGACGTGAAGATATGTTTGTATGTAGGTATGTATGTAAAAGAACAGATTTGTAGAATCTGTCATTAGATGACACCAGTCACCTCTCAAGCTTAAATCCTTCAAGCCGTGTTGACTACAGAGTGTGCCTAAAAATATGCATTCACACATACATACATGCATAAACTATTTTATAACATATGATAGCAAACAAGAAAATGACTTTCCTAATGAAAATACCAAAGACGTCAATGGTGCGTTCTTATCATTGTGGTGGGATCATAATGCTACATTCATAAGTTTACCGGCTACCGTACCCTCCACACCAGAATACGACAGTGACTAGTACTGACGCTATTGCGGTAGGAAAAGTTTAGGCGGACGTTACAGAGTACAGTTCCAGGCGAGATGTTACAGAACTCTACCACCGAGTAGCCATGATGGTAGTACTCGTACAACAAATCGTTCACCTTCATGAACTGCCTGACAGAACGACAAGTTAGACAACTTGCCAGGACCAAAACGGGTGTGATCGTTGTATTTTGTAGTATTCATCTCGATCAGCGTGGTAACGCGTTTAATAATAATAATAATAATAATAATAATAAATGTTTATTTCAGAAAATCACATAATCAGACTTAAATCTATAATTACAAGGTATTCTTAGATATTTATGATATAACGTGTGCCTGAACTAGGAAAACCTGTGTTTCAGGCTGAAAGAGCAAGTATACTTTAAATAACTAATCATATTTTATCATTTATACTACAAATAGACATAACTTATAATACAAAAATAAAAAAATACACAAAATACACGTAAATAGGTAAAGTCTACTCTAACCTTATTAACAAATTCTCTGTGTCTTCGTAGGACAAACTTTGTAAGGATGACTGGAGACTTTTTTTGCATTTATGGAAAGATAATTGATAAATATCTAACAGTGCATTTAGTCTATTGTAGAGATATGGGCCTAGAAATAAGTAAAATTTTGTTACAAAACTATGTTTTATGGCAATTTTATGGGAACAAACTATATCTTTTCTTCTTTTGTTAGTAATTTCTGTACAGTAGGGAAGAGCTGCGTGCTGTTTTAGTACTATGTTTAGTATAAAAAGCTGTCGGACTGTTAGCACTTTACATGATTTATAAAGAAGGTTAGTGGAGAACAGGAAAGGGCGAAATGTAGCCACCTTGAGAATTGCTCTTTGCGCTCTCTCGACGGATATTAGTAGCGTTTTAGCTGCACCACCCCATGAGGTAATGCAGTAAGTTATTATTGACTGACATAGAGCAAAGTAAACTTGCCTAATTATTGTAGTGTTAGCAATATAGCGCAGTTTTTTAAAAACAAATATCAGCTTTCTTATTCTATTACATAAGGCCCCTATATGATATTTAAATGTAAGATTTTCATCTATCAATATACCGAGGTATTTTATTTTATTTGTGTTTTTAATTGTTGGACATGCACATTGGTTATTATTGTGGTCATTACAGCAATGAGCGATTAATTTTGAGTTCAATTCGGGTGACTTTCGCATTGAAAACACCTAAACCTAATACCTAAACCTAAACTTTAGGTTAACCACTCGACCAACAAGGCTGCCAAGGAACTTTATCGCTATTTGGCGTAAAAATATATGTAAAAATCGAGAAGCTTCGTTCGAGAAAAAATCGTTAAAGACTAAGGTTGTCGTAGAAATGTAGAAGACAATCTTTAACAATAAATAAAGAGATTAAGTTGTATAACCCGGGGATGTCGCCTCTGCCGTCTAGTGGTCCAGCGTTGGCGTTGACCACATGAAGGCCCGGGTTCGATTCCCGGATCGGGCACGTAAAAAAAAGTGTTTTTTCAGTTTCTGAGAAACACAAAGTTGCCCGGGATTGGAAAGTGCCCGGTTGGCGATAGGCTTGCCACCTATCACATTTGTGGGACCGAGTATCTTCGGCTAATAGTGGGTGCACTTGTTGTACCTCTGCCTACCCCTTCGAGGATATGGGCGTGAAGATACTTTTTTAAGCCTTAAGCAAAATGAGAAAGTTGCGACAGTTGATATTTAAAAGCTTAAAAAGTTAACTGTTAAAGCAAATTATTGTAATCTATAGCTGACCTGGCAACCGGCAAACGTTTACGATCCGGTAGTAGTTTAAAAAAATGTTGACGCGTCAAAATACCTTGTAAAAAGTTTTATTGTATAAAGTATTTCTGATTTCGTTGTTTTGCCGTATAAGTAACTGAATTACTAATATCGCTACTATAAATAGGGGTTGATGGTATAAGGGTAAAAAATATAGAAAAAAATAGGTATGGGTATGGGGTAGGTAACACCCTTAACATTTAGGGTTATGAAAAATAGATGTTGACCGATTCTCAGACCTACTGAATATGCATATAAAATTTCATAAAAATTGGTCAAGCCGTTTCGGAGAAGGTAACTAACAATTTGACACGAGAACTTTATATATCCATACTAATATTATAAATGCGAAAGTAACTCTGTCTGTCTGTCTGTCTGTCTGTCTGTTATGCTTTCACGGCTAAACCGCTGAACCGATTTGGATAAAATTTGGTACAAATATAGTTTGAGACCCAAGAAAGGACATAGGGTAGTTCTTATCCCGGAAATCCCACGGGAACGGGAACAATGCGGGTTTTTATTTTAGATTTTTTTTCACGCGAACGGTGTCGCGGGCACAGCTAGTAAGATTATAAATGCGAAAGTTTTCATCTTCGATGCATTTATAGATGAATAGATGTATGTTACTCAATCAAAAAACCACTGAACCGATTTAGATGAATTTTGGGACACGTAGATGACCTAGAATAGCATATAGGCTACTTCTTAGTTTTTATCCCAAAAAAATTAGCGGTATGATCCAGCGGAATCCGCCAAAAACTGATATAAGGCAGCGGGCTGCATGCTGTGCATAAAAGTGAAAAATAAAGTTAAATTAAATTGAAACGTTTATGAGTTGATTAAACGAACCCTTTGTATAAAATTGTATTTATGGCATATGTACAGATTATCACAGTCACCATTCTATAAAATATCTTAATATAATGTATTAGGTCAGGGCAAAAGTATTTTTGTATTGTTTATACAAAGGAAAATATTTTTTAGGTCTAATTTTTTATTTACTTATAATATATATGTGTCGTTTTGATCGATGACTTGTTGCCATCTTGTGGGTAGTGCCATGATCCCATTCTTGTAGAAATTTTGAGATTTTTGATGAAAAGAATCTGACAGGCAGTGTTCACAGTGTTCTTTTGAGGTTAGAAACCACATTTGTGCTACTCTTATTGATACCGCATTAGGTCCGTAAACCGTACAAATTTTGTTCGCGGCGTTCGTCGCATTTTTACCTTGTTTGTAATAAAACTTAAAAATGTACCGAACGTCTTCGTCACATACGTTCATTCTCCTTGCTTGAAAAACAATTGAAAATAATTTTTTTTATTTATTTCATCTTCAGAATGTCACATTTAATGGTATTAAAACCAGCCAGTTACATTCGCTACAGCCAAAGAGGTTTTATTGCTAATAATACATTCAAAATACGAAAATACTTTATTACGTATCACGTTGATTTTGTCAAACACTTGTACTATTTCACAAATAAATATTTTACAAGTAACATTAAATTATTGTAAAGCAAACCGGTTTCGCCGTCTATAGCATCATCAGGGCTTTTGTCGTATTACTTAAACTACGCTGGCTGATGTCAAAATCAATTGCCAGGAATGCCAAACTTGAGGTAGCTAAATTCGAATAGACAGCTGAGGTACTAAAATAAATGTTTCATAACACAAACAGAATTCTCTATGCAAATCTGTGTTAATCTCATATTTTCGTGATTAATTTTATTCTTGGCTACATTTCTTAGATGATATTGTCTCGTAAATCAGTCTACGGGTGTTTTTCTTGGACCGCACGACTCAGCTATGTTTTGTTTAGAATCACGCACACCCTGTCTCCGTTACTTCAGCGATTGTGATTTAATGTTCTGGAATTGTAGTAGCTATGACGAATTTAATTTTTGTATTGAAACTATTTCTAAAACACTGAATTAAATTTTCTAAACATTCATCGTGCATATTACTTTAGTAGTTTAAATAATAAGTACCTGGATTGCCGAGCTTTGATCGCTATTTTTTTTGTTAGTAAAAACGTTTTCTAAAAATGAAGCCTATTTTTAAAAAACATTGTTTTAAATTTAAATTTCATGAAAATCGTTGGAGCCGTTTCCGGGATTCAAATTATAATATTATATTGTATACAAGAATGCTCGTTTATATTTATATGTATATATTACATATAAAATGTTACAAAAACATTTAAAGCCGATTTAATTTTTTAGAAAGTAATGGCGCGGCACTACCACTTCGTCACTTCGCGAATCTTTCGGTTGCTATCAGTTTTCTACCGCTAAGTTAATTTTACTTCTGCATTGGTGCGCATTACAAGTTAAAGCCAGACAGACTATTTCTCAAGGAGGAAGTATAACGTGGACCACAGTTCGCTGTAGCAAAACCACGATACGACCACATTTATAGCAACAATACAAAATATTCGCACAATAATTTGGCCCAAATATGACAATAAATGGTCTAGCTTTGTCAGCAAATTAAATATAAATTTTCTTATCGTTGTGACTCAATAATCGAGATATGGCGAAGATTCCCATCATCGCGATATGTGTGTCACACAAAGGGCTTTGCATTTCTGTTTGTTTACTACCGTGACTTTTATCTCGCTTTATCATATGGTGCGCATCGCAAGTTAAAATGAGGTTGATATAGTCAACCGAATCTACTCGTATGTTGCCACGTACTTCGCCGTAGCACGATCACAAAGCTTTTCCGCGAAAACGCTCCGTGAATCTTCGCGCGATGATTTGGCTCTTAAATATCAGTATAACAACTTGAGAATATCCAACTTACTCTTATTATTATTATACGCATACAACAGCAACTACTCTTATTTTTATACACATTTTATATGGAAAGGCTCATCCGTTTGTACCAGTCCCCTTTTATGTAAAAATAAAATTGATATACCTACCTGTTATGAATATACACAATATAAGTAATTGTTATACGTATTTTAATTTTGATATTATTACTTTTTTCTTAAATATAATATATCTTACGTATAGGATCTCACTATAAGACGACCTTCACCGAGCTGGTTATTGAATGAAAAGTATTTTATATCCAACAAAATATATAGTCAATCCATATGGATTGACTAAAAATTTCAAGTCAAGACTAAAAATTTCAGTCCAGAATATGATTAATTACCAATTAATTTTTTTCTTTAAACATTTCATTTGTTTGGTTAATAGATATGGAATTTGTCTATTAATCAACCAGTGAAAAATTTAAAAAATATAGGTACCTATATTTTGGACTGAAGTTTTTTAGTCAACCATTTGCAATATATTTAATTGGATATAAAATACTTTCCATTCATTAACTAGCTCGGTGAAGGTCATTCTGTAGTGAGACTATTATCTATACGGTTTGTAAAAAAAACTCTGTCCGATCCTCAAAGGCATCATTTGGTAGCTGAATACAAACATATCTGTGACATTATTTTATGGATATTGATACATAAATATTCAAAATATTTAGTTGATTTAAGGTGAAGTTGCTCAATTTTAGTACTTAAATGAGGCACTTTAAACAACGATATTTTTCTTATTTTAATAAAAAGATTTTTTTTTTTTGACCTACATATAAAACTCTTTCGGATCGGACAGGGTTTTCTTTACACCCCGTATATCGTAGACTATTATCTATATTAATATTATTAATGCGAAAGTTTACATGTTTGACTTTTTGGATGGATGGATGTTTGGTACTTAATCACGCAAAAACTGCTGAATGGATTAAAACGAAGTTTGGCACACTGGTAGATGATAACCTGGAATAGCATACAGGCTACTTTTTATCGCAGAAAAATTAGTTGATGCTGCGGGATCCACCAAAAACCTTTATAATGCAGCGGGCTGTACGTTGTTGCTAGTTACTGCCTACGGAGCTACTTACAATAAAGTTATTTTTTAAATCCATTATTGAAATTTAGCATATTTATTCATTTCGCGATGTAGAACCTCACTAAGAACAGACTTTACATAAATCGTATAATATTGGGTTCTCAAGTCACCTCTGTTTACAACACACTAGCCAGGTTTGCCAGTGACGGACACGTCAAGGAGGACATCGTCATCATCATAATATTAAATAATTTTAGTTAGAATTATAAATGCGAAAGTGAGTTTGTTTATTTTTACGTTTATTTTTACGCTTTCAAGGCTAAACTGCTCAAACTTTTGATGAAACTTAGCATGGAAATAGTTGAAGATCCGAGATGAAAGACAGATTTCTCTTAAAAAATCGACCACTAATGGGCAGGAATAGCGTGATGCAAAAAAATATTCCTTGACAAATGACACACAAAAAGTTATATGGGTTTTAGTCAACAATATAAATACATAGAAATACATACATAGATACCGAAATATATATAACAAACACCCAAACCCAGAAACACAAATTTCTATGCTTATCACACAAATGTTTGTCCATATCGGGCCCCGTCCCCGTCCATATTCGAACCCGAGCCCCATTGTTTGCGTAGTCAGGGTCATTATACACTCGACCAACAGGACGGTCAAACGGGATATAGTTTGAGAAATGAAAGAACACAGGTCATTTTGGTTTTGTACATCCCTTGCGTGTCTTTTGGAGTGACAAATATTAGATGAACTAGAATAATTTAAAAAAATATATCGCTAGGACCAATCATATAAAAAATATTGGGACTTTAATTTGATTGACTTCTATAATCATATTTGTTACCATTGAATAAAACTTTAATTACATTTGCTTTATATATCATAATTTTAATCTTAGATTTCTGAGATTAGCAGCTGTTGTACTCAAGACAACAATGACAAGAAAAATTCCTAACCACAGACTACTAAGGAGAGACTTCCGAGCGAAGCCGGGTTTTTCATCTAGTAATATAATAAATAAATATTCACGGGACAAATTACACTTACTGATCTAACTCCAAAGTAAGCAAATTATTTGCTTGTGTTATGGGTGTTAGTCAACGATACTAATAGATAGAAATACATATATCAATACTTTTACATACTTTCATGTAAGTATGTAAAAGTATGTTATATATGAACACCCAAATCCGGAAATATAAACATTTATTCTCATCACCCAAACGCTTGTCCCCGTCGGGGATCGAATCCGAGCCCCGTCGATCGCGTAGTCAGGGTCACTAGCCATTTGACCACCGGAGCGGAATAAATAATAATATATTATAATCCCCCGTGTTGGTCCGGACTCCTTTGAAGAATAGGCCTACTGTCGTTCTGCCAGGCAGGTCGTAAGAGGCGAACATTTTGTTATGCGAGTCACTACTATCGTTGCCACTAGGTGGTAGATTTCTGCATTGTCTCGCCCGGGTCTGGTATCACCGCCTTATCTATTACTGCTGCAATAACGTTAGTGCTTGTCACTGTCGTGTTCCGATTTGGAGGGTAAGGTAGCCGGTAAACTTATGCATGTGGCATTAGACCTCGCCACAAGATAGCAACATTAACAGATTTGGTGTCTATGTATATAGGTGTAGGATGGTTGACTCTTTCTATCAGAAGACCCATCTGCTTGTTCGTCGTAAAGTTATTACTATTTTCGTATATCGTAAGATAAGCAACGTAAGCACTTACGATATAAAAAAAATAGTAATAATATATATTATAATATAATAATATACTAAATAAACATAATATTTTTTGCCTGAATACATGTTATCCTAACAAAATACACACAAAAATATCATATGATATAACATAGATGAATGATATTTAAAAGATTTTAGTGATAAAATAGTGGTTAATTATTGTTATTCTAATGGATCGCACGCGGCATACTGAACGTTCCCTATTGTAAGAAGTCCAGAATCGAAACTGATTAATGATGGTGTAGTAAGGGGAGACGTAAAGCTGTACGTATCATACGCAGTTTCGGATTCTATATTTAATTCAGATGAGAAAATTTGTTAATTTATGTTTGTTTTTAAACATATTACTTAAGAGTTTCTACAGCGAATAATACGATTCATCGATAACTCAGAACTAGACTCCTAATAACAAGCCAATTATTCTCTCAACATGTCCGACAGAAAAATCTTACAATTAATCCCATTAAAACTTAAAGATTAGTATCAACCATCAGAGCTGTAAACACTAGTGAAAAATACTATGAAATAAAAAAAAGAACAATGGCTACTTATAAGTATCAGATGGTATATCAGTTATTTTATATATTACTAGCTGACCCGGCAAACGTTGTCCTACCTTTTTAACTACTCTTTTTTTCTATATTTTCTCACCTTTTAAACCTTCCCTGGACTTTAACAATTAATTCAAAACCAAAATTAACCAAATCGGTTCAACTGTTCTCGAGTTTTAGCGAGACTAACGAACAGCAATTGATTTGTATATATATAGATAAAATTTTGTTACTAAAAATATTTATCAAAGTTTTTCACAGGTAATGATTGCTAAGCTAATTGCGTCAATTATAGTTGCGTCTTTGCTCATCATGAATATATGATTCTTAAGAAATAAATGTAAGTATTCATTTCTTTTTTATCTTTCATCTGTTAAATGACACGTGAACTAGTAATTTGCCTGTTCTAATTTCAAAAGATATATCGATTTTATAAGGAAATTATTGTAATAACAAATGCGGAATGCGCGACTTTCTTTATTAATTAATTAGGGGGTCATAGCTTGAGACTTTGCTAACAGCAAATAAGTTGCGTCTTTTTAATAAATTATTAAAATAAAAAGCTATGACGGTAATATTAGCTGGCCATTTGTTTAGTCACAGCGTTGATATACCTGTGTAAAATTGCGAAATTGAATTAAAATAACCAGACTTACAGAATGAATCTATGTTGCTACAAATAAAAGGTATCTATTTGATATATTGGATCTCAAATTCGTAGATACAGATTCCCCCTATGTTGGTCCGAGCTCCTATGAAGAATAGACTAAACTGCCGTTCTGACAGGCAATAATATTCCTGAAAGTGATAAAATTGTGTTACCAGCACACTAGTTCTACTTTAATTGAAAGCAAAGTTAACTAATTGTAACCCAAAAGCTTAACACTGACGTTCCAGCTCAAAGGGTATCTAGTAGATGTTATTGTAACTATTCAAACAAAAGTGCTTATAATATGCTCATATTTATAAAAATTTTGCCAAAACCTTTTTGAAGAACAGCATAAAAAATATTCTTAGAAATTACTTTCAACTTTGTCGGCGATCTTTATCCTAATTGCATGAGAATAGCCAGTGTTTTGTCCTTTTAGTTAACAAAACACTATCGCATTGTTAATAATATGCTACAGACTAGTTACATAAACATAATGAAAAAACTCGTGTAAGGTGTAATTTTAATGAGTTTTCATAAATATTGGTTAGTACAACATATTAGTTATCTTTTGGTTTTATCGTATCTCTGAGATCAATTCTTTTATTTTTGGAGATAAATAAATAAATCGACAAATTTTCAATAAAATAATATTAAGCATTGAAATATATTTAAAACTTAAAAAACTTGTATGCAGCAATTTTGTCGCTTTGATTAAATCCACCGTGATGGCCGCAGCCAATTGTATCCCTAGGCTTTAAAGACCACGTTACATACCTACTGGTTCCGCTGATTACATTATATTATTGTAGACCCAAAACATCATTTTTGATGGCACCTACAATGATGGGGCCTCTTGATTAGAGTAATGATTTTCAACGAAAATTGCATAGTTACGCAGCTAACATTTCCAAAAAGATATCTTTCTTTGCATTAAAAAGATTATTGTATTAATTCAATGTGCGTCCTACCTATAAATAGTATCGCGGCATTATACCGTAGCAAGCGATTATCGTTGAACTCACCGGCAGCGTTTGTTTGCTAAAATAAGGTTTATAAAGTCTTAGGGGTCTCTGGACACGAACGTAATGAAAAAAGATTAAGATAGGTATATAATATCCTTCCATCGTGGGCGATGAGCGAAAATAAACAGAACTACTTTTCCATATATTTAATTTGATATTTTGATAGGGGTACAACATGTACACCCACGATTCGCCGAAGATGCTTGGTCCACAATGTGATAGGTGGCAAAAGCCTATCTCCAATCGGGCACTTACAATCCCGGGCAACGTTTTGTTATCAAAAAGCTGCAAAAATGCATTCTTTTTAGTTGTCCGACCCGGAAATCGAACCCGGGGTCTTATGTGGTCAACGCCGATGCCGGACCACTAGACCACAGAGGCGATCATCTTAGTTAATATCTATAAATATAATAAAATCGTACGAAAGTCAAAACTGTACATTGAATATTTTTTTAAAAGAATATTTGGGGCGTGATCTACAATCGATATCGAAGCCAAAAATACAGTTTTTAGAATTTTTGTCTGTTTGTCTGTATGTATGTCCGGGGTAAACTCAAAAAGTACTGCATGGATTTACTTCAAATTTTGCATGAATATTACTAATAGGTCGGGTCAACATATAGGCTACATATTATCACGCTATCACCTACGGGGGAGAAGCTGTGCGGAGTAAACGAAGTCCGAGCGGACCAAGTCGCTGGCAACAGCTAGTAATTAATAAAATCCTTTATTTTATTTTAGATAAGGGATGTGATTTCCAATATTCTTAAATACATCATCTTAAGTCTTCCAGATTTGGGATAGATACATCATTACGAGCTTCTATGCCTACGGCCGAGATTTTCCTCCTTTTATCAGGAACATATTTTATTTGGTTACGTTCTCATGATATAACCTTAATCGGGTTGATAATTATTAGTACATGGAGATCTTTATTATGATACATCCAATACTGTTACAGCATTTTCAAGAATAGCAGCACAGTTCGAAAGATGAAGTGCTTGTCACGCCGAAATTGCATCTATCGCCTTGCCTGATTCTACCACACTATCATTACTGCCTGTCACTATCATGTTCCGGTTTTTAACTGAAACATAATAAGTTAAGGCAGCTGGTAAACTTTTGATAATCATAATTATCTTTAATAAATAAGTTAAGTGATCTCATGCGATCCAGAGGCCAGCTGCTGCTTGTTATTCTATACTATAAAAAATAAGAGAGCATTGATACCTTGTAAGACTTCAGGACTCAGGTACTCTTATCTAGCCGCCAACCTTATCTGTAACCTGGTCTGTTTCATAAAGATAAATAGTAATAGGCCATAAAATGTGTAGTGAAGACCAGTTTTAGTTATTTTAATTTCAATGTACCTTTTTGAACAGCGCAAAATTATATAGGATAAGTTTGTTAGGACATTTCTTTGGAATACAAATTACAATGAATGTTTGACGTAAAATATGATTGTTTTTACAAAACACTTCTCTAAAAACTATGTCATATTCAACCGATTTGCCAAAATTGGGAGGTTATCAATTCGTCCGATTTTTTGTTTTATTTTACCTCAGAACTAATTTCCGATAATACCGTATGTTTGACGTAAAATATGATTGTTTTTACAAAACACTTCTCTAAAAACTATGTCATATTCAACCGATTTGCCAAAAAGGGGAGGTTATCAATTCGTCCGATTTTTTGTTTTATTTTACCTCAGAACTAATTTCCGATAATACCGATATGAACTAATTTTGAAATAATTTGTTTGTTTAGGAGAAAATACTTTTCACGTGGTCCTATTTAAATTTATGTAGGATCTGATGCAGGGTTCTAGAGATCCATGAAATAAAAAGTCGTTTATTGCAATTTGACGGTGTATAAATTATCTTGTATTACTATACCTACTACAAAATACAACGACTGGCCCCGTGTTGGACTGGGCTTTTTTGAAAAATTGACCATCTGCCGTTTTGCCAGGCAGTTCGTAAGAGGCACACTATTAGCTATACGAGTCACTACCGTCGTAGCTACTAGGTGGTAGAGTTCTGCATTGTCTTGCCCAGGTCTGGTACCACCGCCTTACCTATTCCTGCTGCAATAGTGTCAGTTCTTGCCACTGTCGTGTTCCAGTTTGGATGGTAAGGTAGCTGGTAAACTTATGAATTTGGCACTAAGACTCGCCACAAGAACAGCAACGCACCATTAGCATCTTTGGTGTCTATAGGCGATGGTCATCTTTTCCCACCAGGACAGCTATCTAATTATTTGCTATTTTATAATATAAAGAAAAACATCTTGTACGAGTATGTATGTCTAGTGTTTAGAATTTAGATTCTACTCCGTTAATTGTTGTGTGTTATTTAAAATGTATACAGTCAGTCATCTAAAATTAAATGCATATTAGGACAAGTTTTGTAATCAATATCAATACGCACAAATCAATATCAAAGCGCACAAACTTTGCTTTAAAATTATGTCCAATATTTTATAACCTTATATTATATATATAATAAATATGTTTCAATCAAATAATTCGAAGAGTTAACGTGAAGTTTTCCTACATTATATATTTCAAGGCTTATACACGTCGAATTTGGGGAGACATCTCTATAAGTATTTTAATTTTATTTGATAAACATGCTACCGACAAGTTTTGTTAGTTTAGTTTAAGGCAAGTTTTACGGTTCGTTTACACCAGTTCAAGTGGTCAGAAAAAAATATTAAAATTTACTTATTCATGCAGACTAAAATAAGCTAATATTGATATACAATATACATAGTATCAATATTAGCTTTTTTTAAGGCCACTTTCCGATCCGGTAGCAGCTATAAAATTGTCAACACGTCAAAAGTGTTTCTAAAGGTTAATTTGAATAAAATGTTTTTAAACTTTGAATTTCATAATTCCTTCTAACAGTCAATTTTAACTCGCGCACGATCTCGCCCTCAGGCCAGCAGAGCTAGGTATCTGCTTCAAGTTCAGCTTGTCTAAATTTTTAGATATATGTCTTTGATATGTGGAACGTCAGATGATCTATTTGTTTATTTGCTACCACATGCGATTAAAAAACAAGTCTAGTTTCGTGTCTAACAGCCACAATTATGGCCAGCTTTGATTCCTGACATCCTCCTAATTGTAATTAGCTTTTTCCGTCATTTATATTGAAAATATATTGCTAGCCGGAGAGCAGTCGTATGGGTTTTGTAACGTAAGAAAATTATAATACAACGTTAAATATATAAACAATAAATGAATATTGCTGTATAATTTGACAAACAAGTTGTGCATGCTTGTGTAATCTTATATATAAAAAACCGGGACCTACAACTTTTATTAATGTTTGATTCACTCTGCCTACCCTACGTAGGAACCAGTATTATGATTTTTTGTTTATAAATAAATTGTACTAATCCCGAGTGAGGATTGTTTTTTCGTCGTTTCGTTTTATCGTTTTATTTAGACTATATTATGTATTTTAGAATATATATATATATTGGAAACAAAAAGAAAACTGTCCTAATGGTTAGAAGCTAAATATAAGAAACAGAGCATAGATAAGTAAAGTAAGATTAAAATTACAATCTGAGAAACCAGAAATCCAGAAGAATATATAAAAACATGAAAAATTTTAAGAAATAAATATAACCAAGTAAGCAATAAAATAATATGTATTAACATTACATATAATATAATATATGTAATGACCACAAACATTGTAAATTGTAAACAATTAATAGATATTGATAACCAAAGTCTCTGTGAAACCTTTAGACAGAGGAACTAGAAAAAAAAAATGGTTAGAAGCAGTCGACACTCCTGTACACCGAATAGGTTAATGGTCAGAGCCACGAGCGCAAGTTCATTGGTTTCCTTAAACTTCAAGCTAAAACAAGACAGCTACAAGCACATAATATGTTATGACTTCAAGAACTGTTTACCCCACACAGTATTTAATAGTGATCAAATGCAAGATGTAAGAGCCGATCTATCGAAAATCAAATCCGTAGATTTGGACCATGATTCTGAGTCGAAAACTGTTGGAAATATGTGTGAGTTTTATTTTGACGATTTTTTATTTTATTTTGTATAATTTAATTTAATCTAATACTCTTCGTCGTTTTTTTCTAAAAACATGGTAGAATTACTAAAGGAAATACACAAAATAAGCAATGTATTATGCCGCGTAACTTACTGGTTATGGTAAGTTACGCGCGGCTGGTTCGAGAGTGTCGCAGCGCTCAGAGCCCGAGAAATGTACGCTTTACACTGCGTGGTGTAAAAAAAATAGCAATTTCTGCATTTCCCACAAGAAAAGGAACTGCTACCATGACTATAACACGTAAAAATGGCAAATTTTCTTAATTTTCGGTAGACTGTCTCTTACACGTTATTTATAAATCATAATATCAAACGTATAATATAACCGGTTAGTCTCTCTCCGACTGTTCATAAATCTTCAATTTTTTTTACTTAAGTATCGACAGTCGTTCGTTTGACAAAATAATGAAGTTAAACACGACATAAACAATATCCTCACACAATTATTCAATTGTTACCGTCAGAAGCATCGAAATCAATTTTAACCTCGTTATGAGAATACTAAAAACGTCACTACTTACCATAATCATTATTCTTCCTCTATACTAGGTAGGTAGGTACATTGTTTAGAAATTTGAAGCATCGATTGGAGTCATTACACAAAGCCTTATGATTTCGTTTCTTTCTTTCCTTCTGCTAACATCGATAAAATTTTGGAAAATCCAAAAGCGATCGTGGCACATCTATACCTAAAGACACGATCTAGACTCACATGATTTTTTAAATCAGTTTTTAGTACGTATACATATTACACAACAATTGGGTATTTGCATGATTTTCCAATCCATTAAATAGTTATGTCTTATTATTTTTAAAAAAATTTTAAAATTTTTGAAAAAAAATTTTTTTTGTTATTTATAAACATTTAAACTATTTAACAATAAAACAATTGTTAAAATTTAAACGTATAGGAAGCTCCCTCTTGCGTATGTGACGTCATTGTGCATATTCCAACTTGAAATTTTTTTCAATAATTTATCATTCGTCGTTTATCATGCATTCAAATGACGCGCCAATAATATGCACAATGACGTCAGACCAATCACATCACGTTTCACGTCACGTGATTTTTACATCATATTTGACCACTTTTATTTATTTATTTATTTAAAAATTATTTGTAAAAATTAAATTTTAATCTTACGTAGGTATTTTATGTGTATCAAAGAATTTATTAACTGAACTTTATTAGAAAAATCATTTTCATGCAAATACCCAATTAAAAATATTTTTAAAATCATTAAATGTGTTTATAAGAGGGTGATTCTTTGTACTTTTTTATATCGTAAGTTAGCAAACAAGCAGATGGCTCACCTGATGGAAAAAGAAACCATCGCCTATAGACACCAAAGATGTTAACGATGCGTTGCTATCCGTGTAGCGAGATGGCATTGCTACATACACAAGTCTACCGCTTATTTACCCTCAATACCAAAACACGGCAATGAAAAGCATTTACGCTATTGCCATACCAAATACCCGGGCGAGACGTTGCGGAACTCTACAGCGCCCCCGAGGCGGTCAAACGGTTTGACTCAAACACGTGGATTTTTGTTTGACTCAAACCATTCTATCGTTTATATAGCTAGCTAGATTTATCAAACCTTTACGGGTTTGGAGCTTGATTGATAAAATCACATATTTTTGTTGTTTTTGACGCGTCGTTTGACCGTGTTCCGACGCGTTTGATCAAACGCGGCTCAGTTTGCACTATATTTTGTAATGTGAGGTTATGTGCGACGAAGATGTCAGACGAAGAATTTGTTTTTTTACATTTTAAGCAGGATATAAACGTAATAAGCGCAAGGAAATCGCGGTCCTGTTCGAGGGCATTTCACAATTTATTTACCTTACAACACTGCTTACGGCGGCGTACAGAACCAAACTGTGCAGTGCCGTTTGATGAACGTTCAAACCTGCATCAAACGGTATCATCAGACACGTAAGGTTTGAATCTTTTTTTTTATATTATAAGATAGCAAACAAGCAGATGGGTCTCCTGATGGAAAGAGTCAACCATCGCCTATAGATACCAAAGATGTTAATGGCGCGTTGCTATCTTGTGGCGAGGTCTAATGCCACATGCATAAGTTTACCGGCTACCTTACCCTCCAAACCGGAACACGACAGCAACAAGCACTGACGCTATTGCGGCAGGAATAGATAAGGCGGTGGTACCAGACCCGGGCGAGACAATGCAGAACTCTACCACCTAGTAAGCCGTTTACCGTCTCGGAGGCGTTTACTACACAATAGTCACGATGGTAGTAACACGTATAGAAAATAATCTCTTACAACCTGCCTGGCAGAACGGCAGTTGGTCTATTCTTCAAAGGAGCCCAGACCAACACGGGTGAGGCCGGGCTATCACATTTTTGTATTAGTTAAATGTAAAGAACATAGACACAGTTTTAGTGCAGAAAAATGCTTGCGAAGTACTCTACTCTCAACATGTCAAAATTGTTGAGAGTAGTGTACTATCTACGCTTTGAGGCTTGCAAAATACTTTGTGGCTTATTATGTAGTGTAAAATAATGCAAATAGACCATGAGCAGTGTAGGGTTCTGTAGTTGCTCGTTGGATTTACACAACTAATAAACTCATTGCCAAATTCATCTAAGTTTCAATTCTTTTATTTAAATTTATTTAGTCGATAGGGCTGCTACTACACGCTCGTATTTTGGGCTAGCAATTTCATTTTGATTTATTTTATTTCAAAGGAAATGTAGCAATCAGATGGTTTTCCTGATGAAAAGAGATAGTCATTGCCTATAAATAAAAAATATGCTATCGATCGATTGAAGAATCGATCACAAGGCAAAGAAATTAGTTGTAGAGTTCTGCATTGGCTCGACCGGGTCTAGTACCACCGCTTTACCTATTATATATCCTACCGCAATAGCGTCAGTGCTACAGTGGTAGTCACTGCCGTGTTCCGGTTTGGAGGGTATGGTAGCAGGTAAACTTATGCATGTGGCATTAGAACTCGCCAAAAGATACCAACGCACCATTAACATCTAAGGCGGTGATTGACTCTTTACATCAGGGGACCCATCTGCTTGTTTGCTATCTTATGACATAATAAAAGGAAAATTTCGCCACGTTGAACAATTGATTCGTAAAGCTCTAGTTCAAAAATTTAATCGAGTTAATTATCTTTGTTAAGGTTTTTAACTATGCTTCGTTCAACCTATTCATCGAACCTAAGACCTCATAATTTGAGCCAAACTTATAAACCTAACCACTGGACTGACATGGCACGCAAAAATTGCTTAAGGTACCGCTATAGTAAAGGAGAAACCAGATGTGCCGTAATACACATTTGCAGAACATCAGCAAAAATAAAAAGATAACATACACTTTTATTAACTGGATAGTAAACATAGCCATAAAACAATATTTCTTTTGTGAACCATCTCTTTGTATCGCCGCGCTTGCAACAGACATAGTTTGTGTACCTGTTGAAGACTTGCGAAACTTAGAATAATAGACATTATAGTAAATGGAAAGTTTAGCAAAAGGCTTTGTTTAAGAGAAAACAAAAAGTCTATTCTTAAAAATTTAAAACGGGTAAGTGAATTGTTATCCAATAGTCCGTTACTAGCAGTAAATGAAAATTTGGGTAGATAGATCTGTTAGGAATTTTGGATTGTAAGGAGGGAATTACCTTTTATCTTACGGCCCTTTACGTTCAATATTTCTGGTTGTGACGCATCGTGTATTTACGGGAGATTAAAATTACTACTAGTTGAATACTAGTAATCATTCATATACATTGTCATCTCCTATTTCAGCCTCTGAGGAGAGAAATGTAGCCTATATATGACCTCAAGTTTTCAACTATTACCTTGCCGAATTTTATCAAAACTTGGAAACATTACAAACACATAGGTTGTTTGTCGCATTTACCTATTACGAATATTAGTATAGATAGTTTTGGATAATTAAGGTTAACCAAGCTTAAAGAAATTTTCAATGTGTGCCATGAGTGTGAGCCACGGATTAATTATATGGAAGTACGTTTTTTTATATCATAAGACAGCAAACAAGCAGATCTGATGGTTGACTCTTTCCAGCAGTCTCCAGATGGAAAGAGTCAACCATTGCCTATAGACACCAAAGGTGTTAATGGTGCGTTGCTATCTTGTGGCGAGGTCTAATGCCGCATGCATAAGTTTAGCGGCTACCTTACCCTCCAAACCGAAACACGACAATGACAAGCACTGACGTTAGTGCGGGAGGAACAGGTAAGGCGGTGGTATCAGACCCGGGCGAGACAATGCAGAAATCTACCACCTAGTAAAACACCAAAATACACAAATAAATATTAAATACAAAAATCAATATACGTTCGTATTTAATACGTGGTGTATTATATATAATATGTGTGTGTATATACATGTATACATATATACATATGGCTACACATTTATTCAGTACAACAGTTAGTACTGAATAAAAAAGTGTATAATTAAAAATAAATCTCGAACAAAATAAACCTCTTAACGGGCCACCTAAAAACAGAAGAAATTTTAGAGAGAATATGCTTCGTCAAACAATTATAGCCCTAATTAGGTACGTAATCAATTTTATATCTCGAGAAATGGTGATCGGGACTCTGTTTCATTATTTGTTCGCGTACATCTCTAAAAGTACTGAATGCATTTTATTGTAATTTTTGAGCAGCCTATCTGCTTGTTTTGGTACAGAACATAGGTTTTATTATTTTATAATATTTCGCCCTAATTTGAAAATACTAAGGTAAAACAATCACGACAGACAGCACAGAAAACTAACCTAAAATATATAATGCCATACCTTATGAATTGATTCGATTTTTTATTTAAAGATAAACTTTGTTGAAACTACACAATAAATTACACATTGCTAGTGCATTCTAATTTATTTTACGTACAAATGAACTTATAACGCTTAATTTTACTATTTCTATTGATAACCAGGACTGACAGCTTTTCATGCTCATCCCAGGCACGTGAGTGGTAACACACCACCCCGCCAGACTCAAAGGCCAGAGCTGCTACTAAGATTTTGAAAAACCCTGAAAAAACCTCAATTACACTTTTTCCGGGTTGAACCCGGGTCTACATGATCTGAGTTGAATAGTCTAACCCCTAGACCAGGGGCAGTCAACTCGGTACATATGTATATATATTTTTTAAAGTAAAGGAATCGCAAAGTTAAATGAGATAGTCTACGCCGCGCTGTATTTGAAGAATATACTATCTTGCCTTCTTGCCAGACAGTTCGTAAAAGGCGAAAGATTAGCCAAACGGGCAGTGATCACTAGATGGAATTCTGCAATGTCTCGCCCGGTTTTGGTATTACCGCCTCATCTATTGTTGTGTCTTGCGCTAGGATGCAATAACGTCAGTGCTTGTCAATTTTGTGTTTCAGTTTGAAGACTAAGGCATCTCGTAAACTAATGCATGGGAAACACCCCAGGTGGATTTAATAAAATCCGCCTCACGGTCTATAGGCGATGGTTGTTTCTGTCTGTCAGCAAGCACATCAGCTTGTTTGCAGCTACCCAATAATATCAAAAACCAAAATATATACATGTATGGTACGAACAACAAAGTTTAGTTTATTTGGACCATTAGTTACGTTACTAATGCCGGTTGTCGATTGCTTACTCTTTAAGGTAAAGGCTTAATTCTTAAATGTATATTAAAATTATTGTTTGTGACAAATATTACACAACATAAACTATTTGTTTTATTTCGCATGTTTGAGAAACTATCGCATCAAATTACCTTCCGTGTAAACATAAACACAACAAAAATAATTATTCTCTTAATTTGAGAATTAATTACGTTGAATAATATGATAGGTAGCTAATTTGTAAATAAATTTAATATACCTATGTATAGTTCAGCTTAAAACTGTTTAAGCCATAAAAAAGTTTTTTTACATCATAAGATAGCAAACAAGCAGATAGGTCTCCTGATGGAAAGAGTCAACCATCGCCTATAGACACTAAAGATGTTAATGGTGCATTGCTATCTTGTGGCGTAATGCCATATGCATAAGTTTACCGGCTACCTTACTAGACAATGCAGAACTCTATCACTACTACTACTACTACCCACGATGGTAGTGACTTGCATAGCCAATCGGTCGCCTTTTACGACCTGCTTGGCAGAACGGCAGTTGGCCAATTCTTGAAAGGAGCCCGGGACCAACACGGGGAATGGAAGAATTCAAATATCACACGGCAACTTAAAACCTGAACAAGAAGTACGCTGATAGTAAACCACTAAAGTTAAATTAATTTACGTAAAGAATGCGTAAAATCGCGTTCAATCACTAAACATATTGTGAGAAATTTAATTTATCTGGAAGTTTGTAGCAAAAAGTCGTAGCCTCTGCACTATGAATACCTAAATTTGAAAATCTCCTTTTTGCAATTGGTTAAAATGCTATTGTAAGTAAACAAAAATACCACGACAGATGTCAGATTTTTTCATGACGATCATAAATTGAGAAAAAGATCCAAAGTAAATATCAACTGAAAGGCCCGCGGCGAAACCAAATACAATATTCTGAATAAGCCATCGATTGATTTCGCAAGATTAATGGACGTATATTGTCAGCGCCATAGAACCTATGACGAAAATGTTACTCGAATATTGCTCACGAAATGTATTTTATAACAAACAGTATAAGGGCGAACAAATTCACCTTTACAATTTTTTTAACTTACCCTACTAAAAGTACATGGAAATGTAATCTTTATTGAAATTCTCTAAAGTCGTAATTTCCGTGAGGGGGTTAATAATACCCTATTATTTAAAAGGATTTATTTAAAATTGCTTTTGTACGCAGTGTGAAATTAATATAAAACGCTATTTAGCTTACAAATAAATTCCAATTTGTGCCCTAAATATTTACTTAATAAACCATAGTATAATTATTATGACTTGAATTTAATGGTTTTTATAAATTACAAATGGATTTATAATGATTAATAAAAAAATAATTTGTACGCGCTTTCAATCAAATAATTGATCCTTGTAAAATACAAATAAATATAAAGTGAAAAAAATATGGGCTCGTGCACTTTTTATATCATTAGATAGTAAACGAGAGAGATCTCCTGATGAAAAGAGAAACCATCGCTAATAGGTACCAAAAAACAATGTCAAATACATAAGTCTACCGTTTGCCTTACCCTCCAAACTGGAACACGACAATTACAAGTATTGACGCTATTGCGACAGGAATAGGCAAGGCGGTGATAGCAAATACTCGGATGAAACGTCGCGAAACCTTACCACCTAGCAGTCACGATAGTAGAAGCACTTAAAACCAACCATGCGTATTTTACGAACTGACTGATAAAATGACAGAATATGGTCTATTTTCCCTTTGAAGGATAGACCACGTGCCATTCAACCAGACAATCAACAAGCCAGCCAACTCAGAGAAAAAGTGTCCACGAGATCAAAATTTGCTTGTGATGTATATGTAAGTTTATGAATAGGTATCTTTAAGGTAAGTTTAAATATCAGTTAAAATCTTCATGTGTATATCCTCGAAAATATAGGAAGTGGTATGAAATGAAAATATTTATTTTCAAGAATATGCGTGACACACACACAAGCTATTAAAAATTCGAAAAATTCGTAACGTGCTTCCCTAGTAGGTACCTTTTTACTATTCTTTTTAAGATCCCTAGATTGTGTTCGTCGGGAAGCATGTTCGTCGTCGATCCTTTCCTGAGTCGTACAGACTCAGGAAGCATGTTCCAGTCCCTTGCGGTTCGAATGAAGAAAGTCGAGTCGAACCGCTTTGTCCGGGTACGTGGAACGTCCACCATGTGGCAATGCCTAGAATCTGTGCACCTCGATGATCGGTAGAAAAACGGGGATGGGAACATCAAGTCGTGCAGTTCCGCAGTGCTCTCTCCAAAGTGTATCCGATAAAAAACCGATAAACTAGCCGCTCTGCGGCGATGAATGAGGCATTAGATTTTTTTACCTACTTGACCATCGTCGTTTATGAGCCTCTTGGTACGCCTCTCTATCGCCTAAGTGTCTCCAGCTGGTATTTGGCGAATCCATCCCAGAGGTGAGAGCAGTATTCCATACGACGAACAGACTTATGCTTGATAAAGGTTGAGCAACTGTCCCGGGCCGAAATACTCTATCACCTTTGCCGGAATACCAAGCTTTTTTGAGGTAACTTGGGCTTTAGATTCGATGTGCGAACCAAAGTTGAGAGTAGGCGTTAAGGTTATACCAAGGATCTCGAGCTAGTCAGTTATCGATACGGATACACCCTGGAAAGACGGAGATAGGTGGAATGGACTCCGTCTAGCGGAGAATAGACACGCCTGCGTCTTAGTCGTATTAAACTCGATCACATTGGCATCTCCCCAATCGGAGACTGCCTGTAAGGACAGGTTCATACGATCAACCATCGTCTCTTTTAGAGACCAGATCTGTGCCGTACTGGCCCGCGCGCTGGATGCGTAACTCTCCATAACAGTGCTACCGTTTGCCTATTCATAGATACCGGGCTTCAGTAGGTTGTTAATATGTCGCAGGAATAGAGTTGCGGAGAGAACTGATCCCTGAGGAACTCCAGCATTTATTGTCATTTGGTCGGACAAGCAGCCGTCGATGACTACTCTAATCGATCGGCCACTCAGAAAGTCTGAGATCCAGGCACAAAGACCAGTAGGAAGACCATACGATGGAAGCTTGCCAATAAGATTATCATGCCAGACCCTGTCAAAGGCCTTCGAGATATCAAGGGAGACAGTTAGTGCTTCACCAGGATTCTCGATGGCCGCGGTCAAGATTTAGGTGGCATACGCTAGAAGATCTCCAGGGGCCGATCTCGATAAAACCGTATTGGCGGTCACAGAGTAGATCATTCGCTTCTAGGTGTGCCATGAGCCTGCTGTTCATCAACGTCATTAAGTCCCACTACTGGATGAAACTCTTTTGTTTCAAAAATTTTATCCTATATTTGACTTACAATTAGGCACCTATCCAGTCTTAGGAAATTTGTTTTTAGAAAACCTGGATAATTAAGAACTTAAACAAATAGGTTGGCCTGAAACCAATGAAATCATACATATTATAATATATATTTTTTATTACGAAGATAGTAAACAAGCAAATGGCTCTTCTGATGGAAAAAGAAAATCTTTCTACTAGGAGAGCAAACAAACTTATGGTTCTCCTTATATATAGAGACAACCATCGCCTATAGACAGCAAAGATCTTATGGCGCGTTACTACTACTATCTACTATCTGTGTGGTGGGATACTAACGGCACTTGCATAAGTTAACCGGCTATTTTACCCTGTTTACAGTAATAGTACTATTAGGTAGGTGCCAAATGTAGGCACCAAAACCCAGACGAGACGATGCAAAACTCTACCACTAGTAGTCATAATTTTGGTGACAGTAGTCTATTAGCCTGTTCACATCTTTTACAAAATGACTAGCAGTAAGAAATGAGTAAAAAAATGATTAAAAAAGCTGAAAGCTAAACAACATACATAAATTGGTTGACCCGAACTTGAACCCATGATATTATACAACGCAGTACCGTTAACGAAACCGTTTCCCTTAGACCAATTGCACAATAATTAGTATTTTTTACCAGAAATTAATGTAATTGGATAACTTTATAATAGACGGTGGATAAATATAACACTAAACTTTATTTTCAAGATTATCTAAAGGAATGAAATAATAATATATTAACAAATAAACTACCCTATTTTTGATTTATATATTTTATTACGTTGATTCCTTACAATACACGTATGTTCGGTGGGTGTGGGCCGTATACATGTCCAACAGATGTGACTCGCGATTCGGTCGGGAGGTGTATACAATGACAAAGAATGCATATGTCGCGGATGTGGAACATGAAATTTCTATTGGGCGCTCAATACAGCAAACGTATCGTGACTTGCAGGTTGTAACCAATGGTTGAAGCTATGTTGCTAGAATATGCTTATATTTCTTCTATCCAACATTACGTTTAAAAATCAGTTTTATAATTTTGTCTCCTAGCTAGAGCTGTGCTATAATTAGTTATAGTATTCTTTATTTTCTATTATTTTCTATTTATTTCTATATATTTCTTTACTTTGTTTTGTGTATCATTTTTTGGAAATAAATGTTTTTTTTTATTCTATTATATTCTATGCTATAGCTGCAAGTAGTTTAACTGACATATTTAATAAATAGATCTAAAGATACTGATATCGAAGATGGGAAAAATAGAATACACATCCGACGAAGAGGTCACTGCCGTCCTCGTACTTTTTTATTTTTTTTAATTAATAGCTAACAATTTTTTTATATCATAAGATAGCAAGCAAGCAGATGGGTCTCCTGATGGAAAGAGTCAACCATCGCCCATAGACACCAAAGATGTTAATGGTGCGTTACTATCTTGTGGCGAGGTCTAATGCCACATGCATAATTTTACCGGCTACCTTATCCTCCACACCGGGACCCGACAGCGACTAGCACTGACGCTATTGCAGCAGGAATAGGTAAAGCGGTGGTACCAGACCCAGTCGAGCCGATGCAGAACTCTACCACCTAGTAGTCACGATGGTAGTGACACGCATAGCCACTCGGTCACATTTTACGACCTGCCTGGCAGAACGGCAGTTGGCCTATTCTTCAAAGGAGCCCGGGACCAATACGGGGAAAACAGATGATTTTCCTAGTGAAAATATAAATATCATCTATAGACACCAAGTTAATGATGCGTTGCTAATAATGTGGTGGACAGGTAATACTATGGGCTATGCATGTCGTTGTTCCAATATCGAGATAGGGTATTGGGGGCGAAGGGGGGAGGGGAGGGATGAATGACCATCATTCATCATGTTGGTTGGTCGCCCCGTTGTCGAGTGGTTAGCGAACTTGACTACGCAAGCAACGGGGCTCGGGTTCGATCCCCGACGGGGACAAGCATTTGTGTGATGAGCATAAATGTTTGTGTTTCCGGGTTTGGGTGTTTATTATGTATGTAAAAGTATTTATATATGTATTTCTATGTATTAGTATCGTTGACTAACACCCATAACACAAGCAAATAATTTGCTTACTGTGGGGTTAGATCAGTAAGTGTAATTTGTCCCGTGAATATTTGTTTATTTATTTATTTTATCACCATCTTCTATCCCGAGGGCTTGCAGCGTGTTTGCATGGATTCTAGAAGTAGGCTGGTGGATGACTCTTCTACGCACTAATACAGCTAAACCTCTGTATACTCTTTGCCCAGGGTGTTCATCTTGTCGATATGTAATGTAGCTGGAGATTTTTAATTTTACCCCTTGTCTTGGTAATGAGAGCCACATCGATATTTTGCTCCTGCAACAATGTTTTAGGTGGAACGGACTTACCTCTTAGTCCAGTGGCAAACACCACTTGTAACTCCGGTCTTGCGAGTGTGTTGCTAATTTTTTATTATAAGTAAACTCTTTAATGAATAAATGAAAATAGCCATTATTACTTTGTTAAAATACGTTTAAAATATTATATCAAGTTGAATGTAAATCCATCCATCCCTTTATCCGTAGTTGAGAAACAAATATTCAAACATGTTCAGAAAAATTTCCGTTTATAATATTAGCGGGGTAAAGAAATTTAAACTGTATAGCTCTACTTTTATCGTTCAGTTTTGATTATAATTTTCGCAATGCACTAGCACGAGTATATCTTACTTTAGTTTTTTTTAAATCGAAAGCATATTACGGTAAAATGATTTTTAGAGTTGATGTGATGTCCTGAAGCAATCGTGGAAGCGTGTTGTTACTCAGATTGCTCACTTACTTCTAGTAAATTTGTCATGTTTGGGTTCATTTGACAGGTTTTTATGCTTTGCAAAGATACATATAAAACAAAAAGGTGGCCTGATGAATTAATGTGTCGAAGTTTTTTTTTATTTTTAATTGAGAGTTGATTTTTGATTTATCTCCTAAGGCACTCGTCGATAATGTGAATTTATTTAAAAGTCAGTAGACAGAATATTTAATATCCATGTAATAATTTTATAGTTCCCTCTAATTTTATATAGATATGGATCGTAAACAGTAAAATTTGAAAACATTATTAATCCTTTTTCTTTTTTTTTCTTTTTATGTCATAAGATAGCAAACAAGTAGATGGGTCTCCTGATGGAAAGAGTCAACCATCGCCTATAGACACCAAAGATGTTAATGGTGCGTTGCTATCTTGTGGCGAGGTCTAATGCCACATGCATAAGTTTACCGGCTACCTTACCCTCCAAACCGGAACACGACAGCGACAAGCACTGACGCTATTGCGGCAGGAATAGGTTAGGCGGTGGTACCAGACCCGGGCGAGACAATGCAGAACTCTACCACCTAGTAGCCGCGATGGTAGTGACTCAATAGCCAATTGGTCGCCTTATACGACCTGCCTGGCAGAACGGCAGTTGGCCTATTCTACAAAGGAGGCCGGGACCAACACGAAAATCCTGATTAATCATTTGATGATGCTAAAAGTTTATAGCTTAAACCGCTAAAAGAATCGGGATGAAGTTTGAATTATCGTTATTATATCCGCTAAGAAAGAGTTTGTGGAAATTCATCCCCAAATTTGCAATCAAATTCAACCCAAAGGAGCAACGATCAAAGCTAATATTAATATGAACCCCATAGAACAATAACGCACCTCTATGATGAGCCCATATTTAAGTGCACTGCAAAATATCATGAAAGATATGAGTATATGTACAAAATCTGATATTAATTAAACGTTAACTACAGAAATGAGTAACTTGATAAATTATAGGTTATCCAATTTTAAATTTCATTATCAAAATAATAAATTAATTTAATAAGTCTGTAATAATTTTGGCATAAAAAGTAGATAAAGTATTATTTTGTCAAATTATTTAGTTATGAAAATATCTTCAGTCAATACAATAGGTACTGTTCAATTTTTGTATTCGTAAACGTAGAAATGCTGAATTTTTATATATGTAGGTGTAAGTTATAAAGATTAGTTCTTGTAGGCATCAGCCATAGAATCTACGTATTTCTTGCAATGTTAACCCTTCACGGCTTAAAACTGATGATACTCACGTTGATTAAAATGTTATGCTAATGTTAAAAATAATCTCCAGTATTAATCTTATAATTAACAACATTCAGGATTTTATATCGAGAGTTAGATCGGGTGCGTCGCACGCGCACGGTCACATACTGCGCCTTTGTTGAGGCCCCCAATTGAACTGTTACGGCAGGATGAGTTATGTGCATTGCTCGCCTTTGATTTTATACATGACGTTACATTTTGAAAAATATACAATTACCTCGATGTGTTTGTTGAGACTGTGGTTGAGACGATCGACTGAAAATAATCATTTTTTTCGGCTATATGTTTTTTTTTTAATGTTTGTTCCCTCAGAACTCGGTCAACTATGGACCGACTTTGAAAATTTTCCATTTTAATGTTATGAAGATCTAATGTAGAGTTCCGAGGATACAGGCAATGGGAAGTCGGTTGTTGAAGTTTTACTGTGTTAAAAATTATAAATTATACTGTGTTTAATACGGAACACCAAGAGCAAATAAAAATACAACTCGCCAAAATTTGTATTAGCATTATTAGGTATAATGCTATTAGATACAGATAGTTATATAAGGTTGGGGCAAAAGTATGTTCGTATTGTTCATACAAAGGAAAATATTCTTTTTAGATATAATTTTTTATTTATTTATAATATATATGTGTCGTTTTGAACGTTTACTTGTTGCCATTATGTGGGTAGTGCCATGATCCCATTCCTGTAGAAATTTTGAGATTTTTGATAAAAAAATCTGACAGGTTATCTTCACAGTGTTCTTTTGAGGTTAGATTTATGCTTCCTAAAGAGTTCTGCAATGAACGAAACAGTTGGAAATCTGATGGAAAAAGGTCAGGGCTACACGGAGAATGCATCAACAAATCCAAGCCAAGCTCTCTAAATTTTTGCTGCGTGACTATAGATGAGTGCGGTCTGGCGTTGTTATAGTGGAACACCACGCCCTTACTATTTACCAGCTCCGGCCGGTTTTTCTGAATAACTTTTTTCAACCTCATCAGTTGCTGATAGTTGAGGTCAGAATTGATAGTTTTACCCGGTGGCAAAAGCTCATAGTGGACGGTTCCTTTCCAATCCCACCATACACATAGCATTACTTTGTTCCGAGTGAGGCCGGGCTTTGCCACGGTCTGTGGGGTTTGTCCATGCTTCGAGCATGATATTTTTCGGACATTCTTGTCGTAAGTCACACATTTTTTATTACCCAAAAGCAACCGTTTAAGAAATGATTCGGAATTGTTACATTTCAACAAAGAATCGCAAATGGAAACACGTTGTATTATGTTTCTCTCAGTGAGATCATGTGATACCCAAATGTCAAGTTTTTTCTTGTACCCAGACTTTCGTAAATGACGTAAAACTGTTTTATGATCAACATCCAGTTTTTCAGCAATATCTTAGCTACTACCATGTCGATCTTGCTCCACTTTCTCAAAAATGGCACTGATTTTTTCTGTGACTGGGCGTCCAGAGTGGAAATTTTAGTGTGAAAGAGAGAGTCCTCATCTTTCACACTAAAATTTCCAGACTTTAAACGCTTGAACCACATTTGTGCTACTCTTATTGATACTGCATGAGGTTTGTAAAACTCACAAATTTTATTCGCTGCGTTAGTCACATTTTTACTTTTTTTGTAATGAAACTTTAAAATGTACCGAATTTCTTCGTCACATTTTGCTTTCTTGAAAAACAATTGAAAAATGGCTGGAACTAGTTTTTTTTAATTTATTGCATCTTCAGAATGACACATTTTTAATGGTATTAAAACCAGCCAGTTACATTCAGTACAGCCGAAGAGGTTTGATTACTAATAATACATTCAAAATACGAAAATATTTTTGCCCCGACCTATTATTATACCATTAAACTATTTAATTTTATTTTATTATTTCTTTTTACATATTTTATACATAGAACATTGGCCTCAATCATACAATTGACAATTCTTATAATTAAAAAAATCTTAAAATTAAATAATTAAAAACTAATGGTAATTTTAGCTGTTATGTGAAATATTGATAATATTAATCTTCAATTAATACATTGCACACTTTTTAAAGACAATAACGCAAACGTTGGAGCATGAAATTTGGCACAGTTAACGTTCACATTCCGGAGGACCAAAGAAACCACAGATTAAATGGATACGCGTTTCAAGACAATTTCTTAGTTTGTCAGTGTAGCTTGCATTTACACACAGAAATAAAGAATAATTATATGTCTTAACGATGAAATAAAATCATTTTAAAGGCAATTTTTAAACCTTGTCAACTCATTCGGTACGATAAAACAATACAACATGGTTTATTTTTATTTTTTCACAATATAATTATAACCTACAAATGTATAATATTTTTGACAGAGATAAGAGCGTTTAATCATATGTGTGGCGACATGTTCCTTTCCCAATGTAGTATTCATGTGGTCACTAGTAGAAACCTAATATTTTGAAATAATATGCATTAGAATATTGACTGCCGGGTGGTCTAGGAGTTAACCTATTCGGTTTAGATCATGTAGTCCCGGGTTCGATCCCGGTGTTTGGCAAAAGTGTTATTGAGGTTTTTTAAGAGGCTTTTCTTGTAAATCCAAAACCTTAGTAACAACTCGGAGTCTTTATACTTCTATAATATGTATAGCCCCACTTTACGTGTCCAGAAGTTTAAAGGTATTATAAAAATTAGTTTCAAGATTTTTTACTACTTTGTCGGCGTGACTTATGTGCCTAATGTTAAAACTCTCAGAGCAAACTGCGGATAGACGGACAGGCGGATATGATGAAACTACAAGGGTTTCTTGAAACCATTTCGTGCAGACGTTCTATAAGAGACCTTGTCTAGGAGGTAATAATTATATGTTTTGTTGTGAAATGTCTATTCAATAATATTTTTACCCGACTTGGCGAACAAAACTGGGATAATAATCTAAGCTTAGTAGGCTAATACCTAGATGAAGTGTTAGCCTACTAAGGCATTCTTGTCTAAATTGATTTCAATTAATTATAAATTATACTATAAAGTTTGATTTTTAACAATATCAACTTAACTATGTTTACTAGACCTTCCGTGGAGGCCATTTTTTTTTAAATGACTACTTCCTTTAGCTTCGTAGATCTGTACAGCTACGTTTCAATACCAGGTTTGTTGACAAGCATTGCATTAATTGTAGAACCCGCATGTCTGAGAATAGAGGCAGTGTTTTTATCGTAGTCGAGATGGAAAGATATTATGAGCTTTTAAAATAACGCGTTCTCTATCATTTTTAAAAATAAATAATATCCGGCGTAGGGATGTGACGACCCCATCGCCCACTGGTGGGATAATTTTTGTTCAAAAATTATCTAGCACCGGTGCAGTCAGTCAACCAAATTAGTGGTAGTGCCATACTGCATTTGCAACTGAATAGGCCGGCACGCCCGGGGAGATACCACTCTCTCACTTGACACCGACGTAAAGTAGCAGCTCCGCTGCTGCGTTTCGTCTGGTTTGTGAGAGTCCCGGAGTCCTAACCCCCCCCCCCCCCGCACACTATGAATGCGCTATTTAAAAAAAAAACTAGCCCAGGGGGGTACCACTTGCACCAGCAGTGGAGAATCCCCCCCTGAGCGTCCGTGCTCTGGATTCCAGCCAGATCATGGATGCTCAGGCTGCCCTGCGTATTCTGGAGGGGGGGGGGCAAAATTGCGCTCATAGACAATTCTGTCCGGGGCAAACAGAGCAAGAAGACCATGGCACCCCCTACCACGCTTACTGTGGATTTCTGCAATGTCAGGGGCCTTCATTCTAACCTGAACGCCGTCCACTACCATCTCGAGACGGCGAAGCCAGCTTTGCTCTTCTTGACCGAGACACAGATATCTTCTCCGGCTGATACTTCCTACCTCTCCTACCCGGGGTACAAACTGGAACATTCCTTTGTACCGCGGGCTGGTGTGTGCGCATACGTCAGAGAAGATATTTGTTACCGGCGCCTCGGCAAACTTGAAGGTCAGGACCTATCCATCCTCTGGTTACGCGTAGCTTGCGACGACCATCCACGCAGCTACGCGTGCCTATACAGGTCCCATAGCGGGAATACTGAAATTGACCGGCTCATTGAGCGCTTACAAACGGCTGTGGATTCCGTGTTAGAGCAGACCCCCTCCGCAGAGATCGTGATCTTGGGCGATTTTAATGCCCACCACGCCGAATGGCTTTGTTCTCGCACCACCGATCATGCGGGGAGGTCTGTTCACGATTTTGCCTTGGCGTATGGTCTAACACAATTGGCAACCTCGCCTACGCGTGTTCCCGATGTGGATGGCCATACGCCTTCACTGTTGGATCTCCTGCTGACCTCTGACCTGGATCGTTATCAGGTATCGGTGGACGCTCCGCTTGGCGCGTCGGACCACTGCCTGATCCGAAGCAAAGTGCCGGTCACGCGCTCATCACGGTCTCCCTTTGCAGGCTGTCGTCGCGTTTGGCACTATAGGTCAGCAGATTGGGACGGGATGCGGTCTTTCTTTGCATCCTACCCATGGGGGCGGTTGTGCTTCTCGCTGGATGATCCGAATGCTGTCGCTGACTCTGTCGCTGATGTGGTTCTGCAGGGCATGGAACTTTTCATTCCGTTTTCTGCGGTGCCCATCGGTGGCAAGTCTCAGCCTTGGTTTGGTCGCCACTGCAAAGCGGCTTTACGCCGAAAGCAGGATTGCTACCGAGCTTGGGCTGCTGCGTCGGCATCTCGTGATGTAAAAACTAGCGCATTACGAAAGGAGTACAACTCATCCTCGAGATTCTTCAAAAGAGCTATCGCCAAGGCAAAAGCGGAACACATTGGCAGAATTGATGAGAAATTAGTTCGCCTTCCTTCTGGCACTCGCGCGTTCTGGTCTCTCGCCAAGGCTGTCTTAGGGAATTTCTCCCAGCCTTCATTTCCATCCTTGCACAGAGACGATGACTCTCTGGCCCATACCGCAAAGGAGAAAGCCGATCTTCTGGGCTCGTTCTTTGCGGCCAACTCGACTCTAGATGACCGAGGGAACACACCGCCTACCATCCCGCAGTGTGATAGTTCCATGCCAGAACTGCAGTTTCGGCAGTCAGCTGTGCGTAAAGCACTTCTTTCTTTGGACATCCACAAGTCGAGTGGGCCTGATGGCATCCCTCCTGTTGTGCTTAAAGTATGTGCTCCAGAGTTGGCGCCAGTATTGACGCACCTATTCCGGCTCTCCTATTCACTCGGCGTGGTACCGAATTCATGGAAAACAGCTTTAGTGCATCCCATTCCTAAAAAAGGAGATCGCTCTAATCCGTCAAACTATCGGCCAATAGCCATAACCTCCTTGTTCTCCAAAGTCATGAGACACTTATAAACTGTCAGCTCCTGAAGTATTTAGAAGAGCACCAGCTGATTAGTGACCGTCAGTACGGTTTCCGTCGTGGCCGCTCAGCTGGTGATCTTCTAGTATACTTGACACATCGTTGGGCGGAGGCAGTTGAGTCCAAGGGGGAGGCATTGGCAGTTAGTTTAGACATAGCGAAGGCCTTCGATCGGGTATGGCATAAAGCGCTTCTCTCAAAGCTGCCTTCCTATGGGCTTCCCGAGAAACTATGCAAGTGGATCACCAGTTTTTTGGCTGATCGGAGCATTAAGGTCGTAGTCGACGGTGCATGCTCCGATCTTAAACCTGTCAATGCTGGTGTTCCCCAAGGCTGTGTGCTATCACCGACTCTGTTTCTTCTGTATATCAATGATATGTTGCGAATTAGTTAACATACATTACTATGCGGACGACAGTACTGTTGATGCTACATACTCCGGCCGTAGCGGTATTTCTCGGGAACACATCGAAGAGGGCCGGATCAAGCTCGTGTCTGAACTCGAGAATCAACTAACTGGTGTCTCAGAATGGGGTCGTCAAAACCTTATTACATTTAACCCCAAAAAGACGCAGCTCTGTGCGTTCACCGCAAAAAAAAACACCCTTTGTCGTGTCACCGGTTCGAAAATACTCTCCTGACAGCCTCAGCCAGTATTGGAATTCTGGGAGTCGACATATCGAACAACGTTCAGTTCCGCGGTCATTTGGAAGGGAAGGCTAAACTAGCCTCCAAAAAGCTTGGTGTACTCAGTAGAGCAAAGCAGTACTTCATGCCAGCCCATCGCCTCCAACTTTACAAGGCCCAAATTCGACCTCACATGGAGTACTGTTCTCACCTCTGGGCCGGAGCTCCTCAGTACCAGCTTCTTCCTCTTGATCGCATTCAACGCAGAGCGGTTCGAATCATCGACGACCAGGCTATTTCTAATCGGCTTGACTCTTTGGCGTTACGCAGAGATGTAGGCTCGCTCTGCATCTTTTACCGTATTTATCATGGGGAGTGTTCCGACGAGTTGTTCGGACTAATGCCTGACGCTAAATTCCACCATCGGACTTCGCGTCAAAATTTAAAGTTCCATCCTCACCACCTCGATGTCTGGAAATCCACAACCGTGCGCTTTTGTCGACACCTTTTGCCTCGCATTACTCCTTTGTGGAATCTATTACCCTCGGGGGTGTTTCCGAATGGATAAGACTTAGGGACCTTCAAGAAACGAGCTTATTCATTCTTAAAAGGCCGGCAACGCAGCTGCAGTACCCCTGGTATTGCGGATGTCCATGGGCGGCGGTGATCACTTACCATCAGGTGCATCATCTGCTCGTTTGCCCCCTCTACTATAAAAAAAAAAATCGGGTCAAAAACGCGTACATATGTAGAACTTACTTGTTAAGCTCAACGTTTCGGCCAAGTTACGTTGACCGTGGTCACGAGCAGACTGGAGCAGCGAGTTTCCTCCGTCGTTCACGTCGGAATCGATTTTCATCTACCCCCTTCTGGTCTTGTTTTTTCGAATTTAGCCTAGACACAACACTAACCGTATCTTGGATTTTATTTGTTTGCAGGTGCAGATGCTTTATTCTACTGATCAATGTATTCCAAGCAGGAGACAACTTAAATCCGTCTTCCCTATTGAAATTTGGAGCCTGATCTTAACCATGTTCAGGATATACTTAAGAAATATGGTTATAAAGAAAGGCAGAACATTAAGCGTTATAATAAAAAGGTTAGGTATCCTATAGTCAAAAGGCAGCCGGCATTCATGATATATATTAAAGGGATTACCGATAAGATTGGAACACTAATGAAAAAATATTCCATACCTACCATCTATACGCCAAGCTTAAAGGTAGTCGGGCATGTGGGCACGCCTAAGGATGTTATACCCTTCCAGACGCCAGGGGTATATAAAGTGGACTGCAGCTGTGGTAGTGCTTATATAGGTCAAACTAAACCTACTATCGCAGATAGACTCAAAGAGCATACCACGGCTTTAAAAACAGGCAGGTTAATAAGTCGGCTATAGCTAAACATATTTTGGATTCTAGCACTGATCACTGGATTGAATTCCACCGACCTCAGGTTTTCTCCACTGAGCGACATTATGCTCCCCGTATGGTACGGGAAGCTATTGAAATTAGAAAATATAAACATTTCAATAGGGAAGACGGATTTAAGTTGTCTTCTGCTTGGAATCCAGTGATCAGCAGAATAAAGCCTTTGCACCTGCAAACAAATAAAGTCCAAGATACGGTTAGTGGTGTGTGTAGGCTAAATTCGAAAAAACAAGACCAGAAGGAGGTAGATGAAAATCGATCCCGACGTGAACGGCGGAGGAAGCTCGCTGCTCCAGTCTGCTAGTGACCACGGTCAATGTAACTTGGCCGAAACATCGAGCTTAACAAGTAAGTTCTATATATGTACGCGTTTTTGACCCGATTATATATTTTTTAAAATGGAAAGATATTATATCCTAACAGTAACCGACATCGAATTGGCAGCAAACCTTATGTTGCAAATAAATATGGCCTCTATTATCCATCAAGTAGTCTCGCAGCCTGCTCGTATGTTTACTGATTCTACTAGAAAAATAGATTTGCCCGACACCAAAAAAAAAAACAAAACGCATGAATATAGTTTCAATTACGAAAAATTCGAACTAAAATATTTTAGAGGCCTTAAATCAAATTAAAGGTAATCGGGAAAAATGTACTTAGAGCGACAGATTACGTAATAGTTACAATCGTAATTACCGATAGGTAAATGTAAAATGACTGCCACCTTTACAGAGTTCATTTACAAGACTCGGTGCATACAATTTATAAATTTAGGGGAATATTTTTAAAGGAATATTTTTATATTATCTAATATAATCTTACAATAATATTACTATTCCATTAAAACCTTTTCTGCAGTTCAATTTCCAACTTGTTACAGACGAAGAAGTTATAAGGCATGTTCGCTCAATTTCATCCACTGCTGTAGTTAGTGACTTTTCATCCTCCAAAATGATTTCGCTATCTTCCCCTATGATAATTCCAATATTAACATCTATTTTCAATTTATCCTTGTCTAGTAGTACCTTTCCTTCTGCTTGGGAAACCGCTCATGTTATCCCTCTCTCAAAAGTACCGAATCTCTCTTCTCCATCTTGCTATCGCCCTATATCTATTCTCCCATTTCTCTCTAAAGTGTTAGAACATATTGTACACACTCAATTGACGGATTACTATGTAGCTAATAACTTGTTGAATCCTTTCCAATCTGGGTTTCGGAAAAGGCATAGTACAGTTACAGCTCTAATTAACGTATCTGAAGATATTCGTGCTGCTATTGATGATAAAAAACTTACTGTTGCTGTGCTTCTTGATTTTAGTAGTGCCTTTAACTCAGTAGATTTTGATATACTGCTAGAAGTTCTTCGATCCCGTAACCTTTCTTCTTGTGCTGTTGCCTGGTTTGATTCATACCTTCGAGGACGATCACAGTGTGTTCATTTTAACGACATATTTTCTGATTCACTCCAACTCATTGAAACTCCCCTTTACTTTTTACAAGTTTTATTGACGCCATCTCTACCATTATAACAAGTAAATTTCGTTTATATGCAGACGATCTGCAGCTATATTTTCAAGCTGGTATTATGGATATAAAAGATGCAGTCAATGGTATCAATCGAGATTTGGATGCGATTCATGCTTGGGCGACTTCAAACGGTCTTTTAGTTAACCCCTCTAAATCTCAAGTGATTATTTTTGGTAGTAAATATATGCACAAATTGTTAAATAATGTTGATGTTCCACCGATAATTTATAATGGCACTCTCATTCTCTTTTCTTCTAGTGTTAAAAATTTAGGGGTTACTTTTTCTAAAGATTGGACATGGGAGGCTCACATCAACAATATTTGCAAAAAAGTTTACTCTTCTTTCCATTCTTTGAAACCATTGCAACGATTGTTACCGCTGAAAACACTAATTCTCCCAATAATTGACTACGCAGACTCTTGTTTTCTTGATGCCACTGAAGGTTTAGTGGACAAACTTGAGAAGATGCAAAATTTGTGCATCCTTTACATTTTTGGCCTTCGTAAATATGATCATGTTTCAGAATTTCATGCTCAACTTAAGTGGCTACCAATACGTCTTCGCAGGAATACTCATATTCTTTCTTTGCTTTATAACATTCTTCATAACCCTAGGTCCCCAATTTATCTTCGTCAGCATTTTCATTTTCTTCATGCCCCGAGTAGTGATTGTCGCGCTAATGTCAGTTCCCTCTTGCGTTTCCCTTCCTTCAAATCTATTTTTTTTTTCTGATTCCTTTTCTGTACATCCAGTTAGGCTGTGGAATTCACTTCCATTTAACATTCGTTCCAGTGAATCGTTATCAATCTTTAAGACACGATTAAATAATTATTATCTGACGCAAAAGTAAAATAAGTTAATATATTAATTTTTGTTGTTTGTGTGTTATTTTTTTTATAGTTTTTGTTTAATGTGTAAGTGTTTTATCTCTTTTCTCTTTATATTTCTTTTTTGTCAATAGCTTTAAGGCCACATTTTTTGTTTATGTTGTGCACAATGTCTGTGTTTATTTATTGTTTTCTTCATACGGGTTAGCTGGAAGAAATATCAATATGAGATAAGCTCACCTTTTGTCTTAATATTTAATTTTAATGTTTACTGTAACTGTTTTTGTGTACAATAAAGTGTTAAAAAAATAAATAAATAAATAAATAATAATTAAAACGCACTTTTAATTCAATATTTAGTTCCTAATTTTCAAATTTGGCCGGACCTTTAAATGTAATGCTGTATAATATACATATCCAAATCTGCGTTAAAAAACTATAAAAATATATTTCTTGTTTAGGTACCAAAAATTTAAAAAATGAGCGCTTGTTTGTATAATAAAAAAATATTGTATAGATCCACAGAACACATGCTATTTTTAGCATTGGCGATCGCTATTTAGAAGCGAAATGCAGCGAACAAACGCTATACAGCACGAATTAAAAATAGAAAATGCGTCGATTGAGTCACTATGTGGAAGCTCGACACCGCGACCGAACGTTACACTCCGCATTCATTCGGTTGCATTTCGCATCGATATGACTTTTGCAGAACAAGTAATTTTCACTAAATTTTGACTGTCGATAATATTGATAGCTCAGAAGGGAGCAAAACTATCGAATGAGTGCAATACTATCGATGATATTGCTGACCGTAACTTATATCGATAATCGAACACTGATACTTGGATTTATATTGTACTAGCTGTTAACCACGACTTCGTTTGCGCGGACTTCGTTAACTCCGCGCAGCTCCTCCCCTGTAGGGGATAGCGTGATAATATGTAGCCTATATATTGACCCGACCTATTAGTAATATTCATGCAAAATTTGAAGTAAATCCATGCAGTACTATTTGAGTTTACCCCAGACATACATACAGACAAACAGACAAAAATTCTAAAAACTATACTTTTGGCTTCGATATCGATTGTAGATCACGCCCCACGTATTCTTTTAAAAAAATATTCAATGTACAGTTTTGACTTTCCCACGATTTTATTATATGATTAATAGTTTTTCAATTCGTAAAAATATCAGGTATGTACGGAAAGGCTATTGGACTCAAATCAGGAGGTCACTGGTAGAATCCCCGGATCGGGCAAAAGTTTTGTTGCGCTTTTACTCAAAAAACCAAAGTCTCACAAGTAGTGTTCACTGTTCACTTCAGTACCCCGTAAGAACACATGAAGCCGTCGGTCTCGGTCAATAATCGATAATAGGTACATAATCGATAATCGTTATTAGGTGAGTAAAATGCGGCGATGTGTATCACTACTCATTTTGCAAACCGAAAACGAAATCGATGAATCTTGGTGAACCGGAAATTTTAAGACGTTTGATTTACTCTACCCATCCCGTAAGGAAACCAGGCGTTATGATGTTTTTTAATTAAATGAAGACCGTTAGAATAGATCAGTATAATTATTATATTGCTAGCGACCTGTATTTCTAAGTACTGTGTATTGCTTTAAAAAGAGAAAGAAATATGTCATTTTGTAATTTATGATTTATAAGTAATATATTAAAATATTGCCAAACATTCAATAGTCGATTATCGAAAAACACTACTGTTGACCCGATCTAGCATCGAAGCAGTCGCTAAAACACGCGATTCCGAATGCAAGAACTACCGAACGCTGCAGTCGCAAAATCGCTGGTCACCGATGTAAAAATTGTATTTATGTTGTGACCGATTAGATTGCGAGTTCTCATGAATTTAAAACTACTTCGCTTTGTCTTAAAATTATCAGATGATGCCTATGATTTTACCTACATTATATAGATTCGTAGTCTTTTTAAAATATATTTATAGCTTTATTTAATTATTATCTCCTATTTTAGCCCCTTAGTTTGTTTTGCCATGAAAGTATAACGGCCAGACATATGGTTGAACAGACGGAATTATTTATAAAACTGTTATAGATAAAACTCGCTTATGAATAGTATTATATCGGTAAAATAGTAGTATAAGTACATGATCGGTACTTAAATAGTACTGAGAAGTATTTTCACTACAATTATTTTATTTCTTATACAAGAAAACAGAGTTTACTTTATAATATGCATAAGTAAGTAAATACGTAGGAAGGTAGACACTTTACAATCCAGATGGCCTGCCTTGCTACCTTTATATTCATACAAAAAAAAATTCAATTAGAGGAGTATTTTTTGCATGGGTTTTAGTATTCGTAAACTCAACATATTTTTCTTATGAGTAGATATTAACGGGATTACATTTTTTATAGCTACGCGACAAAGATCCATGTTCTTGTCTATATTAAAAAACGTGTAAAAATATATCAGCCTATATAAACTGCAATAGTTAATGCAGCACAGTGACACACATACTCGTACGTGGCTTTATACTAAACCAATAATAGAATAAAATCAATCTACTACACCCTCCCTCACTTCCAACACACTAACAAAATGCAATCAATGATTTTCTCATGACAATACACACGCACACATATAAAATCCATTGTAAACATTTTTTTTCACAGAATATTTGCAAATACCCCTCACTATAGAGTATATTTATCTCACTCCCACAACCTATAATATGCGAGTTCAGTTGTTGGTTGAATGAAAGAGGAGACCCGGTTTTACAACTTTGCAAATGGACAATAGTGTTCCTATTGTTAACATTACCCTAAATTTTTTAGGTAGATAGAAGTATTACATTTGTTAGGGTCTTGCGCCGCATGGACTTATTGCATTCGATACGAATACTTTGAAAGAGCTGGAACGGACGCGCCCACGCAGTGTAACAGTGAAGTGAAAAAATGTTATAGTAGCAGTGACTTTTAATTGTGTTTTAAAATGTGGAATAGTGACGGACATATAGTTAACATGCGACCTAATAGCCGCCAATATTCTTTTAGCAACGATTACAGTGATTACCAATATAATTATTATAATCATTTCGGATACAACACTAGGAATCCTCAAGACAACCCTGCATTGTATAATAATATTAAATCAGAATCTATTAGACATGCATATCCAACAAATTACCTAAGGCCTCCTGGATATCAAAATGTAGATGTAAAATGTCAAGAGACTGATTCGTATAACATTAGTTCAGATTATTATAGACGTTCCCAGTTATCTTCCGACATTAAAATGGAAAAGTCAGTCGATCTACCGGGTAATCCACTAGGCCTTAGAAATTCACCAGGTATGGGCTATTATACTAATTATGATACGCAAACAATTGATTCAGATGCAAAGAGCCCTAATTTAAGTGAGAGTGTAAGTTTAGACTACGACTCTCAACCTTATTACGAACACTATAGTAATGTGTCACCTCATGAGTATAAAAAGAAGACTGATTCACCTGAACAAGAAAAATTGGAGATTAATGGGACTTTCGTCACCGTGGAACTGCCTAAGTCATCGGTAGATACTACTACGAGTCAAGATTTGATGAAGATTGACGAGGATAGATCTGAGTCTAACATCGTCATACCTGAAGAACAAACAACATATCCTTGGATGAAGACGCATTCGGGTATAAATAATTAAATGTTTTTGACTTATAATTATTTAGTTTATCTCTTAGTAGCAGCAGCGTTTGATTACTAGATTGTTCATTTCAATCTAATTATGAGTTTTTCGATTTTTTAATCGACTTACTAAAAGAGAAGGTTCTCAATTTGTCTGTATGTTTTTCTATGTTTGTTACCTCAGAACTCGATCATACAAGAACCGATTTTGAAAATTCTTTTTTTGTTTAGGATGGTATACACCCTATGTAGTCTCATAAAAATTTGATGAAAATCTAATTCTGAATTCCTAATAAATAAAAGTAAATCTCTTGTGAAACTTATTGAAAAGCTTATTGTAAAAGCGCACAAACTGCCCGTATAAACATATTACATTATATGTTTCTAGCTTTTACCCGCGGCTTCGCTCGCATTTATGACATTAAATAAGTATCCTTTTAATACCTCCAAGAATATGTGTACAAAGTTTCATGATAATCGGTGAAGTAGTTTTCCTGTGATAGCTTAACAAACAAACATACACTCGCAATTATAATAGTAGGGATGACACAACGAATTTAAGGTATTTATTCGAAGCGGATTCGCGTCGTTGTTGGTTTGGCAGGATACATAGGTACTCAGTATTATTTGTGATATATATATAATATATATATATATATAATCAATATCTTGAGATATTGATTACAATACTACTTATAAAATCTGTGGTATTTATTGAATTCGCTATATAAAAACTTGAAACTAAATTTGTTTTATGTATTTATAATTCTGTCAGTATGTATGTCCCGGTGTAACACAAAAATGACTGGACCGATTTTGATGAGAATTAGTAAGCAGTGAGAACACGTGATTATTCAAATCATAGATCATATGAAATTTATTTGTTTGTCTGTTTTCTGCAGCCTCCGATATAATTAAATAACGGCTTGACCGATTTTGACAAAAATTGTTAATGAGGGAGAGTAAGTTGTTAACAGAATATATCGTCGAAGAATTTACGCCTACCGAGGCGGGCACGGCATAGTGAATAGAAATCTATACATATAATAAAATCGTAAGAAAGTCAAAACTGTGCATTGAATATTTTTTAAAAGAATACTTGTGGCGTGATCTACAATCCATATCGAAGCTAAAAATATAGTTTTTAGAATTTTTGTCTGTTTCTCTGTTTATCTGTTTGTCTGTATGTATGTCCGGGGTAAACTCAAAGGTACTGCATGGATTTACTTCAAATTTTGCATGAATATTACTGACAGGTCGGGTCAACATATTGGCTACATATTATCACGCTATCACCTACAGAGGAGGAGCAGTGCGGAGTAAACGAAGTCCGCGCGGACGAAGTCGCAGGCAACAGCTAGTATACATATAATAAAATCGTAGGAAAGTCAGTGTATGTCTATATAAAAACTTGAAACTAAATTTGTTTTATGTATTTATAATTCTGTCAGTATGTATGTCCCGGTGTAACACAAAAATGACTGGACCGATTTTGATGAGAATTAGTAAGCAGTGAGAACACGTGATTATTCAAATCATAGATCATATGAAATTTATTTGTTTGTCTGTTTTCTGCAGCCTCCGATATAATTAAATAACGGCTTGACCGATTTTGACAAAAATTGTTAATGAGGGAGAGTAAGTTGTTAACAGAATATATCGTCGAAGAATTTACGCCTACCGAGGCGGGCACGGCATAGTGAATAGAAATCTATACATATAATAAAATCGTAAGAAAGTCAAAACTGTGCATTGAATATTTTTTAAAAGAATACTTGTGGCGTGATCTACAATCCATATCGAAGCTAAAAATATAGTTTTTAGAATTTTTGTCTGTTTCTCTGTTTATCTGTTTGTCTGTATGTATGTCCGGGGTAAACTCAAAAAGTACTGCATGGATTTACTTCAAATTTTGCATGAATTTTACTAACAGGTCGGGTCAACATATAGGCTACATATTATCACGCTATCCCCTACGGGGGAGGAGCTGTGCGGAGTAAACGAAGTCCGCGCGAACGAAGTCGCGGGCAACAGCTAGTATAAAATATAATAGTAATGTTAGGAATAACAATATTATTTATAAGTATAATAATATTATAAGAATGTGTGTACTGAGCAGTTAACGCTTAAGTAATTAATTAAAATAACAACAAACTTTTTTCGCTAGAATAATTACACAAATTGATATATCCCTAAAGTAAACAAATTATTTGCTTGTTAGTCAACGATACTTATACATAAGAAATAAATAAATAAATACTGTTACATACAGAATAAACACCCAAACCCAGAAAAACAAACATATACGCAGATCCCACAAATGTTTGTCCCTGTCGGGAATTGAATCGGAGCCCCATCGATTCTTAGTTCGGTTTACTAACCACCTAACTAGTATGGCGGCGGGGATGAAGTTAATATATTTAAAGTCACATTGGTGATCAATCACAGCATTTTAAAGACCGCTAGTTGTTTTTCAGTCACAGCATTTTAAAGACCGCTAGTTGTTTTTCAGTCGGTACCTGGTCGCATCTGTTACGGTTTCACAGCTGAACCGCTAAACAGATTTTGATGAAATTAGGCGTAAAAAAAGTTGAAGACTCAGGGTGAAACATAGTTTCCATTTTTCAAAAATTATTAAGCGCTAAAAGGCCGTAATAGGGAATGAAATTTTGTATGAATTAATTTAAGTACCTACCTATTGATAAAAATTTTAAAGTTACATTGTTACGCGGGCGAAGCTGCGCAGATTAGCTAGCCGTTTCCTGAAAATGTCCTACAAAAAAACCTTGGCTGTATATTCGTAATAAGAAACATCTATTGACGTGTCTAGGCTTATATGCCGTGACGACAAATAGTACGATGCTCTCTTATGACGTCACACATTCACTGCTTATACTCGTATGTACACGGTATATATTTTATAAAATTTTACTTCTAGTCGCTTTATCGGTATGGCGTTCTCACTGTTCAGCTCTGTTATATGTGTTCTGTATATGTAGCTGCGCCCGCGACTTCGTCCGCGTGGAAAATTTTCTAAATAGTCTCGGGGTTTTACCTGCACAAATCCTGTTCCCGTGGGATTTTTAGGATAAAAAACTATGTCCTTTCTTAGGTCTCAAACTATTTTGTACCAAATTTCATCCAAATCTGTTCCGTGGTTTACGCGTGAGGAAGAGACAGACAGAGTTACTTTCGCATTTATAATATTAGTCTGGATATAGGTATGAGGTTTTGAGTCATGACTTAGGTATGAGGAAGGGGATCTAACAATTTTACTAAATATTAAATTAGGTGCCCATTTTTGTGATCAATAATTGGCTATTTATTGTACCTATCAAAAAAAAAGTATTAACACGCCGATTTAACTATGGGGTAGGCGCAGTGAACATTTTACTTTGTTCGAAGTAGTGAACCGAAAATCTTAGCCGAATATCCTAACCGAATATCTTACCGACGAACCAGTGATGGACCTGAAAGGTCCTAAAAGATCCATCACTAGTTCGCGTGACAAGCGATGATACTTATCGTCGAATTTTACCAACTTAATAACGATTATTTCTTATCTCTATCGATAACTGGTAGCACGGGGATTTCGGTACGCGACAACTAAACTCCGAGCTGCTACTGAGAATTGGATCTTCTAAATATATTTTACAATACCTCTACGGAATCCGGGACCTAATATTCTGACTGAAGTCTTCTATTTCACTTATTGATTATGCATTTTTTTTTACCTCAAACTTTTTTTAACTATTTTTAAATAGGTATATAGGTACAAAGCGTAATATATAGTAAATAATAACGTGTAATAACTCTTGGAATTGAAATAAATATTTATTTATAAACAATAATTCGAACCTCATAATAAACACTCAGAAAACTACTATAATATGTTTTTATATGGATCTTTCTTTAAGCCCACAGATCATTGTAGTCGCTCGAGAGATTATTCGAGAGATTATAGATTATTCTAATCAATCGTATAAACGTTATTAATTTGGTTTTGTTGCATTTCAGGTAGTGACAAACAAGAGCGCTCGAAAAGAACCAGGCAAACGTATACGAGATTTCAAACTCTAGAACTCGAAAAAGAATATCATTACAATAAATATTTAACAAAACGAAGAAGGGTTGAATTAGCCCACGCGTTGGTTTTAACAGAACGCCAGATTAAAATATGGTTTCAAAATAGACGCATGAAAGCCAAAAAAGATGTTAAGACCCCTGTTCCATTTACACAAGATAAAGTAAATACAGTACCCGAATTCTACAGCAAAGGCCAAGACGCATCCACTTATAATAATTATCTGAACGTTGGACAAATGACAAATATGGCTAGCATGCCACATTATAACACAAATCTAAACCTAATGTAGGTATAACTTTATTATATACCAAAGATATAAAATTTTATGTCTCAAAATCATACTCAAAGACCAAAATAAGAGACGTGGTTTATTAATTTTAGAGATCTGTGATTTATTTGTATATAACCATATATATATTTATATCGATATTGTGTAGAACAATGCGAAATTTATTATACATATCGCAATTAGTGCTTAACAGTTATATAAGTAACTTATTAGTTGATTTAAAGAAGATAAGCAGCCACTGAGAATAATTAAGAAGGCAGTGGCTTAGAGTACTTAGTTATTTTTTATAAAGATCATATTGACTTCAAATAGACATCTTTACCGGTCTAAGATATATCCATTGTTATAAAAGTCCAAAAGCCTCACACAAAAATATTATCTTATGTGAAGTGAAACGGAAAAGGTCCGAGATTAGCAATATGGTTATTTTAAGAAGCATGGCTAATAGTTCTGCTGTAAATATATTAATTACGCTCTTACATCTTACCATAATTACACTCAATTCCAATGTATGCCTTATGCCCTATAATTTATTGATTTTTCTTATATTTAGATTTTTCTAATTGAAATAATGTTTGCTTTTTTTAACTTGCAGATATTATTTAAAGCTTTTTTTCATAAATTTAAAATTCACAATAAAATGAAAATTAAAACTAAACTATGTTAAATTTAGTTATATTTTGTAGCTTTCATGTTAATACTGTCTATTTGTATTATGTATCCGTAAACTGTGGGCACATTGATATTTAATCAATCAATAATTTCTTTTTTTTATTATTAAATATATCAAGAGTAAATTTAATACTGAATTAAATTTTACGATAATTAAAATACCTTTAAAGAAGAATATAAGTTCAACTGTATATATATATATATATATATATATATATATATATATATATATATATATATATATATATATATAAACTATAAACTAATTTCATTTTTTTACCAAGTATTGATTAAGCAAAAAATTATGCGGATATCTTGACAATGAATGGAAGTTAAAAATAAACATATAACTGGTTGTTACTGATGAAAAACGATCGTTTTAAATCTTAATACCTACTTGGCAAATTAGACAAAATCTATTAAGAAGAGTAAATTGTTGTCTGATAAAATCTTTAGTTTGAAATTAAGAAAAACCAAACAGTCATTAGAGATATTGTTATAATTTATTATATGAAAAATGTTCCTATTAGTTATAAAATATATGATCCACTTAAGATAACTATTGTTAATGAATTTCAAAATGGTGACATTGTAATTTTGTAATAGAGTTAATTGTAATTAAGAACAAATTAAAAATATTATGACGAAGACAGTTTTTATAAGTCCGTTACAATAATTTTGTAATATACTTTCATAATTTTGCACATTTTGCACAATTTCATAATTTTTTGGGTAGATAATTGCCCGTTTATACCAAAGAAGTTAATGCGTTGCTACGCTTTGTCAAGAAAGTAATATTGCATACATAAATTTACCCTACCCTCCCCCCCCTACCCTATAATTGGAACACGAACATAACAAACACTATCGCTATTGCAGAAGAAATAGACAAGGCGGTTTTGCAATAACCAGGTTGCATCGCAACCTGGTTATTGCAAAACCGCCTTGTCGAACCTGTCGAACCTGAGTTCGAAAATTCACATCGATAATGACATGTTTAGTCTTAGATCGCTCTTTACCCCCTAGCTATTCAGAAGTTTTTTTTATATTATAAGACAGCAGACAAGCAGATGGCTCTCTTGATTGAAAGGAAATCATCCATAATGAACACCAAAGATGTTAATGGTGCGTTGCTGTCCGTGTGGAATGGCAATGCAACATGCATAAGTTTACCGGCTATGTTACACTTTAAAATGGAACGCGACAGTGACAAGCACTGACGCTATTACGGCAAGAATTGGTAAGGCGGTGGTAGCAGACCTGGACGAGACAATGCAGAACACTACCACCTAGTAGCCACGATGGTAGCGGCTCGCCTAGCCAATTACCTTACGACCCGCCTGGCAGAGTGGTAGTTGGCTTATTCTTCAAAGGAAAGGAGGACCCTTACGAGACCACGTAAGTGGTCTCGTAAGAGTCCTCCTTTCCTTTGAAGACTCCTTTCCTAAGACCAGTGTCGTTGGCCACCAGTCGCTGTGGTCGGTGACCCGTTTGCGCCGAGACTTGTTCAAAATATGTTAAAGTATAGGTAATATTGTTTTTATCAAACCTGATTTAAAAGTTCATATTTCGACCCTAATTTCAGGGAAAGTGCCATATTGTCTCCCGACTACATTTGTTTTTGCGCATGCCTTAAATTTTTGCACATGCGTAAGTATATAATTTTGTACTAACATATAAATAGATTTTTAAAGATTAATTGTCAAGTTTTTAAATGTCTTTCACTTGATTAATTTTAAATTATTTGTAAAGCTGTCTCATATGAACTTAAAATCCAGTTTTGATGAAAAGTTGTATACGCACCACCGGAGGAAAGTATGACATTGCAACCCGCTTTTTCATTGCCCTTGCCTTCGACCGGCTAATAGATAGCATCACATGGCTTGCAACGTCATACTTTCTTCTCTAGTTGCATCAAATGTACAGATTGACTGGTAAAAGATTGCACATATTGAAGGACACGGTAATGGTCTTATGTCGGTATTTCGAAAAGGCAACAAATCATTCTAACCCATTGATCGCAGCTGCGCCGGACTACGAGGCCGCCGCCGCCGCAGATGCGATATCAGTCTCAGGAGACCCCTGTATGTACATGTACTTTCCTATCTCGATGATAATCCCGACATATACACAAACTTTACATGACACCGTCATGGCCGGTCTGGACAATGAAGACTTCTTTCGCCCCACGCCTATTACAGGGCGCAATGCCACGACTCTACCCACCCCATTTAGTCCCAACGTCGCACTAAGTCGAGGTCCGGTCTCACAAGAGACAGCCCTTAGTGCGGGCTTTGTAGCCCCAATTTTAATTTAAACTCTGGCTGAGCACTTTGCTCGCCCCAAAAGTCCGGTGACGCAGTAACGACCCATAAGGTCAACAGTAACAGCCATTTCGAAAAGAAAGATCTTAAGTAACTAATTAAAATATAATAAAAAGAGAATATTTTAAAAGTGAAGATTTTCTTTATGCAATTTTGGAGACAAGTAAAACGCATGCCTAGAGGTAACTGAGAATCTAAAAAGAAACGTATTTCACTGTCATTTTTAAAAAGTAAATGTACAAGTTACATCGACTGTAGTCAAGGGCGGACTTCAGTTTCAACTGACTTCACTTTAAATAATTATGTATATATTTTTAAATATTTTTTACGATATTATATCATAGATCAATGTTCTTCAGTTATATTACCTTTCAAAATAGGTCATCCCAAGCAATCTTACATAGGGCACAACATGATTCTTAATGCTGGAGCCGCACTTGCGTCTCTAGTCACAAAGCTTCGTGCAATGACACGATAAATGCAGACGTGACCTCTACATTTATCGTGTCATTGTACAAAGCTTAGTAACGATAAACTTAAATATTATATAATAGGAGTGTAATAATAGGAGATTGTAATTTGTCGCAATGTGCAGTTTTACGCAGATTCGTTACAATCTGAACTTCATAAATAAAAGGGTTTAACCTTATATTATTTACCAGCTGCGCCCCGCGGACTGTATGATAAAAGTTCTATGTTAAATACATGAGAACAATGCAATTTTTGAAACTTTAGTCTTTGAAAAGTCTAGAAAAAGAAATCATAGCCTATAGACAATAAAAAGATGTAATTGGCTATCCGTGTGACATGACGGCAATGCCACATGCATAACTCTACCGATTACCTTACACTCTAAACCGGAACATGACAATGACAGGCATTGACGCTATTTCGGCAGGAATAGTAGGTACGGTGGTGATACTAAATACCCGGGCGAGACTGCGAAACTTTACCACCAAGTAGTAACTTGTTACATTGATGGGTGATTAATTTAAACCTAGAACTCTAGTCGACTTGTTATACAAATATGCAGTAGGTTTATTAGATTGCCTTTAGCACCGACACCGAAAATTATCAAGGTATCCCGACACCGGATACAACAGTTAAGTATATTACGTTATAAAATATTGTATAGCATGATAACATTTTATAAGTGTGTGTTATTCTCCAACTCCAACATATTAAGAATAGATATTATACGCTATAAACGCTCCCACACTGGTTCTACACCTTATAAGAATTTTATTACATGAATTTGTTCCTTCACTAACAAACAAAAATATCACTAACAATTTATAACTTTTCTCACAATTTGTTAAAAAAGATAGCAAAACATGTTAAGCAACTTTCTCTAACGTTATTTTACCTATGTAACTGCTATTGACAATGTAATGAAGGATGCTACTTTACGGTATTTTAACCGGTTCTTTACCTGATAGTAATGCAGTGCTACTTGTGATACTATGCACTTCTAATATTTTACCTAATAATCTATAATTAGTACTTTCAAGATTAGTATTACTAATTGTTAATTTTCAAATTATCTTTGACATATATACATATACTACCTACAATCTACATACTTAATAAAATTAATAACATAATTTAGATTCAATTGTATCAAATGCTTTTAATACAGTGCGCAAACCAAATGACACAATATCTACAATACTATCAATACAGGACTTAGAGCCCATTTCAATACTTACTGTATTGATCCCCAGAGAGATAATGTGTACCTGGATTGTTGACATTATTATGACATATTTTGACTGATTATTAAAGTTTGTCGGTACATACAAACAAAGAATTTGCTTCGTAATCCTGTTAAGGGTTAGACTACCTGTTTTGATTTCGACGTTTTAGCTGCTTCTGGTATTATTTACAATTTGTTTGAATGCGGTTTTGGGTGTCTCAACACTTAAATAAAATGGAAGTAGAAAAAGTAAGTAAAAATTTTTAACATAATATTTTCTTATATGCACCTATATCTAGAAAAGTACAACTTATGTTAGTAGGAATTATGAATGTTTATCGTCTTTATAATTTACAAATAAATAGATAAAAATAACAATTGACAAATATAACACTGATTTATATTTACTACAAATTGTATGACACAGCCTCGCTTAGTAAAGTTACGCATGTCATAAGTAATCGCTTCCTATTGACGCTTTTTATTTATAATCATAGTTCCGTGTTACGTAAGCCCCTTTAAAAAAGTCTTCAGTGTCATAGGTATAAACCTTTGCAAGTGAACGTGCCACTTCTACTCCCTGCCGCTGCCGGTGCTACTCCGCAGGACGTTGGCGCAGACGTCGAGACCGCGGCCTAAAAAATTTTTAATATTTTTAGCGTAAAAAGGTAACCTCAGAATAATTCTAGGTAATGCCTACAAATTACATTAATGATTCCTTAAGTTTATTAACTACTGTTTTTAGATTTTGGAGGAAAATGAAATAACATTAACTAAAATAGGTTAGTAGCTGTAGGTATAAAGAACCATAAACATAACGCGGACGTCAATTAAAATTTAGGTAGGTTAACCCGAAACTTTTTAAGAATAAAAAATAATAATAATCTGAAGAGTGAACATGTAATTTCAACCGACGAAAAAAAGGAAGTTATCAGTTTGATATGTATGTATGTATGTATGCTATATTGTTAGAATTGGTATATCGTATTCGCATACCAAATACGTATAGGTACTAAATATATAGTGTACGTATGTTTGTATGTTTGTCCACAAATTTTTGGGGAACTAAAAGTCATATCGAGAAATTTCTTTTTGATATAAATCGAGTATATTCCAACTTAGCGAACAGTTTAAACTTAATCGAATCGTTTTAGTACTTTTTCAGAAATGAGCATAATTATTGTAATCGGTTTAAATTTTTTAATTACTATTATATACATCATCAAAATATCTGATGTTACCATGCTCCTGCACCATTTCTAAAAATTGTTCAGCAGTTGAGCAGTGATTGAATATCAACGTAATATTAAACATTTGTATTTCTATTAAATCGTAAACACTCGCCCGCTTCGCCAAACTTAAATTTATTGACAGTAAAAGAGTTATAGGTATGGCCTATAATTTGCGCAATCAAACGTCCTCGTTTCTATACCAATTCTCGGAAGAACAAGCCATTCTCTAATTTCTACAAAGCATAAAGACAGAATATTAAACAGTATATACCAGTTGTGTGAACATTTGTACTTTCACTTGTACTTACTATACTTACCAATTTTCATTAAGATCGATCAAGCCGTTCTTGAATTGTTACTGACATAGACTTATGTCTAACTGGTATTCCTGCCGTAATAGTGTTGATGCTTGTCACTATCATATTGTAGACGGTAAAGTAGCCTGGTGGACGGTGGACTTATGCGTATGGCATTGTCATCCCGCTACATGGATAGCAACGCTCCATTAATATTTTTGGTGTATATAGGCGATGGCTTCTTTTTCCATCAAGATCGTCATCTGCATCATGTTCTCGAGTTATAGCGGGTTCGAGATAGACAAAGAATTTCAAAATGATGAAATTGATGTAATTCGTAGAACGAACATTTATCGCGAAATTTGCCAAAAAATAGACAGACGTTATAGATTCATATATTAGCATAAATGAGATTGTTTCAAATCATCACTACTGTAGGTAGGTACTATACGAAACCATATTAGCTGCCATCGAGGGTTGCCTTTTGAAATTATAAACTAAAGAATGCAGAAAGGGACGCAGTGACGATTTGTAAAAGATAGAAAGAAATAGGATATTACACAATGCATCCCCAACTTCAGGGGTATAAGACGTAAGTACGCACATGCGCTTAGCTAAGCTGTCATTTTATCAAAATGGCGGCCCGGTGAAGTCTGACTTTAAACTCATATTTTGTTTTATTTTTTCTAGTTTTTAGGCAAATATTTGGAATTATCTATAAAATATGAAATATTAGTTTATAGGCAATCGTTTATTTATTTTAAATCATGATTTTTTTAAATAAATACACAGTGAAATACTTCAGGTAAGTAGGGTTATAACCTGCTTTGGATTTGTTTTGAAATGTCTTTACATTGTTTTTATTTTTATGAGTAACCAAAATACTTCTTATTATTCTTGTAAAGGAATATTTTTTTACATAGTATATTTTTTCTTAATTAACATAACAATATTACGCCTCTTAGTAATAAAATAATTAAAAAGGTATTCTTTTCGATAGATATATGTCCGTTTAAATTATCCTGGTTTCCATGAAGGTGGATGGAGGATTAAAAAAAATTAAGTCATATTTTATCCAAATATTTGCTTATATAAATACATTCAAGTTTCAATATTTACTTTTAGTTCTGAACAATCAAGTATTTTTTTACGTGTATACATTTTATTACTCATGTCTGTTGGCACACATACACTTGTAGACAAATTCAGTGGAATGCAGAATGCAAAAATAAAAATTTAAATGTTACTATTATAATTATTATTCTATAAAAATTGTATTGATGTATTGGAATAGGCTAGTTGACTAAATTTGAAAAGCTGTTAGATACTTTACCTTATAAGGTATATTAACTAATAAATATTAAGGTAAATTAAAAAATTATTATTAAACAAATTATAATTATATTATATATTAATATATTAACCAAAAATTATATAAAATTATTATATATATAATTTTTCCTAATATCGTACATTAATAATAAAAATTTCGTGTTTTAAAAATTAAGTTTAAATTTACCGCTAAAACGTTCTGGACTGTCATGGAGTCTAAATGACATCACAACGTAGTTGTACATACATTACAATTTACATATTCGGTAGTTTTGAAAACGTTCAAAACAATATGACGTTTTACCACGGTGTGACGTAACACTTCCAGATTTGCGTGTACTGTCACGTGACTTAATGTCTATTTTTGCCGAAATTATATCCATAAAATATTATTACATAATATAATTAATCTTTTAAAATAAAATATATTTTAGTTTTTTTTTATCTCCATATCATAATTATTACATTTATGTTTTTATTTTCTCAAATGCAATTTGTAGTCTTACTTTGTGTTATTATACAAAGGAGATTGAAGAGGCCCCATACTAATTTGGCCTAAAACGCAACACATGATAATAGCTGCTTACCGTATTGTAATACATTATTAATTTCTTTTGAAATGTAAATTTTTTCACGGACACTTTTTATAATACTAAAATTCACGAAACTCCTTCAAAGATTAATATTATTTGATTTTACAATTATTACATTCCATTTTAGCCACTCACACCGCAATATATCGTCAACACAAATATAATTCATTTTTGTATTACTTATCATGAATATTATTTGATTTTAACCACTTAAACGTTAAAAAACGATAAAACTTTTGTTTACATAAAATGTTTATTACTCACTCACAGCGTAAATAGATGACACTTGTTTTTTTTTTTGTTTGTTTCTTTCGGATGATGCAAAGAGTACTTATTTATACGGCCTTCTATGTTGTAGATTTCGATCATAATATATTTTCATTTTTGTTGCATTTTATACAATATTTTGTTTAAAATTTTGCGTCTTATCTATCCAACATTTTTGTAATTTATTTGGTTGTCCAGAAATAAAAGAAAGTGTTTACTTTATGGCAGAAAAGAAAAATCTTCGCTTAAATTAGAAATAAGAAAAAGCCTACAAGTTTGATTAATTTCATGACTTTCCGACTAAAATCCTTTTAAAATTAATTTGCTATTAAAAATTGTCTGTTGAATTCTAATATTGACTTATTGTGAATAAAATCAATTTAATAATTTCGGCTGACGCTACATTCTTGTAGTTCATTTAGGCCGATTTCATCACTCTCCATTATTTGTTACACGCTATTCTAAACATTTCTATAGCTTATTGTTAATACATATTTATGTCCTTTTACAGTTTTTTTTTAATTTATTAGGTAATCTATTAACACTTATAGTTTTCTATTATTTATACACTTATCAAATTTTCATAATATTTTATGGTTCTGTTAACTACATTGATTTATATGTTTACATAATAGCATTGACATGGATGTAATTAGTTTATTTTATATATATATATATATATATATATATATATATATATATATATATATATATATATATATATATATATATATATAATATTTATACAAAAATTATTATATATAATAATGTCATTATACTAATTTTTCTTATTTTTCAATTTTATTTTCGAACTTTATTTTTCCGAGAAAAAAAATTAAAACTAAGTACTTTTTGAGTTTTTTTTAAGTTTTGTTTATGTATTGCACGTTTTTGTTTTATGCTTAAGGTAAAGTTGCCAATATTAGACCGCCTAACGGTTTTTCATTCAAAACTATAAATATTAGAAAGATTAAGTACCTTTCACAGACACTTTATTAATACAGTTAATACAAATAGTATTTGGTATATATTCAACTTAGGAATCAAAATTATTAGCAACTGCGTCCGATCTTCTTTTTAAAAAACTGTCATCGGTCCAATTAAGTAAACCAGTTGCCGAAATTGGACCATAGAATTAATTAAGTTGGATGAAAAGCTATAGGACACTTAACAAAATTGTTATAATTAAAAATATTTCTTTGAACTTGTTAACTTCTACATTTCTTCAAAATTAAAAACTAAACAATTAGGTACTTTAAGTATAAAAAAATTACTAAATTATTTCTTAATTTTACTTGCTTTTTCTAAGTTTTATTGTGTCCAATTATACAATTTTCCCCGAAAAATAATAAAAGTTGAAAATAAAACGAAAGCATAAACTCTAATCCCTAGCCAGGTTACAATAAAATATAGGCAACATTGGAGTAGTTCAATTTTGAAAATTAAGGAGATTTTCGAGAAAACCGTGACAAAAAAATTAAATGCACTTACATTGTCAATGAATTATTTTTAAAATGTGTAAGAATTAGTACGCCTTTAAATTAAAATATAAAAAAGATTTTTGTTTTGTTTTGTTGTTTTTATGGAACTTCTTACTTATAAATACAAAAATTAACTTAAAAACTGGTGGAAATGTTTTATTTATATTTTATACTTATCAACGCAATTCTTAGGAATCCAAAACAGCAGAATGATATTTGTGATAGTACTCCTGTAAACAAGTGTTGCCGTTTTTATTTGAAAAATATAAGTGTAGCAGATATAAACGAGTTTCGATTTAGGCGTTTGTCCAACTTATGCAACTCCAACCTATGTATTTATAATATATTGTTACATTTTTTTTTTGTGCAATTATAATATTTACAATCATAATTTTATTTATGACCTAGAACATGTCATTACTGAGTTTTAGATACCAAACCAATACATATGTTCACCGGTAATAATTCCTAATATTCCTTAGGGCTTAGACTATGCTATGCTTAGGCTATGCTATATTATTACTGTACACAAATCACAAGGACTTAATCTTGACAGCGCTCTTCTTGAATAGACTCCTCAATATTTAAAAAAGGGTAGACTTTCTTAGTGCTCTCCAGAGTTAAAACCTTAGAGTACATCTCATCAGAGTACATTTTATCAAGGAAAATCATCAATCATCATTTTATCAAGTGTGAAATGAAAGCCAAGGTAAGAGTATGCACCCCGTAACATTTTCCCCGTGTTGGTCTCGAGCTCCTTTGAAGAATAGGCCAACTGGCGTTCTGCCAGACAGGTCGTAAAAGGCAACCGATTGGCTATGCGAGTCACTCCCATCGTGGCTACTAGCTGGTAGAGTTTTGCATTGTCTCGCCCGGGTCTGGTACCACCGCCTTACCTACTCCTGCCGCAATAGCTTCAGTGCTTGCCACTGTCGTGTTCCGGTTGTGAGGGTAAGGTAGCCGGTAAACTAATGCATGTGGCATTAGACCTCGTCACTAGATAGCAACGCACCATTAACACTTATGGTGTCTATAAGCGATGGTTGACTCTTTCCATTAGGAGAGCTATCTGCTTGTTCGCTATCTTATGTTATAACAAAAAAAACCTCTGTCGACTTCGGATACAAAAGAATTGAGACCTAGTTTTGTGCCGAGTTTTGTAAAAAAACTCCTCAATTTTTAGTTACAAGAACATTTATTAAATTTTTATAACAATTTCTTAACTTTCTTCAGAAAATATAGTATTTGCTACTTAAAAGGTAATATAAGTTCTTAAATTTAAACAAATAATAACCAATAAACCAAATTGCAGAAAAAAATAGAAATAGAAAAATACAGCAACCCAATACAGTGTGAGTACAGTATAAACAGAAAACTTTAAGACACTTATAGGCGTATGACTTGCACTTATTGTCTGTCTGTATACAAAAACTATCCAAATCAAATTTTGAACTATAGTTACATACAGGATATTTTTTCAGTCGTATGATGGAATTAAACCAGTTAAAATTCACACTTACACATATCGAATAAACATATTAAAAAATAAGTGTCAAGTAACTAAAAAAACAGTAATTGAAATATTGTGAAAAATCTTGTAATTCATGGTTACCCTAGTCGTCGTATTTGTTACGCTAGTCTTCACGATCATCATAACAATATCAGTAATAGGTACGAAGATAATGTAAACGTAATCTATCCCTATAACTTATTCCTTTTTTAAGTTAGTGTAAATTGTTATTTACTTTTTCTTCGTACTTTGTTCATGGTTTAGTTACATTAGGATGGACAGGCAAAAATACTAGCTAGGCACTAAATAATAAAAATGTTTTAAGTGTGTTCATATAAAATATTTACCTTAGGATTTCTGGCGTAATTAGATCATGCTTTTCGCTATGATATAACTTGATTAGTTAATTATTAACAACATTTTACAATAATTACAATTGTTGAATTATTCTTCTGTATTTGGTGATTTGGGACACATAATCATTACGTTATTCATAGTCACGTACCATATCCCAATATTCTTCTTTGGGAGACTGATAAAATGACATTGTTATTATTAGTCAAACACAAATCACAAAAATACGCGAGGTAGTTTATTACATTACATGGAAACACATGCAGACGCCACGATGCTCTGGCACAACTGAAGGCGACGGGCGCCCTGCGACCGGCGTGGTGCTTGCTATAGTAACTATTATGCAAGGATTTATAACGTTATAATTTCGATATTTTTGCTGTTCCGTGATTGGTTCGCCGCGTTTCATGCTGTTTTTTGATTGGTTCGCCAACTAGCGCTAGAAGACAACGTCATAATATCATATACCATAACCAATCACAACGACGCAAATATATCGAAATTATAACGTTTTAAATCCTTGCTATTATGTAATTTGTGCTAATGTCACGTAGTTCATTGTCCCACGCCGCGCGTACGACGGTACATTTCTTATGAATATGATTTAATGCCCACCATATATTGGTAGAATATGTCGGTAACTTAATTTATTTTTAACAACTTGTAACACCCATATTCTTGCAAATAAATATTTTCTTTCTTTCTTTCTAATTATTTTATGCGATAATTAGGTAAAAACCTAAGGTCATATGTTTTATAGATATAATATGGGCTCTGTATCGAATACTAAGTACACTACTTCTATAGCCTGTATATTCTAAGTAAAATAAATCAGTTGTGTAAATAATTGTCTGTTAAAATTTAAGAAATTATATTAATTGTTAAGTAGCAAATACTGTAGTAATACCAAGAAACAAACAATGTTATATTATTTTAGAATGTAACATGTTCTTGTAACTAAAATTGTAGAAGTTTCTTTACAAAACTTGGCAATATATATAAGGATGATACTGTTGATGTTACCAACAGATATAAAAGACCACTGACTGTATAAAAAATATTTTTCGTATTGTTTTATAAATTACAAAGCACTAACGTACCAAATGTTTAAATATTACCATATTTTTCAAAGTCAATTAAGAATCGGTCGTAGAAATAGGGCCAGAAATATTTTTCTTTTTATTACAACTCTGTATTGCGTCAGTCAGCAATAAAATATAGATCAATTATTTCTTAATTTTTTATTTATACTTCTATACGAATATGTTTTTATTCTTTGAATAGATCCTTTGAATGGCAGCTCTAATTAATCCTAACGTCGAACGACGACGCTACATTGGTAGGGTTTGATCAAAAGAACCTTCTAATGGATATTTGAATGTTACAATTTACCTTTCTCGTTAAAATCAGGCGCTTCGATTTTATTTATATTATTTTTTTTAAAACAATATTTCAAAAAAATAAATATAAATCGTTTAAATTCCAATTTCATTACTTTAGTTGCAATAACTGACGTCGGGTACTGGACGCTTCAAAACCATACCATGTTTTATCCAACGATTTGTTGTCAGAATTTATCGTTTCTCCGCAATCCTGATTTATCTTGTCAATTCATCGGTTTATCAAGTGGCATATAGAAGTTTCTTGATAGGACATTTCGGTTTGTACAGTTCTTTCGCCTAGCATATTTTGTCAGTTTCCTAGGTATGTTTAATAGCTCAAGGCCTAGATTATGTTAGCCGTAAAGCAGGTAGACCACAGATCTTCGTCGGGAGGATGTTATTCTGTCTTAATTAAGGGGATTATCACATAAATTGTCATGGTCTCTGAAAGTAACATAACTTAATAAAAATACTTTTATTTATTACAATTGTTCGTTTCGGGTTGCCATACGTCCGGGTTTTCCCACATTTTTCCTAGTGTAGGAAGCGTCCGGGGAGCGTCCGGATGCAGTTTTATTTGTTGTCCAAGTTTAATCCAAATCACTCGCGCGACTCGTTATAATAATAGTTTCTTAATTAAAGAAGATTCTATGTTTAGTAATTTGGTTAAAAAAATGAATATTTTACTGAGTAACATAAAAAATACACTTTTCAAAATGTCCGGGTTGTAAGCTCCGAAATCCGGGGTTTTCACGTTTCTTGTCCTGGTTGGCAGATTTTTGAGATGCCAACACTAAGTCCAAGGCTCATTAATGAGATATAATAATACCAAAGGACTTCAAGTTCAGCTTCATGACAGCTTGCAAGGGAAGTATCATCACGACCATCCGATGATATCACTAAATTACTGTAAATCTCTTACAATTAAGAGTACCGTAATATGTTTGTGGACATTATAAAGAATAATTGTCACGCTTGCAAAATATTTTAATTAGATATCTAAGTTATATAAACTGAAGCAGTCCAATACTAAAAGCACTAGTACGAAGACACTTATGGTTTCAAACAGAATAAAGATGCTACAATGTCCAATGAAGAGAATACTAAATTACAGATTATAAAAAGGTACCTACTTTACTTTAGGTATTTAAAATAGTTTCATAATGCAGTGGAAACAAACAGATGTTCCCTAAGTCTGCTTTGATCGCATTAAACATCAAAGTTCTCTTATCTACGGCAATAAATTTAAACCTTATTATGATAAGTAACGAGCAATTCATTAAAAGTGGTTCTAGTGTACACTTTAATTGAGAGAAATTATCTCTTTTAAGATTGTTTGATATGCATTTTTGTTTGTACTATTATATATAATGTATTACGTAGTGATAAGCTGGCTATTTTCTTTTTCAATTTTTCTTTAATCTGTTTTTAAAGCATAAGAAGACTATTTTTGCTGTAGTAGGAGATATCACCAAAGATCATACTGATCGTTTTTACAATCCACGGGCCCAATATATTAGGTTTTAAGTTTTATGCTTTAGTTAGCCAGTAATCGTATTATATTCCCGTGCTTGCCCCCTTTGTAGAATTGACCATCTGCCATTTTGCCAGCTGGTAAAAGGCTAAGAGTCGGCTTTACGAGGTAATACATGGTAGAGTTTTGAAACGTCTCGCCCGAGTTTTGCTATTAACGCCTTGCCTATTCCTACTGCAATGCACAACTACTGTAACCACAAAAAAGTTAAATTGCACAAAACTGTCATAACTTTGTAAAAGGCTTACTCAGGGTAGGTTAGGCCGAGGCTTACTCAATTATTTTTAAATATATACCTAACTAGCTGCAGCGTGTAGCCCGCTGCATTATAAGGTTTTTGGCAAATCCCGCGGATTACCTAATTTTTCCGGGATTAAGAGTAGCCAATGTGCTATTCCAGGTTATCGTCTACTCGTGTGCCAAATTTCAATCAAATCCGTTTAGCAGTTTTTGCGTGATTGAGTAACAAACATCCATCCAAACATCTTTCCAAACATCCAAACTTTCGCATTTGTAATATTATTAATGAATTAATTAATAATTGATAATTAATATATATTGTTACATTCACATTCGGACTCATTCAAATTTACATTTAAACTTCAATTTTACATTATTAATTTTTTCCGTTATCTACCATTTAAACATAATATTATACAACATCCATTTAATAAGATCATAAAAGAAAGCACATAATACTTCAAAGTCCGTTCTGCCTAAGGCCTAGGCCAAACTGGTTAACTCTAAGTATTTAGGTCCAACTATATTGTCCTAGGCTAAACTAGTTTAGTTTAACACGTTTAAGATGAACCGGTCTGGCCTAGGACAAACTAGTTTGCTCTGAAATAGGATTTGGTCGGTAACTTATACATCATATTACACTCATTAATGTCGTGAAGTTCAAATAGGATAGATGTGGTATAATTTTAAGGTGATGATTTTATATCATAAGATAGCAAACAAATAGAAGGTTCTCCTGAGGGGAAGAGATAACCATCGCCTTTGGAGACCAATGATGTTACTCGTAAGGGTGTAAAACAAAACCTTGATAAATCAACCTTGTTTGATAACAATTAGGTCAATATATTGACCAAAAATCCATATTTTAACCGTGAAATGAAAATATTAAACCCTGAATGAATATTACACGATTGGAGAAGTTTCAAATTTAGCATGATTTAAGTCTTTATGGAGAAGAAGTTTGGAGAGTCAATCTTCTGCTTAAAAATTTATTTATTTTCGCCGTGTTGGTCCCGGCCTCCTTTGTAGAATAGGCCAACTGCCGCCCTGCCAGGCAGGTCGTAAAAGGCGACCGATTGGCTATCGAGTCACTACCATCGTGGCTACTAGGTGGTAGAGTTCTGCATTGTCTCGCCCGGGTCTGGTACCACCGCCTTACCTATTCCTGCCGCAATAGCGTCAGTGCTTGTCGCTGTCGTGTTCCGGTTTGGAGGGTAAGGTAGCCGGTAAACTTATGCATGTGGCATTAGACCTCGCCACAAGATAGCAACGCACCATTAACATCTTTGGTGTCTATAGGCGATGGTTGACTCTTACCATCAGGAGACCCATTTGCTTGTTTGCTATCTTATGATATAAAAAAAAAAAAAAAAATTTTAGACCACTGAGTTATTACTATGATAGTTTATATATATACTATAATATATATAGTTTATACTATTATAGTTTTTATAAAAATATAACTATTTAGAACGAAAACTTTGGGCCACTTTTTAAAAATACTGGGTTCATTCACCTCCCTCACACATATACGCTCTTGTTTATCGATTTTGGGATAGTTAAAATCGTTTTAAATGCAGACTGTATGAACACTTCAAAATCTGAAAAAGAAAAATATATATTTTTTTTAATTTTAAAATAGTTAATGTTTTTGTATGATAAGTGCAATATTACCAATGTCACCATTCGTACATAGAGTTTATTCCTAAATAAAAGGAAAGTCGCGGTTGCAGATTTAAGTTTGTAATACAAACCCGAATATTCGTACGCATCGTGGACACATCACTTTACAGAAACATCAGTGTCCATACAAAAAGCGGGGTTCAACAAAAGAATCTGCAGGGCGTATTGTCCTGCGCCACGATCATTTATCACCAACGCTCCACTGCTATCGTTCGAAAGCAGATCGCCTGATCAATGCTGAACTGAGCTGAGGGTGATTTGGTTCTGAAACGATTAAAATTTTTGGGATTTCTGCAAAACGCTTTAAAAACATTGCCCTTAAATGTCTTTGGAAACATCTAGAATACATTTAGGTACTTACAATAAAAATGTATCTTTTCTAGACTTATGTGAGTTAATAACGAGTTATTTTTTGTTGTATCTATTATTTAGTACGGGGTAAATCACAGTTCTATGTCACAGTGACAAAGACCTGTGATTTACCCCGTGTAGTAAATAGTAATGATTTTATTATATAATTAGTTAGCAAACAAGCAGATGGTACTTGATCGATAGAGAAACCATCGCGCACACACACATAAGTGAAGTGGGATGGTAATGGCATATTATAAGTCTACTGGCTACCTTACCCTTCAAACCGGAACATGACAGTGATAAGCATTGACGATATTGCGGTAGAAATAAATTCTATCACCCAGTAGTTACGATAGTAGTGACACCTATAGCCAATTAGTCGCCTTTTCCGACCTGCCTGGCAGAAAGGCAGTTAAACCATTCTTCAAAAGGGACCCGAAACAATACGGGGGAATTATGAGTTCTACTTAAACCTAAATCCTATTACGGAATAACAAAGTTTAAATACGTTATAAAATATTTATTTCATATATGTAAATGAATAGCTGATGATGTTAAAACACCAAACACATATTAAGCACTAAGGCTGTCCACCAAGCTTTACAACTAAAATCATTGAACTTAGCTTATTGGTAAATTATTCAGACATATTCATAAATAATGAGCTTAAAATGTTATATTGTTACAGTTTTTCATCAGTTCAGACTTTTTATTGACACACTAACCGAATCAAATCTTATTTTAAATAATATAAAAAATATTCAGTTATTTATTAACGAGACTTCATTACTTTCCTTGTTATAACATTTAATTAAATCATATGATATCATAATGATTACACGATAAAATAGCATAATAACATTTTTAATTATAAAAAAATAACTAATATTAGATGATTTAAGTTATAAAACATATAGTCTTGGTACATACTCAGGCGTATAAAGTTGTAAAATTGGATTACCTATTTTTTATTTTCAAATTTTTTAAAGAAAATAAGTTACTTGAGTTATTCTCCATTTTATAAATTTTATAAAACTAATACCCATTCTGATTTTAGAAGGCAGGAGAAATAGCACAATTTAAATCAATATTTTAAATGCAAAAGTTTGGATGTCTGGATGTAGGAATAGATGGATGGATGTTTGTCATTTAATCACGCAAAAACTACTAAACGGATTTGAATGAAATTTGGCTCACGTAGATTATGACCTGGAATCGCACATAGGCTACTTTTTATCCCGGAAAAATGAAACATTACCGCGGGATTCAGCAAAAACTTTTATTATGCACCAGGTTGCACGCCACAGCTGGTAGTATTATAAATAAAAAAGTTTGCATGTTTGGATGGATTACTAAATCACGCAAAAACGGCTGAACCGGTTTAGATGAAATGTGACACATATGTAGATGATAACTGGGAATAGCACATAGGCTTTTTATCCCAGAATAAGTTGTTCTTGCAGGATTTACCAGAAACTTTTATAATTCAGTGGGCTGCACGGTGCAGCTAATTTAAAACAAAAGGTATAATCACAAATTTTGCCAGGGAAGTGTCAATGTATGTAATTCATATTTCCCTAGCCAATTTTCTAAATTTAAAATCAAATCTGTTTTATCTGTATAGTAAGCCTTTACAGTTCAAATCACCATATCCCGGTTTCAGTTCTAGGCGGTCGAAGCATAATTGCATTTTTCTATCTAGAGAAAATCTCTAGCAGGCTGAAGTGTGGTATCATTTCTGTGTCTCAAATTGAGTACGGATGGTGGTCTATGGCGGTTATCGCAAGAAACAAGTGATATTTGATAACAAGCAGGTTAAATGCAATGACGAGGATCCCCATCTAGAGGTGAATTGTTATGAAGCGGCACATGTATTCGCGAACAGTTTACTTTGCCTACCCCTCAAGGGAACCAACATGACAATAAGCTCACTCCACTGCTAAGCTAGAAGATGAATGGATAGAAACAGACAACCATCTCTCATTGTTACCAAAGATGTTACCAAAGTCAATGTTGCGTTAAAGAAAAGCAAACCCTTTGGCGGCGTCTATAAAAGTTATAGTATATAGTTTATAGTAATAAATTTTTAATACAGGAAGTGTATTTCTACTCAAAGATGTAATTTTAGATGACTTTAGCTACACACCTGAATCGGTAAAAACTTAAAAATTTGTTAACTTATCAAAAGTGCTTTCAAATACTTTAATTTGGTGTGATTTGAATACATTTAATTTGTAAAAGTTTTAACATACTAATATTATAAATGCAAAAGTATGTTTATTTGCCCGTCTTTCACGGCAAAATGGAGCGACGAGTTGCCTTGATTTTTAAGTAGAGATAGTTGAAGGGATGGAGAGTGCCATAGGCTACTTTTTGTCTTTTTTTTAAGCTACGCTACGAAATTGATCCTTGTCCCATTTTTATAATAAAAATGAAAACACGGATTCTATTTTAAGTTAGACTAGACTGATCATATCGGGGATGTAAAGAAAATCATGATACAATTTATTTAGAAAGGATACAACCGTCACTCATAGTTCAAATCAAAACTTAACGTCATTTACCTGGGCATAACGTAACATGACATAGGTAGGCGCCCAAGAAAACAGAAATGTCCAACCGTCACCAATGTAATTTGAACTATCGTTATTTAAGAAGTCTCACTATCGCTTATGATTTTGTGTGGAAGTTACTGTGAGAAGGATCAAGTATTGGTGGTGTTCGAAACGGCGTCAATGTCACTTATGTGTTTAACCCGGCGAGTAGATGGAGGAAATGATATATGGCACACCGACCGGGCCGTTGCTGAAACACGATGGAGCTGTTTGGATTTATATGGAGTAGTTCGATAATATTAAAGATGTTTCTGAAAGTATGTATGATTGAAAGTGGTCTGTTAATATGAGTAACATTATATTTCTGAATGTTTGTATGTTCGGATGCTTGTTACTCAATCATACAAAAATAACTCTATCGAATTAACTAATTTGGCACGTACACTTTTACATATTTAACTTAGATTACCAAAAAATGTTATATTTAAAAAATACTTTTACTCTCTTGTACCTCTGCCTACGGCTTCGGGAATATGATCGTGAAGATACTAAGATACTATACTTTTATCTAACCATGCAATGAGCTACGAAGCGCAACTATTATAATTTTTTTATAAAATTGTTTATAAATTGTGTATATAAATTATTATCTATCAACAACAACAAATTATTCATAATTTAAAATTAATTGTTTTTTGTACTGGCGGCAAATATTTTATATTGACGTAATTTGAATTGCAATGTTTTCTATTTTTTAATGAAAAACAAACACTTTTCCAGTGCTGGTCCCGGGCTCCTTTGAAGAATAGGCCAACTGCCATTCTGCCAGGCAGGTCGTAAAAGGCAACCGATTGGCTATACGAGTCACTACCATCGTGGCTAATAGGTGGTAGAGTTCTGCATTGTCTGCATTGTCTGGTACCTCCGCCTTATCCATTTCTGCCGCAACAGCGTCAGTGCTTGTCATTGTCGTGTTCCGATTTGGAGGATAAGGTAGCCGGTAAACTTATGGATGTCGCATTAGACCTCGCCACAAGATAGCAACGCACTATTCACATGTTTGGTGGTCTTTGTCGTCTATAGGCGATGGTTAAGTCTTTCCATCAGGAGACTCATCTGCTTGTTTGCTATCTTATGATATAAAAGAAGCCAAATCCGTCCTATCAATCGCAAATAGGCGGTTGGAATCATTTATCTTTAAGCTTTAAAAGTTGTTTTCAATTGCCATTCGTATTTCAATTATACTCGCATTTGATGACTAACATTTGTATACAAGCTAAATAATTGTAAATTAGGAAAATCACGTAGTAACGTATTCACGTTTTGAGTTACGCCTTTTTGAAGATTTTTAAGAACAAACAGACAGACCTAACCGCCGCCGCTAGACAGCCAGATGGATATATGTTTTTTGGTATCAGTAACGTGCAAATATTCATATGCATTTAGTAAAAAGCTGTTACCTTGACATTACCAATAGAAACTTTAATTTTATTTATACGTATAGATGTCACACGGTTACATCCACGTTTATTTGTGAGAAAACCTCCTAAAATATAATCTTCACCTTTTTAACTTTCACTTTTAGAGTATTATTTAATGCATTACTTTAAAAAGCTTATTTATGCATCACGGTATGGTAAGAGTTAAACTATAGTCAACAATTTGTAAACTATTTAACCCTGAGATTCATCCCTAATCTTTTCGCTAAGTTAAGGTATTTTACTCTCAGAACATTCAACACTGTATCTAAGCCTATTTTCTTTGAGATCAAAAAGCTGACTTTATTTCAAAACTTATTTTAATTTTTAAAAACTGTAGCTTTTGAACGCAATGATTAATTTTATTTTAATTTTTGAAAAGCTGTAGAATTTGACAGCAATGATTGATTTTGATTATTCGCTAAGGCTAAACGCTGAAAACATTCAATAATTGATTCCCTTTTTCTTTGATTCCCGGTTTCGTTCATTTATTTCTCGCTGAGTAGCTAACTTCAGCGTATTTTCAACTGCTGTTTCAGACTGTGTACGCAAATTTATGTAGGTAAATTGCTTTTTTTATTGAAATGCATAGAGAAAGTACCTAATTAAATAATGGCGTAAAAATTATAATCAACTTAAATATTTATTTCTTATTTACTGTATTGAAGCGAGAGAAAAGTTAGGCCAGAAAGAAAGAAACAAGAAAGATAGAAAGTATTTATTTGCAAGAATATAGGTATTACAAGTTTTTTCTCTATTTTATATACTTATTTATTACTTACGATAGTAAAAATGATTTCATATCACAAAAGTATTTTGTAACTTAAAGTTTCATTTTTTGTGTAATCAAAATTTTTATATTGTAATTTTCTTCACAAAGCCATTAACTATTTACAAAATTTTATTACATTGATTTTTTAAGGCGATTTCAATGACACAAACATTTAATTTTATCAGCTAAAAATTCTTTAATATTATAATAATAAGTTTTATCTAACTGCAAATCAAACAAAGTTTTGCGAAATTTATTTATAGGTAATAATTTAAGACTATCAGGAATATAATTGTATATAATAATAGACATTCAATACACATTTTTCCGAAAAATATTTAATTTTTGATAAGCACATATAATTTCTTACTATTCCTAAAATATGAGTTACTAGTGAGTTCAGCATTTGTTTTAAATAACTTTTGATGAAAGACAGTGCCCGTGTAAAATGCTCTGTCACGCTGGTTCGGACATGTACATTGTACAAAGAATGGTAGATGAAAGGTTAATAAAACAGATGCACCAATGTGGCAGGATTTAGGTTCCGAAGAAGATCAAGAATGACATAACATAATTAAATTGATCAAGTACTTTCCGTAGGTGGTGGCAAGAGCAACTAGCGCGTTTTAAATAGAGAGAGCTGAATGTGGAGGAAGTGAGACAAGTCTGCTAGGATTGTGACAAATGGCACTCGTTCTCTGCATACCCCGAAAGGGATCTAGCGTAAAGATATGTATGTACGTAGGTATGTATTTAGTTACTTGAACGTAGGAAATTAGGTAAACTAACCGTATAACTGAAAATAATAACCTGTAATGAATAATTATGTTGATACTAATTTTATACCTGCTTAATAACAAAAATCGTTAAAAGGATTAGCAAAACAATACCCAACAGAAAATTTCTACAAAATCAAATGGTATGTATGTACCTATTTACTTGTGGCATGGTACCTCGCTTGGCATCTGTCTTATGATCATCGCGTCATTAAACGCGTCACTTAAAAAGAGAAATAATTTGAGAAAAAGTTATATGTGATTTATGCATAACTTTAACCGTTTACGTTGCGAACGCTACGGGTGCTCTCAAAATGAATATTGTTTACAGTAAAACATTTTTTGTAAATGGACTATACAACATACAAATAATTTTCAATCTAATCAACCAAACAAACAAACTCTTTAGCTTTATAATATAACTATAGATAGTCATAACTGATAAATTTTAACAAAATAAAATTATTTTTATTACGCGTGATATTCCTTAGTTACCTAAGCAGTTTTGTTATTTTAACATCTTTGACAAAATGTGATTTATGGCACGGTACTCTCTGCCTACCCCGTAAAGCATTTGTATGTATATATGAAATTTCTTTAGTAAATAGTAGTTTACTTACCACACCACATTATGTCTGTATTGTTATCAGCGCCATCTATGTCGAGGGCTACGCACAGAGGAAGATGCGGAATTTGTTTTATTTTTTTATCAAATTAAATTTATTATAAATGTTTAGCAAATTTAATTTAATAAAATGTTCTTTATATGATTGTGTGTATGGCCATAATCATATAAAGAACGTGCGGGTTAATTATCATAAAGATTACCTACTGCTTAACTTGCGAGTAATAAGCAGATTAACCTAATTCATTTTTTTATTTCTGCTATGAGAACTGAAACTGGGATAAAAACTACCCTATATGTTGCTCCAGACTTCAAGCTATCATCACGTCAAATTTCATTAATTTGTGTCCGATAGATTTTGCGTGATTGGCAGACAAATTAACAGACATACAGATAGACAAAGATTCTAATGATTATTTTTTTCGCTTCTGTTATAAATTTATAACAGAAGCATATTTTAACCGACCATATTAATATATTTCAAAAAACTTTTATGTACAGAAATTACTTTTCTATTCTTTTATTATATGTATAGATAAGCGTTTATTAATATATACTCGGGAGCCAATGCATTTATATGCAGATTGATACTGTTAGACACTCACCTTACTTTTAAAGAACTCTAAAAATGATCAAATATTTAACAGCTCTTTACAATTCCTCATCTTTTAGTTCGACCCTCCGCGCGTACTAAATTCCAAATTGTTTTCGACTGACAGCTAAATGTAAGTTAACATTGTTTGAGCGACGCACCGCACCCACCATTCACCTAGATATTTCTCTAATTATTTTACAAGACATTCCTTACACAAACTTTTATAGAAACGAAAAAAATAGTCTCTCCTCGCGGCTTCATTAGTTTAGTGTCTCTGCTGTATGCAAGATTACTTTTTTATCATAAGATAGTAAAGAAGCAGATGGCTCTCCTGATGTAAAAGCCAATCATCACCTGTAAACACTAAAAGTGCTAATGATGCGTAATTGCTAGCCGTGCTCGGATGGATAGACATACCAATTTCCATATACACGTCCGTTGCTATGTATCATGATTCGGTGTCTATTGGCAATAGTTGTCTCTTTCCATCAGAAGAGCCTTCTGATTGTTCTCTTTTTTTATATCATCATATATCATAAGACAACAAACAAACAGATGACTCTCTAAATGGAAAGAGACAACCATTGCCTAAAGACACCAAATATGTTAATGGTGATTAGCTATTCTTGTGACGTACGTAAGATTACCGACAACCTTTCCCTCCAATCTGGAATACGACAATAATAATTACTGACGCTATTGTGACAAGAATAGGTAAGGCAGTGATACCAGATAATGGCGAAGCAAAGCAGAACTCTACCGTGATGGAAGTGACTCGCTAACAGTTCGCCTCTTACGAACTGCTTAGCAGAACGGAAGTGGTCTATTCTTCAAAGGAAGTCCGGCCCGGGATAAATAAAATAATAAAATAAATAAATAAAATACTATACATCTTTATTGTTTCCTCTAAATCTATTTCATTCTTGAAATAACTTTTCTCTGTTGAAATAAATTTGCCTATATCCATTGCGCATTCTTTATACTACCATTTACGTAATAGTGTTTTTTAGATAGTTTAATTCAGTTATTAATATAACAAATTAGATCTTTCTTTCTTGTATAATTGGTTGCTTTGACAGTAGGCCTTATCGTATTTTTGAAAGTTGTATAGAAAACATAAAATTGTCTAACTGTGAGATTTTTTGTAGATATTAATCTGTAAAACTTTACCTGTTTAATTAAGTAGGTAGTGGGAAAACGTACTATTGACTTATAGTATCACCGATAGCACAACTCTTTCTGCTCGCTCACCTTGGAACAACGTACTTTTATAGCACTTTCGTGCACAACTATTCAATAGAAAATGTGAATGGCTTGAATTTAGGTAGTATTCTTAACTTATGAAGTACTATCGATTGTCTTCGTTTACGTAACTACGTTTCACCGAAATGATGTAGTTTTCTATAGGTAAATGAATTTAAATTGGTTAAATAGTATTTGAGTTTATTCATATCAAACATACAAACAATCAAATATTTCCCCTTTATGATATTAGTGTTGATAAAAATAATTTTCTTTAAGCATCTATAAGTTCTTACTTATGGCTGTAGGCGAAAAGTAACTTAGATGAATATTGAAACATATTCCAAGATAATTAATTGCTGTTACAAGTTCAACGGATCACGTTAGCTTTTAGGGTTCCGTACTTAATAGGTAAAACGGAACCCTTTTCTTTTTATTTTTAGAGTTTTTACGTGTTTTTTAAGATTAAGAGATTTTAAGAGAGATTAATAAGCCTCCGCAGTATGTTCGTTTGTCTGTCACCAGACTGTATCTCTGCTAAGTTGAAATTTTCACAAAATATATAATTCCGGTGCCGTTATGTCAACAAATACTTAAAAAAATGAAAATATTAAAGGGGTCCCCATACAATAAACGTGTTTTTTTCGTATTTTTTCGCTATGATGGTACGGAACCCTTCGTGCACGAGTCACCGGCTAAGTGCGAGTCGCTCATTACGCTGTCGGTTATTATATTATGAGATAGCAAACAAGCAGATGGCTCTCCTAATGGAAAAAGAAACCATCGCCTACAGACACCAAATATCTTTACACTGCGTTGCTAGCCGTGTGGCGGGTTGGCAATGCCACATGCATAATTGTACCAGCTACCTTACCCTTCAAACCGGAATACGACAATGACAAGCATTGACGCTATTGCGGTAGGAATAGGTAGAGCGATGGTACCAAAGAAGGAAAAACTTTGGACCTGGAATAAATGAAATTAATAATAACAATCATTACACACACTACATCCATGTGACATACATGGTAATATACACATATGTAGATATACTATGCTATTTAATTACGGTCGATTCAAAGTCGGTTGTCTAACTTAAAAGAGAATTTTATTGCTTAGGTTATGGTCAAATCAACAGGCGATCGCTATTACATAGAAATACGTACGTAGTATATAGTACATAGGTACTGAAATATACACAATAATTACCCAAACCCATAAATACATTTATGTTTATCACACAAATGCTTGCCTCTGTCGGGAATTGAACCCGAGCCTCATCGATTTCATAGACTGGGTCGATAATTACTTTAGAATTGTTGCCATTATTTACGACTATCGTTTTTATATGCCTCTCTTAATGGAAAAAGAAACCATCGCCTATAGACACCAAATATCTTTACACTGCGTTGCTATCCATGTGGTGGGTTGGCAATGCCACATGCATAAGTCTACCGGCTACCTTACCCTCCAAATCGGAATACTTCAATGACAAGCATTGACGCTATTACGGTAAGAATAGGTAGAGCGATGGTACCAAAGAAGGAAAAACTTTGGAACCCTTTTTAAGGATTAATTTTATAAATAAATAAATCCCGTGAATATTTATTTATTTATTATTCATTATATATTTTAATATATTCGTGGAAATATTCCTTACACAGTAGTACTGACAGAAGCAAGATGATATGAATTGATGGTCACTACACTAGTCCGCTTCAATATTAGAATATATCAAATTTAATCAGATCACGCTTGTTTGTTTATTCTATTTCATATGTATAATTAGATATTTGTTTTTATACAAAAGTATTATGTAAGACACAAGTAAACCAATTTTCATGCACATATCCACAATTTACTTACTAGTTAGTATACTGACAAAGTACGGTAACATATCACCACATAAAATAACATTTTTTTTATATCATAAGATAGCAAACAAGCAGATGGGTCTCCTGATAGAAAGAGTCAACCACCGCCTATAAACACCAAAGATGTTAATGGTGCGTTGCTATCTTGTGGCGAGGTCTAATGCCACATGCATAAGTTTACCGGCTACCTTACCCTACAAACCGGAACACGACAGCGACAAGCACTGACGCTATTGCGGCAGGAATAGGTAAGGCGGTGTTACCAGACCCGGGCAAGACAATGCAGAACTCTACCACCTAGTAGCCACGATGGTAGTGACTCGATAGCCAATCGGTCGCCTTTTACGACCTGCCTGGCAGAACGGCAGTTGGCCTATTCTTCAAAGGAGGCCGGGACCAACAACAAGCAGATGGCGCTCCTGATGAAAAGAGAAACCATCGCCTATAGACACCAAAAATGTTAATGGTGCGTTGCTATCCGTGTGGCAGGATGGCAATGCTACAAGAAGCCGGACCACCCGGAACACGACAGTGACAAGTATTGACGCTATAGCGGCAGTAATAGGAGAGCGGTGGTACCAAATACCCGGAAGAGAAGTTGCGAAACTCTATCACCTGGTTAGGAGATTAGAGGCTATACTTCCCTTTCATTTGTTCTCTGTATGACATATAACGTTGAGAGAGATACCTTATTTGTTACATCTATCAATTCATTCATCTTCCATCCCACCTCCCACTTTCACGACCCTATTTGTTGTTATTGTATTTTTGCAGAGGCCGTTTGACAACAGATCAAATTGTGTAACAGACTAGTTGTGTTTCTCAAAGTTGTAATGAAGTTATGTATGCCTTGATTTTAACGTGGCCACAAAACCAATCTTTTATACTTAAATATGTACGTTGTTAGGTTCTGAAGATAAACTCTTCTCGATCTTGTATATAGCAGCAGTGGAAATGAACGATATGAGATGGAATGTCTATACCGAATGGGTTTCAGAAGATATAAGTTGAGAAAAATATACGAAATGTCAAGTAAATGTCACAAGTAATTTCATGAGGATGATGAACAATACCTCCATATTGTTTTGTAAGCTAAATTGAGAAAATCACTGTGTTTTAGTCTGACATAGATATAGGTTAAATATAATTATTTAGTTTAGTTTTTACACTAAAAAGTAATATGTTTCTTTAAAATACTGTTAATTAAAAAAAAAGTATAAATTTTTCTCGCTACTTATACGTAGCAAAATTAACTTAGCAAAATTAATGAAAAGAAATTATTTATTTGCTAGAATATGGGAGTTACAAGTTAATAAAATTTGATTAAATTACCAACATATTCTACCATGATGTGGCTTGCAAATATCTAAAAATTATATATTATAAAATTAAAAATCCTATGAGTCGATGTTTTTTACAATTACTACCGGATCGGCACACGGCCACACACTGAGAAGATCCGGCGGAAGAAACTTAGTGGGCTTGAGAGGTATAATTACTTTATGTGGCAGGTTACTGCGTTTACAATAATCTCCCGATCATATAAATTAAAAAAAAACACACAAAAAAAGGTTATGTGTTGTAAAGTGTATTAATCTTTTAATTTTTCATGCATATTTCCATAATTTTTTGACTTCATTTCTTTTCATTTGTGAAAAAAAAAACAATTTCTTCATATTCAAAATTAAAGAAGCTTCTTTTCAAAATGCTTTTGAAGCCCGCTTAATAACAACATACGTCAGTCTGGAAGTTGGAGTGTTCCAGTATTAGAAGTCGTGTCGAAAGGGCAAGTTCACAGTTTGACAAGGGGTGACAGTTTGACTAATGACGCTAAATATCAGCGTGTTCTCTTGAGCGGTTGCAACGATGTAATTGGAAAACAAAACGTGAAATCCTAAAACGATGGCATTTAACATCCCCTTTCACGAAAGAGGCTATGCGAGATAGTATCAAGTGATTTCGTCGATTCGATTCTTCTTGAATATTTTAATAATTTAATTTTACAGTTAAGGTGTCTACAAAATATTTTGTAGACACCTTAACTGTACTTCCTCTACTAATCATAATTGTTTAATATCCTAGTTTCCCTGTAAAATTCCAATATCACCTAGATGATTGTCATCCTGATAACTGTAGCACCGGTCGGCACCACTGAAGACATTAGCGGTAAAACCTGCGTGCCAGCGGTTGACAGAATGCCGATCGTCGAAGGTTAATGACGTCACACAAGGATGTGGAAAAGGATGATCTTCCCAACCAGGCAAGGTGTACTGTCAGGGGACGAAAGTCCATCTACCAAGTTGTATATAACGTTGCTAGGTAAATAATTGTAATATCGCGAATCAGAATTTTACTTCCAATATTTATTTTTTCTTCTAGCTTTACGGATTGTTTGGCCACTAAAATGCTAATAGCAATATTCATTTTGTTTTAAACTATATACTTTAAGGAGAAATTCTATTAAACTCAACAGTTTTATATATTTTAGAAAAGTAAATAGTTATAAGAACTTTTATAAATAAGAGTGAATTGACTCAATAAATATTACAAAATAACAAAATACGTTCTACTCTAATTTGATGCATTTTTTTATATAGACAGACTACCAGCTATCAAAAATCAAATAAATTATAATAAAGGGTGACACATCTAGACATAAAATTATTTTTTATGAACAACTTCTAGTCGAGCGTGCTTTACTTGATGTATATTCGTAAAAATATTTCTCCATTTAAGAAAAATTGTAATGTACATAATTTAAATACAAGGAACAAAAACAATCTTGCTCTGCATGTGTACGTGTACGTCTCCGTAGAATAAGTAAATCTTTAATAAACTTTCAAATGCTATTAGATCTATAACCTATAACCTATCTAAGGTTATTATAAAATATCTGAATTTTTGGAAGATAATAAGGCATAGGATTAATTACTACCTATACTAATTTTGTAGTAATTATAATATATTATTCTCCATTTAAGAAAAATTATGATGTACATAATTTAAATACAAGGAACAAAAACAACCTTTCTCTGCATGTATACGTTTCCGTAGAATAAGTAAATATTTTATGGGGCAATCTATGTATACGCTTTTACAATAAACTTTCAAACGCTGTTAGAGATCTACCTATCTAAGATTATTATAAAATATCTAAATTTTTGAAAGATAATAAGAGTGAGATGAGATTAATTACTAATTATACCAATTTTGTAGTAATCATAATATACCTATTATTCATAAACTATTTAAAATACATTAGGTATTAAAAAAAAGTGTTTATGTACAAAAAAGACAAGCCCGCTTAGTTTCTTCCGCCGGATCTTGTCAGTGTGTGGCCGCGTTTCCGATCCGGTAGGAGCTCAAAATAATGTTGACTCATCAATAGTGCCTGTAAAGGATAATTTGAATAAAAATGTTTTGACTGTGACTTCGACTTTAATTTGTACGAAATGTGCATTGACTTATTAATATATATTTGCAAGTTAATGGAAATGTGTATTTACGGATTCTCTTTTTTCAGCAAAGGCATATACATATTTGTTTTGTGGTCTATGATGGGTCTATGGCACAGACCACATACCCCAATGGGGTATGTGGTCTGTGGTCTATGGTAAGTCGATCGTCGTCGTCGATCGTCTTTTCTTCATTTTTAACATATTCTTGAATACACAGACCCCATGTGACTGTCTGTTTTGTTTTATTAACCCCTGACGCAAAAGAGGGGTGTTATAAGTTTCAGGTGTGTATCCGTGTATCTGTGTGTATATCCGTGGCATCGTAGCAACCTGGCGGATAGTCTGATTTGGTTGCGGTTTTTTTAACTGATAGTCTTGTTTTGCGAGATCGTTCTTAGCTATAATTTAATAAAATCTGTTCAGCCGTTTCAAGATAACGAGCTCTTTTTAAATAAATGAAAGAAATTAACCAACTATTAAAGGCTTTATCATTACTAAATTTTATATTCTGTTACTTGATTGATATTTCAATTACATGGTAACCTTAACCTGATACTATAAGATTCTCATTCGAAAATTATGAGCATCTATTTAACTGGCATTATTTATTGCAAGCAACTTTTTAACGACTTTCTGATATTAGTTTGTACAAAAACTTGGTGGACTTGTGAAAGCTCAGTGACAATGCAATACTATGGCACTATCCAACTGAACTCGTAATGTATGTAGCCTGAACGTAGGGACTGGAACTCTCTGATGTAGAATTTTAACAAGACAAACTTGTTTGGACTCATTAGTCTTATTTTTATTTTATTTATTTATTTAAACTCTTTATTACACAAAATATACAACAGGCGAACTTAAAAACGTCTAAAGACATTTTTTACCAGTTAACCTTGCACTTGTAGAAACATTGTAGTAACGGGTAGTGCACAAGAAAATTCTTACGGAACAATTGCAAATAATTTTACACTAAACAAAAAGAATAATTACATTTATCTAAACTTACGGGCAGACCAATAAACATACAAATATTAATATATTATATATATTTTTATATAATAAATATAATAATGTAATAACTATTTATATAAAATGTACATAAATAATAATAATAATAATAATAATTCACGGGACAAATTACACTTACTGATCTAACCCCAAATTAAGCAAATAATTTGCTTGTGTTATGGGTGTTAGTCAACGATACTAATACATAGAAATACATATATAAATACCAGAATATATATAATAAACACCCAAACCCGGAAATACAAACATTTATGCTCATCACACAAATGCTTGTCCCCGTCGGGGATCGAACCCGAGCCTCGTTGATTGCGTAGTCAGGGTCTCTAACCACTCGACCAACGGGGCGGTCAATAAATAATCATAAAACATAATAATACGAATAAAATAGAATACTATAAAATATAAAATAGTAATATAATAGTGATAATAAATACCTATAATCATATATCCTACATTTAAATATATTTAGTGAGGAAGCTTGTTGAATATGCTTTGGGAGGCGGTTCCAGAGACGTATTGCTGTAAGCGTATAAGAATCCAAATAACTTGCTGTGTTGTGCGCTGGGACCAAAAGGGTATTCGTGTGTAAAGATCGCTGAGTACGACCCTGGGTATTAAGATAATGAAAACGTTCACGTAAATATGATGGAGAGAAAGGGTCATGCAGTATATTAAAAAGTAATATAAGTACGTGAACATTCCGACGGTTACGTATGTCCAACCATTTGAATTGTGACCGAAACTGACTGACGTGGTCAAATTTACGCAGTCCATATATATATCGTATGCATAAGTTGACCAGTCGATCAAGTTTGTTTAGGAGCTCTTTTGTGATGTCTGTGTAAGAAACGTCGGCGTAATCAATTATTGGTAGCAAAAGAGACTTGACCAAGGTAACTTTAGTCGATTGTGGTAAAAAGTATTGCATTTTTTTCAGTTGGTGAAAACTTACCATAACTTTACGGCTAACTTCGTTCACTTGGTCAAACTATGAAAGATCATTTGACATTATGAGCCCGAGATTTTTAACTTTGGTGTGGTATTTAAGTGTTTGGCCATTTAGCAACACAGGTGGAATTTCGTTCAAATTAATGCATGCGATGTTCATCTTTCGACCAAGTATTATTACCTGGGTTTTACTGGGGTTTAAAGTAAGACCAAAACTTTCAGCCCAGCGGCTAATGGAATTAAGATCTTCAGTCATTTTGTCAATATTAGCCGTAAGCTTTGACGGGTGACAAGACAGATAGAGTTGAAATCATCGGCATACATATGAAAGGAACTATAAGTGATTACAGAAGAAAGTTTATTTATGTATACAGAAAAGAGCAACGGAGAAAGCACACCTCCTTGTGGTCCCCCATACAAACATCACACCAATGTGAAAAATCGTTCTTTGAACGAACACGTTGTTGACGTCCTGCTAAGTAGGAGCCAAACCATTCAGACGCTGACTGTGATAGATTAAAAGAACGAAGTAAAGCTAATAATATATCATGATCGACACAATTAAAGGCATTACTGAAATCCAAAAGTGAGAGTAGGGATACCATTTTTCGTCAATACCAAATTGTATGTCGTAAATTTTGATGAGAGCCGAACATGTACTATGTGATGGACGAAAACCAGATTGGTACGACGAAAGAAGGTTATTCTTTAAAAGAAAACTAGAAAACTGTTGATAAACAATCCTCTCCAAAATTTTCGAAAGGAAAGGTAGGATTGATATTGGACGATAGTGGGAAAAATTTACGGGATTAGAAATTTTTGGAATGGGAATTATATCAGCTTTACACCATAACGAAGGGAAACTGCCAGAAGAGAGAGAAAAGTTAAGAATATGGGTAATGTGAGGTGTTACAATGTCAACAATAGGCATAATCATGTCTCGACTGATGCTGTCATAACCAACAGCTTTAGTAGGTATTGAAGTAATAATTCTTTTAACTTCACTATTAGTTACTTTTTCAAATGGAAAGGGAGAATTATCAATGACTTTAGAAGAAAACATCTGAATGGTTTTGAAGTCACCATCGAGCTGCTAGGAGAAGCAAAATTGATGTTGAGCGTGTTTAAGTCAATTGCACTATTTGTATTATTTTTTGATTTCCCAAACCCAAGGGAACGAAGCAACTTCCATATGTGATAAGGAGCACAGTTTTCAATTGAGGAATGAATAAACTTGCGTCTGGCGTTCCTTACTGCTTGATTGCAACAGTTTCTGGCTCTTTTATAAGCTTCCCAGTGATCATTAGAGCGTGATTTTATAAATTTACGCTTTAATAAATCTCTTCTCTTCATTAAATCTCGTATTTCGTCATTAATCCATGACGCAGGTGGTCGTTTTATACGGACAAATCGTAGAGGTGCATGTTTATTATATAGTTCCAAAATGTATTCATTGAAAATAGCCACCTTTCTATCAACCGTGTCCTCATTTATGATACGAGACCAGTCCCTTGCAGAAGCATCTGCCATAAGTTTTTGTCGATCCATACGACCAAAATTACGTTGGAGAAATATCTTTGTCTTAAATTTCGGGCTTTTTATTATATACGAGGCATATATGAGATCGTGGTGAGAGAAACCGGGGGCTGTCAGCTGTCCGTAAAAGGAGACGCGCTCAGGTTTCGACGTTAAAATCATATCTAGCCATGATTGAGAATTAGGTGTATGGTACGTGGGAGCTAGGTTTAGTATTTTTACATTTGTAGAATAAGTAATACGGGAGAGATTGCTAGCCCTAACATCCCCAAAAAACAATGGTCGTACACAGGCATGTATGGTTCCAGCAATTGCTCAAAGGAGTCAAAATAGTTGACCGTAGGTGGTGCATATACCACACCAAGGAGAAAAGGTACAGTACCCAATGTTAATTCAAGAAAGATATATTCCATGGAATTGGAGTAAGGAGATGGTGACTGTGAAAGTATTTTATATGGTAAATTACTCTTTAAATATAATGCAAAACCCCCACCTCCTTTGCTCGTACGGTCATTCCGGATCAAAGTATAGTCGGGTAAAGCATAAGACGTAGATGGTAAAGTAGGTTTGAGAAACGATTCTGAAACTAAGCATGCGTGTACAGGAGCATCTTGGAAAGTTGTGAGAAGTTCTATATAGTAAGCTTGTGTGAGTATAGTGAGAGTAGTCTTGTTGCTATAAGTACTAAGTTTGATTAATGCTCATAATGACGAGAACCTGAAGATGGGCCTGAAAATTGTGCTACCGAAACTCATGCGTAGAATGTAGAAAGGGATAAGATAGTCAAGTTCGGACTCGATGGATTTTTGATGATGTGTATTTTCCATTACATATATTATACATATGCCCCCGTCGAAGAATTAAAGATGTAGCCGTAAGAGTGCCATTGTAACTCACAGATAGAAATTACTTATATAGTGGACTTTGGAGTCATTTTATTTCTAACAGTAAGTTCTTTCTCATGATGATAAGGTTCTGAAGATTGAGCCGAAAAGTAACATTGGAATTTCAAGAATCTAGATTCAAGTGCAACTACAATGAACTCATAAACTAAATGAGGTAATGTTTTTTAATTAGTACGAGTGGTACGAGTAGTCACATACGGCGTGTAACATCTGACATATTAATTTAGTTAGATTAAGTTGATACAATCTGATAGCCGACTTTACCGTGTGTGCTGATTGGTAAGTTCAAGTAACACGCGCTTATTGGTCAATTCATTGCATTTCTTGCATTTCTTGAAATTGCTGCCACATATTTCAGGAAAGCGAGAGGAAAGATGTTACAGGCCAAAAATATATTAAAGAAAACCGTAAACGTCTATTTTTTTCTTTGAATAAAGTGACGCTATTCCTTTATAAAACCCGCAACATCCTCATGCGAAATTGATTTTTTAGTATTCTTTATAACTTTGACAACACTAACAGCCTGGCTACGGGAAATTCGCGCTTGAGATTTTTCGCGCGGTGCAAACGGCGAAGCGTCTGGCGTTTGAAACAAATGTATGGGGAAGTTCTAATAATGCCACGCGGCGCAGCGACCGATGGAGCGACGGACGATTTTTGACTAGCTAATCGGGCGCGCGGTGCGGGACGCGGCAAGCAAGTGAAACAAATGTATGAATTAGCACAGAGCATGGCGGCGGCTATAGCGTACAGTCTAGGAACCAGTATGGTTTAGTTGTAGTTGCCGAGAAAATACACTATGAACATTTTAACTTTAATTTTCAAATACTTACTAGGCCAGTAATTTTTAAGTCTGGTCACCACATCATAAATATAAACAAAATCCAGAGATGCCATTTTTCTTTCCTCCCACAATGTTGAATATTCATAAGAGTATAAGTAGTGTCGCCAAAAAATCGATAATTTTAATCTAGAAATGCCATAACGTCGATAGTGTTGATAGTATTAAACGCTGCAAGTAAATAAACTATCGATTGCGTCGATAGTATTAATCATTGGAGATAAACAAAGTGTCGATTCTATCAATAGTATTGTTAGACAATATTGCATTGACTATCGATATATTTGATACTATCGATAGTTTGTACAATCGATAGCATTGGTCAGTATTAGAATAAAGTTGACTATCGATAGTATTGATGGTATCGACACTATCGATAGTATCAATACTTTTGATAGATTATTTTTTAATCATGAATATTATCGATGCTATTAATTGTATTGCTGTTTATTGATAGGTAGTATTGTACTTATTGAGGTAATAAAACCCTATAGATAATGGACTATCAAGCGGCAACAATATAAATCAAAGGTTTCGAGTTCCTCATTCCAAAAATTTGTCTTATTATAGTTCGTATTTCTCATACTTCTTGTGAAATTCAACGTTTATACTATATCCTGATTCTTATTTAAATCATGTATTACACATTGTCTTCCAAATAATAAGTGTTGAAGTACAAAACTACTCCAAGCAATATCGAGATAAAGTTGAAAAAAGTAATCTTGTGATTATACTGGTCGCGGCGAAGGACGCAGGTTTCCGTTGCCTGAAAGCCCACACGCGTGAATTTTCACCTAGTCCGCCGCGCCGCCGCCACCGCTGCCGGTTCGCGTAGTCGAGTGGTAACTTGTTGACTGTTATAGCAACAAAAAATAAATGCCTAGTAATAGAGGAAACCGAAGAGCTAAATGGGGATTTACTCGAGCGTCGAGAGGACTTAGTGGACTTAGCAGATTAGATTATAGGAATAATAAAAGGTTATAACCTAGAATATTTTTCATTTCAATGTTTGTGAAAAATTACAAATAAAAAAATGTAAACAAAAACTGTGACATGGAAACAGTGAAGCTCATCAGATTAAGAAGATATGATGTATGAATTGCGAGTAAAAATTTAAAAAATCTGTTGTGACTCTGATTTTTTTTCGTTTTGAAGGAAATGATTTAAAAGTAACGAAATAACTAGTTTTTTTTTATATCATAAGATAGCAACTGCAAACAAGCAGATGGGTCTCCTGATAGAAAGAGTCAACCATCGCCTATAGACACCAAAGATGTTAATGGTGCGTTGCTATTTTGTGGCGAGGTCTAATGCCACATACATAAGTTTACCGGCTACCTTACCCTCCAAACCGGAACACGACAGCGACAAGTACTAACGCTATTGCGGCAGGAATAGGTAAGGCGGTGGTACCTGACCCGGGCGAGACAATGCAGAACTCTACCACCTAGTAGCCACGATGGTTGTGACTCACATAGCCAATCGGTCGCCTTTTACGACCTGCCTGTCAGAACGGCAGTTGGTCTATTCTTCAAAGGAGCCCGGAACCAACACGGGGAAAATTTCCTCAAGTCAAAGTTATTTTTTTTACTACCCTAGATGCGGTTCTATAATCTATATAAAAGGCTTATATTTGTTGGCAGGCCTCAACAGTATGCGAGAATGCTCCCTCCCCTATGTTAATATAAAGTGCTCGAGGAAACCCTAAAATACCCACCTGGGCTCCCCTACTATAGTGCTCTAACATTATTATTGTTATCATTAATATCTGACGACGTAAAGCGCAACCTGACTGTGATAGACTAAATTAATTTAACTTCACAAGGCCTCTCTCTACAATTGACTCTAGAGCATACTCATTATAACGCATTTTACAAGAACATGTTTTAGCGGTTCAAGTAATCTACAAACATTACAAACGCTACATGAAAAATAATGAAATTCAAAAACACAGTGCTGAGTCGCGATATCATAATATTTATCTTGTAGCGTTATATACAAGTACACCGAGCCTGGTTGGGAACATCTTCCTTTTCCTCGCCCTTGTCATAAGTGTAACGTCAGCAATATCTACAGTTATGACTTCATCCTGACAACGGTTAGCCCGCTGGTTCTGCCGCTAAGCTCTCCTGTGGTATTGACCTGCGGCGCCACATTGGTAACACCTCGACAAAACAACACACAACAACTTTTAAACCATCAGCGTCTATTCATATCCCCCACCGCTCCCAACAGCACCAGCCAGTTTTGTAAGTTAGCCTTATCTACGCTTTTCGAAATTCACTTCGAACTTTCTATGTTGACTGGATTTCCATGCAGCGACCCTGTCCCGTTAGTTCCGACTCATTGCGAACCTCAGCGAAGCACGCCCGTCCCGACTCACCGAGGATCGCACATAGCCAGCTCGTCTCGATTCACCACAGACTGGAGCACTCAATGCACATACGTTTCCACTGACTTAACTAGACCAACCTTATGTCTCAGGGAAAAGTACTGTAGCAGTTCTAGCAATCTATAAACGCTACAAAAAAATAATGAAACTCAAAAATAAAATCTTGAACGCGATATCACAATTATTTATTTTGTACACACTATATACAAGTTTTAACTCTTTTCAAATGGATTTCGGTCCCCAGGCAGTATAACTTGCCTGGTTGTAAAGATCTCCCTTTTCCACGTTCTTATCTAGAGTGTAGCGTCATCAACCTCCACAGTTATAACGTCAACCTGACAACGGTTCGCCCGTTGGTTCTGCCGCTAAGGTTTCCAGTGGTATCGACCTACAGTCAGGCCTCGGACACTCGCCTATACCTACCGCGATAAGCACCTACAGCTCGCGACAACTCGGCTTTGCAAATCAGTCGGGGCCGCCCCGTGCAAGAAGATGAGTACACGCGTACCTATTCATGTACGACGGCCTGCCGATCATCGTCGCAACGTGAGGTTTCTTACTGTAGGTAGGTAGGTGTAGGTGAATAATTGCTGTATGGATGGTTGTCGCAATAAACAGAAGGATGCAAAGTTTTCATTTTTTACTTTACCGAAACATTATGAAACTTATTCAAAATTTCAGTTTCAAATAAAATTTATTTTATTATTTATTTATATAGCATTGCCATCCTGCTGCACAGAGAGCAACGCATCATTTACATCTTTGGTGTTTATAGGCGATAGAGTACCTTTTTTATATCATAAGATAGCAAACAAGCAGATGGGTCTTTTGATGGAAAGAGTCAAACATCGCCTATAGACACCACACCAAGACACCAAAGGTGTTAATGGTGCGTTGCTATCTTGTCGTCTAATGCCACATGCATAAGTTTACCGGCTACCTTACCCTCTAAACCGAAACACAACAGTGACAAGCACTGACGCTGTTGCGGCAGGAATAGATAAGGTGGTAGTACCAGACCCGGGCGAGGTAATGCAGTACTCTACCACTTAGTAGCCACGATGGTAGTGACTCGTATATCCAATCGGTTGCCTTTTACAACCTGCCTGGTAGAACGGCAGTTGGCATATTCTTCAAAGGAGCCCGAAACCAACATGAGGACTCTTTGAGACAACCCTGATTTCATTAGAAAGGATAAGAGTTACTCGTTAGAAAGAGATGCAACTTCTAGGTTAATATTAGGTAACCAAGGTACTTAGTAGGTAACCAAGCGCCGCACGATCTGAATTCGACTTAATTTATCGTAGCAAGAGTCCCTATTTCCTTAAACGACTTTCCGGAGTGTCTCTTCTGTACTTGTACTAGTATATATTCTGTGCTACAGTGCCACAATATCAAAGAGAACATAGACGATAAATAAATTTTATACATCCTTAAGTTATACTTATACTCACAGTTATGAATATGTAGGAAGTGGGTCAGATATGATAAATAAAATGCGGATGTGGTAATATAACAACTCTTTATATTTAGATCAGAATAACATTAGATCACTATTAAAGCTTTCCATCACTAATGACTAGTTCTGGTTTAACAATTCCAAGTAACTTAATTATTCCCTATTACAAATAAGTCATAATTTAAGCAATAGATAGTCAATTATAAATTGTACTGCGACTAATTTATAGTTGACAATAATAATTAACTTGTTTGCACAAATTAATTATCCGAGAGTCAAGGATAAGCTACTAGCAAGATACAACAAGTGTACCGAGCCACGCCAGAGCCTAGACTGCCTTATCGGCGGGCACTCAGAGCCTTTTATACAGGTAGCAAAACAAGTTGAGTGGTAGGGATATCGAACGATGCGCTTGCCGGCCCGGGCCGTGCATTTGTTGTTTACACTTTACAATATTTTTGCATTTGACGACGCGGACGCCGTCATGGCCATACTGACATGCACACGTCCTCGTGTGCGCATCTTTATACATCTGAGGACAAGGAACGCCTCGTTCATCCTGACATATCTTTTAGAAAACTAAACATAATCTTATTTTTTTTACAACTCTATAATTAGCGTGACCTTTAGCGAAATGGTACAATAGTGTGCTGGTCCGGCAACCCCTTCAGCAACTACAACTATTAAACTCTCGTCAGTTTTGAAACTGCATTCTACTAAGCTAGGAATCTCTCTCATCAATTAAAAAAAACCGGAGACTGGATTGTACTAAGCTCCCTCTTATCAGTTAAAAACCGGAGATTGGAGTGTATTAAGCTCCCTCTCATCAGTTAAAAACCGGAGACTGGAGTGCACTAAGCTCCCTCTCATCAGTTAAAACCGGAGACTGGAGTGTACTAAGCTCCCTCTCGTCAGTTTAAAACCGGAGACTGGAGTGTGCAGTCATCTTCCTACATTTTTTGTCAATCCTACATTTTTTGGTAATTTACTTTATTATTTTTTTTATTTTTCAATTGATTTCTTTTCATAATTTTATAAAACTTCCATTTCCTATAATAATTTTTTTTTGCTTCTTTTTTTTTAACTTACATTTTTAGTGATATTTTTTTTATCATCAATTTTTTTTTCGTTTACTTTATATCGTATTTTTTTTGCCGATGATGCAGGCTCATGAACAGTGGCATTAGTTATTACAAGATTAGAGAATTTCCTTCGCAGGTAGTTCGAAGATATTGAAAACTCTGACTGTTATAACTATCCACAATATACACTGCATTTCTATCAATATTGTTTGGACCAGTTTTATGAACAAGATCATTATCATGAGTATACGCCGTCACGTCATCTTTGTTCATAAAACCGTTCTCTTACAAAGGAATCACAACAAACTCTTGTTTAATATGGCTACATTCTGTACCAGAGTCAAATATAAAAGGTAATTAAATTTCACTTAGTGTAATACACCATGTGACGCTCTGGAACAGATGTTGACTGGTTTTCTGTTTGCGGAACTCGAAGTGGCAACTTCTTTCTTCTTGTAGCGCTGCGGACAAATGGAAGCTATGTGGCTGGGACTGGGTCACAACATACATAGCAGACCACTGGTGGTCGGCCACTGGACACGCCACCAGAGATAGTGGTAGATGACCTGCTTTCGCTGCAAGCAAAAATTATTTGAGATAAGTTTCTGTTTATCACGGCAATAGTTGTTATGATGTTCGATTCTATCACAAAAATTGTAACTTCCTCGAAATACAGTGGTGATCTTAAATCGGTTCATATCTAAGTATAAAAGGAAGAGATCTTCAAGTCATAATATAGCTTGCCAAGACAGCAGCTTGTGAAGTAGGTGACGGCATGACTCTTAAGTGAGTGAGTAGCTACAATGATCAGATCAACCCCGTCTAATTTTTTTCTTTTCTATAATAATTTTACTTAAGACACACTATCTAGTAAGGTACACTACAAAAGTGCTATGAGAAAGATGAAGTGTCTGTGGAACGACTGAAGCATCTCATTAAAAACAAAGCCGAGACTGATTCGTACGCTGGTGTTCTCCATATTTATGTACGGCGCAGAGTTATAGACACTAAGAGCTGCAGACAGACGTCGCATTGATGCGTTTGAAATGTGGTGTTGGAGGAAAATGTTACGTATCCCTTGGACAGCACACAGGACCAACGCCTTCATACTAAAACAACTTGGAGTAAAGACCAGACTGTCTGCTACGTGCCTTCAAAGAATTCTATAATACTTCGGCCACATCTCTAGAAAGCAAGGAGACAGTCTCGAAAAGCTAATCGTGACCGGAAAAGTAGAAGACAAAAGACCACGTGGTCGTACTCCTATGCGATGGTCAGACCAGGTTTGCACCAATCTCATGTCTAAAATGTTTTATGATGCTCTGCACGCCGCTGAAGATAGAGTGCAATGGCATAATATTGTGCTATCAAGAACGATCTAATGAGGAGGTTACGACCCTCAGTAATGAAGAATACGAAGCTAGGAGGACACCAGTTAGTCATATCGTCTGCTTCATCAGAATCAAAGTATGTCAACTTAATGGGAGTAGATGCATTTACAGAACGTGAATTAATATTTTCTGCTATTTTTCAAAGAATAGTTTCCATACCACAAGTGAAAAGAGACATTTACTGCTCTACATAATTAACCGAATTAGTTTGATGCTGAAGTGGGAGTGAATCCGATCCCACTTCTGATGTAGGAAGTGGGTCAGATATGATAAATAAAATGCGGATGTGGTAATATAACAACTCTTTATATTTAGATCAGAATAACATTAGATCACTATTAAAGCTTTCCATCACTAATGACTAGTTCTGGTTTAACAATTCCAAGTAACTTAATTATTCCCTATTACAAATAAGTCATAATTTAAGCAATAGATAGTCAATTATAAATTGTACTGCGACTAATTTATAGTTGACAATAATAATTAACTTGTTTGCACAAATTAATTATCCGAGAGTCAAGGATAAGCTACTAGCAAGATACAACAAGTGTACCGAGCCACGCCAGAGCCTAGACTGCCTTATCGGCGGGCGCTCAGAGCCTTTTATACAGGTAGCAAAACAAGTTGAGTGGTAGGGATATCGAACGATGCGCTTGCCGGCCCGGGCCGTGCATTTGTTGTTTACACTTTACAATATTCTTGCATTTGACGACGCGGACGCCGTCAAATATAAAAAAAACCGGCCATGTGCAAGTCGGACTCGCGCACTAAGGGTTCCGTACCATCATAACAAAAAATACGAAAAAACACGTTTATTGTATGTATAACCCGTTAATATTTATTTTTTATTTATAGAATTTGTTGTTATAGCTGCAACGGAAATACGTAATTAGTGAAAAATTCAGCATTTCAGCTATTACGGTTTATGATATGAAGCCTGGCCATTTTACCTTTTAAGTACGGAACCCTAATAACGTATCTAATACACCTGAACACGAATTTTGATTAAGAATATAAGACGGATGGAAAATGAAGGTAAAAACGTGTAAACGTGTACTACAATCGTTATTACTCGTATATATCGGTCGGGTGTTCTTACGTGTAATGTCGTGAATGAAAAAACATCGTGGTTGTGCTATGATGTATTTTCTTCGTGCTGGTCCGGGCTCTTTTAAAGAATAGACCAACTGTCGTTCTGCCGGGCAGATCATAAAAAGCGATCAATTGGCTATATGTGTCACTACCATCGTGATTACTAAATGGTAGAGTTCCGCAACGTCTCGCCCAGGTATTTGGCACCACCACCTTACCGATTCCTGCCGCAAGGCGTCATTGTCATGTTCCGGTTTGAAGGGTAAGGTAGCCGGTAGACTTGCATGTGGCATTATTATTTTGCTACACAGATAGCGACGCATCTTTGTTGTCTATAGGCGGTGTTCTCTCCATCAGGAGAGATATCTGCTTGTTTACTATCATATCAAATAAGAAAAAAAATGGTAAACTGGATGTGCAATAGCCACAAGGCAGTGAATCTTTGCCATAAGGTGATAATGTATCCTTACCATTAAAACTGCAATAGTATATTCTCATAACTATAAAATTATGAATGTCGTTATCGTTATCAGTTTATAAGGTAAGATAGCTGGTAAATTTCATGCTTCATGGAACGTATAACACGCCACTTACATCTTTAATGTCCATAGCTGATGGCTCTCTTTCCTCCTGAAAAGATTTTTGCTTGGTTGTAAAAAAATCTTGCCATGCTCTCCGCACCAGAACAAATAAAGAACTCATAACGATATTCATAACGAACTTCGGTAAGTACCTTTATTTAGTATAGATAACTTTACAAGCAATTGCAAATGCAAAAATCTACGCTTTCCTAAAAACATAAACAAATCCTATATTTACTATGAATGCCAGCAATAGTACTTAACGCCGATAAATATATTGTTCTAGACATAGTTTTTAAGTTCCCTTTGAAGAATATATCAACTACCATACTGCAAGGTATCTCACACAAGACGAGAGTGATTACTGGCTATACTTTTTATGAGATAGCAAACAAGAAGATGATTCTCCTAAAGAAAAAGACAATCATCGCCTATAGAAATAAGAGATGTTAATGATGCATTGTTATCTTCTTTTTTTATGCATCATAAGATATCACACAGGCAGATGGGTCTCCTGATGGAAAGAGTCAGCCTATAGACACCAAAGATGTTAATGGTGCGCTGTTATCTTGTGGCGAGGTCTAATGCCACATACATAAGTTTACTGGCTACCTTATCCTCCAAACCGGAACACGAAAGTGATAAGCACTGACGCTATTGCAGCAGAAATAGGTAAGGCGGTGGTACCAGACCCGATCGAGACAATGCAGAACTCTACCACCTAGTAGCCACGGTAGTAGTGACTCGCATAGCCAATCGTCCGCCTTTTACGACCTGCCTGGCCAAACGGCATTTGGCCTATTCTTCAAAGGAGCCCACTACCAACACGGGGGATAATAATAATAACACACTTCATAGCGGGGTTTTAATGCCACATGTATAAGTTTACCGACTACCTTACACAGCACATTAGAATACGACAGTAACAAGCACTGATGCTATTTCAGCAGAAATAAGTAACACGACGGTACCAGGTCCGGGTCAGATGATGCAGAGCAAACATCTAGTAGTCACGATAGTAGTGACTCATATAGACAATTGTTCGCCTCTTTGAATAGCCTAGGTGGTAAAGTTCAGCATTGTCCTGCCCGGGTCTGGTACCACCACCTTACTTAAACCTATATATGCAATAGCGTCAGTGTTAGTCACTGTTGTGTTCTGGTTTGGATGGTAAGGTAGCCGGTAAACTTATGTATGTGGCATTAGACCTCGCCACAAGATAACAACGTACCATTAACATCTTTGGTGTCTTTAGGCGATGGTTAACTCTTTCCATCAGAATAAAAAAGCCTAACAGAACTTCTGTTCTTCAGAGAGGGCCCGAATAAATACGGGGTATATGATGAGATCTGCAATGTCTCGTCGAGTTTATTACTACAGACACTGCGCTTGTAATACACTATTAGCAGCTATGGTATTTATAGGCGATAGTTATCTCTTTCAATTAGGAGAACCGTATACTTCTACATACAGATATAATACAATGGACGTGTTACTCGTTATACCTACCGTCAGTTCCTAATAGAAAAACGTCTGTAGACACCAAAGGTGTTCAGATTGCGTTGCTATCCGTACGGCAGCATGGTAATGATAGGATTTGGCATAGGGCAGTTTTGTCGAAACTATCATCTTACGGACTGCCCGTGAAACTACAAACATGGATCGTCAGATTTTTGGACGGCCGCAGCATCAAAGTAGTAGTTGACGGTATAGGAAGACGGAAATAATTAACACTGCTGTCCCTCAAGGCTCTGTGCTATCACATACACTATTTCTTGTGCAGATCAATGATATGTTGCTAAATAACACAGTGCAGCAAATGCTCTAAATACAGGCCGCGTAAGTCCTTCGCGGGTACAGGTTGATAAGAGTCGAAATGGGTTAGTGTTTGAAATTGAAATATCGATGAAGTGAGTTTCAGAGTGGGGCGGATGAAGTCTTGTATCACTTAACCCCCAAAAGACTCAAGCTTGTGCGTTATCCCCAAAAAACCCTTTGTCAAGGCTACTCTATTCCAGAACACCCCCCCCCCCCTCACTACCTCTGACTGCGTAAAAATTTTAGGTGTCGAAATAGCAAGTGACATCCAGTTCCGCAATCATTTGGAGGGTAAAACTAAGTTAGCTTCAAAGAAACTGGGGGTGTTGAATCGTGCAAGACATTTTATGTCTAACCATTTACGTATACTTTATAAAGAGCAAGTTTGAGCACACATGGAATATTGTACGTACCTTTGGGCCAGAGCATCCCAGTATCAAACCCTCCAATTTGAATAAATTCAACGTAGATTGGTGCGATTGGTCGACAATCCCGCTCTTACCAGCGGTCTTGAACCGCTTAGTCTCCAGAAAGACATTGGATCTCTATGTATCTTCTACCGTCTAAATAATAAGTGTTCTGATAAATTATTTAATTTAGTGACGGCATTCACGTTCCGCAATCGCATGACACGTCGTAGTGCTCTCACAATCTCTGTTCACAATCTATATCATATCATATGTTCTATTTACCCGTCCTTTAGACGAACAGTCAAACTCTGGAACAGTTTATCTCACACTTTTTTTAAGAGTAGCTTTGATATTGTAATTTCCAAGAGAAAGGTCAAACTCTTAGAAACCGGCGTAATCTTGGCAACTGACCTTTATATTGCAAATTTCCATGGACAGTAGTGGGCCATGAGCAGTGATTCGTCATCGCTTCGTAATCACGATGGTATTGATAGGTTTACTCCGACATTGTCCAAGCCCCCTTTGTAAAATAGTCCATTTGCCATTCTAAAAGGTAGTTATTAAAAGTTGAACGAAAGGTAAAGGTAAAGGCTATATTTATTACATCCGTCATTACTAGTTGGTGGAGTTCTGCAACGTCTCGCTTGAGTATTTGGTACTACCAGATTACCTATTCTTGTGCAATAGCGTCAATGCTTGTCATGGTCGTGTTCGGTTTGGTGTGTAAGGTAGCCGGTAAACTTGTACAAATGGCATTTACATCTCACCACACGGCTATTATGAAATTGTTATCTCCACCCACTTCTCATAGACACATACAGTTAGTTTTCTTGACGAAAAGAGATGACAATCTCTTTTAGATAGCAAAGATATGAACGTTGCATTGTTATGTGTTAAGGCAGAGTTAGGATGTCATGTGAGTTAGTTTACCGGCTACTTTACCCTCCAACAGACCAGGACACGACACCAAAAAGAACCGGCGCTATTTTGGCGGTAATAGCAAAGCCATTCCATTCCAGAATTCTACCAAAATCAATTGAGTAGTTACGATGTATAAGAATAAACCTTCTCTAGCCTTTTACAAGATCTGATAGTAAATCATTTGATCTATTCTTAAAAAATCTGGGCCTAGATCAACAAATGTGTGAAGTTTTAGTCTGTTCTCCGAATTCATTTTTTATACTTTACTAGCTGCCGCGTGCAGCCCGCAGCATTATAAAAGTTTTTGGTGAATCGCGCGGGATCATCTAATTTTCCACCTCCGTGACGCCACCGAAAGGGAAGCAAAAATTTAATAAATGGATAAAACTGACTGAAGATCCGAAAAACAAAAAAGGTCCCAGGGCCATAATTATCCATCCATATCCACCAATCTTTCACACACGTCAGCAGTGAACACAAAACACAGCTTATGTACTCAACGCACTTCGCAACCGAAGCATCTTCAGGAGAAACGAATACTCGACGATAATATTAATTTATATGTTACTTCACATTTCATAAGTTGAATCTATATATATATATATATATATATATATATATATATATATATATATATATATATATATATATATATATATATATATATATATATATATATATATATATATATATATATATATATATATATATATATATATACACATACATACATACATAGGTATAACTAGTTAAATGAGTTCATCTTTACAGCTAAAATCCACATTTATAATTTTGATCAGTACTTTCGTGTTTCTAATTATTTTGTGTTTTAGCACTCACTCCGTGATTGAAAACACTTGAAAAACTGTAAAAATAACAAATAAAAATTTCGATACGTAGGGTTTGAGCCTACGACCTTCCCTCAAGCCGGGACGCTCTAAACAACTGAGCCAGTGTCGACTGGTTTAAAGTGATGAAATTCCTTTTTGCTATATGATCAATTCCGTCTATTGTACCTACTGATCGCTATATATACATCCATTAAACTAGCTCATTTCAGTTCGAAGTACAACCACTGGGCAAGTGCACATACAACTGACTGCAAGACTTCAGCCAGTGTTAACCGCCCGAGAGGTAGGTTTAAGTACATAAACCTCAAGTGGTGTTGTTGTTAGCCTTCAAACCGTGCGATATTGGTGTCATGAGTACATCCTACGACAACAACATCCAATCAGGTGCCCACCTATACGAAAAAATGGTGTCGGGAACTCATATTATGGACCCAGGAGCTATTGTAACATCAAACCAAGGGAAAAGAGGAAGTGGATAAAATTTCCACCGTGTTGGCCGCCGTGTTGGTCCCGGCCTCCTATGTAGAATAGGCCAACTGCCGTTCTGCCAGGCAGGTCGTAAAAGGCGACCGATTGGCTATCGAGTCACTACCATCGTGGCTACTAGGTGGTAGAGTTCTGCATTGTCTCGCCCGGGTCTGGTACCACTGCCTTACCTATTCCTACCGCAATAGCGTCAGCGCTTGTCGCTGTCGTGTTCCGGTTTGGAGGGTAAGGTAGCCGGTAAACTTATGCATGTGGCATTAGACCTCGCCACAAGATAGCAACGCACCATTAACATCTTTGGTGTCTAAAGGCGATGGTTGACTCTTTCCATCAGGAGACCCATCTGCTTGTTTGCTATCTTATAATATAAAAATATATATATATATATTTTGCGGTCAATCTTGATGCAGTTTTAGGCCTTATATAGGAAAAGTAAGATGATATATCGTCGTCCCGGAATAAGGCGTTCATCCATACACCGGATCAATATTTATAGTATGGGCGGGTATTATGAGAAGAATATGAACTGAGCTCGTTTTGGTAAATGGAAACATGATCGTTCAAAATTACGTTGAGAATGTTTTTAGGTTTTATGTTCATCCGTTTGTACAAGCATTTGGTTTCGATTTTACGTTAATGCATGATAATGCGCATTCGCATACAGCGCCGATTAGGGAGTACTTGGCAATGGAAAATATCTAGTTGTGTCCTGGTCTGCACAATCAACAGACCTCAACCCCATCGAGCATGTTTGGGTTATGCTCCAGAGATCTATCTATTTAAGAGGACTTGGACGGAGTGACAACCACCCAACAGTCAAAGGAATTGCTGCTAAAATTTTATTAAGAGTGATCACCGCAGGATAACTTAAACAAACTCATCGATTTTATAAATAATCTTTGTCGAAAAGTTAGCCATCTCTGCTGTTCAATAGAGGAGGCCACACTTCGATTCTTTCACAATAGATTGATTTTGCTTAGCAATTTAATTATGGCTCTAAGTTCAATTTTATTAAGTAGGTATTTTAATTTGTACTATGCATAATACAGTACACATTAATATTGTTAATTTTTGTACTTAAATTTTAAAAAAATGGAAATAAGCAGTTGCTTTTACAACTTTTTCGCCGTGTTGGTCCCGGCCTCCTTTGTAGAATAGGCCAACTGCCGTTCTGCCAGGCAGGTCGTAAAAGGCGACCGAATGGCTATCGAGTCACTACCATCGTGGCTACTAGGTGGTAGAGTTCTGCATTGTCTCGCCCGGGTCTGGTACCACCGCCTTACCTATTCCTGCCGCAATAGCGTCAGTGCTTGTCGCTGTCGTGTTCCGGTTTGGAGGGTAAGGTAGCCGGTAAACTTATGCATGTGGCATTAGACCTCGCCTCAAGATAGCAACGCACCATTAACATCTTTGGTGTCTATAGGCGATGGTTGACTCTTTCCATCAGGAGACCCATCTGCTTGTTTGCTATCTTATGATATAAAAAAAAAAATATTATTTAAATAATAAGAAATAAACTTTACAATGAAAAAACATTGTAAAATTCAAATTAATACGTGTTGCTTAGATTTTTTGTATGTGTGTATTATACCCGTTATTTTATAGCCCGAAAGTTGATTCATATAGAACCTACTACAAAATTTGTACCTTAAATAACCTCATGTAAAGTCCATATTTTAAAACTGTTTGAAATAGGAAGATATATAATAAATAAATAAATAAATAAAGCAGTGCTACCAGACTCGGGCGAGACTTTTCAGAGTTCCCACAAGTTAGCAGTTGTGCCTTGTTGGTACGGGCTCCTTTGAAGAATGGGCGAACTGACATTCTACCAAGCAGGTCGTAAAAGGCTACTATTTGGCTATGCGAGTCACTACCATCGTGGCAACTAGGTTGTAGAGTTCTGCATACCTATCTCGCCCAGGTCTGGTACCGCCGCCTTTCCTATTCCTGCCGTAATAGCGATAATGCTTATCACTGTCGTGTTCTAGTTTACTTATGCACGTAAAATTAGACCTAGCCACAAGATAGTAACGCACCATTAACATATTTAGTGTTTATAGACAATGGTTGAGTATTTCCATCAGGAGACCAATCTGCTTTTTATGATATAGATAAAAAAAATTGTGAGTTTTAGTTTATAGTGCTACGTTTAGTCAATCGTTTGCCTTTTACGATCTGACGAACAGAATTTTCTTCAAAACGGGCCCAGATCAACATGGGAAAAACACGAGTAGTTAAGTAGGTACATGTTTTACATACACATGTCTAGGTACCTATATGTATTTATGACGAAATTAGTCTTATTTTAAAAAAAGTTTATGACGATGTTTTAATTAAACAGTACCTAATATTAAATGTGTTTTTCGTTTAAAGTTCTAAGAAAGAGTTTGACTTAAAATAATTAAATATTTAAAGTAGATAAGTAAGTATCTACTCAACTTAAGTAACAAATGCAAAATATTTATTAAAAATTATTAAACTTTACCACGTCTTTGGAAAAACTAAAGTTAATTTATACGTTTTCCAACTTTTCCGTACAAATTCTGGAAAAGTATGCCAGTATCTGTACCCCTCTTTTCCAACTAATTTCAACCAATCCCTGGGTCGCATGTCACGCAAACGGCCTCGCCCATCTGTCTTGCAGTACGCATGCTTTCTATGCACGCAAACACAATGCACTACTTTTCCTTTTCTCTCGCGTAGTAAACTGCTCCGTGCGACGGTGATAGCATATAGTTTTCCGTAATTATTATTTAAATTTTAATTAAATTCTTCACATCTGAGTGTGTGAATTACTATTATATCGTATTTTTATTACACTAAATTTAGAACAAAAAAAATAATTATTTAAGTTTACACGGAATGATTTTTTTATAATGGTTATAATATTATAAAAATATTTTTTGTAAATTTATAATGTATTTCTTGATTTATTTTTTGTTACAATTACATGATACAATACAACCGTACGTTGTAAAAATATTGTAGGCAACCATACAACGCTTTGTAAAGAAGCGCCCTCTGTTGTCCATTGTGTATAAACATTAAGATTCAGTGCCTATTATTTTTTTAATGCAGAAGATTGTATACCATTTAAGTATTTAGGCTGGTACCTCAGATAGTACCTGAGCCTTTGATATGATCTCGATAGACTTGTTTCTACTAAGAATAATTCGGATATATTGTGGTTTCTAATGATTAATTACCTACCTGTCATATTATGGAGATAACAAAAACCTAAAATATTTATTTTAAAAGTTAAAGATTGGGAATATTTTTAGTAAGTATATCATTTCGACAAAAATAGACATTAAGTCACGTGACAGTAAACGCAAATCTGAAATGTTACGTCACACCGTGGTAAAACGTCATATTATTTTTTACTTTTTCGTAGAAACCTCAGGGTACGTATGTGTGACCACAGCGTGATATCATTTAAAGTGTTTAAATTTTAAACGCCATGATACTTCAGAACGTTTTCGCAATAAATTTAAATTTAGATTTTTAAAATGAGAATTTTTTATTACAAACGTAGGTACGATAATTTAATAAGATTAATCTAATATGAATTTAACTGGTATTTGGATAGTATCTACCAGTTAAATGAATCAAATTTTACTTGAACATTTACTCTCTTATTGCACTTGAAGTTAACATATGTGTTAATTTTGTCATCACAGGTATGTAGATACATACAAGTACTTACATGTTCTGCAGTAGGAAGGTACTTTCTAACCATTTATTAATTTTACTAAAAATCCACAGCCAAACATCAAAATAGAGTACAGGTGCAATACTAAAATAATTTCACTACACACTACATAGGCCAATTAAATATTTTCACTGCGTTATCAAATTCTAATAACGTTTTTAAGCAACCAGTCAAGTACTTCCACCCAAGTACTTCCAACCAATCAAGTCTGAATATCACTGTGCCACACTTAACAACTTTAGTAGCGCTAAAGTTGTTAAGTGTGGCACAGTGATCGACTAAATTCGTAATGCTTGAAGTTATCATTGCAATCATAGCCCAATGGTAGCTTGTGCTATTTTACAAAAACAGTTTGTTCAATTTATTTATAAGCTAACCCGTGTCAGAATGTGACGAGAATATGGTTCCAGTAAGAAACCCAACTGGAAATATTTCGTGAGACTTTAAATTAAAATCCAATTGGATATTATGTTCCATTATAGACTTTTCTTGTAATTTTACATTTAAGATAGCAAACATACTGGTTACATGTTAAAAATATTGAATCAGAATTGCCTTTTGTATTTAATATCTAAATATAGATCTGTAACACACCCAGGTATGATGCCACCTCCATTCCTATTCTAACCGCAATAGCTTATCAGTTATCACTGTTATGTCAGGGTTAATAGTTGTAACTTGTAATAGACGGTAGATTTATATTTAATATAGCATTACCCTCCTATCATAGGTACATACATCTATATACTATTAGCATTTTCAGTATCTATAAGCGATGTTTATCTCAATCCATTAAAAAAATCAGATGGCTTGTTTGCTGGTCTGTAATATACGACAAAATTGAAGCATTCATCATCTATTTCGCTATTAAATATTATGCTCTACATACTAGAACACAGTATTTGTGTATAACTTTTGTTACACGATGTAAAACTTGATTAATTTTGTAGTTTTAACAATACAAGCATTAAGCATAATATTGACATATTTAAGTTCAGTTTTTTTATTTTATTTAATAGGATAGCAAATAAGCATATGGTTTTTTGATGAGAAGATATAACCATTGCCTATAGATACCAAAGATGTTAACAGTGAGACCGTGACGTGCGTCAACGCTATTGCGATAGAAACAGGTAAGGCGGTGGTTCTGAACCTGGTCGAGACGTTGCAAAACTCTACCACTTATTAATAGATCTAAGTGATGCGTATTAGCCACCTCTCGCCTTTTACGAGATGTCTAGTTGTAAAATATTTGTCCTATTTTTCAAAAAAAGCCTGGATTAAAAAGAAAAATAGTTAGGAAAAGAGGTTTTGACACTAAATGGTTACGTTGGCTAGCAAGATGGTCATCCCTATTGCCGACTCTGGTTTGTTATGTGCGATTAATAAAATATTTTTTTTGTTTTATTTTTTTTATCTTTTTTATTTTTTGCTGTTTATTGGTTATACCGTATTAAAATCTTTTTGTATTATAAAAATATATTCTATTTAATACTAACCTAGAAATTCTGTTAAATATTAATATATTTTAAAAAATCGTAACAATATTAAGTACTAGCTGACCCGGCAAACGTTGTTCTGCCTTTTTAACTACTCTTATTTTTTTCTCTATATTTTCTCACCTTTTAAGCCTTTCCTGGAATTCAACAATTAATTCGAAACTAAAATTAGCCAAATCGGTTCATCCGTTCTCGAGTTTTAGCAAGACTAATGAACAGCAACTGATTTTTATATATATGGATATATCAAAAAACTATAATAATTTAATGTATTATATTAGTTACTTGCTGACCCACGCACCTTCGCCCGCGAGTGAATTATCATTTTACGAAATGGCCAGCAAATATGTAAATTAGTTAATCTATTTTCACAAAAAAAGGCTCATGTCAACACGGGGATATAAGACACAAAATTAGTACACACGTACAATTATTTGCAGTATTACAAAGAAGTCACCAGAGAGATTAATAATTTTAATGAGAAAAATTTTACACCATGAGAAACTCTTATGAAGCACCTTTTAATATTTTTCTAAGAATGAGTGCTTGATAATTATACCTCTTTTAAAATATAATGCCATTAAAGTTACAGATAATAACTAATTAATGACTTATTACCGCAACTTATATCGCGTGCAAACCGCGGCTACAATCTAAATAGCTTTTAGATACATATTATTATGTGATACAAATTCTAAACAAGTTTAATAAGTATACATTTATGTTAGATATCTATATCTTTTATAATTACTTTGAAACAACTGTAATAACAAATTATTTAATACATAGTAATTATTTCACAATACTTAATATTTAGCATTATTTGATAAATTCTAGAGCTCTACCAATAATTAAAACACACAGGTATTTTCTTGGGTTGATCCCGGCCCCTTTTGAAGAATAGGTTGTCTTTCTACTAGCCGTCTTATAAAAGGCGAGAAAATAGTAATATATGTCACTTAATTCGTGACTACTAACTAGGTGATAGAGTTTTACTACATACATTTTATAAGTTAGTCGACTTTTACTCAAAAGTTTTTCTTTCAACTTCGTTATATTACTACTACATACATACTCTATATATCACTAACAAAAATTCGTACTTTAAAGCTTAATATTGCACAAACGAAACCCTTAATCAAAAAATTTGTTTCCACAAACCTACAACATTTTTTAAAAATCTATGCAACGATATTACATACTACGGCGTACATGAAAAAAAATTAACATCTCCAATTTACATGTGGAGGTTAAAAAAATATTTTTCAAGATTTTATGTTACCACTTTGTTGCTGTGACTAATATGTATATTCATGTCAAATTATAACTTTCTAGTACTAAGGATCTTTGAGCTAGACTGCGGACGGACGGACAGACATAACGAAACCATAGGGGTTCCTAGTTTTCTTAGGAACCCTAAAAAGATCGAATTAGGTAATTACTGAATTCGAATACAAATTCAGAGCACATAACAGAACAAATTAAGATACATATTTGTCTCTTGAAAGTTATAACTATTGTATATTTTTTTAAGTCAAGGACTATAATTAAATCTGTTATGTCCCTTAAAATTTATGACTATTACATATTTTTTAAATCATAGTTTAAAAAAAATAGCGTAGTGAACTCTTAGTTCAATTATAGCTTGTGTAGTTTCTTGCTTTAAACATAAAACTACACCAGTCCGGCTCAATCATCATAAGAGTTTATTGTAATTTTTTTGTTATATACTTATCACAAAATCTAGCTGGAAGACACAGGTTCTCCAGAATGATAATAGTTAATACTATGCCTAAAGAGTCTTTCTGGTCACATTTCAATGTATTATCGTTGCGTATAAATTGTGTCAGTCGGTGAATATTTCTTACATGATTAATGAATGAAAATTAACATATTATAATGTCATATAGATTAGATTTTATTAATAAACCTACTTAAAATTAGTAGAATGAAATTCAAAATAAATTGGTCTATTAAAGATTAAAATATCTGCTGTTTTTAGTTTAGCACTTTTGTAAATAGTTAAAGTCTTGGATTTAAAAACAGAAACTTAGATGATTAAATTAAATGTATTTATTTTAATGAACTATTATATTGATACAGTACTTGATTTTTTTTTTTAAACTTTAAACAAAACATTATTAAGTCAAACGTTAATTATAGATTTAGTACTTAAGTCTATCCATTATCAAACACTATTAAGGGATTTTATTTTCTACATCTAATTATAAAATAGTCTAGTAGGGAATTAGATATATGCTAACTAATATTACAAATCCGAAAGTGAGTTTGTTGTTTGTTACGCTTTACACAGCTTAACCACTAAGCTAATTTTTAAAATTCTTTTACCGATAGAAATCTACAATATTGATGAGTAACATAACCTATGTTACTCGCTGATATTGTAAATTTATCGATCGCCCCGTTGGTCGAGTGGTTATTGACCCTGACTAAACAATCAACGGGGCTCGGGTTCGATCCCCGACGGGGACAAGCATTTGTGTGATGAGCATAGATGTTTGTATTTCCGGGTTTGGGTGTTTATTATGTATGTAAAAGTATTTATATATGTATTTCTATATATTAGTATCGTTGACTAACAACCCACAACACAAGCAAATAATTTGCTTACTTTGGGGTTAGATCAATAAGTGTAATTTGTCCCGTGAATATTTATTTATTTATTTATTATTTATTATTTCTATTGGCAAAAGATTTCTTTTGAATTGGGAGATCTTTGCGAAAATGACGATATTTTAAATTAATCTATCAAAACTTTGCTTATAAAGGCTTTGATAAAAATTAGAAATATAAAAGTCATTATTTGATGTGCGCTGCCATTTTATTATTTGTTAAAAAAATATGTTACTATTGAGATGCTCTTGATGCTATATTTGAAGCTCTTTTAAAGAGGAATTCTTTATTAAACGTAGATAATTTCCACTTTTTTGTAAAAGCTTAAATATTGACAGTTTAAATTATTGAATTTTCGTTGTTATTAATATAAAGCATGTTTTCAATACGTTTTGAACTAAACTCAATTTTAAAATTTTAATGGTCCCAGTCAAGCAATAGAAAATTATTATATTATTTTATTTACTTTGTAATGATAATGATTATGACTTTAAGAGTTAATTAAAGACATCAATGCCAGCTAAGCCGCAGGTTAAAGCTAGTTGTATATAAAACAGGTATTACAACAAAACAAGAATATTTAAAAAATATATTAATACTTCGTAATTAAATAAACATTTTCTTTTTAAATAACTATTAAGAAAATATTTATGTAGCCTAACTTCTTACAAAACCCGCATAATTAAATATCGATAAATGTTTTTTAAATCAACATTAGCTTTTGTGTCCTTTTCCTTCGTAAGCGATTAGAAAAAGAAAGGATAACACCCTAAGTCGTAAATTATGTTAAAGTCAGACAAGTCACCGTTTGAATAATATGTCAGAACATGTGCGTGTTGTCGCGAGGTGGTTTATTAAGTTGTAATAAATGTTATACTCACGGGACTGAGGTGTCTATTGGGACTTCAGGAACAGATAACGATGTACTTTCTTTTATATCACGAAATTATGTACTGACGACGACTTTGCATAGCAATGAGTATATATTAATGCACAAACGCTAAACACACAAAATAACTATTACTTATTATACTGGTGGTATGTGATGACTGCGTCGTGTTTAAGCTGTCATTAGATGGTTCGATTCCTGATTCGACAAATATATTTTTGTTAATAATTTTTTAAACTTATTTTATAACAATAATGCACTTATAGAGTTTTCCCAATAATTATATTTAGCATCTATCTTGGTTTAATCGACATTAATAACTAAATTTAATAAGTTAAACTTAATAAATCGTTTTTTTTTTCTGTTTTCTGAGAAAGACAACGTTGCACAGGTTGGGATGAGTGCCCGGTTGGTGATAGGCTTGCCACCTATCGCATTTGAGTGACTAATTCGCATTTGAGTTGAGCGAATCATGGATTCACTGGATACGGGCGTAAAGATACTTTAAAACTTAATAAATTTATTTAACAAACATAATCTGGTAAAATAAGTAGTTTTAAATGCCTGAAGAAGACCCAATAGAGAGCCGAAACGTTGCAGAAATTAGTCAATATTTTTGCTATAATACAATCGATACTTTTCATAAATTATATTGCATCAAATTGTACATCAGATATCGGCAGCTTCTAATTTGGTTTTCATGAACCTCTGTACGTAAACGCTTATACCTAGCTTATAGATCAGTGGTTTTCATACTATTCTTTTATAAAATATATACTTATTAATATCGCCTCTTTGGTCTAGTGGTCCAGCGTTGGCGTTGACCACATGAGGTCCCGGGTTCGATTCCCGGGTCGGGTACATAAAAAAATGTGTTTTTTTTTAGTTTTTTGATAAACAGAAAGTTGTCCGGGATTGAAACGTGTCCGGTTGGCGATAGGCTTGCCACCTATCACATCTGTGGGACCAAGTATCTTCGGCTAATCGTGGGTGCATTTGTTGTACCTCTGCCTACCCCTTCAGGGATACGGACGTGAAGATACTTACTTATTAATATTATAGTACGTATTTTTTTCGCCACAAGATAGCAACGCACCATTAACATCTTTGGTGTCTATAGGCGATGGTTGACTCTTTCTATCAGGAGACCCATCTGCTTGTTTGCTATCTTATGATATAAAAAAAGTATATATTTTAATACGTATTGTTACGTACTTCGGGTTCGTAATTGTAAGAAAACACCACTTAAACACAGACTGTGTTTGCAGCCAGTAAAAGAAAAAAAAAATACTTATTTTCCAAAACATAGGTTATTAAATTATTTTTAAATGTGAGGATAACGACATTGTTTTATTAAATGTTAATTAAATACTAAGTTTTCAAAAAAAATATGAACATACAGGTGCTTGATGAATAACATGGTTGATTAACCAAATAAAATGGTAACCGGAGATTCTTCTTAATGAAATATATTAATACCCAATTTTTATTTCACGTGTACCAATCTGTATTAAATAGGCTAGGACAAAATAACCCAGTACCTTTTAAAATAAAATTGCTTATTTAACAGAAACGCTGTCAAATAAGAAATTTTGTTTGTTTTTAGTAGTTATTATTAATTAGCTGTAGTGTTTAAATAAAAAAAAAATCAATGATTAATATGTTCGAATGTCCATCAACCGACAAATCTTGTTACACCTGCTACTATATTTTTTATTATATACTACTATAATTATTCATCATAATATTATAATTACCTTTTAATTTTTTGCAAGACTTTATATAAAAATTACGACAAGTTTTGCTTCAATTTATCTTAATTTTCTCGCGAAATCGATACCTTAGCGAGATAAAACGTGGCAAATGACTTGTATTTTATATAAACAGCCAGGCCCAAAAGTACAAACATTACAGCCTTAACAGCCTTGAACATTGTAGTAGGTCGCACCGTTTTATTTCATTGTCTTTTCTTTTTCAATATCCCCACAAAAGTAATAAGTAGGCACGTCGCTATGTATTCCTACGCCATGTGTTTCTTTGAACCATACCTACCAGCTAACATACGCAAACATACATTTATTCCACCAATAATTTACAGATTTAATGAAGAGAATTTCGACACGTCCCAAGAACAAAATCGTACGGAGAGATCAGACGAAATTGGTTTTATAATAAAATTCGCATTAAACACGCATAAAGCCAAAGGACAATATATTTTTTATAGTTATTGGTCTTTTGTTTTTGGAAATGCTCAAGTGAATATCATCTTATGTACAATGTACTCCCACAAACAAATATATTGTAATTTGGTGGTTTTGCAGATACGACTTTGTTCTTGGGACGTGTCGATTTAGTCCCATACATCACGTTCCATATAAACTTGTGTTACTTCCTTCACATTACATAACTCTCCGTGCACACACAATGGTTTCGGAGATTCAAACTCAAACTTCGGACAGTACCTGATACATTTCATCATGGTACGTCCGTCTTGGTCTTTCACATTTGCATTGTGTATTTGTTAATTAGCCAATATATGTATCCAAGCATATATCTGAGGCGGTTATTACTCTATCTTGTAGTCAAAATTACATAGAAGACTATAATACATTAACTATTTTCTTTCAATCTCTATAAGATGGCTCAATGTACATTCAAAAGTGTTGTGGAAAAAAAACCGAGTGAACTTGGTTTGCTCCTTTCTACTACTTTAACCTAAGTGTCTCTTTCCTACTCTTAAAGTCGGACATCCAACAAGTCCCGACTTTAAGAGTAAGGAAGCTGAAAGATATACGCGCTAGACTTTATAGTTTATCCGTAAGGATAACCACTATCTCTAACATAGGTATGTGAAGTCTGTAAGTGACGTGTATTTTTTTATCATTAAGAGTTTGTCTACTTCTTCCTAAATAAGTTAATCAAACAATAAATACTTACGGCATAAACATTCCATGAATTGCCTAAAGATGGACGTGACTACCGAAGGCAAGAAGTATAACGAAATACACATTAAAAAACGACAACGGATTAATGATAAAAGATGAAATAAATTCATGCAATTTAAGGTCCGTAAAAAATATAATTCTTTTTGGCGAAATTGTTAGATACATGTTACGTAATACGTAATTTATTTATTTAAAGGTAACTATTTTTAAAACACGAATGTTTGCATTTTATTAAAATCTCACAAATACATTTTTGGTGATATATTTTTTAGCGCCATATACCCAAGTTTAATTATTAAGAAAGTTTTTTTTTTTTCTGAAGATTTTCTGGCAGAGATCTTTCTATAGCGATAAGACCGTTTTTTTGTACCTACTCATGTGCTTAGTGTAATGATTATACATTGTTGTAGTGATTGGTTTGCAGTAGATTGTATTCATTCATTCATATATATGACAAATTCGAAAAGTGTATGTCCATGCAAATGTTTACTATTTTACGCTGAAAGAGCTGAACTGATCAGGCTACTAGTTGGTAGATTTCTGCATTTTCTCGTCTCGGTCTGGTACCACTGTCTTACCTTTTCCTGCCGCAAAAGCCTCAGTGCTTGTCACTGTCGTGTTCTTGTTTGGAGGGTAAGGTAGCCGGTAAACTTATGCATGTGGCATTAGAACTTGCTACAAGATAGCAACGCACCATTAACATCTTTAGTGTCTATAGGCGATGGTTGACTCTTTCCATCAGGAGACCCATCTGCTCGTTTGCTCTCTTATGATATAAAAAAAATGCAGCAGCTTTAGTGCGCAAGTAGCGGATTATATTTTAATTAAAAAAAATAGGCATGGATATTACGCAAGCGAAGACTCGGACACCAATTGATATAATGATAACATTTTATATTTTTTTTTTTATATTTAATAGTGCTACGACAGAGCTTAGCTACACCCAGTATATCCTATCGTCTCTCCACGGTATGAAAAAATCTTATTACGTATTTTTTTAATTTCAAATAATTTAATAAAACTGTTAGATACAATCTAACCTTATAAATTAATGTTTACTATTTTATAATTTATTTGTAGTCATATCGTGATTTTGAAAAATTAATTTGTAGTACTTTAATTTGGTATTCAGAAAGAGTTAATAAAAACTAAACATTGTAAAAACTAATTCTTTTGATGTTCTGTTATTTGTAGTTATGAACATTTACGCACCGTACATTAAAATTAATTAAAGATATGCAGATGTTCTGATGGTTATTTATTACGAATACTAGTTAGTAACCTTTATTATTCACAAAATGTCGCTTCGACAATTAATGACGTATCTAGGTTGTTTAGACGTTAACTAAGTATAACAGCACTTTTCCTTAGGTTGTATGTGTAGTCTATTATATTATCACTAAAAATACTTTCCTATTTGTTTCGGACAAAAATTAATGTGAAAATTAAAATATATGACACTTTTGGTAAAATAATTAATAAATACCTAATGCTATCTATTTGTGATCACAAATAGGTATTACATTCACAAGTTCAATTATTTTTACGATTAATACATTTACATAGACTATATTTAGTTTTAATATTAAAAGAATTAATATTGAAATATTAAAATTATAAAGAAGTAGCTTTTAGAATAGAATATATGTAGATAATTTCAAACCTGTCACCACTATCATCATCGAGATCAGAATCTTACGCTATACTGAAGTAAAAAACTGCAAATATTAGGAAAAAATAACAGTTTTATAAGTTACACAAATTAAAAGTATTTTACACCAATAAACAAATCACAAGGTATATTTGAAGAATTAGGTAACTGAAAACTTTTTTAATTTTCTTTTTTATTAAGTATTTTTGCTACAAAAACACTACGTGATATCCACCTTAGAGTATTTTTTAACAAAAATCATGTGACAAAATTATTAGAAAGATATTTAATATTTTAAAAGTTTTATACGATTTAAGACGTACTAATTGAAAACGATTGTCATCCACATATCTACAGATATTGCTAAGCAACGTATCTATAAAAAGGCTAACACACCAATGATAACAGGTTCATAAAGTAGTGGCGGCAGCGGAAGCGGGAGCGGGCCCACGTGGCGGCTCAGGTGCGCCCCGCCCCGCCCGCCGCTCGCCCCGCCCGCCTCAGACAACTCCGCCGCTCACCTAGCCAGACGCGGGCTGCACTCGACGCTCGAACGCCGGGAAAACACGATCCGTTTTCCGCCGCGACCGAACTTTCGGAGCGACTATCCAAAAGTTCATCTCTATAAAACGTCGTAAATAATTCCGTTGTTATTGTGAACAGTGAATAAACTTGTGGGATGTTAGTGAATGTCTTGTGATTATTTTGTTAATTTCACCTTTAGACAGTATATAATTACTTAATTGAGTGAGTATTTTTATTTATTTTTCATTGAAACAGACAATCTTCCAATTTAACATATTACATTATATTTACAAATGCTTTAATTCCGTCAATTATTTTTTATGACCTTAAGACATATTAATGAGACATGAGACTTGGATTATTTTTATCAGAAAGCTATTGTAGAGTCGGTCAAAATTACTTAATAAATAATCAAATAACTATATTACTTATAATACATGTTTTTAATTGATACTTAATAATAATTTTCTCTCTGTTGTCTGCAAGTTATATTGAAACATAGGTAGGGCTTGAATATAATTTGCAGACATAAATTTAGTTGAAAATTTTCAACTTATTGCAACTGGAAATTATTTTCTTTCATCATATTTTTACTTATCTATTAAACTTGTTAATTTACGGCTATTATTACTATTCAAATTGTAGTACTATAAGAAGAAATAATGACATAATTATTTTATTAATATATATTTATTTTCTACAAATATACCTATATTTTAACAATACTTATTATATAATATGTAGTATGATTTAAGTAAATAAAGCATTTAACTTAATTCATATTTCGTATAATAATATTCAAAATTTAAAGCAAAATTATAGTATTTATAATATGTTGAAACTTTTTATTACTATATACAATAAGGTATATAATATTTATATATAATACATTTTTATTTATTTATAATTATACTCTTTTTCATTAACTTAGTACATCTAACAAGAACACCAATTCTTTATTAAGAATATCTTATAACCAGACGTAAACGATGATAGAGTCTAAAGTTGAATGCTCTTCAAAGGATGTAGAAATGCAAATCCAAAAAAACGAAGGCCCATGAAATTGTTCGGCCCATTTAATGTGGACCGGACGAGAGTGACAAAATTTCTATACTGAAATAAACTAAACACATGTTGTCTGTATGTCACATGATGAAGAGAATGAGGAGATTAAATGTTCAAAGCAATTATAATTGATTATTTTCTTAAATAAGTGTGTAGTATTTGGTAAAAAATTGGTATTGTAAGTTATACCGACTAAAACGTTAGTACGTAGCAATAAAATTAAATACATTACCAAAGAAAACAAGATAAGCTATAAAATGTTGCTTTTAGATACAAAATATAGAAATAAAATATTACTATCTCATGGTGAATAAAAAACAGTATGGTTTTAAATATATTTGAAAATATATATGTTACGCATCACAAGTAGTTAAATTATTTGGTATTTAATAAATATTCATTGGATCAGGGCGTAAAGAAACGATATTGATATGAGAATATAATATAATATATAAAAGTAAATTGAATATATAGGTATAGACCTTGACTTAAAGCACAATATTTGTTTCTTCGGAGTATTTATTAGTTGCATTCATTTGTTTTCGAGAATAGAACTGGCTAATGCCACCATATAACTTTCTCTGAATTTGGTAACTTAACATGAATTTTATAAGTCAATCATACTATTTACAACATTTACAACTTTTTTTTAATTTTACTGCACATACAAATAATTTCTTAATCCTAAAAGTTATCAAATATCATCAGTAGTATATGTTACTTTATGCCTACTCTTGACTATGACAGCTTCGGCAAATATTATAGGCAATCAAATGGAAAACTTATGTGACTCATCTTGCTATCCTGTTTTCAAATTGGCTAAGCGTCGAGTGTAGCTAGCCAATGAGGTTGAAAGGGCGGAGATGGCCTTGTATCTGTCTGACCCTGCATTTAGTTATTAGCTGGCACGAACTGAAATAAATAATCAAATAAAAATCAAATGCTTAATGAATTACAAACGGTCTTTTGATATGTAAATTTTAAATAGTAAGTAGGTATACACAAACATATGAAAAAGACTGTGACTTATTGTAATGAAGTTATAGTAAATTTACAAGCAAATTAAATAAATACTATCACGCCGGTTCTTTAAAGGCTTAACGTGTTGAGTCCGACGTCAATAGATGTTCGAAATTCCGATTTACTACAATACAGTTTATTAGTTGGTGAATTAATTGTATTTAAACAATATCTAAATATAACATTCACATAACATTCACATATCAAGTAAGTACATGGCTCTCTTGATGAAAAGAATGGATCATCGCCTACAGATATGAACGAAAAAGTTAGTTGCGCTATTCGTGTCGGCTACCTTATCTTCCAAATTTGATCGCGATAATGACCATCAATGACGCTATTGCTGCAAGAAAATGTAATAGGTAAGGGTTATACCAAACCCGAATTTGACGATGAGAAACTCTACCCCACTTGATAACTTTATTGAATGTTTATATTTAATGAATTCTTAATTATAATTGGATTTAAATTAAAAATATTCAAACTTAACAAAAGGCTTTGAAAATTTGTGAGTAAAATAACTAGATTCTAAATATTTTTAAAATTTCAAATAACCTAGTCGCCTCTACAGTCTAGTAGTCCGGTGTCGGTGTTGATCCTAGGAGGTCCTTGATTCGATTCCTGGGTCGGGCAAACCAAATACTTATTTTTTCAGTTTTCTAATAATAACAACTTTGACTGGGTTTTGATAAGTGCAAGGATGGCGATAAGCTTGTCACCTATCAAATTAGGGAACTATCTTCGGCAAATTGTAGGTGCGCTTTTTACATTGCCTACCTTGTCGAGAATAAGGGCGTGAAGATACTTTTTTCAAATGAGAGTTCTATCTGCATATATTGGACACACTATTTTTTTATTTTCCAAATGTAGTAACTCTTAATTTTCTTAAATCACAATAATATACAATACATGGAATATTATAAAAAATGTCTCTAAATTTGAAGTAAATAAACTAATCTGTATTCAGTTATAAGTTATATGACGTAGAATGAAGAGTGCCTGAACTTTACCTGATAAAGAAAAAGAACACTTTAAATTTTGTTTAATACAAGGCCAAAAGATCGGATTTTTTCAATGTTGTCGTGACTAGTCTATTTGTGATGTAATCATTAAATAAAAGTTTAAAAGTCAATAAAATAATGTTGAATACATAACGAAAGTATTCAGACAAGCTCTTTGGCTAATGAGTGGGATAAAATATTTAAATAAGTATTAAAATATTATACATACAGAATTATTGAAAAAAAAAAGTTTTCTTTCATCTTCACAACATAATTTTTAGTAACTAAGGTACCGAGAGATGTTCATGAAAAATTTATAATGTGTCTGGGTAACTTATGCGTTACCCAGACACATTATAAAGAAAATAAAAGTCGTTGGTCAAAATACCACTAGACCCAGCTTGAATAATAATATGTTCCTTGTCTCTATTAAAAATCTACCTCAAAAATTATAACGTGCATATTGATGGCTATATTTAAAAGTAAAAACAAAGTTTACTTATCCATTTAAAAAGCAGTGACTTTTTTTGAGAAACAACTCCGTAGGAAGTGCGAATAGGTTGATGTCTCTAATAAACGGAATTCAGTGTCATTTATTTTAATTTTATATTATACCCATGTTGGTCCGGGTCGTCTATGAAGAATGGACTATCTGATATTTCACCAAGTAGTTTGTTAAAGCCGAACGACTTGCTATGCGTGTCACTACCATCCTGACTACTAGATGGTAGAGTTCCGCAACGTCTCGCTCGGCTATATAGTATTACCGTCTTACTTATTGCTGCCGCAATAGCGTCAATTCTTATTCTTGTCTTTGTCTTGTTCCGGTTTGGAAGATAAAGTAGTCGGTAGACTTATGCATGTGGCAATGCCATGTCGTCTATGAAGAATGGACTATCTGATATTTCACCAAGTAGTTTGTTAAAGCCGAACGACTTGCTATGCGTGTCACTACCATCCTGACTACTAGATGGTAGAGTTCCGCAACGTCTCGCTCGGCTATATAGTATTACCGTCTTACTTATTGCTGCCGCAATAGCGTCAATTCTTATTCTTGTCTTTGTCTTGTTCCGGTTTGGAAGATAAAGTAGTCGGTAGACTTATGCATGTGGCAATGCCATGTCGTCTATGAAGAATGGACTATCTGATATTTCACCAAGTAGTTTGTTAAAGCCGAACGACTTGCTATGCGTGTCACTACCATCCTGACTACTAGATGGTAGAGTTCCGCAACGTCTCGCTCGGCTATATAGTATTACCGTCTTACTTATTGCTGCCGCAATAGCGTCAATTCTTGTTCTTGTCTTTGTCTTGTTCCGGTTTGGAAGATAAAGTAGTCGGTAGACTTATGCATGTGGCAATGCCATGTCGTCTATGAAGAATGGACTATCTGATATTTCACCAAGTAGTTTGTTAAAGCCGAACGACTTGCTATGCGTGTCACTACCATCCTGACTACTAGATGGTAGAGTTCCGCAACGTCTCGCTCGGCTATATAGTATTACCGTCTTACTTATTGCTGCCGCAATAGCGTCAATTCTTGTTCTTGTCTTTGTCTTGTTCCGGTTTGGAAGATAAAGTAGTCGGTAGACTTATGCATGTGGCAATGCCATGTCGTCTATGAAGAATGGACTATCTGATATTTCACCAAGTAGTTTGTTAAAGCCGAACGACTTGCTATGCGTGTCACTACCATCCTGACTACTAGGTGGTAGAGTTCCGCAACGTCTCGCTCGGCTATATAGTATTACCGTCTTACTTATTGCTGCCGCAATAGCGTCAATTCTTATTCTTGTCTTTGTCTTGTTCCGGTTTGGAAGATAAAGTAGTCGGTAGACTTATGCATGTGGCAAGGCCATCCTGCCACACTCACAATTAACATCTTTAGTGACTATAGGCGATGGTTTCTCTTTTCTCACGGTTATTAGCTTATTTTTTTATCTAATGATATAGAATATACTTAGTCTTAGCTTACCATCAGGCGAGATCGAGGTCAAGCGCTTACCTATCGATAATAAAAAAAATGTCTGTAATAAAAGTAATAACCGTATTAACTAGCATCAGTAGCAGTAAGTATAATAATAACTTAATAAGTAATATAATATACTAGCTGCAGCGTACAGCCCGCTGCATTATAAAAGTTTTCAGTGAATCCCGCGGGATCACCTAACTTTTCCGAGATAAAATATAGCCTATGTGTTATTCTAGCTCTTCAGATATCTACATACCAATTTTTATCGTAATCGGTTGAGTAGTATTTGCGTGAAAGAGTAACAAACATTCATACATACATACTTACAAACTTTCGCATTTATAATATTAGTAAGATTAATGTACGGTAATAAATGAATACCGTCACGCTCAAAGGGTAATCGTAGAGGTAACTCTCACATAAGTACAAATAGTGTACTCATTATTGGCTCAAATCCTAATATTTATTCAGCCTCCGGCAAGTTATATTTTATTGAAAAACTCATTTATAACGAAGCACTCGACCGGGATTCAAACTCAAAACGTCTAGAGTCTAAATCGAGGTCTGTATAAGAAAAGTAAAACTCGCTTTTGGAAAAAAGGATCTTCACACCCGTGCCCCCAAAAGAGGCAGTCAGAGGCACAACCAACTCATGTGGGTAACACCGACACCAGACTACTAGACCACAGAAGCGACTTAGTTTTGGAAATAATCAAATATTTTGTTCTTGTGATATTTTAAAAGACAACAGTAATGAAAAATTACAGTATACTTATTTCGTTCAGTTTAACATTACTTTGTTCATTTAATCAGTTAAAGTAATTCACTTACGTAATATTTATTTTATTTATTTACTTGCGTATTTAAATTTCTCAGATATTAAACAAAAAACATCAAACATATTCCGTCGTCTAAAGATATTGCCTAAGAGTCAAGAATAGTTAGGACACTTGCTATATGTGAGGAACGCTGACGATCAATCTTATTTATAGAGTAGCTCTTTCGAGTGACTTTAATCCCGTGGATCTCTCATAACCATTTTATTTTCTTTAGAGCTCTACGTATAAATATTTATTTTTAATCATTCACATAAAGTATTTTTATATTAACATTAAAAACAAAATTAGCGTAACACACTTGTTTTTTTTTTTTTAACTTGAAGCCAGTGTTATTTTAAAGCAATAATTACCTACACCTTCTATCGTATCATACACATTATTCGAAAATATTTAATTTTTTAAAATCTTCTTTAATATTTTATTTAGTTCATCTATAAAAATATTAAAGATTTTTAAATTATTTTTATTGTTCTCTAGATTATCGCATTGAAACAAATAATAATCTTTACCTTCTAAGTCTAAACTAGTATGCATTTATGAAATTATACTTTTTTTTAAATAATATTTTTGTAATATTTTGTTAAATATATATAGATAGATAGATATATATCTATCTATATATATATATATATATATATATATATATATATATATATATATATATATATATATATATATATATATATTATATATATATATATATATATATATATATATATATATATATATATATATATATATATTTATATATATATATATATATATATATATATATATATATAACAAAATATTACAAAAATATTATTTAAAAAAAAGTATAATTTCATAAATGCATACTAGTTTAGACTTATACTTAGAAGGTAAAGATTATTATTTTATTATTGATTCGAATACATGGTACATTAATATGTGATATTACTATTATAATCTGAAGATTATTATTATTTATATCCTAAACTTCTAAACCTGGCATATTTTTAAAATTCTTGCTTCTAGTTTATTTAATTTATAGATCTATATTATTAATTTCTATATTAATATTATAAATGCGAAAGTTTGGATGATTGAATGGATGTTTGTTACTCATCACGCAAAAACTACTAAAGGGATTTGAATGAAATTTGGCACACAGATAGACGACGACCTGGAATAGCACATAGTCTACTTTTTATTCCGGAAAAATCAGGTGGTTCTGCAGGATTCACTAAAAACTTTTGTAATGCAGTGGGCTGCATGCTGCAGCTAGTACGGGAACCAAGAAAATTTGACGGTTCTTTTAGTTCTTAAAGTTCATCGGTTTTAGAGCTTAAAAAAGTATCCTAAGCCATCATTGTGATGGCTTAGGATACTTTTTTAATAATAGACCACGTGCCATTCTGTGAGGTAGTTCTTTAATTGAAAACCAATTGGCTAATCATGTTTCTACAATTGTGATAACTAGGCGGTAGAGTTCCACAACGTCTCCTCCGGTTCGGTACAAACGCTTTACGTATTCCTGCAACAACAACGCTAGCGTTTGTCCTCATCATATTCCGGTTTTGAGGGTAAAGTAGCCGATAAATTCATAATTGTGACATAATCCCGCCACATAGATAGTAACGATTACCGATTGATTGTATCTTTCCATTAGAACAGACACCAAGCCACCAAGCTCGTTTGGTATTCTTTTATATAAAAACAAATCAAACTAACCTATAACATTTTCAGAAATAAAAGACAATAGTCAATTTTAAAATTTTGTAATAGATAATAAATGTTTTAAATAAACTAAATTTTATTAATAATTTCAATAAATATGTATTAATTAATGTACATAATCAATGAACTAATAATTTTAACACATATTTATCATAGATTCATATTTGTTGTGTTTTATGTATACTTTTTACTTTTATAATTATTTATATAATTTTAGCAACATTATGAAAATTATTTTTATTTAAATATTGAAACATATTACGCAAAGGAAACTTAACGTCAGTTAATTTTATTATTTGAGACGCAAATCAGTTCTTATTGCCAGTCCTTGAAACGAAATATATTTTTGGATAGCGTGTAAAATCGTGAAATCGCACAAAATTATATGTAGCGTCGCCAAAATTCACACATTTGTCATTCGTTTCGCATAAGGCATAAATAAATCGGATTCACAATGACTGCTAATTTGCTCATAAAGATGTATGCACCGAGCGGAGTTCATAAATCGGTAGAAGTCACATTCGGCCTACCGCTTACACCCATAAACCTCTGCGGACACTTTTATAGCCCTACCACGTGGCGGCGTCGAGATTTTTTTCTCACTTCACTTGACATGTGTACCGGCTCTTAGAATATTGTATTAATTTACTATTTTATAATAGACCCCCAGTGAACTGCATGTGTTAGTTTACTGCACTGAAAAGAAATCATGCAAGCACACTAGCCGTCGCAATACAGTGGGAAGTAGCTTCTTATGTTATACAGGATAAGAAATTGACAACTTTTTAAATCATTTTTGTATCATAAGATACCGCACAAGCTTTCCTTGAAGCCAGAGATAACCATTGCCTATACACAACAGAGGTAATGTTGCGTTGCTGTCTAAGGGTATAGTAATGTTACCAATATTACATTCATAAGTTTACCGGCTATTGCGACAGGAATACGAAAGGTGGTGGTATAAAACCTAGGTAAAACTTAACGGAATTTCACCATTTAGTATACTCAGCGGTAATAAGTCTGGCTAATCGTTCGCCTTTTTTGAAAAAATCCCTCAGTGCTTGTCACTATCGTATTCCAGTTTGGAAGGTAAGGTAGCCGGTAAACTCATGCATGTGGCATTAAGATCCTGCCATAACTATAACAATGTTTGGTGCCTATAGGCGACGGTTGTGTCTTTCCATCACAAGAGCCATCTGCTTGTTTGCTATCTTCTATACATATTACAAAACAAAGTCTCCTGCCGCGTCCGTTTGTCTGTCTGTTCACGATAAACTCAAAAAGCTCTAAACGGATTTTCATGCGGTTTGCACCAATGGATAGAAGAATTCACGAGGAAGGTCTACGTGTATAACTTGACAAGGTTTTTTTTGTATATATTACCCGTGTGAAGCCGGAGTGAGTCGCTAGTATATTATAAAAAAGAACTAAATTAAAGGTTAGGACAAACATGGAGAAATAAACTTATTAATATCTTATTATTATTTATTTATTCAAGTCTGTTTGGGACATACTTTTATTCATATTAATACTGTCTACGATTGTAATTTAAATATACACATTTGTCAAGCAATAACAAGACGTTATGTACTGACCAGCTAATGTATTTTATTTCATCGCAGGTCCATCAATCAAGCGCCACTCTACGAGGACAATTGAGACGGGCCGAGCACATCTGTAGCACTTAACATGTCCAGCTACTTCTCAATGAATATCTAAAAATGACAATTTTCGGTTAAACTTGAGAAAAAGAGATAAATAAATCTGTTATCAATGAATGACCTTAATTATAACGCTGGGATGAGTTCCTATCAATTTGTGAATTCCCTGGCATCTTGTTATGGAAATCAAGTGCCAGGCCGCACTGGCACGCCAGTGGAACAGTCTGGACACCCAGGTCTACCTACACCGGGTGCTGATTATTATAACCCCAATCCAGCTACTTCTGCATATCCGAATACATGCTATTCACCACCGCAAGTTGGACATCATTATCCTCAACATCCTTATGCTACGCCAGCGACAGGCGCACACATGCAACCACAAAGTATGATAGATTACACACAGCTACACCCCCAAAGATTGGGTAGCGCTACAAGCCATATGCATCAACATTCAAACCCAAGCCCTGGAGCGCTTTCACCGAATTTAATGACAACACCAGCTAATCAAGCGTCGGCAGCGAGCTGTAAATTCGCCGACTCAACTTCTACAACTGGTGTTGCATCTCCACAAGATCTGTCTACATCTTCTGGACCTGGCAGAACATCTCCAGGTTTTGGAGGCGTTGGACAGAATGCAAGCGGCACACCGAGTACCAAGCTTGGGTTAACTACTCCCATTGCCTCTCCAGTTGAGCACAAAGCGAATGTGAATCAAAATATATCTAGCCCAGCGTCAAGTACATCAAGCAATGAAAGTAATGAAGCAAATAATTCAAGTTCAAGTAATACGAAGAATACAAAATCTGGTGGCAATGCTCAAGCAAATCCTCCGCAGATTTATCCATGGATGAAGCGAGTTCACCTAGGACAAAGTAAGTCATATTTTTTATTATTCTAAATGCTTAAACTAAACATTAATCATTTAAGCTATAGTGATTTTTACCAGTTGAATTATAGTAAGTCGATGATTTTTACATTTTTATGATTCGTACAACTTGTTTACTTCCTGAAGTGTGTTTCCGATATTTTGAAATTCTTTTATAGTACAGTATGGCAAATATATAATGGACCTCCTCATGGAAAGTGATAACCATACACATTAAATGTTAATAGTCCGTTGTTATCTGTGTGATAAGAATTTAATACCACATTTATGTTACCATCTGTTCTTTAAACTGAAACATAGTAGTGATAAAACCTAATCTTACGAAGACCAGAAAAGATTAGCTACGCGAGTCACTACCAACGTAGCTACTAGGTGGTAGAGTTCTGCATTGTTTCACCCGCTATCACCACCTTACTTATTCCTGCCGTAATAATGTCAGTGCTTGCCACTGTTGTGTTCGGGTTTGAAGCGTAAGGTAGCCGAAAAAAAAGATAGCAACGCAACATTTACATATTTGGTGTCTATAGGCGATGGTTGACTATTTCCATCAAACCCATCTGATTGTTTGCTATCTTATGGTATAAAAATGTGTAAAGGGTTGACCCTACGGGCCATCCCTGAATCTTTCCACTAAATTAAGATATTTTATATTTAAAAAATAGAAGCATAGATTTTTTAGTTCAAACATCTGTTTTGTTAAAAATGGCAGTATATTAATTTTTTAAAAGCTGTATATTTGAAGACGATGATGGTATTCAACTCAATTTTTGAGATCTAAAATATTGCTTTAGCTAAATAATCGATGGGTTGGAAAATTTCGATACTATATCAAAAGACATTTTATTTTTAATTTTCTTCATAGATAATTCCTAAACAAATTGATCGATTTTGATTAAATTAATTATTTAATGGTATTTGTAGCGGTTTTTAAAAGAGAAAAGCTAATAAGATTATATTTGAAAACGATGATGGCATTCAACTCAAATTTTGATATCTAAAATATTGCTTTAGCTAAATTATCGATAGGTTGAAAAATTTCGATGCTATGTCAAAAAACATTTTATTTTTAATTTTCTTCATTGACAAATCCCAAACAAATTGACCGATTTTGATTAAATTTATGGTATTTGACGCAGTTTCTAAAGGAGAAAAGCTGATAAGATTTTTAAGTCAATCGGTGAATTAACTTGTAAGTTATTTAAAAAAAAATTAAGTAAGTTTGCTAAAAACAACGTAATTTTAATATTTGAAAAGCTATGAATTTTAAAAATTAGATTCGGCTTTGATTTTTGAGACGGCGTTTTGAAATATCGTAGAATACCAAAAAATGATTGGTTGGAAAATTTTAAAGCTATGTCGAGAAAACACTTTTTTCAAAAATTTTCGTCAACGATCACTCCCCAACGGATAAACCGATTTCAATGTAATGTATGTATTAGACGTAGTTTTTTGAGGAATAGAACTGATTAGTTTTTGTACTCAGTTGGTACATAGATCTGGAAGTTATATTAAAAAAATACTGTTTCGCCAAAATATTTTTGGTGTTTTTTCAAAATTTCTCAAATCTCCTGACCGAATCGGTTCAAATTTAGGAAATTTAAGTTGCGCGGATTCTATCAACGAATCGAAATCCAATCGAATTCTATCAACCGCGCTTCGATCGGTCCAGCCGTTCAAAAGTTATGAGATGTTTACATACACATCTCCCTGTGTTGGTTCCGGGCTCCTTTGAAGAATAGACTAACTGCTGTTCTGCCAGGCAGGTCGTATAAGACGACCGATTGGTTCTGCAAGTCACTACCATCGTGACTACTAGGTGGTAGAGTTCTGCATTGTCTCGCCCGCTATCGCTACCTTACTTATTCCTGGGTCTGGTACCACCGCCTGACCTATTCCTGCTGCAATAGCGTCAGTGCTTGTCACTGTCGTGTTCCGGTTAGGAGGGTAAGGTAGCCGGTTAACTTATACATGTGGCATTAGACCTCGCCACAAGATAGCAACGCACCATTAACATCTTTGGTGTCTATAGGCGATGGTTGACTCTTTCCATCAGGCGACCCATCTGCTTGTTTGCTATCTTATGATATAAAAAAGAACATACCTACTTATTTTTTATTAACATCTTTGGTGTCTATAGGTATCGCCTATTGACTCTTACCATCAAGAGACCCATCTGCTCGTTTACTATCTTATGATATAGAAAAACATACACATACGCACATACACACATACAGACATACTCTAATACAGACAAATGTCATCGTAAAAATAGTCGGAAAAAGTTCCTAGGACCTCAAAACGTAGACATCTGGCGAAAACTCGTTTTTCGAAAATCGGGGTAAAATCAGTAACTTCCTCATCTACATACATAGAGGGAAGTTAAAAAAGATAAGGCGGTGATACAAGTTACGTTAACTAGACTTCGCAAACTTCTGCCAAACACTGATCACGATAGTAGTGATACTTGTAATTTTCTATTTTCATTCACTATTATGAGCTGCCTGGATAGACCTATTCTACAAATAGGGAGTCCAGTGTAACTTGGGCATGCTATGGTTGATATACTGGTAACATTAGAATCAGCCAAAACTCCTTGTTTTTTACTACTAATCTCATAGAATAACTTATATTAATAAACATTTATATTATTTATAAAAATTAAATTCATAATGAATATTCCTTATTTTACTTTTATACGTAACATTAGTATTATTGTATAAAACGTTTGTATTAGTGTATAAAAACTTAACACAGTTTAAATTGGGAGCGTCAAATCATTAGTGTCTTACGCCAACAAACTCGACCACTCCCCTATTAAAAACCAACACTTTGATTTAATATGAAACTATTCATCAAATCGATGCCAAAGTGGAGACAAAATAAATTATATATCTGTTTATAGAACATTAGCATACATTAATGTTAGATCGATAGAGCGTGCTGATGGATGATGTCCATAGAGGAATAATGGTTTTGTTGGCGGACGCATATTACTGAACTTCTAAGATTTTTTAGTCGGTCTTTAATGTTAGGAAAGCGTCTGTTGCTGTGATGTGCGTGTTTAATGAACCTTATCTTCTCATGTTAAATAACATTCACATTTCACACTTGTAGTTGTTATTGAATTTCATCCTTGACTTCACCTGCATGCAAATGATGTCTTTAAGTAATTAATCATTCTTCTAACACTGTTATTTATCAATAATAATGTTAGAAGATAAGAAAAAGAATAACAATAAAAATGTGTATTTCTGAAATTTGTGTTAAAGAAATTTCAATAGCATATTTTTTTTTTTCATTTTTTTAGTTACTAAAATTGTCTTTACAGTTTTGGTTATTTTAAAATTGGATAAATGTTTAGAACGCTCGATTGAAAAATATTCAAGTAAAATATTATGTTCGTCTCGTCTAAAGTACCTAGCGTTTTATCAAAAATGACGAGTATAATAAAGATTTGGGTTACGTGTCACCATCACAATGTTTTTATATTTTTACCAAATTAATCACCTCTGTTGTCTAGTGGTACCTACGATGTCGGTATTGACCACACGAAGTATCAGGCTACATTCTCGGATATGGCAATTTGAAAATGTGCTTTTTCAGTTCTGATAAAAATAACGGTGCCCGGGATTTGCCGGGTGCCTGGATGGCGAAAGGCTTACCACCTATCACATTGTTAGACTAAGTATCTTCGGCTAATCGTGGTTACACTGGTTGTACTTCTGCCTACCTCTTCGGGGCATGAAAATACTTGCCTAAAAAGGCAACTTTAAGCAACCCATTTAAATAGTTTTGGTAAATATGTGGTTTTATTTAGTTACTTGTAAGCTTTAAAGTGATGATAACATCATGTAGTAGTTGAACTATTACTACTGCTTAAGAATTTCTTTTTTCCACAGCAAGCAACGAAATTAAACTATGAAGCCTACCTTCTTAATGACACCACAAAACAAGTTTGAAAATTCATAAATAAATAACTACTTTTTATTTAATAAAACTATTTATTAATATTGTGTAAGATAGCTTTATGTTTAATTTTAAAAATACAAAATAAAATATCTTATTTGTATTTTTACATACCGAATAAAGATATTATTTTCTATAATAATATTAAAATATTTTTATTTATTGTTAAATAAATTAAAACAAATCAATTATATTTATTTATTATTAGAGTTATTTCAATTATCACGCATGTTAAATTTTTATTGTGTGTGTGTGCAGGTTCGCCAGGACTGTGAGTTCTTTAGAGAAATTCCTCACCCATCCTGTTTCTGAGACACCTAGACAGGGAATTATTGTGGTGTTAATGATAAACTTATGAATGATTATGTTCAATTCGTACCTATTGGCTAGAAATGGATCATAATAAAAGTACTAATTATCGTATATAAATAGGAATCCAAAACGATTACCAAGACAAGAAACTTTATACCCATTTAAGATATCTTCAGATAAAACACATGTGTTTATTCTCAGAAACATGGGACTTACATTTTTTGTGACCTTGTCAAGGTTATGTTAACTTATAAACTATATTTTTATCTTGGAGTATTTTTCAAACGAAAATCTGCTTTTGATTTCCATTTTTATTTATTTTTGCGGATATATCCTATGTGATTTTTAATTCTTTTTTTGTATCCTTGGATGAAAAACTAGTTGATCTTCTTATGGATAGTAGCTACCTTCAGTAACAGACACCAAATATGTCAATGATGCTTTTGTGTTATTGTGACAGGGCTATAATTTAATGTGTAGAAGTTAAAGGTACCCAACTATCCACGATAGTGATAAATATAGAGGCCACTGAGACTGAAAAATGGAATATGGTAGTACCAAACCAGGATAAATCGTTATAGAACTGTTTCTTTCATTTAGTAATCAAGATTTTAGTTGAACATATTATATTGCTTTTTGAAAGTTACCTGGTAGCAAGGCAGCTTTTCAAAACCCAATGAAATCTATTTTTGGGTAGGGGCCAAGACCAATAAGGTGAGCAATTTTATTTTTATAAAAGAGAGGGCTATCGGGCTGAAAGCCCATTAGGTGGTCCGTAATTACAACAACCACACATGATATTCTACTCTACCAATCTTATTATTACTAGACTTATGTTATCGGATTCTTAAGAATGTGAAAGGTTTATTATTAAAGTCTCTTAACGGACTCATAATCAAGAGTAATCCCGTCACCAATTCATTTGAAAGGGCTATAATGCGGGGCAAAAAGTAACTCCAGAATTGAACTGGTGTAGATTTTTCGATATATTACTACACACGTACCTATCTAGGATGGAAATCTTTTAGAATGGTGGTTATTTTGCTTTTCATGTTAGATAGAGTAGGATAATGGCTAGAGGTCGTGTAATAAAGGTAATATAAATAAATTAAGAGGTGTGGTTATATTATGAGAGTTATTTTGTTAGTAGTTTTTAATAAAACCAAACTAAGTAGCGGAATACACTTATATTCAAACTCGATTGGTGTTTTGATTTGATTATCCGTAACACAATATTGTTACGGATAAACAAAATTTGAATTAACGGGTAGCCTATTCTTCAAAAGGAAGCTGGTCCAACCCACGGAATATAGTAAAATCGTTTAATGTAGCAATGAGATTTTGATAATTTTTTGTCAGGATGGTTGTTGAGTTTTAGCTATTCCACCATAGAACTCAATTTTCTTCGATAATCAGGAATATTTGTCTAGTTTTAAAATTTACTAGATAGTTTTTATTTGGATTATCTTATTAGTCTGAGCCAATCAATTTACCCAATGGATTAACCGTTTCTTCTCAGATCAGGAAGCCGCGAATAGAGTAAATTCTTATTTGATTTTATATGTACATATGATAGCAAGCAAGCAGATAGATCTCCTGGTAGAAAGAGGCAGAGTAGAGGCAGTAAACATTTTATGACTGAGGCTATCTGGTCTGTATTATTTATTTAATAAATTTGACATTATATTTGTTTGTATCATGTTCGTGTCATTCATGTCAATTATATATACATAAGTACTCAATAAATATTATTAATTTTAAGCGGCTGTAATTATACCTTGATTTATTTAAGTTTGTAATGTTAAATATTATTATGTATTCACTTTATTATGTTGTCACGATATTGGTGCCAAATTTGGCCAATTGTTTGCCTTTTACGAACTACCTAGCAGAAAGGCAGATGATCTAATCTGTAAAAGAGATCAAGAGCAATACGGTGTTTTCCTATCTATAAAATATTGAAGTAGATATCCGAATTTTATTTGCACGCCTGAGCTACGGGGCCAGTAACACGCCCTGTATACCTTCGTGGGTCCAAAAATCGTGTAAAGCTGTTGGTCTCGGCTATCATTAATATTAAGTCGGTCGTTGTTCTATATATAGATCTAGTCAAAATTTGTATCGCCAGCTGACCAACAAAAGAATAGTGGGTGAATAAGTGTTTTTGGACGTTCAGTTCATTTTGCCTACACCGTGAGGGGAACTGTGTGTAGATATTAATTTACTTTTTAATTAATTTGTTACACAGCTAAGAGAAAATATCTTGTTAGAGCATTTTTGTAGATTTGTATTTAGGTACACAAGTAGATTTAAGTATCCATATTATATTTGTAGTTCACTTCTTGATCTAGTTTTTGAAGTAGCCTATGAGTTAATTCATGGGTATACTCGGATTCACTACCAGCCTTCATCCGATTTTATCTGGACGTTTTGGTATAAAGGTGTTAAAACACATGCATACCATACCCACACATCTAATTTCACATATAACTGCACCTCGCGGACATCCGCATCATAAAAGGTTTTTTAAATTTCACGGGAGCAGTACTCTATTTTCTAGGATGGAAAGTAACACCGCGCCAGTCCTTTTGTGGAGTAGTCAGAGTGAACTGATCAACGATAGACTTTCCGGCTCACCACGAATCACCACTTTGTCGGTTGGCGGACGTGGTGATCCCTATTTTACCCATTCCGCATTTGACTCATCAAATAACGATTATAACTAACTTATTTATTGCGATATCCAAATATACGGCTTTATGTACTCATTCGAGGACAGGTTGTAAGCATACCTCTATCAGACTTCTAGCTGCTATCGAGCCTTGATTTTCAAAAAAATCTATAAAAACCTTAATAACGATTTTTTCTGACACGAAGATCGAAACCGGGACTTCACAATAGGGCAATTTTATACTACTCCTAGACTGCAAGCTAGTATTTTCTAGTATAAAATATAGCGTAAGTCATAAACACAGATTTAATTTAAATCTATTTATGCCAGTGAGAAAAACTGTAACACACATATATACACACACACAGGCGCACACACACCGTGAATTAAAATTATCTGTAATTAACCGTTTATACACAATCTTATAAAATAGAAGAAATAGCTTTAAAAACAGTTTCGCATGTCGCAAGAGAAAATCATAGAACAGATATGAAGTGGTAAATAAATGCTTCTATCACCGTACTGTAGTGTACCGTAATGTAGTAAATATAGTATGTATATGTAATAAAGTAAGGACGGTAATGTAGTAAAATTAAGGGTTGGGAAATTGTTTCTCGTCTACACTCGCAGCACTATGCAATTTCTTGACTCTGCAATAAGTGGTTATAGATTGCAATCCTAATTTGACGTTAAATCTTTTATAAATAAACTAATCTTAAGAGTACATACTTATTTAACTGTTATTACTGGTTGATTAAATAGTACATTTTTTCAGGAATTCTTTATATCATTCGATATAACGATAATAATTTATTCCACTATAGAAACTGATTATTTAAAGCGATAGCAGTCTTATGCGTTAACAATTGATTATCTGTATTTATTATGATCACATAGTTAAATCTTAGATGTAATTTTCTATGATTTAGATTCTAGACCATCCATGTTCGGCATATTTTTTTCTTGCCATCAAGAGAGCTAGTTGTTTCATATATAAATCGAAAAAAGTGAAAATGTTGCGAAATACTTCAGGACTATCCACCCTGAAATACTTCTCAAATTATTTACTTTAATTTGTATTATAAAATTTAAGTAAATAACATTAATCTGATACCGATGTACTTGCGATTACTTAAAAATTTTATGTTAAAATATGTTCCGTTAGTTACGTATGTATTTTTTTTCTATTCCGGTTTGAAATAATTAATATAATATTATTATGTCACGTGTTAAAACACCACAATTTATTTCAATAAAAGAATTAATCATAATTGGAGATACGGTCAAAGCCATTAATTTTGATTATTTAATAAGCTTTGATGAATATATATTTTTAGTAAACATTCTACGTAAGTACGAGTACGTGATCTGCCTACTGAATAGCCACTATTACATTACTATAGCGTAGATATTCATCAAACCTAACAATAAAATGGATCGTGTGTTATTATTATAAATATTATAGTTTACGTAAGCTATGCTAATTCTATGGATTAGTTTAATTTCTGTTATTTATTAACTAATATTACAATATTTTTATACAATATTTCCATAATTAAGTCGTGTTTCAGTTTGAAAGGCAAGGTAACTGGCAAATTTATACATGTGGTATTAAGACCCCGCTACAAGGATAACATCGCACCATTAACATCTTTAATGTCTAATAGGTAATCGTTATCTGTTTCTATCTGGAAAGTCATCTGCTTGTAGATTATATTAGGATATAAAGAAACAAGTCACTACCCTTTTGTCTATTTATATAACCTATGTGTTGGTTCGAATCTCTTTTGAAAAATATTCTGATAGTTTGCCAAAGGCGAGTAAAAGCTAAACAAGACTACTGTCTTACTATTTTTTTATAACTTTAAAGTTTTGCGATGCTTGAGTTTAATCCCCGGCACAAAAAAGCATTAGTGTAATTTGTATAAATATTTCTATTTTTGGGTTTAGTTTACACACATACGTACATACATATCCCTTATAAGGTAGACGCGGAGAACGGAGTGCCATACATCACGATCCTTGCAGAGTTGTCTCTTTTTCTCCCCATACATTACACTTTTCATACAAACACACCAGTTGCGAAGACTCTTGACACCACCTTCGGATAGTACTCAATCAATCTGATCATGGTTCGTCAGTATTTGTCTTCGCCGGTACCTACGTCATTTTACATTCGCGTTGTATATCTGTTTTGTTAACCTTTCATCTACCATTCCTTCTACATGTCTGAACTAACGGAGCATGCGCTTTGACATTTTTAAACCGACACTTTCTTTCAAGTCTAGTTCAATAGATTAATAATTAATAATAAACCATAAATTTGGGTCCAGCTTTTATAAACATGAAACGTAGCCGCAGTAAACTAGTGGCACTGGTTTTGATATTGGCACAAGTTGTTCTAGTCTGAAATACTAGTTTTTTTTTTATATCATAAGATAGCAAACAAGCAGATGGGTCTCCAAATGGAAATAGTCAACCATCGCCTATAGACACCAAAGATGTTAATGGTGCGTTGCTATCTTGTGGCGAGGTCTAATGCCACATGCATAAGTTTACCGGCTACATTACCCTCCAAACCGGAACACGACAGCGACAAGCACTACCGCTATTGCGGCAGGAATAGATAAGGCGGTGGTACCAGACCCGAGCGAGACAATGCAGAACTCTACCAGCTAGTAGCCACGATGGTAATGACTCGATAGCCAATCGGTCGTCTTTTACGACCTGCCTGGCATTACGGCAGTTGGCCTATTCTTCGAAGGAGGCCGGGACCAACACGGCGTAGTTTGTGAAAATCGTTCTAAAATTATTTTCTGTCTTAGTGTGTTCATCCTACAATAATCTGTCTAATAGATATTTTTAATATAACATTAATAGAACTATGATAGAGTTTAGACTAGAGGGGGATCGCTAATAAATATAATTGTGTTGAGAAGCTTCACGGGAATATAACTGCATAAGACTATAAAAGCACCTAATTAATTAATAGCATAACCAACTCGTTCTACATTATATTTTTATAACACTATAAAACGCATTATCGTTTTTAATTACTCGACACTATGTGATACTATAATTTCTTGATTTATTAATTATGCAATTATTGTAGATTATGCTCAAAGTACACGTATCATTATAACTTTGTGTTATGAGACAAACTATTATAGAAATAATTATACAAGTTCTTTTATCACTACATGTGGCACACTAAAAGTTTTGTGCACACTAAAACTTCCAGCTAATCGGAAATATTTGAATTTCGAATGTTATATTTTTAAAACGTTGCCACCTTCTTAGTAATAAAAAAAACAAGGAAAATGAAACGTGGATTTATTGTTTTAAACCCGAAAAAAAAACAGCAATCTTGTGAACGGGTGTTTGAAATGAGCACAGGCCAACAAAAGTGAGACAGGTGAGAAACGTTGGTAAAAAAATGATCGCGTTTTTATTCTCAGCTACAGGTCCCATCTGTACAATTCCACTTGGAGATCAAAAAAGTGTTAATGCCGAGTGGTATTCTACCATTTGTTTACCCAGGGTCTTAGAAAAAGTTCACGAAAGACGACTCAAAAGCCGAATTCTCCTACACCATGATAACGCTTCTTCACACACGGCCAATAAAACAAAGTCCTGCGCATAGCCCCGACCTAGCACACTGTGATTTCTGTATTTTCCCCAAAATCAAATATTTGATGAGAGGTTTTACTTTTACCAACTCCGAAGAGGCAGTGATAGCGTTCAATCAGCACGTAGAAAACATGCCTTCAGATCTGTGGTCCTCCTGTTTTGAAAAATGGTTTGATCGCATGAAAAAATGTCTAAAATATAAAGGAGATTATTTTGAAAAGCAATAAACATAATATTTTGGTTATAACATGTTGTTTTTTTAACTTATGCAAAACTTATAGTGTGACCTACGTAATAAGTGTCATCACGCTGATTCGGTTGCGAGGTAAGCAGAGTGAACTAAAAGTTATAGACGTATATTTTCCCCGTGTTGGTTCGGGCTCCCTTTGAAGGCTAGACCACCTGCCGTTCTGTCAAATCGTAAAGTCGAACGATTCGCTTTATGTGTCACTACCATCATGACTATTAGGTAGTGAGTTCCGCAACGTATGCCTAGGCGGGTACATATAGGTATGGTACCACCGCGTTACCTATTCCTGCTACAACAGCGTCAATGTTTGGAAGGTAAAGTAGCCGGTAAATTGATGCATGTAGTATTGCCATCCCGCCACATGGATATCAACGCAACATTAACCGATAACCGGCACCGACAGCTTTATGTAGATACCTACTCACCTGTGATTATCCATACTTAAATTCTTATTGAAAAAAATATTTATAAAAGCAATTTTCATTTTAATCTTTTAATCTAGCAATAGCAATTTTAATAAACTAAGAATTCTGTAGAAAAATAAAATCCAAATACCTTCTTTAATGTGTGGTTTAGAAATAAAATATTACATTACGTTAAATTAACAAGAAAAATAAAAAAAAAACATCAGCTTTAGCTACCTACCTGCTTAAATATGTAAGAAACGAGATAGATTCGAGATAAGGGCTAAGTAACGGCGTCTTTAAGCTTGCTCAGAGTTCAGACCCCGCCTGATACCAGCTGACCACTCACGCTGCGGCAAATATGCACAAAGGGTTACAAATAACATTCTAAAACTTGTATGGTTAACAAAATGAATAAATGAGTCAAGGGATTAGCCGAGCGCCGCGTCGTGTGGTTGGTTGCAAACGGTTTCGCAATGGCGGCGATGACTTTGCAAAAACTATTTACAGTATTTTAAAAACGTCCGTATCGTATTAGTCTTAGGGACATAATAAATTAAAAGAATTTTAACTAATTTTAAAGCTTTTTTGGTCGCGTCAGCAAAAGTATCTGATAGAAAAAAGTTTTCTTTTAATGTGCTATATAATCTATGGATATAAAAGGCAAAATTGACTGATTAATGTATCAACGCACAGGTCAAACCAATAGGGCTAGAAACTTGAAATGTCACACACATATTTCTCTTATAATAATAGTTTAATAGTTTTGCATTGTTTCGCCTGGGTCTTGTAGCATTACCTTACCTATTCCTGCTGCAATAGCGTCATTGCTAGTTACTGCCGTGTTCCGGTTTAGAGATTAAGGTAGCCGGTAAACTTATTCATGTGGCATTAGACCTCGCCAGAAGATAGCAACGCACCATTAACATCTTTGGTGTCTATAGGCGATGGTAGGCTTATCCATAAGGAGACTCATCTGATTGTTTGCTATCTTATGATATAAAAAAAACATGGGTGTTAATCAAAGATGTCTATAACTAACAAATAATTTGCTTGGGGTTTGATTTAGGGAGACATTTATTCCTTATAAAAGTAATTAAAATAGTTTTCAGCCAATTTGGCTCATAGTTGTAGATTCCGAAATTGATTCCCTGGTCGGGCAATAATAGATAGGATTCAAATTTTACGAGGAAATCTCAAAATTTCTGTATAACTCCCTTGTAAACTGGCGTGAATATATAGAATTACTCTTTTGTCACCCAATTCAGTTCAGCGGTTTAACCGCCAAAGCATAACAGACAGAAAGTTTTTTTATTTGTTATATAAGTATGGATTATATTAATTTTCTAGTTTTTGTCGATTTCTTTTAAATTTTGTTTTGATTTGGCATGAAAAACACCGAATTCCCCAAATTACAACCCTTCTTTCTTCACCTTCTAATAACCACCACCCCGACAAAGTATTCACTGCAAATAATTTAAGTATATAGCATTACAACTTTTACTCTGTCAGCTACATAGAAGTCGTTGAGCAATACGTACGTAATATTAATCGCCAGTTAAAAGCTTAATTAACCAAACTTAACGAACATTAAGAAATTTGTCGTCAACTAAAGAAAAGAATAATTAGGTACCTAATTAAATGTTTATTGTTTAAGATAAGCAACTGATTTAATAGTTCAATTGCTTTCTAGTAAATATATTGTTATGAAAATAACAACTATTATAAATAAAACATTAACAATAAACATTAACATTAAATTTAATGTACTTGGTTCTACTAATAATGTTGTATAACTATTTAATACTAGTTGTGCCGCGATTTCATGAGTGTTACAAAAATTTGACACTTTTATGCCGCAGATTATATAAGAAAAACAAGACTCAGTTCGGCTCACATTTCTTCCTTTAAAACCTCTGCCTCTCGCACGATGTTGATGAGATCGCCCCCTCGTTGGGGCGGTAGTTTCCGGCGTTCTATTTGATGAATCGTATGTATATTGAGAATTTGTTTAAAAATCCATCAACATGAAAATATTTGTATTGTTTCAGTCCAGTTTCGATTGAAAATCTAAATAAAGTAAAATGTTAGCCTACTTTTAAAAGGACAAGTGTGTTTCTGCATGAAAAAGCAAATTTACATCTTTATTTTGCATATGAAAGAGCCGGAATTGACTGAAAATCTTTTGGTAGTGCATAGATGTTTACTTTCAGAGGTGTATAAAAAAATAAATTGTGATATGTGGACATGTCTGGTTTTGTTCGCCTGCTCCTCAAATATAATATCACCAAATTAATTAATATCTACATATTACACAAGTTCTCTTGTAAGTTCGTAAAAAAATTGAATAATAAACCATCGATCATTCTGCCAGGTCGTTCGCAAAAGGCGAATATTGGTAAAATGTGTCACTCCCATCTCGGATAGGTATGGTAGAGTTACACAACGTAACATCTACGTTTTTTACCAGATGCCTTACCTATCTCTGCCACAAAAGCGTCAGCTTGTCCGTATCATATTCCAGTTTTGAGAGTAATCAAACCACCATTTTAAACATATTATGACAATACAATTCTGCTACATAGAAGGTAACGCACTATTAATGTACATGGCGTTCATAAACGATGGTTATCTCTTTTAATATATGTCAATAAATGCTTTAGTGCATCCCATCCCTAAAAAAGAGATAGCTCTAATCCATCCAACTAACGGCCCATAGCCATAATCTTCTTGTTCACCTAAATCATGGAGACAATCTCTCAGCTCCCGAAGTATTTAGAAGAGCACCAGCTGATTAGTAATCATCAGTACGTTTTCCATCGTGGCCATCGTGGCAAATTTATTTTTTGAAATTTGCAAAACAACTAGTTTTCTTCGATTGAATAATGGATTTCCGCCAAGTAACGCCTGAATCTATAAAAAGTAACATAAATTGCTATGCTATACAGTACTGGTGATGAGTTATACTCCGGCCGTAGCGGTTTTTTCGGGAATATGTTGAAAAGTGCCGGAACAAGTGTCTGAATTCGAGAATCGACTTACTAATGTCTCGGAATTGGGTCGTAAAACTTGGTCATATTTAACCCCAAGAAGACACAGCTTTGCGCGTTTACCGCAAAAACGCCACCCTTTATCATATCACCTCGATTTGAGGATACTTTCCTGACAGCCTCAGATAGTGTCGGAATTCTGGGAGTCAGTATATCGAATAACGTTCAGTTTCGCGGTCATTTGGAGGGTAAGGCTAAACTTCTCGTAGACCCCAAAACTAAAGTAATTAGTCTCCAAAAAGCTCGCTTTGCTCAGCAAAACGAAACGGTACTTCTTGCCGGCTCATCGCCTCCAACTTTATAAGGCGGAAATTCGGCCTCACATGGACTGGGTACTGTTTCCATCTCTGGGTTAGAGCTCCCCAGTACCAACTTCTTCCACTTGATCGCATTCAATGTAGAGCGGTTCGTATCGTTGATGAATAGGCTGTTTCGAAACGGCTTGACTCTTTGGCATTACACGGAGACATAGGTTCACTCTGCATCTTTCATCGCATCTACCATTGAAAGTGTTCCGACAAGTTGTTTGGATTAATTCCTGCCACTGAATTGCATCAGCGGACATCACGTTTAAAATTTAAAGTTCCACCCTCACCATCTCGATGTCTCGGATCCACAACCGTGCGGTTCTCTTGGCACATTTTGCCTCGCATTACTCCGTTGTGGAATCAATTACCGACATGGGTTTTTCCGAACGGATATGACTTAGCGACCTTTAAGAAAAGAGCTTACTCATTTTTAAAAGGCTGGCAATGCAACTGCAAGAACTCTGGTGTTGCGGATGTCCATGGGCGGCGGTGATCACTTATCATCTGATGTAACTCCTGCTCGATTGCTCCCTCTTCCCATAAAAACTGCTTAAGTTCAACCCTGTATAGACACCAAAGATGTTAATTGTGCATTGCTATGCGTGTGGCGGGATAGTAATGCCTCATGCATGAGTTTACCGGATACCTTACTCTTCAATCATGAACATGACAATGATAAGCACTGACGCTCTTGGGGTAGGAATTAAAAAGATACTGGCAATAAACCAGGGTGAGGCATTGTTAAATTCTGCTGCCTAATAGACACGTTTGGCTAATCGTTTGCGTTTTACGAAGTGCTTGGTGGAACGGAAGATGGTATATTCTTCAAAGGAGCCTGGACCAATACGGAGTGTTCTTACTATGCCTTTCATTATCTTTTTATGGACAAAGTAACAAAACAAACTAATTAAAAATAAGACTGAAAAGATAAACAGTAAAAATGTGTACAGATGTGTGTATGTATGTATATATATGCGTGTGTGTATGTTAGATAATATTTAAGGACGATGGTCTATTAAGGCTTATAAGCACGTGTGCAATATTTCGTAAGTAAGTATGTATATTTGTATGCTTGTCCACAAATTCCTCGAAAATTAAAAGACATATCGACATGATTCTTATTGAATTAAATTTTAAATTAAATCTATTCTAACATAGAGAACAATAGTCTCAGTAGTTAGTCTAGTAGTCTCAGATATGGGCATAGTTGTTGTACTGTTTAATTGTTTTACAGTCGTCGCTTTATTTTTTAAATTAATAATGTTCACTTTAAATACAAATCCACGTGCAAAACGTTCTTACTTGTATACTTCAAAGTATTATGAAGTGTAATAAAACAATAGATATTATAGCAATACACGACTAAATATCAAAGCATTGTATTCTAATTTGATGACAAATAAAAAACAAAACTCATATGTGTTCGCGTTTTGTTATCCACAGCGTGAGATTAGATTAATTACAAACATATTCGCGGATCAGTTTTAGCAATATACAAATGTCTGCGTTTTGTACTGTTCATCTTTTATTTCCTCTTTCTAATTGCTTTCTTTTGTAGTTTTGTCGAAAAAAAAGATAATAAAGGGGAAATATTAAGGAAGGTCAGACCGGTTCTCGTCGCGTTGTCACGCTATACACATTAATTTTATTTGTATGTATGTATATTGTACATATACATCAATTTAGACACATAGCCATCCCTATGTATAATTTCATTTTTATATTAAACTAATACATTTTCAATACGAAATAATATTTACTTTAAATCTGCTGAATATTTTGTTTTTGGCTATACCATATTTATTTTATTAAACATAATAAAAATAGTTTTCCATGTTTCTCATCTGAATGGTATTTGGCAACAGCTTAGTTTTATTTATAAACTGAAATTTACTTTTTAGGTATATATTAACACCTATAAAAATATAAATAACCTTTTAATTCTTAAAATAATGTATAAAGCAAACAAATTCTCTTTCACATACATAACATATAACCGAATAAAAATCAGTATAGAGTAAAGACTGCTGGCGCCATGAATTCAAGTAATCCTTCTCTATACTCCCTAAAGATTTACAAACTTTAATAATTGATGGCAACTTTGGCCGCCATAAAATATAAGGGCAAACCGTTATTTTTCATACGGTTTACCTTTAAAAATTTGCACTGAACGGTTTCTGTTTATATCAAGGTATAATTTATGGCTATTTCTCGATGCATAATAAGTGTGCTCGGATAATTATATTGGTGATTATATTAATGTTTAAATATAGGCAAGGAAAGTGACGCATGTTATTGATATTTATGGTAAAATATAACGCAAGTCATTATTATAATATTAATTCATGTGTGCATTTCACATTTAGTATAATTAAGGATTGTGAAGGTAAAATTAAATTAATAGTCTATTATTGATAGGTATTTAATTATGCATATTGACGCTACTTAAATCATCACCTCATTAGTATTAACTATCATGGGAAATGGTGTAAATACATAGGTATGCGTTATTTTTTCAATCCAAATTTAAAGTTCTATTATAATTAATTACTTATGCCACGCCAGTTCTTTTGAGCGGTAGGCAAGGTGTACCGACTGTCGACAAAATAATGGCTATCGGGTTTTTTAATGACTTTCTAACTGTGACCTCCGCGCTAATTTGAAGCTCGGGTGAAATTAAAATTAAAAGTAATACTGCAAATTTTGAAGATAATCCCGAAAAAATCTCAAAAATAATTTTGTCCAACTTTGAACCTGATGATTTGAGCTAACCACTAGATTGTCTAGCTGTACTTACTATAATTATTGACGGAGTTTCACCAAGTCCTGACGATGAAGAGTATAAATTGTACTTACTGTACTTTATTATCTATTTGTGATGTGAATATAGTATACTTTAGTATCTATTCGTGATATTAGGATGTAAATCCATTTTTAATATGTATCACATACATATTAAAATATTTTAGGATACCTATGTACACCATTTCTGACCTCATCATCTAATGGGTAGATCATTCAGATTAGACTATGAGGTCCCGAATTTGATCTCCGGTCAAACCAAAAATATGTTACTAAACTTAAAAAAAATAAAGTTAAGTACAATACAATACATTTTTTATTATTGTCTAGTGGTTAGTCTATAAAGCTCTGATCACCAATTCCCCTGTCTGATCCCCTCATTGAGTTTTAATCGATTATCGAGGTTTCTTCGAAAAATTAAATTTTAGCAGCAGTTTTAAGTCTAACAGTGTGTTTACTTTCTAATACTTATCGTAAATAGATTAAAAAAAAATACTTATCGAGGGTATCTCGTCCCGTAAGACTGTTTTGATCTTCGCAAGACACTATTCAACATTTAGTACCCAAGTTTTGCCGATGAAGATTGGAGATCATCACACATCTCGCAACCCGATAAACCGGTAAATTGTGGTTAACCTTTGTAAACGTCTTTTGACATTCAATTCACTTTGTCTACAACTCAAGAAAACCAGCTATATGATATTTACTTATTTTATTAATACAATTAATACACTATACTAGTGTATTTATAAGCAATTTATTTGAACCCCGTTGTACATAAATAAGTCATGTTATCCTAAGTTTATACCTGCAGGTGGCCCATTTATTCTTGTAATACCAATTACTCATTTTATAACATTAGCGTTATTACCGTTACGTAGCGTTATATCTTCAGATCTTATATTACTTGTAATTTAATTAATTTAGATTAATTTTCTATAAATTAAGTCTCGGACTGCACTAAAGCGAACAAGATATGAAACGGAAATGTGTTTTACACAACCAAAAGAAATTTCATTATTTATACACATTCCTCTCGTGTTGGTAAGGGCTCCTATGATGAATAGACCATATGCCACTTTGCCTAGCAGTTCGTGAGCGACGAACGACGGCTATGCGAATCATTACCATCGTGGCTACTAACTGGTAGAGTTCCATTGTCTCGCATTTTCTCGCCCGGGTTTAGTACCACGGCCTTATCTATTCCTGCAGCAATTGCGTCAGTGCTTAAACTGTCGTATTCCCATTTGGAAGGTAAGGGTTAGCCTGCAAACTTATGCATATGGTGCGAAGACCCCGCTACAAGGTACCAACGTACGATTGTCTCTTTCCATCAGGAGAGCCATCTGCTTGTTTGCTATCTTATAATATCAAGAAAAATACAATTTTAATTAATTTATTAATCTTATTAATATTTTCTATAAATTAAGACTAGTAATTTGTATGGCAAAACATGGTATGCCGGGTCAGCTAGTTTTCTGTAAATTAATCCATCCAACGGAAAGGTAAATTTATTAATTAGTTAATTTGTTTATTTTATTTTATTAGATAGCAAACAAGTAAATGGTTCTCTTGATGGGAACAGAAACCGTCGCCTGTAAACACCAAAGATGTTAATGTTGCGTCGCTATCCGTGTGGCAGGACCGCAATACCACATTCATTTTCATCCACACGAAACGGCAGCTGGTTTATTTTTTAAAGGAGCCCGGGCCAATACGGAGGAATAAATATCAAGAGTCCGAACGCTTTACTCTTCAACAACACGGCCGGTCTACTAATAATGTAGGTAACAAAAAGTGTTAAATACCTATTCTTTATATGTTTTACATTACGATCGCAATATACGAAGTTTTTTTGTAATTAGAGTACCATTGTCTAAATTAGGTAGTACTAAAAAACTTCAGAACGAATTGTTTTGAATTACTAATTAATTTTAATCTCAAAATGTGAAAATGCAGTTCATTAACCAAGTCATAATTTATGCAAGGTGTCGTCAATTATACCATATAACTTACATGTAAAATACTTCAAGTAACTCATTTGATATCCCACTGCGTAGAGTTATCATCCAATTTACAGCTCAAAGACAATTGGTCGACGATCAACTGCAAAATATCAGACCGCACCCTAAATATAGCGCCAAGATATAATTGCGCACTCATTAATATTGAATAATTATTTCTACACTTCTAGCTAATCTAAGTGCAAAAACTGGTTAATCCATAATGGTAATGAGTTTCACGCCTCAAAATTAATAGTTTGTCCAAATTCTTAATAATAACGTTTAATTTATTTTAACATTTGAACATATTATATTATGAACATAACATACGTGTTGTTCTACATTTCGTCTTTACAGTTTGTTTAAAGGGAATAGATTTAACATCAAAGACCTATCAACTTAGGTAAATCGACATGCCGTAGCTACTTCTAACTAATTTTTTGAGCATTGAAATAGTTAATTTGGTATCAGTAGAACTACCTATGTCTAAGAAATCATATGTTTTTCAAATTTTTAATTACAGCTTCAAATTTATTTTAATCTTTGAACGTGTACATTGTACAAACTATACGTGTTGTTCTTCAATTTGTCTTTGAAATGTGTTAAAAGGAAATATGTTTAACTACACCAAAGAACTATTGTCTGTGACAAATCAATGTGCTATACCTGCTTTAGTGCCAATTTTTGCATTAAAATAGAGTTACTTTAGCATCAGTAGGTTTAATATTGGTCTAGATTGACATAATAAAGGTAAAGAAACTTTGAAAGAAATGCTATCTGTATGAAGTTGATCAGCATAATATCTTGTTTGTATTAACACGCTATTAGGTTTAGATCACTACGTCTGCTCTTGAATTAAGGTGATATCGCATTGTAAGATAATTAAAATTTTGTGTTTTTAGTTGTCATAAGAACCATATTTTTTCAGATTTACGTCGTTTTTTTCACGTAATCTTATAACGTATTTTTGAAATTTAAATAAAATGTGTTTACTATTTAAATTAACTATAACTATTATTTAATAAATAGGTATAATGTTATAATTTCTGTCTACATATCTGTAATATTCTGTTTAGCTTTGATTTTATAGGTCAGCTTTAAAGTTGTTTAATGGCATACCTACCTCAATTGCCAAAAGACTTTGGCTACAATATTATGATAAAATATGTACATGCATGTTGTTTGAAATCCTTTAGAACAATATCAAGCCTGTTTGATTAACGCGTAAAAGAGTTATAATGAACGCAGTCAGTGTTTTAATTTCATTGCAATAAGCCATGTCGCCGCGCAGACACTGATTAAGTTCCTTATAAAGGTTTCACTTATGCACTGGTACAAGCACCCACTTATTGCAGTTGCATTTCATTATTATTTAAACGTATAAAATACATTCTGCGTTGTCCACCGTACGTATATATGCGAGTATATTATTTCATTCTTGGAATTAGCATAAAACGCTTAAGAAATTATTCACCATCACACCGGTTTTAATTATGTAACACGATGTAGAAGACTGCTGTAGTATACAAGTGAATAAATGTTTTTTAATAATATGTTATTTTTAAATAGCAGCTTCTTCTAGCATTAAATCTATTCATTACATTAAGCCAATTACTTTTTGATATCGTGGGACTCACTAATTATATTTTGAGTGTTTTTCTATTTAACAGCTAAGCACATTCATCTTGAAATTAAAAGATATGAATAAGACAAGAAAATAGATATAGAAGGCTTTAACAAAAATAGTGACAATGCAAATATTTAACATCGTGCTGGAAATGCTTTATTATATCATAAAATATATATAAAGCAAACAAGCAGTGTAGCTCTTCTGATGGAAGGAAATAATTACCGTCTACCAATAATATTAATAGCTTTTTGTTACCCATGTGATAGGGATGTAATACCAAATGCATATTTATCTGGTTTACCTCCTAAACCGTATTATGACAGTGATCAAGTATTGACGCTATTGTAGCAGAAGTATGTAAGGTGGTGATACCAAGCGCAGGCGAGTCACTGCAGAACTCTACAAACTAGTAGTCACGATGCAAGTGATATGTATGTTTAATCATCGCCTTTTTACGGACTGCCTGGCAGGAAGGTAGATGGTAAATATTATTTAAAAGGGGTCCGGACCAATACCAGCATATGTAGGTATATGCTTTAAAACTTGACTCTTTTCTCAGCTTCAGCTATTTTATAGAATATGTAAAAGGTCGGTAACGTAACTGCAAGATTTGTGGTATTACAAATGTCCATTGGTGGCGCTGATCACTTATCATCAGGTGCACTTCCTGCTCGTTTACCCCCTTTTCCATAGAAAAAATGTATTTCAGCACATATCTAATGCTAGGCATAATAAACTGAAATTTATCTATACTCATATTATAAAATTGTAGAGTTTGTTTGTTTGGTTGTACGCGGTAATCTCAAAAACTGCTGAACCGATTTGAATAATTCTTTTTGAGTTGAATAGCCTGTTTATCGAGGAAGGTTATAGGCTATATAACATCTTGCTACGACCAGTAGGAGCGGAGTAAACAAGGTTCGCGCGGACGAAGTCGCGAGCAATAGCTAGTTGTAAAATAAAACAAATAATTACAAGACTGGATTTGAACGAGCGATAATCTTGGCTTTAAGACAAGATGGTCGCTAGTTTAAATCCAGTCATGTCAAAATTTTTTTTGCTTAAAAACGTTGTTAAGAAATAGTCTTAAATAAATGAAATCAATGAATCAAAACTCATCAATCATGAATTCACTAATATGTCATTTGTCAAGGTTTTCCAACAGTAACGACTGTCAATTCTTATTTAAGATGGACCGATATATCACAAATCAGAATAAATTTTGTTTTTTATTTAATTTTGTATTTTTTTTCACTGTTTTATGTGGCTAAAGAGCATTAATTTTTATTAGGTAATTGCTTTAATACTACAATTGTTGACTACTAAAAAAACCTGTAGTTGGCCTATTATTAGATTGATAAAGTGTATTTTCCAATGTAACATTCGCTGTTGGTTTTCAAATAAATAAATAAACCAACAGCACCAACATTCCATCCCTACTAGACCGTGGTCCCACAAACAATTTTTTTTTTGTTAATAATAAGCTAGCTCAATTGTTGTGTACAATTTCGTTTTAAAGGGACGCCCATCTCTTCTATCTTCGAAAATCTCGAATCGGGTAACTAATAAAGTTAGGAGCTTCAAAAATTTTAATTCGGAGTAGAAAATTATTGATTAATAACAATAATTATTTTTTGCTTTAATCACTTGATTATTTTATGAAAAACATGAATAAACTTTTGTCCTACTCATTCGATGGTTTTTCTGACAAGTCCTCCAATCTAAAGATTCGGAATTATGGGATTTTTAAATTGATATTAATCAATTTAAAAACAACCTACTTTTTTCAAAACAGCTTACTAATAATTATTATTATAATTTAAGAGATACTTTGTCCTACATGTAAAGTGGAAACTTTTCCTAGTCCGACACTCCAAAATTTTCTTTTTATCTATCTTTATTAGTTACCCGACTCGAGATTTTTCAAGTTGGGCACCTCGTCAAAACGCATCTGTTCACAAAAATTTAGCTTGTTATTAGTCAAAAAAAATTGTTTGTGGTACGACGATCTATACCACAGACCACATAAATACCAATAGGCACGCCATTAGGAAGGAAACGTGTCACCGCGCGTATGAGCAATATTCCTATTATTGTCAAAAATTTCATACATTTGTAGGTATATTATATTAGGAAAAAATTTAATAAACCATGTTGTACTGTTTTATTGTACCGAATTAATGACAAGGTTTAAAACTTACCCTTGAAATGATTTTATTTCATTGGTAAGTAGTAAGTATAACTATGTATTTCTATATGTAATTGCAAGCTACGCTGCCAAGGCGTATCCATTAAATACGTGGTCTATACATTTCAGACAGAATAATAAACTCAGTAACACTCTATCCAGGAATTGAATTCAAAACCTTGTAACATTATTGCATTTCATCAACATATTATAATTGTAAATTAAAAACAAAAGCAAATGTATGTACCTAATGCCTAAGAAAATATCTGCAACGCAAATGTGCACTACAATGCAACAAAAAAAGCTGTGTATCAAATAGCAAAGCATCTGTGAACAGAATATAATTTACAATAAAATCCCTCCGAGGGCGTATCTAACCTTTTAAGGGGAAAAAAACTTGAAACACTTTTCGGATATTTTTTTCGTGGGGGTATGGGTTCAATCCCGGGCCTATCTTGTTTAAGTCTTTTTCAATTCAAGGGCTAAGTTAGTACGGAGAGTGTTATATTTTACGTATCGAGTAAACCCTTGAATCGGACAAGAGACCTAACGATTCGAGCCGAATAGGCTAAGGTTAGCCTGTCGGTTATAGGCTAACCGACAAGCATATTTTTTTATAAATAAATAAATAAATATCACTGGACAAATTAAACGAATTGATCTTATCTCAAAATAAACTGTTTAAAATCTCAAAATAATATGAGTGTCAGTCAACGATACTAAAACATAGAAATACACATATAAATACTCAAGTATATTTAATAAACATCCAAACCCAGAAATACAAACACCTAAATCATTATATTAATGTTTCCCCTGCCGGGAATCGAACCCTAGCCCCATTGATGCGTAGTCAGGTTCACTAACCACTCGACCAACGAGGCGGTCCAACGGTTACTGTTTGCACTAAAGATATATTCACTTATTTCTTAAGCTACCTGTTAAAATTGGTATGACTTTCAAAAGTTTCCATTAAAGAAACATGAATGTTGTTGATCTACTAATTGGCAGCTTCACTTCCGCTTCAGATACAAGTTTTTTATACTGCACCTCTGTAACATGCAGTAGTTATCATCTTATCAGTTAAGACAGCTGACAGAATTCGACGTTTAAAAAAGTGCACAATCCTGTGATTGGTATAGATTATGGACTAAGTAACAGTTACAAATATTTTTATTGTAATTAATAAACTTATTTGAGTATGCTTGTGAGATAAACGTTCTTCTATCGTATCGATTACGATTTACAACGTATCAATAACTTATAAAAAACGAGACAATCTAAGACATGACACGCAAACGATCAAACTTGTTTATTAATAATGCGATTTTATCAATAACTAGCAATTGCCTCGTGGTCAAAATTGGACCATAGACTAAACAATAAAATCTCTTTTTAAATTTGACGACAAACTTTAGCCGTAAAGATACACCGTAATATTATACATTTATGTATATTATCATGTATATCACATGAATGTAATGTGTGTATTTTTTTTATTAATTTTATATATTTCTTATACATATTATTTAAAAATGTTAGGTCTCTACAGTCCTCCGGAAAGTAATCTTTAACTTTGCAAAATTTCATATTCCATTGTACCCCAGATTGTCGTAAATAGGGTACAAAGTTTCTGGTTTACGTATTAATATATAGATAAGACCGTTTATATTTAAAAATGCATATATCTATATAAGTACCTACTAGTATTAAAGTCATAAGAGGAAGTAAGCAAGCGATAAAAGTGAGTTGATAAAATACGGCAATTGGATTATCATTTATCGCCCATCTTACTGACAAACAAACTGATGAGTTGTGGTGAACCAGGAGCCTTTGGATAATAGGTGCCCTCTGGCTATCACGCACCCAGGGAATCTGGAAAATGATGTTCATTAATTTTACATTACATCCATACTCATATTATACATGCTAATATCTGTCTATCTATAATGCTTTCAAAGCTAAACCACAGAACCGATTTTGATGAAATTTGTCACTGAAATAGTTGAAGATTTTTAGTCAAACATAGGCGATGTTTTTTTCGATCCCAAACGAACTCGAAAAGTTCAGGTTTTAAAAAACTGAAATAAGAGACGCATCGTTGTATAAATAACTATATCGATGACATGGTAATCTACTCGTGAGCGAAACTGCGTGGATCAACTAGTCTATACAAATAAATGAAATTGGAGTGTCTGTTTGTAATATTAAAATAACCGGTTTTAACTAATTGCTTTTGGATGTATACACATATACCAAAATAACACTTTTTACGATTTTTGTCTGTTTGTTCTGGCTAATCTCTGGAACAGGTTGACCGATTTTGACGGGACTTTCACTAGTAGATAGCTGATGTAATAAGGAGTAACTTAGGCTACTTTTTTTAAAAAAAAATCACGCGCGGACGAAGTCGCGGGCGCAGCTAGTTTATAATAAATCTAAAGAAGACTCCAGGATTAGTTATACGTTAGCCTTATACTATTTGCTTAGCAGAAAAGCGGATGGTTGAATTCTAAAGAGTCAGAGCATCACAGGGAGTCTAACGTATAACCAATGCCGGATTCTAATAATTAACAATAAGTCTATCGTAGCAGTAACCATTAGAAACCAATTTAAGAATAACGAGGCATTCCACAAGTTGTCTAGAAATTTGGTAACTTGACATTTACAGAAACAATTTTAGTTTACGCCTCATAGAAAATTATAATGATTACTAGATTGTAGAGTTCGACAAAGTCTTGACCGAGAGTATTCACGCCAAACACTTACCTCTCTTCTTTTCCTGCTGATAGAAGACCGAGAGTATTCACGCCAAACACTTACCTCTCTTCTTTTCCTGCTGATAGAATAGCATCAGTACTTGTCACGGTCGTAATCCTGTTTAAAATTTGTGGTAGCTGGTAATCTTATGCATGAGGTATCACATATCTACTACACAGTGGTACACCTTTAACATCTTTGATATGTATAGGTATTCTTTATTCTACCAGGAGCATTATGTGCTTCATTCTATTCCATGACAAAAATATGATGATGTTGGCTTTAAAATTCCATTCAATAAATGTAAAAATATTTTTTTAATATAATCACACCATAAAGGTTGCGCATGCGCAAGTAGATACATGAAATATCACGGGTGGAACATATCTTACTTAAAGATATAGGATAATTTATATCTATGAAAAATAAGTACCTAGTTCTTGTAGAATTATAAAATTATATTTAAAAGACTTTAATTATTACTTTTCTGCTTTTCTTATAATAGGTACTAGAATATTTTTACTGTAAAAAGAGTAATTACAGTCTTCATTTCCAGTTTCCTTGGTAATCTAGATTACAGGTTGAACACGCATGCTTCGACTTACGCCTGACTATCCCAAGTAGTAATTAACTTTATTTTATATAAGGTTTATAAATATTTAAAATCGATGCACTTAAGTGTAATATGCCAAGGTAGACAAGGCTCGTTTATATTAAATGATTGCAATCTAGAAAGGTGTAAACAATAACCTTCCATTACTTATTTATTAAATTTCGTTTCTCTCGTATGAGATTACTTATTAAAAGGCCAAATTCGTTAAAATTTCAACAATACGCTTCATAAATGTGGGAAATGTTTTGAATGATGCCGCCGACCGGTCAGCCCGTATATTAAGATCTGCTACATTGATAACGTAAATTTACCGGAACAGGCGCAATGGCTGCAAGAATCTGTGGCAGTTGGCTTCAGAACAGAAAATACGATGTAGAGATGCATGCAAAGGTCAGGCCTGTAAATTTTATGAGTTAGTCAACACATCATGCTTAAAATCTAAATATATAATTTGCTTTTGTACGCCTACAAATAACATTTAATTATAGTGCTAGAGAATGAGAAGTTTCTTTTGAAATGTAAATGTATTCTAACTTTATTATCCCGCAATGACTTAAAATTGTATAACGTACGGTAGTATTATCACGCCGAATACCTTGCAGGTAGGCAGATTGAAAGTCTATAGATTTTTGAGTCTTCAGTTCAGGTGAATTTCGATAGATTCATCGTTTCGTTGGTTGGTGAGAGGAATAGTGATCCCCGTCGCCGCATTTTAGCCACCTGATTATGATTATCGCTTATTACTAGCGACAACCGGGATCAGTTGCTTTCCGTACTTATCTAAGACACCAGATTTGGAGCTGCTTTTGTTATTTGGATTTTCTAGAAAAATTTGAAAAAATAACCTCAATTATATTTTTGCTCGGGAATCGAACCTGGAACCTCATGATCAGAGTCAAAAAGATTATTAACCCATATACCACAAGATAGTATATAATGTATAATATTAACTATATTTTGAGATCATGTTTGCTATCTCTCAAATAGCCCGTCAGACTCAAACATTTGTAATCAGCGTAGGTGTAAAATTTTTAAGTCTTATTTGTTAGTCGGTTCATCTGTTTACTCTCATAACACTCACTCTTATACATAATATGTAACGGATTATTGAAAATTAGAGTCTTTAAAACGTTGGGTTACCTTATATATAGCTATTCGACTTTCATTACATACTATAACTACACCCCGCAGCTCACTGCATATTTAATTGATTTGGTGGATCGCGCATACAATATGTCTTGTTCTGAGCTAAAAAATGTCTATGTGTGTTAAGTCAGTCATACCCGAGTATCAAAGTCTACTGTTATTCCGACAAGTACTTGAGAAAAATCTACAAAATGAGATGTATTAAAATATTTTAAATTGGATTACAAAATACAATTAAAAATTTATGTAGGCACGTATGTATTGGCAAAATATTGTTTTTAACAATTATTCTCGAAAAATATGAATTCCGAATGATAATAATTAATGATTATAATTGCTAACTACCTGTAGTCCAGATTTTAGTCCATGGTAGCTCAGACCGTCATATCTAGGGTATACTCGCTCAGGCAAAAATGTTATTAAAGTATTTTCTTATTTCCTTCTTTTTAGTGTTGGATCTCTCCCAATGGAAAGAGAAACCATCACCTATAGCCACTAAAGACGATATTTTTGCATTGATATCCATGTGGTGGGATGGCAATATTTCATGCAAATGTGTACCACCTACCTTACCCTCCAAATTGGAACACGACAATGGCTATCATTGATGCTATCGAGGCAGGAATAGGTACAGCAATGGTACTATATACTCGGGCGAGATGTTGCAGAATTATACTACATAGTCTTCACGATAGTAGGTAGTGACTCTTATAGACAATCGATCGCCATTTTTCGTATTGTCGGGCAGAATATCAGATGGTCTGCTCTGGTTCTTTCATTCTGCCTACACTCCAAGGGAACCGGCTCGATCATATATATTAATTACTTTGAGCAAACTACTGTTGCCCTCTCAAACACAATACACAATTAACATATATTTAAAAAGGCTCTATTTTTCAAAAAACATATTTTTATTCATCTTGATGATTCCCTTAGTTTATTCAACCCCCATAATAAACCATTAAATGTCATTCAGCCACTTTTTAAGTAGTTCAAAACGAATTTAACGTCTTCATCACAACGTAACAAAACAACATAATACAGTTATTTTGTCATACTTTGATATAGTAGCAGCATCGCAATTGTTTTCAGGTCATAAATAACTTTTTACAAAAGATTCGCGGTTTACTCAAAAGCTAAACGGGCAGATAATTTTTTTCCATCACAAGACCGTCTTTCCTGCGGCGATTCAATGCCTATAAATATTAATACAATCAAATGTTTTGACGTGGACCTTTTTTAAGCTTTTATCTTGGTACCTTTGCTTATTTTTTGTAAGGATCGATTTCCTTTTTATTTTGTGTTAATTTGGGCAGCTAAGACTGTCTGTTTAACAGTTCGTAAAATACATTTCGATGTTTGGGGCACGCTCTGGCGCCAGATGCATGGTGAGGGGTTGGCAAATTATTTTTAAGAGAAAGTGAGTGGCAATGAATTTATTACGTAAAATTAGCATTAATTTGTAGATAAAATTTCCCGCGTTGATCAAGGAATTCCGTTTCATTATAAATTATAAATCATTATGAATATCTTAACTAATATTATAAAGATGAAAGATTTGATTGTTTGTATGTATATTCGTAATGGATAAACTGAAAAACAAGGTACTGCATCACTTTAAAAAAAACTTTCACCTTTAGAAAACTATATTATTTCCAAGTAGAAATATAACTTAATAATTTAATGTTAACGTAGTAAAAAATAATTACTACATTGCTTAGTAAAAAATGTACAATGTTGTAGTTTCTATTTTTTTACTCAACTAAATAAAAGTAGTCATTTGTTTTTTATTTAATCGTATTAGATCAGGCTCCTTTGCCCCGTTGTAGTTCCGAGCTCTTCTGAAGAATAAACTAACTGGCTTTCTGCAGGCAGGTCGTAAAAGGCCACCAATTGGCTATACGTGTCACTACCATCGTGACTACTATCTGGCAGAGTTTCGCAACGTCTCGTCCGGGTATTTGGTACCACCGCCTATTCCTGCCGCAATAGCGTCAATGCGTGTATAGTGCGCAGGGAACTAGTTGGCCGCGCCTTACGTATTACGTATTACGTATGGCGCGGCCAACTAGTTCCGCGCGCACTATAGTTGTCGTGTTCCAGTTTGAAGGGTAAAGTAGCTCATGCATGTGGCATTGCGATCCCGCCACATGGAAGCTAACGCGCCATTAACATCTTTGGTGTCTATATGCGATGGTTTCTCTTTCCATCAGGAGAACTATATGCTGGTTTGTTACCTAATGATATAAAAATAAAATGGTAAATTGCGTGTCCAGCCACGCGCAATGTAGGGTTCTGAAAGAAAAAAAAAGTATCTTCACGCCCATATCCCCGATGAGGTATGCAGAGGTACAACAAGTGCACCCACGATTAGCCGACGATACTTGGTCCCACGAATGTGATAGGTGGCAAGCCTATCGCCAACCAGACACTTTCCAATCCCGGGCAACTTTGTGTTTCTCAGAAAACTGAAAAAACACTTTTTTTTTAATGTGCCCGATCCGGCAATCGAACCCGGGACCTCATGTGGTCAACGCCAACGCTGGACCACTAGACCACAGAGGCGACTCCGAAGTTGCCCGTTATAATAATGTCGACTAAGAAGCGGGCTTTTATTGTTTCGTACTATGAACAATTGGCCTCTTTAACGTCAATGACGGATATGTCACAGGTTCACCGCCTATAAATATTTCTCCAAATACATTTTATAAGTTGGTTGACTATTACCCAAAAGCTTGTAAAGACTTCGAAGCCGTGATAGTTTTCCTCTTAACTTCATTTTTTCACCCTTTTCGTGCTCATCCGAGGCACGGGAGTGGCTCTCCCCCCCCCCCCCCCCCCCAGAGCCTACTTCTCCTGAATTCGAGCTGCTACGGAGATATTAGATTTTTTGAGAAAACCTCGAAAAAACACTAAATACCTTTGTCCGGCCCGGGGATCGAACTCGGGACCCCCATAGGAATAGGCTACCCCTTGAGTCTAGACCATGACGCAGGTAAACTCAATAAAATAACTTTCAAAATGGTTACCAATCACTTTGTTGCCTTGACTTATATGTATAATGTACTAGCTGACCCGGCAAACGTTGTTTTGCCTTACATATTAGGAATCCATAGCGGACAAACAACGTGACACGTAATTTATATGAGACTACGGGATTTTCCTTCTACGCAGCCAAAATTTCATTAAACTTTATATGGTGGTTAAATATTCTTAAATTTTCTAATTTTCCGCGCAATTTTCTTAATATTTTCTTTTATACAAACCTTCTCCTTACAATTACAAACACAACAAAAAAAAATACCGAAATCAGTCCAGCCATTCAGGCGTGATGTCGTGACCAAGGAAAATAGGGATTGATTTTTATATATATAGATATTCATGCCAAATTACAGCTTTTTAGTACTAAAGATGTCTGAGCTATACTGCGGACGGACGGACATAGCGAAACTATCAGGGTTTGTTTGACTTGAAAACCCTAAAAAACGGGTAAGAGAATAGTTTTTAGGTAAGGCGGATGAAGTCGTGGGCAACAGCTAGTATTTTATAAAATATTTGACTTTTCCAGGCAACTCGTACCTAATTAGCGGAAAAAGTTTTAACATGACATTACCGTCTTTGTTTATAAAGACTTTATAAACAAAGACGGTAATGCCATATTAAAACTTTGTCCGCTATTAGGTTGCATGGTACCATCAGCTTACCTAATTTTCCTATCGCCCTAAATTCAGTATTTGTTAATACCTATTAAATTTTTTAATTGAATTACTAATTCTAGTTTGGAAGGTAAGTTAGCTTTTTAACTAGCGCATGTGGTATTATATCCCTGACATATGATTAACATTCTTTAACAATTAATATATTTGATGTTTATTAATGACTACTAGAATAATTTTCAATCCTATACTACAAGAAGGTATTTCCCTTTGAATTTATTTATTATAGTATTTTCTTTAGTCTCTGTAGTAGGTTACGAGTGGGATTATTGGTGTGAACCATAGACAACATGAATACTAATAGACACGCCATTGGGAAGGAAACGTGTCAACGCGCATATGAGCAAACGCTCCGATCAATATCAAAAGTTTCAAACATTTGTAGATATATCATGAAAAAATAGAAATAAGCCATCTTGTATTGTTTAATCATATTAAACGGGATAAAATGGTTTAAAAATTACTCTTGGAGTCATTTTATTTCATCGGTATTAGTAGTATAACTCTGTATTTTTGTGTGTTAATAAAAGCTACACTTTCAAAATCTTACTTTAATATATCTAATCAATGCTCTGGAGCTTTTATTGTCTCAACAAGTCTATTTTAATTTTATTTTATCTATTACAACCTATAGTTAATATGTAGTTTCTTATATTATTTTTATTACTATATAAATATTTTTGCATATATAAGAATTGCATTCATGATGTAACTAGGTATATATATTTGTTTTTATCATTTTTATTTATTACTACTTATTTTATACATTTTCTTCTCTATTTCTTTTACTTCCATTATATGAACTTATGTTTCATAGCTATTCTACTTAATATCTACCTATACAATTTTTATCTTATTTGTGTTTTCTCTAACTAAACTTATATTTTACTATACAATATTAATGATAGCATTTAACATATGTATATGCATTTATATATATATATATATATATATATATATATATATATATATATATATATATATATATATATATATATATATATTCTTGATTTCGTATACATATACTTCTGCTTTAATAATAATACTATGTTTATATACCTTAACTTATTTAATATCTTAACCTATTTATAGTGCTTATGACGGTAATTTTTTATATCATTATATAAAATCCCACATCATTTGTATTTCTTTTGTTTTATTTGCCGGGTATTAATAAAAGCTGGGGACAACCTTAACAATAGGCCATGGTAGCTCTGGCCAAGGAGTCCCACTTTTTCTGTTGCTGCTATGTTCGGTTTTTTCGAGCTTAGCATGGGAGCAGTTGCAAGATGTTAGACAACTACCCACCACACTTTGCTCTCACGTGGGGACCCCCACCGTGACCACACTTAGGTACGGTCCTACTTGCATTGCTTCTTAATACGACCGTACCCAAGACACATAGAAAACTGTATGAGTGGAGATTGATCTTCCACTCTCACACGTTGCAGGTCTATGTGCAAGTGGCCAGAGTCAGTCATACACCTCCACAGCGTAGGAGAGACTGGCCACTATGTGGCCCACTTAGCATATAAAAGGATATAGTTTCCTTATTGTTCTCACGTATCTGCCTCGATATAGGCGCGTCGAATTCTGTGTTCAAATGCCAAATCGAGTAATTCTCTAAAAATACAACTTGCTTGAATTACCGATATATTGGCTATTATCATTTTTTATATCATAAGATAGCAAACAAGCAAATGGGTCTCCTGATAGAAATATTATTTATGTATTTGCTGCTGCGGTATGAAGACATTAAAGAGTATTTATACAATATATATTGGTAACTATGTATTTTAGTATATATTTGTCTATAATTATGAGTATAAGTATTTTATTCTTATATATTGAATTATTTGTATTTATGTATGTATGTGTATTTATTTATATAATTATATTATATATAAATTTATGTTTTAATTATGTGTTTTAATTGTGTGAGTTTTATTTTTATATAACTAGTGTGTTCAACTAGTACTAAATTAAGTTTCAATTATTATTTTCTTCTTTCTATGTGCAGCCCTTATGCCCTCTCTGTACTCTTTGGAGGTTGACTGGCAGAGAATGCTCTTGGGCGTTAAGTTTACCTGTGCAAAAGTATGTGTGCAAAATTTAAATAAATAAATAAATAAATATTCATCCATTGTCTATAGACATCAACATGTTAATGGTGCGTTGCGATCTTGTGGCGAGGTCAATGACACATGCAAAAGTTTACCGGCTACCTTACTCTGCAAAACGGAACACGACAGTAACAAGCACTGACGCTATTATGGCAGGAATAGGTAAGGCGATGGTACCAAACCCGAACGAGACAATGCAGATCACCTACCACCTAGTAGTCACGATGATAGTGATTCGCACAGCCAATCAGTTGCCTTTTATGACCTGCCTGGCAGAACGGCAGTTAGCCTATTCTTCAAAGGAGCCCAGAACTAACATGTCATGAGACTTAATGCTATAATAGCGAGCATGTTAAATCCACTTCTTTATCACTTTTTAAACCTCATAAACGTGAAAGTATTTATTATTAAATAAAATCATTTTACCTGGCAAGGATATCTGGTAGGTACTATTCAACACTGAAATGATATGCAAAACCATATTACTTACAGATTTAAATTGTTAAAGTTTTACTTTGATCAGATGTTTGGAATTTGCTATTTGTTCCCATAAGAAGGATTTGTAATGAATTGATACATTCCTATAAGTTCAAACATGTTCATATAATAAGAAAATACATATTTATTTCGTATTATTGACTTATTATTAAAAATTATAGCAAAAAAATAGTAATAACTCTGGACAAATTAATCTAACCGCAAGTAACTTAGTTGTGATAAGGGCGTTAGTTAATAATTCTAATACACAGTACATAATAGATACATACTCAAATATACTATAAAAGCACTCAAACGCAAAAATACAAATATCTATGCTCATTACACTAAATACATTTGTATTTGTAGGAAATCGAACCTAAGATTGTGTTGTCATGGTCGCTTACAATTCAACCAACAAGGTGGTCACACAAAATCAGAAAAATGAATTTGTGTGGACTTATTACAGTATCAGTACAACGTTAGATGTTCATGTTTAATTTCTAATTTAATGTTTTTTTAGTGGCGTCGTATATTGGCATACGCAAAACCAAATTAATATCTTTTTTCAATGCATCGTTTAGGCTTATTAAATTGCGTTTAAAATAAATACCTAACCACAGCACGTAGCCTGCAGTTTAAATATCAATTTTAAATATAAAATTCTACGTTACGAGAACGAATAATTTTGAATTAGCATAACGGCGATTACTCACAGTATATCATTAATTCTTAAATAAAAACATAAATCTCTATACTGACTCTAAACGCTGTAGTACAAACACCTACTATCAGATTAATGATGCGATTGAATTTAAACTCTAATTCTAATATAAATAATAATCAAATAGGCTTGTTTGTGCTACTACAGGTTCGGCTTCTACGAGATCTGATCAAAGTATCTAAAATGGTCACAGTTAGTGGGTTAACCACTTTAAATTGTCATCTGTCTGATTTATTTCTGTATCTTTTGCGGTCAACACATTTTTGTGAGCTTTGATTCTAAATCGGTTTTTAAATATATTATTTTATTTGTGATACCGTTTTGTCTTTGATTAATTTAATTTATATAAAATGTTACTTAATTTTCTAATTCTGAACGTATTATCTAATTTAAAGTGACATATAAAATATGATGATCGAATAGAAACAAAAATCAGTGATACAGTTTGTCAAGAATTCAAAGATTTAAATTGCATAAAAGTAACGAAAAAAATAGACTTTACAAAAAATACTTTTAACTCATCAATCCCTAAAAAAGTAAAAATAAATAGTAAAATAGTGTGTTTATAAGATTATATTAGCAAATAATTGTAAAGATTAAAATTATACCTAAATACGTAGAATTTTGAAGTCAAAAATTTTCTATAATATTCTGATATATCCAGAATGCTATGATAGAACAGTCCTAGCTTCATTTCCTTATCAGAATCTAGTTTGATTGCTTATACATTTACTTGTAATCCCCTTTGTGGTCTAGTGGTTCGATGTCGGAGTTGACCACATGAGGTCCCGAGATCGATTCCCAAGTCAGGCAATTAAAAAAAGTGTATTTTTAAGCCTTCTGACAAAAAAACTACGTTGCCCGGGATTTGAAAAAGTGCCCAGTTGGCGATAGGCTTGTCACCTATCATATTGTGGGACTTAGTATTTTGGCTAATCGTGGGTGCACTTGTTATACCTCTGCCTACCTCTTCAGGGATATGGGCGTCAAAAATCGTCCTCTTGCTGTGTAATTATAGTACAAAAATTAAAAAGGTGACCTGAAAGGAAAAAAGTATTTTTTTAATGTTTAATTTAGAGTTACTTGGTTTATTAAAGCTCATCTTTTGCCAAAAAAATTACATTCTTAGAGTTATACGTAATTTTATGTATTAGTTGAAATATTGTTATTTTTCCACTTGCTTTAATTCCTCCTTAATCCTTTTAAGCTCTTTTCTAGATTCAATCATACTTCTTTTCTTTTCTTAATGAAAATATTAATTTTAGACATTTTAAGTTAAGATCGTTTAGACACCAAAGATTTATGTTACGTTAAGTACTACCAATATAGGCCTAGGAAGAAGCATGTTTAAGCTTTTAACGCTTCAAACTGGAACATGACAGTTAATAGTACTCATACTAATGCGGAAGAACAAGGTAAGGCGTGAGTTTCAAATCCGGGCCAAACGTTACAAAACTCTATCTCTTATTAGTTACGATGACAGTGACGCATTTTGCGTTCGTTCAACAGGAACAGAAGTGGTGACTTTGTTTAAGTGACTTGATATCTCTGCAGCTCGAATAGCAATATAATAATGATATCTATGGCGTATCTATGGGTGCCATGACGATCGATTGATTATGCGAGTCAGTACCATCGTGGCTACGAGATGTGTGAGTTCCGCAACGTCTCGCTTGTGTATATGGTAATATTTCCTTACTTATTCTTATCGCCATAGCGTCAATGCTTGTCACTGTCGCGTTCCGTTTTGGTGGATAAGGTAGCTGGTGAACTTATTCATGTGGCATTGCCATTCTGCAACACGGATAGCAACGTACCATAAACATCGCCTATAGGGCGATGGTTTCTCTTACGATTAAGATAGCCAACAGTTTATTTACTATATAATGATTTAAAAAAGTAGTTTATAACCTAAATTTACATGTAAGACAGTTTTCGGAAATTCCGGATTTTTTTCGGTTATTTAGGACATGCAAAAACTTTAATAACGTATTGGTTTGCGAGGCATAACTACAGTACAGTACAGAGTATTATACAATTTTATTTATTTATATTTTAAAACCTAATGTATCAGTATACAGTGTCTTGTCTGCCAGAGGCGTATCCAGTCAAATGGTCGTAAACTATAATCATTCGCGGGCCCCATAAATAATTGCGTAGTCCGGACCTGCTTTTTGTCGGTCGCGATGCGCCAGCGCAGGTAATATAGTCATAAATTTCCATAACCGCCACTCGATCTTATCAAACATGATTTTAATTTGATTTTGGAACCACACGTGTTGAGGTCGTTTCAACGCGAGTTATGATGGTAGGTATAACCAATAAAAATGTTTTATTAGCACATAATGGTTTAAGAAGTTATTTCGTATACAAATGCATTATTAATAAAACAATTTAAAATGTATTGAATCTTAAATTGATTTATATGTTATTATTCAATTTTCTGGTGTTTTAAAGCGTTTTATTAGCGGTTGGTTATATAAATACTTATAACGTTCTTGTAATTAGCACATTTTTTGAAGAAATAGGACAGCCAAAAAGCAAATTATTCCTTAAAACGCAAAATATCTACCGCTTACAAAGAGATAGAATTTCAATGATTTAAATTATAGCAATGGTTTCAGCATATCAATGATAGTTCTCTTAATAAAAACAATACCTACATTATATGATATTGTAAGCTATCATCTCGTACAGCTTTCTTTGAAATGACAATTATCATAAGAATGAACGTGACAGGATGAGCTGTAAGTAAAAATTTAGAACAAAAAGTGCCGGTACATGAGAATGTTAAAATAGCTAATACTGGCCCGGAAATATAATTAATGAAATTCACCATCATACTTTCCTAATGTTAAGGTCACATTTAGAATTATATATCCTCGAGAATGAACTGCCTGACAACTTATGGACAACAATATGGATTTAAATCCATATTAATGAAAGAAAAAATTATTGGCTTCTTATTCAACATATTTTGGCGTTACTATATCGAGATCAATAATTTAAAAAAGAAATTGAGGTATTTAATTTGCAATTATTACTACTATTACTACGAATAGCACTTCACTCTATTAATACTTCATAGAGTGAAGTGCTATTCGACTCTCCTGAAGATGCTTCGCTTGCGAAGTGAAATGTGCGTTGAGTACATAATTTGTGTGCTAGCCTTTGCTACTGACGTGGAAGCAAGTGTGGTGGAAGTGGGTGGACTATTGTGCCGCTGGGGTCTTCTCCAATTTTCAGGCCTTGGATAAATTTGCTCCATTCCATACGCTACCTTTCGTTTCAGTTGCATCACAGCAGTTCCATATAAGACTTCGCGGAAATTTTGCAAAAATAAATCCCACAATTTCTTCTTTAGATTGACTTATTTATCATCGTTCAGTCTAAACATGTAGCTTACTAGTTAGTTAAGTACTGCAACGTCTCGCCCGTATTTTATATCACAGTCTTACCCTTTCCTACCTCAATTGCGTCAGTAATTGTTACTGTCATGTTCTGATTTAGAGAACAAGGTAGCTGGTAAACTTATGTATGGAACTGATTACGAAATAAATAAGAATTTCATCACATTGAATCATCGACACGTAGCTCAGGTGGAAAAGCGTCGATTGGCCTTGAGGCAAGATTGACGCTGGTTTTATCCCCGTAGCATCAAAATTTCCCTTTGTTTACAATAAGATTTTAAACTTACGCATATTCTATTACGCGAATGTAACACAATATATATGTATGTACACATAACACATGCATGCATGCGTAGGTACATACATAATGCGACACACTTAAAATTTGACGATGGATACAATCCACCATCGAACCTATCTCGCTAACTGACAAATACGTTTGGTTCCCTCTGTAAGAAATTCGGCTTGATAGTATATATGTTTACTCGTGTTTCGGGTTTATTGACGTTTGAAGAATACAGTAACTGAGATTTTTACAATTAATCGTAAAATTTACTTTGTAGACATTTAAGTATATTAGGAAAATAAATTTGCTCGAAGAAGGCTCCGTAATACATTGTGACGTAATAGAAAGTGATTGTTGTTAATTGAAACAAAAGCACCAATATTTCTTAAAGCTATTAATTTTCACCTCCCATTTTTAAAAATTTCAATCACTACGAACATTCCCTACTTCGATGTATCTTTGACGATTAATGAGACATTGATTCGATCCTTAACGTGGCTCCTGCACATATGTTTTGTCCCATTTATAGCTTTAACTAGTCTTTGGTAAAATATTATTGCTAATATAATAAATGCGAATCTGTCTGTTACGCTTTCATGGCTAAACCACTAAATCGGATTGAGGAAATTTCGCAAGGAGATAGTTGAAGACCCAAGGTAAAACATAGCCTTTTTTCAAAAATAAACTTCTAAGAGACTGAAAGAGACTGAAATGAGAGATAAAAGTTTTTTTTTTGTATAGCATAAGATAGCGAACAAGCAGAAGGGTCTTCTTATGGAAAGAGTCAAGCATCGCCTATAGAAACAAAATATGTTAATGGTGCGTTGCTATCCCGTGGCGAGGTCTAATGCTACATGCATAAGTTTCCCGGCTACCTGACCCTTCAAACCGGGACACGATAGTGATAAGTACTGACGCTATTGCGGCAGGAATAGATAAGGTGGTGGTACCAGACAGACAGAACTCTACCACATAGTAGCCATGATAGTGACTCGCATAGTCAGTCGGTCGCCTTTTACTGCCTGGCAGAACGGCAGCTGACCTATTTTTCAAATGAGCCCGGGACCAACACGAGAAATAGATTATATTGATAATACAACTATATATGAAAATTGACATATAAGATTTTGTTAAAACTAACTTATCTGCACAGTTTCGATGACATGCTAGATTAACATCCATACAGGTTTTTTGAACAAGTTTTCATCTCCTATTTTTAAGTTGATTTAAAAAAAATGTGTTTGACCTCGTATCAGTAACTATCTTCATGCCAAAATTTTACTAAAATCGGTTTAGTGGTTTAGCTGTAAAAGCGTAACAGACAGACAGACTTTGGATGGGCATATGGATTATATATCTATATAATAAACCTCTAATGGAGGGATAAAAGTTGGCATAAAAAATCATATTAATAACCTGTTACTCTACTCACAGATGAAGTGTTTCAGCTAGCTGTAAAATATGTTTTAATATAATATTTTTAGCGCTTTTAACTGATTACACTATTGTAATAATTGTAATAATACTACTGCCGTAAGAAAATGTACGTTAAACAATCGATATGGCTGTAGCAAGTGATAAGTGGTAATTAAAAAGTAAACTCTATACTTTCGGTTTACTCTGCCTACCCCGAAAGAGAACCGGGCGTGATGATACTTAAACGGAGCAAAAATATGTGTATATACATATAGAACTTGCCTACTGGAAAAGCATGCGATTTCTGCCAGGTTACATAGACCGGTAGGTAAATGATAAGGATTGGTAAGGGCCACACATCTTAACAACAAGCAATCCTATTAATTTTAGCAAACTGAAATGTCTTACCAGTGAAATAGGCAGAGTGAACAATTCGGTTCTCTCTGTTAACAATGCAAATGATCTGGTGTGATTGTTTTATGTTAAATCAAAGTATTTTTTATTTCTTGTGAATAATGTCAACTTGAACTTTTTGCTAAAGTGTCGTAACTATTAAACGCACATAACTGTTTAAAAAATTACAAAATATCAGGTGTATGCAGTCATTGTGCTATAAGTATTTTAAATATCACCTTACAAGCAGTATTAGTGTCAGCACTGACCGTTACTTACGGCACGACGATTTACAATCCACACCATCTATTATATAGTATCAAGCTATAATCCATTTATCACCGCTTTTGTTTACGATCCTCGCGTATCATCGACTATTAATTATAATGCGTTCTTCACTTCGAACTTTGACGTTCTCCCTGTGTGACAGACCAGAGATAAGAATGTTAATGTTATTTGATACAGACTGTACCTCAATCTTAACACTAATGAAATATGTATCATAATACAATATAATAGAATTGATTTTTACTTTGTTCTAATAGCTATAATATACAAAGGAATTTAAATCTTATTTATATGGTTATAGAGTTTATATATGAGTGCAGAGGGTTATACTAAACACCTTTATAGTAAAGCCGAGTTGAGAATTTTGATGGATGTGGTTATAATTGTTTCTGTATCGATTATGCCATTGATGAATATTTCGACTATTGCTCATTTTATTAATGACGTGGAAGCGGAAGAGCTTTCTAGGCAATGCCCTAACGACAATGTAACGTCACAATTAATTTCAGACCTGTTAAAACATCTGTCAACGGCCGTGATACAAAACTTGTAACAATTAATTTGTGTTTTAATTAACTATTATGTAACGCATTGAATCCTAGCTCATGTTCAAGAAAAGAGTACAGTCAATTAAAAAATATTCAGTCGTTTATCAAAATTAAACTTTTATTGAATTAGATTAAAGTTATGTTGTAGTATTTGGGCTGTTTTTTTTTTTTTATGTCATAAGATAGCAAGCAAGCAGATGGGTCTCCTGATGGAAAGAGTCAACCATCGCCTATAGACACCAAAGGTGTTAATGGTGCGTTGCTATCTCTTGGCGAGGTATAATGCCACATGCATAAGTTTACCGGCTACCTTACCCTCCAAACCGGAACACGACAGCAACAAGCACTGACGCTATTGCGGCAGGAATAGGTAAGGCGGTGGTACCAGACCCGGGCGAGACAATGCAGAACTCTACCACCTAGTAGCCACGATGGTAGTGACTCGATAGCCAATCGGTCGCCTTTTACGACCTGCCTGGCAGAACGGCAGTTGGCCTATTCTACAAAGGAGGCCGGGACCAACACGGCGGTTCTGCCAAATAAAATTTTGGTAAATTATATACACGACATATTACGTGAAAAATATATGTAGTGTCATAACATATCTATACTACTGTATAAATAATGTAGCGACTTTCTGTACATTTAATTTTATTGTCAAATTTTGTAATAAAGACCTGGGGCCTAATTCACGTAATTAAACGGCAATCGAGTCGAAGCGTTTAAGACTATTACACATTTTCTTACATATTATGCCACGTTATAACGCGTCTCGAGGTTTTATCGTGTTTATGTGTGTAAGAGCCCTAAGCGTATTGACTCAATTACGTGCTCTTCGTTTTATAATTCACTGACATCAATTTTACCTTTTTGAATAGTTTTGTTGTCGTGTGTGTTTGTATGAGTTTCTCTGTTACCCGTAATAATTTAAAAAGCTTATATATATATATATATATATATATATATATATATATATATATATATATATATATATATATATTTATTTATTTATTTATATTATAATATTCTTAAAAATATAGTTTTTAGAATTTTTGTCTGTTTACTTACTGTGTGTAAACTCAAAAAGCACTGCATGGATTTACTTCAAATTTTGTATGAATATTACTAACAGGTCGGGTCAACATATAGGCTACATATTATCACGCTTTCACCTACGGGGGAGGAGCTGTGCGGAGTAAACGAAGTCCACGCGAACGAAGTAGCGGGCAACAGCTAGTATATAATATGATTGTGCACATAATTTTGCGAATCATTAACGAATTTACGCCCAACGAAGGGGAGCAATTATTATATAAATTCATAGTAATTTTTTTTACATCATAAGATAGCAAACAAGCAAATGGCTTCTTCTGATGAAAAGAGGCAACCATTGCCTATAAATACAAAATATATGGCCGGCATTTACTATTTTTATCAAAATATCTCATTAAATAAATAAAAGAAAACTAAAATTATTTAACAATAGTGCGTCGCTATCCGTACGGCGGGGTGTTAATGCCGCATGCATAAGTTTACCTACCGGCTACCTTATCCTTCAAACTGGAACAATACAGTGTCAAGCAATCACGTTATAACGGTAGGAATAGATAAGGTATATAAGGGATGTTGCAGAACCCTACCACCTAGAAGTATATATCTAGTATATGGTAATGATATGAATAGCCAATCGCTCTCCTTTTACGAACTGCCTGGCAGATAGTCTAATCATCAAAAAGGACCCAGACCATAACGGGAGACAAAAATAATTGTCATTATGCCGGTTCCGGAAGAACAGGCAAAATGAAAGGAACGTTACGTTTCTAAAACAATCTCTTCAGCTAATATGCATGTATACGTACCTGTAGAAATATTTTAGCAAGTTTGGAACATTTAATTGGTGATCAGCAATTTCATCACCGACTTTTAAATTTATTATGTGGAATTTTAGCTATATTCAAAGAACGATCACATTGTCGTAACAAAGAAAATCAATATAATCCCCAAGTTTAATTCGTCTGAAATTAACGGCACCGTATAAACCAGCGACGCAACGAACCGCACCGGAATTTAAATAGTCTGAAGACGAAACGCCGCTCCGCGATCAGCCGCAGTCTATTGTTAATAGACAGCTTCCTGACACTGGACTCTTCAAATTAAAACTTATACTTGCTCTTAAAATTACATTTTCTCTGTTTTTTAAGTGAATAATCTATACATATAGAATGGGCAAAAAATCGTGGATCAAATGAAACAGGGTGATAGTTGGGATTATTATAGGCAAGTTTTTTTAATACAAGCTTAATTTTTGGTAGTACATTTTTTTACAGTAAGGTCCTAATGTTACAAATAATTTTTAATGAGACTTAAAAGTAATTGAAAAAGGTGCCAATACTCATAAATCATGGTACCCACTATCATAAAAGCACTTTGGTAGTGTTGATACATTCCCTAGAAGCAACTAAACACCATCGTCAAAAACACTAAAATAGCCGTAACTTCTAAGAAGATCAAATTGAGATCTGCCGTAGAGATATTTTTATTGCAAATAATCGCAACTAAGTATCACCCTGTTTCATTTGAGCCACAATTTTTTGCCCACCCTGTATAATAAAATCGTAGCAAAGTCAAAACTGTACATTGAATATATTTTTTTAAAGAATGCTTGGGGCGTGATCTACAATCGATATCGAAGCCAAAAATATAGTTTTTAGAATTTTTGTCTGTTTGTCTGTATGTATGTCCGGGGTAAACTCAAGAAGTACTGCATGGATTTACTTCAAATTTTGCATGAATATTACTAACAGGTTGGGTCAACATATAGGCTACATATTATCACGCTATCACCTACGGGGGAGGAGCTGTGTGGAGTAAACGAAGTCCGCGCGGACGAAGTTGCGGGCAAACAGCTAGTCCAATTATATATTTTCAGTTTTTAAAATTAAATTTTCTTGAAGTTTGTGGGTAAACCTTCCTTAGTATTTACACATTTTAATATTTGAGGACGGAGGAGAGCTTTTCAAAGAAACCTGTTTTAAACAATGCAATAAAATAACGAGCATGTTTGTTACTGTCGTATTCCAATTTGTAGGATAAGATAGCCAGTAAAATTATATATGTTAAAATACACAAGGATAACATCACCCGTTTGCGTCTTTGGTGTTTTAGTGATGGTTGCCTCTTTTCATGAGAAAATCTATACACTTCATTCTTGTCAGTTTGTTGAGAAATGTGGTAATAAACATACACAAACAATAATATTAATCGTGTTTGTTAGTTATTCTTGTCAATCTGTTGAGAAATGTAGTAAAAAGGTTTTTCCCCGTATTGGTCTCAGGCTCCTTTGAAGAATAGGCTAACTGCCGTTCTGCCAAGCAGGTCGTAAAAGGCGACCGATTAGCTATGCGAGTAACTACCATCGTGGCTACTAGGTGCAGAGTTCTGCATTGTCTCGCCCGGGTCTGGTGCTATTACCTTACCTATACCTACCGCAATGGTATCAGTGCTTGTCACTGTCGTGTTCCGGTTTGGAGGTTAAGGTAAACTCGTTCATGTGGCATTAGACCTCGCTATAAGATAGCAATGCACCATTAACATATTTGGTGTCTACAGGCGATGATTGACTCCTTTCATCAGGACACCCATCTGCTTTTTTGTTATCTTATGATATAAAAAAATAGCTTTTTTAAAAGTGTGGTGTAGTGTAGTATTGTTTGTTATACGTTTATTGTTTGTTAGTTATTATTGTCAATCTGTTGAGAAATGTTTCCTTGCAAAATGTGATGTAATGTAGAAGTTTTACTCCAATATTTTTTATTTTAGTTATTCTTGTAAATCTGTTGAGATATGTGGAAGTAATCATTCGTAAAAGTGTAGCATATTTTAGTTGTCTTCATATTGTGATTAGAATTAAAATTGTAAAAGTTCATTTATAAGTGCCTTACATACACATATTGCTTCGACATTCCAGCAAAGAGTCATGGATGGCAGAAAGTAAAGACGAGGTCCGACAGCGTGTGACGCGGGTCGACATAGCCACTTCATTAATTCTTGAACGTCTGATCAATACAATATAGCTTTAACAGTTTGCTCACGCGAAACGTTAGCGAATTTTACTTTTATTATTATTTTATTTTGGATATTTTCTATTCAATAAATTTGACTAAGATGAATAGGGGTGCTATAAGGTAGGATTACAAAATTTGAATTTAGAGTAAGATAAGTATAGATTCAATGTATTCTCATCTCCAAACCTTGAAAGTTTTTTTTATCGTAAGATGACAAAAAGTGGTTTTCTCAGTGGAAAAAGATCAAAGTTGCCCACAGACACCAAAAACATTAATGTTGCCCCACTATTTGTCCGACGGAATGGTGATGACGCATGCAGAAGTTTACCGAGTACCCTAACCTCCAGATTGGAACACAACAGTGACAAGCATTGACACTATTATGGTAGGAATTAAGAAAAGCGGTGATATCAAGCACGAGCATGATGTTCTGCAACTCTGCCTAGTAGTCACTATGGTAGTGTCTTGTTTAGCCAATCTTTCACCTTGCAGAATAGTAGTTTGACTTCAAAGAGGGTCTTGATAACAAAATATAGATATAGATACGATAGACACGATGAGGTTATATTTTCCAATATTGGGTTAGGCAAACCTTACTGAACATTTTTCGGTTTTTCTAGAAAACGTATCTTGTAACAAATGAGATAGGTGTCCGATTTGTCGATATATTATCAGCCTATCACAGCACTTAATGAGAATGAGCCAATCATATATTAGTTGCACCTTTGCCTGTCTCATCAGGGATATGCAAAACATATTAATTTACATATTATACTTTTAAGCTTTCGCGGCTTTTTTCAAACGAATTGCATATTATGAAAATTAATTATTAATAAATATCGGGAATCCATCAAATAATCATCCGGTTAATTCATAATATTTATTTAGTCTTCTAATAGGTTAATATATCTTATATAAAAGATATATAACTTAATTAATTAACTGACCAAATTTTATTTTTAAGATATTTCGGATTATTTAAAAGAATATATTAAATACTAGCTAACCTGTGCAGCTTTGCCCAATAAACATTTTATCTATTTACATACCTAGTTTTTCATAACCTATTTCAGCCCCTTAAGGGTAGATTTAAAGGCAAAGGGAAAAGAATTAGCCTAGGTTGAATCAATTTTGGCATAGAGATAGGTAGTTGAACATCAATTCAACTATCTCTACGCCAAAATTGATTCAGCGGTTTAAAGAATATTATACAGACACGTAGACAAATTTTTGCTTTTATAATATTAGTAGGGATAGGAGTAAAAATTTGATATACTAAAACAAACCCGTGCACTCCATAAATATAACCTAAGTTTATTTCAGTAGAGTAAGATCTACATTTAATATATTAATTTTATATAATGCATTTTACAAAATTTTACAGAATGTTTGTTAAATTACTATTCATTAATCAGTTGATAAATATGATATTGGCGTTTTAATTGCACATTGTTCATCATGTTTTAAAAGTAGGGGAAGGAAACAATATTTTTCCGTAAAACCATTAATATCTGTCAGTTTGATTCGTAAACGCATTTCCCCACTGTGCAGTCCTTTGAGTATTAAACCAACTTCTGAATGAGTGTGGTTAAGCAAATATTGCGTTAATATAACATTATTAACGTTCTACTTTTGATCTGAATTATCTTGTTTTGATTGACTTTAAGGACATTGCGATTTGATAATGTGAATATAATACACGCATGTGTTTTCATTGAAACGTAAATAATTTCATAATTAATTTTAAGTAAATAACTTGATTTTAAACAGCGATAAATTTTAAATTGTGAATTTGTCAAGGGTGTATTGCCATTCGCGTAGTGTTAATGTTATGCCACATGTTTACCGTATTCTTTACTTTCCAAACCGGAATCACACATCAACGAAAAGAACCGATAGTATAAAAGTGGGCATAAGTAAGACGGTAGTACCAAACCACCAATTGTTAAAAAAAATATTTTTCAAAAGTTATCGTATTTACAAGATTTTAAAACTTAGTGCTCTACATTAGCGCGTTCGCGCATGAATATACTCGCATAAACACAGTAACTCTTTAATCTTATTTTATTAGCTTAGATAATACACTTAATGATACTTCATAAAATATAAATATTTTATATATTTTTGAAGTATACTTAAATGTAGAGTTCCCCCAAAAATTACACCATACCTACCTTAAAGCTAAAATAACATAATATGCACAATTTTCTATACTGTACTTATCTACAATTAGTTTAACACATTTAAAGAGAAATCGAGACATTACAAAACGAGATATTAGCTAAGCTTTTATTTACAAACCAATGGATGCTCAAAAGTGGTTATAGCAATCGCAGTTGTAAGTACTTGTTTGGCAGGAAAATGCCCTCTTACTATAACGCCACTGTACACTACCGTATCCTAACCAGTTCTAGTTGTGGTTATTGCAAATATTGCTTAAATAATAACTTGTTTGTAATACTGTAACCCGACTGCACATCGCAAAGGAATGGGTATATTCATAAAAGTTTATGTTTTATATAAGTCTAAACATGGCTTAGTTGAAAAGTTTACTCTAATATTTAAAAAAGTATCTTTACCCCCTTATCCCCGAAGAAGTAGGCAGAGGTACGATCAGTTCACCCACGATTACCGTGTAACTAACTATTTGTACTAAATTCATATGGTTGTAACATGTATTTAGTAAAAAGCGGTTATTTTATTATTAAAAACACACTCTCCAATTTCTTTTATTTGTATAGATATTATAGTAATAATAAATAAATAAATATTTTATTTTCATAACTTAAGCTAATTTTGTTTTAATTAATTGCTGGGCACTGCCTGTCTGTCTGACTCAGTAAACAAAACATTAATCAATATTTTTTTTTAAATATTATAAATGATATACACTAAAAATTATACCTATAAACCTACATATTAGAGTTTGAATAAGCAGGAAGGCTTAGTTCTCCATGTAAAGCGCATTTATTATCAAATATCTTTTAATAACTACGCCCACAACTGCCACGCAGTCGGCCCCAGACCACAGTATACTGGAGACTCAGTAGTCAATCTGCATACATGTGATATTCGAGCAACGCGCACAGACACCTTTCACGGAAGCGATATATCGGAATGGTTCGGTACAGTTTGTACCGCACCAATCGGAGATATCGCGTCCGTGTGTGCTATGCTCGAATAATACTTGTATGTAATATTGACTTCTGGTAGTCTCTAAGTATTCTGTGCCCAGACACAGAATATAATTTTCGTCCACTGGCCCCAGACAAGATAAGCCAAAAAACTAATACAAGTATATATTATAGTACCTATTAATCCAATAAATATTGAAATAGCAAAAACAAAAATTTAAAGTATAAAAGAACAATTTAAACTATTTTATCAAGTAAAGCTCATGAAATTTGTGTATCATATCTATAGGTTTGATGTTCATTGAATGTATATACCTATATACATTCAATACCTACCCTCTAGACGATTTTGTTGGCTGTTAAATGTAACATCTACACTCTACACTTTTATTATAAAATAATAGGAGAGATTTTTTTACCATGAATAAAGATAAAGATAAATTCTATGATAATAAAGCAAACAACCAAATGATTCTCCTGATGGAAAGAAAAGCCATGACTAATTAACATCAAAGACGTTAATGGTGCGTTGCTATCCGTGTAGCTAGGTGTTAATGCAACTTGTATAAGTTAACCAGCAAGAGGAAAAATACGATAGTTTTTATGCTTGTAATGTATAAACTCAAAAACTACTTAAACGATTTAAAAATAATTTCACCTATGGAAAGCTTCATTGTACTGAAATAACATTGGGTACTTTTTACCCAGTGAAAAGAAAGTAAGTAAAGTTTGGGTCACCGAAATGAAGTCACGGGCAATAACTAGTGTTCTATATTTAAATTATCTTGTCAGTAAACTTATGCATGTGGCATTAATACCCCATCAAAAGGACAGCTATGCACCATTAACATCTTGGGCGTCTATAGGCGATGGTTGTCTCTTTCCATCGGGAAAACTATCTGCTTGGTTGCTGTTTAATGTTTTTGAAAAAATCTTCATTAGTATAACCATTCAAAGCTGGGTTGGTTAACTAGTTAATTAATAAATCTAGATAATAAAAAAATGTGTGTAAGATAATGCGACTTACTGGCTTCTGACTATTGTATGCAAATGCATGAACTTAAAACATATTATGCAATTATATCGGTAGACTGCACACGTGTATGGATCAATGCAAAGCGAATGGCGAACCAATTAAAATGGCGGCGATAGGTTGTCATTCCGTAATTGGTTCATTATTATCAGCGTGACTGGGCGGAGCGCTGTTCGCCTGAACATCTATAGTTGGAAGATACATATTTCCATATTAAAAGGGTTAAATAATTCAAGTTAAAAAGGTATATGTATTCAAAGCATCTATATTTCAATATGGTTTTTAATATACTCTATTACTTTTATCGGGTTTGAAATCTATTATCAAGTACAGTTTGCCTTGCTTTACATTTTTAAAGTAGTCATGATAATAACCCCAGCAGTTGCTAAACTACCAAAACCCCATGTTTTTCACTGAGTGTAAGTCCGAGTTTTTATGAAAAACAGATCATTAGCCTTTCTGTTGGCTCTTTTAAGGGACTATATGTGTCAATGCTATCGGGGCTAGAAGGTGATAAAGTTCTGAAATATCTCGCCCGGGTTTGGTAAGAGTGCTTCACCTTTTCTTGACATAATAACGTTAGTCACTTAGCTACTATCTAACGTAATTATGTCAGAAATTACTTTCTAGTTAGCAGGGTAAGTTAGTCGGTAAATTTACACATATAGCATTATTTTCTTATCACACAGATAGAAATGCTTCTTTAACATTCTTAGCGTCTATAGCAAGACTTCCCAACCAGGTGGCGCACCCCCCTAGGGAGGCGTAGAGAAACGTTAGGGGGAGCGTCGTACGTAATATGTAAGATTAAATTTCCAAAAAAAAATAACGAGTAGGTAAATAAGTACTATAAGAGGGCATGAAAATATTATTTTTGGCTCGTGGAGGCTCGGCAAAATGAAGTTTGGGAAAGCCTGGTCTATAGGATAGGATAGATGGAATTGGTTATCTGTTGTAAGTTTCTTTTTATATCATAGGAAAGCAGACAAGCTGATGGTTATCGTAATAGAAACGAAAAAACAACGAGCGCCAATAAACACCAGAGAATATAAACACCCAAAGAGAAACTAACAATATTGTTTATGGTAAAAATATACGATAATATACTATAGTAATGAATAATTCAACTTTTAATCGAGGTCATATTAAAGCACATTTATATTAAAACCACGTCGGTACCAACTATTATAAAGAGCTTTGCAAAAAATGTTTCAAGAAAAATCTTGGAATGATGTATTTAAACATGCCATGTGCCATGCCATGCTAAATGTGATGACAAATATCAACCAGTTGTGAGAAATTTATTGTCACAAAAGAATTTAGCATGTGATGCATAAATATTCAGAGATATATACTTGGCTAACATAATGTGTTCTGTAATTATCGATGTCGATGGTGGTAGTTGTATGTGTCTTGTGAGCTATTTTTTATAAGTAAGCAAACAGATGGCTCTCCTGATGGAGAGAGAAACCATAGCCTATAGACACCAAAGATGTTGATGGTGCATTGCTATTCGTGTGGCAAGATGGCAATGCAACATGCATAAGTCTACAGGCTACCATACCCTCTAAACCAGAAGACGACAATGACAAGCATAGACACTAGAATAGTTAAGAAGGTGATACCAAATAACTGGGCCAGACGTTGCAGAACTCTACCACCTAGTAGTCACGATGGTAGCGGCACGTATAGACAATCTGTCGCCTTTTACGACCTGCCTAGCAGAACGGCAGTTATTCTATTTTTTAAAGGAGCTCGGAACAATACGGGGGATTTGGATGTAATCAGTAAGTCAGAAGTTTTTTTTTGTTTAATTAAATTTTCTACATGTTTATTTGATGCGTCTACAATATTTTAATACATATATATTTAATTTTTCGGATCTATTTAATATTATAAATCCGAAAAATTTGATGTTTGAATGTATGGATGGATGTTTATTACTCAATTAGGTACGCAAAAACGGCTGGACCGATTTGAATGAAATTAAACACACACGTAGACATTAGAATAATACATAGAATACATAGAATGTGGCACACACGTAGATATTGGAATAATACAAATATATGAACTCAGAAAAATAAGTTTTCCCGTAGGATTCGTTAACGACTTTTACAATGCAGCAGGCTGCGGATTGCAACTAGTGCATAATTGTACGTTTCATTTATATAAAACTAATGTATTGAAATATAGTTTTACCAAGCGCCGATTACGGAGAGAGTATAATGTCTACTAGGTGGTAGTCTTGTAATGTATACTTAACTAAATTCTGACATCTAGACTTGGATTTTCATAAGAAATATTAACTATATACATGTAATTACCGTAGCTATTCTCAATTTTAAGCAAAGAAACCGACTTATATAAGTTTTTTAAAATACATCTTTGATGTTTATTCCGTTGTTTCCGATTTTTTCTGCTTGTTCTGTAAAAGCGGTTTACTTAGGTTTATGCAACGATACACATCTCAGATGCGCTTCAAGTAAAACCTTTTAATCCTATAAAAACCTCTAAAATCTCAGGAACCAAGTAAAAGCAATGATGCTATAACGATAAATATAGATATTACAAAAGGCATTATTATTTCTTACACAATTTTAAGATAAATATGATATAGATCCTCTGTAAAAGTGATAGTACGAGAAAATAAGGTATATAATAGCAAATTAACGTCTTTCGACTATAATGTGAAATTGCTGATTTTAAATAATAATTATCCATATATATATATATATATATATATATATATATATATATATATATATATATATATATATATATATATATATATATATATATATATATATATATATATATATGTATATATATATATATATATATATGTATATATATTATATATATATATATATAATCCATATTTTAATATAAATCTTACGTCACTGAAAATGTTACAATGAAAACGACAATAGAAATGTTCTCAATGATAATGGTCTCAAAAATTAATATGCGTGTAACTAATAGGTACTAATTAGTACTAGCAATCACTGTAGTCAAAATTTAATCATAGACTAAACAATAAAATCTGTTTAAGTTTTGACGACACACGTCAGCCGTAAAGATTATAGTATTTGTCTCGCCCGGGTCTGGTACCACCGCCTTACCTATTCCTGTCAATAGCGTCAGTGCTTGTCACTGTCGTGTTCCGGTTTGGAGGGTAAGGTAGCCGGTAAACTTAAGCATGTGGCTTTAGATCCCGCCACAAGATAGCAACGCACCATTAATACCTTTGATGTCTATAGGCGATGGTTGTCTCTTTCCACCAGGAGACCCATCTGCTTGTTTGCTATCTTATAATATTTAAAAAAAAGTATACGTGTATGCATATTATTATCGACATCACATGAATATCGTGCACTTATGTAACTATTTATTAATTTATAATGTATTTGTAATGCTTACTATTTAAAAATATTATATTTTTACAATCCTCCGCAATGTAAACTTTAACTGTGCCAAATTTTATACTCTACCGTTCGAGGAATTGTCTTTAAGAGAGGTACAAAGTTTTTCCTTCACGTATTATTAATTACTATTTTTAGTTGGTTCACGTAGAAATAAATTATGAAATCTTAAAAAACGAATCATTTTAAAGTAAGTTTCTTAATTATTCTATAGTTTATACACCGATTTAGCCAGTCAAAATATATTTAAACAACGTTGAAATCCGCGAGAAACACACGTCTAAATACTGACAGGAGCGAAGATCAGTTTGTTTTGAAATGTCGTGAGCGACGATTTCAAGCCGCTCGCTTCATTTCACGTAAGACGCCCCCAAGCTTACGAAATTTCGTAAATCTAGTTCACTTTATTCAATAAACGTAATAATATAATGTGATATTATGTTATATTATGATGTGATCGAAATTTGGATTTATTTTATTCCTAATATTAGTTGATATTTATATGCAATAGATTTAACGTTACGTATATTTTATTAAAGCTCTAGCGCAAATGTCACGTATGACAATCAGAGTTTGTTAGGAGTTCCAAAGTCAACTAGAAACCTTTAGGCTACATACGCACAAGCAAGCGGCTTGCTTACCGCCTACAGCCATACAAAATCTCGTCTGTGGTAAATCGAACGTTCTAGAATGTTAGCAACCGACCGCACTATGGTGCCAAGCGCACCTAGCTAGAGCTACGAGTACTATCTAGCGCGCGCCGCGGAGTGCGGCCGCTCGCGAACAGACCTATTAGAACGTTCGTTTTACTAAGATACTCGCTAGGAGGTTCGCTAGGCTCTAGGCGTTAAGCAAGCCGCCTGTCTGTGCGGACGTAACCTTATACCTAGTTTTGCCACGTCCGTCTGTCCATCCGTCCGTTCATTCGCAGCCTAGCTCGACACTGTCGGTGCTAAAAAGCTTTAATTTGGCTTAAATGTACATATTAGTCACGCCGACAAAATGATAAAAGAAAATCTTGAAAAATATTTTTTATATAAAAGATATATAAAAGAAAATCTTGAAAAATATTTTCAAATAAAACTTGGTCGAAGCGCTACACATAAGGTGGGAATGTTTATTTTTTACTTCGTTTTTTATAGTTGGATATCGTTGGATAGGTTTTTAAAAAAATAGGAATCTGTTTGTGAAGTATTAAGCTTTGAAGTGCTAATTTTTGTTAGATTCAAGTGTCTTCCCTACTTCTGACCAGCTAAACGATTGGTTTAGGGTGTGTGAAAAAATTCACAGTAATAGTATATAACGAAGTTAAAAGGAAAACTATCACGGCTGAGTAGGCTTTACGTTTACGAGTAATAATCGACCAACTTATAAAATGTACTTGGAGAAGTTTTGCAGGCGTTGAACCTGTTGTGCAAATTTATCCGTCATTGGCGTTAAATAAGCTAATTGTTTATAAAATGTAACAATATAAGCCATCTCCTTAGTACGCATTATTGTGATGGGCAACTACAGAACTCTACATTGCGCGCGCGTACCCGGAAACGTACTTGGCCGATTTTTTTCTAGTTAAATTATATTATCATATCAAAAATACCTCTTACGTTGTATTGCGTTTCTTCGCTGAAACATTTAAGGAATTTATTTATCTACACTTTTGTTAAATTTAATACAATAAATTAACATCTGATTGTAAGAAATGAGCATTATTATTTAATAATTATAATTAATTATTTTCCTTAATATGTACTCATTTTATTTCACAGAAGCTCCAAAATGTGCAATAATTGAAATCGGAGGGTTATGATAATAATATAATAACTATTAGACTATAAAGAGATAAAGAACTTTCATCAACTTAGAGAATACTGTTTATTGCTTAACAATTATGTATTATTGGCGTTAATAAGAGTGAGTGTGTGGCCACATAGTAGACGAACATTCGTTGTACGGACGTTGTATGGTCAAGTAATATAAAGTCAAATCCAAAGTCAAGTAATTTCGATATATTAGGGAATTTGGCGTTAAATGGAGTTTACACTATAGGTACTAGCAGTTACTCGCGACTTTGCTCAGTCGGGTAAAAAAGTAACGTATGCCACTTCTGGATAATTTAGCTTTCTAAATGTGAAAGAAGTTTTAAAATCAGTCGAGTAGTTTTTAAGTTAAATCGTAATAAACATTACTTCTTATTTGAATATTATTAACCTTATAATATAGATATAGTTTAGATGCTTTTTGATGATGATGAAAATGAATATTACTTATTAGGTAAGCATACAAAATTAGATATAGTTGTCATTAATTTTCGTTTAGTTTTAGTTAGTTTCGTTTAGTTTAGTTTAATTTAGAAAAACAGAAATACCCAAGCTACATAAGTCTGTCTATGATAATCCAAAACAATGTGCAAAAAAACATTTTTGTTTATTAATAAATACTGCGATGTGAATATAATCACAAAATAAAAAAAATAGCGAACTGCAAAGTAAACAGTCTGTCACTGTAGAAACACGAATATTTGTATTTAAATTCAACACGTATGTCCACAAGCGAATCCACAAATACACGTTTTTATTGGATCATTGGCAGTAACATTTCTCCATGTTACTTCTGTCTCACGAATTGAAGAGCAGCGCGGGTGTGCGTCCTGTCACCGATGACAGCGACTGGGCGCCTTGATACCTCGGATTAAATAAATCCACTTGCTAAGATGAAAAGTCCTTTACAGTTTATGCGATTCGCAGTAATATCAATATTAATAGCTCTTACCATTTAACATTTCTGAGGCAGGCCTTGAATAGGTAATTTCATTAATAGATTGTTTGATAGCATTTACTTTGTTTTAATTAATTTATAGTGGCTTGTCCCAATTTCATTTGGGATATCAATAGTCAATATTTTTTATTAAATTATGATACATTTAAAAGGACATTTGTATTACTTATTGAATATCATACATACCACTGATAAACTATTAGCAAATGTTAAATACGTCAATAAAGTAAGTCAAAAATCATAAAATTAGTTTTACAATTAGAATATGTCAAAACTAAAAACTGGCCAAGTTCGAGTCGGACTCACGCACATCATCATCATTATCTATAACTAATTGGTAAAGTGTGTATCGGGCCACGCGCAATCTAGAATTTCGAAGTTGCCCATCACAATAATGCGGACTAAAAAGAGACCATTTATAGTTTCATGAATATGAATATTTAAGCTATTCAACGTCAATAGGTTTAACACCTATAAAAACTTCTCTAAGTCCATTTTATGAGTTGGTCGACTATTTCTCAAAAAATTTTAAAGCCTTCTACGCCGTGATAGTTTTCCTTTTAACTTCGTGACCTTTACTACTTCCTTGATTTTTTTTTCCAACCCCGAAACCAACTATTTAGCTTGCAGAGGGTAAGGGGACACTTCACTCTAACAAAAATTAGCACTTAAAAGCTTAATATTTTACAAACGAGTCCTTTAATCGAAAACCTGTTGTGACAAACCTACAATATTGTTTAAAAATCTATCCAACAATACCCCACACATTTATTTTACCACTTTGTTGACGGGACTAATATGTATATTCGTGCCACTACAATAAGGATCTCTGAGCAACGGTGCGGACATAGCGAAACTATATGAGTTTCTAGTTTATTTCGAAACCCACTATAAAAAAATATAAAATTTTATTTGGTTTTAAAACCCGTATAAATTGTCATACATGAATACAAAGCAACTACAATAAATAATTACAAACATGAAAAATATACGGTAGATATGTATCAAAAAATAAACTTCAATTTTTAAACTGAACCAAAAATATAACTGAATAAACAATCATATTAGTAACGCATTTTCTTGTGCGTAAAAAGTGCAAAAATTAGAATATATCGAAGTGCCGTGAATTTTTATAGCAGGTATATACTTCAAATCCTTAGTATGCAAGGTTACTCTACCAAATAGATATCAACATACACCAGTTTATTAGTTGGCTCATAATTTGTCCAACAATATCCAATAATATTATATAATTACATGTCGAATTGACAATCACCTCCAAATAATCACATGGGCAGTTTTATACATCAAAAGTGCAAAATAGAAACGAAGATTATATTGTAGTAGATGTTCGTAATATAAAACTTCCCAAGAATGCAAAGTTAATATACCAAAAAGACATCCCAACATTAACCATCTCTATCCCCGCAGTTGGCTCATCATTCGGCCAACAAATTAGTCGGTGTCACTACAATAATATACAATAAGCGGCATGCTGAACTCCACAGGCTACAACCCGTCGCATAAATCGTTCAACACTGACGAGTAATGTTTTGTATGGAGATTTCTTTCGACGGAACCACAGTTGCCGTGTAGTGAGTGGCCTTTATCTAGTCGTAAATTAATGTCTGAAATTGATAAACGCCACGTTTTATTTCTCAAGCTATCCATATATCGATATAATGATTCGTAGTTTTTTTTTTTTATGTCATAAGATAGCAAACAAGCAGATGGGGCTCCTGATGGAAAGAGTCAACCATCGCCTATAGACACCAAAGATGTTAATGGTGCGTTGCTATTTTGTGGCGAGGTCTAATGCCACAGGCATAAGTTTACCGGCTACCTTACCCTCCAAACCAGAACACGACAGCGACAAGCACTGACGCTATTGTGGCAGGAATAGGTTAGGCGGTGGTACCAGACCCGGGCGAGACAATGCAGAACTCTACCACCTAGTAGCCACGATGGTAGTGACTCAATAGCCAATCGGTCGCCTTTTACGACCTGCCTGGCAGAACGGCAGTTGGCCTATTCTACAAAGGAGGCCGGGACCAACACGGCGGAAATTATTAATATGATAGGAAGTGCTAAATCGCTCAAATTAATGATAGCAACTATGATTTCCGTTTAAATAATTTTTCTTTTATTGATTAAAAATATTTTAAATTGCTGTAGTTTACCACGTATAGATAAAGTTTACTAAAAATATTTTCCGTTTTGTGCAATCAGTCTTTTTTTTATCAGGAGAGCCATGTGCTTGTTTGCTATCTAATGACAGATAGCAAAAAAGCAGACGGCTTTCCCGATGATAAGAGAAACCATCGCCTATACATACTAAAGATGCTGATGGTGCGTTGCTATCCGTATAGCGGAATGCTAGTGCTATATGCATAAGTCTACAGACTATCTTGTCCTCCAAAATGGAACACAACAATGACAAGGATTGACGCTATTGCGGCAGGAATAAGTAAGGCGGTGGTACCAAATACCTACCAAGAAAACCTATACCAGTGAAAGTTTAGGATTAGAAGACACAAGTGCTCATTGATTTAACCCTGTACGTAGTCCACGAATGTGGTATTTTTAAGCGATTGAAACTTTTGAGGTACCTTTGGAATCCTATTAATATGTCTCCATTGTCTGACTGTCTTCACAGGGCTCTATCTCTTGAATGGAAATAAAATCTGAATTTTCTATAGAACGCAATTTAGTTAACCATAATGAAAAGTAAACATTTTAGATGGTTGCTTGTGTTTTTTTTAAATTATATTATATAATATAGCAAACAAGCAGATGGGTCTCCTGATGGAAAGAGTCAACCATCGCCTATAGACACCAAGGGTGCTAATGGTGCGTTGCTATCTTGGGCGAGGTAAAATGCCACATGAATAAGTTTACCGGCTACCTTACCCTCCAAACCGGAACACGACAGTGACAAGCACTGACGCTATTGCGGCAGGAATAGGCTGTATAAGGCTGTGGTACTAGACCGGGGCGAGACAATGCAGAGCTCTACCGCCTAGTAGCCACGATGGTAGTGACTCGTATAGCTAGTCGGTCGCCTTTTACGACCTGCCTGGCAGAACGGCAGTTGGCCTATTCTTCAAATGAGCCCGGGACCAACACGGGGAAAGTTTAATAATATATAAATAAATATCATTACGCCATTTCCTTGTAAGGTACTGTAAATTAAGTTATCAATAGACGTTCGCGGTTCGCTACGATTAATCAATAATACGGGGAGTATCGCTTGGTGGTATGGAACACTAAGTGTGCAAATCTTGCTTGCACTTGACCAGTTCTTATTTCGTATATATTATAAAAAATAAGCAAGGATAACGTCTAAATTCGCAACGACTTCAGATACAATAGCAAAAATATTAAAATCAAAATTAGGTTACATACAATTTACTTAAAAAAGTATTATCAGCAATTAAAAAAACAAATATTCTTAAAGTCACTGTTTTTTTTCTGTTAATAATGTACATTTTGTTTTTATTATTTTTATTATCACTAACGTACACTCAGTTTGGTTTATTCAATTTAAATCCATAATTGGCTGTAAAATACTTATATTCATGTATAGTTATTGATGTAATCTAAGCTCTGTGGATTTTTTATATCATAGGATAGCAAACAAGCAGATGGGTCTCCTGATGGAGAGTCAACCATCGCCTAAAGACACCAAAGGTGTTAATGGTACGTTGCTTTCCTGTGGCGAGGTCTAATGCCACATGCATAAGTTTGCCGGCTACCTTACCCTCCAAACCGGAACACGGCAGTGACAAGTACTGACGCCATTGCGGCAGGAATAGGTAAGGCGGTGGTACCAGACCCGGACGAGACAATGCAGAACTCTACCACCTAGCAGTCACGATGTTAGTGACTCGTATAACCAATCGGTCGCCTTTTACGACCTACCTGTCAGAACGGCAGTTGGTCTATTCTTCAAAGGAGCCCGGACCAACACGGGGAAAGTTAAAAAATATATAAATAAATATCATTACGCCATTTCCTTGTAAGGTACTGTAAATTAAGTTATCAATAAACGTTCGCGGTTCGCTACGATTAATCAATTAGTAGAATGCCAAATTGGGGGTGAGTCCCATCTATTTGCAAATTTTTAACAATATTGCTTCTTACTTATAATAAAATTATCAAAACCTATTTTTCCGGATTTTTAGAGATGCGGGATACTAATTAATACACTACCATAATTTCAGTTGCTACTTAGATCCTTTGTGGGTTGCTGGAAAAACCCAATAATCCGTTGTCCGGATTTAGGGATCGAAGTTGAACCCAGTACTTCATAACCTGAGTTAAACAGGTTAATGACGAAACCAATGTTATATATTAAGAAAAATATTTACTTAAAACATCGTAAAACCATCCGATATTTGTAAATAGTAAGATTTGTTTTAATAGCGTGAACAGTGTATTACATCATGATCTATTCTTAGCATATTGTACCTACCATACGCATTCGCTAGCAGCTACACTGGATTAATTTCTTTATTATATGAGAATAGTGATCGCAGTGGAGTTTCAATATTTGTGTAAAAGAAAGATAGTGTGTTTCAAGAACAGAAATATAACAAATTTAAGCTGACCCAAAGACTTCCTGTACAAGCTTTTATTTGAAAACAGAACGATTCAAATCAATAAAAATTAAATTGACAGAATGGAGAAAAAAAATATTTTATCATCAAAATGATGATTATGGTTAACTAAAAATCTACCAACTAAAATACACTGACTATAATGATGCAAACTTGGTACAAACTTCATGTCAAAATATTCAGCGGTTCTTGCGTGATGCGCGCTCAAAAAATACAGTTGTATTATATAGACATAGAGCTATTGCTTTATATATTCTTACCTTACCCATGTTTTAGTACCACCAACTAATCAATTTCTGCCCCACTAACAAGGGTGCTTGTCGCTGTCATGTTCGGGTCTGGAAAGTAGAGTAGCTGGAAAACTTACGCATTTATCATTCCATTCCTGCTACATGGACATTGTCGCATAATAGGTGATAGTTGTATCTTACCATCATGAGAGCCATCGGCTTGTTTGTTATCCTATAATATATGAAAAAATGTTTCATCGAGATTAAGAAACTATTCAGTTTACTGTAATTCTCCGGTTATCGGCTGTTGGTGAGATGGGTGCTATATTCAAAGCCCTATTTTACGGTCTGACTTCGACTTCAGCCTGATTCATGAAATAACAGGGTTCAGCTTTATGTGTTTCTCCAAGACAGGGATATGATTACACCAGACTCTGAAAGGCTAGTGAGGCTTTTACTTAAAATTCCAATAACATTTTTAACCTAACTTAAATATCAAACCCAGGACTTGATTTAAGTTAAGCAAAGTAACTACTAGAACTCTTAATTGGATAGTCAATGGGATAAAATAAATAGAATTTAACAATTCCATAGAAACGTACGATGTTCTTATTACAATTGTTACAAATTCGTTGCAAGTGGTATATTTAAAACAACATGGGCTCGATCTTGCCATAACACAAAGCTCTTTTGACACGCCCAATAAATCACAAAACCGTGCGAAAATTAAACGTTACGAAATCGAGATTGTCTTCTTTGCAAGGTTACTTATTCGCAAAGGACATTTTTTGTGCACATTACCCAATTGAAAAGACTTTCTTTACATATTGTCAACATAATAAATGTACTAATGGACATTGAAAAGTGACTTTTACTTTCTTTAAAAGGAAGTAATAATGACGAATTTGGAAAAAAATATTTGCATGCACTCGACCTACCACGGACAGGTAGTGTCTCGTAATCGGCCGATTTGTCTTATTGTCGGAGATGTCGTTTGTTAGTGCCCAGTGACCGCGGCTGTGCTCGAGATAAAAGTAATAAATTACAAGGAACGGAAGGTGTTTGTAATGGCCGCCGCCAGAGGTGTGCCTCGCAACATTTGCCGATGCACTTTAAGTTTCTGACTATAACAAATTAACTTTCAATTAACAAAATCAGCAATAATGACTTAGTAAAAACATTGCTTCATGGTCTATCGGTTAGACTTTTTCGGACATTTTAGACCAGAACGTTATAAATATTAATATGATTACTGATTCAATTCTTGGATCGAGGAAATGCTACTTCATTTTTGTGTTGATCTCTGTAGCAGCAAGGAATCTGGTGATGGTTCGTTAATATTATCCCCGAGTTAATGTTTTTCCTACATTGTTCTGGATTTTTTAAAATTAATCAATTAATTAATTAATTTTATAACAAAATTATCCCAGCGATTAGTAACAAAATACATTTAAATCGTAGCTTTAAATTACGGTCAATTATGAAACAACATTATATTTGTAGGATTTATAGAAAACAGCAAACAGCTCAGAAAATTTAAATATTCTTTGATGACTTTTTAACAAATATACACACCAAAATGTTTGCACGTTATTTGTACAAAAGGAACCTAATTTAGAAATGAAAGAAAACCAATTTTAGTGTAAAAATATATAGAACTTACATTTTCCGACACAGCAATTCTTTAGAGGCTATAGATAGACCAAACGTATTGCCACTATCGTGACTACTAGCTAACAGAATGCAACGTCTGCCCAGGTTTCGAATTACCACTTTAGGTGCTGCGGAAATATATAAACAAAACTTATTCTTAAATTTTGACCGAATTCGTTAGTACAACGGACGGTGACCATATTTTATATATATATATATATATATATATATATATATATATATATATATATATATATATATATATATATATATATATATATATAGTTTTGCTGATAAAAGATTGATAGATTAGCAGTAATTTAAAAAATATTCGATTTTGCTTGTTAAAAACTTTTAAAATGAATAACAATGCTTCATAATTTACGTCTTGCATCCATATCTACTTTCACAAAACAATATTAATATTGTCTTTCCACTTAAGTATATAGGTCAGTGCTGCACTCGTTTAGCGAATCAAAGTAAGCCTCGACCTCTAATACTAACAGACGCATCTTAATCAACGGACTGTTAATTTCTGATCTTTTAATTGCCAAACTGTTCAATGCTCAAGGCCATAGAAATCAAAATATATATATATTTGTTTATAATTAATAGCTATTTGTATGGCAGTGATGAAGACAATGGTCCCAAACAGAAGCGTGTCGTAGCAGAAATGTACGTAATAGTGACATATGAGTAAGTTACTTTTACCCGCCTTGAACAACCTGCTCGACCAAAACTATGCAGGGAAAATTCTTTATCCATAAATACGGTGTCAGTATCTATAGAATGACGGATACATAATACTTTAGTGGTTCTTAAGTTTACCTAAACTACCGTTCTTATTCCAATTGGGTACAGTCACGAGTATATCCTAGAGTGCAGTAAATCAGTATGCGTAGTCTCAGACGGCGCCATTTATAAATTGTTAATAGACCTTTTCGATAGTCTATTTCAAAGCGAGTACGGTGTATGAGCCACGATATTAAGTAGTACAGTTGCCTACAATAAATATCTATATTTATAGTAATAATAAAATGTATCAAGTCCAAACATTAGAGATAAATATATACTCAAATATTCACGGGATAAATTACACTTACTGATTTAACCCCAAAGTAAGCAAATTATTTGCTTGTATTATAGGTGTTAGTTAACGATACTGATACATAGAAATACATATATAAATACTGGAATATATTTAATAAACACCCAAAGCCGGAAATATAAACATTTATACTCATCATACAAATGCTTGTCTCTGTCGGGGATCGAACCAGAACCCCGTCGATTGCGTAGTCAGCGTTGCTAACTACTCGACCAACGGGGCGGTTAAATTATATACTAACGGGACGTATAATAAATAAATATTTTAAAAAATTAAAAAAAAAAAAATTTGAGGGCCCTCTATAATCGATACTGATTTTCCAAATTGATGAATGAATTCAAATAAAACTCAACATAATAAATCCATGTTACAAGATATGGCAGTGAAAATCGTTTATTCCAAAATTCATCAGGGTTCCCTTGTGCTAAAATTTCTATTTACATACACAATACCACCTTGTGTTGGTCTAGGCCCTCTTTGAAGAATAGACCATCTGGCATTCTCCTAAGCAGTTAGTAAAAAGTGAACGATTGGCTATAAATACATATCACTACCAATGTGGCTACTTGGTGTTAGGCTTCCGCAAAGTGTCGCCCGGGTATTAGGTAATAGGTATAGATACCATCGCCTTACCTATTCCTGCCGCAATAGCGTCAATGCTTATTACTGTTGTGTTCCAGTTTGAAGGGCAAGATATTCGGTAAACTTAGGCAAGTTGCGTTAACACATCGCCACACTGATAGCAACGCAACATTAATATTTACGGTGTCTATTGGCGATGGTTGTCTTTCTCCATCAGGAGAGCAATCTGCTTGTTTGCTATCTTATAATATAAAAAACTACTTCCTTCGACAACATCGTAACCAAATGCTATATATATGAAAATGCTATTTTCAGTGCTATTGGTGTTAATATTACATACGGAATACGGATACGCTTATATTTTACGAAAGACACATCTAAAAGGCATCTTCTTCAGAGATCTATGATTGTAATTGCATTTATTTCTAGCTCAATTATTTTTTAAGCAGTAGTGCAAATGCTCTAAAATTTGTGGAAAATTATCCAAAATAAATATGAATAATTACGTATTTATGGCTATGGTATATATAAATAGACAGAATAATAATTACTGATAAACAAAAACACTTATTTATATTATTTAATTAAGGCGACTATACTCGTCAGCAATCCAATATATTTTATGTATATATTCCAGAAACCAGTTTAAAGCAGATAAAGATCTTGACATCGATTAACTACTTAAAAGCTGGGACTTGAAAATAATTTCATTAATAATAGGCAAATATATTTTATGCTATAAGTATATAAAATATAGGTATATTCAATATTTCTTTATTCGTATTTTATGTACAGCCATATTCTTCATCCGATTGGACCGGAACTTTGATATCTTATTGCTTGCATTTGCAAGAAGGTTATCGGTTAATCGACTAAACCTATAAGCTTCGTCGTGTTATACCGCGTCATAATTTTGAAAGATTTGTATATACGTAACAAATAATTAAAAATATATTAAACCGTTCTTACCATGAGATAGCTACACTACTCAGGAGTAATATTGGCTACCCGATTGAGCAAAAGGTAACGATTTTAAGTCAAGCGAACGAAATTGCAACTGGTAGTACAGGATATTTTACAACTTGACTACGTGGAAATCAGTGCGTAATTAACATATGTCTTGTCTATAGGCGGCATTAGAAATAGCGAAGAACTGTCTGCTCTTAATGCTGTAACTAACCGTTTTATTCTTTATAACTCACGTACCTCCCGATTCCGTAAAAACTTGCAAAAAACGTACTTAGCCTATAACACTCAAGAATAACGTAGATTTCGTTTATTGGCAAAACAATTTTCAAATTTGGTTCGGTAGATCCAGAAATTACTTCCTCAGTAGGATAAAGCGTACCGGCTAGAAAAAGGTTCCAGATTCAAATCCTGTCGACTAAAAATTCTTCTGTGTTAAATTCTTAAAGTTTTCATGCGATACATGCGATAAGTGCGGACATACAAGGTACAAAAGCTCACAAACTTATAAACATGAACTCTATAATATTAGTATAGAAAGTGGAACATAACTTTAAAATATAAGTAGCTAAGTAAATAGTTTTCTTGGTAAAAAAGGTGTATATATAGACACCAAAAACCTAGTGCTTTGCTCGAGGGTGTGTTCGTGTTAGTGAATGTATATCCTGGATAGATTTGGTTGTTGGAAGATTATTGATACTACGGGCACAACTTTACTTATTAGTACATTACAAACACAACTATTGCGAACATATATTGTAGCGTGATTAACTAAAACATTTACCATTCTTAGTGCCAAAATAGGGAGGCGACAGGATAACGAAATTATTGTGCAATTAGATCTTGTGACACATACGATACAATATTTAGGTAGGCACAGTACTGTACCTGCGTTAGGTAGAGGTTTAACACGACATGCATAAGTTTACCAGCTACTTTACCCTCCAAACTCGAACACGACCGTGACAAATAACCCTTTTAAATCAGTAAAAGCAAAAGGGAGTACCAAACACGGATAAGACATTGCAGAGCCTTAACAACTTAGAATATTTTATATTAAGTTTTTAACGTGTAAAGCAGTGTGAAACCATTAAACGCTATTATAATAATTATCGCTTCATAAATGATGCTATAAATTAAAGTTAATAATACGAACGCTTAGTGGTACCGCATCATGTGCAGAAAGCTAATTGAATATTAATTCTGTTATAAATCTGGTTGGACGAGTTTAGAAGTATTTGTGAATATTTATACCTTAACTATGACTAAGAAAATAGCGGAATATGTTTGTAAAAAGCGGACTCGTATTAATGTTTATTATTACAGTGCATGTCCGTATGTATTCAAAATTATTTTTCTCTTAAATAGCTTTATTATTATATTTATAATAGACCTATTATTGCAATTTTCTTAATCGAACTTCCTTGTCGAATATTTACGTATTATAAAATAGCAAACAAACAGATCGTTCTCATGATAGAAAGAAAAATTATTGGCTATAGACACCAAAGATGTTAATGCATTGCTATTCCGTTCAATGGCAACTCATACACGAAAAAAGCGCCCAACTGATACTTTTCAGTTCTTTTTACGCCAAGAAAGTATAAGTTAGTGGTGGTATGCAAGCCACTATCATTGTGGCTACTAGATGGTAGAGTTCTGCATTGTCTAGCCCGGGTCTGGTACAACCGCCTTACCTGTTCCTGTCACAATAGCGTCAGTACTAGTCACTGTCGTGTTCCGGTTTGAAGGGTAAGCTAGCCGATAAACTTAAGCATGTGGCATTAGACCTCGCCACAAGATAGTATCGCACTATTAACATCTTTGGTGTATTTAGTCGATGGCTGGCTCTTTTCATCAAGAGACCCATCTGCTTGTTTGCTATCTTATGATATAACAAAAGTCTATGCTACAAAGTGGTCGGTATTAACAAGGGAAATAAATAATAAATTAAAAAGATGTACGTTACAGCAAATCTAGAAAAGTAGTAAGGTAAAATGTAAGTATCTTCACGCCCATATCCCCGAAGAAGTCGGTAGAGGCACAACAAGTGTACAAGGCACAACAACAACGCTTAGCCGAAAATACTTGGTCCCACAATGTGTTAGGTGGCAAGCCTATCGCCATCCAGGTACTTTCCAATCCCGGGCAACATAATTTTTATCAGGTAAAATGTAGGTGTTAAAAAATTTAATGAGCAAGAGGTTAAAATGAATCATGATGAAAATAACAACATGTTTTTTAATAGTTTTGGTGCAATATGGTTTTCTACAATTTGTGAAAAACGTGTCCAAATTATCTGTGTCATTAATTGATACTAAATCAAGTATTAATAAATAAAAATAAATATTAATTAGTAGGGATACTTTATTTTATTATTACATCTAAAATTGCTATTATTACATGAAAAGTCGTATTTTCATTTATTTTTCTCGATAAGGCAGATTTTAATAGGTACCTAACTAGCGATTACCCTCTGATCGAAACTCGACTGTGATTCTATTCATATTAAAGTACAAATATCTATTACATAAATAATAAGATAAACAAACTGTGACTCAGTTTCATCATAGACGATATTAAAATTTCTTTTAAGTTTGACAAAAGACAATCACAAACAAAATACCTGGTTATAATATTACACTACCATGTTTTTGTCATACGTATGTGTGACAGAAACATGGTAGTGTGTGTAACGTTCTTTTTTAGGGTTCCGTACCTAAAAGGTTAAACGGGACCCTATTACTAAAGCCTCCACTCTCTGTCTGTCCATCTGTCTATCAGGCTGTAAACCGTGATAGTTAGAAAGCTGAAATTTTGGCAAATTATGTATTTCCGTTGCCGCTATAACAAAAATACTAAAAATAAAAAAAATGAAAATAATAAGGAAGGGCCTCCATAAAATAAATGTGTTTTTTTTTTTTCATTTTTTTTTGCTCGATATTAATAACAGTAACAGATAGAAATTTTAGCTTAAAATTTTCACAAAATATTAAGTTGTATATTAGTAAGTAAGTAGTAAGATCGAGTATCTTAATATGTTTATTAAGATCGAGTAAAACATTGCTTACTTTTTGAAAATATTCAAGTTTCTACTTGGTAGAAACCTGAATATTTTCAAAAAAGTAAGCATTTGGAAATATAATATCTATAAAAATGCATAAAATAAATATTTACGTATACATACAACAAACGTGATTTTCTTTTATATATGATGGTACGGAACCCTTCATGCGCGAGTCTGACTCACACTTGGCCGGTTTTATTAATTTAATTTATTTTTAACACAAGATGCTCTATATGTATATTTTTAATATAATATGCATTAAAAATAAATTCAATTTATGAAAAAAGAACATTATTAAAGTAATGAACTTTTTGCACTTTTCCTCTACATAACATTTTGTTTTAGCATTTTTAAGAAAAAAGGTTAGTTAATACAAAGTTTCCACATCACATTAATTTATACTAGCGATCGCTCTGTGGCCGAAATTCGACCATAAACTAAACAATAAAATCCCTCTTAAATTTGACAAGAGACTTAAGAGGTATTAAGGAAATAGTGTACATGTGTATTGTGTGTATATTAACACGTATGTCACATGAATGTAGTGTGTGTAATGTTTAGTTTTATAAATATAATGTGTTTCTAGTTCAAATTATTTAAAAATATTAGTTTCCTGCAGTTCTCCGCAATGTAACTTTTAATTCTGCCAAATCTCATACTCCACCATTTGCGTAATTGCCTTAAAAGGTTATACAAAGTTTTTGTTTCACGTATATACAGATAACACCGTCATTATACTTATCATGTTTAATATGGTCATACTAACATATTTGCTTACTTCTTTAGTGATAATATTGACGTAGTAGAATTTATTAACAGTAAGCTTAAAATAAACAAAACAACGAACTCATTACGCATTCGTAACACGGCAAAGCATGTCGCACTATGTGCTTACTGCTATTATAGTTCAGCCATTTTAGTTTCATCCCATGAATCTATCAACTGATCGTCTCGCTTGAAATGTGGCACATGTGACTAATTATGAGATCAAAAATATCAATCGACAAGACAATTGCATTGCAAAGACCATTGTAATGCCTAATTTAACTAGATATGTATATTTCATAGGGTAATATTTAGGTTTTATACTTCTTATTATATTCATATTTCATATTCAATATGTAACTGAATGTACGTTTCTGAGCATTGTAGAACCATCATATATTAAAAGTATTTTTTCCGAGACTAATTAATTGTTTATTTTTAATGTTTCTTTTTATAACATAAGAGAGCAAAGAAGCAGATCTTTCTCTCTTGATGTAAAGGGAAACCATCGCCTATACCAAAGATGTTAATGGTGCGTTGCTATGCGTATGTCGAGATGACAATACCTAATGCATAAGTGTACCAGCTACCTTACCCTTCAAACCGGAACAAAACAATAACAAACATAGTCGCTATTGTGGCAGAAATAGATAAGGCGGTGGTACCAAATACCCGTGCGAGACGTTGCAGAGCTCTACCACCTGTGTCACGATGATAGTGGCACGTATGGCAAATCGGTCACCTCTTACGACCTGCCTGGCAGAACGGCAGTTGGTCTATTATTTAAAGGAGCCCGAGCCAACAAAGTGGCATTTACACATTGGTTTAAAAATGTTTTCATAACAAAAAAACTTATTTAATCTTGAGAATACTGTATTGGTGATGTAAAATTTAAATTCACAAACGCTTAAAAATATAAAATAATTAGCTGACTGCTGATGTGTCATCACTCATCAATGTAATCTTTCAACCCTTACTTCAATACAATAGGAGCTGATGCTACGAAAAATGAGATATAAAATCTTCTTACTGGTCAAAACTCTCTTCTATTGCGCGGGACACAACACACCCTATTTATTCTAAACTGTTTTGGTTATATTACACATACATCATAATAAGATCCTCATAAATGTTTTTAATTCAAAAATAACATAACCAATTATTGCTGTAAACTACGGAGAGAGTACAATGTAAAATATAATAATATGTAGAATAATCTTTATCTACACGTAGACTGATACTGATACTGAAAATACTGTACATATTGTGAGACACGACAGGCATTGTGTTATATGTAACAATAAAAATATAATATAAAGTAAATATTGCCTAACTACATATTAAGCTTCACGGAAATAGACACGGGCAATAGGCGCGCGCTTTGACTGTCACGTAACGCTGCGGTGTTGTACAATCGATGTTTATAAAAAATAAATTTCGATATATATATATATATGCATGTGTGTCCCTACTTAATATTTTTATTGAATAATTGGGTCATAATTTAAGCACTTAATTTTTAACTTATTTGGTATCAGAATCGAGTACTGAACACCCTCTTTAAGTATGTACAGACTTTTACCAGTCAACCTGCATAATTGAAGAAAATGACCTACTTGAACCTCATTTCTTCCTCGAAGGAACTTAATAAAATAAAAATCTGTAATCAGGAACCACACAGAATATAAAAAAAAACATGATTTCATAGTAGAAAACATTGCCGACATATCGTCACTAGACTCACTAGGAAGTCACTAGTGCGGTAATTTCAAAATAGACTCATTTTTGTCAATTGCAAGTTAACAAATTCAGGCAAAGTGCCAGATATTAAGTAGATGAGACTAGGGAATGACATTTGGAGTAACTGAACAAGATTCCACGGGTGGCTGCTGATATAATTTGGTGCCTGAGTTTCGCGAACGAAGACTAACAATTAATTATATTGTCAATAATATAAATGGATCTGTTAATAAATGTCAGTGCGTGGAGACATGTTATCAAAAATGTGATATGGTATGGTGCGCAGATTCTATATCTGCTCATACCATATCACATTTTTGATATATATTTTGATATCACATATTTTTAGAATTTCTTGTGTAAAAAAGAAAATCGGCAAAATTGATATCGAACATAGTATTTATTAGGGGTTTTGTATCTTAAAAACTTTATTTTTATTTTCATTACTAGCTGTCGCCCGCAACTTCGTCCGCGCGGACTTCGTTTACTCCGCACAGCTTCTCCCTCGTAGGTGATAGCGTGATAATATGTAGCCTATATGTTGACCCGATCTGTTAGTAATATTCATGGAAAATTTGAAGTAAATCCATGCAGTACTTTTTGTGTTTGCCCCGGACATACATACAGACAAACAGACAAAAATTCTAAAAACTGTATTTTTGGCTTCGATATCGATTGTAGATCACGCCCCTAGTATTCTTTTAAAAAAATATTCAATGTACAATTTTGATTTTCCTACGATTTTATTATATGTATAGATTAGTAGTTTATTTTAACCTGAAATAAAAACTTTGTATCCCTTTTTCGACAATAACGCGGAAGATGAAGTGTGAATTTTAGAACATAGTTAAAATTTACATTGCGAAGGAACTCAGAAATGTAATTAATATTTCGATTTAAAATCTAAGTATTCTTGTAAAAGGTTGTGATGCTTATGTGAATTATTACTACCAGCTGTTTTACTGTTATTGATATGTTAATATGTCTTAGGGCAGGCCTTAAAAACTTTTTCAATCTAAAATCCAAGATACTTCTAAAATACCAAATAAAAAAGCTATAAACAATAAAGACTTATTATACTGTAACTTGACCATGTAACCTTTAACGTGTAATAGAATAATTACCCTGCTTCTAATAATTAATTACTGACTAACAGATGTTTAATAACTTCTTATTCATATTTTAGGTGTAAAAACCGGACATGTGCGAGTTAAACTCACGTGGAGCGGGTTACGTACATGGTATCCATATCTCTTACATATAAAATTCTCGTGTCACAATGTTCGTTCCCGTACTCCTCCGAAACGGCTTGACCGATTCTTTTGAAATTTTGTGAGCATATTGAGTAGGTCTGAGAATCGACCAACATCTATTTTTCATACCCCTAAATGCTAAGTGTAGTCCACCCCTAAATTTTTTATTTTATTTTTTAGATACTTTTTTTTTTATTTTTTTATGATACAGCATTAAAAATATAAACAACCCTTAATTTTCAACCCTCTACGATCAAACCCTATTTTTTAATTTAACATTATTTATATGGCAAAACAACGTTTGCCGGGTCAGCTAGTTAATATTATAAGTGTGAAAGTAACTCTGTCTGTCTGTATGTGACGTTATCACGGCCAAACCGCTGGGCCAATTAAAATGAATTTTCTTATAGCGATACTTTAAAGTTTTGGGATAAATATAGGCTAAAATTTCCCTTATTTTTTTAAATTTATTTTTTCTGTAGGTACTTCCAAAATTACTATTATTAATGCGAAAGTCTGTCTGTCGGTTACACTTTCACGGTTAAACCGCTAACCCAGATTTTGACAAAATTTAGCATGGAGATATTTAAAGATCCGGAGTCAAAAATAAACTCATTTAAAGTATTAGATATGGACACAATATATCTAGTTTCGATTGACAATACGTAATAAGTGCCATTAAACAATTCAAAAATACTGTATCTTGACGTGGTGCTTGTACTGATTCAGGAATTCATAACATATTTGCTGCTCAAAAAGGTCATAACTACCTACTTATTGTTTTATTTTACTGACACATTTGGGGTGTAAAACCATTAATAATACTTACAATTATTAGAGAATTTGTCATAACATAAACTTCTAGAAACCAATGGTCTTAATAAAATATCATAAGCTTTTCTGAAAGTAAATAAATTTAAGTTTTACAATTTAATAATATAAAATAACAATTAAATATTTTAACAATAAAGTAAACTTTTAAAAAGTTAAATGTACGAATATTATTTTTTCTAAGCAATTCATAAAAATTTAGAACATTAAGTTTAATAATAATTTATGTGAGTATGTGTCAATAAGTAGGTAGACATTAAAACTTTTTTATCTCAAAATAATGGCAAAAATAATAGGAATGTTATTTTATATCCTTAGATATAAAAAAAACCAGAGAAACCCCCGTGTTGGTCCCGGGCTCCTTTGAAGAATATGCCAACTGCCGTTCTGCGAGGCAGGTCGTAAAAGGCGACCGACTTATACCGACCGCCTTATACCGACCGACGAATAAACGGTTATTCGAGTCACTACCATCGTGGCCACTAGGTGATAGAGTTCCGACCAATCAACGCAGAAAAAAGCTAATTACAACTTTATATTTAGTCTAGTTACGACTTTTAAATGAAATATGTCCTTATTGTTTTCCACTATCGAATTATGATAGTGTTAAGTTCCAAACAATGCCTTTGACGCTCGAGCAGCTCGTATATTCAAAGTAAATTTGTTTTTGTGTTCAGTGCAAACAATTGCAAATACAGTTCATACTATATAAACATAAATATTGGGAAATATCGTACGTTACTAATAAAAACCATAGACGTTTTATAGGTATTTCCTGTGGGTATTTCTGTAATCTAGGTAGGTAGGTTTCAGAATGTTAGACCCAGTAGTATAATTTCAAAATTATTTAGCTTAAAATTATAGAAACATGTGTTTGAAATTCTCACACCCAGTCCTTTTATTTGATATATCATAGAATATAGTTTCTAAAAACTGTTTTTTAAATTAACCCTCACAAAATTTGCGCCGTGTTTAAAATTAATTTATATACAATGTAATTTCAACACAATGTAATTTCGACTCAATCTAGTTGTTTCGGAGAATTGGTTTATGAACAGACAGGCACATAAAAATGCGTGTGATCCTAGAAGGATTCTGTTTTTTTCTTTATACGGAACCCTAAAAACATTTCAAACAAAGCAACTTCATTAGTATTAACGTGACATTAAAACTAATTCTAAACCTGATTACATATTTCCTTTAGTTAATAATTGTTTTTTTTTTCTTATAATCTATTTAGGAAATAAAAAATAGGTATCAATTTTTTAAAGTATTAACTACTGTATAACTTTAAGTTTTTACCTACGTATTTTAGTAAGCGTTAGAAAAGTCTTCGTCGTTTCACTGCTGCAATATGAGCCGAATAGCCAATAAGCATCTTCAATTCAAGTAACTTTTTTGTCTTTTATAATAATTAATACTACTTAACAGCTTATTCTATTTTAACGTCTTATTTTGGACTTTATACCTTGGAAATTGCTTATGAAGGTGAGAGCAGATTTTGATGGCTTAGTACAATTTGAAATTGGACTTTAATTACATTTTCTTCAGTTCTTATAATAGACTGTACTAGACTAGATTATACTAAAAATATTGATAAATTGATTACCTGTTTAAAAGAATATCACTAGTTTTTTGCCTTGTTTACGCAATCTGCATACGCTACAAGTAAAGATACTAAAAAATTTGTAAAGTGCGTGTCGGGCCACGCGCAATGTAAGGTTCCGAAGTTGCGCATTACATTAATGCGGACTAAGAAGAGGGCTTTTATAGTTTCATACTATGGAAATTTAACCAGTTTAACGTCAACGGACTTTACTCTAACAAAAAATAACACTTGAAAGCTTAATATTTTTCAAACGAGTCCAATTGAAAACTTGTTTTCACAAACCTACAATATTTTTTAAAACCTATCCAACGATATACCACACAACGGGGTACGTGAGAAAAAAATTAACCACCCCACTTTACATGTAGAGGAGCTACCCTGAAAAAAAATATTTTCAAGATTTTATGTTACCGCTTTGTTGGCGTGACTAACATGTGCCAAATTACAACTTTCTAGTAGTAGGGATTTTTAAGAAATCGTGCAGACGGACAAACGGACGGACAGACGGAAGGACAGACTGAAATAGTGAAACTATAAGGGTTCCTAATTTACTTCGGAACCCTAAAAATTAAAAATAATAAAATTCAAAGTAAAATCCTAAATCGCGATATTACAATTATTTAATTTGTAAACACTATATAGAAGTTTCAATACTTCTCAGATGGACTTTGGTCCTCAGGGAGTACACCTTGCCTGCCTGAGAAAATCTTCCTTTTCCTTATCTTTACGTGACGTCATCAACCTCCACAGTTATGACGTTACCGTTACAACCGTTCGCACGCTGATTCTACCGCTAAGCTCTATAATGTACTCACGAGGACTAAGTAATCTGGACATTCTATAGATATTACATTTATGAAATTTAAATATTCAATTAAAACTGGCGCAGCATTGCAATCATGATATGTTTAAAATTCTTTGAGGTGATAAAAATATTAATGAGGGAATTTTCACTACGAATTTGTAGTACCTATTCGTTTTTATAGGCCTTCCATGTAAGGGATATGGCGTGACTATGTGTGTTTAATATATTAATAAGCATAAACATGAACTAAATTTAAACCTAGCAAACAAAACTTGCTTCCTGGTGAAAAAACAGAAATCGATAAAAGATTCGTGTTGCTCCGAGGTGAATTTAAAGTAAGTCTAGACAAATACCTACCTAGGTCTTAAATTTTAGCTCAAATCGTCCAGTTTACATCTGAATTTTAAAAAACGTCCACTATTCGTGATTAATGTGTCTGTTCGTATTGAATATTATAGGATGACCTGTTTGACAATGCACCGACTACTTGAAATGAGCAGATGTTATACATGTATAATCGCCTAGACTCTTAGCAACAGATTTCATATTCTGACGCCGTGATTTTATTTCTTCAGGTGCATGATCTGTGTATTCATAATTTCAAATTTAACAAATCTATCACTTCATTGGTCTAGCGGTACCGGCTGCACAAGGTTTTGGGTTAGAATTCGGATTCGTTCTAAACGAGTTTTCTAGTCCAAGGCAATTTTTATAATAAATTGGTCCCTCTGTCACGTTACAAGTCTTAACTTTTTTGGCTAGTAACGGATGCATTTTTGCATCTTTGATTATTTTTTTAGAGGTGCGTCTTTTTAATAATAATATGTAATAATTTTTTTTTATTATATTTTTTTCATTAACAGGGGTTCAACGTTGGTTTTAGATAATTTGATGTCCACTATCTGGCTTTTTGGCGTACAGATTTTTCAAAATATAAATTACACTTATTTAAATTTTACCATTACATGGAATTGCACTTTGTTCTGCAAATTTGTTTTTATTTACCATTAAATAAATTAAATAATCTTATTAATTTATTATTATTTGTTATTATAGGTAGTTTGTATAATGTTAGCCTTTTACTTTTTAGTTCATATATCAGTAGAGAGAAGAAAATTTGGTCGGTGAGTCATACTTCCATACTAATATTATAAATGCGAAAGTCTGTCTGTATGTCTGTATGTCTGTATATCTGTTACGCTTTCACGGCTAAACCGCTAGACCGATTTTCATGAAATCCGATCCGATGATTTCATGATCCGGGGTCAAACATAGGCAATTTTTTTTTCAAAAATCAGTCTCTAAAGAGCTGAAATAGGGGATGAAATTTGTATTAAAAACTATTTCGATGACATGTAATATACTCGCGGGTGAAGCTGCGCGGGTCAGCTAGTCATGAATAAATACATAACACTAAAGATAATCAAGAAATTATTTTTATACATTGGCAATGATCTCTTTTCTCAAAAAATAGGTTCTTATCTCGATCATAGAATTAAACATAGCTATAAACATAGATGTGACACTTTTATTGCATGTATTCTGTTTTCATCTAGATATCATTAGTCATGCTCTCTTTGATGTTTTATCGCCAAACATTTTTATGCTGGCATATCTAGAGGCGAGTTATTAAGTACCTCCGTTGATAGAAAGATATATTCACCCAATAGAATATTCGGAATTGTAATATCAGTACATAGTTTACGAATTTTCCTGTTTTATTGAGGTAATATATTTTTCAGCTGTTAGTAAGTATATCTGGCAGTATTTTAAATGGGGACAGTTAATCTTTCTTGTGGTTTTAGTTAATTTGATGCAACATACCGATTCATTATTTCATTAATATATATGTATGTATACTCAGAATCTAATATGTTCACACATTCATTAATTTTTTGATGTCGATACTAATAGATTTATAACATAATTTAATGACAACACAATTAATTATCGTAAACAAATTATGAGAAACATGTTATTACTTGACTAACAACTTAACCTTCCATTTTCATTGTGCTGATGAAATTTGTATTAAAAAGGAAACAATCTAAAGAATTAATAGAGTCAGTAATCGCAACACCAAAAAAATAGTAAGTAAAATGTATTTAAAAACTATTTTATCAATAAGTCCGTAAACGGAGTCCGTTCCATCCATCTCCGTCTATCCAGGGTGTGTTCGTGCCGATAACTGACCACCTCGGGCTCCTTGGTATCACCTTAATGCCTACTCCCAACTTTGGTTCGTACATCGATTCTAAAGCCCAAATTGCCTCAAAAAAGCTTGGTATTCTGGCGAAGGTGAGGCAGTATTTCAGCCCGGGACAGTTCCTCAATGTTTATAAAGCACAAGTACGTTCGTGTATGGAATACTGCTCTTACGTGATACTTGAGGCAATAGAGAGGCGTGCCAAGAGGCTAATAAACGACGATGATCTGGTAGAAGAAAAAAATCTAGAGCCTCGCTCATCGACGCAGAGTGGCCAGTTTATCGGTTTTTTATCGGATACATTTTGGAGAGTGCGCTGCGGAATTGCACGACTTAATTCCGCCATCCCCGTTTTTCTATCGATCGTCGAGGCGCACAGATTTTAGGCATCGCCATATGGTGGACGTTCCACGTACCCGGACAAAGCGGTTCGACTCAACATTCTTCATTCGAACCGCAAAGAACTGGAACTTCCTGAGTCTGTGTTCCCCGACGATTACAATCTGCGTATCTTCAAGAGAAGAATGAACAGGTACCTCCCAAGCAGCAATCAAGCATGTTTAATACCCGTAAAGCAGCTCATATATTACTTAAAGTTCTATTGCTGTCGTACAATGGTGTAAAAAGATGCTTTTATCGGTATAAAAGACCTTTATGAGTTTTTATACAGCCTAATGCTGTACAAGGCCTTTCTTAGAGTTTCGCGTAAGCTTTAGGCGTTATATCTGAATATTAATACACTACTGTACAACTTTAAGTATTTTGTAACTCATTAGGCTTATTTTAACACTTAAAGCTGTACATTAGCTGTATTATGTTTAGCACGGGAATTTATTACAGCTTTAAGTGTTATTATAGTATCACTCAACGCTTATTTCTGTAAAATAGGAGATGCAATCACCGTTCTACAGCTAATATTTATGGTGTAATTGTAGACTGTTATGTAGCCAATGGTGTTAAAAAATCTGCATATACAGCTGTAGTGCAGCTCAAGGCTGTATTACTGATTTTGTTACTTGCTGTTTTTATATCTGCATCGTTGATATCATGTGGAAAAAATCAAGAGGAAGATCGAAAAGAAATATTTAAATATTATAAATTACCAACCAAGTAATCGTGATGAAGATAAAGCTGAAAAATTACTAAATCAGGTAACTTACAATCGTCATTTTTATTAATGTTCAAGGAAAAGGGTTCCGTAACAAAAACATTAAAAAGTGATTGTAGGTTATCTGATTTATTATTTTTTAGGCTTATCTTCTTCATTAAGGTTATTTAGTTGGTAATTTATAATATTTTAATTTTTTTTAATGTCATAAGACAGTAAACAAGCAGATGGGTCTCCTGATGGAAAGAGTCAACCATCGCCTATAGGCAGCAAAAATGTTAATGGTGCGTTGCTATCTTGTGGCGAGGTCTAATGCCACATGCATAAGTTTACCAGCAACCTTGCCCTCCAAACCGGAACATGACAGTGACTAGCACTGACGCTTTGCAGCAGGAATAGATAAGGTGGTGGTACCAGACCCGGTCGAGCCAATGCAGAACTCTATCTCCAAGTAACCACGATAGAAGTGACTCGCATTGCCCATCGGTCGCCTTTTACGACCTGCCTGGCAGATAGGCAATTGGTCTATTCTTCTAAGAATATATAAAAAAAAGAGTTAAACAGAGAAATAAAAATCATTACACTGAGAAATATTTATTTTTTATTTTTAACTTTCTACTATACGGAGTGTTACAAAAGCGGTATAGTAAGCCGAAAGAGGGTGACTCAGAGGGTCATTCTGAACAACTTTTGTTCAACAATATGTGAAAATTCGCGAAAAACTGATCAACAAAATTTCTATGGAGAATCAATATTTTTTTCGCGAATTTCCAAAAGTCGTTAAACAAAAGTTGTTAAGAATGACCCCCTGAGTCACTCCCTTTCGGCTTACTGTACCACTTTTGCAACACCCCGTATATATATATATATATATATATATATATATATATATATATATATATATAAACGGAAATAACGTATTCTTCTTAAAAATATTTTTGTGATAGACCAATCTTTAAAGGGCTAGATTTTTCGTTCTTGATCAACTTAGTTATATTATTTTGTTTTCTTGGCCATACTGGATACGATTCAAACTGGATACGATGCAAATACAGTTTTCGCTTCTTTCAATTGTTTTTATTATTTTATAAGGCATATTTTCCTGAAAAATAAAGTAAAACATGATTGAAATACATATCCCATAAGTTATAGTTAACAATAAGTTGGTTTAGTTGTAAAGTCAAACGACCGACATCAATATATCACAATAGCGAAATCAAGTGATATATGTTTTGTATTTAGGGTTCTTCAATTTTTGTACGCATCTCTAAACATAAGTTAAGTGACTTGTACAGCTATTGTGAGCCTATTTAACGCTTAGCTGTACAAGACAGTTACAAGAGAGTATCCTTAGTGTTATAGTTTCTTTATACACCAAATAACAGCCATTGTACAGTTTATAACGCTTGTATAGCTACTGTGCAGCCTACATAACGCAATAAGCTGTATAACTTGGGGCTCTTTTTGGTGTTATATCAGCTGTAGAAGCGCTTCTACACGGCCCTTTGTACGGCTTAGTATACAGCTTTAAGTTTAAAAATGAACCTAAATGCAGCCTATATACAGCTTAACGTGCTACTTGGGCTTCTAGGGAAACGCGTTCCATCTTAGGCCTCATCTTAGCTTACCATCAGGCAAGATCGAGGTCAAGCGCTTACCTATCGATAATAAAAAAAAGTGTTCATGAAATTTTAATTGAAAAATTCTTATTTGAAAGAAAATTTGTATGGTTATAAAAAACCATACAAATTTCGTTGAAATAAAAATCATTGGATAGCAAACTGGCAGATGGCTCTCTTGATGGAAAGAGAAACCATCGCCTATAGACACCAGAAATGTTAATGTTGCGTTGCTAACCGTGCGACGGGATGGCAATGCCACATGCATAAGTCTACCGGCTATCTTACCTTCCAAACGGGAATACGACAATGACAATTATATATATATTGCGGTGGAAATGGGTAAGGCGGTGTTACCACATTCCATGTAGCGGAATGCTACCACCTAGTAGTCACGGTAGTAGCGACACGTATAGCCAATCTGTCGCCTTTCACGATCTGCCTTGCAGAACGGCAGTTCGTCTATTCTTCAAAGCAGCCCAGACCAATTCGGAGAAATCAAAATATATGCAGAATTTAGTGTCTAGCTTAAGAATAGTTATTGACCTTGCCGACATTAGTTGCGACAGAGGTCCAGGTTACACCTTGATTAGTGCGAATGCGAGTGTTTAATTCAGGTGCTTAATATTAAGCAAAAAACACGTAAAGACAGCCATTGATTAGTGCGAGTGATTAGTGATCAGCGTAGTAAAGTGACCCTGAGTACTAATCCACTAGGTACCTACATACATATATGAAATACCGACGAGTGACAAAGACAACACGACTTTCGGTACTAAGAAGTACATGGTATATACATGGCATAAGAAATTGTTTCAGTAGTTTTTGTGTCCATCGCGGGTTACAGGTAATTTATATATGTTAAGTTAAGGTACATAAATCTCGTTCCACGATGTTTTTCTGGGCTAATCTCCTAAACTACCAGACCGATTAAAATATAGACTTTATTTTTTTTATTAATGATCGCGATATTTTTATTGCACAATTTAAATTAAACTAAATTTTATTTCATTATTTATATTATTTTTTAATATTATTTATATTAAAAAAATAACGTGTGTTTAACGGATCCTCATCCACTATTATCACTTGTATAATGCACTGTTGCTATGTTGCTCAATACATTTAACAAAGATGCAATTCTAAATCAAGCTATTAATATGTATTCACCAAAAAAAATGTGTGGAAATTTTAACACAACCGTCTCCAGACAGAAGCTACTTAAATTTTCAAATTCAAAACTCATCCATAGGTAATTTGATGTCATTCGTTTAAAATTCGACCATGCAATATGTCTAGACTCAAACGTTCGGAATATAAATGGCTTATGACCTAGAATAATCTACTTTAAGAAAAGGAATACCGTTGACGATAAAGATTTTTCAACTCATCGCGGCGTAGGTATGTAGATAAGGAAGTTACTGATTTTACCCCGATTTTCGAAAATCGAATTTTCACTAGATCTCAACATTTTGAGGTCGTCAGATGACGTCAGCATGTCTGTATGTATCTATGTGTATATAAACGTCTCATAACTTTTGAACGGCTGGACCGATTTTTTGCGAATTTTTTTTTTTTGCGAAACTATATCTTATTAATCCTCGAGATTCATATACCGTTTGAGTGCAAACAATATTCAGCTCTGTTATATAAAAAAGTGCGTCTAATGCGCAAATTGCATCAAAATCGATTTATCCGTTTGGAAGTAATCTTTGACGAAAAATTTTGAAAAAAAGGGTTTTTTCGACGTGACTTCGAAATTTTTCAACCAATCATTTTTTGGTTCTCTACGATATTTTAGTACTAAAAAAACTACGTTGAATACTGTTTCACAAATCAAAATCGAATCTAATTTTCAAAAGTTACAGCTTTCCAAATCTCAAAATTACGTTATTTTTAGCAAACTTACGTGAAATTTTTGGAATAACTTTAAGGTTAATATACCGATTTACTTAAAAAAATTATCAGCTTTTCTCCTTTGTAAACAGCACCAAATACCATTAATTAGATCAAAATCGGTCAATTTATTTGGGATGTATTAGTCACAAACATTTTTGAAGAAAATATTTTTTGACACTGCTTCAAAATTTTTAGCTTATACTAAGTACACTATATATATATATATATATATATATATATATATATATATATATATATATATATATATATATATATATAGTGTACTTAGTATAAGCTTTGATACTAAGTACACTATATTTTTAAAGATTTGGTCGCGTCTTGATGTCAATACTTATCAGCATAATATCATCCACGGTTAGCGCACTATTAAAAAACGATAAACGTATGTAAAAAAATAAATATAAAATAAAACACATAACAAAACAATGTAATTATCTACAATAAAGGTCATAACTATTTTTGGCCTCAAGTCCACGGCTACAAAGGTATAAGCCGAAACGGTTTTCCGCAAAATAGTAGCACTCCCCTCCTCTAATTTGTATTTTAAGCTTACATTCAGTACGTCATACTGAACCTATCTATGAAAAAATCTATAATTTAATGCAGGAAAATTCCTTTATTGTCTGCGTTAGGTACTTCTAAATGTACATAGTACATATTTGACTTCAAGAAGAGCCTATCCGCCAGACCCCACGGAAATAAATATACACTATCAAGCTGATTTCTTTGACGTATTTTTGTGTAGTTTATTGTATTTACGATAAAAATATACACAGATTATTAGTGCTATTAATAAAACTATTTAAATATGCCTGTAGAATAGCGCACATTCTATCTCATCGACTACAATGTAGCAATACAATAACCAAAACGAGATGTTCGCTAACTTAAAAAGATCAAACGTGCTTATTAATTGCACGCTACAAAATCAGAACGACAAGGGAGTACTCTACTCTCAACATATTAAGGTCAAGCATTTTTTTGAGCTTAAACTATATCTATTATATACTTATTTCACTAATATAATAATATAAGCATACAGACATAAAGAATAACTCTTTTATAAGCAAATGTAATACTTTAAAAAAAATGTTAAGTATTATACATTACTACTACGACTATAATTTATACCGCATTAAGGGTGTTTCCTGTGAGACGGAACCTCGGCTTAGGGTAGTGCCCTAATGATGAGTGGGAGTAAGTGACATCAGGATTTTGACTCGTTAACTACTCTTCCCCGTGTTGCTTCCGGGCTCCTTTGAAGAATAGACCAATTGCCGTTCTGCCAGGCAGGTCGTAAAAGGCGACCGACTAGCACCCGTACCACCCGTTACCACCCCCTTACATATTCCTGCCGCAACAGCGTCAGTGCTAGTCACTGTCGTGTTCCGGTTTGGAGGGTAAGGTAGCCGGTAAACTTATGTATGTAAAGTATATTGTATTAATTTATAAAAAAAAAAATCTAATTCAGAGTCATTTACCTAATTATTTTTCAAATTAAACGAACGTTATGAGGCATGCATCTAAACAAATATAAATGTTAAGATTTAAAATTAAAGAAAAGTGAGATTATATGTACAGTAGTAAAGGTCAACTTTGGTACATATTTTAATAGCCCAGCGGTATAGGTTATCTTTTCATTAATAATGCTAAAAAAACGATTAGATATACGAATTATTTCAACCATACTTACATATTTTACAACAACTGTTATAATCCATACTAATATTATAAATGCGAAAGTAACTCTATCTGTCTTTCAGTCTCTTTTTGCCAAAACCACTGAACCGATTTGGATGATATTTAGTAAAAACATAGTTTGAGAACCTAGAAAGGACATAGGATAGTGGACGAAATCGTTCGAAATCGAAATTTCCACGTGGACGAAATCGCGGGCACAGTTATTATTTTATAAGGCCAAGTCAACTTTTGCATCGCTGTGAATAAATCACACGAATTATGTTTGTACGGAGCAATTATTATATACTTTGGAAGTAAGTCGGAAAAACTTGAAAAACTTAAGGAGAAAAAATTTTTCCTAGCGTAGGTGTAAAGACTTTTTTATCGTTCAATTTTTAAAGTTTTCCTTACTAAAAAATACGGAAAGTTAATCCTGCTACCACATTTGTGACTACTTTTAGGGCCCGTTTACATTTTGATTAGTGGAAGTGCGAATGTTTGATACAGGTTCTTAGTATTAAGCAAAAACCACGTGTAGATAGTGATTAGTAATCAGCGACTATTCATTTTACTACGCTGATTACAAATCTTTCGTACTAATCACCAGCTGACTACACGTGTTTTCTGTTTAATACTAATCATCTGCATTAAACACTCGCACTCGCAATAATCAAAATGTAATCCGTTTACATTGTGTTACCTCTACCCAGTGAAAGTTGAAAGTTGGTTGGTTTATAGCTCTGGAGCTTAATTCACCCAATTTAACGGCAATCGAGGCGACGCGTTTAAGACACACATTTTCTTACATATTAACCGCGTCGTAGCACGTCTCGACGTTCGATCGTGTTTATGTCTATGAGAGCCCTAAGCACCTTGACTCAATTACGTGAATTGGGGGCTTGGTGATGCCATAAAATGCGGGACTGGGTAGTGTTAGTAAATAAAACAGTAAGAGTGTCTTTAAAAGTGTATAAATACAAACAAAGATAGAGTTTTATCAAGTGCCACTGATGTTCAGTCTTGAAGTTGCCACTTTTCTTAAAAAGAAAACGACCAAGCGCGAGTCAGACTCGTGCACAATGGGTTGTGTACCATTATCAATATAAAAACGGCACAAAATCACGTTTCTTGAATGGGAGTCCCCCTTAAATATTTATTTTATTCTGTTTTAGTACCTATGTGTTGTTATAGCAGCAACAGAGATACATCATCTGTGAAAATTTTAACTGTTTAACTATCACGATTTATGATGTACAACCTGGTGACAGACAGACAGACAGACGAACGGACAGCAGAGTCTTAGTAATAGGGTTCCGTTTGTACTCTTTAAGTACCTTCATTTAGATATCTTCTTTTTTATATTCTATATAGCAAACAGGCAGATGGCTCTCCTGATGGAAATATTAAATTTTGGATGATGGAAAGATTAAAATATTCTTCTTGAACTTATACTTCTTCATACTTGGGCCAACCTATCAACGTGTTGAGAAAATACATCGTTGTCAATAATTCCAAATTACTCATATTAGCAGGATTTTATGCATATGGCATTGCCATCCCGGCCCACGGACAGCAACGCACCATTAACATCTTTGGTGTCTATAAGCGATGGTATCTCTTTCTATCAGGAAAGCCATCCCCTTTTTTGCTATCTAATGATGTAAAAAAATGACATATTTAATCTGTCTGTCTAAGACAACGCAGTAGGGAATTTGTTGACCACTCAATAACATTAATAATAATTACTTATCAATACAGCAAAAGTGAGCTACGTGTGTATTGATTCCTGTCCCAAAACAAAAATGCTTTGATAAGACATGCAAAAACGCGAGTAGGTAGATAATCTCATCGTGCAATATTTTTATCGGACAAAACATTTTACGAATCACTTACTAAGTTATCTTGTAATGCGTTAAAACTAAGTACGTATTCATTTTGAATATATTCATATTCGATATATTCGCATATTTCGATCATATTTATTTAAAAAAAACAAAGCACTTTCGAAAAGAGTCGCAGAGATAAGTTTCGTAGACTCGCCAAAAGGAAGTCACTCACGAAGTTCAAATATTATGTATTCATCATTTAACATATGGAGTGCTATCCCACGGACTATAACTTCTCCAAGACTGAATGTACCTGATTTATCAACAGATTGGTAACCCATCTTGGGACTTAATACCATTATTTAATTGTGGGTTCACTGCATCTCTACCTATTTATTCGAAGATATGGGTGTGAATTTATTTATAAATTTATAACATACCGGCCTTTACTGTATCCCCTTTACCTCTAACATTAGCTCTTAATAGGTATAAATTAATGTTAGTTGTACATTATCTAACTTATATTGATAAAAAATATAATGTGAAATTCATACAATTTTGAAATTAACCTCACTTCCACCAACAGATATCGTAAAATCTTTGATATATTGCAAAATAATGTAACAGACAGCTTGCCTGTCACCAGTGAGATATCACCTATACCTGTTTCAATGTTTTTTAAACCATTTATCTGCACTTCCTAATAATATCTAATTCAAATTAGAGGTTTGATGTAAGCGTTTCATCAAAATCAACATAATCTTGAATTCACATTGAAATTCATGTCCCCGTATTGTGTTCATTCGTTTCGTATCTTTACAAGGATTATGCTAAAATAATACTGTCAGTCAGTTGTTTGTGCATCGCGCTGTCACTAACATTTCAATCGTAGGGTTTTTGTTGCTACATCACTTGTAGTACTTCAGACATCATCGAATATTTATAGTTTTTAAACATCTTTATCGACGCGAGCTTGACGTCTCGGACGAAATAAGGGAGAATTTTAAATGTTTCTGCTGTATGTATTACCATGCGCTTCTTTTATCGATCGATCTCTAAGTATTGTTTTATAATAAACTGCATTTACAAACATTAATGATTCATTTATATTGGTCTCTCGTAAAATAATCGTGTTAAATTATGGTTTACAAACACCGTTAATCGCGGGTATTACGAAAGCTATTCATTAGAGGGGCTACTCAAAGAAATATAACAAATGACACGGTTTAATATAGAAGACACAGCCGAGACAGGCCGCGTATCGATCACGAGTTGGACTGGCGGCCGTCCAACACGACCAAGTGGTGGGTTGCACCGCCGACATGCGGTGACAGGTGTGGCATGCAACCCATGACTTGAACGATAGTTCACACAATCATCAATGCTTTCAATCTTATTCCTAATTTTTTACTCTATTTTTAATTTGAATTAAACTATACCATTTTTGTAAATTTAAAAAATATTACCTTTACATTATTTGATAAAAATAACCTTAAAGATTATATTAATAGTATGAATGCCGTATAAGATAAATTAATGTTATTATAAATTGAAGAATGGTTAAAAACTCTTAACAGAAATCTCGTTTCGATTCGTGCTCATTGCCGCAAGCAGTACATCACAATCGAGCAAGCGTAGCAAGGCACGAAGTCGATCGAGCCAACTATTCATTGGCGCTCAAACGGGCATTCAGATCTAAATATTAGCGTGACTTGTTTTGCAATCGGAATAATGTATAATGAACTTCAATAAATATGTTTACCTTAGTTTGAACCACGTTGCTTAAAACTGAAACAAGGTTTGACTTTTGTGAGGAAGTGAAAGGGAACTTTTTGACATAAAATAGTTGCGAGCTTTATGTTACAGTATAATTTAAGTTTCATACTCATAAATATAAGTAAAAAAGATATCGAACAACAACGTTTGAGTTACACTTAATTAAATATAAACTAGAAAGGATATATAGCTGTTATAATTAATATTACATTTAAAAGGCATAATATTTATAACGTGAATCATAAAAGTAATAAAAATCATTCTGCGCAATTAATAAAATATTGGTAACGTTTGGTTTGTAAAGAGTATTTTTACTTTTTCAGGCACTGTGAATGCAAATGGAGAGACCAAACGCCAGAGAACGTCTTACACCCGGTATCAAACACTGGAGCTGGAAAAAGAATTTCATTTCAACCGATACCTAACCCGAAGGAGAAGAATTGAAATTGCTCATGCTCTTTGCCTGACAGAACGTCAGATTAAGATCTGGTTCCAAAACAGACGCATGAAGTGGAAGAAAGAGCATAAGATGGCATCAATGAACATTGTCCCGTACCATATGAATCCATATGGACATCCTTACCAGTTTGACCTCCACCCCAGTCAATTTGCGCATTTGTCAGCATAGGATCAGTGGAATTTTTCGAATAGTGGATAACTGATTTATTAAAATATCAGTCACCTGTGTAAACAGGGTTGCTTGTAACACTGAAAGGTAGTGCTATAGCAATAAGACTGGATCAGTTATTCGCTGTTCGAAAAATTTTATGAGTATAGACTAATTTGTTAAAATTATTGTTGTGACATTGAGTGACTTTAAGAATAAGTGTTTGTGCTTATGCAAGTACCAGAAGAAAATAATAAGAAGAAAAAATTGTGAAGCCAAGATAAATCTACAAAAGAAAAATAGTAAATATCTAATTTTTACTTACATTATCTCTTATTGAACTTTAGTGTATTTAATTTCTGATATCGTGGTTATATTTTTATTTTTCATAGAGTCTGATTGTCCTTATTAAAAAAAATTCTAAGTTTGTTACAAATCAATAAAAATAACATAAAACCATTTTAAAACTTGGAGTGAAAATATTTTTAAAAGAATCTAAAATTAATATTGTATCTTAAATATCTTGAATATTGACATTTGTCAGTGTTTATTTAGTAACAATTAAACCTAGTCATAAGCTATCACTTGATCTGCATAATATTTATAATTTGTAAGATAAAAACAAAATAGTGTAAATTATGACTAGTAATGCTTAAGATAGATAGATGTTTTTTAGTTTGAAACTGTTGAATAATTTTTGACTTGTGAGATACCTATGCAATTTTAATTCCTGGTTTAAGAAAGCCATTTTGGAAACAACAAATTCGGAACTGTACAGGGATATGGTAAAATTTGAACAATTCACAGAAAATTAAAAATTAAATTAAAGTTCTTTAATGTTAAGAATAATTTTTATTGAAAGTTATTTTTAATATTAATTAAAATATATTATGCTTTTTGACTTTGATATTGCAAATAAGGACACAATGTTATGTACCTAATAGAACTCTAAGAAATGCTGTGACTTATATGGGATTGAAGTTCAGTTTCATTATACATGTGAATATATTCACCTTAAATTGTAAATATAGAACAATTTTGTCTGTAGAATATAGATACATAATAGAAAAAGTTTAATATATTCAGTAAAGAATAACTTTTTCGAATAACTGTTTTATGTTCCTGTTCTTAGTTGTAAATAACAATATTTACCTATTCCCAAGCAAATTTAATTCATTATTCAATCGTTATTGCTTAGACGAGGTGTATATAATAATATGATAGTTTCTTATAACCACCAACAATACCATTTAAAATAAATCTTGTGACTACTAAGTACTTTAAATCTTTAATGTCGTATTTGTAAATGTACTTAATGTAATGTAAGTAAGAAAACGATTATAATTTCATTTAATTTCAATTAATCTTCCTTTTCATTTAAAAGACAAGTATCAGCATAAAGTTTTATAGTAGATACCTACTTTCTTAAGAAATGTCGTGGTCAACTGTGATATTTTGTTAAATTTTATTCTTAAGAAAATCAAATTGAGTTTCATTGTCTAATTCATATCCTTCGTTTGATTTTAATACTTTGACTGATTCATTTGTTGGTTTGTATTTATTTTGTTTGTAAATATTTGATTTACTGACTACTTATTATTTTTAATTGGCGATATTGTTACAAGATTTCAAGAAACGCATTTTATTAATAGTTACTAATTACGTCAATCGAAAATCACAATTCTTATATCTTGAAATTTAGGAAAATATGTTTGAGTATTTATAAAAATCTGTAATATACTAGTGCTAACTATAATACTAGAACATTTCATTACTACATGTTTACAATATTATATTATTGAATGAAAAAAACAGGTAATTACAAAAAATCATAAATCACATTTTGTATTAAAAAATAGGTACGTCATATAATACGCTTATGACCGTATTGATAAAGGTGACGCCTACTAGGTGACAAAAATAAAAAGGCGCCTTAAATGTCAATAATAAAATAAGCTGGATTATTCATTACATATAATATTTATTTTGCTTATATACAAATATTATGAAAAACTGAAACAGAAAAATTAATACTGCCGTTGTAAGATAAAACATACAACTAATCATGTATCAACCACTTTATCCAACGATTTTTTATTAATACATGAATATTAGTATATTATTAGTTAAAACTAGTAAATAATGCACAAGTACTTTTGTTTCACTATAAATATGCACAAAGTAATTTTAAATTAATCGACCGTTTTCGCATACCTATTCTTGATGTAATATTCTTTAAAAGATAAAAAATATTACGGTAAAGAATATTACACCCTGAAGATGTTTTAAAAAGTGAAACCAGGCGATTAATTTAAAATAACTTTTTGTAGGTACACCTTTTTTTATATTATAAGATAGCAAACAAGCAGATGAGTCACCTGATGGAAAGAGTCAACCATCGCCTATAGACACTAAAGATGTTAATGCATAAGTTTACCGGCCACCTTACTATCCAAACCGGAACACGACATCGACAAGCACTGACGCTATTGCGGCAGGCATAGGTAAGGCGGTGGAATCAGACCCGGGCGAGACAATGCAGAACTCTAGCATCTAGTAGCCACGATGGTAGTGACTCGCGTAGCCAATCGGTCGGCTTTTACGTTCTGCCTGACAGAACGGCAGTTGGTCTATTCTTCAAAGGAGCCCGGATCCAACACGGGGGAGTATACCTATATTGAAATAAAAGTACAAGTGTATATTTTCCTAGTTTAAAGTAATAATTATGGAATTTCACCAAGTGCCGACGATTGAAAGTGTAAAAATATATTAGTATATTTTGATTAATATAATGAAATTATAAACCAGCACAAGTTTACCAGGCAAACAACTAAATAACAAATCCAGTTAACTCTAATAAAAACCCCTTGAAACAATCTCACAAATATAATACGCGAAATATGCGAATGTGTATATTTGCTACCTATTTCTTACCCTGAAACGTCTAGACGTATTTGTATGGAACTTAAAGAATAATTTTGACACTACAGAACACAGAATTTTTCTTTGTTAATTTTTTACAGTTTTCCCTATCATGGGGTAATTGCTTAAACACATATTCTATAGTATTTATATGAATTTGATAAACTGATCGTACTGTATATCCAGCCTTAACACATTATTCTGTAAGATTCACAAAGACAAATTTAATTACGCTGTGGATTTTGCATTTAATTTGATATTCAAAGAAAGATGACAAACATGAGAATATTCGGTTATTAAAATCAGTAATGATCTCAAGAGTTAAGTTTTTGAAATCTTATTAAAAAATGCTATACAACTGTTATTTTAAAATGCGTTTACGATTTCTATACTTCAAAATACCTAATTATGTATAGTGTGCAATAGGAAGTGGCCTATTCTGTCCTAATTTCTTACTTATTTTTGTATATTGTTGTTTATTTACTTGTGTTATTATAATTGTAAAACATATAAATAATTTTATCGTTCATTCCACTTAAATGAGAGCTCTAGAGAGTATGATATGCGATCATTAAATTATTGTATTGTATGAATAAAATGTATTAAATTTGAAAATTGGTAAAGATGATAAAATAAATTATGAAGATATTTATGGGTTTTATTAAATTTTCTAATAATAATTAATCTGTAAGTTGACAAGCAATAACTATATATCGTGAGAAGTCAATCTTCAAATCGCTTTTTTTAGAATCGATAAATAGCGACGATTTTCAAAAATCATAAATACTCATAAAGTTTTGCCTATCAATTAAGTTGGAGCAATTTGACTTAGTTATGGTGATTTTCAGAATTTAGAAATCAAAATAACTTTTTACAAGTTATTTTGATGTGTCAAATTTTATATTTTATTTTTATATTTTTTCATGTATATTTTTTAAAGTGAGATTGCATAATGTTTATTTCATAAATATGTAATTATCACAATAATAATAATATAAAGATTGCTCATATGAGAAGCAGTTAATCTCATGCTTTCTTGTCATCTAGATATTCAGATATTTTATAGTAACCTTTATTACATAGTTTTGTTTCAACACATCTCTAGAATTTATTAACTGGTAAAACTAATAGCATCAGGAAGCTTATTGTAGAAGCGTATATGCCTCATAAAAGAGTTACTAATTCTATGGAGATGAGATACATGTACAGCGAGATTGTTTTTGTTCCTTGAATTTATCACTATTCTTTTTAAATAAGCAAATATTTTTACGTACATATATCAAATTTTTATTAATTAAAATAATATATCAACAGAATCCAGCCTCACCACTGCTTTTTGCGTTAAAAATATCATTTAACACGCATTCAGGATTTTAACTAAATATTTTTAATGTGGTTTATATTTATTTTTTGATATTCCAATATAGTTAAATGTATTTAACATGTTCTTGTCATATTTGCTTTAATGTAAATATTACAAAAAAAGTTTTTACGTTGTACGGGGATCGACAATAAGGCAGTCCACAGGCGTATCACGTAATGTTTGCAATCCGCAAGCGATCAGTGATGACTTTTAAACGTAAAGAAAAAAATCATCACAAATGTTGTCAATTGCTTGCTGGTCACTAGGTGTACTTTTTGCAATGTCACAGCACCAAAACTAATCAAGTGGCTACGACTTCCACTAATATACAAGGCTGTTACGTGTGTTGCAAAAATTAAACAATTACGACAATTTCGCATTGCGAGTCTTTTCTTCTAGGCCCATTAGTACTGTTCCTACCACGTAAAATTTTGTATATTAGCTAAAATAAAAATAAATCTATGAACTTTAAAATTAATAAAATTGCAATAATTACAGTACTAAATTTAATCTAATAAGAAAATACTTAAAATATAAGTTTCTAATAAGCTCTGGTTTACAGTCTTACCTACATAACACTAATATTATAAAGAGGAAATATTTGATCTTTTGTTTGTTTGTTTGTCACGATTTCACTCAAAAATTAATACAATGATTATAAAGATTATTTCACTTTTAGAAATGACATAGGCTACAATTTTACCCGACTGATAAAAGGGAAATAATGACTTTTGATCAAATGAACGTAGTCTTGAGGTCACAAATTCTTAGTTTTAAATACGTCTTCTACAGTTACTGTTCAGTCAACTGTTAGACATATTAAGCTCTAAAGGTAAGTAAATCTTGATTAAAAAGCTAATGGCATTCAGATTCAGTTCTTGTTAAACACAAACACATTAAATGTAATCAAATAAGTACTTAAACGAATATTGTTAATTATACTGTTTTGAACTATTACGATGAAGAGAGAAACCGTTTACCGTGAAACATATTAGAGTTTAGATGAACTTTTAAGAACTATTAAAAATAATTAAGTGGACCACTTCATTAGTACCGCTCCGTTAGTCGACTGGTTAGCGGCCCTTACTACACAATCGCCGGGGCTCGGGTTCGATCCCCGACGGGAACAAGCATTTTATTAAATTTATTCCAGTATTTATATATGTATTTCTATTTATTAGTATCATTGACTAACACCCATAACACAAGCAATTTACTTATTTTGGTATTAGATCAGTCAGTGTAATTTATCCCGTGAAAATTTATATTTTTATTTATTAGGTTAATAGTTAGTTCGATAAAAATTCTTTAAAAAAAAGGGTAGTAAAAATTTTGCTGAATATGTCACGATCCACAATAAAACGAGTTGTAGTTCAGAAGTACGTAAAGTAAATGACGTATCAACACTGCATTGACTGAGGAAACACGCAAAACTGTCAGTCTCACTTATCAAAAATAATAAGTAAATTTGAGATTAACTATCCCACCAAATTTAGTTTCATGTATTTTACATGACTCGACGGTGCGACAATATGGCTCACACTGTCAAAAAGTTATCAGATCTTATGTATAACCAAGCTTCTAACCCTACACGCCTCATTTTACAAGCTCTAACTTCACAAACTCTACAACTTATAAATAGTTCACAAACTCTACAACTATTAGACGAAATATGGGGCTTGACCGTTTCGCTACCGTCACATGGGCGTAAAGTGAAAAATTTATTCACGGTTCATTACGTTTCTGACACATTTTCCCCTGTGTTGGTTCGGGCTCCTTTGAAAAATAGACAGACTGTCGTTCTGCCAGGCTTGTCGTAAAAGGAGACCGGTTATACGTGTCACTACCATCGTGAGTACTAGGTGGTAGAGTTCCGCAACAAATCACCCGGATATTTGTTACCACTACCTTACCTATTCCTGCCGCAATAGCGCCAATGCTTCTCATTGTCGAGTTCCGGTATATAGGGGAAGGTAGCCGGTAAACTTTTGCATATGGCATTGTCATCCCGTCATATCCGTGTGGCGGCAACGCACCATTAACATCTTTGGTGTCTATAGGCGATGGACTGATCTACTTGTTTGCTTTCTAACGTTAAAAAAATACAATAGCTCTTGTAGTAATGAAACAGCCATTAGATTAAACAAAAGTATAATAATTCCTATATTATAAACGCGCAAATGAATTTATTTCTTACGCTTTCACGGCCAAACTGGGGTAAATGTGATAAAACTGATAAAAACAACACGTTGTTTTTACCAAAAAACTGAAAAAAACATGTTTACTGAAAAAACAGATTTCACATTTTACACATTACAAATAAATTTTATGATATAAAGCCAAAATAAACGCAAAAAGAATTTCATTGAGAAAGCAATTTCACTAGATGCGTAAAAGTTACGGTAAACGATTTCGATTTCATTTGAATCGGTAACTGCAACCGCCAGCTAGACGCCCAGTTTGATGTTCGTATTGAGTGATGATAAATGATCGCCAACGATGACATGACAGCCGAACCTGCGAGGGGGCGCCTGCGTTCACCACGTGCCAACAAAGGAGTGTAGAAAATGTGAAGGTTGCCTTGGTTTGTAGGTCGCGGGTGTATCGGAGGCTGAACCTATAAATCACCCTGTCAGAATATTTTGCTTGATATACCTACAGTTCTACTAGCATTCGCAGGCCGTTCAGTAGCTACCAATTTAAAACAAAATAAGGAATATATGGTATTCAACAAAACATAAAAGCCATATTTTCGCATTCATTCGTACTTTTCATACTATTATAAACGCGAAAGTCTCTCTGTCTGTTACACTTTCACGGCTAAACCGCTGAACCGATTTTCATGCAATTTGGCATAGAAATAGTTGAAGATCCGAGGTCAAACAGGCTATTTTTTTTTAAATCAACCCCTAAGGGGGTGAAATAGGGGATGAAATTTGTATGAAAAACTATATCGACGACATGTTAAGCTACTCGCGGGAACTCCACTCGACCTACTCGAACCCGGAACCCCATGTGGACAGCACCGACATCGGATCACTTTCAATCAATTGTATGTATCACGCGATACATACAATAATATGATAGATATAACTGTACTGAGAATGTATATGTGTAAGTACAAATTATGGATGGATTGGGTACCTACTTGTTATATCATGAGACTTAATGCTTTCTACTCTGCCTACCTCTTCCAAAATGTAGACGTGATGATATTTATAATACATCGAACACGACCTTAGATTATTGAATATCAATGCCCCAATCTCTAACATAGATATTAGACTCAGCGTGACACTTCTGACTGTATCTACTGTACGTTGTATACCTAAGTTAATTTAATAAGCCACAAATTTAAAAAAATCTTAGGCCCGTGTTACTCCGGGGCATTTTAGACAAAAAATGAAGTAGCTAACTACGGCAGTTCGTAAAAGGCGAAAAAAGGCTAAAGCTAAAACTAGGTGTAAACGTTCTTCAGCTTCTCGCGTGAGTGATACCTACCACCGATTATGTATTCCTGCCGCAATAGGAATATAAATAGGCTTTTATGTTCACTTTGGCATCTTTGCCGCGTCTCGACATAGTTTATCAGGTATATACAATCTATACATATAATAAAATCGTAGGAAAATCAAAACTGTACATTGAATATTTTTTTAAAGAATACTTGGGGCGTGATCTACAATTGATATCGAAGCCAAAAATATAGCTTTTAGAATTTTTGTCTGTTTGTCTGTATGTATGTCCGGGGTAAACTCAAAAAGTACTGCATGGATTTACTTCAAATTTTGCATGAATATTACTTATAGGTCGGGTCAACATATAGACTATATATTATCACGCTATCACCTAGCGGCCAGGTGCTGTGCGGAGTAAACGAAGTCCGCGCGGACGAAGTCGCTGGCAACAGCTAACAATATGATAAAGAGAAAATACGAGTCTACGTACGTATTAAGTAGATAGAAAAATACACAATACTTGGTCACGACGTCGCACGTTTAACGCAATCGGCACTAGTGTATATCGTATCGTAAAAAATCGAGCTTTTTTTTACTAACATGCTAGACAAGGCACCATGCCATTTGTTTCACGTGTTCTACTAAAGTGCAGTCCACGGACCTACGTCAGAGTTTGTTGAATTAAACGCGTGAGCGCCATAAAATTCACAGTGGGTATGATATTTTGGTCGGGAATATATAGTATTCAACGGAACATAAAAGTCATGTTTTCGCATTCATAATATTATAAATATTTGTTTTATGTGGCTCTATTATACGCTGCAGCGTTGCTTAATTTTGAATACGGTTGGACGATTTATTACTTTTTTAGCGGTGTAGCGAGTGTTATCGAAATGGACCACGACTAGTATTTAACATTGCTTTTTTAGTACGTAGTACATTAAACTCTAAACGCAATAGCATCTGCCTGTCACTGTCGTTTTCCTTCTTGGAGGAAAACTAGAAAGTAACCTTATTATTACGATGTAAAATCTCCGCCAAACAGATAACAAAGCAATATCTTTGGTGTTTACAGACGATATCGATCATCACGATCATTTTCCATCAGAAGGCCCACATTATACTTGCTTGACATCAAATAACATAAAAATCCATTTGCTTCTTACCAGCGGTCCGGCAGGTGGGAAGATGATTTTTTAAATTATAAGATAGCAAACAAGCAGATGGGTCTCCTGGTGGAAAGAGACAACCATCGCCTATAGACATCAAAGATGTTAATGGTGCGTTGGTATCTTTTAGGCGAGATCTAATACCACGTGCATAATTTTACCGGCTATCTTACTCTCCAAACCGAAACACGACAATGACAAGCACTGACGCTATTGTGACAGGAATAGGTAAGGCGGTGGTACCAGATTCTACTACAGAGTTGTAGTACCTAGTAGCCACGATGGTAGTGACTCGCATAAGCAATCGGTCGCTTTTACGACCTTCCTGGCAGAACGGCAGTTGGTCTATTCTTCAAAGGAGGTCGGATCAACATCATTTATTAACCGATTCAGTAAATTCTTTTTTCATATGAGAGGGTATAATTTAAGCTTGGTCCCATATAACATTAGTGAATTTGATATTTAGGATGCCAAAGATACAGAGAGTCTGGAATCAATAGTTACAGTTTTACCATGTTTAAATTATTTCACATATATTTTTGTTAAATATGATAGCAAGCAGATAGTTCTTCTAAAGTTACCACCTAACCTTAACACCTAAGTTACAAGTATGATATTTGTGTTTCTAAATACTTGGTCAAAATATAAAGCTACATTTTTAATTCATGGCTGCAGAATAGACAGGACTGCGGTACGCCGGCGCCTTACCCATTGCTGTGGTTAAAGCGTCAGTGCTTATCTTTTATGGTCTGCAAGGAGAAGCAGCCAGTAGAGCATATTTACCACTAGCTAAACAAAATTTTTCAGATCTGGAACTAAAATTTTAAGAATATTTTGATTAATAAGAGTCTTTTATTCACAAATTCTGTACCATAAAATATGTACATACCTAAGTTATTATAACTTAATACTAAAAACAACCAAGCTTAACAATTCAAATATGACGTACACCAAAGACATTTTAAGGCGATGTGTATCGAGACCTCTGTGTTACAATGAGTAATATTATTAATGTTCGTCTGTCCATCCGATTGTGGTCGCGGACGATTGCGAGATACCTTACATTAAGGTGAGCTCCGTGTCGCAAATCATTTTTCATCGTGTACCTACTGTGGCGTGTCGTGCGAGTCTTGTATGACATTGTTTTGACGACCCTGATAAGATACCATTTATGCTATTTGAAAAATGCTATCTGATTCAGATGTGAGCTGTTGATTTTATTAATGATCCTCTGTATAAAATGCTACGTTGAACAACATGCTTTTGAAAAGGATTTGATTTTTTATCAGTATTTAATGGAATGACAGATAAAATATTGACAAAACTGATATACAAAATAACATTATAAAATTATGCGTAACAAAATATATTTTGGCAGACTTATTGTTATTAAATCTATAATTTCCATACCGCAACTCGAATATAAGCCTTCAATTTAGCTATAATATAGTTAAAATGTCCGAGTTTTTCCAATATTTTCAACTGTCGAAATAACTGAGATTACTGTTAAGCATGTTTGTAAAATTGTTAGAATTGAACGACATTTGAGTATGATGATTTAGGCGTCCAAGCACGTTTACTAAATTTCGTAAGTGTATGTGTTTGTATGTTTGTGCACGAATTGTTGGAACTAAATTACACATCGAGATAATTATTTTTGATTTGAATCAGGTAAGTGTCAAATTAGGGAAAAGCCCAAGTGTCATCAAAATCGGTTCTGTTGTTTTTGGGATATGGATACAGTTGACAGATATTTGAATTTAGTTTAATTTATGAAATTAGTTTTTTTTTTCATAATATACCTAGTCTAATTGTTGCTTGAAACACAACTTCTATCTGTAGACTGTCTTTAGAAAAAAACTAACTAATTATTAATATTTTAATTATGATTTAATAAGTTACGATCCAAGTTAATCTATATTATATGTTATATATTATACTAGCAATACCCGTGCGAATAATTCGCACTAAGTAATTTTATTAAATACTTTTTAAGTTGATTTGAAATTGAACAAAAAAGTTACAGACCGTCAATCATGTTGACGTTGTTTCAAAATTAAAGCTGTCATACGGCAGCATTGCTGTATTATGTCTTAATATGTGTATATAATTTTAATTTTAATAATTTATAAAAACAAAAGCAGTAATATTTTTTTTAGTTGTTGATGCGGGTCTCTACCCGCTTGCTCTCAAGCAATTGTCTATAAAATGATATAGGATTTATTTAGATTAATTGTGAGGTTTTCTCTAAAAAGGGAGGCACTAGCTGTGCCCGCAACTTCGTTCGCGTGGAAAAAGTTCTGAAACAAAAACCCTCATAGTTCCCGTTCCCGTGGAATTTCCGGGATAAGAACTATCCTATGTCCTTTCTTGGGTCTCAAACTATATTTGTACCAAATTTTATCCAAATCGGTTCAGTGGTTTGGCCGTGAAAGCATAACAGACAGACAGACAGACAGAGTTACTTTCGCATTTATATTAGTATGGAGTATGGATAGTATGGATTATATATTATATATTATATATTAGATATTAGATATTATATATTATATATTAGATATTAGATATTATATATTATATATTATATATTATATATTATATATTATATATTATATATTATATATTATATATTATATATTATATATTATATATTATATATTATATATTATATATTATATATTATATACTATATATTATCCATACTAATATTATAAATGCGAAAGTCTGTCTGTCTGTCTGTTACGCTTTCACGGCTAAACCCCTGGACCGATTTTCCTGAAATTTGGCATGGAAGTAGTTGAAGAGCCGGGGTCAAAGATAGGCTAAAGATAGGCCTCTGAGTTGCGAGCTCAGGGTGCCCTGGGGAAAAGCTAAGCTGTCTTGGATCCCGCAACGAAATTAATCAGAAGTATATAGGAGGAGTAGGAAAATACATCCTGTTTCCCTCCCTTTTTAGCAGGAGACAGCAAAATGTTAAAAGTATAAAAATACTACGAAATGAGACTTTTATAATCAGGTTAAGCCTGATTGCTATTGCACCACGGAAGTTTGGAAATTAGGGACCTACCAGAATGGCCTACTTAATTTTTCTTCCAGTAGTAAGTGTGACAAAATCGTTTGAAGGCACGGAAGTTCCCACGTGTACCCTGTGTGTGAACTGCACATCACATTCTTTGGACACTTTGGGAGTGTCCAAAGAATGTGATGTGCAGTTTGTTCATATTTACAGTTTAATGTAGAGCACTCGCAAAAGGGAGAAGGAACTAATTTAAACGAGAATAATTTAGCTTTAAAATTACCGTGGCTAGTGAGAAACTGTGCAACACAATGATCTATTTCTATCCAAGTTTTACTTAAGCGATCCCGGATGCACGGGAAAAAGTTATATAAATGCCGTCCTTCAGTTGAACAAGACCAACGCGACTGCCATTCGTCAATTAATTCGTTAGTAACGTCGATTACGGGATTAAAAAGACGACGTATTTTTGTTTGGGCTTGCGAGTTGATAAATTCTGGGTTAGTAAAATTCCTAAAATTGTAATACATTGAAGCCCGACGCTGAATTTCTAAATTTAATGGTAAGATGCCTGATAAAACGGGTAAAGCTTCGGAGCTTACAGTGCGATATGCTTTGCATAGAAATAATAGTGCTAGACGCTGATTTTGAAGTAGTTTGCACCGAATCGCACCACTCGTAACTTTATCAGCCCACGCTGAACAAGCATAACAGATACAACCTAAATACGTTGCGTTATAAATTACCTTTAAAGTGTTAAACGTTAAACCCCATGTCGAGGATGATATGCCCGCAAAGGATAAGAAATTCCATTTAGCCTTTTCACCGATATAGTTAATATGATTTATAAAAGTATAATTTTTTTCTATGACCAAACCTAAATATGTTGCCGATTCTTTTCTCTTTATTGTGCTATTATTTATTTTTATACTAGGAGATGATAGGAGCGAACCTTTTAATATTAAGTAAAACGTTTTATGGGGCGCAAAACTTAAACGATTTCTTAAGCCCCAGTTGATGATCAAATTAAGACTAGTGTGAGCCAGCGACTCTATCTGTGCTCGTGTGTTAGTTTGTATCATTAAAGCAACGTCGTCTGCATAACCTATAAGCGAGCATCCTTCCGGCAAGGCTAATGAGAATAAATCGTCAAATCCTAAGTTCCATAGATATGGTGAAAGTACTGATCCCTGAGGGCAGCCTAGAGTAAGGCGTTTAGACACAGCGTAATGCCCTAGCTGTAATTTCATATGACCGTTTTCTAGATACGATTTAATTAGCTTATATATATTTGAATAACACCCCCTTATTTTTAATTTCAACAATAACATCGGCCACCACGCGTTGTCAAAAGCACCAGAAATATCCAAAAAAATACCTACAACATAATTATTTCGTGACAATTCTACCATTTTTCTCATAGCACTGCCTATTCTTCAAGCAAATGAGTCTCCTGATGGAAAGAGTCAACCATCGCCTATAGACACCGAAGACGTAAACGGTGCGTTTTTATCTTGTGGCGCGGTCTATAAGTTTACCGGCAACCTCACCCTCCAAACCAGAACACGACAGTGACAAGCACTGACGCTATTGCAGCAGGAATATGTAAGGCGGTGGTACCAGACCCGGGCGAGACAATGCAGAACTCTACCACCTAATAGCCACGATTATAGTGACTCGTATAGCCAATCAGTTACCTTTTACGCCTTGCCTGGCAGAACGGCAGTCCTATTCTTCAAACGAGCCCGAGACTTACATGTGTCGTTAACATTGTGATTACTAACTATGTAAAAGAGTTCTACAAAATCTCTATCGGGTCTGGTACCACCGCCTTACCTATTCCTGTCGCAATAGCGTCGGCGCTTGTCACTATTGCGTTCCGATTTCGAGGGTTAGGTAACTGGTAAATGTATGCATGTATAAATCTATGTAACAACCCCAGCACACGGTTAATAACGCACCATTAACATCTTTGGTCTTTGTAGGCGATGGCCATTTCTTTCAATCAGGAAAAACATCTGCTTGTTACTGTATAAAATACAAGAAAACTTTTTACGAATTCTATAAAAAAAATATGATTACGGAGTCGGTAGAGTCAGAAGTTTGTAAATAAATTTTCACGTTCTTCACAATGTACCGATTGTTAATTATTTACATGTTATTACATTTATAACAATAAATAAATATAATCGCTAGGTAACTTGCAAAGTATCCAGAGTAAACTAAGCCAAACTTTCCCTTTAGTCAGTTGCCGTATTTCATGTGATAACTAGATTCGAAAATTTCATGCTCGTCCAAGGCACTGGGGTGGGGTATTACACCACCACTAGACTCTGAACTACTACTGATATTTCGATTAGGTAAATATTTTATTGTGTATATGTTACCGGCAGTCTGTGTAAGTCGGTATTCTATACAATACTTAGGTAATGTATAGAATACCTTAAACGTGTAGATAAATTATGAACTATTATTTATTTTATACTTTGCCTAAGTATTCAATATAAAACCGAATATGCAGTTGGCAATGTGTGAAAAAAAAATGAAAGCTAAGAGCGTGCAAGCAGGCGAGCACTAAACGCGTCACAATTGTGTCGAGCTATGACAGCATTAGTTCTAACAGTTAATAACAACTGATGTGGTACTTTAGTCATAATACTAACAGAGCAAGCTCAGAAAATACTCAAAATTTGCTGAAAAAAAAAGTTTCCTCCTTTGCCTTTGGACCACTGTAAGAGTCCCTGCTGGTACTCGACAGGGGTAGTAATGACACTCACTATATACTAGCTTTATATTTTTGAACAAATATTCTAATTTTTAAGTATAAATTATAGTAAATAGTTCATTTTGGGCAAAAAGTGTTCCTTGAATTTTATTAATGTCTGATATGTTTTCGTATGCGACCTAATTATTCTCAAAACAAATAAATATTTTAAGTGGAATATCTTTTTAATTTTGATATTAAAAAATGCGTATGCTTGTCATATAAAAATTATTTTAATGAAAATCCTAATTGTTAATTTTTAATAAAGTTGTACTGTAATTTATTTAAACAATATTTTATTCGTAGGTAGAAACATATTAAATGTTGACAAATACAGATCGAAACCTATTCATTTTATACATTACCAGTGACCAGCAGGTACTCTATACAATCACTAGGAATTGTATTAAATACCTAGGTAAACTGTAATGAACAATAATATTCATAATATTTCATGCATTGCCTAGATGCCCCCGGTATTTCATACAATGCCTAGGTATTGTATAAAATATTTAAATTATATAGATTTCTGGTAAGCTATCAATGTAACCAGCCGGAAATATATCAAACCCAGGAATTGTGCCTAGGATGAATCGAAAAATTCTAAGAAATAAATATGCATATAATCTCTTTAGTGGTATTTTGACAACTATTTGAAATCGAAACGTGTCAATCTTATAAAATTTATTTAAACTTTCTTTTTTTTCATCTATACTACATATAATAAAATCGTAGGAAAGTCAAAACTATACATTGAATATTTTTTAAAAGAATACATGGGACGTGACCTAAAATCGATATCGAAGACAAAAATATAGTTTTTAGATTTTTTGTCTGTTTGTCTGTTTCTCTGTATGTATGTCCGGGGTAAACTCAAAAAGTACTGCATGGATTTACTTCAAATTTTGCATGTATATTATTAACAGGTCGGAGTACGGGGGAGTAGCAGTGGGGAGTAAACGAAGTCCGCGCGGACGAAGTTGCGGGCAACAGCTAGTTATTCCAATAAAAATATATAAATTGGTTTGTGCATTGAGTGACAAGCTGTGATGAAGTACTTGTGCTCGAAAAAATTACTACAAAAGACATTTTTCTGGAATTTCAGCAGACCTTAGGACCCGTGATAGTGTCTCTCCCTACAGTAGAGACCACAGTCGCTTACTAGGTTGCTGAATTTAAAAGAGGTAGATCGAACTGTGAAGGTAATCTTTGTTCCAGACGATCTTCAACTTCCGTAACAAAAGAAAATGTGAAAAAATTAAGAATTTGATTTTGCAAATCAGAGAATTTTAAGTACAATAGCCGGAACTAACAGCTTTACGTAGTAGTAAAAGTAGTAACGTACATACAAAAGTTTCGGCGTTGGTAACACAGTCACCAAATTCGTGACTACTAATGGCATATATTTGTATAGAAATAAACACAACAATGCCTGATGCCAAACAAGGAAAAAACGAACCAGGGCTTTAAGGACTGAGCTCAACAGGTCAGTTGCAAGATTAACGAAGCAGTTCTATATAAATTAGTATCATATTATAATATTCACCTCAAAAAATCTAAGCCACATGTATTAATTTTATTGTACTGAAGATAAATTAGATTAATGTACCAAAATTAAATTAAAACTTGTTGGCATCGATTATTCATAAAATCGATGAGTTTCGGCAGAGAGATCGGCAGCAATCGCTCCTAAGGAAATTTCAGCAAACACTTTACCTGTTGAGTTTTTGACACTCCATCCAAGTTCTCTAAACACGTCTCTGGAGCATATCCCATGCACACTCGATGCGACTGAGATCTGCTGATTGTGCAGGCTAGGTTTAAAAAGGTTACACACCTACTTACCTTTGGTAAGAAAAAATAACTGGCCAATATACATATATTTTGGAAAATTTGTAACATGATGCGTGTTGTTTAGACTTTTTGGATGTGTTTATTTTCAATATTTTTTGTCATAATATTACGAACCTGTCACCGTTATTTTTTTAAAGTTCTTTGGTACAAGAATTATGAAAAATAAAAAAAGCCATTTAAACACAAAGAGTGATTGCTCTATTTTTTTTTTCTCCTTGTCCCGGCCGCGTATTTAGTACCACCAACTTACGTAATCCTGCCGCAACAGCGTCAATGTTTGTCATGGTCAAGTTGGAATTTCGAAGGTAAGGTAGCCGGGAAACTTATGCTTATGGCATTACCATTCCACCACACAGATAACAACGCACCATTAACATCTTTGGTATCTATAGTCGATGGTTATCTCTTTCCATCAGGATCACAGTCATCTGGTTATTTGCTATCTAATTATATAAAAAAATACATACAGTCACTATAACTTATTAACGGCGCTTCTACTCCTGTCTCACTGACCTGGTGAGAAATGGTCCGTTTGAATATGTAACATTTTTATATATTGCTAGCTGTTGCCCACGACTTCGTCCACAAGGACTTCGTTTACTCCGCACGGCTCCTCCCCCGTAGGTGATAGTGTGATAATATGTAGCCTATATGTTGACCCGACCTATTAGTAATATTCATGCAAAATTTGAAGTAAATCGATGTAGTACTTTTTGAGTTTACCCCGGACATACATACAGACAAACAGACAAAAATTCTAAAAACTATATTTTTGGCTTCGATATCGATTGTAGATCACGCCCCAAGTATTCTTTTAAAAAAATATTCAATGTACAGTTTTGACTTTCCTACGATTTTATTATATGTATAGATTATAGGTCAAAAAATAGGTTGATATCTCCTCCTTCTCCTAAATAGAGGCAGGCAACCATCAGCCATGTAAATTGTTTGTTGTCAATTGTACGGCGGCGCTGTTATACCTTAGGCATACTAGGATAGTGACAAGTACGGATGATATTGCGATAGGAAAAAATAAGTCGGTGTTATCAAACCCGGATTCGGCTTCTAAGACGGATATCACGGATCTATTTATTCTTCGATAGGACCACGGCCAAACCAGGAAGTTTTTTTGGGTTCCTTGTGTGCCCTGCTTTTGTATTAGTAACATTTTTATATATTACTAGCTGTTGCCCACGACTTCGTCCGCGCGGACTTCGTTTACTCCGCACAGCTCCTCCCCCGGAGGTGATAGCGTGATAACATGTAACCTATATGTTGACCCGACCTATTAGTAATATTTATTATGCAAAATTTAAAGTAAATTCATGCAGTACTTTTTGAGTTTACCCCGGACATACATACAGACAAACAGATAAACAGACAAACAGACAAAAATTCTAAAAACTATATTTTTGGAATGCGGACAACTTAGAAACTTGGCCGAATAAACTTTGTAAACACATTTCAAGTATCAAACAAGGTTTATAATTATCTTTTTTGGGAATGATTAACCCTTCATGTTTCTTACTCAATCAATGTCAGTTACGATTTATTATGTAAAATACATTTTAATTATATTACAACTCGGTCAAGATGAGGTCGTTAAGAAAAATATGTGGTATGACACTCGCGGACCGGATTCGTAATGTCAAAGTGAGAGAGAGGTTAGGTTTGAAAGAAAGTGTCGGTGTAAAGATGAGGATAGGGCATGCTTCGTTGGTTCGGACATGTAGAAAGAATGGTAGATGAAAGGTTAACAAAATAGATTTACAATGCGAATGTGGAAGGATGTAGGTACCGGGGAAGACCAAGACTGACATACCACGATCAGATTGATCGAGTACTGTCCGAAGGTGGTGTCAAGAGACTTCGCAACCGGCGTGTTTGTATGAAGAGAGTTGATGAATGTGGAGAAAGCGAGACAAGCCTGCAAGGATCGTGATGTATGGCACTCGGTTCTCTCTGCCTACCGCGTAAGGGATTTGGGGTGAAGATATGTATGTATATAATCATAAGTTACATAAAATTAGGTAAAATAGTTGCACGCCATCTATTATAATTTCCCCACACTAAAATGTAAACTAAAGCCTTATTTTGCTTAAGGAACTTGGTCGGTTGAAGACTAAGCATTTGTTTATTGGTCTGTTAGATGTCTCGCGCGAGTAGAGATACAATTACCTATTTATAAACGTTATACAAACGAAACAAAACATTGTGAAAAAATAAGAGTTTTTATATTATATTTCCGGGTTTCTTTTTATTAATAATAATTTTTATAAAACCAAATAATTTTATTTTTATTATTGTCAATTATTATGGCTTTTAAAATTATAACAAAAATGAGCAAACCGTTATACTTATAGATGCAAGTACCTCAGTATTTGTTTTCTTTTCAACCTTCATACTTTGTACATTAAATTAATACGGCTTCTATTATAATAATTTAAAGACCCCTTTTACTTTATTTTTAAAATGTTTTATTACGATTGTAACTGAAACGTGAATAGGTATATAGAATAAATCTTTTTCTATTCGACAACAGGTGGCAGCAGCATAAAATTTGTAGGTAAAGCAGTATGCGAGGGACGTTATTTTGACAAGCCAATAGCAAAAAGCTTCAACTTCTAAGAAGTGAGAAAGCTTCCATAGTCCGTCGCAGGAAGACGCCCTTCGTTTGGCTTTCAAGATTAAATTTTCAGTTACTTTCTTTAAGAAATCCGGCAGTGACTCGTGAACTGGTAAGACATTTTATTTTATTACATAATTATTATATTGTGTACTTAATTCCGAAAATATAATTTATTGGTATAAACATTGCCATTTCAAATAAACTCTTGTGAAATTAGAGTTCTTGCGTGAAAAACAAGAGATTTTATTTAATTTGAAATCTAAATTTGATTGTGTTAAATCTTTTACTTACTAATCGTTTATATAAATAACTAAAAACTTCAATTCCCTCGATTATTTAAAAAACTATCTTTAATCATTTAAATCTTTAGGTATATAGTATAAAACAAAGTCGCTTCCGCTGTTTGTTTGCTGCATATTTTAAATAAAGTAATGGATTTTAATGTGGTTTTCATAAATGGACATGAATGATTTAAGGGGATAGTCTATATGTAAAAAAGAGTTTAATAATTATTGTAGTAGAAAAAAGCAGGGAATTTTAAAGATTTATCGTAAAACATATTTTAACGCTGAAGCCGGGGTGGGTCTTTACGTCATTATAAACTATTTCTTACTGATACTTAATAAATAAATAAAAAATCGTTAGGAAATAGTATATAGTAAATATAAATCATAGTTGTAAATTTTACTAATTCTAATATATACGAAATTTAATGATAAAATCATCAAAAATGTCTAAACCTAGACAAAATATCCTGAGTTTAAACAGTATAGGACAAAGTTTTGATCAAATTCCTGCACTTCCTTTCTCTACATACATTATATATGATGAAAACGAACCACGGTATTTAAGCATGTTTTCTGTAAATATAACTTCATGCATATGTAAAGGTAAAAAACTTTGGCATTGAAATGTTCACTTGAAATTTATACCTGACTTCCATGAATGGTTATATTTTGTTAAGCAACCGAAAAAAAGGCAATAAAATGTGGCGGTCACAAAGGTACGTCTGCTGCGCCTGCGTCAAATCGGGACTTGCGCATTTTGATTAAACAAAATTAGAGCAGACCCTTACTACGGATTCTAGAAAGCAATTTAATTTTTAAATTAATGACAAAAATTTTGTTATTTTGTATTATTTTGTACTTTTTTGGACTCTAGCATGTGTCCAAAAAAGTGTGTCCAAAAATTGAGATGGAAAACAAGCAGATGATTCTGTTTATTTAAAAAAATAACTGTTATCGTTTATTGACGTTATTGCAAATGTGTTGTTAGGATGTAAAATTTATATATACATAAGGTTAACCACTGAAAGTTGAATAATATTATTTACGTTGATGTTAGACATATGTGTAATATGACTAAGGATCATTATATTGGATACTAATATTATTTATATTCTATTCATTATTATAATATAATTAATAATTATTGAAAAGCTAAATTTCAATTTATGCTGAAATTATTTTATAGTAACTTAGCATTGAGAGCTTTTTTTTATATCATAAGATAGCAAACAAACAGATGGGTCTCCTGATCGAAAGAGTCAACCATCGCCTATAGACACCAAAGATGTTAATGGTGCGTTGCTATCTTGTGGTGAAGTCTAATGCCACGTGCATAAGTTTACCGGCTACCTTACCCTCCAAACCGGAACACGACAGCGACAAGCGCTGATGCTATTGCGGCAGGAATAGGTAAGGCGGTGGTACCAGACCCGGGCGACACAATGCAGAACTCTACCACCTAGTAGCCACGATGGTAGTGATTCGATAGCCAATCGGTCGCCTTTTACGACCTGCCTGGCAGAACGACAGTTGGCCTATTCTACAAAGGAGGCCGGGACCAACACGGCTATTCTTACTTCAATATAAAAGCTACAGAATTATAGCAAAAGCATAAAACTCGTCATCCAAATTAGGTACTAATCATCTTTAGTATTATTAAATTCTATAATTAATTTTAATTGTTTGTAACTTTACATATTACTACAGTTAGATAAATGTAAAATTAAAGCGATTTTAGGAACGCTTTTATTTATAGCTATTGTAGCAATAGTTTAATAACTTATATAAGACTTATAAGATAGTTTGTGGGTTTATATGACCAAGTTATGTTTTATTTGAAAAGGATATATTAGGCGCCATGGATCAGACTATCTTTGATATTTTTTATGTCTTTAGTATATAAGCTTATTTAAATTGTCAACTTATATACATGGAGTTAAAGAAACTTAGTTTTTTTAAATGTAACTAAATCATCGCTTTGTCAAAAATATCATCATACTGGTTCTCTCGTATGACAGATAGAGTGACGTAAATATTCCCAAACGATTTTACTCACTAAAACCCACTGGATTGTCTAAAATCGAGATGGGTGGTAGGACTCACGGACTGTTGTGTGTGATGTTATAATTATATCTGCTTAAAAACATGACTTAATTCATATATTTTTTAATTTAATAAAGAAACTAGTTAATAAATAGTACCCGACTGCTTTTCATAAAGTAATTAGTTGGTACCCATCCACTTCGTTGGGAATTAATTCATTGATGATAAAGTCATATGAATTACAATTTGCGCAAGCATTCTCACTATATACAAACTGTCATCAAGATTGGTCAAGCCATATTTGAATTGTAACGAAACATACATGAAGAAGAGTTCATGAAAGTAAATTCATTGACGACAAAAAAGTTATACGTTCCATCATTTGCAAAATCACATTAAGTGTAGAGGAACATAAGTTGTAGAGGAGCATACAGATAGAGAGATAAAAAATGATGTAGCCTATTATATGCGCAATCATGTTTTGTTGCAGTATACTAATTTTTATTAAGATCGTTCAAATCGTTCTTCAGTTATAATGGGACATACATACAGACAAAAATTTTCAAAATTGTGAAATTGGTGTAAGTCTTAAAACAAACATTTATCCTGAAATTTGACAAAAAATTTAATGTACAGACAACACTACATAATTATATAATATATATAATGAAAATTTCATATTATCGCCTTCTTCCAACCGACTTCTGATAATATATAACGTTCTTATGCACTCCTTTAAAAACGGTATATGATTTTTTTTTAATATCAGTAGCTAAAAAGTAGATGGCTCTCCTGATAGAAAGAGAGAATTATAGTCTATAGACTCCAGGTATTTTAATACTGTTTTGCTATTCGTGTGGCTGAATGGTTGTGCCTCTTGTATAAGTTTAACGGCTACCTTAACGGAACACGATAGTGACGAACATTGCGTTTTTGCGGTAGGAATAAATAAAACGATGGTACCAAATATGGGTGAGATCCTGTGATATTCTACCACTTAATAAATTGCTCGCTTCGTTCGCTCCGCTTTTCAAGAACTATTTGACAGAATGGAAGATAGTCTCTGATTATTCCTATTCGTACTATATGTTTTATGAATTGTGGTTCTTTGTTATGTTAGAAGAAAATAAGTTTACTTTTAGGACAATTTGGGTATACTATTTCAAAATTTATAAAAATACTATTTCAATATTTAGGTATAATAATAAAAAAGGACTCTAAAATTTATCTAGAAAAACAAATTATTAGGAATATCTGTGACTCGGACTTTCTCGTGGTCTAAGGGTAGCCTATTTGGCTCAGATCATGAGGTCTCGGGTTCGATCCCCGGGTCGGACAAAGTGTTATTGAGATTTTTTCGAGGTTTTCTCGAAAATCTAATCCTCAGTAGCTCGAAGTCTGGGGGAGTGGTGTATTACCACTCCCGTGCCTCGGATGAGCATGTTAAACTGTCGGTCCCGGTTATCGCTAGAAATAGTCGATAATGGTTAATATGTCGGTAAATGCGGCGATGAGGATCACCACTTATCTCACCAACCGACAAACCGGTGAATCTCGGTAAACTGGAAAGTCTATAGACATTCGGTTTACTCTACCTACCCCGCAAGGAAACCGGTCGTAATGATTAGGAACATCTTACTTTTTTTAAAATTGCTAAAAACAAATTTGACGATACGAAGCGATTGGATGTAAATTTTTAAAGTGTTCGTAGTAGGGGAGTAGATTAAATTAAAATCCCTTTTTGGAATTCACCAATAAGGGGAAGGGTCGCGCGGCATTGGCCCTGCGCGTCCGAGCTGAATAATCCTTATTTAAACTGATTGGCATGGGGTATAGACTGGAGCGCCAAAAAGTATGGCCGTGAAGCAAATTATTTTGAAATTGATTTGCTCTCTGTTTAACCCTCGATACAAAGAGGGGTGTCATAATTATAACATGAGTATCTGTATGTCTATGGAACTGTACCTCCAAATTGGATGAACCGATTTTGAATAGTTTTTTTTTTTAGAAAGCATATTAAATAGAATGATTCTAAGATTAGGTATTACAGGCTGAACAATTTATTTTAAAATTGATTAATTCCCTTTTTCACCTGGATATAAAAAGGGATGTTGTTAGTTGTGGATTTGTATCTATGTATCCATTTATGGCATCATAACTCTAAAATAGATATATCCATTTTGATTTAGTTTAAAAGCTTTCTAAATTAGGGGGGTTTTGCCTATTTTTTAATTAAAAAAAAAATACATTGTGCTTGAATTATGTATAATATTAACATTTAACTCCTTCACCTACTACCACAGAATAAAAGAGTTTGAGTTTGAGTTTGAAAACTTTAATCATTTATAAAATATGTAGTGTACCCGAGGTAAACTTTAGTCATACAGTGATGGGCGTGGCGGATTGCTAGTGATTTATATTGAATAGCTTGAACATAAGTATAACAAAAATATGATACCAATAAACTCGCTGAACGCAGCAGATATTACACTGACAGTAGGTATATGTTATAACACCAACATGCTGTAGTGCCGTTTGGTGATAATTAGGGGCTTTTGGCTATTTTGTATTTAAAAATTACATTGTTCCCTATGAAAATTTAATCATACATAAAATATGCAGTATTCCCGAGGCAAACCTTAATCATACAGTGAGGGGCGTGGCAGGTTTCTAGTGGTTTATGTTAAATAGCTTGAATATAAATATAACCAAAATATAACACCAATATGTAATACTCGCTGAACGCGAGCAGACATTACACTGCCAGTGTATGTTATAACTCCAACATGTTGCAGTGCCGTTAGGCTGTGAGTTACAATTAGCATAGTATAAAAACCTTCTCCACAAAAAATACATTTCCGTGTGATAGTCAGGGCCTTATAGGTCATCTGCCATTCTGCTAGGCCGTTCGAAAAAGGTGTGCGGCGCCGCTGGTCCGTACCGCTGAAGGGTTATAGTGATGGAACCAGCGGGCCAACTTTTTGTCAGGTGACGTCATAACTGTGGTGGTTGATGACGTCCCACAAGGACAGGTAAGGGGAAAAGGAAGATCTTCCCAGTCAAGCAAGATGTGCTGCCTGGGGACTGAAGTCCATTTTTTTTTTTCGAAATATAGTCATTTAGTACAGTTGGACATAAGAGTCGTGTTACTGCCACACCGGATTTTTTGGGCGAGCAGAGTGCTCAACCAGAGTTTAAATTTATATTTGGGCTTACAACGCCCGCGCTAAGGGCTGTCTCCTGTGAGACCGGACCTCGGCTTAGTGCGGCGTACTGACTAAAAATGGAGGGGGAATCGTGGCTGAGGAAGTCCATTTGAGAATCGTTGAAACTTGTATATAGCTTGCACAAGATAAATAATTGTGATATCGCGATTCAGGATTTTATTTTGAATTTCATCTTTTTTATTTTTTTTATTTTTTCTTGAAGCATTCGTGATTGTTTGAGCCGCTACAGGTGAATTGCTAGGTACTGGAGTTCCGCATGTTTCGTCCGAGTATTTGATACCACCGCCTTGGCATTTCTTGCCGCAATAACGTGAAATGCTTACCATTGTCGTATTCCGGTTTGAAGGTTACGGTAGGCAGTAAACTTATGCAAGTGGCATTAATACCTTAACCCATGAATAGCAAGTCACCATCAAATTATTTAGTAATAGGCGGTGATTGTCTCTTTCCATAAGGTGCACCTCATGCTCGTTTGCCCCCTCTTTTATAAAAAAAGAAAAAAGAAAAGGTGAACCATCTGCTTGATTGCTATCCTACACCCATCCCAGGTACTGCTACAAGGATAGCAACGCTTCGGTCTCTATATGCGATGGCTGTTAAGAAATTCCATCAGGAGAGCCATCTGCTTATTTGCTATCCTATACCAATCCAAATTTCATGATGATAGGTCAAATAGTGTACAACATACTTTAAGAAAATAGTAGGTATACATGTGTGCATATAATCATGTATTTCACATGAATGTAGTGTATGTAATGTTATTTTTTATTATTTTACCATGTTTATAATCCATGTTATTTAAAAATTTTAAGTTTGTACGGTCCTCCGCAATATAAACTTTACATTAAATGTTTGCGTACTGTCTTAAGAAGGGATCCAAATTTTTTGCTTCACGTATTTAACATATAGATAAATCATAAGAATTATCAACTTCATGTCAAAAGGAATTAAAGTTTAGGAGACACATTTGCAATACAACTTTTTTGACTAAATTACATTACGTTGGTACGTATTTAATTATCTTTTGGGGAAAAATTTACTTTTAACTAATTTCTGTGCATTTGAATATGTAAAATATTTAAAACTTTTTAGTACTTAATAAAATTAATTCATAAACGTTACCTTGACAACTGCAGGGTAATTATTTAAAACATTTATAAAGCCTTTTCTTTTATATTATAATAAATGTCCCTATAAACTATTTTGGTTAGTTAATAATTGTAAATAATTAAATATATACTCACATATTATTTACTTATATGTATTAATTCTAGATACCTAATTACATAGTACTAATAGACTACTTTTTTATATCATAAGATAGCAAACAAGCAGATGGGTGTCCTGATGGAAACAGTCAACCATCGCCTAAAGACACCAAAGATTTTAACGGTGCGTTAGGTACTATTTTGTAGCAAGGTCTAATGCCACATGCATAAGTTTACCGGCTGCCTTATCCTCCAAAGCGGAACACGAAAGTGACTAACACTCACGCTATTGCAGCAAGAATAGGCAAGTTGGTGGTATCAGGCCCAGGTGAGACAATACAGAACTCTACCACATAGCCAAGATGTTAGTAATTCGCATAGCTAATATATAATAATAGCCTTTTACGACCTGCTCAGCAGAACGTCAGAAAGTAGCCCGAAACCAACACGGGGAAAACAATTCTTTGGTAACAAAAATTAACGTAGGTTTCATAAAAATGATTAAAATATAGTTAAATATTTTAAATAAGTTTTGAATTACAAGTAAATAACATTTTTAGCTATAATGTAGAAAAAAAAAATAAACGTTATAAAATCTTAAAAAACAAAGACAAAGTAAATTTGAATAAATTCTTCTTGAATAAATCAGTCTCTACCTACATTTTGCGTTTTAATCTCACATATTTAGTCTTTCAAATTAGTCTCAATAACATTTTAACCTTATGTATTATGATCTTAAAGACCTAAATTGAATGTAGTTTGGCACTGGCTGTCGTTAAAATCAAATTGACTCTCCAGATTATGATCACAGCACCATATGGTGTAATGTAAATTGTTGGACATAGTAGGCAAAACAGACGGATGTTAAGATACTGGGCTATTTTAATAAGAATAACGTGTTTTGAAAGATATTACAAATCATTCTTATACTAGCTGCTGTTCGCGACTTCGTTCGCTTAACACAAAACCATTACTTCACTTTGCTTGATCGGATAAAATGTAGTGTTTGTTACTCCTGGACATTGTAGCTTTTAATGGAAAAAAGACATTAGGTTCCAATCCAGTAGTTTTGAGTTTATACGTTACATACATGCCAAAATGCAAAAACGTTTTCTCCTTGTAATATGAGATAGACCAGATTATATAATAATAGTTAAATATAAAACATACTAACTAAAAAATATCAGCTATATATAGTTTAAATTAAGAAGTTGATAAACAAGCATAGTAAAATATCAAATAATACAAACTTTACGAATCTCGTGTAGGCCAATTCTAATTTCAATTCATTTCTGTCCAACCCAAGGGTAGCTTTCACCTATTCAAGTCTGAAGCACCTGCAACACCTATAGGCTACTCATGCTTCTTCTTTTATTCTGGTCCCGGTCTACAGAAACGTAGAACTCCCAACATTAATTCAAAATTTTAAACACCTTTCTAACCAAGATGACATCGTTTGTCGTCAAGCAGCAGTAGACTCGCCGACGTAGACAATATTCCTACATTCAGGATACCACGCAATATGCAATCAGAACTCAACGCCACTATATCGTCGATGCTAGTCTCGACGACCAAGGCCGTTCTTTGTCCCGAATGAATCGTGTTGCAATCGTGTTTACAGCCTAAATTTTGCTCTAACTCTGCCTGAGTGCTCGCCCTATAGCCCGGTATTACTGTTGTAGCCATCGCATAATCGCCTATTGTAATTATAAAAAGGCTTACAATTAATGATATCAGCGAGATTAGAAAAAATTGCAAAAGATGTTTATTTTTAAATATTGCTCATGTTAACAGATTCGGAATATTTAATCTACTGATAAACTGTTCACTTATACACGACGTCATAAGTCAACGTCAGTAGTACAAAATACCAACGTCAGTATAGATTTACATCACATCGACCGTAGGCGTATTAAGACTACGATAAAAAAATAAAAGTGAACTATCCAGTTTTTACCGTTCATATGAACGAGTCCCATCGGTGACACCATGGTTACGTCACATAATGGCCACTTGCCGGTCGGCTATAGCAACGGTTTCGCTGTCAATTGACACTTCTATGTGTAAACGTAATATTTGCACATTTAATAATTTGCATACGCTTTACTCTTAAGATGTGCCAATGAATTATTATTTCGCACTGATACAAGTTTTGTTATTTTATATAATAAGACTGCAAACAAGTGTATTCGCTTGTTCTCGTTATGGAAAAAAATAACAAAGACGGTAATGGTGCGTTCCCATTCCGTGGCGTAACGATGTATTACCACATTGGCTATTTTTTTTTTAACCAAAAGAAGACACTGATAAGCTCTACTACGGCATAGTAGTGACAGGTTTGTCAAAGCGTTTTAATTTTTATGGACTACTGAGCAAGAAGACTGTTTTACTTTTTGAAAAAGGCTTTCGGACAAACACAGGGGAAAATAAGTGATTATTAGATAGCTTAGTGTAGGTAATAAGTAACTTCTATACGAGCAATCCATTTGGCAGCCCCGGGGTGCTTATTTTCCTTTTAATTCCTCTAATACAAGCATCAAATAGGAATAGAAATATTAACTTGAAGACTCGGTATATTTTATTGATATATCTAATTTTACCTAAACTTATCCAGCCGAATCAGCGCAAAGAAATATGAAATAAATACACAAATATTTTCCTTTATATATAAAATTCTAGATTTCTTTAATTATCCTTCATATAAAGTCTAAATATTATGTCATCTCTTACATTACAATGAGCGATTAGTTTTTCACAAAATATAATATATGTAAAAAAAAAAAAGAAAAAAATATTTATTCAGCGGAGCAGTGTGATACATAAAGATTACGTAGGTACTCAAAGGTTAAAAAACACGCAATACAATAGAGCTAAGCAAACAAAAAATATGGACGTATGATTAGGCTGTGTTCGAAAGTAATGTACAAAAGGCATAGATAGGTACTTCATAAATGAAGAGGATAGATGCATTATCTCCCACTCTACATTTAATTTAACGAAAAATCTTAGTTTGCAGGTACAATTTTTCTTATAATATCTATATTTATATGAGATTAAAATAAACAAATGGAGTCATAAATTAATTATAATAAAACACTTTTGTATTTAAATATATTTTTAATAATAAATATGAGCTACCAAAATAAAATTATAGTAAAAAAATAAGTATAAAAACACACTTATAACATTTTTTTTTTACAATGTTTGTCGTCTGTCTGTTTGCTGCGGCTAATCTCTGAAACGGTTGGAGTGATTTTGACAGGACCTTCACTGGCAGATAGCAGATGTAAAGAGTGACTTAGGTCAATATAAAAACAGAATATGAGCGGTAAAATCGTAATAACATTAACTGTTTAATAAATATTTCCCGTGTTGGTCCCGGGCTCTTGAAGAATAGGCCATCTGCCGTTCTGCTAGGCAGGTCGTCGGTCGGCAAAGGAGGCGAAAGGTGGTAGAGTTCTGCATTGTCTCACCGGGTCTGGTACCACCGCCTTACCTATTCCTGCCACAACAGCGTCAGTGTTTGTCGCTGTCGTGTTCTGGTTTGGAGGATAAGGTAGTCGGTAAACTTATGCATGTGACATGAGACTTCGCCCCAAGATAGCGACGCGTCATTAACATCTTTAGGGTCTTTAGGCAATGGTTGGCTATTTCCATTGACTAACGTAGTTGTCACGAGACCCTGACCTTGATTCAATGTATTCAATATCACGCCAGTTTAAATTTTCTGGGAACTATAAAATTATTTCAGAACAAATAACTGCTAGACTAATAATACCATAGTGATACAGTGATTTTGCATTATAGCATTGTGTAAGTAGTAGGGATGGGAGTTATAGCTACTTTTATTTCACTATTACGTTGTGAAGTTATTTGTTTTTTGTCACTGTTATATTATGGGCGATAAATCACGACCGTTATATTTTATTAGTAACGATTATTGTCACTGTTTGTGCAATTTATTCCATGTGTTACATCGTCGCGCAGTGATTACAATTTATAAGAGATTAGTAAAGTTAAATAGCATATTAAACAAATTCTCGCTTCTAGCTGATGGCATGGTATTGCTCAAATGTTGTTGCTTTGTCTCTTTTGCACAATGGATTTCTGCGAAATATAAGCTTAAGTAATAGCTCGGCATGCGAGAAATTAAATCACGCTCGTGTTACGTATAACAAACGGTTTCGATGTATATAACTGGTGTGACACGTGAATTATTTTATAACGAGTGATATAACCAGTGATGCGTAAAATGTGTAAGTAGTCGCGTTTGTATGACTACGGCTATGAGTAAAGAGGAACAACCAAAGGAAACCTATGCGGATCGTATATTTTATTATTTCATTCTTATTGCCTTCAACCTGAATGATTTAACAGGAATATATGTATAATACGTAGTTCTTAAATATCAATGAAAATGTTCACCAGTAATGTAAAGCAGTCTTTTTCGGATTTTTCCCATCCCATCTATCATTACTTAATTATTTCGTTTCCAGACACAACGCATACTTTGTGTTATTTCAAACAAAAATCAAAAGTTATTGGGAACCGGTTTCCCATCTCGATTAGGCTTGTTTGTGCGAAACTTATTCCACGAGACTGAAAATAGACTGTCGAAAATGTGAACGAACGATAGTTGGAGTAACTTTATTTTTAATTTAAAAGTAGTAGAATTGTTATTTAAAGTAACACTTTAAATGACAATTATTAATTTTTATTTATATATTCTCATTATTTATTTATTTTTAAGTATTAAAATTGGATATGTGATTTAAGCTAGTAAGCACTCGTTGGAGATCAAGGAATGTGACAGTAGGTATAATTAATTCATGTGTTTGTTGCCTGACGAAATGAGTGGCAATGAAGATCGTCGCATTTGGAAATGATAACGCTTGATATCTGCAACGACTGAGACCAATATGCTAAGCTTTACGATTTAAGCTCTACATATCTAATGATGTGTATAATAACATTGCATCTTTACGCCTGTATCCCCGAGAGGTTGGCAGAGGTACAAGAAGGGCACCCACGATTAGCCAAATATTTTTAGTGCCATAATGTGATAGGTGGCGAGCCTATCTTACCGACAATCGGCACTTGACCTTTTTTTTTCCTTTTTCTATTATCGATAGGGAGGCGCTTGACCACAATCTCGCCTGATGTTAAGCTAAGATGTGGCCTAAGATGGATCGCGCTTCCCTAGAAGGTACCTGTTCACTCTTCTCTTGAAGATCCCCAGATTGTACTCGTCGGGGAACACAGACTCAGAAAGCATGTTCCAGTCCCTTGCGGTTCGAATGAAGAATGTTGAGTCGAACTGCTTTGTCCGATTGAGAATCTGTGCGGCGATTTCGGACAACGTTGTTTTTACCAGAAAACTGAAAAAAAATCATTTTTGAATTGCCCGACCTGGGAATCGAGCCCGAAACATCATGCAATCAAACATCGACATCGGACCACTAGACTACAGAGGTGACTATACAATAAATAACATTATACAAAACAAATTCCTTAATTTACTAAATTAATATTTTGATGTAAAATATACATACTACATTATTAAGTATATAAATTTCTGCATTGTCTCGCCCGGGTCTGGTACCACCGCCTTACCTATTCCTGCGGCAAAAGAGTCAGTGCTTGTCACTGTTGTGTTCCGGTTTGGAAGGTAAGGTAGTCGGTAAACTTATGCATGTGGCATTAGACCTCGCCAAAAGATAGCAACACACCATTAACTCCTTTGGTGTGTATACGCAAAGGTTGTCTCTTTCCTTCAGGAGAGCTGTCTGTTTCTTTGCTATCTTAAGATATAAAACAAATATCATTAAGATTTATCGTAACTTTAAAATACTGTACGTAGAAATGTATCGCATTATATAAATTTATCCATCGGGTAACTAGGTGCAGCGAGTTCGCTCTCGTGAAATAAATCCTCAGTTTAATAATGTTGGTATCTAGAGGTAAATTCACTATAAAACTAGCTGACCCAGCAGACGTTGTTCTGGCTTTTTAACTACTGTTATTTTTTTCTATATTTTCTCACCTGTTAAACTTTCCCTGGACTTCAATAATTAATTCAAAACCAAAATTAGCCAAATCGGTTCAGCCGTTCTCGAGTTTTAGCGATATATATATATATATATATATATATATATATATATATATATATATATATATATATATATATATATATATATATAACATTAGTTTAACAGTTTTAAAGTTAATCAATTAGAAATAAACAAACATTTTTTACCCTTATAAAGTCGATTGAATTTTAAAATAAAATTGTATTTCAAGTAATTATTTTATGCTTCATATACCTATACTCAATACACATTTTATACTCAACACAATATTGTTTTAAAAGTTTAAATCTGCCAGTCTGTAATTACGAAGTTGGACTAAAGTATCTATTAATTTTTGAAATGAATCATGTTTTTTTTTCTAATAAAGCAATACAAGTATATTATACAAGTAAGTATAATAAAAGCTGTTTAAAATAAAACTATACGGATCTAATTTCACATACATTCAGCCCCAAGTCAAAAGGGTATTTAGTAGTTATGAGAAGTAGGGAGTAAAGGGAGGTGCGGGTAGAGGGGTGCGTTACATAGTAGCCTGAATCACTGGTGGCACTCCACACCGCGCAGCTGCCGCTTGCCTCGCGCCATCGCGCTTAACCCGGTAAGCTTTCCAAACATTTTGTTCCATATTTAAATTTTCCGAACTGTCAACATTTCATTTTTTTTTTGTTACTTAGTTATAATATTTTTGTCTCTGTAGCATTTACATTAGTTTTGATTGAGTAATGGGTAGACTTATAAAGTAAAGTAGACCGCAATTATTTTAAATAATTTCAAAAAAAAACGCATATAAATACTTTTTTGTATGTGTATGTACTTTAATATTTAAATGTTTTTTTTTTTCAAAATATCTGAACTGATTTGAAAATGGCTTTTAATTAATAGGGATACTGCGGTATAGACAAATAAGGTCCCGGATGCGAATCCCGTTTAAGGCAGTCAGTTATAAATCATATCCGTTATTAGCATATCAACATTATCAATAAAAATAGCATAAGCTATATTCTCCCCTCCCCGCAATGGATTGGTCCGAGGCCCGTTTGAAGTATAGACCATCTGCCATTCTGCCAACCAATTCGTAAAAGGAGGAAAGATTGGCTAGATGAGTTACTATAATCGTGACTTCTAGGTGGTAGAGTTCTGCAATGTCTCACTCGGATTCGACACAACCTTACCTATTCCAATCGCTTTGTGCTTCCACTGTCGGGTTCCGGTTTGAACGGTAAGGTAGCCGGTAAACTTGTACATGTGACATTAACATCCCGTTACACCGATACCAATGCACCATTGATATCTTTGTTGTCAATGGACGATGGTTATCTATATTCATCAGGAGAGCCATTTATTTTGTAATATCATTAAGTAAACAAAAAGATTCATCTGATTGTTTATCTTATGATTTAAAAAACTTTAAGCTTACTGAAAACTGGAGATGTTTATAATTTACTAATAGCGCAGTTGATAGGTTATCAAATCAAAAAATATAATAAGTGAGATAACAAAGAGTCCTCATGAAATCCCAAAATTTCAAAAGAGAATAAAAACAAAAAAAAAACTGATAACACCTTGCTCATTCCTTTTGGATGGTACACAAAGTATGCTGGATGATCTCATGTACTCTAGTTCACTAATCCACAGGATTTAGCGTCTGATGAGAATCATATATAGTGCAATACTAACTGACCTGTTCATATTTCAATCATTTAGTTTGTGATTTGATTGTCTCGTTAGTTATATTGATAGCCTAATCAGCTCAGACCATATGGTTCTTGGTTCCATTCCCGGAATTCCAAAACCGGGAATCGAACCCGGAACCTCGTGTGGTCAACACCGACACCGGACCATTAGACCACAGAGGATATTAAATATGATAAATCGAATAGTAAATATTCTCGTGAGCTTTTCTACTCTTTCTTACTCTACAAACCTCATTCAGACGTTTACGAATACCTAAAAAATAAGAATCAGATTAAACTGTTTAGCGGCTTAAGTATGTAATAAGAAAGGTCGTCATCAGCGTATGTTCTTATGTATGTATATTTTCCTCTTCTTATATAATTTAAAACTACTGATTATTTGACTATCAGTTACTCGTGAAATCGTTCGCGTGACCAAAAACCATTACTTTCCTATATTCGGTTGGGTCAAAAATAGCTTAATATGTTACACTTGAATTATGTAGCTTTCTAAAGATAAAAGAATTCTTAAAATCGGTCGAATAGTTTTTGAGTCAATTTTAACACATAAATGAAAAATCAAATCAAATAAGTAATAAAAAAATGTTATAAAATTAGTTTTTATATTTTAAGGTATCATTAGAATTATGTGGCTATATTATCGCGCTACGGTGAAGATTCAAGTTTTCGCAACGTGTCAGGCCAACCGTAACGCTGAATTGCGAGTCTTTAGGCTTCTGTCAGTTTTCTACCGCGACTAAGTTCCTCTCGCTTTTGCATCAGTGCACATCGTTCGTTGAAGCGAGATAGACTATTGTCTACGGGGTTCGTGAAGTAATTTAGTTTGCCATAGATCAACTACTATACGAAGTTTTGCCGCGACAACACACGACGAATATTTGAACGATGATGTTTCCCCGATTTCTGTCAAATACCGTTTATAGACGTGACATCTCACTAAATTTAATAAAGCACTCTAGAAGGCATAAAGTAATATATTAAGGCGATAGGTAATGCCAAACTACGAAATAGACTCATCTTTGAAAGCCTACTACTGCTAACCGGTTGGTCCAATAATTAAAAAAAATATATGTATTATACGTATAATATAATTAAGTTTAAATTTTAACTTCGTTTTTTCAAATTTTATTGTTATTTTTGATGGGAAAAAATCGAATATCTTTCTTATTTTTACGCAAGAATTTGCTTATATCTTCCAAACTACTGTAACGATTTTGATGATTTTTTCTTTTTATTACAGACAATTTATTGCTTTATAAAATTTAAGTTCAAAATTTTGCAAAATCATTATAAGTGTGCTATTAAATCAATAAAAACCTTATTATTTAATTCGCGGACAGCGCTCATGTCGAAAGTCAGCCTCCCGGTAGCGTTCATACGGGGAGGCTGTGTCGCATGTTAGCGTGCTCCGCTCTCCATATTCGAGTCAAAGAGTAATAGTACAGATAGAACGTTTGGCACAATAGTAAGGTTGTGCCGTTTGGAAATGAACATTTCGTTTACGCTTGGATGTTTTTTATAGTAGATAATGAGCTTGGACCAAGAAGGCTGTTTTTTTACAGATGTTGTTCTTATGATGTAGACAAGGAATAAGAAAGATTTTTTTTAAATTCATCCCCTAAGATGGAAATAAGGGATGAAAGTTTGTATGAAACTCTGTCATTTTTGAGTTGTAATGAATGATATGCAGTAATTAAATTATCCTTTAACTGAAAAAAAATTAAACACAAATTTAATATTTTTTTGTATTCTAGCCCATAGAGAGTTAAAAAGAGGTTTTAAAGTTTGTATCAAAAATGAATTGTTTATTTATTGCATTACTATAAAATCTAAATTATTTTAATTTATTATTTATGATTTTTAATACAATTAAGAAGTACGAATTTTCAGATTTTTTTAGTACTTATGCTCTTCAATCGAAATTGAAGAAACATGCACGTAATGTTCGAAGTTTCGTCCATTAAAGGAGTAAAAGTGTGTATTACAATTTATATGAAAAATCAAAATAACTTGAAATTCGGCACTTATGTTCTTCAACACTATTTAAGAATCATATTTGGGGATTTTTTAAAGTTTCATTCCTTAAAGGGTAAAAAAAGCATTGATGTTTGAATATGTTTTATCAAAATCTCTTCAAATTTGTTAGTCATGTTCTTTAATTCAATTAAATAAACGTGCATGTAAGGATGCTGTGAGTTTTATCTCTTAAAGAGGTAAAAGAAGGTATTAAAGAAGGTAAGGTATTAAAAGAAGGTATAAAAGTACTTTATAAATAGTTTTGTTTGCGAGTAGACGCTGCATAATATTTTGAGACTATTCATGTACTTTTAAGCTTGAATGTTTTATTAGCTATAGATAGATAAGTATTTTGTCAATATTTTGTATAAATATACAAAAAAATATATATAAACAACGAAGATAATTCAAGCAAGCGAATAAAAAGCAAAACTCTAAAGAAAAAAAATAAAAGCTGGTACTATTTGAAGGTAGTAAGGACTTCGCAACTAAAAATAAATAAATAAAATATATTATACATACAAATAGTCTAAATAAACCAACTTATTTAGTAGTTTCCTCTATAAACATTAAATCAAATTATATATCTACTTTTTTCTTACGAGATTTTGAAACAAAAACTAAGAAGCTAGTTAATTTTAAAATATTATTCAAGAGATTACATTTTACAAAATCAAATTTTGAAAGGTTTTGTTAAATATTAATTGTTGATTGTATGTATTAAAATAAAGTGCTACAAGGGACATATTGTATATTACAAAACTTTCAAAGAAATAGGATACGTAACTGTTATTATTGTGTAAAATGTTATATGATTTTTTGTCGATTTTCGATATATTTTTTTTCTTTAGATATTTATCGTTTTTCTAAAATGAATGTATATGTAATCGATAAATGAGTGATTACTGGTTATTGGCTTTGAGTTTGACAACATTCAGCCGATTCATGATGATAAAAGTTCATATAGGTGAACAAAAATTTTAAAACATAGGTATCTGTATCCACTGTAAATACTCTTTGACGCTGGGACATGCCAGCGCGCCAAATAGTATTTGCGCTACTCCTATTGGAAACGCTGTAATCGCCTTAAAAAAATATTTGAAAGGTTTCATGTTGAATATTAAATCGGACATTATTTTTATACATACATATTTATTTAATTGTATTTACTTTATTTTAATAGTTATTGTAAGTAATATAATATGTATGTACATGCGTATAAGTACGGCAATTTTATTTGATGTCAGTAAGTTATGTGTTGTCATTTATAGAAATTATGTACAAGTATATTGTGTATATAATTTATTTTAAGCCAAATTAGTTGTTTATTTTATTTATTTTATATCATCGAATCATCGAAAGAGTCAACCATCGCCCATAAACACCAAAGATGTTAATGGTGCGTTGCTATCTTGTGACGAGGACTAATACCACATGCATAAGTTTACCGGCTACCTTACCCTCAAAACCGGAACACGACAGTGACTAGCACTGACGCTATTGCGGCAGGAATAGGTAAGGTGGTGATACCTGACCCGGGCGAGACAATGCAGAACTCTACCACCTAGTAGTCACGATGGTAGTGACGCGCATAGCCACTCGGTCGCCTTTTACGACCTGACTGGCAGAACAGCAGTTAGCCTATTCTTCAAAGAGGCCCGGGACCAACACGGGGTAATTTAATTTAATTATTAAAATTATAAAATAAAAATTTAATAATATTTAACTTATTTATTTTTTCATTCAACCTCATCTTTAATGTTTTCCAATTGGTTTGGATTGTCTGATAGACTGCCGTATTTATTCACTTATGTACTTAACTATACATAAATTTTACTACAAATAAATAAATAAATTTCTTGTATCGTAGTTTTTAGGGGAAGATTTTAATTTAATTGTTTATTAATTTTTTAATTAGTTATTAATGCAAGTACCTTTTCTTAAAAATAAATAAAACTTAATACCTTCACGCCTTTATCCCGAAAGGGATAGGCGGAACTGAAGTTAAAGAACCTAGGGTAAGCCAACATCATTATGTCTCATTGTATGAAACTCATGCAACTCATAATATGAAAAAATACTCTCATATACCCTATGTGTATGTAAGTGACAAGTGGTGAACCTATCGACAAATCAAGCACACATCTTACTAGATGCGGATAGCAGATAAATCATATATTACAAAAAATTGATATAAATATGCAGGATTTTTAATACGACCCGGGAACCAAGCTCAGAGCCTTATGCGTCTGTACCGAATACCTATATACTTATTCGCAGTGATCTAGCTGCTGAGAATAATCTCAGAAAATACGAACCGATTTTGATGAAACTTACACTGTTCTCTAGGTTAGAATATATCAGATTTCAATCAAAAAAGCCGTCGCGTTATAATTTTTTGTTCCTGAAAAATTCCTGGGCAAATAAACAAATACACAAACATGCATACTCTCACGAAATTTAGTACACGTGCTTGGGTGCCTTAACCACCATATTCAAATATCCATTTTTAAAAAAAGTGAGCTATAAGACAAATATTTAATTTTGTTTTATGGCTCATTAACATAAATTTTAGCATTTTCAAAAATTTTGTTTGTCTATATGTCCCGTCATAACCCGAGAACAGCTTAACCAATTATGACTAAAATTGGTAGACAATGGGAATACGCATGGAACACAGGATTGCACAAACGATGCTTTATAATTTTTGTCCGACTTGCGGATGTCGCGTTATAACAATTTGACCAATCTCGATAAAAATTGGTATATAGTGAAATCAAAAAAAAAAGCCAATTGTTGGCTAGTATTTATCTGAAACTGCATCATGTTAGGAAATATAGCAAAGTCAGTAAGTTTAGGTTATTGACTGAAATGTCTATGCAAGTTTTCATTTAATATGGATTCAAAACACCTACAAGTTTATTTTTATGAGCAGTTCCAGCATTTTTTAATTCAGTTTAATTGCCCCATCTGCGAATATAAATGATTAAAAATTAAACATTTCGCATGAAAAACCTTGAGGGAATATTCTTCCCTCCGTTTAATATTCGAAATTGTGTTTATTGCTTATTATATTCTTTTTTATGTTTGTTCACATTGTTATGCAGAATAAATTTAAGACTCATATATTTTTTCAATTATTAAAACTTAATAAAACATTGTTCTATTCAAATTGTTTTTTCCTATAATATTATTGTAAAATTATTGTAAAGTATCTTCACGCCCGTATCCCCGAAAGGGTAGGCAGAGGTACAACAAGTGCACCCACGATTAGCCGAAGATACTTGGTCCCACTATGTGATAGGTGGCAAGCCTATCGCCAACCGGGCACTTTCCAATCCCGGGCAATGTTGTTTTTATCAGAAAATTGAAAAAACACATTTCTGAATTGCCCGACCCAGGAATCGAACCCGAAAAATTATTGTATAACCAGAAAAAATATTTTATTATAATTGTTTTTGGCGAAGTAATGATAACTGTATGAGAAAGATATCGATGGGTCCTACTTTAGTTGTTTTATTCATGAAAATGACTCCACTTTTATATATCATTTAATAATACAAAAATAAAGATGAAATATCTATTAGAAGGTGGATTTTTTAATAGAAATTTCTTTTTTGATTCTACGTATTATTAAAAGATCTATAAAAGTGGAGTCATTTTCATAAATAAAACAAAAATCGCATTTTTCAAGCTACGACAACTTACGTAGGACCCGTGGATATGCTAGAAGAATGATGTGTATCCATACAAAGTTCGCTTACAATCTAACGCGTTATTATTTTATGATAAATGAGTAATTACTTCTGAAATGTAAACTGTCATTTACGAAAAACCAACAAAGATTATAGCAACTTGAATTTGGACAAATGGTAAATAATTTATTGATTACTAGCTGACCCGGCAAACGTTGTTCTGCTTTTTTAACTACTCTTATTTTTTTCTATATTTTTTCACCTCTTGAACCTGCCCTGGACTTCAACAATTAATTCAAAACCAAAATTAGCCAAGTCGATTCAGCCGTTCTCGAGTTTTAGCGAGATTAACGAACAGCAATTGATTTTTATATATAGAATATTATATTCAATTTTTGACCATTCACGTCAATATATCGGTAACATAGATTTAATAACTTTCTGTATTTCTCCATCATGTAAAATTTACATAGTTTATTGATGAAAATAAATAACATTATAGTAAAATACTTATGCCACTCATAGATTACTAAATTGATGTTACTTGTTTTTTACTTTTGTAAGAAGATAGCAAGAATCTTATGGTTGTACACTTGTAAGGTATGGTTGCCTTGAATATTGTAAGTTTCGACTACTTATAATGATTACTTCCCTTTTTTTCATTTTATACAATATAGATTTCTAATTTGTTGTGAAACATAGTTATGAAAAACGGAACAAAGTGTTAATTTTATGGCGGAAGAAAAAGAGGCGTTCAAGACTTCCGTAGTGTTCCTTTTTAAAACGTACTTGATATTAAGAAATGCCCGTTGAATTCTAATATAGGCTTATCGTATTATTAATTTATTTGATGACTAGCTGTTGCCCACGACTGCGACCGCGCGGACTTTGTTTACTCCGCACAGCTCCTCCCCCGTAGGTGATAGCGTGATAATATGTAGCCTATATGTTGACCCGACCTATTAGTAATATTCGTGCAAAATTGGAAGTAAATCCATACAGTACTTTTTGAGTTTACCCCGGACATACATACAGACAAAAATTCTAAAAACTATATTTTTGGCTTCGATATCGTTTGTAGGTCACGCCCCAAGTATTCTTTTAAAAAAATATTCAATGTACAGTTTTGACTTTCCTACGATTTTATTATATGTATAGATTTCGGTTCAGGTTATATACTTGCAGGACTTTTAGGTTGCTCTCTTTGTTAACTATACATAAGTATAATTATATCTTTAAATAGAATAAGGAAAATTGTCATACATAAAAGGAATTCAGGGCGAGGCCTCGTGACAACCACGTTATTCAAATGCTTAGTGACCCCAACTGCGTATTTAATGGATTTTGGTTCGATTCCCGATATGGACAGGCATTTGGGTGATGTGTGTGTATGGACATAAATGTTTATATTTATTAGTTTGAATGTTTATTAAAAGTATTCCAACTTCCAGTATTTATCCAGTTTTTCTATGTATTGGTATCGTTGATTAACACCCATAATACAAGCAAATAATATGATTACTTTAGAGTTAGATCAATCCGTATGGTAATTTGTCCAGCTATATTTCTCTAAATAATTTATTTATATCTTTTTATATTATATTTATATCTAAATAATTTATTTATATTGTGGTTAGCCTATTCAGCTCAGGTTATGAGGCCCCGGGTTCAATTCCCGGCTCGGGCAAAAATGTTATTGAGATTTTTTCGGAGTTATCTTCAAAAATTACACTTTTATCAACAGCTTGGAATCTGGTAGTGGTATGCTAGCACACTCAGTCGCCAGATAAGAACGTATAACTGCCATTCATGGTTTATCCGCAAGAAGTTTCCAGAGGTTAGTCCGGATCCTTTTTGAAGAAGAGACCACCTACTATTATAAAAGGCGGAAGATTGGCTTTACCAGTCCCTACCATCGTAACTACTAGGTGGTAGAATTCTGCAACGTCTTGTCAGGTTCCGGTATCACCGCCTTGCCTATTCCTGCCTCAGTAGCGTTAACGCTTGTCACTGTCGTGTTCCAATGTTGAGGGTCAGTTAATCCTGTGCATATATTATTAACATTCCGCCATGTGAAAAGCAACGCACCATAAACATCGTTGTTGTCATAAGCGATGGTTGTCTTCTTTGGTCATGACTCATGAGAGCCATCTGCTTGTTTACTATCTTATACTATAAAATAACAAACGATAGTCATTATACTCTTAGTAAAATAAGACGATGAGAATCACTATATATTTCACCAATCGATAAACCGGTTAATCCTGGTGAACAGAAACGTCTTCGACTTTCCGGTTCACCACGTTTTTATGACGTTCTGTTTGATTGACATCCATTGACGCTTGATATAGATAACTACAGATGCAGAGATAGTCAATGGCTTGATTATTAAAATTAATTAAAAAGTGCGATAACTTATAATTTTTAAAAACCAAGAAAATGAAAACATAATATTAAGGTATTTTAAAGGCAGATTTGTAGGGAAATTTAAGTTGACTACGTCAGAATAATGTAATTAAATAATCATTTTCACTTCTCACGGCCCCGGCTAAAATAATAAACAATATAATACGTTATAATAGTATCATAACTTTTTACTCATGAATATTGCTACTTGTAGCAGAAGATAAATTTATCGGGAATTATTTTATAACGTAGGTACATAATAAATAGTGTGTGGACAAAATTAAAATAATAAACCATGAAATTACTTTTCCGATTCGTCCGAATGAGACGTACCTTTTTTACAGTCTCATTATTTTTTTCATATAATAAGATAGTCAACACGCAAATAACTATAAAAAAAATCTAAAAAACGGTCTGTATTATTAAATTACAAGGGTTAACAAATTATTATACCTATTCTTATCTAAACGTACATATACTAAAACTGCAACTAAGTTGGGACTGAATATTAATTATTTTTTGCAAAGTCGCATTTTAATGAAAAATCTTTTAATACTTTTAAAAGGAGAAAAATATATTTTTCTCAAAGTGTACGTCACTAATTACTTACACACTAATGGCGCGGCTACATATATCGGGCTACGACGAAGATTCGTGATATCGCGATGTGTTCGGGCTATCCCAAATTTCTTCGCGAAGGGCCTTGACGCGACGCTGCAGTAGGCGTCAAACTTCGGTCCACAGGTGATATTTGTGTACTCATGACAACGAAACTATAATATAATTACGATAAACAATAATAATAATAACAAATTATAATTTATCCGCATACATACGAGTATGTTTAGGTAATTACATCTATAAGTCGTATTTTGATATTGGCCTAGTATATCGACGTATGCTATTTTATTTTATTCCATGTAGAAAAAAAATAACATACGACGACATAACCTTCATGTTCATGATGCTGCATCATAAGTTCGTAATCATTGGGCGAATAAATACAGTACACAGTAGCATAAAATTAAAGAATTTAAGGAACAAATGTTCATAAATTAAGAATTTGAGAAGAAGAGATTTTAAGGAATTTTACAATATTCTTGTTTGCTTTGTCGTGGGCCGCACAAATACTTATCATCAACAAGCCGCACGAATATCATCAGCAGGTCGCACAAATATAACCTGCCGGCCGCAGTTTGGTGACCAGTGAAAATACGACGTCATTATGATGTAAGCAGTTGTCGCGATGTAGTTTGTGACAACATCGTGCTAGTGCGAACCTTCGCCGTAGGACGATATATGTAGCTGCGAGGTTACTGATGTATTTTAAGCTTCAAGCAGTCAAAAGAATACCTTAGTTGAAATTTTTAACCTCAAAAGTATTAATCATGACAATTTTTACCTTGGAGAGCCTAAAAATCTAAATTTCATTTGGTTTATTTTGATTTTTGAAAATCTGTGACTTTTAAACACGATAGGTTATTGAATTCAATCTTTCAAAGGGGATGTCCTTTGAAAGATTGGTTTTTGACCTTCACAGGTTTTTGATTCGTAGTTTTTTGACCTCTAAAAAATATATTTTTTTTTGGTACAAAACTAATTGGCCGAAATATTTTGAAACTATCTCGAAGCAACACCTTTTTCAAAATCCTCCGTCAACGCTAACTCTCGAACGAATCAACCGCCTTTGATTAACAACGAAATTAGCGGCATTCAATGCAACTTTTTAGGAAAACTGATTAGATATCGGAATCAGTCTGTACATTAGTACATAAATTGAAAGAATATATATTTTAACAACATGTTTTTTTATTTATTTTTTATAATTTTCAAAATCTAGATAGCCAAATCAGTTCAAATTTCCAAGGAATTTAAACTTAATAATACCAAGTGCGTTTCAATCGGCCAAACTTTTCAAAAGTTATAAGAGGCTTTTACAAATATATACCCACACACACACATAATATATAGATACAGATATACTGACTTCGAAACTGCTTCCTAGTACCTCAGAAGTGATGAAATCTCGATTCTCGATAATCAGGGTTTAACCAATAACTTGCTATATGTAAAGATTTCTAATTAAATTCCATTCTTCGTACGAATTTTCGAAATGTACAGTGTACAACTATACAAGATTTGTAAATATAAATAACTTAAATCTTATGAAAATGATAAGCAATTATGTCTTTTTTACGTACTGGTGTGACAAAGTTGCATTTTTATTAAGTTTATTTCTGGTTGATAAATTTTAATCAATGTTTATTAATAAAATTGTAATTATAAATTATTGTTAAGAAAGTTATTCGATGCAATTTAACTCATTAAATATCAAAAATCATGTGTTTGAATACAAAAAAAAAATGTTGAAACAAGCATACGTTTTAAAATATAAACAAAGCTTTGATATCAAAATCAAGTGCTGTATATTTTTATTGTATTAAGTTATCGTTTAAGATCGGAGTCTGCGCGCCACCAGAGCAACGCTCATCAATACTGTAAACTCCATTACGCATGTGCGGAAACCTTTCCTTTGATAATATTCTGATTCCTCAATTTATGAATGTTAATGTGAAGTATCTAAATGGACGACTGGAGCAACGCTTTCAATTTATTACATATACCCTACTGACTAAATCCAACTAAGCCTTGCTGTATCCATATACACTAATATTTCAGTAGGAACTACGAAATCTACACAAATAAATAAAATTGGAGTGTCTGTTTGTAATATTAAAAAACAGCTTTTATATATTTACTAAATGCATATGGATGTATACACGGTTCATTTACCAAAACAACATTTTTTAACAATTTTTGTCTATCTGTCTGTTTCTTCCGGCTAATCTCTAAAACGGCTGGATCGATTTTGACGGAATTTTCAGATAGCTGATGTAACAAGGAGTAACTTGGCTACTTTTATTTTAAAAACGATTTCCACGCGGACAAAGTCCGCTAACTCAGCTAGTAAAAAGTATGTTAACACCCACTTGTATCGGAGTTTAACGTTGTGTTTCACACACAAATCTAAAAAGTCTGAGAGTTTTTAATCAAGACTAGTTTCTATATTAGGCACTAGATGTTACTCTTCGTTCTCGTGACAAACACCTTTACTTTGCATCGGTCAATCGAGTAAAAAATAGTCTATGTCATCTGAAACTATAAAATTATTTTGTTATTTATTTAATACTTAATTACTTACTATGATATTATAATATTATTTAATAATAATATGTAAAATAAAATAGTTTTGTATTTTTCAATACAAAATATTGTTTGTTAAATTAAAATTCCTTAGCGATCATTAATTTAAACATAAAATCTACGCCCACTATAATTCCGTAGGCAGAACAACATGTAATGCTCCCACGATTAGCCAAACATATTGGGACAGGCGGCAAGCGTATTGAAAAATCAGGCACATATAGACATAGGCCTGGAAAGTTATGCCTTGTCTTAGAAGACAAAACTTTCCAGGTCCTATGGTAATCTGCACCAATATAGGACCAAAAGTTACACGACAATAAATATTTAGGTTCTTAACAGTTAAGTTCGGAACAAGAAGAGACAATTTGTGTGTGCATGTATTTCTGTGCAAATGTATCTTTAATGTAATTGTGTGTCTGGTGTGTGTATAAGTTTATTTCGCCACCACACATATATCTGGTTAGATTTTGGTATGCAGGCCACGTTCATGGTCATAAGGCTATTTTTGTCCCGAAAAATTCCTTACAAAAATATTTTATCGCACATGTAGCTATAGGACGCAGCTTATTATCTCGTAAATACGGTCCTAAACTTTGTATATGTTTGGACAGTGTGGGTTGGCAAGTTTTTCTGGTGTCAAAACTTCCTGTATTAATACAGGCAATAGAGAAACCCGTTACTATGTCCATAATGCATTAAATTGCTGGAGCTATATTATAGATAGGTTCAGTATAACGTATTGAATGTAAATGTGCAAAATACTTACCTACAAATTAAAAGACAGAATTGCCGCCATTTTGCGAAAAACCGTTTCGGCTTATACATCTCTGTAACCGTGCACTTGAGGCTATAAAAAGGTTAGGGCCTTTATTGTAGATTAAATTTCCTATATTTTTTGATAAAAAATTTTTAACTTCCCGCTACATAGTACGTGCGTTAGATTCTGCTCAATTTAGACTTCCTGAAAATTTGAACTAAGTCGGCCTAGGAAATTTTAAGAAATTTTGAAAAAAACCGCAAAAAAATTTTGGCGAAAGAATACTTTTTTTTAACATAACTTTCAGATTAATGTACCGATTGAGTACAAAAACTTATCACCTTTATTCCTAAAAAAAAATACATCTAATGCATTAATCGCATCAAAATGGGTTTATTCGTTTGGGAGAAATCGTTGAAAAATTTAAAAAAAAGTGTTTTTTCAACGTAACTTCGAAATTTTTCAACCAATCATTTTTTGGTATTCTACAATATTTTAGTACTAAAAAGATACGTCAGGTAGTATTTCAAGAATTAAAAAATCGAATCTAATTTTCAAAAGTTACAGCTTTTCAAATATTAAAATTACATCATTTTTAGCAAATTTACTTTATATTTTTTAAATAATTTTCAGGCAAATACACCGATAGACTTAAAAATCTTATCAGCTTTTCTTGTTTAAAAACTGCGTCAAATACCGTTGATTGGATCAAAATCGGTCAATTTGTTTAGGATTTATTAATGATGAAAATATTTGAAAAAAATATTTTAAGTCATTGCTACGAAATTTTTCAACCTATCGATTATTTAGCTAAAGCAATATTTTAGATCTCAAAAATTGAGTTAAATGTCATTTGAAAGATCAAATTTAATCAGCGTTTCAAAAATATACAACTTCTTAAAAATCAATATACTGCCATTTTAACAAAATAGATGTTTGAACTGAAAATAATCTGTTTATAGGTTTTACTCTTTTGAGCTTAAAATACCTTAATTTAGCGGGAAGTTTCAGGGGGCCATCCCTACCGTAGGGTAGGGTCAACCGCTTACAAAATTTTTATATCATTTATCATTTAAAAACTTATAAGACTAATACTATTTATTTATTTATAGTTAATTTTTTATATTTATTTTTCGAAAAACCTTTTTTAAAAAGGCGGCACTGCCGCCGCCTAATTTGTAAGTACTTGGCATAATGAACCTATATGTAACTAAAAAAAATAATTTCTGCAATTTAATGCAAGAAAAACTACTCTATTGCCTGCACTATATTTTTATTGTACTACAGCAATGTGCGTGACAAAAATAGATCAAACTGCTAATGTGCTTCGCTGCTAATTTATTATCACTGCCATTATATTTTCAGTTTCTAAGCAAATTGAATAAACCTTGATATATTTGCGTGGTTTTTCTACAACAAAAATTTCGTACATCTATTGCCATGCCTATGTAATAAATATATTGTGTCGACGACTCTGATGCCCGGTAAAACTCACTAGAATTTATGTGGTTAAAGATACTACATAAATTCTAGTGAGTTAATATTTCTAAATTATGATATTGTAATGTAATAATAAAAAAGAACCATCAGCTTATTTGCTAGCCTATAATTAAAATATTCAAGATTATAAATAAGTCCCCTTACGAGATATACCACCTTCATAATTCATTTTGGATGATCCAGGTTATCTTATTCAAATAATGTTTTATCAGCTACCTACACTGACAAACAATAAACAGGCGTAATCTGCCGTGATACGATATTGTTGAATGTAAACATTAGCTACACCAGCTTCCGTTGCCTTAATCCTTTATCGTTAAACGGATAAAAGATAAACTTATCTATGGTATCTTTGTTATCTATTAGGTGGCATATATTAAGTGGCATAAATTATGGTGAAATTATATAAGACTAGCAGACCTGTAGGGCTAGACCGTATTTCCCAAAGCGACGTTCAACTAGCTCTGACGTAGGTGCGCTCGTTAGAGGACCGCAATGTAGTGGAGCACATGACGCATGCCTTGTCTAGTACATTTGTACATAGAAGTCTTTGTATCGTATTAAGCACAGATTAAATGGATACACCTTTCAATTGTCTTAGTTTGTCAGTGTAGCTTGCACTTACATACAGAAATACAGAGTTATACTACTTACAGATGAAATGAAATTACTTCAAGGGTAATTTTTATACCTCGTCAACTTTATACTCATTTTTTCACGACAAAATATATCTATAAACGTATGACATTTTTTAAAGTGATAGGAGCGTTTGCTCATTTGCGTAGTGACACGTATCCTTCCCAATGTCGTGTCTATTACTATTCATTTGGTCTGTGGTAATAAGTTTGTGTCCAATAAGAATGAATATATTGTAGTTTTTAACGATTAAGTATGATATGGAGATAACAAAAACTTAAAATATTTGTGATTAAAGATATGAATCAACAATATATTTTTTAGTTGGAACTAGTTAACAACACACTTGTACCTACTTTTATTTCGCTGTGATTAATTATACACTAAATTATTTAATTTTTTTGACCGGTTTCACTTTTTAAAGCATCTTCAGGACGTAATATTCCTTATTGACTGTTTAGTTTTTTTTTAGATACAATTTCGACCGGTCGGTAAGTCGATAAAATTAAATAATTTAGTGTATAATTATAGTGAAAAAAAATACAAGTGTGTGGTAAACTAGTTCCAACTAAAAATAATGGAATTTCACCGAGTGCCGACGATCAAAAGTGTAAAATCTAATAATATTTTAAGGATATGAATTCGGTAAAAATTGACATGTCACGTGACAATGAACGCAAATCTGAAAGCGTTACGTCACGTCGTGGTAAAACTTTATCTAGATGTTGTTATTTTCATAGAAACTACAGAGTATTTAAAGTAGGTATTATCCATGAAGCTATATTATATCTGCAGGTAACACTTCTAATACCTACTTGAGACACAACTTTAAGTAGGTATTGCTGTCATCTTCTGTGGTCTTACCCTTTCTTTCTAACAAAGCTGTATAAAAAGTGATGGCGAGACTCATAGAATGAAATGTAACGTTACCTGTGTTACTAGGTCTATCATTTATTCCGAATATTTTATAATCTATGAATTTTCTAATTTTATAAAAAAAGAAAATGAAGTTTACATATTATATTGATTTTGCATTTTGAATGCCGACAGGCAACTCTCTTTTTAAAATACCTATATCTATTAAGGAGACTATTTCGTTTTTTTAACCCACTCGGAATATAAAAACTTTTTTGATAATAATAAACATTATGTGTTTGCTTTTTAAGAAAAAAAGTGCTTATTTAGAAGTTTATAGTTTTACTTCATTAAAAGTTTTTTTAGAGAACTATTCGCCAAAGACACTATTGTTCGATATTCAACAAATAAAAAAATACGAATAATACCGAATACTAAACCATAGCGAGTATTTATGGCAAAGAAAATATTATTCGATATTCGACGATTAACAAAAAAAATACTAGTAATATCGAATACCGAATAATAGCGAGTATTCACGGCATCCCTAATAATAACCTTGTGTATTAGAAGCAACCGTTGCCGTTTAGTTATTATTGATACTGTAACACCGCAAAAAGTGCATTCAGCAATCAGCAAGCAATTTGCAATGGTTTTGACGATATTTTGTTAAGTTTAAAAATCATCGCTAGTTGCCAATTTCAGGTGACACGCCTGCCATTCAGCTTTGCCTGAGTGACATGAAATCAATAGGTATAAGAAATTTCATTCAACTTTCATCCTCTAGTTTAGCCTCATAGGGGATAATTTTTGCAAATAAGTCTAAGTTTGAACGGGCCCTAAACTATCTCTTTGCCAAATTTCATTAGACTCAGTTCAATAGTTTAGCCGTGAAAGCGTAACAAACAGACAAACAGATAGATAGGCAGATAAACTTTCATATTATTATCAATAATTAATAATATTAACAATTAGTATATTAGTAAGGATATGGTAAGTATTATTAGTTCGTAGGGTAAGGTGGCCAATAAAATTATGCACGTGGAATTAAATTCTACCACACGGAGAGCAACGCAACACATTTGGTGACTATAAGAAATGGTTATTTTTTTTATCAGCAGATCCATCTGATTATTTAATATGACAAAAAAATCTTATAAAAAAGAATTTTTTCGTAAATTTTCAAATTAAATTAACTATGAAACATGTAAAAATCTTGAGAAAAAATAACCTTTGTCTATATGCAAATATAAAAATGAAACGTAGTTAGTTAGTAGTTTAGTTATATTAACTTCAATAAAGAGACGGGAAATAACAATATATCATATGCCGTTGACCTCGTGACTTGAATATGGTTAATTCCGTTATGCGAAACGCGTTTTGTTTTAATAAAACTTATCCTTGGTACAACTATTAATTGAATTAGTATGCGTCCTACAATACTTTTGTGTTATAGAAAATTTAATAAGAATATTTGCTGTTTCGCCAATTCTTGAAAGCAAATTACTGCGACTTATATATTTTATTTATTAATTGTTGATCGCAAACGAGTAGATAGTTTTTTTTTTTTACAGAAAGGATATTTAACGCCTATAAACATCATATATGTAAATGGCGCGTTCCTATCCGTATGGCAGGTTGGCAACGCCAAATGCATAAGTCTACCGGCTACCTTATCCTTCAAACTGAAACACGACAAAGACGAACATTGAAGCTATTAAGGCAGGAATAGGTAAGGTGGTGGTACCAAATACCTTGGCGAGACGTGTTCGGAACCTCGTATTTGTTACTATGGTAGTGACTTGTATATCCAGTGTGTCGCCTCTTACAAACTGCCTGGCAGAACGGCAAATTGTCTATTCTACAAAAAAGAACCCGGAACAACATGGGCGGAAAATTGTACAAAAACAAAATGTATTTTTTTTAATATCACAGGATAGCTGATTAAATAATACCATTACGTCTTTATCCTTGTAGAGGGAGTCAAAAGTGCAACGCACCAACGATTAGCCAACGGTATCATAGTGCCGACATCTTATCGATAGAAAAAAACGGAACTACAGCCGTGTTTTTTCATTCAAAATATTCAATCATTTTATGAAATATCATTCCGCAAAACGCCTCCATGGTAACGTCATTTATTACCACTTAAATAAGCTACCGCCTATAAATTAGTGGCACTGTAAGTCGTCTTCACCTAGGACCTACTAAAGATGTCACTCATCAATATTTCGTTGCCACGTCACAGAGATGTAGTAGCGTTAGGTCCATAAAAGAACACCCTCTTAATATAATATATAGTATCGCACTATATTTTAGTCAATTATACTTTGAATTATTAAAGCATAATATAGTAGGAAAAATAATATATTTTCATTATAAATTAACTGCTTTACTGTGGCTGAAACGCACCCGCAACGTGGCGTATGAAATTTCAGAACGAAACGCATTACCCAATTAAATTTCAGTAACACTGAAAATAAAATTTTCTGTTACTGTCAAGCCACAGCAAAAATGATAAATACACATAGAAGAATAATATGAAATGTTGATTATAAAAAATGTGCTATTATATAAAGATATATATAATTGGAAAAGTCCAATTCACAAAAGTACTAAGTATATATGTTTAATCGTAATAGAATAAATACTTACTACATTTTTTTAAAGAAAAAAGTGGCAACCTTACTTCCATATGTTTGCTAAACTTTAGACCATCTGCCTTCTTGCCAGATAGTTCTTTAAACGGCCAACATTTAATTAACGTGTCACCTTCGGGACTACTAGGTGGTAAAGTTCTGCAATGTCTCCTTACATATTCCTGCCGCAATACCGTCAGTGTTGTTGAATATCGTATTTTAACTTAACAGGTGTACATACGTACCTATGTAGGTATGTGGCATTACAGTTCGCCACACGGATGACAACGCACAATTAACATCTTTTATATCTAAAGGCGTTGATCATATCTATCTTTTTCATCAGGAGAGCATCTACTTTTTACTATATTTTGATTATAGGTAATAAAATTTGTTTTAGTGTTTAAAATAAATGTTGTTTAGTTTTTTGTACAAAGAGAAACTAATGCTTGTTAAGTATATTTCGAATATTTTTTTAAGTCGTTGTTTACCTAAAATGACCACTATTTTATCTATATAATTTTCAGTTTATTTGAGTAATTTGTTAACATTCGTGTTATAATTTTTGGTATAATAGTATATTAATGCTCTAACTACCAATATGTACATTGTACATGTAATTTTCCCAAACAACTGGGTAGGCAGGGAGTAGGTAGGTACGAGATTTCATTAGTTACTGTATAATTTGTCTTTTTCTGAACAAACGGAGACCATGTCGCTACATTACAATACTTATTTATCAGACAAACATTATTATATTTTGGTAAAAGAATACTTATCCATTAGATCGTTGCACACAGTAATATTATGTAAGTTAGGAGTTATTAAAAAATAATAAAGTTTTCCAAAAAAAATAGTGAAAAAATATTGGAATTTAACAAAGATACTTGGATTTGAAAAAGTTTAAAACGATGTAGCAAAAATACCGTTCAATTTATTACCAAAAATTTCATCGTGTCAGGCCTCAGGACCCTTTTTGTTACCATCTGCGCGACTTAAAATCCAGACAGCTCCACCCTAAAAAGCGTTTAGATGAGATTTCTATCCTTTCACTCGTTTACTAAAATCATATCGTTATCTCTGTCTCAACAAGGGAACAATCAGGACTTATCATCTGTCCCTTTTACACGTATACAATTTCATTACTTCATCCTTTCGACTTCGTAACAGCTCGTGTATTTCCGTTTCCCACTCGAGTGGCAGGCGGCCGCCATGTTTGGCAGGACTGTCAAGTCAACGCCAGTTTGGCGCGTATCAAGCAGGATGAACAAGGTCGGTTGCCATCCTAGGAAACATAACTGTCGCTAATAGATTATACTATGTTTAAATAGGTATATTGAGATAATAGACCACACATTCGTATATCATATTTTTTAATTTGGTTATATAATATTTCAGGAACTGATGATGGCTTCCAGCACATATAGTAAATATTCGCTAGGAGTCAAGACTCAGGACGACACATGTAAGTAATTAATTCTAATTACTTGAATGCTTACATTTGAATAACTTACTAATAACCGGCTGTCGCTGACTAACTGATAGATATCGCACAGCCTAAATTAGTAGATTTAGAAAAATGATACTTTGTAAAGGGGATCTTTATTGTGTAGGGAAGTATTAAAGAATTTTCGGAAAATCATTCCCAAACATGTGAAATAGGTAAAATAGTTTCTAAGAGAACAAAAAGAATCGGATAAACGATTAAATAAGTTAAATAATAAACTACCAAAACAAAAATGGCATTGCTAAATTTTAATGCAAGATGCATTAATAAAAAAGTACATACGTGTAATTTGATTTTATGCTATCAATTATAAATATAAAATCTGGCTATGTATGGGCGTTTCTTTATTACTTTAAAACGGTTAAACTTGGATAAAATTTGACATACAGGTAAGTAGGTATAGGTATCTTATCTTAGTGTTTTCTTTAAATTTTCCGTGTTGACCCGGCCTCATCCGGAAAATCAGAACATCTGCCTTCCTGTCATATAGGTTGTAATTCAGAAATCAGGATTTTATTTTTACTTTAATAAAACTTTTTACAAGTTATTTTGACGCATCAACATTTTTTTAAACTACTACCGGATTGGAAACGCGGCCCCACACTGACTAATCATATAATATGTATGTAACTCTCTTTCATCGTGGCTACTATGTGGTAGAGTTCTGAAAAGTCTCGATTGGATTTTATAGTTTCGCTATATTTTGATTGTCCACAATAATAATATAAAGACTTACAGCTTCATATGTTAAAAAACGTTATATTTTTTAAATTTCAATCATAATCATAATTTATCATAATTATCATACTACATACAATTTGACGAAAACCATTAAGATTTAAAAATTTAGTGGAGTCTGTCAAACGTGCCTGAATCACCATTAGTTTTATGAATCGATTGACATTGTACAGAAGTTCTAAAAATACTTTGTTAGCGTTCACACTATTTTAATTCTAACAAAGCTTGTTTTGCTTTTTGAATATGTGTCATAAAACAACGCAGACAATGCCTTCTGTTAAGATTTATGCATTTAGAGCCTTGCGATGATTGTTCAAAGCAAAGAATTTTTTGGGTCGGCGTTTGTTCGTAACTTTCTAAAATAATGTAATCAGAATGTGTTATTTCTTTGTTGACTTATACTCAATAGCGAAAACATTTAAAGATTATTTAGCATTTTTTTACATTTTTATATCGTAGAATAGCAAAAAAGAAGAGAGTTCTCCAAATAGTTACAGACCACCATTGCCTACATAAGGTAGCTAAATGTTTATTCTTCTTATGTAGTATATCAAGTTAAACGATTTTTTTTACTAATTATATTTAATCCATACTAATATTATAAATGCGAAAGTAACTCTGTCTGTCTGTCTGTCTGTCTGTTACGCTTTCACATCCAAACCACTGAACCGATTTGGATAAAATTTGGTACGCATATAGTTTGAGACCCAAGAAAGGACATAGGATAGTTCTTATCCCGGAAATCCCACGGGAACGGGAACTATGCGGGTTTTTATTTTAGAATTTTTTCCACGCGAACGAAGTCGCGGGCACAGCTAGTAGATATATAATAATATATTTAATAACTTAAAAAGTTAAAAGTTTTTTTCTTCACAATCAAAAATTAATGTTTTTTATGGAATTAGAATATAAAAGCAGCACGAGCAGAAAACTCTTCTGATGGTAATCATTAATAACATCTGCTCCACGTTATTAACATAAATTACAATGTTAATAAAGTATTATCCCTAAACTTTTTTGAAGAATAAACGAAGTGCTGTTCTGCCAGACAGATCTTAAAATGTGACCGATTGGACCAAAGATATTAATGGTGCGTTGCTATCTTGTGGCGAGGTCTAATGCCACATGCATAAGTTTACCGGCTACCTTACCCTCCAAACCGGAACACGACAGCGACAAGCGCTGACGCTATTGCGGCAGGAATAAGTAAGGCGGTGGTACCAGGCCCGGGCGAGACAATGCAGAACTCTACCACATAGTAGCCACGATGGTAGCGACTCGATAGCCACTCGGTCGCCTTTTACGACCTGCCTGGCAGAACGGCAGTTGGCCTATTCTTCAAAGGAGGCCGGGACCAACACGGCGAATCTCTTTTTATACGAAGATGGTAATCTCTTTTTACCTAGAGAACTATTTGCTTATTTGCTATCATATAAAATAAAACAAGAAGTGCATCTCGCAATTCTTGAGGTTTTTTTATAGAAGAGGGAGCAAACGGACAGGATGGTTAGTCATTACCGCCGCCCATAGACAACTACACTACCAGGTTGAAATGTTAACCTATATATCTATTAAAATTTACCGGTTTCCTTATTACATACATACCTACATATCTTCCCTTACGAGGTAGGCACAGAGAGCTGAATGCCATACATCACGATCCTTACAAGCTTGTCTGGCTTTCTTCACATTCATTACTTTCTTCATACACATACACTAGTTGCGAAGATTCTTAACACCACTGTCGGATAGTACTCAATAAATCTGATCATGGTACGTCAGTCTTGGTCTTCCTCGGTACCTACATCCTACGCTTGCATTGTATATCTGTTTTGTTAACCTTTTATTTGACTTCCTTATTGACCAGTGTTAAAAACACAGGTATGTCTACATGCTTTCTTACTGACTAAAGTGTAAAAATATAGGATCAAAATACGATTCTAAAATAGTAGAAATATTATGTAAGGCGATGCTCACAATGTTCTGTTTTACACGGCAACGCATATTTCGTTTCATGGGATCGTTTCCTTAAAGTTGAACCAAAATAACTAAGTTTGTTTTGTTAGACGCGAGAAAGAACATATTGACAACGCCACTCTGAACTCCACCGACATCGGTTCTACAATCGTGCATTTCATAACGTGCGGTATAACTGTGAAATATGAATACCTCCTAGCGCATGTAAAGTGAATAGACGCTGATTACTAACCACTCGCACTAACGTCTGTTTACACATGTTTTTTGCTTAATACTAAGCACCTGAATTAAACACTTGCGCTCGCTCTAATCAAAGAGTAACCGAGGCCTGAGTCCCACAATGTGATAAGTGGTAAGCCTATTACCAAGCGGGCATTTATCCAATCCCAGGCAACGTTGTTTTAATCAGAAATTGCAAAAACACGTTTTGGATTTGTACGACCCGAAATCGACCCCGGGACCTGTGTGGTCAACAGCGACACCAGATTACTACACGACAGATTCGTACAAACGCGTACTTTAATGTATCATAGTAATATAATCTATCAATCGTAACCTCCTTAATCGTGGCTTAAAGTTATAAGACATAAATAAGCATAAAAAGTCACAAGAGAATAAATTTTCTCAACTGCCTCATATAAATATTTCTAAACAATTAAGCTAAGGAACTATCGTCAAATCACGTAGGATATTTCCATTGATATTTCTCACGTAACCACGTAGGTAACATTTAATCAAAATTATGTATGGGAGTTGGCAATTGTTAAAATAATACAATAAGTGTGTAATGATTTATTAAAATCTGCATCATGAGTATAAATGTTGGATTTCAAATTATTTTTAAGAAAACATTGGTTTTTGGGTTTGAATACCAAGTCAACTATGACATTTAGAAAGAGTTTTTCAAGTTTTCCTGGATGCTTGTTTGTCTGCCAATCTTTTTTGCTTTTCTTATACCCATTTTTATACAGTATTTTAACACATTTTAAAATTAAATATTTATTGGTAGATCTCTTATAACATCGGGAAATTTGTTGTAAAAGCGTATACAAACTTTCACCAATTACATCAACCCCTTGGAGATTCGTAATTTAAAAAGTTTATATTTGACCCCAGATCTTAAACTATCTCCTTCTCAAACTTCACCAAAATCGGTTTGGTAGTATATCCGTGAAAGTGTAACAGATAGACATATAATACTTTACATACTCTGTTCTTCAAGCGGTATTATTAGGTGTGCAAAAGTGATGCAAGAGTTTAATAGTGGTTATTACTAAGCCTTGCATTCTCACTAAATACCTATATTACAACGGAGTAATGAACACTTGATTCAAGTATTCATAAATTATAAATTACAATAGCAAGTCCATTGTTTTAAAATACTGCGTCAATACATATATATTACTGATATTTTTATATGCTGGCTACTTATTAAATTATACTGTTGTACAAATTATCACAACGATATCTCTCAACCTCGATAGGTGACTATCAACTATTGTGTGATTTTCGAAGCATTTTTCTGCTGCTGTGAAATGAATAACGAGTAAAAAAATTCAAAAAGATACAAATTTAGGACTTACAAAAAAGAGTTTCATCATTTTGTGAAGGAAGAAGAATTGCAGTTCTCTTTGGACAATAGTGATCACTTACCATCAAGTGTAGTACCTCTGTAGAATCAATTATCGGCGAAAGTTTTTTTGAACCGCTACAAATTTAGGAATTACAAGAAAGAGTTTGGACGGTTACGCTTTTTTAACATTGCATTTGTCTTAGGCAATAGTTATCATTTAACGTAATGTAAGAGACTTCTGCCTTAAACAATAAAACATACAAAGTATTTAGTGAATATGACAAGACTTGAGAAAAATAAAACTAGGATGAGTCCTACAAACATCGTTCAAATTTTTCTGTAGCAGTTAAAATTTCCTGTTAAACTTTAAAAACTTGAGCTTAACTAAAAAAACTTGAGTTAAACTTTAAAAACACGTTATTACTAAAGTTACACACTTATACACGACTTTTCCTAAGACTACAAATTCCAGATTTAAATAACGATCTTTGCGATGGCGCATGTCTAAGCGAACTTTGTGCCCTAATTCCATTTTAATGATCCTTAGGTGCTAAATTTAATGTTCTCTATATAAACTATTTGAAAGATTAAACATATATAACACGTATTTGCCGTGTTGGTCCTGGGCTCCTCTAACGAATAGGCCAATGCCATTCTGCCAGTCAGGTCTTAAAATGCGACCGATTGGCTGTACAAGTCACTACCATCGTGGTTACTAGGTGGTAGAGTTCTGCATTGTCTCGCCCGGATCTGGTACTTATTTCTGTCACAATAGCGTCAGTGCTTGTCACTGTCGTATTCTGGTTTGGAGGGTAAGGCAGCTGGTACACTTAAATATATGGCATTAGACCTCGCCAAAAGGTAGCAATGCATCATTAGCACCTTTGTTGTCTATAGACAATGATTGACTCTTTTCATCAGGAGACTCATCTCATCTCATCTGCTTGTTTGCTATCTTATACTATAAAAAAAAGAAATAAAATGTGTATTTCTTACTCCTTAACATTTCATCATTTAGAAGGACCTATATATATATATATATATATATATATATATATATATATATATATATATATATATATATATATATATATATATACATATGTGTATATATCAACAACTAGCTGACCCGGCAAACGTTGTTCTGCCTTTTTAATTACTCTTATTTTTTTTTAGATGTGTATTGGCGATAGTAGTATCTTTCTATTAGGAGAGCTATTTAATTGCTAACCTATGAAAAAAAAACGTCTTATCATAAGGTGATTTTTAGAAAATCTACTTTGCTTTGCTAGAAAATCTACTTACCTCATTCAAGTGATGTTACTTACTTGCTGTGAACAACAAGTAGGTAATGTACGTAAAAGAACCTTTTACGTTCTTAAAATTAATTCAGCATAACAGTTACGTTAATGACTAATAATAAATAGATATCATCTCATACTTATTGTGTTCGCTAGAACACATACCTTTGATGTAAGCTTCTGACGTCATCACGTAAAAAAAGATACTTTACGCATACTTGAATTTACATAATCTATGAATGAGGGTTCACCGCCTATAAATTATATCAGCTATTTTATCCGAGAAACTGGTAAATTGTAGTGAACCTGATTGTCTAAAGATGTTCGATTCACTCTATAAATCCCGATACACTTTGTAATAATATTTCTGTCAACTACTATTTAAAAAATCAAATAATTAATCAAGAATATTCTTAATTAGTATTACAAATTAAGAATATTCTGGATTAATTATTTGATTTTTTAAATCATACATAACATCAAAAATAATGATAGTGAATGTTTTGATAGACATGACAGCTAATAAAATAGTATTTAAAACACAATATTATATGTAGAGCCAGAGTTCCGAACCTAGGGGTTATTACACCCATAAGGATAAAACGGCCTTTCTGCTGGAAAGAATAGCTAGATAAAGAAATTAATAATTTAAATTTATCTATATATATAAAAATCAATTGCTGTTCGCTAGTCTCGCTAAAACTCGAGAACAGCTGGACTGATTTGCCTAATTTTGGTTTTGAATTGATTGTTGAAGTTCAGGGAAGGTTTAAAAGGTGAGAAAATATAGAAAAAAAAAATAAGAGTAGTTAAAAGGGCAGAACAACTTTTGCCGGGTTAGCTAGTTGGTTATAATTATAGATGTTTGTACATAGCACATATCATCCTACTAACTACATTTATAAATACTTTTTTGTTTCTCACACGTAAACCATGAAGTGAGTGTCGAGGCGTTGTGTTTACCATTTATTTTAATAACGTTTAAAATTAAAATCAAGATAAATATTATTTCTTCCAAAGATAATAGGGATTGTAATACATATTGAACAGGTCCACTAGGTATTGACAAGATATCACTGTTCTAGTATCTAGAAGAATATCCTCTAGAATCTAGACTCTAGTGGATTGCGTTGCAGATAGTCATTATCTAATGACATCTAAGAATCGTCTCTTTTCTATAACAATTACTTGTATTTTACTAGTTTTTTCATGAATATATTAATAAAGGTGGTCTTAATTAATAAAGGTGAATTAAAATACAATTTACTTTCTTCGTAAAAACCTTCCGTAGATAATTTACACCTATGTAATTTCACATAAAAATAATATTGTATTGTTGTTATAACTAAAATTAACGTTATTTTTTGTTTATACTTGAACTACTTTTTTGTTAATAAGGCCAAAGTGTTTTTGCATAAAAAATCTTAAATAGCTGGTACAAATTTAGGACATTAATATTCCACATAAATAAAATAGAGTATCGATAAATATATTTTATGGCTTTCCTAACGGGTATGAGTCATTGATTAACTATGAGCATTGCGTCATAACCATCATTCCCGCTAATAAAAGTTATAAATGCTCCTATTAACACTTCCAGCTTCATCGGGAGCATCTCTAGTTTTATTTGAATAATTTTCGTATATTGCTCTCGTGGTTGGCACATTCATATCTTTCTAGTAAACAGTGAACAATTATGCAGAGTGAACTAACAAAATGTGTAAATGGGGCAATTACCGTAGACTATGTAGGCTGGCGCACAATTAGTATCTTGCTAATAGTTTTCATCACCAATAGTCTTATGTGCGCTGTGTGGGAGTATATCAGAGTGAGATCGTCTCTCGTAGTGATCAGTTCTCTGCTAAAGCATCTTATAAGATAAATTATTTTACATTAGACTTTGTTTAAAATAATACGCATTTAAGTGTCTTGAATTATAGGTAAGTTTTGTAACTTAGTATTTCAAATATAGGCATTTAAAAAACTATAATAGTCAATCAACTTTTAAACATAACTAAACAACTTTTTTTGTTTAACAATAGTTAAACAAAAAAAGTTGTAACAAAATATTCTTGAAATTTACATAATTTTTTTTTTCTTTTATTAATCCAACGCCTATTATTCCATTCCATTGAATAGCTTTATATTATTTGGTTTTCGTTTATAAATACAATGTAATTAATTAAATTTAAAGTAACAATTTTAACCGTTTTTCAATCAACATATTGTGTTATAAATTTTAAGCATATATGTAGATTTTATGTGTTTTTAAAATTTGCAAAAAAATTGCTTTATTTTGCAATAATTAAAAATATATCACAATTTAATTTCGACAATTTTATTTAAGTATAAATATAATTTAAATTCGTGAAGTTGAATTACAAACATACAAATGATTAAATTATACTCAGTGTTTCTTTTATGCAAGAAGATACTTCTATACTTGTATACATTAAAATATTTTACGGTCTAACGAGAATTGTTGCGAATTTGTTTCTCTATAAAAAGAAACCATAACGTTGAATGTTAATTTACTAACATTTGCTAATTTCTTATATTGTTCAAATTAATCTGGCTTATACAAGACATGAAGATCGTAAAATACTTGAAAATTTATATTTCGCTCTTAAAATTTTATAATTTTCAAAAATATTTTGTGATTTTTTTATTATTATAAAAAATTCACAAAATATTTTTGTCGGTTTAAATAGGTGAATGGCACCAGCTATTAACAATATTTAAAAATCAGTTAAAACAATATGTTCATAGTATCTAAGTTTAAATCTAATTTTGCTTGCTAAAACCTATAAATTACAATTTAAATATTTAGTAAGCTACAAAGCTTGCAACAATATAACTTTACTTTAGAGCTTAATGAAACGCCCTAAACATAGTTCTGCAACTAGTGGGTTGAGCACTCAAAAGATTTGTCCAACAGCTGCTTGATTAAACATCCAAAGTTGTAAGAACTTTGCTAAGTTATGGGCTTGGTCAAATAATTGCTATTTCAAGTATGAAATATAAAATAGGGGGGTTCATGATATGTTGGCTATGTCGTCTGGGCCATTCATTCGGTCCCCGGCCGGGGGCGGGCGCTCATTGCTTCGTCCGGAGTACGCACGCGCGTGTCGCCTGACCCACTTGCAAACACGGTGCCGCCGGGCGGATAGCGGCCTCGTTACGCCAAGGTTGGCGAATCAACGAATTCGCGGTTGTCACAGACATAGTGACGCGTCATTAGAATGTACCGAATCTCGATATCAATAATCCTTTTATTAGCCAACCTAGAGTATTTATAATAATCGCTAAAAATTGTATGGATACTAGCTATGTAATGGTTGTAGTTATTACCGTCACAATGACGTAATGCATGCGAAATTCCATATTATTACGTGTCTGTCTCGTTTATTGAATATTGATTTCAGCTACAATACATTTGGTTTCTGTATTTTAATCACGTATAAAGGAATATTTTGACTTCATCAAATTTAATTGACCTTGTAACACTGATATAGTCACAGTGATTAGTCACCTGTGGAATATTTTTGACTTGTTCAAACACCGTCATCCTCACTTGTCACTCATGTTTGTGTAAGTCTATCGCAGATAGCCTCAATTACCATGATCGATTACGACAGGATAGCTACTGTTGGCTATTACACGGTTTGATGAATTCATTGTGTGCTCGTTTCACGGATTGCTTACACGGCAATCGATAAAATGCCTTCCCACGTTGACATCACTAATTATGTTGTGATTGATCGAGACAGTTTTGTTTTGTTTTTGGAATAGTTTGATATTAAATATTTTATATTTATTTTTATTCATTTCAGGATTTTTGGTGTTTAGTCTGCAATTCCTGACGAAAAAGATGAAGAAATTATCAAGCTATTATCGTTCAATCTAAGGCAAAACAGTTGGATACCTACTTTAATTTAAGGAGTAAGATATGTTACCATAGATAAATACCAGTACCAAGTAGATAGAAGAGTTTTGTGCATCATCTCTGGGTAGGAACTTATTTCCTCGTGTTATTGTCGCTATTATATTGTGCTTACAACTTTCGTCTTAATTTTACAGTGCGCTTCCAATTAAGGTTCTACTTAAGGCTTGACATCCAAGAATAGTAACATATAACTTATGGATTTATTATTTATTGCAATTGTGATATGATAGCGAAACTTTACTTAAACATTTATAGATACTATAAAGTTATAGTTACACAATTTTTCATTATATCTAATAGTATTTTCAACCGACTTTTCAAGAGGAGGAGGTTATCAATTCAGCTGTATGTTTTTTTTAATGTTTCTTACATCGAACTCGTTTACTTATGAATCGATTTTGAAAATTCTTTTTTTGTTTGGGAGGGTGGGTATACTTTCCCATCGGCATGGGAAAGTATTCCCACCCTAGTCCCATTATAATTTGGTGAAGATCTGATGTTGGGTTGAGGAGATATAGTAAGTGGGAAGTCGATTGCTGCAGCTTTATTGCGTTAAAAATATTGTGCAAATAACTTCAAAATATTAATAACTATTTGGTAGAGTTTTATAACGTCTCGGCCGAGTTTTGGTACCACAGCCTTACCTATTCATGCTGTAATAGCGTCAGTGCCTGTCATTGTCGTGTTCTTATTTGGAGGGTAAGGTAGTCGGTAGCCTTATGTTTGTGGCTTTGCCATCCCGCCACACAGATAGCAAGGCACCATTAACATCTTTAGTGTCCATAGGCGATGGTTTTTTTTATCCATCTGGTGAGCTATCTGCTTGTTTGCTATTTAATAATATAAAAAGCTTAAAGAAAAAGCAGATATACTTTTGCATATATAATATTAACTAGCTGAGCGACCGACCTTTGCTTGAATGATATTTTAGACTTGGATGAGCTTTGCTTGGATGATAATGATACTCGGATCTCAAATTGTCTTTGTACCAAATTTCATCCAAATTGGTTGAGTAGCTTAGTCGTGAAGAAAAGACAGACAGACAGACAGAGTTACTTTCGCATTTACAATATTAGTATGGATAATGCATATTTTAAGTTCTTTATGTAAAGATTTCAGTTCATTTCAAAAAAGAATTGCAGTCCAACGGCATCAATTTAGTGCCCTACATCTACCCTGTAGATCCGAATTTGTTTGAAGTGAGGCGACAAATTCGGTTCTAGAGAGGTTTGTGTGGTGCATACTCTGCTACCGTCAAGACATTGGAAGAAGACATGAAGATTTATGAACAAAATCATAATTGATTTCATATTATATTTATATGACTTATATTTTAGTGATAATAAGACATAAGTTTGAGTTCAAAATAGCGTATCTCTTTTTACATTTTACAGTTTATACTTTACCAACTTTATAATTAGAGTAGCCACGATGGTAGTGACTTGTATGGCCAATTTCCAACTCAAACTAACTCGTACGTCATATAATTTACATAACAATCTTGTATAATTCAAATTATATGTATATATCACTTTTTGTGCAATCATGTATGCTTAAAAATTTTCAACAGTATTGATCAAGCCAATCGTGAGTTATAAAGGGACATACAGACAGTCAGAGCAACATCTTCAAAAATAAAGTTGATGAATTGAAAATGTGAAATGTATGTGAAATTTTATTACGAAATTAGACAAAGTGTTATCTTTAGATTAGATTTATATGTAATTGTATACTTCCCCCGTATTAGCCCGGGCCCCCTTTGAAAAATAAACCATCTACCGTTTTGCTGGACAGGTCGCAAGAGGCGAACATTTGGCTACTAGTTGGTAGAGTTCAGTATTGTCTCGTCTGGGTCTGGTACTATCTTACCTGTTCGTGCCACAATAGCATCATTGCTTGCTACTGTCGTGTTCTGGTTTGGAGGTAAGGTAGCCGATAAACTCCCCACAAGGACAACAACGCACTATTAAGATTTTTACTTTGCATAACCTTTTTTCACAGAAATTAAGATTTTTAATTTGCATAATCTTTTTTGACTATTTAGCTACTATATTAACATCTTTGTTGTCCATACGCGATGGTTGTTTGTTTTCATCATGGTGCCATTTTTTGTCTGCTATCTTTTGATACAAAAATATATATTTATTGATCAAGGTAGAAAAATAAATCTACGTACCTATTGATAATTTTAAAATAATCTTCAAGATTACTTTAGGTGTATTTCATAATGATAAAGAGATATAAGCCTTCCAATTTACGGTATCCAACAAAACGGTAATCGAGACGAAACGCTTAGGGCTCACACATAAACAAAATACAACGTCGTATCCTGCTACAATGCGGCATAATGTATAAAATAATGTTTACGAGCTCTAAACGCTTCGAATTGATTTACATTTTTTTTTTATATCATAAGATAGCAAACAAGCAGATGGGTCTCCTGATGGAAAGAGTCAACCATCGCCTATAGACACCAAAGATGTTAATGGTGCGTTGCTATCTTGTGGCGAGGTCTAATGCCACATGCATAAGTTTACCGGCTACCTTACCCTCCAAACCGGAACACGACAGCGACAAGCACTGATGTTACTGCGGCAGGAATAGGTAAGGCGGTGGTACCAGACCCGGGCGAGACAATGCAGAACTCTACCACCTAGTAGTCACGATGGTATTGACTCGATAGCCAATCGGTCGCCTTTTACGACTTGCCTGGCAGAACGGCAGTTGGTCTATTCTACAAAGGAGGCCGGGACCAACACGGCGAAAATTTTTTAATTGAATCGGGCCAATAACTAAAAAGGAGTAAATAAGAAAAGTTTAAAAGTTGCACAACCTTTTAAATATAAATTTTCTCAAATATTCGAAATCGCAGTAGCGGCTCGGAGTCTGGTGGTGGTGTCTCCCCCCTGCTTCGGATGAGCACGTAAAGCCCCGTGTTGGTCCGGGTTCCTTTAAAGAATACGCCAACTAGCTATTAGCAACATACAAACATAATAGCAAATAGACTGATTGGATATGTGAGTCACTACCATTGTGGCTACTAGGTGGTAGAGTTCTGCATTAGCTCGCCTGGGTCTGGTACCACCGCTTTACCTATTTCTGCCGAAATATCCTCAGTGTTTGTCACTGTCGTGTTCCAATTTGGAGGGTAAAGTAACTGGTAAACGTATGCATGTGGCATTAGACCTCGCTATAAGATAGAAATGCACCACAATGGGTGGTAACACACTCTGAGCAGCTGGTACCATTAATATCTTTGGTGTCTATAGGTGATGGTTTCTTTTTTCATCACGAGACCCGTCTGCTTGTTTGCTATCTTATGATATAGAAACAATATATTTTATAGATTCATGCGTTACTTTGAGGAAATCCATTGTTGAGACTTATAAAACTAGTTATTTTGCAAATTTTCGCGAACTTTTAAGTGTACACATCACACACACACACACACACATACACACTATCACATTGTGGGACGTAGTATCTTCGGCAAATTGTGGGTGCACTTGTTGTACCTCTGCTTACCTCTTCGGGGATACGGGCGTGAAGATACTTTAAGTGTACCTTTGCGACAGTTTTTCCTTTCAGTACCATCGCAAAGGTATATTTAAAAGTTCGCGGAAATTTACAAAATAACTAGTTTTCTTCGTCTTGATATAGAAAAAAACTGTTGATCTCGGTTATCGCTCGAAATAATCGACAGTTGATATCAGATCGGTACAATGCGGTTTCGGGCTCCTTTGTAGAATAGGCCAACTGCTGTTCTGCCAGGCAGGTCGTAAAAGGCGACCGATTGGCTGTGTGAGTCACTACCGTCGTGGCTACTAGGTGGTAGAGTTCTGCATTGTCTCGCCCGGGTCTGGTACCACCGCCTTGCCTGTTCCTGCCGCAATAGCGTCAGTGCTTGTCGCTGTCGTGTTCCGGTTTGGAGGGTAAGGTAGCCGGTAAACTTATGCATGTGGCATTAGGCCTAGCCACAGGGTAGCAACGCACCATTAACACCTTTGGTGTCTATAGGCGATAGTTGACTCTTTCCATCAGGAGACCCTTGTTTGCTGTCTTATGATATAAAAAAAAATACTCATCACCGCCCACTTCATCAACAAACGAATCGGTCAATCTTTGAGTGTTGACTCTACACCGGATATGCGATTCACTCTGCCGGGTGATGGTACTTCTATAAAAATAAATGCGCGATTTTTGCGATTTACTAACTGTTAAGGGTTATTCTGTGCCCTGCTATTCTTTATATCATAAGATGGATAGCAAACAAGCACTTGATTCTCCTGATAGAAAGAGAAACCATCGAATAGACTCCAAAGATGTTAATGGTGCGTTGTTATCCGTGTGGCCGGTGGAAATGCCATATACATAAGTTTACCGGGCACCGGCTAACTTACGCTCCAAACCAAATCGAGATAATGACAAGCATTGACGCTATTGCGGCAGGAATAGTTTGGGTAGTACCAAATACCCAAACGAGTCATTATGGAACTCTACCACCTAGTAGTCAAGATGGTATAACCAGTCAATCGGTCAACTTTCACAACCTGCCTGGCAAAACAGCATTAGGTTTATTCTTCAAAAGAGCCCGGATCATCACAGTATTTGCCTGCTACTCTATTGTTTGCCTGCCTAGGATAAGCAGCGTGAGAATACTATTTCGTCATGGCTACTAGGTGGTAAAGTTCTGCATTTGATTGGATCTGATTTTTCATTCCCAATTTTATCGCCTTGCGAGTTGATTTAAAAAAAAACAGTAGCAGTCGTGGGACTGCCGATAGAAGTGAAAACGGAACTATTAAGTTGAGAGTAATTAAAACTATATGCAAAACATAGCTATAGATATACTATTATCATTAGCATGTAGGTGACGCGAACCGAGGATTTTACCCTCTACCAAAACGCTCAACGCGCCTAAAGAAGTTTTCACTTCAAAAAACACTGTAAAGTTGCAACAACCGACTTCCTATTTCTTGTATCTCTGGAACACTTTCTACGATCTTCACCAAATTTAAAAGGTACCACACGGGAAGTACTTTACTAGTTATATTTTACTAGGTTTCCTAGGTATAGTTTTGCAATATCAAGAACGGTTTCAGTTCCACAGCCTTAATCTTACCGCAATAGCGTAGGTGCTTCTCACTGTCGTATTCCGGTTTTGAGAGTAAGGTAGCCGGTAAACTTTTGTATGGGGTATTCAGACTCTGCCACATGGATAACAACGCATCAACATCTTTAGTATCTATGGACGGTGGTTTTCTCTTTCCATCAGGAGAATCATCTTCTTGTTAGTTATCTTATGAAATGTAATTAAAAATACAAAAACAAGTTTAGCCTCACAAACAAACGTAAAATAAGATCAGTTCATAAATGACCCAGCTTTAAGGTAACAAAAATACCACTGAATTGAGAACCATCTATTTTTTTGGAAATTGGTTGAAAAGTAACGTATGTTAGACTCCGATTTTTTAACATACAAATGGATAGATTTCTGGATTTATAATGTAAATATAGATTTATACATAAAAAATATTTTAGTAATCTATATTAATATTCTAAAGGCGAAAGTTTGGATGTTTGGATGGATGGATGGATGGTTTGTTACTCAATCACGAGAAAACTACTGAACCGATTTGAATGAAATTTACCACACAGGTAGATAATGGTCTGAAAAAGCACATGAGCTACTTTATATCTCAGAAAAAATAGGTAATTCCGTAGGATTCCCCAAAATTTTTATAATGCAGCCGGCTGCATGCTGCAGCTAGTTTTACTTATTTCTCTGACAATTTTTATTCTTGTCTTCAACTGGATACTGGTGTAATCTACAATATTTTTGTTTAAAGATTTAAAATGTATTATCTAGCAATTAATAATATTTGGATGTTTGTATTTGTTATAAAAATGTTTATTTATTTCGCTGTTTATTTTGAATTGACATTTAAAATTAAGATGTTTTCGCAGGTGTAAAAGATATGATTTGATTAATAAAAATATTAAAAAAATAGATAACTTTTGTTTTATTTATATTTCATCGAAGGACTGGAGAACTAGCATGAAAAAGATAGCCACCGTCTTTAGTTATCGAAGATGCTAATAGTGCATTTTTATGTATGTGGCAAAGTTCTAATGTCAGATGCCTAAAATTATGACCTACGTTAAAATACATCTACTTCAAGCAAAATCCAACCAACAAATACTCTAGTAATCCTACTAGAATATTTATAAATTGAGACTAACTATTAAAACTCTATGAATTATAATTGCAGTCTTACCCGGATTTGGTATTTAGTATGGGTAGATTATAAATATACTATTGCTATATCTTTTTTGTCGTAATACAGTCGCATATGGCCATTACAGTCATGATCCAGTTAGAAGTGGAAGGGAGCCTCTAACAATGAACATGTGACATCCCCAACACATGAATGGCAAAGTACCATTATTATCTACGTGGTGGTGTCTATAGTCGATGACTGTTTTGAGAAATTCAAATGTGTGGTAACTTTTGATAAAATTAATTTAAAATTGTTTAGTTTTATGTTCATCACATATAAGTACCTACATAATAAAGATAATGAAATAATCAGAACATAACAATGAAAAGTTAAGGGCATTAGGAACAAGCAAAATATCGTCCTGTTTACAGAACCGTAGCACGTGTGTAATGTAGCGTCTACGGGTAAGTATGGCAGACAAGATTAAATATCTTATTTACGAACTTACAGTCTATCACTTTTAAAACCTATAAATATAAAATATACTAACTGACTCGCGCGGCTTCGCCTGCGAGTAGAATATGATGTGGTCGATATAGTTTTTCGTTCAATTAAAGCCCTTAGGGATTAATATTTATTAAAGTAAGCCTAGTTTAACCTCTGGTCTTCAAATAATTGCCAAATTAGCCGTCAAAGCTTTATATAGATAGTATCGGGTTCGGGTAGTATCTACTTGAACCCGATCGCAGCGCCACCTACCGCTTTTAATAGCGAATCTAAAGTAGTTTAGATCACCTGAAGTGACACAAGAAATATTGTTACGCGCCGCTGTTGTAGTCTATGACATCGAGCGATATAAAAAAGAATACTTGTGACGGCGAGGCGACGTTAAGAAAATATCTGACGATCGGATGGATTGGTTGTCATTCTGTTATTTGGTTTACTGTAAAATTAATACAAAATTATAGTGATTGAAAAACTATTGGCTGTAATTAACAATATATTAAGATCGGCCCAGCCGTGATCATACATGTGACACTTGATGGCAACGTATTGCTCTTTCTATCATTTTTATTCTTATTACACCTGCCATTTGAATAGTAACGATAAGTAGGTATTAGTTTTGGTGTCTTTTGAAGAATAGACCATATGCCAAGACTCTCTAGATATTAGCTAGTACAATACGATCTAAGGTTAAACAAACAACATAAAGGACTAACAACAAAAGTCCCGCCCGGGTTTAGAAATGGCTTTAATTATTCTGCATAGTGTAAATTCTTGTTATTATCGTGTTTCAGCCAGGAGAACTAGTAAAGGTCTTTGCCATATGGATAGCAAGTTCATTACATCTATTAACATCTTTTTCAATCAGTAGATCCATCTGTTTGCTATTCTATATATGAAAAAAGCTCAATCTTAGATAATCATATTAATGTTATAGTTGGCACTAATAGGGCTCTTAGTTTATAAAGAATTCTGCAGCTGCAAAAACCTTCCTCATTGTTCGAGTGGTTCATACCACTACACTATAAAATAGCTGTACTATAAAACATACACAATAAAAAGCTTCTTTTTTTTAAAAAATAAATGTGCGTTATCTTACAACACCGTAATCTTACATCAGTTAAAGTCAATGATAACTAAAAAAGTGTACAAATTATTTTATTTTTTTAGACAAAATAAACTGAGGCATATTTCAAAAGGTTTTTTTTAAATACGTCGTATTATTGATTAATAACAACTAAACTTATTATGTAAGTTTGCTAATTTGGCTATTTGTCAATAGATGGCGGGGAAGCTAAAATCAAACGCGTCAGTTATTTTTTAAATGTGATGCTCTTCTATTCTGCAATAGATGGGAGTAGATGTGTTCTAAGTTTAGTAAACCCATTAAGATTACCGATTTTTCACCTGACTTACGCCAAAAGAAAATAAAATGTTGTAGGCAAGTTACATTATAATTATACCTACGCAATGCGAAAGAAGAATATTATAATTAGAATTTTTTATTTAATTCTATGGCTTACGATTATCGGAAATAAACTGATTCAGGGCTTGAAATCTGTTAAAAAATACCAAATGATAAAGATATTTAGCGGTTCTTATAAAAGATTTCGCTTAGAGCGTATCTAAAATGAGAGCGCTTCATTTTTTTTTATTTATTTAAACAAACAATAAACACTGTAGTAGTATACAATGAGCTATGCAAAAACCGTATCCCGATTTGTCCGAACCTATATAAACCTATATAGACCGGTTTAAGCCGGAATTATACGACACGTACAATGGTGAAAACTGGGAGCGTCGGTTACATGAAAGCAATATTTCCAAAAAATATTTATAAATCGGCTCATTGATTCAAAGCCTTTATAATTTTGCTCCATAAGAAAATTGGTTTTATTATTAATTAATACGGCTAAGGTAAAGTCAAACCTCTACAAAACGCACCTTATGTACTTACGCCGATTTAGGTTTTAGGTAAAATTAACCGGTTACAAAACGTGCCTTATGTATTTGCGCTGATTTAGGATTTAGGTAAAATTAACGGGTTAACCAGCCATGAACCGAATTATTATAATCTGTTAGTAACAAGATAAATCAAGAGCTATTTTATATAAAATCTAGCTTTCTTTATTATTAATCGTAATATTGACAGTTATTAGTTAATAGGTGCTTATTTTGACTACCAATATTACACATGTGTAACAAAAACCGTGTCTGAACGTAAAGGCATTATCTGGTACGACTATATGATATGTGTATATAATTATTATTTAGATATTGATAAATATTTCTTTCAAATCACTTTATTAATCTTAAATACGATTTTAATTATATGGAGGACACCAAGATTGACGTACAATGAACAAAGAGGTCGGGTGCTGTCCGAAGATGTCTTAGAAACCGGCGTGTTTGCATGAAGAGGGTTATGAATGTGGAGGAAATAAGGCAAGTGATATATGACACTTTATTCTCTCTGCCTACCCTGTAAAGGATCTGTGATGAGATTGTATTTTTAAGAATTACATATATGGCAACACAAAATGTGACACATGTAGTCTCAGTTAAAAGAGCGACACAAAAGTCGCCGGCGCTGCTAATACGACGTTTTGTTGTCTATTTTAAAATATTTGATAAACTCTAGGTCAATCGAAGGATAAATACAAGTTTTTCAAAATACCTTAACATTTTTAAAATAAAATCATTTTATCTCGTAAAAACTTTTTCCAACGCGAGTACCAAATCTTTAATCACGCAGAGGGCTGCGGGTTTAAACTAGTTAAGACGTGTGCTAGATCAATAACACGTTACGAGCGACTCTAATGAATCCTACTACTATTCAAAGTGTGAAAATTGTCCCCGTGTTGGTCCCTGGCTCCTTTGAAGAATAGGCCAACTGCTGTTCCGCTAGGCAGGTCGTAAAAGGCGACCGATTGGCTATACGAATCACTAACATTGTGGCTACTAAGTGGTAGAGTTCTGCATTGACTCGCCCGGGACTGGTAACACTGTCGTGTTCCGGTTTGGAGGGTAAGGTAGCCGGTAAACTTATGCATGTGGCATAAGACCTTGCCACAAGATAGCAACGCACCATTAGCACCTATGGCGTCTATACGCGATGGTTGACTTTTTCCATCAGGAGACCCATCTGCTTGTTTGCTATCTTATATGTACTATTAAAAAAAGAAAAAAAAATGTTTATGTATTTCTTACTCCTTAACATTTCATCAGTTAGACGAACCCATATTTAGTAAAGAGGTAATGCTTATAAGTCCTGACTTAAAACTGTTACTGACGCTGCGGGTTATAAGCGTATAATTTTATAAGAAGTGTATAGTTTTTTTTTAAATCGAAGAGCTCGCGACAAAGTGCAAAGGCAAAAAATTATTTTGTTTAAGTCAACAAAATATGATCAACTAAAATTGCTCCCTAGTCACAATAGAAATTACGAAACCTAAATTATTCTAAAACGCAAAGATATTCGGTAATCTTAGCTTACTAAAATATTCGGTATACTGACTGGAACATTACGCATTACAATAACCCTGCAGACCTGGACGCATCTGTTATCATGTATTTTGTGATCACTGGCGATAGCGATCAATGGCGATTTGTTAGGTTGCACAACTTAGCACTTATAAAAAAACACTTTATTGGACACAAACACGGATTAAATGGATATGCTTTTCAAGACAATATCTTAATTTGTCAGTGTAGCTTGCAATTGCATACAGAAATATAAATTTAAACTACTTATCAATGATATAAAATAATTTCAAGGGTATTTTTTAAACCTTGTCATCACATTCGGTGCGATAAAACAGTACAACATGGCTTATTTCTATTTTTTCACAATATAATATAACCTACAAATATACGTAATTTTTGACAGTAATAGGAGCGTTTGCTCATATGCGCGGCGACACGTTCCCTTCCTAATGGCGTGTTTATTAGTATTCATGTAGTCTGTGGACACAACTGTTTATTATTACTTTTCTACACAATTTTATGTAGTTGATTAGACTTAGAAAACAATATTAATTTAAGCTTGGATCACACTTCGCGATACCCTGATGAAGCGCGGTTTCGACCCGGAGTTAAGCTAGTTTCCTTGCTGAAGGCCAGCCGGCGGGCAGAAGCCAGATCCGTAGCTGAGCAACAATTATTCTAGTTAATATCTAACTGAACGAAATTAGGAAACGGCGAGTATTTTTACAACAGTAATGCTGACTTACAAGCTTACAAGCAGATCAGCATTATAGTATGGAAATTAGGGATGTAACAATCGTTTCAATCAAGAGAAATATTAGGTTTTTGCTCTCTCCCTATTTATCCTACCTTTTTGAATAGTAGGACATAATTAACAACTGTTATTTATGTCCATAAGCTAAAGTTATCCCTTACCAACAGGAGACCTATTTAATTGATATTCTAGATTGCAAAAATCAACATAAAAACAAAAATATAATTGGAACGAAGTTCCTTACGGCAGGCTTGGAGGGGATAGGGATTTTGCTGCGCGACCGAACTGAAAAAAATGTGATAGTAAAACCGTAAGAAAAATGCGTGGAATAAAAGCGTTAAATAAGACGTGCGCAGGCGCGACAGTCGCGTACACAAGCGAGTAGTGCCGTTTAGCCGAAGGAAGTTCGTTCCTACCTGGTGTCCCGCGACACCACATCATTTTTTTAAATCTATGCAGCAGTTCGTTAATAATAATAACTCCCAATCTTATATACAACTACCCTACCTAATCTTAATCTTAAAACAAATTTATATCTAAACATCTTTCATAAAGGTAGAGGATAGATAACACGTAATATAAATCAATATCTCAAGATGCACAACAATTTTCGTATCGCAGAACCCGTGAGGTACCAGAATATAAGGAGCGGGGAAGATTAATGATGGATGCCGGCCAGCAGACAAGCGCGGCCGTGTTTGACAAGCGCAGGTGCGTTATTTTCATAATTGGCCCGACCTGTATATCGCGATTTCAGCTTTTGGAACTCTGCTATTTTATATACTTGCCTATTTGCTTACGTATAATCAGTATTAAAATACATAATAGGTGTTGCCTGCCAAATCCGTCGATATCGTCCATATAAACAGTACCGAATTAGCTTAAAAGCAAAGCAAAGCTTAGAGCATGTTATTGATTCAGGGATTATTTTGCAAAATCCGAAAGGCGAAATTCTACGACACTTCCGAGTTTCAGTAATAGTCGCGTTGAGTGAGGTAGTGTTTGTTTCTCCTGAAGATGCTTCAGGAGATGAGTATTATCCATTTATAAAACCTGCATCTTTCTTTTCGGTGCTATCGCAGAGGTCATATAGAATAATTCGCGTATACTATCTTTAAATAACTTCACCTTTTTAAAGCTTAGGTTGGCAATCTTTTAAATCAAACGAGTCAAAATTACATTTCAAAGTTTTTAAAGACCCACAGCATTTTTCTTGTCAACAACAAATAATACTGCATAAATAAAGTTTTTTGATAAAAAATACCTTATGTTATTTTCCTTTCCAGAGTCTTATACTATCTTTGTACCAAATTTCATCCAAATCGGTTCAGTGGTTTAGGCGTGAAAAAAAGGCAGACAGAGTTACGTTGGCATTTATAATATTAGACTATATGTACTAGACATAATATATACATCTATACAAATAAATAAAATTGGAGTGTCTGTTTGTAATATTAAAATACCCGCTTTTTACTAAATGCATATGGATGTATGTATACACAGTACATACACCAAAATAACATCTTCTACCAGTTTTGTCTGTCTGTCTTTTATTCCGGCTAATCTCTAGAACGGCTGGACTTATTTTAACGGGACTTTCTCTGGAAGATAGCTGATGTGATAAGGAGTAACTTAGGCAACTTTTATTTCCGATTTTTTTTTTCACGCGAACGAAGTCGCGGGCTCAGTTAGTTAAATTAATAAATATAAACATTACAAACACTACATTCACGTGATATTCATGATGACATACACATGTGTAAACTATTTTCTTTGCGTCTAAAGCCTATTGTTAAACTTAAAAAAGAATTTATTGTTTAGTCTATGGTCAAATTTCATCTGCAGGGCGATCGCTGTATCTATACAAATAAATAAAATTGGAGTGTCTGTTTGTAATATTAAAATAACCACTTTTTACTAAATGCATATGGATTTATATACGGTACATATACCAAAATAACATTTTTTACAATTTTTGTCTGTCTGTCTGTTTGTTCCAGCTAATCTCTGAAACGGCTAAACCGATTTTGACGAGACTTTTAACTATCAGATAGCTGATTTAATAGGGAGTAACTTAGCCTACTTTTATTTTAGAAATTTTTCGAGGCGGACGAAGTCGAGGGCACAGCCAGTATGTAATAAATAAGTTAATTTTTGAAAATTAAGACTGATACTAGTCTGCTTGTAGATATGTGGGCATATACAGGCGTAGATTGCTTAGAGCGTCGTCTTAGTCCGGCACTGCGTGTAAAAAAAGAAATTACAAAAATTCTTTCTGCAATCTCGGTGAATCAAAGCGAAATTAATAACTACTATACATTCCCTCGATCCGCGGCTTTATCGATAAACCTGTTTCAACCTACTTGTACATAAGCACATATTATTGTGCTCGAATCAAAAAAGAATGAAGTGAACGATACAAAATGAGTCGCCTCTGTTGTCTAGTGGTCTGGTGTTGATGATGACCACACGAGGTCCCGGGTTTGATTCCAGGGTCCAGCAAATAAAAAATACTCGTCTTCTAATAAAAAAAAACATTGCCCGTGATTGGATAAATAGCCGGTTGACGGCAGGCTTGTCACCTATTACATTGTGGGACTAAGTATCTTGGCTAATCGAGGATGTATTGATTGTAGCCTCAGAAATCAGAAAAACTTTATTCAAAAAAGTTTTTTACAATTTATTTTGACGCATCACTATTTTTTTAAACTACTACCAGATTGGAAACGCGGCCACACACAGAAGATCCATCGGAAGAAATACAGCGTGCTTGTCTTTTTTTTATATATCACTTTTTTTTTAAAGTAAGTTGTTACATAATATTTAATTTTTATGTATAATAATAATAAAGATTGCTAATATAAGGAGCAGTTAATCCCAGGCTTTCTTGTCATCTAGATTTTCAGATACCTATTTTATAATAACCTTTTATACACAGTTTTGTTTTAATACATTTTTTTAATTTATTAACTGGTAAATCTCTAATGGCATCAGGTAACTTATTGTAGAAGCGTAAACCTTGCCCCATAAAAGAGTTGCTTATTCTGTGGAGACGAATTACATCATTGACGTATATAATATTATACACGTCAATGAATTACACAAATGCACATCAAGATTGTTTTTGTTCCTTATATTTAGGGAGTGAATATCACTATTCTTTTTAAACAAGTAAATAGTTTTACATACATACATTAAGTTTTTAAATATATATTGTGAAATTATAGTTAAAATATTGATTTCTTTGAATTTTCCCCCAAACTTCTGCCAACCATTTTGGGGATACGGGCGTGAAGATACCTTTTTTTACAAAATGAGTATTTTTAGTCACAATCAAATAGGTAAAAAATGAATTAGGGTGAAATGAATTAGGAATTTCCCTCATATAGGTCCGGACCCCCTGAATATTATAGCCTATCTACCATTCTGCCAGGCAGTTGTTAAGAGGCGAAAGATGGGCTCTACGTGTGACTTCCAGGTGGTAGACTTTCGCATCGTCTCGCCACCACCTTACTATGCCTTTATAACATTAGTGTAAAAGAGAAAAACCTATACTAATATTATGAATGCGAAGATCTGTCTGTCTGTTATATCTATCTCTGATTGCGTGTCTGTCGATATATATGGAATGTATATGAACGGTAATAAAGACACACAGACACAGACAAGAAACTCAGGCTACTTTTATTTTAGAAATTTATCCACGGGGACGAAATTGTGAGCACAGCTAGTAGGAAATAAATTATTGATTGATTGATAGTGTCGCTGGAAGTAAATTTCGTCAAAAACAGCACAAGTTACAAAATGCGAGTATTTGTATGTGTGGGTACGTTTGTTACATATGCACATTGGAATCAAGTGATGAATTTTTATTATTCTTGTATTTATAACAAAAAATATGTATACACCAAGTTCCGAGGCGTTTATTTTAATAATTAAAATATGTCAGCAAAGAGAATGGATGCCGTGACACCCAGCCGACTTTATAATTCATGTCAAAATTGGATGAAAATATACGATAAGATGGGGAAGCTAAAAAACTGATACTTGTTTAGTCCAAAATTACTCATATTAATTTATTTGTAATCCACTACAGGTCATTAGTTTAGCGCAGATGCTGGATTTAGATTGCCCGTCTCTGTCACGGAGTGCTTAGCGGTAAAGTTAGGTGCAAGACAGCGGGATCGCCAGGCACGTATGATTAATAACGTGATTACCATAGAGGTGATTTCTGGAATACACTGACATTCGTACCAGCTTTGAGAATGACGTAGAGCTTAAAGTATGTGGGTAATTTTATAAAGATAGAAAAACCTGGTTCGGTGTTCTGAGTTCGATGTTCTGATTTATTCTCCGATTCAGAACCTCGTAATCGGTACGTGGTGTGCATATCAAACTCACAGACGAAAAGTTTTTTATATGCATGTAAAGTTTGTTGCTGGTCTTAGATAAAAAAAGAACATAAAAATCGGCCAAGAACGAGTCGGGCTCACGCATGAAAGGTTCCATACCATCCTAGCATAATAATACGAAAAAAAACGTTTATTGTATGCCCTCAATATTTTCATTTATTTTATTTTTAGTATTTGTTGTTATAGCGGCAACGGAAATACATCATTTGTGAAAATTTCAGCTTTCTAGCTATCAAGGTTTATGTGGTACAGCCTGATTATGAGGTTTATGTGAGACAGACAACGGAGGCTTAGTAATAGGGTTCCGTTTTGCCTTTTAGGTACAGAACCCTAAAAATGATTAACTTTTAATTGACACGAATACCTACTTATTATAAAGAGGTAATATTTGATTGTTTGTGATTTTCGATCGCGAAGAGAAAACAACTAGATTTTTATAAAATCTTAAACTTTATGCATGTGGATTTATTACATTTTCAACCGAGTTCCTAAATAGGAAGTAATCAATTTGAGTATATATTATTTTAAATGTTTGTTACCTCAAAGCTCGGTCATTTATGAACCGGTTATGAAATTTTTGTTTTTTTTTGAGAGGGTATACTCTTCGTGTAGTCCCATTTAAATTGTTAAGATCTGATGCAGGGTTCTGGTGAATATAGGAATAATGGATATAGGAAATGGGGAGTCAGTTGCTGCAGTTTCATTGCGTTAAAAAAGACTGCGTTACTGTGCCATTGATGCCTTTGGCCTTTTAATCACGAGAACATATTTTGTATATGTATGATAATGTTATACACTGAGAAATTCAGCTGTCTACTTGTTATAATTCAAAATATACACCCCTGTAACAAATGAAATAAATTGTAACAGAGGATAAATTTTTATTTTACTTTTATTGATATGATATTTATACTACACCTACCAGTATATGGTACCATAATATGATGTGCAAATATTTAACATTTTTAAAACGACGTGTTTACCAAAAAAAAGTTATTATATTCAACATATTGTCATTTGTTGAGTCATATAATATTTCTAATAAATTTAATTGAAAATATAACTAACATTTGACTTTATCGGCGAAAAATCAATTTAAATTGGTGTAAGTTTTATTTAATATCAAATTAAAAAGTATTTCCAAGATTTTTTAATGGTTTGAAAACAGCAGATTCTTAGTAATAAGGTCTCGAAGGCAGCTGTATTAGTAAGGTATATATTTTTTTTATATTATATGAGCAAACAAGCAGATGGGTCTCCCGAAGGAATGAGTCAACCATCGTCTATAGACACCAAAGGTGTTAATGATGCGTTGCTATCTTGTGGCCAGGTCTAATGCCACATGGATAAGTTTACCGGCTACCTTACCCTCCAAACCGGAACACGACGGTGACTAGCGCTGAGGCTGAGAATAAGTAAGGCGGTGGTACCAGTCCTGGTCGAGCCGATGCAGAACTCTACCACCTAGTAAACTATGGAACCACCACCACTACCTAGTAGTTACGATGGTAGTGACGCGCATAGCCACTCGGTCGCCTTTTACAACCTGCCTGGCAGAACAGTAGTTGGCCTATTCTCCAAAGGAGCCCGGGATCAACACGGGTTATATGTATTAGTTTATTAATACAATTAATAAACATGTTCCATAATTTTTTTACCACTTATTACTTATATTTAGAGGCCGAGATCATCATTTATGTTGTCAATTTATTTTTATTAAAGCAATTAATATTATTAAAGCAATATTATATTTAAATGAAAGAGACATAAAAGCGTAACCTACAGCAATGATTAGGTAAACAGATTTATTAATAAGAGCATAAACTTGTAAAGTAATAAATAGATCACATAGAAATTTGATGCAAGTGTTCAGAAACAGAAAGATGGCATTCGAAGTCTGTCCTTGCAGACTCCCTTTGTTTATTTGAGATGATAATTAATTGTAACAAGTCAACTTCAAAAGTTTTCCAAGACAGACGGAAGACGTTTAGATATTAAGGTAGGTTCTTACAGATCGTCGGCACTTGATAAAACTACATTTGCTATTACGTAGAAATATTATTGTTTAATAAAATTTTGCTAGGAAGATACATTGACATATTATATGTCAATGATTGAGTGTGAAAGATTCCGGTGTGTGAAGTTAACACAATCGATAGTAAATATGTGGTGCCAATTTCTAGTGTTATCTTAAAATATATATCATTAAATAACAAGATAAATCGATTTCAATAAAATTTTGTATATATCTACTGTTTGATCCAACAAAAAATATAAGATAGTTTTTATCTCAATTAACCCCCCTATATTCGCTTAATATAGGGGGGTTAATTGGGAATAAACACACTAGCTGACCCGCGCAGCTTTGCCCGCGAGTATATTAATAAGTTGTCCAAATAGCTTTAAATAAAAATTTCATCCTCTATTGCAGCCCTCCAGAGACTGATTTTTGAAAAAAATCGGTCCAGCGGTTAAGCCGTGAAAGCGTAACAGACAGACAGACAGACAGACTTTCGCATTTATAATATTAAGTATGGATGTTTGATGAAATGCCACCTATCACATTGTAGGAGTACCTAAGTATCTTAGGCTAATCGTAGGTGCACCTCTGCCTATGTCGGCGGGGATACAGGCAAAAATTTACTTTCTTACTTTTCTTTCTTTCTGTTTTTTTTTATATCATAAGATAGCAAATCAGCAGATGGGTCTCCTGATGGAAAGAGTCAACCATCGCCTATAAACACCAAAGATGTTAATGGTGCGGTGCTATCTTGTGGCGAGGTCTAATGCCACATGCATAAGTTTAGCGGCTATCTTACCCTCCAAATCGGAACACGACAGCGACAAGCACTGACGCTATTGCGGCAGGAATAGGTAAGGCGGTGGTACCAGACCCGGGCGAGACAATGCAGAACTCTACCACCTAGTAGCCACGATGGTAGTGACTCGATAGCCAATCGCTCGCCTTCTACGATTTGCCTGGCAGAACGGCAGTTGGCCTATTCTTCAAAGGAGGCCGGGACCAACACGGCGAAGATTATGATCTGGAATAGCACATAGGCTACTTTTTATCCCAGAAAAATTAGTTGTTCTTGCAGGATTCACCAAAACTTTTATAATGCAGCAAGCTGCACGTTGCAGCTAGAAGCAAATAATTAGTACAGTCAATATTCATATTACCTGATAGCGAGACAGCCTTCGCCTATAGACTCCAAAGATGACAATGATTCATTGACATCTATGTATGCTATCTGTTACCTACCCCGTCAATGTTTTATAAATATATCGGCAACCAAGCTCTCGAAATTCAAACAACGTGAACGAGAAAGGTAAGGTATTGTTACTAAACCCAGCGAGAGGAGTAGAGCTCCTAGCTCTCGAGCACCTAGCAGTCAAGAGTAAGTTCATCTGGCTAATTTTGACAAGAAAGCAGATGTTTCATCATTATCGGACGGCTTATCTTATACTGTTCATTTTTTGTATTGTCTTAAGTAGTGTGATTGCAAAATGGACCCCTGTTACAAAATTGTGTAACTGAGCCAATAGCATTGAAAGCAGGAAGGGCCACGTCAAAAATTACTATTATACCCCTAATATAATTAATGAACTGCTTATTCAAATACTTTTAAAACTATTATTCATGCCGTTTACGTTTGAAAGGTCCCGACATTTCCTATAAAAGGGCTCCTTTGGAGTGTTAATTAAAAAATGTTACTGAATGCGATTTTTAAAAGCTCTTTATGTAAGGCGTAACGAATCTTTATTGTATTTTTTGTTCACTTCACAAGGTATTTAGATTAATATTAAAATATGTACTATAGTTTTTTTAAATAAAATGAGAATTATCTTAAGCTTTTTTTTTAAATAATCGTAAATCTTAATCTTGTTTGATTTAGTATATCAACTTTAATTATACTACTAACAATAACTACGAACAATGAACGCCCTTTAGTCTATACTTTAAACGAGCAATTCTTTTTAATTGTACAATATGTAATTAAGTGTTGTCTTCCTGAAATGGCTGTAATGATTTTGACAAAATTTTGAATTCAGATTGACTTTTACTATTCAAATTAATCTAAGTATGAGTCATATCTGTAATAATCAATTTTTACGCGAAAAAATCCTCCGAGCGAAGTTTGATCGCCCAGCTAGTGATCTTCAAAGAAGAGAAGTTACAAAGCCTATTATCTGAAATATTACAATTTTATTTTAAACTCATGATGTATTTTTTCATTTGTTTATAAACACGATTTTTATAAAAATATCTACAAATAATTTATTATTGAGATTATGTAATATTATGTATATAAAATGATTATGTAATAGGCTAAAATAATGAATGGCGTTTTTTTAATAACGTTAACGGCCTCAGATCAACCAAAATACTTTTTTGATGGTCTGAGTTAACGGCCACATTTTTACTAACCTTCCCCTTTTGAGACATAATACCAATTTTGATTTTGAAATTTATTCGAAGCAAATATACTTGTGATAATAAGTAAAATATTACCGTTAGTCAAATGAAAATGTACCATATTGGCAATATTTAATGGAAACTTACAGGATGGAATCTGCATTGCTTATAAAGGTAATTACAACAAAAACGCAAAAGCATACCACATATGCCATAGGATTCATCAAGCCTAAGTAAGGAATAATGTCATGCATCCAATATAGATTTTAAATAGGTTTTAATTTTAATGTATCAGCTAAATTCAGACATTTATATTTTAACAAGCTAACTCTCGTCCGTTTTGCTGGCCTTTTTTGGGCTTAATTTCATTGATGATAAAAGAAAATAAATGGCCTATAATGTTTTCAAACATGTGTTATCAGTGTATATCAGTTTTCATCAAGATAAGGGTAGCATCGTGGCTTACCACCCATCTCGTCAACCTACATATAGGAATTTCTCTAAATTGAATCAAGTGATGTGTGGCTCAGTTGGTGAGAGCGCACCGGCCAATGCCAAGGTTACAGGATCAAATCCTGTCACGTCGAAATTTTTTTTGTTAATTTTTAAGTCTTCCCTAGAAAGGTTTAAGTGCTAAAGTACAGTTAGAACCAACAATAGTTTAATCACGATAAATAGCAAAGTACTGCATAGACTTGCCCAGGTCTGGTACCGCCGTCTTACCTATTCCTGCCACAATAGCGTCAGTTCTTGTCAATGTCATGTTCCGGTTTGGAGTGAAAGGTAGCCGGTAAACTTATGCATGTGGTATTAGGACCACGGCACAAGGATAGCAACGCACTATTAACATCTTTGGTGTCTATGTATAGGTGGTGTTTGTCTCTTTCCATCAGGAGAGCTATCTGCTTGTTGGCTATCTTAATATATAAAGAAATGGAGTTTGTAGCATTTGGTTCGTTCTGCCTGTCACAAAAGAAAACGGGCGTGATGATATTTATTTATTTATCTACTAACTCAGCCAATTGTGGTTTATATAATATTGTAGTTATTAACACACATAGGCCTCAGAACAGTTACCTTAAAACATAGTAGTAGTCGTTAACAAACACGTAGCAGTAATCAAACGTGAGAAGCAGCAACAGGGATCACCACCATTTCATTAGTCCAGGAGCTGGTTACAAAAGTTTAGTTCATTCTGCCTAACTCGCAAAGGAACCTATGTTATTTTATTTTATGCTAAAAAAATTAATTTTAAGACTAGGATAATGCTCTACCCATATTTATTTTATTGACTTTCAAAAAGTGATTGAGTTTTATTCTACTCTGAATAAAACTTATTGACTATTGACAAATTATTTCATTTTTAATACACCCTTGTTTTATTTAATCCATTTTTTTATTTATCAATTAGATAAAATACATGGATAGCATTACGCAATACTGAATACATAATAAATATTAATCAATGCTAATATTATAAATACAAAAGTTTGTCCCTCTGTCCGTCTGGAATGAAATAATTGAAAATTCGAGGTCAAACATAGGCTAATTTGTTTATTCAAAAATTGCCCCTAAGTGGCTGAATTAAGAGATGAAATTTTGATTGAAAAATTACATCGACATATTAAAATACTCGCGGCCGAAGCTGTGCTGGTCAGTTAGTAAAACATAAGGAAAAGAACAACTGCTCTAATAACGTCAACATCATGTGGATAATTTTACATGACAACAAAACAATTCTGCTTTTCTCATTGTTCGTCTACACAATACGTCCACATATGAGGAAATACTCAACAAATGTATTTGTTGCGAGTTTTCCTTGTTTTTCTTTAGAAAGTAGCCATGGCTTTGGTCTCTCGCGAAGAAATGTCAAGGTTTATGTAAAGATTTATTTTTACTTTCACCCACCAACTCCATTGGGCGTAAATATATTGACGATAATATGGTATGACCTATTTATTATTTGCACAATCACTTGTTCTAACTGATTAGGTACAAGTTAATTTAATGGGATAGACAGACAAAAATGTTCAAAGTGATAAGGCTGATATCAGTAAGTCATAAAACGTATTTTGGTCACGGAATTTGAAATTGACAAACAAATGAAAACAAATTGACAAACAGACTGCAGATTAATGATAATATTATTAATGTCCGTGGACAAATGACAAAAATTGATCTAGTTCCAAAATAAGCAAATTATTTGCTTGTGATTTGGATGTTAGTCAATGATACTAATACATACTCATATAACTATACATACTATACATATATACATATATAACTATACATATACATACTCATATACATATATAAATACTCAAATATACATAATAAACACCCAAACCCAGTAATACAAGTAATACAAATATCTATCCTATATATACAAATGCCTGTCCCTGTCGGGAGTCGAACCCGAGCCCCATTGATTGCGTAGTTAGGTTCGCTAATCATTCGACCGACGGGGCAGTCAATGTTCGTGAAATACAGGGGATTTTGAAGGCGAAAAATCGATTTAGCTAGGTTTATTGTTTAGAAAACTTCGTTTTTACTTAAAAAAATACCGAGCAAAGCTTGGTTATCCAGATAATATATATTATCATCAAATAAGGTATATTATCATGTTTATCATGATACATGAATGTAGTGCATGTAGTATTTATTTTTATTAACTTCATGTGTCGCACATTATTTAAAAATATTAGATTTTAGCAGTCTTTCGCAATTTAAACTTTAACTGTGCCAAAGGAGGATGAGGCTCCATACAAATTTGGCCTAAAACGCTACACATGGTGATAGCTGCTTACCGTATTGTAATACATTATTAATTTCTTCTGTAATGTAAATTGTATCACGGACACTTTTTTTATAATACTAAAATTCACGAAACTCCTTCACAGATTAATATTACTTGATTTTACAATTATTACATTCCATTTTAAGCCACTCACATCGTAATATATCGTCAACACAAATATAATTTATTTTTGTATTACTTATCATGAAAATTATTTGATTTTAACCACTTAAACGTTAAAAACGATAAAACTTTTGTTTACATAAAATATTTATCACTCACTCACAGTGTAAATAGATGACACTTGTTTTTTTTGTTTCTTTCGGATGATGCTAAGATTACTTATTTATACGGCCTTCTATGTTGTAGATTTCGATTATAATAATAAATATTTTCATTTTTGTTGCATTTTATACATTAGTTTGTTTAAAATTTTGCGTCTTATCTATTCAAAATTTTTATAATTTATTTGGTTGGTAAGAAATAAAAGAAAGTGTTAACTTTATGGCAGAAAAGAAAAATCTTTGCTTGATTAAGACATAACAAAAAGCGTACAAGTTTGATTAGTTTCATGACTTTCCGACTAAAATCTTTTTAAAATTAATTCTAATATTTACTTAATTGTGAATAAAATTAATTTAATAATTTCGGCTGACGCTATATTCTTGTAGTCCATTTAGGCCGATCTCATCACTCTCCTTTCATGCCTCAACGTTCGCAATATTGTCTTAAAAAGGGGTAGGAAGTATTTGTTTCATGTATTGATATATGTATCTTTCACGTATTAATATAAATATCCATTTTGGATTCGAAATAATACAATTACGTTGAGTCTGTGTTCTTGAAACTATAATTTTGCAGTTTCCATATCGAAATCCCATTGCAACACTGCACCGCGAACTTTTAATCAAGTCCTGGAGAAACGATTTACAACTACCACAGAATTTTAAAAATGTAGAATACCACCAGTATAATATTCGTTTTTTTTTTTTTAAACTATTTGATAAAAATTGTATTTTTTATATCATAATACAACAAATAAACAGACGGCGTTGTGACGGAAATTGCGTTAAACTTGTAAAACCATAAATTCAATATTCAACATATTTATATTTTGTTACTTCCCTAAAATGTACCTGTACCTACATATTTACGCAGCTCTTACTGTTTTGAACGAATGAATGAAATAAATGAACTTTTTATTTCAGTTACCAAGTCTCTATGGGATTTATATCTCTATATACAGAATAAATATGTAAGAACAAAATTTTATAGATTAAATTAAATTTTATGTCAAAATGAAATTATATGACTAATACTACATTAATAAATTATATTACTAAATTATATTATCAAATTACATTATTATATTATTATTGAATGAATAACTGACTTAATATTTATTAATTTATTAACAAACTGAGAAATATTACTAAATTTAAAAACTTTTTTGCTAGACGGCTGTTTCACATAATATTCATATGTAACAATTTGATTGAATCCAGTTACTTTTGATTTTTTCTTTCTAAATACAGAAGAAAATATGTATATACAATATCAAAGTTAATACTACGAGTCCATAAATTTTTGAGAATAAATGTTGTAAGAACCTCAACCCCTATGGAGAGAAGAGGGAGAGGATCTAAGTCACAAAATAAGCTGTCACCAGATTCCTGAGGCTCGAGAAACCTGGTGGTACAAGGGGAAAGTTAAATGAAATACAGGATCTAATAAAATATATTGTCCATAAGAGTTAGACAGTCGACACTGATATTAATAGGTACCCCCGGAGTGTAGAGACTCTCGCAAACGTGTGATGTGGCCGTGCGTGGGTAGCACGCGCAGCGGGTTTACGCTGACGGGCACGGGCAGAAAGGTGAAACAGGCACGATGAGGCAGGCCCGAAGAACAAGCACGAAGATAAGGCACGCGCGCAGTAGGCACGCGCGTAGTAAGGCACGCGCTCAATGGCACGCACAGCATCAAGTGCGATAAACGTGCGCCGAGACCAGCAATTTATTACAATATAAAGGAAAAATAAAGACCAAAGATATAAATAAATATGAAAGGGGGAATACATAAAAAATGTAAGTAGCCCTATAACTCTCGTAAGACAAATTCAAAATACAGAACTATGAGCAAGGAATTAAAGTAAGGAATTATTACAAAGTCCGGAGCCTCCTCTACCGGCATTGATCCTGCTTAGTCCAGGCCGGTGCTTTCAAGCCGGTCTCTGCACACGTTTATCACACTTGATACTATGCGTGACATTGAGCGCGTGCCTACTGAGCGCGTACCTTACTACGCGCGTGCCTTATTGCACGCGTGCCTAATTCTCGTTCTTGGTCCTCCTGCTTGTTCTTCGTGCCTACCTCATCGTGCCTGCCTCATCATGCCTGTCTCATCGTGCCTGTCTCATCGTGCCTGTTTCACCTGTCTGCACGTGCCTGTCTGCGTGAAACAGCTGCGCGTGCTACCCACGCGTGCCCGCATCACGCGTCTGCGAGCGTCTCTACACTCCGGAAGTACCTATTAATATCAGTGCCGACTGTCTGACTCTTATGGAAAATATATATTATTAGATCCTGTATTTCATTTAACTTTCCTCTTGTGCCATCAGGTTTCTTGAGTCTCAGAAATCTGGTGACAGCTTATTTTGTGACATGGATCCTCTCACTCTACTCTCTATAGGGGTTGAGGCTCTAACGTTACAACTTATCTTCCAGACTTCTTTGATTAACACTTTTTGCTGTGAATTCCCGGCGATGACTGAACTCACTGATGATGACGGGCATTGGTATTTATAGGCCCAAGGATGGAATAATGTCGAAACTTAAAGATATTGGAATTATATTTCTTATATTAGGGGTACATTGATTAGGTACTCATATTGAACGTATAATTTGAGATTTAAGAAAATAATTTTGACATACAATGTGTCATGTCAAAATTATGAAAATCAAAATAATGGAAAATAATGACCAAAGATATAAATAAATGTGAAATATGTAGGGAATACGTAAAAAATGGAAGTAGCCTTATAACTCTCGTAAGAAAAATTCAAAATTCTGTATTTTGAATTTTGAACTATGAACATAAAAGTAAGGAATCATTACAATATGTGTTTGTCACTCCTTACTGTGAAAACAACAAACAGATTTAGATAAATGATAAGCATGGAAACAGTAACACTCAAAATATTTGCTCATATATTTTTAATTAATATTTAGTAATAATTGATTAACTTACTATGTTGAGGTTTTCACACATATTTTATTCTATTCTTAAGATATTTCTCTATTATTTTTGCACTGATTTTCTACATAAAGTTCACCTTCACAATCAACTCCAAACTTCTACATGATGAAGAAAAACATTGAAGCTAGAATGAATAAATATGAGTACTTGGGTCTCTTAATGTTCCTTTTTCCGCTCTCATATAGTTTAGCTCGTATCTTTGCGATTATTTACAGTGCATTCAGTCAGAAGATTCTCATTCGGAGTGGATGAATCTATCTTTAGGAGTTGCTCGGGGCGTTGTTCTTCCCCGTTGCTATTTTCCTTTTTTATTAAAACCGTTGCCAGCATATTAATGTATTTTTTTATTTCCAAATAATCTGCTGCTTTACCAATAATTTCTCTAACATGGTTATAGTGGGTTCAGTCAATGCCATGAATGAGGATTCGGTGAGGATCCATAATTGAGCAACTTTCTCAATGTCAATCCAACTGTGTTAATTCAAGAAAATTACAGGCTTTAATAATAATTAGCAGTCGATACATACGTAATTTAATTGCTAATATTGATGTCACACTTCTATTATATAATAGCGTACCTAATGCTTTTTCGAGTTCTGTTGTAAGCTTGGGTGTAACATTTAGTTTAGATTTTTCTTGGAATAACCATATAAACAATAAAATAAAACGCGTAAAAGAACTCTTTTCACTCCCTAAAATTCCTACAAAATTTTATTCCTCTTAAAACAAAAATTTTTCTTATCCTCACTCTAAGTTTTCCCATTATACTTGTTTCCTTGATGTCACCAAAGTGTTTGTCAATAAGTTGGAGAGGCTTCAAAATTTTTGCATAAGATCCATCTTTCGATCATGTTCTAATTCAGAACCCAAATATCCTGACTACCGATTCGCAAACGTAGAAACTTATGTATACTCTGTTTTTTGTATAAAATTCTCTTTGACCCTTTGTATCTCCGTGATATTTTCCAATTTTCTACATTCCTCCTTACTCACTGTGCCGCTCTAACGTTAAAACTCTTTTGCTTTTCTCAACACTAACTCTGTCAATTATTCGCAGTAGTTTTCTGTTCATGCCGTTAGTTTTCAGAAATCGCTACATACAGATGATCATACTTGTGAAAATTTGCCTATTTTTAAGAAAGTCTTAAAGCGCTATACTTCACGCAACTTTAGTTTTAGTTCGCTATGTATGTTTTTTTCTCTTCTAACATTGTGTAATTTCTTAATATATAAGTAGGTATAGTTTTTAATTTTATTGTTTAAAAATTTAATCAATTAATTGATTCTAGAGATCAATCAATCAATTGCAATCTGTGTCTCTAGAGATGAGCTCGACCATTATACTTTTTGTTACATTGTGTACAATAAAGAATTAAATAAATGTGGCTAATCTATATTATTATCTATATTAATATTATAAATGTTTGGATATATGGATGGATGGATGGATGGATGTTGGTCACTCAATCAAGCATAAAGTACAGAACGTATGTGGATGAACTTTAGCACACAGTCAGATGACGATCAGGAATAGCAAATAGTCACTTTTTATCTCGGTACAATAAGTTGTTCCTGCTGGATTCACCAAAATCTTTTATAACTTTGACTGCATGGTGCAGCTAGTATACCACTAGTTATGTGGTTAAAACATGAGAATATACATCACATACACCTATGTCATAAATTTTATGAATATATATAAACATATCAAGAAAGTCTTTTCGGCATGCATTTTGTTTCCTACGTATTTTTTTTCAAATTATTTTGGTTTACTATTCTTTACTTTCTTACCGCAGATAAGTAGGTATTATCCTTGTAAGTTGCAGATTACTTACTAGCTAGTTATAAAAAATATCTATTGTGTTTTGT